>JARCFY010000004.1:17472500-18672500 GCA_029233225.1 Lepidodactylus listeri
TGCTAATGAGCTCCTGCACCTCTTTTTCTACGAAATGACCCCTGATAGGATGACTACTTTGGGCAAGGACCCCAACCCAGATAAATGGTGCTTAAAGATCCCTTTATGACTGGGTTGCCAACTCTGGGTTGGAAAATTCATGGCAATAAGGGGATGGAGACTAGAAGTGATGGTATTTGTGAAGGGGAGGGACCTTAGTGGGGTTTAATGCCATAGAGTCCACCCTCCGAAGCTGCCATTTGCTCCAGGGGAGCAGATCCCTGTCATCTGGAGATCGGTTGTAATACTGGGAGATCTCCAGGTGCTAGAGTGTTGCCAGGTCCTTACCAGCTGCTGGTGGGGGGGTGTTCCAGGATTTGTTCCAGGATCTTCCTGTACACATGTTGTGATGACATCACCCAGAAGTGACATCATCACATCAACGACATTGGGGGTGACACTCCAGAGCATTCAGGGGCATTTGCAGGTGGGTCCCCCCGCCCCACCCTGGCCAGCTGGCCGGTGGTGGGAAAAGGCCCACAAAAGTGTGGGAACCCATGCCTGGACCGGGGGCCTGGAGGCTGGGAACCCTAGTTTATACATTCATCTACATACAGTATCGTTAGAGAGCCATGCGTATCATT
The DNA here is from genome assembly GCA_029233225.1 of Lepidodactylus listeri. Classification (NCBI taxonomy): domain Eukaryota; kingdom Metazoa; phylum Chordata; class Lepidosauria; order Squamata; family Gekkonidae; genus Lepidodactylus; species Lepidodactylus listeri. The sequence goes on from JARCFY010000004.1 coordinate 17,473,124, forward strand.
TCCCTGTGGATCTTTATATTATGAAGACCTTTTCGCTCCCTTCTTTCTCCATGGGTTGTATTCTTCCATTCCCTCTTCTTCTACTGTCAGTCATGACCTGTGCCCATTTCCTTTTTCATCTTCTCAGTTTAGCTTGACCCCTACTCTGGATTCACATGCTCTCCCTTCTCCCCTTTATGATTCTAGAGGTCTGCCCACCTTTATCCCCAGAATATTTTGCCCCCGGTCTTCTTCCAAGGAGCTCAGAGCCATGCCCATTTCTCCCTTTTCCATCCTGAAGGAACTTTTCTCCAACTTAAAGAGGCTCTTGTTTGGAGCGGTGGTTTTACTGGGCAATTTGCTGCCAAAATGCTGGAAGATATAACAACTTTCAGGACTGCAGGCAGCTAAATTGGCAATCGCGGATGAACAAGTGGCCTGTTGTGAATCCTCGATGGACAATCTGATCTGCTAATCGTTCAAGATGAATGTAAGCCCATTTACTCCCCAAGATAGTGAAGCTTCCCACAGCCACTGAATGCTGAGAGCCAGTTTGGTGTAGTGGTTAAGTGAGCAGACTATAATCTGGGAGAACCGGGTTTGATTCCCCACTCCTCCACTTGCAGCTGCTGGATGACCTTGGGCAAGCCATAGTTCTGGCACAGCTGTTCTCTCAAGGACAGCCCTGGGAAGAGCTCTCTCAGCCCCACCCACCTCACAGGGTGCCTGTTGTGGGGAGGGGAAGGGAAAAGGAGTTTGTAAGCCGCTCTGAGACTCCGAGTGAAGGGTGGGGTATAAACCCAGTCTCCTCTTCCTCCTCCTCCTCTTCTTCTCCTAAAACCAGCAGTTCTTCAAAGAAATGTTTAAAGTCCATTTGATTTTATTAGTGGTGAGATTCTACATATGTTGCCCTGCCTGGTGTTGGCTCCTCTCTGCCTATCACTGCAGACAACCACCTTTTTTGAAGGAGTCATTTCCTTCTCCGGGGAGGGGCTGTGGCTCAGTGGTAAAGCATCTGCTTTGCATGCAATAGGCCCCAGGTTCAATCCCCTCCCCGGCATCTCCAGTCAAAACGGGACCAGGCAGTAGGTGATGTGGAAGACTGAGACCCTGGAGTGCCACTGCCAGTTTGAGTAGACCGTACTGATTGTGATGGACCAAGGGTCTGATTCAGGATAAGGCAGTTTCATGTGTTCATTCATTCTTCCCTGTCTTTCCTTTGGTCAGCTCCCATGGCCACAGTTCATTTGCTAGGATCCATACATGTTAGGTTTGTTTCTTGACATGTTGAGTTTTACCGTTGGGTTCATGTCATGATTTGGAAACTCTGGAAATATGTTGAGCTAGGGTTGCCAGCTCTATCGTGAGGAATCTTCTTGGAGACCTAGGTGCTCTTCCTGGAGATGGACTTCTGTTTGGCAACTTAAGTGGAGCCAAACTCCTGATGGGGACTGGAGTTCTTCTGGAATTACAATTGATTTCCAGGCTGGAGAGATCTGTTTCCCTGGATAACATGGCTGCTAGGAGAAACCGAAGTACAAAGTCCGGGTTGCCAACATCCAGGTGGTGGCTGGAGGTCTCCTGGGATTACAGCTGATTTCCAGGAGACAAACACCAGTTCACCTGAAGAAGGGTGGACTTATGACATTATACCTCACTGAAGACCTCCCTCTTTCCAAACCCCACCCTCCCCAGGCTCCGCCCCCCAAATCTCCAGGAATTTTCCAACCCAGTGCTGGCACTGAAGTCCCTTCCCTCCCCAAACCCCACCCTCCACAGGTGCCACCCCCAAAATTGCCAGATATTTTATTTTATTCATTTTATTAAATTTATATCCCGCTCTCTCCACATAGCAGGCTCAACCCGGAGCTGGCAACCCTAGTTCAACCCTAAAAACCGAGACATGGATGTCTGCAGGCTGCAAGTGTGTGGTCATTTAAGCTTTCTAAAGTTTGGTTTCCTATTAAAGGTAAAGGTTTCCCTTGCTCAAACACAACTCTAGAGATGCAGTGCTCATCTCTGTTTCCAAGCCGAAGAGCCAGCACTGTCCAAAGACGTTTCCATGGTCATGTGGCCAGTATGACTAGACGCTGGGAGCTCACTCGGTCATGCAGCACTCGGGTCTTGAACTGCCGAGCTACCGACCTTTCAGTCTGCAGCTCAGCATCTTAAACACTTGAGCCACCCTAAAACCCAGAGCAAAACAAACCATTGCAGAGTACATGAAGGGGAAAATACCGCAAGTGGAGAAGAGTCTTCTGCAGAGTGTAAGGGACTGGTGGTAAACTCAGGCAGTCAAGAGGCACAAGAGAGTATCTACTGTCAATTGGATCAAGTTGGAAGACATGACAATAGTCACTCCATATGAAGAGTCAGTGAATTGGCCATGGATACCGGAGCGCTTGAGTCATAATCACATGACATCTGAAATGCGTCTTTTTCAGACGTTCACGGGGGGTACAATGAATGCTCATGGAGTGAGCACAATTGTAGTGCAAGAGCTATCTCTACCTGCACGTGTCTGTTGGAATGTATGTCTAAACCCTATCTGTGCACAACTATCTTTACACAGTCAAGAACCATACAGTTTTTGGTTGCATACACACACACACACACACACAGAGCCATTTATGCACACATTCAAACAAACAGGACATTCCACATGTGCTCCTCTTTTCCCCCTTACAGCATTCCTTGTTGGGAGGAGCTGTGGCTCAGTAGAAGAGCCCCTGCTTTGCACGCAGAAGGTCCCAAGTTCAACCCCCAGCATCTCCAGTTAAAATGGACCGGGCAGTAGGTGATGTGAAAGACCTCCATCTGAGACCCTGGAGACCAGCTGCCAGTCAGAGTAGACAAGACAGACAGACGTCAATGGACTAAGGGTCTGATATGATTCAGTATGAGGCTGTTTCATGCTCTTCAGTGGTCTGTACCACTGCAGACCTGTGTTCCCTCTAAGCTGAGTTAGTGTGAGCTAGCTCACAGTTTTTTTAGCCTCTGGCTCACAGATTTTTGTCTTCGCTCAGGAAGGAGGGCTCCAGAGAAAACTAATTTATGCAGGAGCCAAATCGCTCGCTCACAAATTTACTGCCAGCAGCTCACAAAGTAGAATTTTTGCTCACAAGACTCCACAGCTCAGAGGGAGCATTGCTGCAGACTATGGGTGGAAGATCACATTTTGAGTGTGGGGGGGGCTGTGGTTCAGTGGAAGAGCCTCTGCTATGCACACAGAAGGCCCCAGGTTCAGTCCCTGGCATCTCCAGGTTGATGGACCCGGCAGTGAAAGACCTCTGCCAGAGACCCTGGAGAGCTGCTACAAGTCAAGAGCAGACCTTGATGGACTGATGGTCTGCTTCAGTATCAGGCGCCTTCATCTGTTCATTGTATATATTTAGAATGTCTGAAAAGGGCTCATGAAGAGAGAGCAAATGTCTGTTATGGGAGCGTGGTGGCAACCACCCGCCGCGCTATGAGAGCCAGCACTGTGTAGTGGTTCAGAGTGGCCAAGTCTAACGTGGAGAACCGGGTTTGATTCCCCCAGTTGTCTGCAAGAAGCTGCTGGGTGACCCTGAGCCAGTCCCAGTCCTCTCAGGGCTCTCTCAGCCCCACCTGCCTCACAAGGGGCCTGTTGTGGGGAGAGGAAGGGAAGGCGATGGTCAGCCGCTTTGAGACACAGGAGGCCTGCTGGGTGACCCTGGGCCAGTCCCAGTCCTCTCAGGACTCTCTCAGCCCCACCTGCCTCACAAGGTGCCTGCTGTGGGGAGAGGAAGGGAAGGCGATGGTCAGCCGCTTTGAGACACAGGAGGCCTGCTGGGGGACCCTGGGCCAGTCCCCGTCCTCTCAGGACTCTCTCAGCCCCACCTGCCTCACAAGGGGCCTGTTGTGGGGAGGGGAAGGGAAGGCGATGGTCAGCCGCTCTGAGACACATGAGGCCTGCTGGGTGACCCTGAGCCAGTCCCAGTCCTCTCAGGGCTCTCTCAGCCCCACCTGCCTCACAAGGGGCCTGTTGTGGGGAGAGGAAGGGAAGGCGATGGTCAGCCTCTTTGAGACACAGGAGGCCTGCTGGGTGACCCTGAGCCAGTCCCAGTCCTCTCAGGGCTCTCTCAGCCCCACCTGCCTCACAAGGGGCCTGTTGTGGGGAGAGGAAGGGAAGGCGATTGTCAGCCTCTTTGAGACACAGGAGGCCTGCTGGGGGACCCTGGGCCAGTCCCAGTCCTCTCAGGACTCTCTCAGCCCCACCTGCCTCACAAGGGGCCTGTTGTGGGGAGAGGAAGGGAAGGAGCTTGTAAGCCACTTTGAGACTCCTTCAGGTAGAGAAAAGTGGGATATGAAAATCTACTCTTCTTCTCTTCATAGCTTGTCCTCATATTTTCTGAGATGCACAGAGCTGTCCAATCATTTCATGAGTCAGGGGGCTATCCTGATGACCCTCTCACTGAGAATAGTCTCCTGAAAGAGTGGTAATTTGCCCCTAAATGAAAACTCCGGGCTCCCAGAGGTGTGCTGGAAGATCTATGTGGTCTCTTTTTGTACTGCACAGCAGGTGTAGGGCTGGCAACTAGATAACCTTGCCGAGCGGAGGCTGTGCTGGCACGTCCCGTCTCACCCCCGGTTGTGCAAACATCACCTTCATCCCTTGCAAAAACAGCCGTGTGCAATTTGTCCGTGAATCATTAAGATAATTGATATTTATTAGTCTCCTTTGCAATTTTCCGCTTTTTGTTTTGGGATGTTGGGGGATAAATCACACCCACAACAGGTGCCTGTGGATGGCGTTTGGGGTCTATTACGTTGTCTTGATAAGGATAGCCGCTGTTGTTCACCTTCCCAACGTGATTCATTGAGATTGATTGAAGAGCTGGCCTTGTCCTCGCTGAGACATGGTGTAATTAATGTAGCCTTCTGTTAATGTATGCAAATTTAGGAGAATGTGTTTGATTGGGAGGAGAGGGAGAACAGAAAAGGGATTAGAGAGTTTGTTCTGGAGCACAAATTAATTTATGGCCTCACTCCATGGCCAGCAAGGAGGGAGGGAAAACATAAGAACATAAGAGAAGCCATGTTGGATCAGGCCAATGGCCCATCCAGTCCAACACTCTGTGTCACACAGTGGCCAAAACCCAGGTGCCATCAGTGGGTCCACCAGCAGGGCCAGAACTCTAGAAGCTCTCCCACTGTTGCCCCACAAGCATCAAAGAAGAAGAAGAAGATATTGGATTTATACCCCACCCTTCACTTGGAGTCTAAGAGTGGCTTACAATCTCCTTTCCCTTCCTTTCCCTGTAACAGACATCATGTGAGGTAGATGGGGTTGAAAGAGTTCTGAGAGAACTGCTCTTGAGAGAATAGTTCCGGGAAAACTTGTAACTGACTCAAGGACACTCCAGCAGCTGCATGAGGAGGAATGGGGAATCAAACCCGGTTCTCCCAGATTAGAGACTGCGCTCTTAACCACTACACCAAACTGGCTCTTGGGAAGGAAAGAAGTGGGGTCAAGGGGGGAAAGAAGAAAAGAGTCTCAAATCTTTGCAGATGCAGAATTCTGATTCGTTTCTTTCAGGATGTGGAGGATAGTTTGGGATTCTGTTGCACTATTGGAGAGTTGAGCAACCAGTATGTTTAGATGCACTAAAAGTGGAAAGTCTGGGTTACTGGGAAGATCACTGCTCAGGGCTGACAGCTCTGGGGTGGCCAGTTCCTGGATATTTGTGGGAGGAGCCTGAAGAGGGCAGGGTTTGTGGAGGGCAGAGTCCAGCAGCCCCCTCCCCTTCCAAAAGAAGAAATCTCTATTGTCTGGACATCTGTTGTAATTCCAGGATATTTCCAGGCCTTGCCTGGAAGGTGGTAACCGTAAATGTTGCTCCAGAAGTGATTCCCACCCCCCTTAAAGAACAAAAATCTCCCTTTTCACTCTTTCCTCAGTAGCCTGTCTCGTGAACTGAAACAACTGCATAGTTTATAATTATACATAAAATGAAACATAAAAAGTAAGAAGTGGAATAAAAAAAAGTACTAAATAAAATGAATACATTTTTAAAAGGAAGCTTTCGATCATCAGACTGGCTGGAGAAATGAGCTGATCCTTGATAATGCCCATACCATCAGCGTCAAGTAAAACCTTATGTAAGCAGAGATCCACCAGTGGCTATTAGCCACAAGGTAGAGATGTGAACTCTGGGGCAAGTGATGCTCTGTATTCTTGGTGCTTGGGGGGGGGGGGCGCAACAGTGGGAGGGCTTGTATTGTCCTGTCCCGACTGCTGGACCTCCTGGTAGCTCCTGGTTTTTTTGGCCACTGTGTGACAGACTGTTGGACTGGACGGGCCATTGGCCTGATCCAACACTGGCTTCTCTTATGTTCTTATGTTCTTTCCATGCTTGTTGTTTGTGTGAATTGGCTCATACGCTTATGTCATCGGAACTGAGGTCCAGTCATTTACTGAAACATTCTGGGGATCAACTGTAATAGCAGGAGATCTCCAAGTGCTACCCAGAAGTTGGCAACCTTAGAAATAAAAAAAATTGCCTTCCATTTCCAAATACATGAAAAGGACAACTACCGTACTGGTTGTCTTCTGTTTCCCTTGCATCGTGTGCTCTTCTAAACATTTTCCTGCTTTTCTCACTAGATTGATGTGTTTATCTCCCTGTGCCATAATACTAGAGTACAGGGGCACTCATTGAAGTTGACGGGCAAAAGTATAAGACAGACAAAAAGAAATAGTTTTTACTCAGTAAATAATGTTGTGCAGTTCCCTGCCAGCGGAGGTAGTGATGGCCATGATGAGCGTAGTTGGCTTTAAAAGGAGGTTAGACAAATACCATAATATTCTCTGTTACGGGTGTGAAAGCTGGACAATGAAGAAAGTGGGCAGAAAGAAAGCAGATTCATTTGAAATGATATATTTGTATCCTGGGGTTTCATATCGGAAAAAAAAAATTCCTGTTGGTTACTAAAGGTAATTTCCTTTTTTTAAAAACTGGATCTCCAGGAAGATGTTGATTTCAATAACATTTGTAATATTGGAATGCCACAGAACTGAAATGGTAAAGACTTCTCCACTATTCAAAATATGGATTTTCCAAAAAACTCCTGTATTAAAGAAAATCCTTATGAGGAATGAAGGAAGTTCAGCTCTGAGGTCCTCTTGTGAACTTAGAATCACTGAATCGTAGAGTTGGAAGGGGCCTCCAGCGTCATCTAGTCCAACCCCCTGCACAATGCAGGAAATTCACAAATACCTCCCTCATACCCCCAGTGACCCCTATTCCATGCCCAGAAGATGACAAAAAACCTCCAGGATCCCTGGCCAAACTGGCCTGGAGAACAATTGTTTCCTGACCCCAAAGTGTGATCAGCATTTCCCTGGATGTGTAAGGGCTCCCGGATCTAAAGGGGCCGCATTTATCCACCGCGGGTTGGGATGTTTACACATCCCAACCCTTGCAGCATCCTCGCCTGCTGCGTCGGCGGCGGGATCGAGGGCCACAGCTGCTGAAGAGGCGGCCGCGGCGTGAACAGCGGCGGCCGCGGCAGCGAAAGCGGCGGCCGCGGTGGCGAAAGCGGCGGCCGCGGCGGAAGCGGTGGCGGAAAAGGCGGCAACAGCGGCCGCGGCAGCGGCTGCTGCTGAAAAGGCGGCGGCGAAGACGGCCGTGTGGAACGGCGGCAGAGGCGGCCCCAGAAGCGGCGGTGGCGGCCAAGGACCCACCACCGCCTGGTGAGTATGGGATTTCCCCCCCCCTTTTACACTTGGGTGCATGAGTGGCCATGCGCCCAAGTGTATAAAGGGGGGGAAATGGTGGGGGGGGGGCATCTGGACAGCCCTGCTCTCGCAATGCTTGCAAGAGAGAGCCTGTCCAGATAACCTCAAATGCGGGTTCCTCCCGCGACTCCCGGGAAAACACTAGTTTTTCCCGGGGTCGGTAAATGCGGGAGCAACCCGCATTGGAGCCCGCTTCGCCGCGGGACTCGCTGTGGGCCTATGTAGACGGCTCCTTTAAATGCGGGAGGAAGCAGCCCTTCCTCCCGCATTAAGGGGCCGTGTGACCGTGGCCTAAGAAAGGGCCACAAGAACTAAGCACTGAGGCAACCCTTCCTACCTTCCTTCTCATGATCTGCCTAAGTTCCCAGAATCAATGTTGCTGTCAGATGGGCATCCGGCCTCTGTTTGAAAACCTCCACAGAAGGAGAGCCCTCCACCTCCCGAGGAAGGTTGTTTCACTGAGGAACCACTCTACTGTCAGGAAGTTCTTCCTAAAGTTTAGCCGAAAACTCTTTTGAATTAATTTCAACCCGTTGGTTTTGGTCTGCCCTTCTGGGGCAACAGAAAACAACTCCGCACCATCCAGCAGCTTCCAGCATTTCATAACACTTTTTTCTCCCCTCCTTTTTTTGACTTTATCACATCTTATCAAGAAGAAAGTGCAGCCGACTGTATACAATATAGAGCTGTAATTCCTAGCCTTAGTTTCTTTCTGGTGACACATTCAGACTGCGGGAGTATCGATCCCATGGGTTATAGCGCCGTCAATACAAAAGGCAGCCTAATCTTGCAGGGTTGAGCATAGTTTGGGTACCATATTTTGAAATGCAAAAAAGAGGACTTATTTCCCGGCTGACTGCTTTGAACAAGTGATCACTATGACGAATCGCATATTAAATACCCCTAGGGGTACCATTCTCCAGGTGGGAGCAGGGGATCCCCTGATTTTGCTGGCTCCTAGTCGCCGCCGGCCAGCAGGAGGAAATTCCCCGACCCCTGACACTATAGAAGAAGAAGAAGAAGAAGAAGAAGAAGGAGAAGAAGAGATTGGATTTATACCCCACCCTAAATACCCCTTCTATTTAAGCTGTGATAATTGCTACTTTCTAGTAATATTCCTAAACCTCCAACCCCCAAAAAGGACATTGTCACCAGTTTAAAAAAAAAACAAAAACCCAAAAGAGGACAGACACCAACATAACTAGGAGCGTGGACTCTAATCTGGGAGAACTGGGTTTGATTCCCCACTCCTTCACATGCAGCTGCAGGTGTGACCTTGGGTCAGTCACAAATTCTTTCAAAGCTGTTCTCTCAGGGGCAGTCCTCCAGAGAGCACTCTCAGCCCCCCCCCCACCTCACAGGGTGTCTGTTGTGGGGAGGGGAAGGGGAAGGAGATTGTAAACCACTGTGAGACTCCTTTGGGTAGTGAAGGGCGGGGTATAAATCCAATCTCCTCTTCTTCTTCTTCGTCAAAAAGAAGACATGTCCTCTAAAAAGAGGACATCTGGTAACCCGAAGCAGAGTTTATGACCTTGGTAGCCCTTTGAAATAGGTAAAATAACTCATTAAAACTCTGAACTGTGCGACTTTGAAGCTTCAGCAGGGAAAACATATATAGCAGCTGAGCAATCAAACAGATATAAGCAGATTAATCTTTCATATATTTTGTAAATGGCCTAGATGCATACAGGACATAAGCTGATGAGAATAAGACGTTCATTCCTGTATTTTTTTTTATCCTGCCCTTCCCTTTGTCCTCACCATAGCCTTGTGGCACAGGTCAAGCTAAAAGACTGCATATTTGGCAAGGGGTTGGTGGTTGGCGATCGCTCAGAATCACAACTACAGTCCTTTCCGCACTAGACCTTAAATCCTGGTTCAACCCTGTTCCCAAACTTACATTCTACACTACACTCGAGTTCACCCCGGTAATTATCTCAGGGTATTTTTACATTCTACACTACACTCGAGTTCACCCCGGTAATTATCTCGGGGTATTTTTACATTCTACACTACATGCAAGTTCACCCCTGTAATTATCTTGGGTTGTTTTGTTTTTTTTGTTTCCACATCACACTGAGGTCACCCCGGTTTCGCCCCATACTTGTCTTGGGATAAACGGATGCTGTAATAACCAGGGATAAATGCAAGGTATTGTGTCGCGAGTTGGACTCTGATAAAACCAGGGATGAGATCCAAGTGTGGAAAGGACCCATGTCTCCAGTTGACACAGCTCATTTCCCCCTCGAGAAAATGGCTGCTTTGGAAAGTGGGTTGTATGGCATCCCACAGTTCTGAGGTCCCTCCCATCCACAATCCCCCCCGACTCCCCCCCCAATCTCTAGGAATTTCTCAACCCAGAATTGACAACCCTATATTTGTCCAAGGTCTCTCAGTGAATCTCGTGGTAGAATGGGGATGTCTAAACTCACTCTGTCTACTGGGAATCGAATGGAACCACATGTCCTCAATCTTGCCGCGCTCTCCCCAATCTATTATCCTTAGGTAGAATGTGGCATATGCTTCGTTATGCAGCCTGGGTCCATTCTCTCCAGACCCTTCCTGAACTTGATATATATATCCCTGAACTGAAAAATGGATAGTGTGAACAAGGGCTTGCTAACAAGTCACTTCAATCATCTTTAAAACCAACGTGCTTAACAAGACATTACATTTACTGTGTTGATATTCTGTGTACTTTTCATAGGCCGTGGTATTTACTGACAACATCGTGGAGGGTGGATAGGGTTTCCAGATCCAGGTTGGGAAATACCTGGAGATTTTTGGGGTAGAGCCTGAAGAGGGTGGGGAGGGGAAGGACTTCAATGGGAGTATAAATAGAGTAGGTTTTCAAAAAATACAATTTAGTAGTCAGAAACTCAAGAGTACACGGTCCAAATACATTTTTTGGACTTTTTGAGGGATTTGACTTGGAGTATCCCTAAAGGTGGATTAATAGGACTGTTTTAATAGAACTGAGTTTGAGTCCCCACCCCTCCACATGCAGCTGCTGGTGCGATCTTGGGTCAGTCATAAGTTTCTTCAGAGCTATTCTCTCAAGAGCAGTTCTCAAAGAGCTCTCTCAGCCCCACCTACCTCACAGGGTGTCTGTTGTGGGGAGAGGAAGAAAAGGAGATTGTAAGCCTCTCTGAGACTCTGAGTGAAGGGCAGGGTATAAACCCAACTCTTCTTCTTCTAAATGACTTCATGTTCACCTGTAATTCTGTATCAAAACTGCACCTGCTGTGATCCACCAAATTGACTGCAAGTGATTTATTCTGGCTTGTTGGGGGCTTAATAGATATGTTTCCTGCTTGCTTAGGGCTCCAAAAACAAGCTGGTCTTCAAAGACATGGATGGTGGGGCTGTAGAACGGCTGTTGCTGAGTTCATCAGGACAGAGATGGCAGGAGCCAGTTACCCTTCCAGGACCCAGTTGCAACAAAGGACACACCTTTCCAGCTCTTTCTGTCACTGTCTTTGTTTGGTGTGGTGGTTAGGAGCGTGGACTCTAGTCTGAAGAACTGGGTTTGATTCCCCACTTCTCCACATGCGGCTGCTGGGTGACCTTGGGCAAGCTGCAGTTCTCTCAGAGCTCTCTCAGACCCACCTGCCTTACAGGGTGTCTGTTGTGGGGAAAGGAAGGGGAGGAGATTGGAAGCCGCTCTGAGACTCCAAGTGAAGGGCTGGGTATAAACCAAATCTCCTCCTCCTTCTTCCTACTTTGTCCTTTGAACTGGAGATACTGGAGATACTGGGGATTGAGCCTTGGGACCTTCTACATGCCAAGCAGATGCTCTGCCACTGAGCTACGGCCCTTCCCATTGCTTTTTTTGTGGGCTTCCTTCCAAGATCCTGGACGAGAGATGTGTTGATTTGACCCAGCAAGATTTTTCCTATATTCTGACTGAGCTTTCTCACTTTGCTGGGCAACTTGGGGATTCTTCCCCTGCTGCCGGCTGAAAATTGCAGTTTGTCTTCACCCCGGGAGCTGGATCCGATACCTGCTTGGAATGAAAAGAGCCCAGCGCGTTTGCAGATTTCCATTTCTGACAGCGAACTTGTATTTTTTAAAAACAGAGTATCTTTATTTTGCAGATTTCTTTTTTTTATTCTATCAGCCGTTTCGCGTTGCTGGAAGAGTTAGGGGCTGTTGTTGTTGTTTTCCCCCCTTCCCCTGTTCAGGAGAGCGTTGCAATAGACTAAATGAAAAAAAGCTGTCAAGTGCAGAGAAAACAAACCGGGAAATATTTGTCTCTTCCACTTTCTTCTTTTCGTCTTGGGCATGGCTTCTTCTAGTGGGTGTGGATTATCCCCCCCCCCTTTCCTCAGACAGGGCTGTGATTATCAAGCCTGCAGCATGTCTTAACTGGCAACCGTGCTTGTTAACACCGTAGGGCACGGTTGCATGGGCTTGGCCGGCCATTTCAGCTTCCGACGCATGCAAAGGGCAGGCAGCAAATCCAAACCAATGTCCCGGGTGTTTGAAATAAATGCAACATTCTTCCCCTTTAAGCTGCTGCAAAATGCCGGTCAGAGGCGGGACCAGGATGGGGCTTTTGTCCTGCAAGGCTTCTGATTGGCCACTGCAGATCTGATTGATTGTGCAGATTTTTTTTTTTTTTAATGTTGCTTTGACAGCAGCTGCCACCACAGCCCAAGGAACTTCACTGTGTTTTGGGTTGCCAGCAATGCTCCCTCTAAGCTGTGGAGTCTTGTGAGCAAAAATTCTACTTTGTGACCTACTGGCATTAAAGTGGTGAACGAGCGATTTGGCTCCTGCACAAATTAGTTTGCTCCAGAGCCAGCCTTCCTGAGCGAAGACAAAAATCTGTGAGCCGGAGGCTAAAAAAAACTGTGAGCCAGCTCACACTAACTCAGCTTAGAGGGAACACTGGTTGCCAGCTCTGGGTTGGAAAACACCTGGAGATTTTAGGGGTGGACTTTGGGGAGGGGAAAGGACCTCAGCAGGGTACGATGCCATAGAGTCCACCCTACAAAGCAGCCATTTTCTCCAGGGGAACTGATCTGTATTGTCTGGAGATCAGTTGTAAACAGCAGGGGATTTCCAGGCCCCACCTAGAGGTTGGCAACTCTACTGAAGTTAAACTGTGGCAATCCTTTTGTGGCTGGCTCAGCCTCCTGCAGCAGTCATTCTGTGGCAGCCATTTTGTTGCTGCTGCAGCTACCGGGCCATGTCGAAATTCCAAATGTGCCTGCAGGGAGTTTAGGGACCACAACAAAATTGGGGAGCCATGATGTAGCCATTAGAGTGTCAGATTTGGAAGCCCAGCTTTTGAAGCCTCCCTCTGCCATGGATGTGACCTTTGGCCACTGTCCCTCAGCTAGAGTTGCCAAGTCCAGGCTGGGAAATTCCTGGAGATTTGAGGTTGGAGCCTGGGAGGGGTGGAATTTGGGGAAGGGATGGACCTCAGTTGGGTATAATGCTATAAAGTCCACTTTCCAAAGCAGCCATTTGCTCCAGGGGACCTGATTTCTGTCCTCTGGAGACCAGCTGTAATTCCGAGAAATCTCCAGCCACCACCTGGATGTTAGCAACCCCATGGGGAAATGCTTCTGTTATCTCCTTATTTGCCTGTCCTCTTTTCTGTGTTGCAGCCTCAAGTGGCTGCTCTGTATTTTTTTTAAAAATCAAGATAGCTGTCTTGTATACTTTTGTTTTTAGAATGATTTTTAAAAAGTAGGAAGGATCATAGAATCAATTATGGAGATGGAAGGGGACCATAAAAGGTCATCTAGTCCAACCCCCTGCTCAATGCAGGATCAGCCTAGAGTTTCCCTGACAAATGTTCATCCAGCCGCTGCTGGAGGACTGCCAGAGAGGGGGAGCTTACCACTTCCCTAGGCAGCGGATTCCACTGCTGAACTATTGTTGTAACAATTCTCTCCCCCCCCATATCCAGCTAGTACCTTTCTGACCTTAACCCCACCCCAATTTAAATCCCACCCCCGATAATCAACCAGTTTGGTGTAGTGGTTAAGAGCACAGACTCTAATCTTAGAGAACCAGTTTTGATTCCTCACTCTTCCTCGTGCAACTGCTGGTGTGACCTTGGGTCAGCCACAAGTTCTTTCAGAGCCGTTCTCTCAGGAGCAGTTTTCGAGAGAGCTCTCTCAGCCCCCGCCTACCTCACAGGGTATCTGTTGCGGGGAGGGGAAGGGAAAGGAGATTGTGAACTGCTGTGAGACTCCCAAGTGAAGGACAGGCTATAAATCCAGTCTCCTCCTCGTCTTCCTCCTCCTCCTTCCAAATCTCTCATCTGCTGCCAACAGGGACAGCTCCCTGCCCTCCTCCAAGTGACACAGCCCTTCAGATACTTCAAGAGAGCCATCCTGTCCCCCCTCAGCCTCCTCTTCTCCAGACTGAACTTTCCTAAGTCCCTCAGCCTTTCCTTCCCACAGGGCTGGGTCTCCAGGCCCCCAATCATCCTCGTCGCTCTCCTCTGCACCCGCTCCATTCTGTCCACATCCCTTTTGAAGTGAGGCCTCCAGAACTGCACATATTATTCCAGGTGTGGCCTGACCAACGCAGAGGGAAGCCTTGACCTTTGGAATTTTTTTATTTTAAAAAACCCGGTATTGCTCAAGTATTCTCCCAGCAACTCCTGGGATAGAATTTACATTACGCTTCTTGGATATAACCCAGTGACTCTTGCCTTACGGTCTCTTCGCTGTTGGACTGTGATGGAGTTCTCCCAGCACAATAGTTCAGAGATGGTATCAATTTCTTCCACAATCCAGAATCCTTCGCCAGTTATTCAAGCTGTTAAGCGCCATACACCAAAGCAATTTCCAGCTAACTATAGCTTTGGAGTGAATATGAATCGCTGGAATTGTGACTCCATGGCGGGGGTAATTGCATGAAAAGAGAGTTAATCTTTGTTTAACTCTTGCGACTTTGCGTACTCTGCCCACTGAAAGCTGACAAAGCACCGCTGTTTCGAAATACAGGGACCGTTTTCCAGAGGTAATAGATCACTAGCGTGAGATTTTAAACAGTCTTGCTAAAAATGAACAGCATCTTTGGTGTAGTGTATAAAATGTCTGTAAAAAGGGGGTGAGAATGCAACCGGGGGGGGGGATAATTTTTTAAAACTATTTCTTGATTTTTCAGGCCCCTGTCCTCCCCAGGCAACATCCCTAAATCTCTATGGAGCTTCCCAACCTGGCAACCGGTGGGGTTTGGAGGAGGGCTCATGAGGAGAAATAGGAGGCTTAGGCCTCATTGCCAGCAGTGCATAGAAAGTGATGTCTTCATGCCAGCGGCATCCAGGTGACGCTCTGTTATTTGGGCAAAACTCTATGGTAAAACCAGATGCCCCAAATACCAGAGCTTTATCTAGATCTGCTGGTGTGATGACATCACATCCTGTGTGATGCAGGCAATGAGGCCTAGGCCTTCTCCTTTCTCCTGGTAAGCCCCCCCCCCCCAATAGCCAGTTGATCAGCAGCATGGGTATGTTCTGGATGTGGGGGCCACTGTCTCCACTGGGGGGAGGGTCTGGTAATTCTACCAGCAACCCTGCCCTCCATCCCCCACCAGTGGCTGGGGGGACTGACAACTGTATCTGGGAAACTTGAGATTTAGGAATACAGACCATCTTCAAAGACAATGGAGTTCACACAGTTATCTCTTCTTTCAGTTGATGTGAAGACCACCTCTGTTACGGAGGGCCAGAGAGGGCTCATCTCACATCCATCCCATGGCTTCTGGGGAATATTGTGACCAAAGTTCCCTCTAAGCTGTGGAGTCTTGTGAGCACAAATTCTGCTTTGTGAGC
The DNA here is from genome assembly GCA_029233225.1 of Lepidodactylus listeri. Taxonomy (NCBI): domain Eukaryota; kingdom Metazoa; phylum Chordata; class Lepidosauria; order Squamata; family Gekkonidae; genus Lepidodactylus; species Lepidodactylus listeri. The sequence goes on from JARCFY010000004.1 coordinate 17,488,666, forward strand.
TACTGGCTTTAAAGGTGTGAGCGAGCAATTTGGCTGCTGCACAGATTAGTTTTCTCTGGAGCCATCCTTCCTGAGCTGAGACAAAAATGTGTGAGCTGGAGGCTAAAGAACTGTGAGCTAGCTCACACTAGCTCAGCTTAGAGGGAACACTGATTGTGACCCATTTCTGAAGTTATGAAATAATAGAGTTTCTTACCTAACCAGGCTCTCTTACGTAACATATTTAGGGAAAGTTGTTTAAGGGTGTGCCTGGGATAGTGCACCATCTCTAGATATTGTGTTTGACCATCAACCTGTAGTTAACTTAATATCTTAAGCATGGTTGCTTTGGAGTATGCATGTTACTGTGCATATATTTAATATAAACCTGTTTTTGGTGAGGCCTAAAGCTGACTTCGGGGGTTAAATTCAGGGGAAGGGGCCGAGGCTCAGTGGCAGAACAACTGCTTGGCATGCAGAAGATCCCAGGTTCAATTTCCGTCATCCCCAGTTAAAAAGACCAAGCAGTGGGTGATGTGAAAGACCACTGCCTGAGACTCTGGAGATCCACTGCTGGCCTGAGTAGATAATACTGACCTTGACGGACCAAAGTTCTGATTCGGTATAAGGCAGCTTCATGTGTTCAAATATGTTGGGATTTGTGTGTCCTAAGTTATACCCTGGGCCCGCACTGGAAACTGACTTGGTCTACAGTTGTAGCAAATGCAAGTGTGCCGGGAAGTGTCCTCAGCAGGTTGCAGAGAAGATTAGCAGAAGTGGGGGGGGGGGGGGGGGGAGGAAGCTGTCTTTCAGGGGAAGCTTTTCTGTTGTTGGCAATTTTCAAGAGCTCTGTTAAGATTCTCCAAAACCCTAGAGGTCCATCACTGGTTATTAGCCACAAGGTATAGATGGAACATTATGACTCTTTTCAAATTGCCTTTGTATTCTGTTTTAGTGACCCATTGCTAATGGATTTTTTCCCCTGTCATTTCAGACAGACCCATTTTCGTAATCAGCTGCTCGCAGAATTAACTTACCTGTTCATAAAACCCTTTTGCATCCAGTTAGCAAAGTGTGGTTGAGCCACTTTTGAGGGAAACTGCTCCCCCCCACCATTTTCAACCCCTTTGTTGAGCTTCTGAATCGCTGTGGTGTGCTGTTTAAAGTGTCCATAGTGCTTCCTACTGTGCCACTTTTTCTTCGTTCTTTTTCACTACATGGTCTTTTGTGGACTTTTAAAAATGTTCTAAGTTGAGCGCTATAGCGCTAAACTGATATAGCACTTTAGTGCTATAGCGGCACCATCGAGATGCATGGACTCAATGGTGCCACTGTAGCACTAAAGTGCTCTATCAGTTTAACACTATAGTGCCCAACTCTGAATGTTTTTTAAAAGTCTGAGGAAGATTGCATGGCAAAAAAGGGTGGGGAAAAGTGGCACTGTTTGAAATGACCATAGCGCTTCAGAGACAGCTCATTAATGGAAGGAAATTCACTGTATGAAATCTCCCTCCCTGTATTGCTTTACTTGAAATCGGGCAAACAACGAATAACATCCAGTTTAAAATGGTAATGTGAAAACAGCCTGGTTCCGCTGGTAGACCTCCTTTTGGCCACTGGTAGACCTCCTTTTGGCCTCTGTGTGATACAGAGGGGCATTTCACACAGCACCCCATAGTGCTTCAGGACCAGGAGAAGAACTGAAGAACACTTGGGAGGAGGTTTCCAGGTAAACCGGCTCAGGAACGCTTCCCCAACGGTACTGAAGCATTTCTATGTGAAAGGGCCAATATGTTCCATTAGGGAACCGGTACTAATACGGCTCTGTGTGAAATGCCAGACAGAAACTGTTACTGAAGAGTTCCTGAAACGGAAGATATTGGCTGTGTGAAATTTCCCAGAGTGTTGGACTGGATAGACCATAGGCCTGATCCAACATGGCTTGTCTCACGTTCTTAAGAGCAGAGGTCCATAAGTGGCTATTAGCCACAAGGTATAGATGGAACACTCTGTCTGGGGCAGTGATGCTCTGTATTCTTGGTGTGTAGGGGGCAACAGTGGGAGGGCTTCTAGTGTCCTGGCCCCGCTGCTGGACCTCCTGATGGCACCTGGTTTTTTGGCCACTGTGTGACACAAAGTGCTGGACTGGATGGGCCACTGTCCTGATCCTCTATAGCTTCTCTTATGTTTTCTTATGTTCTCACGTTTCATAAAACACAGTCTGAAAACCGTTGTAAACATAGATGGTGATACCAAATTACGTTGTGACCTTTTCAAGTCCCTCTCTGGCTGCTCTAGGCTTGCCGAAGCTATTCTTCTGCATTCTGTAAAATTGCAGGTGGGATTGAGACACTGGCTGCATTTTGGTAGTGGTGGGAATGGCCTGATGGCACTCAAGATTTCTAATCCTCTTCCCTAGGAATTTGTTCACTGGGGCAAGCTCGGTTGCATAATTCCACCGCTTTGGGAGTAAAATTCCTCTCTGTGGAGAGGGCTGGCACTGAAGCAAGAAAGCACTTAGAGTAAATCCCAGCTAAGCCCTACAAATAAGAAACAAGTCGATCCGAAGTTGCAGCTGGGCCTCTGTTTTTTGGCTGAATTTGATGTTAGCTCCTTCTCTTTCAGTATGCTATCAGGCTGAAAATCGGGGCCTTGGGGAGACCGTGTTGCATTCTTAGATTGCAAATTAGTCTCTCACCTCTCATTATTTTGTTTGCTCAGCATCGTAAGATACTAATATATTATCTCATGAGTCTGCTCAGCAAATACTGCTTTTTTCTTAACTCGAACCTGCAGGGTTCCCACCAAACCTTTCCCAAACCAAAATCTAAGGCAGATTAGGAGGCTCCTCTTCAGTTTGGAACCACTAGCCTGGGGACTGGTGTGCTCTCTTGCTCTTTCTTAGTGCTATTTTTCAAGCATATGGGCATCTACTGGAATCGCTCAAGTTTGGATTGCTCTAGTTTGATCTATGGACATCTACTAGAATTTATCTAGTTTGGATACCTCTAGTTTGTTCTATGGACATCTACTGGAATTTATCTAGTTTGGATAGCTCTAGTTTGATCTATGGACATCTACTGGAATTGCTCTAGTTTGGATTGCTCTAGTTTGTTCTATGGACATCTACTGGAATTTATCTAGTTTGGATAGCTCTAGTTTGTTCTATGGGCATCTACTGGAATCGCACAAGTTTGGATTGCTCTTGTTTGTTCTATGGACATCTACTGGAATTTATCTAGTTTGGATAGCTCTAGTTTGTTGTATGGACATCTACTGGAATTGCTCTAGTTTGGATTGCTCTAGTTTGTTCTATGGACATCTACTGGAATTTATCTAGTTTGGATAGCTCTAGTTTGTTCTATGGGCATCTACTGGAATCGCACAAGTTTGGATTGCTCTTGTTTGTTCTATGGACATCTACTGGAATTTATCTAGTTTGGATAGCTCTAGTTTGTTCTATGGACATCTACTGGAATTGCTCTAGTTTGGATTGCTCTAGTTTGTTCTATGGACATCTACTGGAATTTATCTAGTTTGGATAGCTCTAGTTTGTTCTATGGGCATCTACTGGAATCGCACAAGTTTGGATTGCTCTCGTTTGATCTACGGGCGTCTACTGGAATTTATCTAGTTTGGATAGCTCTAGTTAGTTCTATGGACATCTACTAGAATTGCTGTAGTTTGGATTGCTTTAGTTTGTTTTGTGGGGATCTACTGGAATCACTCTAGTTTGGATAGCTCTAGTTTGTTCTATGGGCCTCTACTGGAATCGTTCTAGTTTGGATTGCTCTAGTTTGTTTTTTGGGCGTCTACTGGAATCACTCAAGTTTGGATTGCTTTCGTTTGATCTACAGGCGTCTACTGGAATTTATCTAGTTTGGACTGCTCTAGTTAGTTCTATGGGCCTCTACTGGAATTGCTGTAGTTTGGATTGCTTTATTTGGTTCTGTGAGGATCTACTAGAATCGCTATAGTTTGGACTGCTCTAGTTTGTTCTATGGGCATCTACTGGAATCGCTCGAGTTTGGATTGCTCTAGTTTGATCTATAGGCGTCTACTGGAATTTATCTAGTTTGGATTTCTTACACTGAGCCATTTTAGATAGCAAATGAAGCACCTCTGAACTCTGGTTCTGTGAATCATTGTTGGGATTTTTGAGTTACGTCCAAATAGTTTCTTGAAGGTTTAACACAAACCTCAGGGGAAGGGCTGTGGCTCAGTGTTCAGAATGCAGGAAACCCCAGGTTCAGTATCCAGTTGAAAGGCATCAGGTAGCAGATGATGTGAAAGATCTCTCTCCCTGAGACCCTGGAGAGCTATTGCCAGACAGAATAGACACTATTGACCTTGACCAAGCAGTGGCCTGACTCCTTATAAGTTCATGCTGCTGAAATTTGCCTAAAGCAAGCTTTGAGTTTGATTTGGATGTTCAGTTGGAGGACCTTCGATAGTTGTTAAAGGAATTTCTCTTAAATTAGTAATTTTCTGGGGGTTTGCCTAATTTAGGATTGCCAGGTCCTCCATGCCCACCAGTGGGGAAGGGGGCAGGTTGGGTTGCCAGCTCCTGGTTGGTAAACTTCTGGAGATTTGAGGATGAAGCCTGTGGAAGACAGGGACCTCAGTGGGGTACAATGCCATAGAGTCCTCCCCCCAAAGCATCCCTTGTCTGTAGGCGGGTCTCTCTAGTTTGGAGATCAGCTGTAACGAGGGATGAGGGGCGGGAAGGCTGAGGAGAAATCGGCCCTGGTCCGGAGCCCCTGCCCGGGGTCACAATAGGCAGCCAGGTGGCTTGGGGAGCTGCGGAGGACCCAGGGGATCCACAGGTCCCACCTGGAGGCTGGTATCCCTAGTCTAATGATGTTCTTCAAACACAAATAGTGCCTGGGAATATGCTCAACTAACTGGATGGTTCTCGACTGTTCACCTTAACAGGCACACAAGTCAAAGGATTTACAACGCTGCGGTTCCTGGTCGAGCCTTCGGATGCTGTCACCATGCGAGGAGGTAACATTTTGCTGAACTGCACTGCGGACTCGGATCAAGGGCTTCCAGTCATCAAATGGAAGAAGGATGGTGTATTTTTAAACTTGGCAGTGGATGAGAGAAGGCAGCAGTTTTCCAATGGATCTCTTTTGATACAAAATATAGTCCACTCCAGGCATCATAAACCTGACGAGGGCCTTTATCAGTGCGAAGCCTCCCTGGAAGGAATCAGAGCCATTGTCAGTCGGACGGCCAAAGTCTCAGTTGCAGGTAAGAGGTCACCTTCTATTGGTCAACAAGAATATGTTCTCGTCTTCATTTAACATGGGTTGCTTTCACTGGAACGTACTGGAACTATTTGATTTGCTTAAAGGATGGATTGTTTTCCTGTTTCTTGACAGGGCTTGGAGGCCTTTATCTAGCAGCAGATTTGGTAGTTGCCAGACAGGATTTTGGTTTGTTTAATCACCTATCTGTGAGCAAGAGGCTTCAGGGAGATCGTCCAGACCAGCATGGAAGCTACTGAAGCGTAGAAGACTTGGTGATAGGTTCCAAGGTTGCAGACTACATGGGTCAAGCTATTCTTGCAAGGCCAAGAGGTCCCATACTGTTGGTTCATATCGCCTAAAATTAGTGGGGAAATGAGGTTGTGCCGGACTGAACTTTCACCCTTGTCCTTCATGGGGACAGTGGCTTACAGAGGCAAATAGGAAGCCTATTTGCCTGTCTCATGCTCATCTAGTGAATGGTGATCAAGGTTTTCAATCATAATTAAAATTTACATGCTAAACCAGATAATGCATTTATTATGTTAATATTCCATGTATTTTTTTATATGTTGTGGTATTTACTGACCATGTTGTGGAAGGTGGCTAGGGTTGCTAGCTTCATGTTCGGGGGTTTGGGGGGACTGAGTTGAGGAGGGTGGAGTTTGGGGAGGGGAGGGACTTTAATGGAATAGAATGCTATAGAGCCCAACTTCCAAAGTGGCCATTTTCTCCAGGTGAACTGATCTTTGCTACCTGGAGATCATTTGTAATAGTGGGAGATCTCCAACCACCCCCTGGGGGTTGGCAATCCTAGGTGGCAGCCATTTTGCAGCTGCCATTCCCAAGGTGTCCAGAAATGTTGGGGACTCTTGCTTTAACCACCATACCACAACAGCTCTTCATTTTGTGGGGTAAGGCCCAAATCATGTCTTTTCAAACAGTCTACAGTAATGATGAGCTGATAAACTATGTAGTCGGGCTGCCAGATCCCCCCAGGGGAGGGGTTGCCCACTCTAAGGGCCCCCAGCCCATCTGGCCCAGATCCGGCCAGTGGGGGGGAACCCCGCCCCCCAAGTGCTTGGATCAGGTTGACGTGCCCAGCACAATGATGTCACCCAGAGGTGACATCATCACGCTGTACATGTCCCCGGGGGGACACTCTAGCATTCCAGCAAAATTCATAGAGTTTTCAGGCCAAATCCTAGAGCAACCCCAGCGACATGCCAAGCATGATGACATCACTTCCAGCTAATATCATCATAGTGCACTACATGTGTAAAAAGTCCCGAAACTGGAGCTTCTTCCCCCACTGCAAACAGGCAAGGGACTTGGCAAACCTTTTATGTAGCCGTGGGGATGATGAGCCCAGCCATGCGAGCACGGGGATTTTGCCCCACAAAAATTTCGTCTTGGGCAAACAACTTTTCATTTTAAACAGACATGAGAGAAAACTCCCCCCCAAAACATGTTTCTCCTCCAGAGAAACGAAGTTCGACGTGACATTTCTGCCACAGTAATTTCTTTCTGACAAGCTACTATTCAAGCTTAAATATGCCTAATCAACCCTTTGTTGCTGTGTGATATTTGAAGCATGTTTATTATCTTCAAAAAACAAGTGGCAGCCTTTGAAGCTAGAAATTAACTGGTTTCTAAATTAATTCAGAGTCAAAAAATATATAAACTACCAAACTTTCATAAGATGTGAAATGTATTTCTGGGGGAAAAAAAAAAAAACACCTCACAGTTTTTTCCCTCCCTTTGGCTGACAGGAATTCATTAGACAACTGATTGGGTTTCCGAAGTTTTTGTGGCTTGTTTTTGTTAAAGTGCCTCTTCAGGGGTGATACAAATTGGCCTCTTCTGGATCGCAAGATGATTTGGGGTGTTTAACAAATACTTGCCTTGGGATTCATGACCCGGCAGAAGGTGGTGAAATCTGACAATTTGCCGCATTATGATGTTTGAGTTCCACCATTCATTCCTGGTACTTAGCTGTCATGGATTTTAGCAGTTTGCTCTTTTGTGTTTATCTCGGGCTTAACAAATCAATAGGTTACAGAGCTTTGAAGAAAACTTCCAAATGACAAATTAAGGCTTCACAGAACGAATGGCGAAGATTCCCAATGAATCCTAGACTTTCTCTCAAGGGTTCAGGGCAGCCTGTATGGCTCTCCCTTCCATTAATTCATCTTTACAACAACCCCGTGAGGTGTGTTAGGCTGAGACTGGCCCAAGATCACTCAGGCTGTGATCATACACACTAAATAATCCACTGCCAATCCACTTTCAGTGCACTTTCCAACTGGATTTTGCCAGTTCACACAGGGTGATTCTGCATTTAGCATTCGCTCCACTTTTTCTGAACTGGGTGGAAAAGGTGCAGCTCAAAACCACATTCAAATGCCTCGGGGCAATGCCCTATTGACTGCAAAGTCACCCCTGAATGGCCATAAAATGGCCATAAATCTGTGCGGAAGGCACAATAAAATCCGAGGATCAAAGAACTCGAAAGTGGCATGGAGTGTGGAAGCTACCATAAAACCGGATAATCAAAGGAAGTGAAAGCAGCATGCAATGCAGAGGGGGATTTCTGTTCCGACGTGAGTTTCGTAAAACAACGGAGGGAAAAGCCAGTGCAGAATCAGCTACAATAAAATCCAATTGGAAAGCGCATTGGAAGTGGATTGAAAGTGGATTATTTAATGTGTGTGATTGCAGACCCAGTGAAGTTCATTACTGAACAGGGATTTGAATCTGGGTCCCCATAGTCCTGGTGAAGAGTGAAGAGACACTCTAACTGCTACACCACAATGGCTCTCTGTTTTGAGGTATAAGGTCCAGTGTGTATCTTTTCAAATGTTCCCTACATAATAATGAGCTGACAGACTATGTGTTATGTATTGACCATGCGGTCGCCATGTGCTCCCTTCATTGCGACCGCATGGCCAGAGCACATGGCCAGAGCATGGCCAGAGCACATGGCCAAGAAACTACTTGAGCTTCAGCCAGGTAGAACAAAGGCCAGGTGGATTCAAACCGGCCACCAATCCTGTACCTAGGTTTCTCCCAGGGAACCTATGAGATGCAAATAGACTTCTAATAGCCTATCAGGCCAGTTGGGCGAGGTCAGGGGATTATCCCTGACCAGCATAAAAGGAGGGCTTCGAGCCCTGGGTTGTATGCTTCATCTGGACCAGCAATAAAGATCATGCTGTTTCACTGTTCCACGGACTCCCGACTCCAATACCTATCACTATGTTAGGGATGACAGACTCCAGGTGGGGCCTGGGGATCACCTGGAATTACAGCTGATCTCCAGATGCAGAGACCAATTCCGATGAAGCAAATGGATGCTTTGGAGGGTGGATTGTATGGCATTGTACTCCATTGGCATTGTACATCGGCCCCAGGCTCCACTCCAACATCTCCAGGAATTTCCCAGCCTGGAGCTGGCAACCATATGCCCCCCTCCATTGGCCAGGAAGGATCTGGCAACCTTTGACCATAGCTGTGTGAAAGAAGATCCCAGTCAATCAACCCACAGATCTGTGGATTTCACAGGTTGGACACATTGAATGAGTCTATCCAGACCTTAGTATTTCCTTGTCGACATACTGCAGCTCTGAACTTTGACAACTCCTCTGCTAATATAAATCGTTTAGTATTAAATTTTGTGCAAAGATATCATTGTGGCCGGATCCATCTGGGTGCTTGTCTTCCTGGCTCTGATGTGCACCGGAATTACCCCATCTCAACGTCTTCCCTTTGAGTTCCCTCTTGCTGAATAAATGCATATATTTCGTCCTGCCCATTCCATCTCTTCACCTTCTGAAGTCTTCCATAACCTGCATGGCTGTTGCCTCATCTTCTCCCTCTTTTCTGTTCTCCTTGACCATTCCCTGATGCACTTCAGCATCCTGGCAGGCCCAGGCTGTGGTCACACATACGAAATAATCCATTTTCAATGCGCTTTCCAACTGGATTTTGCCCGTTCACACAGGAAACACCAGTTGGAAAGTGCACTGAAAGTGGATTGAAAATGGATTATTTAGTGTGCGTGACCGCAGCCATACTGAATCAGACGGTTGGTCCATCAGGGTCAGTATTGTCTACTCAAACTGGCAGCACTTTTCCAGGGACTCAGGTGGATGTCTTTCATATCACCTATTGCCTCATCCTTTTAACTGGAGATGCCAGGGATTGAACCTGAGAACCTCTGCATGTCGAGCAGATGCTCTACCTCTAAGCCACAGCCCCTCCCCGAAAGTGCAAGAGAGAAATAGTCCATTAATTGAGTAGATAGTCCCTAGCTATTTATCCTGTGTGGTTTATGTCTTGTTTCTAGCTAGTAGTCCCTCTCCTGTTCAAGCAACTGCTCCAGTGTTGGAGAGGCGGAAGGCCGGATCTTAACAGGGTTGAAGGATTTTGGCACGGCAGAAGGCAGTGTTCACTGGGAGGTCAGGTTGAGCTCAGAGGGAGACATTTCTGTATTTGGCGGAAGGTAGAGAAATGTTTGCACACGTCAGGGACATAAATATTGCTGACTGCATGGAAAATGTGCTCGGGATGACCCTAATTAACATATTGGCGGCACATCACTGACTTAAGGCACTGGGCAGATGGAAGATAAAGAATAAAAAATGAAGCGACGGACTGATAAGTAGAAGGCAAAAAGGGGAAGCTTAGGAGGCTATTTCTTGCAGAGGGAGGCTGTGGCTGCAGGAGACTTTATGCTGTAACTGCAAGAGACCATGATAAAGGTTTAAAAGATTATGGATCGGGAAGGATTTTTTTTTTCTCATCCCTACTTCTCTCATAACCTTAGATCTTGGAGGCGTCCCGGAAAATAAGCAGCAGAGTCAGTACAGAGAAAAAGAGAGCCTGCTGGACCGGTTGTTCAGGGGCAAATGGGCCAGTACCATCTCTCTCCTGAACTGCCATGGATCTAGAGAGAGGAGCTGAATCCCAGAGCCAGGAGGCAAGATCAGAGGAAGGCCTTGGCCTCTCTGCCCTGTTGTTGGTCCTCCAGAGGATCTCGTTGGCCATTGTGTGAGACAGGATGCTGGACTAGATGGACCACTGGTCCAATCCAGCAGGGGTCTTCTGATGTTCTTATGAAGGCCTCGGCCTCTATGCCCTGTTGTTGGCCCTTCAGAGGAACTGGTTGGCCACTGTGTGAGGCAGGATGCTGGGCTAGATGGACCACTGGTCTGATCCAGCAGGGCTCTTCTTATGCTCTTATGGAGGCCTTTACCTCTATGCCCTGTTATTGGCCCTCCAGAGGAACTGGTTGGCCACTGTGTGCGACAGGATGCTGGGCTAGATGGACCACTGGTCTGATCCAGCAGGGCTCTTCTTATGTTCTTATGAAGGCCTCGGCCTCTCTGCCCTGTTGTTGGCCCTCCAGAGGAACTGGCTGGCCACTGTATGAGACTGGATGCTGGACTAGATGGACCACTGGTCTGATCCAGCAGGGCTCTTCTTATGTTCTTATGGAGGCCTCGGCCTCTGTGCCCTGTTGTTGGCCCTCCAGAGGAACTGGCTGGCCACTCTGTGAGACAGGATGCTGGACTAGATGTGCCTCTGGTCTGATCCAGCAGGGCTCTTCTGATGTTCTTATGGAGGCCTCGGCCTCTGTGCCCTGCTGTTGGCCCTCCAGAGGAACTGGTTGGCCACTGTGTGCAACAGGATGCTGGGCTAGATGGACCACTGGTCTGATCCAGCAGGGCTCTTCTTATATTCTTATGAGATCAATTTTCCTGGCGAAAATGGCTGCTTTGCAAGGTGGGCTCTATGGCATTCTCCCCTCCCCTCCCCAAACCTTGCCCTTCCTAGGCTTCACCCCTAAAATCTCCAGGTATTTCCCAGCCCAGAACTGGCAGCCATAGATAGCCCCCGGCTGCCCCCTGATAGGGCAAATCACACACTGAAGAAGAGGGGCATGCTTGCTTTATTTTCCGTGGCTCAGCATTTTTAGAAAAACCCCTGCTGAATCCATTGATTTGAATCTTGTATCTCCATTCTGAAGTTCTCGGAGACTGAGCGAGCATGGTTATCAGCAAACGTTAGAGTTTCAAATTGCCTGTGCATGCTTAAAAACACCAATCCCTTTGTAAGTTGCTGTCTTCTGTTGTGAACAAGCTATATCTCTGTTGGCTAGCCCCGAAAATAACCCATGAGCTTTGAATGGAAGTAGAATTATGACTTCTTAATCCTGAATATATCCGAGAGCCGGCCTTTGAAACGTGTTGCGAATCCCTCCTGCCTTTCTGAAATCTTGTTACCCTCCCCATGGTTCAAAGTCTACATTATAGGCCCCGGCTTTCTGTCTTCGGCGCTTTGTTGCACAACCGGAATTGTCCAGCCGCTGTTGCATTTTTCAGAGACCCCCTCAACAGCCTGTTTCTAGTCAACCTTTTCTAAACTGTTTCTATCAAAAGTAATGATGGCGTTTTATGCTGGATTTTTCTTGATGTATGGTATCGGCTGCTCTCATGCTGACAAGCACATTAAATTCCTTTTGATTCATTTACTTGTTCGTACAAGTTTCTCTCCCCCCCCCACCTTTGCTTGCAGGATAAAATTCTAGCAAAGATATTAAAATAAATGACCTGCTCTTTAATATTTCATGTAGTGGCTTGGGATGGATTTGGGCATGGAGTTGTTGCAATCTAATATTGGACTCCGTTGTTGGGAGACAATATGGCTGCTCGCAGCATTTTAAGACTTTGCTTGTTCGTTCGGCGCGGTAACGCTGTGTCTCTTGCAGTTACGAATGACAAGCCGCAGAAATGCATTGGATCAGACATGTTCCCTTGCAGTGGAGACTCCGCGCTGGGTTTCATCTAATTTTTAAAGTATAAGGGGTTTGTAAACTCGTTCCTGTCAAAAGCAGTCGATTTTACTTAGCGCAGGACTCATGAATAAGGGCGGTCTTGTTTAAAATGAAAGCTGCCGCTGGAAGTTTTGTACACAGCAGAACTTGAAGGCAATTTTGAAGCTCCTTCTCAGGCAGAACTTGTGAGGGTGCCGTTGTCAACAGTGTTACCCCTGTCTAAGCGTTTTAGCTTCACTGGATTTAAGAAGCAGGACTGCCAAGATTCACATGGGGCCTGGAATTCTCATAGTGTCCTGGCCCCACTGGTGGACCTCCTGAGGGCACCTGGTGTTTTTGGCCACTGTGTGACACAGAGTGTTGGACTGGATGGGCCATTGGCCTGATCCAACACTGGCTTCTCTTATGTTCTTATGGTCTACAGAGTAGGGTTGCCAGCTTCCAGGTGGAGCCTGGGGATCTTCCGCTTTCACAACTGATCTCCAGCTGACAGAGCTCAGCTTCCCTGGAGAAAATGGCTGCCTTAAAGGGTGGACTCTATGGCACTGCACCGTGCTGAGGCCCTTCCCCTCCCCCCAAACCCCACCCTCTCCTGGATCCACCCCCAAAGTCTCCAGGTATTTTCCAACCCAGACCTGGCAACCCTACTACAGAGAGCAGCTCACCTGGAGGAAGCAATGGTTTCTCTAGTGTGCCATAAATTCTAGTTGAAACCCCTCCCAGTTCCCCTCATCCATAGGCACCAACTCCAAATCTCCAGGGATTTCCTAGGTCAGAGTTGGCAACCTCATTTAAAATGGTGTAACTCCATTTAGGGTTGCACTGTAACAGCTCTAATGGGTAGGGGAAGGGACTCCACAGATTCTTAGGTCAAATTTACATCTGACTTTCCCGCTGGAATCATTCTAGTTTCAAAAAAACCCGTCTATACCTGTTTCTAGTTTCAAACCATACTTGTTCTAGTTTAAAAATTACTGTTTACATTCGTTAATTGCCCTCCTGTGGTCAAGCTAGCATTTTCCTGCTTTAAACAGATCCTGTTGCTTAGTACTCTTCAGACCCAGGGAGTGAAATTTGAAACCAGCGTGAAATGAGCGTAGGAAAAGACAGCAGTCAAACTGCTTCAGAGGGGAGGTGTAAATTGGGCCTCAGTTTTATGGTGATGAGATTTCACTTGAAATTGATCTATGGATGTTTCTTCTTGCTCGGACCCTGAATGTTTTTGGAGGAAAACAAAAATGTTCTGACAAGAATGGCATAGCTATTGCTCAAGTAGAGCAGGGGTCCCCAGCATGGTGTTCGTGAGCACCGTGATGCCCAGTGGGGTTTCTGGGTCCTTCCTGGCAACTGGCGGCGTTTGGGGGAGACTTATGAGGGGAAAGAGGTCTAGGCCTCATAGCCGGCATTGCATAGAAAGTGATGTCATCACAGTAGGGTTGCTAGGTCCCTACCTTCTGCCGGCGGGGGACTCCTGGCTCTTACTTGGGATCTTCTGGTACCATAAATTTTCTGGCCGAGGGCTAGAGCACCCCTCGAGCGACATGCTCGATGCGATGACATCACCTCCGGGTGCCTCCGGGTGATTGTGCCTCCGGGTGATGATATTGTGCCAGACACGTTGGCATGATCCCGGGACCTTGGGGGCAGGGTTTTCCCTGCTGGCTGGATTCAGGCCGGTGGATTGGGGGCCCTAAAAATGGGCAACCCCTGTCCCTCCCCGGGGGATCTGGCGGCCCTAAATCACAGCGGCGTCATCCACAAAAACGCTGTGGTAAAACCGGCTTCTAACAGTTTTTGCCCAAATACTAGTGCATCATCCAGACATCACTGGTATGATGATGTCACTTCCTGGGCAATACTGGCCACAAAGCCTACGCTTTCTCTTTTCTCCTAGTAAGTCCCCTCCAGCCAGCTGATACGGGGCTGGGGGTGGGGCTTGGCTGTGGGGGACGCCCGCCTTCACCGATTGGTCTGGCAGCCCTAGTGCTCAGTGACATCTTTTCTAGAGACCACCAAGTGTTTTTTAGGAAAGGGGGGGGCAGATGGGGATTTTGCCCATCCAGCAGGGATTCTGATTGGCCACTGGAGATCTGACTGGCTGTGCAGACCTCCACAAATGTTGCCTTGGCAGCAGCTGCTACGACCGCACAAGGATCTTCCCTGAGTGACTGAGGGTAAGCTGTGCATACTGGATTTATTTTTAGTATGTCCATTTTAAAAGGCATCCTGCGAAACAGACCTTCAGCCTGGAACGTTGCAGAGTTACCGTTTGAGTTTTGCATAACTCAAACTTCCGGACATTTTGTGTCTGGCTTCACCTTCTGTTGCAGCCGTTTCGTGGTTGGTCAGAATTCCAAAGGCGTCCACAGGCTCAAACAGGTTGGGGACCCCGATGCACAGAATACAATATGGTTCTGAAAGTTAGCCAGGCGGATCTTTGCTTCAGATCTACCACTCCACTGCACAACTCCACTCCACAGGCATCTTGGTTCCACAGCGGAAAAGTACTTTTATATATATATATATACAATGAAAGAGAACAAATGACACTGGCTCTTCAATCAGCCAAGTCCTCTTCGGCCCCATGCTGTCCATGACCACGAATCGCACTTTCCCCCCAGGACTTTCTCAAGGGCTCTCAAGGCCTTAACAATCGCCATTTGTGAAAGTGTTCTTGGCTGGAGAGGGAACGGAAGCGGTGAAGAGAAACTAAGAGGCTGCCTCCTACTCTAACATCTTATTAAAAGTCCCAATTTAACAGGCTACTGATTATTGGTATTTCCAGTAATTGGTAGGTCTGAGGATAGAGATGTTCTGGTGAACCGTTTGGTTTCCCCTTTTCATCAAGGATTCCTGGGTCAATGCACCGAGGTTGCTGGGGCATGATTTGCTTGCATATGCGCTGGTCATTGGGGTAGATGTGGGGAGGGGAGGGAGGAGCGGCGGACAATTTTCTTCATGTATCCATCACGTGTGTGGGTGATAATGAGAAATGTAATTGCAGAGGTTATCTGGCTGTGTTAATTTCACTGAATACTGCCTGAGTTTCGCTGGGATCCAGGTTTGTTGTGCGTGTTATTGGGCTGTTGTTTAGTTGCAATCAGGCCGCCTATGGTTGACGGCACATTCACACATTTCTCCTCGTGTTCTTCCAATGGCACACTTTCGTTTGAAAGCATACTAAAAATGTAATTAAGGGGGGGGGGAATAAAGAGGAAGCTAAAAAAGAAAAAAAATGATGCAAAACTGGGACGTGCTGCTCTCTAAGGTCTGGTGCCGTTACTTTTAAAAATTATTTCTTTCTTTTAAAAAAGCAAGGGGAAAAAAACTCAAAATCCAGTAACTAATTTGAAATGACAAAAGACGAGGGCGTATATAAAGAGCAGAAACAAAAATATAACAACAGCAGTGGCAGATGCACGCGTGAGTTTCTATCAAAGATTTCCAAATATCTAAAAATAAGTGCATACACAGTTGCTTTGAATATGCCGTGCATTCAAATACTGATGAAGTTGTAAGGTCCTCAATCCATTGATTTACAGGAGGTGGGCATTTATCTTTCCAGTGCTGTTATACGAGTTTTTTTTAGCTGAAGCGAGGACACAGAGGGTCTGTTTTGGTTGACCATCAGTTAGCCTCCAAGAGACAGGCAGACAGTTTAGGGATCCTCGAAAACCAATGAACATTCTAATGCAGAACCGATATGAGTAGTAACTATTGGGTTAAATGTAAAAATAAAATCATTTGCCTTGGAAGCGCAGATGGTTTTTCGCATTATCCCCAATCCTTCATGTTTCCCTGTTAAGGGTAACTGCTGTTCAAACAAATTACAAAGATGATCTGATGCCAATGGTAACCGGAGAAAGTAATTTTTACTTACAAAAATAGAAGCACGTCTTACATAACATATTCATGTATGTGCATTTTACTTATTGTGAACAGATTGACTTCAAAAGGTTAACTTGCTACAGCTGCAAGCCCAGGAAAGAGAGAGAAGGTCCTATATAAGATGAAAGAGAGAAGGCAAGCAGCATTTAATTGCTCAGAGGGTGGGGCCAACTGCCCAGGTTATCTGGGGGAGAGAATTCTCTTAACCCTTTTGGTGTAGGAAAGCCAGTTTGGTGTAGTGGTTAAGAGCACGGACTCTAGTCTGGGAGAACCAGGTCTGATTCCCCACTCCTCCATATGCAGCTGCTGGTGTGACCTTGGGTCAGTTCTCAAGAGAGCTCTCTCAGCCCCACCTGCCTCACAGGGTGTCTGTTGTGGGGAGGGGAAGGGAAGGGGATTGTAAACTGCTCTGAGACTCCTTCAGGTAGTGAAGGGCGGGGTACAAATCCAATCTCCTCCTCCTCCTTCTCTTCTTCTTCTTCTTTTCCTCCCAGATCCTCTTGCATGCAGAGTTACAATATTGAGTAATAACGTCCTCTCAGAAAAGCCCAGTGAATGGGCACAGCCAAAGCATGTGTTTAAAGGACATGGCCTGTGAGAGAGAGCACCAGCAATTAGACACTTTGTTCAGTTGTTTACTAAAGACTTCCTGTGGTGTCCAGTCTATCCTAAACATGATTTCCCCCCTGGACCTTATGAAGTAGGGTGAATAATAGGTGTCCATGTTTGACTGAGGTCTCTACACTGGGATGGTGTCTGGCTGCCAGACCGCAATATTAGATACTCCAGAACTGTGTGGTGCACATAAATATATTTCAAAAAAACTTATACGTGATCTAAATATACAAAACTACAAATTATAATGTTACGAAGGTCCTTCTGTACTTTAGATATTAGATGCTGATGAAATTTTCCGGAATAAACTTCCGTTTCGAAGGTCTTCTTCTGAACTGGACCATACGTGAGTTGGACGACTTGGATCAGAACATCTCAAAGATACATCGAGAATGTACAAAACCTCAACCAGGCATAACAATGGGGCTGCCCTTCTGCCAAATCCGGAAGCTGCAGCTGGTGCAGAATGCAGCGGCGCAGCTGTTGATGGGTCTTCCCTTGAGGGAGCACATCCAGCCCGCCCTAAAATCACTGCACTGGCTGCCTATAGCATACCGGATAAGGTTCAAGGTGCTGGTGCTTACCTATAAAGCCCTATATGGCCTGGGGCCTACTTACTTGAAGGACCGCCTCTCTCCATATGTGCCCCAGCGAGCACTCTGATCTGGATCCCAAAACCGGCAGGCCCTCCCAGGGCCGAAGGAGGCGTGGTTGGCGGTTACTAGGGCCAGGGCCTTTTCTGTGGCGGCCCCTTACTGGTGGAATGAGCTCCCGGATAACATCAGGGCCCTGCGGGACTTATTACAGTTCCGCAGGGCCTGCAAGACGGAGCTCTTCCACCAGGCATTCAAGGAGTGGCCGCCTAATGCTGTCAATCTTGGCCCTGGCCCAGCTATTCAATCTCATCCGTCAACCTACTGTGACCATCTATAAGGATTTTATCTGGGCTCTGCTAAGATATATTGAGCCGTAGGTATGCCGTCAACAGAGAAGTCGTTTTATATATTTTAATTGTTGCATGAATTTTGTATGATATTTTGTTGTGAGCCGCCCTGAGCCGCCGTTTGACGGGGAGGGCGGGATATAAATCCCAGAAATAAATAAATAAATAAACAAACAATGTCTTCTCAGTGAAAAATCATAACCGGTTACAGAACCTTTTTCAGTATCATGAAGGCTACACCATCATTGTAGTTTTGTATATTTAGATCACGTATAAGTTTTTTGAAATATATTTATGTGCACCACACAGTTCTGGAGTATCTAATGTTTGGTCCTGATAAGGCTATGATTCTCTTGTTTGTACTTACATTGCACACAATGCCATATGATGAAGATGACGATGATAATAATAGTCTCCTACGCATCATCGCAGGGCACGAGATTTTACACTGCTCAATATGTGGGGCGATTGTGTTTGAATAGGGCCTACGTATAGAAAACCCAGGGGCTTGTTCAGACATGTTATGTAATGCAGTTTCAGTCCACTTCAGCGATCACTTGCACATGGATTTTGCCATTTCACACAGCAAAATCCAGTTGCAAAGTGGATGGAAGGTGCATTATTTAGTGTCTGTGAAAGCAACCCCAGTGTGTGTTGGCTTGCACTTACTTGCACTTACTAATGGGAAAGCTTCTGGAGTTCTAGCCCACTGGTGGACCTCCTGATGGCCCCTGGGTTTGGGCCACTCTGTGACAGAGTGTTGGAGTGGATGAGCCATTGACCTGATCCAACAAGTATTCTCATATGTTCCTAAGAGCAGAGGTCTATGAGTGGCTATTAGCCACAAGGCAGAGGTGGAACACTATGTCTGGGGCAGTGATGCTCTGAATTCTTAGTGTTTGGAGGGCAACAATGGGAGGGTTTCTGGAGTTCTGGCCCTGCTGGTGAACCTCCTGATGGCACCACGGTTTTGGCCACTGTGTGACACAGAGTGTTGGAGTGGATGGGCCATCGGAAAGAGCGCTGAAAGTGAATTATTCTGTATCTCGCATTTGCTCCACTGTCTCACCAAACCCCCAGTGGAACAGAAATCCCTCTCAGCATTGCATGCCACTTTCACGTTGATTGATCGTCGAATTTTATCGCAGTGTCCAGAGTGCATGCCGCTTTCACTTCGTTTGATCTCTCGGTTTCATGGAGCTGTCTGCATAGACTGATGGCCATTTTATGGCTGCTTATGGCTCTGCAGTCAGTACGGCGCTGGTCCGGGGTATCTGAACGTGGTTTTTTTTCCTGTTCCAGTGTGGTTTTGATAAAACAATGGAGCAAATGCTAGATGCAAATTAGGTCTATGTTTTCCATGTGCCTTTTCTCTGCTAAAATATGGTCAGATGCTACCAGTTTGCAGACTTTCTTATCTATCTATCTATCTATCTATCTATCTATCTATCTATCTATCTATCTATCTATCTATCTATCTATCTATCTATCTATCTATCTATCTATGCATACTTATATCCTGCCCTCCCCCATCATAGGCTCAGGGCAGGTTCCAACATTTAGGTCTGCAATTTATGCAGATTTACATTTAAAATCTGTAAAATCAATAAAGAAGAAGAAGAAGAGAAGAAGAGATTGGATTTATACCCCGCCCTCCACTCCCCAAGGGAGTCTCAGAGCGGCTTACAAACTCCTTTTCCCTTCCCCTCCCCACAACAGACACCCTGTGAGGTAGGTGGGGCTGAGAGAGCTCTTTCCCAAGCTGTCCTTGAGGGAACAGCTGGTACAGAGCTATGGCTTGCCCAAGGTCATCCAGCCAGGTGCAAGTAGAGGAGTGGGGAATCAAACCCGGTTCTCCCAGATTAGAGTCCGCGCACTTAACCACTACACCAAACTGGCTCTAAAATCATCACATACTAATACAACAATGCCTCAACAGAAAAAACATTGCCATCCCAGTCCGGCTTCAGAGATCTGCAGTCACTGGAGGGGAGGCCAATCAAGTGGATGCCCGCTGCCTCAACTAAAGGCTCAGTAGAAGAGCTCCATCTTGCAGGCCCTGCAGAACCGTAACAGGTCCCACAGGGACCTGATTTCATAAGGTTGGCTCATCCCACCAAGCAGGTGCAATGACCGAAAAGGCCCTGGCTCTAGTTGAGGCAAGTCGGACATCCCCAGGGCCAGGGGTGGTCAGGAGATGTTGGTTCTAGAATGCCATGTTCAACGGAGCCCGTATGGGGAGAGGTGGTCTCTTAGTCGTTGCTTCTATTTTATGGAATGGCCTCCCCAAAGAGTTTATGGAATGGCCTCCCTGTGCTGCTGTCTTTCCATAGGGGCTGTACAACTGAACAATGTTCCCTCTAAGCTGTAGAGTCTTGTGAGCAAAACATTCTACTTTGGGAGCTGCTGGCATTAAAGCTGTGAGCGAGTGACTTGGCTGCTGCATAAATGAGTTTGCTCTGGAGCCATCCTTCCTGAGCTGAGACCAAAATGTGTGAGCCGGAGGCTAAAAAACTGTGGGCTACATCAGCACTAACTCAACTTAGGGGGAACATTGCAACCGAACACTTCAAGAGGGCTTTGTGGGCTTCTAAAAGGCAGCTTTGTTCATCAGAGGCAGGGTCTCCTGGAGGCACCAGCCTCCAAATGGGCAAAACCAAGAACTGCCCGTTCATGTCCCTTCTCTGTTGTGGCCCCCACCTCTTGGAACAGCCTGCCTGGGGAGGACAAGGAAAGCTCCCATTCTCCTGGCTTTCCACAAACTGTGCAAAGCTGAATTATTCAAGAGGGCTTGTGTGCAGGCCATTCGTGGTGGATGAAGAAAGAGACATCTCCTGAGCCTTGACTGCCACCCAAAGACATCAAAAGGGCATTCAGGAGGTGGTGCTGAACTACAGAACCTGGACAATATTTATTCCCTTTTGCAAGATAGTAAAAGACATGCATCAAGCATCCCGTGGGGATGTCATGAGCGCACCAGTAGCCAGGCCCTTCCCCTTGAAAACATACACTTTTCCTCCCTAAGGGCTATCAGCTGGATCAAAGCCTCTGGCCAGAGCAGGTGAGGTATAGACAAAAACCTGTAGAGATTCAGCCTTGGGGCTTAGTGCATTTGGCTAAAGGAATGTGGGAAACAGTTTGTTCACAGCCAGGCACCGTTTTGCAACTAGGAAGCAGGCACCAGACATACTGCAGTGCTTCGTGGGAAGAAACCATCGTCTGCTTTGGCTGCATCTATTCAATATACCTTATACATAAATGACCAAGTCTCCCTTAACCCAAAATTCTGCCACACTAAATGATTGGAAGAGAAGAGGGAGAGAGAAGAGATTGGATTTATACCCCGCCCTTCACTCGGAGTCTCAGAGCGCTTACAAACTCCTTTCCCTTCCCCTCCCCACAGCAGTCACCCTGCGAGGTAGGTGGGGCTGAGAGAGCTCTGAGAGGACTGCTCTTGAGAGAACAATTCTGACAGAACTATGGCTTGCCCAAGGTCATCCAGCAGCTGCAAGTGGAGGCGTGGGGAATCAAACCCAGTTGAAGAAGAGGAGGAGGAGGAGGAAGAGGAGATTGGATTTATACCCTGTCCTTCCTTTGGATTCTCATTGTTTTTGCATTGTTTAATTTGTTGTCTTATGACTTATGCTTTGCTTCAATTCCCTTTTTGGACTTCTGGTTGGTTCTACAACTCAAACCCTGTCTCACTGTTTATTGACTCTCCCGCCCTGTCAATTGTCTTGACTTGTACTGCAAGGTAAATTCACTCGAGTTCCAATGCATGAACGTCTATGCCCATGCATGGTTAATAGGGTGGAATCAGTTACTCATGTTCTCCTGTTCTGCAAATCCTACCAGGAGGAATAAGATCACTTTATACTACCCCTTCTGTCTAGATTTAAACCCTTTGCAGTCTGATCTTGATTTTAGGCCAGAAGTCCCGCGCAAATTCCTCCTAGAAGATGTTCAGAGTTCAATGACTTATGCTGTGGCGAAATGTTGTTTCTTAGCTATTAAGAAACATAAACTTATTTTAGCTGGGAAAAAAACCCTGTCTGATTCTCTTATTCTTATTATTTTATTTTCCTAATTTTATTAATTTTCTCTTGTTAATGTTTTTATACTACTGCAATGTTATTACTGTTTTAATCTCTTTCGTATCAGAACTGTTCTGTTTTACTGGCTCTGGTAATAAATTAGATCGCTCGATCGTTCACCCAGAAATTGTCTTGACTTACTCTGCTTAAACCGCCTGGAGGAGTCCAAGTGAGGAAGACGGAATATCAATTTGTAAATAAATAATAAATAAACATTAGAGAATGTTGGTTGGTTTTTACTCGATGTTGCATGTGTTTTAACTCTGCTGTCTCCTTGGGTCCTAGTCCTTGTGAAAAGGTAGGTTTATAAACAGTTGAAAATTTAAACACACACGCACAAATTGACTTGCTTTTAGCCACTAATCCATATTTCTTTCGTTTAAGACTTGGGGGCTTTGGCTTTCCACATTGCCGTGCTTTCTGTTAGCAATATTGAGGGCGGCTGGAATGATTCATCACCGGGGTTTGGAAAAGTCCAATTCTCATCAGCCTTGACCGTTGCTTGGCAAGTAATTAAAAGTCCTGAAGCAATTTCAGAACGTTGATAGTTTATTCTTCCAAGGCACATATAGATGTGTTCTAATCCTCTCTTCCTCCTTATGTTGGGATATAGAGTTGTTGCGCTAGATGATGCATTCTGAACTTTGCCTTGAGTGGGCAGGTTAATCTATCAAGCTCATTAAAAACAGCTTCAGACCATTTAATCATAGCCACGGAATAAGTCAGAGCGGGGATAATTGCCCAGGTGTTAATTGCGTGTATTTTATTCTTAGTTGTAAGTTCACTTTTTCAGACTTTTGGAGACTCTCTGTCTGCAGAGACGCAGGTAAGAGGATTATGAACTTGAGTGGATGATCCGGTGCTTCTGATAGATCCCCAGGTATTTGCAGGTCGAATTGGTATCAACTTCGGCAACAACATAGTGCTTGATGGAGGCTTGCTTTCTATCACATGGCCAGTTGTGTGTTGTTCAGGGCTTTTTTTTAAAAAAATGAAGTTTTGAATCTGTATACGGAAAACACACAAACTTTTTAAACATTTTAAGAAGAATTTTGTCAAAGAGGTTCCGGAACTCCGTTCTGGTGCATTCCCCCAGAAAAGGAAGGCCCTGGTGTTTGTCATGGCTAGTCAACATTTTAATATACTTGTTGAAAATGCTTGTGTTGGTGATGAGGCTGTTGAGCCTATTTGGAGAATTAGCAAATAAGAACATCAGAGAAGCCAATGTTGGATCAGGCCAGTGGCCCATCCAGTCCAACACTCTTGTGTCACACAGTGGCCATAAATGCCAGGTGCCCTCAGGAGGTCCATCAGTGGGGCCAGAACACTAGAAGCCCTCCCACTGTTGCCCCCCCAAGCACCAAGAATACAAAGCATCACTTGCCCCAGACTGAGAGTCCCTATCTATACCTTGTGGCTTATAGCCACTGATGGACCTGCCTCTGTTCCATATGTTCACCCAATTCCCTCTTGAAGCCATCCATGCTTGGAGCCGCCGCCACATCCTGTGGCAGTGAATTCCATCTGTTAATCACTCTTTGGATAAAGAAGTACTTCCTTTTATCCATTCTAACCCAACTGCTCAGCAATTTCATGGAGTGCCCACAAGTTCTTGTATTGTGAGAAAGGGAGAGAAGGACTTCTTTTTCGACCTGCTCTATCCCATGCATAATCTTGTAAACCTCAATCATGTCACCCCTCAGCTGTCGTTTCCCCAAGCTAAAGAGCCCCAAATGCTTTAACCTGTCTTCCTAGGGAAAGTGTTCCAACCCTTTTATCATTTTAGTTGCCCTTTTCTGCCCTTTTCCCAATGCTATAATATCTTTTTTGAGGTGTGGCGACCAGAACTGTACACAGTACTCCAAATGAGGTCGCATCATTGATTTATACATGGGCATTATGATACTGGCTGATTTGTTTTCAGTTCCCTTCCTAATAAACCCCAGCATAACTGTTGGCCTTTTTTTATTGCAGTCACACACTGCAGTCGCACATGGGCAGTGAATGGGGATGAGAGTTTTGCAAGCACTTGTTCTTCAATGATAAATATGTGGATTTCACATCCCAAAATTAACTCGTTATCTTGTTGCATCCCGGTGCAGTGGATTCTGTGCTGCTCTTTGCTAAGGCAGCTACTTTTAGATGCTAAGGTGTACCCAATGGGCATGCGTGAAAACATGGCGGAGATTTCATTCTAGGTGCCTTTACTGCTGATTGTGGTTGCAAAATAGGTGTGTTCGCAGCTGATAGTGCCTCGAGTGCCGGGGAAGAAGCCGAAGTGACCAGGGACGTCCACTTAAGGAGATGGTGTAATAGATCATAAGCATTATGAAATTGGCTATTAGATGACCTAACTAGTTTTTCCTGACCTGAAGAGTACTGCTCCTCCAGCACATTCTCCAATACTTGGTCTGCACAGCCCCCCCCCCCCACCTTTATTTTGTAATGACACACAATGAGATTTCTATCTTTTCTGTCGAGAAAAACGTTCCTCCTATTCAGTTGACTGGTCAAGCCAATCTGACCTCCCTCGTCTCTCCTTTTTAAATTCTTTTTTATCAGAAATGAATCTTAAACTAATTTTCTGGTCCCCCATTCTCTTTGATTCTCAGAAAGTAGGCATGAGGGTTGGTGACTTTCCCCATCTCTTTTTTTTCTGTTTGGAAACTGAATGTTCTACTTGGCCGAGTTTCTGGCAGGGTTCCCAGGTCCCTTCTGTCATGTTGGGGGGCGCTGAGGCGATGCTCTTGTGTTTGGTCAAAAACTCTATAGTAAGTATGGCTTCTACCATAGAGTTTTTGCCCAAATACCAGAGTGTCACCCCGATGTGATGACATCACGTCCAGGGCATGTGGGCATGATGTAGAGAAGAAGAAGAAGAAGAGAAGAGATTGGATTTATACCCCGCCCTCCACTCCCCAAGGGAGTCTCAGAGCGACTTACAAACTCCTTTCTCTTCCCCTCCCCACAACAGACACCCTGTGAGGTAGGTGGGGCTGAGAGAGCTCTTTCCTTGAGAGAACAGCTGGTACAGAGCTATGGCTTGCCCAAGGTCACCCAGCCAGATGCAAGTGGAGGAGTGGGGAATCAAACCCGGTTCTCCCAGATTAGAGTCCGCGCACTTAACCACTACACCAAACCGGCTCTCATTGCTGGACGTCAGCTGGGCCTCCCTCTTTTTTGGCCAGTTGACCCCCAGCCAGCTGATCCGCAGTGAGGCGGTGGGGACTGATAGCAGGGACCCCTGTCTCCACCAGGGGTCTGGCAGCCGTAGTTTCTGGGTGGTCAGGCCTAAATCCATATCAGCCCTAATAGCCCAGATTAGCCTGATATTGCCAGACTTCAGAAGCTAAAGAGCTGGTACTTGGATGGGAGGCCATTAAGGAAGACTGGGGCTGCTATGCAGAAGAAGACAATGATGGACCACCTCTGCTCCTCTGTTGCCTTGAAAATCCCATGAGTTGGAACTTCATGGGGTCACCATGGAATGGGTTTGACTAGGGTTGCCAGCTCTGGGTTGGGAAGTACCTAGAGATTTGGGGTGGCGGACCCTGCTTAGGGCTAGATTTGTGGAGGGTGGTGTGCTGACTTGGCTTGCAGCCACCAAGGCAATACGCTAGAAGCTGAGGATACGAGCCAGAATCAAGATCAGTGAGAAGCCAAAGGTCTGGTAGCTGGAAGGTCGTTTCAAGAATGCAGGTTTCCAAAGGCAAGGAGTGACTGCTGCGAAATCAGAGGCAGATGTGGTATTGCAGAGTTGTTGCCGCACTGGGCCAGGTGCACCAAGGGGTTTAAAACAGATCCTCCCTCCCTTTGGAGTGGAGTCTGCAGAGGCTTAGAGCTCCTCTTGTTGTCGTTGCTGGAACTGCAGCCTGGCACTTCTTCTGCATTCCTGCAGAGTCAGCCCCTGCCATACCCTACGTCTGGGGCACTCAGGGGAACTAGGCGGGGAGTCTGGCCTTGGGGTGTCTGTAGCTGGGCTTGCTGGCCCCAGCTCAGGAATGGTCTCTCCTTCTGGTTGCACCTCTTGTGCAGCTGCTGGGAACTCTTCCTCCTCAGGTGCTGCTAAGGGTTCTTCCTCTGGGCTGTCTCTACAAGAGGCTGAGTTGTTCCCTGCCTCCTCCTCATCTGAGGAAGGGTCAACCTCAGCCGGACCTATGCCCATGACAGGTGGAGACCCTACTCATGAAAGGATCTTTCTTTAAATAATGCATCAGCCAGCCAAAACAGGGATTCCCTTTCTCTGTCATCCCTTACAATCACCATTTTGTGTACAAAATACCATGGAGTTATTCTAATATTAGGATTACTCCTTGATGAGGCTGCTAAGAGGAAGTGAGAAGTTTCTGATCTTTGTAATATGCTGTTCTGGATTGCTTTATGTCTGGGCCGTAAACCATCTTGGGGACTTAGACAGGGTGGGAAGAAGAGAAGAAGAAGAAGAAGAAGAAGAAGAAGAAGAGATTGGATTTATATCCTGCCCTTCACTCACTTGGAGTCTCAGAGCAGCTTACAAACTCCTTTCTCCTCCCCTCCCCACAACAGACACCCTGTGAGGTAGGTGAGGCTGAGAGAGCTCTTTCCCAAGCTGCCCTTGAGAGAACAGCTAGTACAGAGCTATGGCTCGCCCAAGGTCATCCAGCAGGTGCAAGTGGAGGAGTGGGGAATCAAACCCGGTTCTCCCAGATTAGAGTCTGCGCACTTAACCACTACACCAAGGCAGGGTATCCGTCTTTTTAATAAATAAGTACATTTCAACCATCCGTTTCATAAATTTGATGACACGGGCTTTTGCCTACGAAAAGCTGGTGCTATAATAAATGCTGTTTGCCTGCAGAAGTATCACAAGACACCTTGTTGATTTCCAGAAAGAGTCTTGCTGTTCTAGCAGTTTTAAGCCCTGACAGCAATTCTCCCGAAATTGAAATATAATCCATTCATGCAACATGGGGGGAAAACGATTTCCAGAAAATAAAATAATAATCACAATAGGTCGGGTCCAAAGAACTGTGGCCCAAAGGACAATGGTTAGTAAGGCTGATCTACCAATGCTTTCATGAGACTTCAGATGATGCACTAATAGATGGGTTTTGTGCCATTGTTACGCTCCCAGTTGTGCAAGAAGTGGCACAACCTCCAGGTGGTGGCTGGAGATCTCCGGGAATTACAACTGATCTCCAGGTGGCAGAGATCAGTTCCCCTGGAGAAAATGGCTGCTTTGGAAGTTGGCCTGTATGGCATTATACCCAACGGAGGTCTGTCTCCTCCACAGACCCCTCTGTTCTCAAGCTCCACCCCTCACATCTCCAGGAATTTCCCAACCTGAAGTTGGCAACCCACCTTGATGCCTCTCTTCTTTGCCATTTCCCCTTCTCCCTCATACTCAAAACCTGTTATCCTCCAAGTCTGCTTAACCCTGAGAGCCAAACCAAATATTATAAGCTACATGATTTAGGACATGTACCAGTACCAGAGGGAGTATGCCTCTAAATCAGTTGCTGGGGAGCAAGGGCAGGATGATGCTATTGCAGTCTTCATGTCTATGGGCTTTCTAGAGGCAGCTGTTTGGCCACTGCCTGAGACAGGAGGCTGGACTAGATGGACCACTGGTCTGATCCAGTAGGGCTCTTCTTACGTTCTTATGGAAGCCTCAGCCTCTATGCCCTGTTGTTGGTCCTCCAGAGGAACTGGTTGGCCACTGTGTGAGACAGGAGGCTGGACTAGATGGACCACTGGTCTGATCCAGCAGGGCTCTTCTTATGTTCTTATGGAAGCTTCAGCCTCTATGCCCTGTTGTTGGTCCTCCAGAGGAACTGGTTGGCCACTGTGTGAGACAGGAGGCTGGACTAGGTGGACCACTGGTCTGATCCAGCAGGGCTCTTCTGATGTTCTTATGGAGGCCTCGGCCTCTGTGCCCTGCTGTTGGTCCTCCAGAGGAACTGGTTGGCCACTGTGTGAGACAGGAGGCTGGACTAGGTGGACCACTGGTCTGATCCAGCAGGGCTCTTCTTATGTTCTTATGGAAGCCTCAGCCTCTATGCCCTGTTGTTGGTCCTCCAGAGGAACTGGTTGGCCACTGTGTGAGACAGGAGGCTGGACTAGGTGGACCACTGGTCTGATCCAGTAGGGCTCTTCTTACGTTCTTATGGAAGCCTCAGCCTCTATGCCCTGTTGTTGGTCCTCCAGAGGAACTGGTTGGCCACTGTGTGAGACAGGAGGCTGGACTAGGTGGACCACTGGTCTGATCCAGCAGGGCTCTTCTTATGTTCTTATGGAAGCTTCAGCCTCTATGCCCTGTTGTTGGTCCTCCAGAGGAACTGGTTGGCCACTGTGTGAGACAGGAGGCTGGACTAGATAGACCACTGGTCTGATCCAGCAGGGCTCTTCTTATGTTCTTATGAAGGTCTCGGCCTCTATGCCCTGTTATTGGCCCTTCAGAGGAATTGGCTGGCCACTGTGTGAGACAGGATGCTGGACTAGATGGGCCACTGGTCTGATCCAGCAGGGCTCTTATGTTCTTATGGATGCCCATCCTGACTCCCTGTCACACGTAATGATTCATTTACTCACCTTAAATGTGTTCTGTTGGGCTCCAGAGCACTGTGCGGGTGGAAGAGGGCTTTCCGGCTTCCCCACCACTCTATTTTCACCAGTGGAAACAGCCACTCATTTGCCCCTTTATCTGGCTCCACGTGAAGGATGGGAAGTTGGGTTGGGCACCTGTGTCTGGACCCATGTCATGCCTTTATGCCCAGTTTGGCTCTTAGATGAGCAAGAAAATTGAACATATGCTTGTCACCCAGATCTTAGTCTCTGCTTGCTAGCTTCTACAGTCCATCAGCCGCTGGGCCGTTTTGTTCCCAGCCGCTGTCATCTGCCAGATGGGGAAGCCAAGCTGGGAGAGGTTCAGTCAAGTTCAGGAGCACAGTGTCCTCAAAGGTCACTTTGGGACTGCCGTGAGCCTAAAGCTGTTGCAGCTGACTGCGTAACCTTAAGTATCCCAGAGTTTCAAATGCATTTGTTGTGGTACATCCTAGCTAGGTCCTCTCTGTTCTTGATTCTCTTCTTCCTTTGGATAAGTAAGGATGTGGCTCTCCCAGGTTTTGGTTCCAACACACTGATGTGATGTCGGTACGTCGGGGGTGATGCGTCTGGCTCCCAGAGCCAGTTTGGTGTAGTGGTTAAGTGCGCGGACTCTAATCTGGGAGAACCGGGTTTGATTCCCCACTCCTCCACTTGCACCTGGCTGGATGACCTTGGGCAAGCCATAGCTCTGTACCAGCTGTTCCCTCAAGGACAGCTTGGGAAAGAGCTCTCTCAGCCCCACCTACCTCACAGGGTGTCTGTTGTGGGGAGGGGAAGGGAAAAGGAGTTTGTAAGCCGCTCTGAGACTCCCTTGGGGAGTGGAGGGTGGGGTATAAATCCAATCTCTTCTTCTTCTTCTTCTTCTTCTTCTTCCTGGCCCAGAAACAATCGTTTGAAGAGAGCAGGAAATGGACCGGATGCCCTAGGCAGAGGAAGAGGGACAACTGAGGTGTGGGTCCCTGGGTCAAGGCCTGAGAGGGGTAAACTATTCAACCGAGCAGGTCTGCGAGGAGTGTGGGGCTCATACCTGTATATTTTATCCTGGCCCATAGCCAGGATTTTTTTTTGTTTGTTCAGGAGGCATTTAAAATTTTAAGGGGGCAGTCAAATTACAGTTCATTAAATTAATTGGAATGACTGTCTTTAAAGGGGGAGGCTTCAAGCCTGTTTCTAGACCTTCCTTTCAAGACAAATTGTGTCCCGTGTTTCCCAAAGGCTCATGGGAATGCTTTTGAAAGACTCACCATGACCTAGGTGGTCTACAACCGGACTGGGCTAGCAGAAAAAAGGATTTTTGGAGACGTACTGAAGGGGCCATTCCTGAGTGCCCTTCTGAGCTTCCTTGCCCTGTGGAAGGGAACTCAAAAGGCATTTGGCTGCCCTCTGAGCTATCTTTTCCATACTAGAGACAGTTTGGTGTAGTGGTTAAGTGCGCAGACTCTAATCTGGGAGAACCAGGTTTGATTCCCCACTCCTCCACTTCCCCACTTCCCATTTCACAGTGGGAAGAAGAAGAGAAGAGATTGGATTTATACCTCACCCTTCACTCAGAGCAGCTTGTAAACCCCTTTCCCCTCCCCTCCTCACAACAGGTGCCCTGTGAGGTAGGTGGGGCGGAGAGAGCTCTGAGATAACCGCTCTTGAGAGAACAGCTCTGAGAGAACTGTGACTGACCCAAGATCAAACCCAGTTCTCCCAGATTAGAATCCATGCACTTAACCCCTACACCAAGCCACAGTACTCTCACCCTGGCTGTTGCCAGCAGCAGGCGGCGGGGTGTGAGCGTGTGTGTGTCCTCAAAAATAAGCTTTCTGGCATGCCTTTGTGGGGCGGGGCTTTTAATTAAGGGGGCAGGGCCCTCAAATGCTCTACTGTAGCTATGGGCCTGATTTTATCCCAGTTTTTCTACGAGGAGCTCAGTATGTGCTTCTTTCCCTCATTTTGACCTCACAACAACCCTTGTGATATAGGCTAGGTTGACTGGGAGCCCAGTGACCCTTTGGATAAGTAAGGATGTGGCTCTCCCAGGTTTTGGTTCCAACACACTGATGTGATGTCGGTACATTGGGGGTGATGCGTCTGGCTCCCAGAGCATCCTCTGTCCCCCCACCGGCATCTCAAAGTGACCTGGCAATCCTAGTGTAAATAGCCATCAAATCACAGCTGACTTATAGAGACCCCAGCAAGGGGTTTTCAAGACAAGTGAGCAGCACAGATTGTTTGCCATTGTTTTCCTCTAGGGTTGCCAAGTTTTACCTTTTAAAAAGCGGGGGAATCCTGGTCCCTCTCCAGGAGTCTGGTGTGCGTGCAAAGCGCGCACAAGCCGCGATGATGTCACCTGGAAGTGACAACAGCACGCTGGGCCCGTTGCTGGGGAGACGCTCTGGTAATGTAGTGGTTAAGTGCGTGGACTCTAATCTGGGAGAACTGGGTTTGATTCCCCTCTCCTCCACTTGCACCTGCTGGATGACCTTGGGCAAGCCATAGCTCTGTACCAGCTGTTCCCTCAAGGACAGCTTGGGAAAGAGCTCTCTCAGCCCCACCTACCTCACAGGGTGTCTGTTGTGGGGAGGGGAAGGGACAGGAGATTGTAAGCCGCTCTGAGACGCCAAGTGAGTGAAGGGCGGGATATAAATCCAATCTCTTCTTCTTCTTCTTCTAATCGCCCCCCAAACTCTATTGTGCCATAGAGATTTCAGGGCGATTGCTAGAACGTCACCCCGGCAACGTGCCCAGCATGATGACATCACTTCCGGGTGACATCATCACACTGGGCATGTCGACCTGATCGAGCCACTTTGGGAGTGGGGTTCCCCCTGCTGGTCGGATCTGGACCGGCAGATTGGGGACCCATTTAGTGGAGGAATCCCTGCCCCCAGACGGACTTGGCAGCCCTACTTTCCTCTTCAGAGTCTTCCTGGGGGGGGGGGCGGTGTCTCCCTTCTAAGTTCTTATCCTGCTTACCTTCTGACACCTGACAAGATCGGGCTATACCATGCCGCCTTCCCTCCCTGTTACTTGATACCTGATCCTTTTAACTGAAGATGCTGGGGATTGGGCTGGGACTGTCACTTTCTGTGTGCAAAGCAGATGTTTTATCCCTGAGTCCTGGCCCTTCCGCGTGTAAACTAACTGAAAGAAGAAAGAGGCAAGGTGTTAAAATGGAAACTCATTGCCACAGAACAGCCCTTGATTAAAGCAGTGCTGAGTGTCTCGATAGACAGTTCTCCCGTTTTCATTCTGGGGCATGGAGGGGGGTGGGGGGGCAATGCTTCAACGCATGGACTGATTGTAGGGCACCTCATGTTAACTGGACGACACCAAGAAATGGTCCGCAGTAATTGGAACCTGATAGATTTCCATTGTTATCGAAAGTGATTTTTGTGGTGGACAAAGGAACGTGAGCTTGAGAATCCAGTCTCCTTCTCTGAAAAGGCTAGAGATAACCATCACGGGGGGATCTGAAAGGTTAATTTAATTGTGTTGAGTGGAATGATCTTCTGACCTCCTTCCAGCCTCTCCTGCTTTCAATTCAACCTCCCTGACATCGTGACCTCCTATACTAGGAGTCCATTCAAGCTTCAGAGGTAAAGTTTAATTAGATAAGATGTCGTGTTTACAAGCTTTGCGGTTGTCTTTGTATGAATAACAATAGAATTCCTGGAAC
Source organism: Lepidodactylus listeri (assembly GCA_029233225.1). Classification (NCBI taxonomy): domain Eukaryota; kingdom Metazoa; phylum Chordata; class Lepidosauria; order Squamata; family Gekkonidae; genus Lepidodactylus; species Lepidodactylus listeri. The sequence continues at coordinate 17,520,527 of JARCFY010000004.1, forward strand.
TTACAGAATATAAAGATTGGGGGGGGGGGCAACATTCCAGTTTTGGAAAGGCAAAGATCTGAGAGAACTTATGCTCAGGAATGGTTGACTTTTGCCTTACCAAATTCAACCTGCCGCCACTCAACAAAGGCCTAGATCTGCAGATAACTTTGGGGAAATGTTGCAACATTTTGGGCAAACACTCTTAACCACTCCACCACACTGGCTGTTGGGTCCTACTGCTGCTGATTGGCCAACACCGGCACTGTTTGAGCGGTGAGTTATGAAAGCAGGCAAGCTGGGATAGAAATGTTTTGGAGAATGAAACTGAGCAATCAAAGAAATTGTATTTTAGACAAAGCTGCATTGGACTACAGTTCTTCCCCAAAGGCCTGAAATCAGCTAGAATGTGTCACAAACCCTCAGAATCTCCCCTCTTAACACCCAGTCTCCCAGTTGCCCCATCTCCTCCTCCTCCTCCTCTTCTTCATTGTTGTTTCCTTCATTTTCTTAATCTTCATTGCTGTCTTCTTCGTCGTGGTCTTCTTCTATGTCTTCTTCTTCTTCTTCTTCTTCTACATCTTTTTCTTCTTCTACATCTTCTTCTTTCCTAGGAGCTAAGGTTGTCAGCTCTGGGTTGGGAAATTCCCAAAGATTTCCGGAGTGGAGATTGGGGAGGGTGGTGTTTGGCTAGAGGAAGAACCGCCATGGGGTATAAGGCCATAGAGCCCACCCTTTGAAACAGCCAATTTTCTACAGGGGAGCTGATCTCTGTCATTTAAAGATCAGTTCCAGTAGAGCTCCAGGCCCCACCTGGAGGATGGCAACCCTACCTGGGGCCCCAGTGTTGCCTATGCCCATTGGGTTTGGTAAGTTTCACCCTGTGAGTTCTCCAGCCTTTCTTAGCCTTAATAAACTTACTAGCTGCCAGCACTAGAAGTCCTTTATTATGTTTTGGTTTGATCAATATTAGCCCAGTTCCACCTCTGGACTAACTGTTCCCTTAGCCTGGTCCCAGTGTGTTGATTTGGGCCACTCCTAAGTTACCCTGTCTATTCTCCTATCAGAATGTGTGGGTTTGCTAGAGGGAGAGCAAGAGGTGGCTTGACTGCCTCCCCCCCCCCCGGCAGTCGGTTCCATTTATCGACTAAGCATATATTCTAGAACTCCTAAAAATCATATGAATCCATCCATAATGATGGAACGTCCAAAAAGGTAAGCAGAATAATTTTTAAAGCCAGGATTGCTCTATTTTGAGAGCCAGTTTGGTGTAGTGGTTAGGAGTGCAGGCTCTAATCTGGGCAACCCAGGTGTGATTCCCCACTCCTCCATATGCAGCTGCTGGTGTGACCTTGGGTCAGTCATAAGTTCTCTCAGAGCTGTTCTGGAAAGAGCAGTTCTTGAAAGAGCTCTCTTAGCCCCACCTACCTCACAGGGCGTCTGTTGTGAGGAGGAGAAGGGAAAGGAGATTGTAAGCCGCTCTGAGACTCCTTCGGATAGTGAAAGGTAGGGTATAAATCCAATCTCTTTTCTTCTTTTCTATTTGCACTTTGAAACATTTATTAATTTACCTATCTTTTATTTATGTTCCAGCTTTCTCCCCAATGGGCTTACATCATTCTTCTCTCCTCCATTCTATCCTCACAACACTGTGAGGTAAGTTAGGCAGAGAGTCTGTGACTGGCCCGAGGTCACCCAGCAAGCTTCCATGGCAGACTCTGGATTTGGCCTTATTGGGTTGAATGTTAAAAAAAAAATCAATTGCCTTAGAAGCACAGAAGCTTTATGCAGTATCCCTGATCCTCCATGTTTTCTAGTGCAGGGGAAAATGCTGTTCAAACAAATTACAAAGATGATCTGATTCCAATGGTAAGAAGAGAAAGAAATTTTACTTACAAAAATAGAAGCACATCTTACATGACATATTCATATTGGTACATTTAACTTATTGTGAACAGATTAACTTCAGACAGGTTAACTTATGACTATGGGCACCACATTGGGAACCCCTGATGCAGTCCAGTCTGTGTCTATCATGTGATCCTTTCCCCAGGGAAATGGTTGCTGCTTGTTGGTACATGTTGACTGGGCTTCCCAAATGGGTCATTGGGTATATGATCTCCCCCTAGGGTTGCCAGGTCTGACTCAGAAAATATCTGTGGACTTTGGGGGTGGAGCCAGGAGCCAGGATGTGAGATCACTTTTGTGATGTCACTTTGGTTGCCAGGGGAGGCCGACAAGCTGGAAGGGACTTCTGGCCATCACATTTAAGCATTCCTTTTAAAAGCATTCCTTTTACATGCTTTCCCTACACTGGAAATAATGGAAGATGGGGGCACCTTCTTTGGGGGCTTATAGAATTGGACCCCCTAATACAAACTTGTTGAAACTTTGGGGTTTTTTTCAGGAGAGGCACTATCCACTGTGTTGAAAATTTGGTGTCTCTACCTTAAAAAAAACCCAACGCAGCCCCTCCAGAGCCCCAGATACCCATGGATCGATTTCCCATTATACCCTCTGGGGACTGGTCACCATAGAGTATAATGGAGTGTCCAGCAGCCATTCCCCCCAGTTTTTGACAGCCTTGAAGTGGGGGGAAGGCCCCCAAGTGGGGAGTGGCAACCCTATATCTCCCTGTACCAGGAGAATAAGAAGGATCTCTGAACTGGTGTTTGAGTGTGTTATATCGTGGCAAGTTGTACATTTGGTGATGTTCCCTTATTGAACTGTTTACTTATTTCCACCTAATCCTTTAGGGCCAAAATGGCTGTGCTGTTGTTTGGCTTCACTTCCTTTTCTGGTGGTTAGTGTTCGTTCAAGCAGAGGCCAGGAAAGTCTCTGCTTTTGTTCCAGTAAAACTTCCAGTCCTTCTGGTAGGGTGTGCTTTTGGAATTACTACAGGATGGGTAAATTCATCTTCAATATATGCATGTGAATGTCTTTTCACTATCTATATTAAATATCCACTCGGTACACCATGTTTTATTTTGATAGAGCCACCCACCTCGTTTCCTACGTGTGTGAAATATTTGTTCCTAAACTAAAGTCATGCATGCCAAACTTTGGCCCAGGTGAGTTCTTACCGAAGAGTTATCAGCCGAGGAAAATAGAGTTTATAATGGGAGTTTCAGAAAAGCTCTTAACTGCAGGTATGCCAGTGGGAACTGCTGCCATAAAATGAAGTCGCTGGCTCACTTCATTTTGCCAACTTGTATTGTTACCAAGGATTTTTTTTTTAAGAGGAGTCCTTCTTGCAGTCTAGTAAATGGGACTTTATTTCCTTCTCCTCTGGAAGCTCTTTCTTTTTAAATCTCCCCCAAATTGTTTGCCTCTTGTGCCGTTAAATAAAATCTAGTAGACCTATTTAAATTGTGGATTTGATGCCAGCTAACACAAACCTCGGAGGCAAAGGGATGCATCTTAGATTTCAAAGTTGGAGTAGGACAAGTTTATCGTTTGTATTATTGTTTTATTTAAAATACATCATTTAAAACATTCTTATGCCACATTTCCACAAGTTCAGGGCCCAGGGTTGTCTGCTCCAGCCTGGGAAATTACTGGAGATTTGGGAAAGAATTTCATCTAGAATCTATGGCAGGGGTGGGCAAATTGCGGCCCGGGGGCCACATGTGGCCCGCCAGAGAGTTTTTTGCAGCCTGCCAAGACAGTCGGCCACATGGTTTCTCAACAAGCAATCTCCTGATTTCAAAAAAATTGTAGAAAAGTGTGATAGGGTACATTTCTCTCGTTAAACTGATTCTAAAATTAAACGTGCTTGCAGCTGTAGATTATATAAAATTAGCACAATAAATAAATTGAACAAAACTACCACTATTTTATTTAATTTATATTTATTGATTTTTGTGATACAATTTTTGTGTTAGCTGGCATCAAATCCACAATTTAAATAGGTCTACTAGATTTTATTGAACAGCACAAGAGGCACACAATTTGGGGGAGATTTCTGAAATGCAAAGTTAACTAATGACTGCAATCATTTTAAAAGGTGCAGCCCTCCGCTAACCTCCGCTCCCACAAAGCGGCCCCAGAGCCAAAACAATTGCCCACCCCTGATCTATGGCATAGGCATACCATATAGAGTCTGCCCTTTGGAGCTGCCATTTTCTCCAGGGAACTATTCTCTGTCGTCTGCAGATCAACTGTAATTCTGGAAGAACTCCAGGCCCTTCTTGGAGGATGGCAACTCTAGCCTGGTAGTGAACAGCCAAGGCCTTATAACAATTGCTGATTTGTGTGTGATGTGCTGTCGAGACCTGCAAACTGAGGGCTGTGGCTTCCTTGACTGAGTCAATCCCATCTCCTGATGTCATGTTTTCCTCTTCTCCTGCCTCCAGCTGTTCCTAGTGACAGGGAGAAATGCTGTCTCTGGTTGTGTTTCCCCCAGCCCAATTTGAGAGAACACACATCACAATTCCTGTAGAGTAGAAGAAACCTAGAACTTTATTAATAAGGGAGGGGAGCACAGGTACAAGAAGGTTCTGGACCCTCGAATACCCACAAACTCTCCCTAAGGTTACAATGGGAGACCTAGGAATTTATATTCAGTATGACGCTTGCCAATAAATCACAATTATTGGTTCCATCAAACATTGTCATGTGTCCGTCATAACTTTCTGACTGGGCTCGGACCGGTGGGTTGAGCTTTGTCAAGTAAAGATGTTGGAATTTTAGCTCAACAGTGGGCCTACTTGTTCCCATGGTATGAAGCTCTAAAAAGTATCTAATGTAGCAGATATGGGTACATAGTGCTGCGTGTTCTTCATCTAACTTAAGCTAACTGACGTCAGAAACATATGCAGTTATAGCTGGCCAAGGGGGGAAAAAAAAACAAGGTCACAAGCAGTATAACTGCCTGTCAGCGTTTAGCATTTTCCCCAGCATGCATTTAAGCAGTGAACCAAAGTGAATATCTGAATATAGGTTCATGATTGATTTCTGTTTCTGTGATTAGAACCAGGGGTCCGTTGGAGCGGGAGTGCACAGGAGCGCAGCTCTGGGAGTGAGGAGCCCAGGGGGCGGGCACATGACTAAGCCCCGCCCCCTCCTCGGCTTCCCCGAGCAGTGCAGAGGTGCGGCGCCCCGGGGAAAGCCCTGCTAGGGTCTTTATTGTTTTTAATGTTTTGTTTTAATATTGATAATTTTATCATTGTTCCTTTTATGACTGTGTGCTGCTTTTCCAGAGACTTGCTCAAGGTGGCATATAAATGTTCTAAGTATACCATTTTTTATCTGGGCACATGGCACATAAGTACTGGAGAAATTTCACCAACCCTTCAGCAGCTTCCACCCCATCAGTTTGGTGTAGTGGTCAGGAGTTGGACTCTAATCTGGGAGAACCGGGTTTGATTCCCCACTCCTCCACATGCAGCTGCTGGTGTGACCTTGGGCGAGTCACAAGTTCTCTCAGAGCAGTTCTCTCAAGAGCAGTTCTCAAAAGACCTCTCTCAGCCCCACCTACCTCACAGGGTGTCTTGTTGTGGGGAGGGGAAGGGAAAGGGGTGGGTGGTGCACATGTCCTGGGTATCTCAAGTCTACTTGAAACCTGGTGGTTTCAAGGGAGCAGGAAGAGAATGAGGGTGTGTTCTTTACGCTTATTTTTATTGCACAAAGTATTGGATGGGGAAGGGAAGGGAGGAAGAGCAGGTCCGTTTCACTCACCTGTGGAGTGGAGCCTGAGGGGTGGGTGTTGCCTTCTGACACGCTTCCGGTATGTTAAGGGGTGTGGCATATGCAAATGAGTTATGCAAATGAGTTATGCTAATGAGCTCCTGCACCTCTTTTTGTACGAAATGACCCCTGATTAGAATCATCAGTGACACTTAACATATGTATGCCTATCTGTGCCAGAAAGAAGCTAAGTGTGCTCACCAAGGTTAGTCATGCCAAGTCAGTGGCAGAGTGCAGCGCGTATAACAGTGTTTCATAAACTGTGTGTACAGCACTAGCATGATTGTCTTTTCCAGTGACTCTTGTATTCTCCAGATGTGACCAAAGTACAATACCCTCACTTTGGTCATTTTAGCTTGTAGGGAGAATTCAGGCTTGATTTGATCTATAACCCACGGATTTGTCCTTTTGGCGGCCCACGGTGTCCTTAAAACTCTTCTCCAGCACCGCATTCCAAATGAATTGCTGAATAACTGAAGACCAAAGCCTTTTCAGCTATGCATTTTTTGCACTTAATATAGCAATTCACATGTCCTGTGCTGCCCATTCTACCAGTGGATTGAGCTCCTATACTATTTGGGGGCCAGTAACCATGGTCTCAGTGCCAGTGATGTGACCAGGGGTCATTTCGTAGAAAAAGAGGTGCAGGAGCTCATTAGCATAACTCATTTGCACAACTCAGTTGCATATGCCACACCCCCTAACATACCGGAAGTGTATCAGAAGGCACCAGCAGCAGCTGCATGTGGAGGAGTGGGGAATCAAACCCGGTTCTCACAGATTAGAGTCCAACTCCTGACCCCTACACCAAACTGATGGGGTGGAAGCTGCTGAAGGGTTGGTGAAATTTCTCCAGTCCTTATGTGCCATGTGCCCAGATAAAAAATGGTATACTTAGAAAATTTATATGCCACCTTGAGCAAGCCTCTGGAAAAGCAGCACACAGTCATAAAAGGAACAATGATAAAATTATCAATATTAAAACAAAACATTAAAAACAATAAAGACCCTAGCAGGGCTTTCCCCGGGGCGCTCCGCCTCTGCACTGCTCGGGGAAGCCGAGGAGGGGGCGGGGCTTGGTCATGTGCCCGCCCCCTGGGCTCCTCACTCCGGGAGCTGCGCTCCTGTGCGCTCCCGCTACAACGGACCCCTGGATGTGACGCTTTCCGCCACCCTCTGTGTTAGAAGCTCTGTTGCTATATTGTGGAGTACCGATGATTCGGACTGCAAAGTGAAGCATTTTACTTATTATTATTTTTCTAGTTCCAGGCTTTTCAAAATGTGTTTGTTACCAATGAATATAAAATGTTTTTTATATATAAGATGCTCACAATTACATTAATGAAGTTTGATAGTGGAGAGAAAGAATGGTGATAATTAGTGGCCCATCCAAAGACTGAAATGAGATCAGGCCTTTGAACGGTACAAAAGTTCCATATCCAAGGCGGTGCATTTCTGTCCCCAGTATCTCATGTGCAGACCAATGGTGGAGGACCATTAACTTCAGGCTCTGTTTGTGGACTTCTCAGAAACGTTTGGTTTTCTGCTTAAGGTTTCCAGTATCCCGGTAGGGCCAGGAGATCTCCTCAAATTACAACTGATCTCCAGATGACAGAGATCAGTTCCCCTGGAGGACAGGGCAGCTTTGGAGGGCAGACTCTAGCATTACACCCCTCTGAGGCCCCTCCCTCCCCAAACCCCACCTGGGCTTCATTTCCAAATCTTCATGAATATCCCATCCCAGGTTTGGCCACCTTATTGCCACTACAGAGCCAGTTTGGTGTAGTAGGTAAGAGTGTGGACTCTAATCTGGGAAAACTGGGTTTGTTTCCCCACTCTTCCACATGCAGCTGCTGATGTGACCTTGGGTCAGTCATAAGTTCCTTCAGAGCTGTTCTCTCAAGGGCAGTTCTCGAGAGAGCTCTCTCAACCCCACCTACCTCATTGGGTGTCTGTTGTGGGGAGGGGGAGGGAAAGAGATTGTAAGTCATTCTGAGACTCCTTCGGGTAATGAAGGGCGGGGTATAAATCCAATCCCCTCCTCCTCCTCCTCCTTCTTCCAGGTTGCTGGACTAGGTGGGCCTTTAGACTGCAGAGCTGCTCTTCCATTCTTAATGGTCTTTTGAAAGCTGGAATTTGTGGAATATGTGGTCAGTGCTTAAAAGTGAGAGTCTGATGTCTGAAGCTGTGATGCACCAATGTTCTTTTTTTTTTGTATGTTGCTGTTGTGACCCTTTTTGTTTTGCTCATTGGTGTTTCTTGTCTTCCTGATAAATGTGTGTGTCTTTCACATTTTTCACACTAGCTGATGCAAAAAAAAAACAGGCATCCACATTTACTGCAGTCGATCTACCTATCCAGTTTGGTTTGTAGGAGGGGAAGGCGGGGAAGGCAACTGCAGTTTTGTTCCAAATGGACCAAACAAAAAAACTACCTGGGATTTTCAATTCAAGGTAGTGCATTCACCAAAAAGTTTTAGCATTCCTGGACTGAAGATCTCGTCTGGGTCAGAATTTTAAGTGAGTTGAATGGCAGATTGTATAATATCCTCAAGGACTTTGTATAGTCCATGGTCTCGGTGAAATAAAAAAAGAAATGATTTAAATTCTATAGTCATGGGTTTTGCCAAGTTCATGCAGAGAAAGCAAAAATATACACTGTGATTTATATCACCTTCTGATCTGCTATGTTCTGTCTTTCTAAAATAACTGAGCACAAGCAACCACCTTATCCACTGCTCAGCTGTGTACTTTTTAAAAACACTGCATAGCCTTCAGCATATGCAGGGTAGAAGAAGAAGAGATTGGATTTATATCCCACCCTTCACTCACTTGGAGTCTCAGAGCGGATTTCCCTTCCCCGCCCCAAAACAGACACCCTGTGAGGTAGGTGGGGCTGAGAGAGCTCTGAGACATCTGTCCTTGAGAGAACAGCTGGTACAGAGCTATGGCTTGCCCAAGGCCATCCAGCAGGTACAAGTGGAGGAGTGGGGAATCAAACCTGGTTCTCCCAGATTAGAGTCCATGCACTTAACCATGCACTTAACTACACCAGACTGGCTCTCAATTTGTGTTTTGGCAGTTTCAAGACTCTGTAAGAGTCAGGGGGGAGGGTTTTATGTACCCCCTGTAACTCCTTATGATGTTTTTGCATTCTAGTAGAGGTCCTCTGGCCCTGACCTGGATGCCCCAGGCTTGCCTGATTTTGTTAAATCTTGGAAGCTAAGGAGGGTCAGTCAGCCCTGATCAGGACCTGGATGGGAGACCACCAAAGAAGTCCAGGTTTGGTATGAAAAGGCAGGTCCATCAGTGGCTATTAACCACAAGGTATAGATAGGAACTCTCGGTCTGGGGCAAGTGATGCTCTGTATTCTTGGTGCTTGACCGGGGGGGGGGGGGGGGGGGGGGCATCAGTGGGAGGGCTTCTAGTGTCCTGGCCCCACTTGTGGACCTCCTGAGGGCACCTGGTGGACTGGATGGGCCATTGGCCTGATCCAACATTGGTTTCTCTTATGTTCTCATGTTCTTAATAACAAACCACATCTGCTCGTTTCTTCCCTTGAAGACCCGACAGGCTTGCCATGAGTTGGCTACGACTTGATGGCACTTTCTACCACTGAAGCCCAGAGATCTCCCAGAATTATCATGGATCTCCAGACAGCCCTAGATTAGCCATTAAGCAAAATGAGGATGTGCTTAGGGCACCAAGGGAAGGGAGGCACCACAGAGGGGTTTTTGTGTATGTGTGTGTGTGTGCTTATATTGCTTACTGTTATTTATTTTTAAAGTTTATATTTAATATAGTTGTGGAGTCTGGCCTGGGAGATGGCCTAAAAGAATACTGATTTTTTAATCTCTTATTTCACCTTCAGCACTTCTTGAGTCTAAATATTTTGTCAGTTAAGCAATGGAAGGACTGAGGGGCCCTTAATCCGGCCCTGTCTCCAGACGACAGAGATCAGCTCCCCTGGAGAAAATGGCTGCTTTAGCAGTAGACTCTATGGCATTGTACCATGCTGAGGTCCCTCCCCTCCCCGAACCCCGCCCTCCCCAGGCTTCACCCCCAAAATCTCCAGAGCTGGCAACTCTTTCATTAGAACAGATAATGTTTTGGGACAAGAGCCATCCTGTCAAGATGTGCTAAATGCCTCACAGTTTATTAGTTTTCGTGTTCACAGCTATTCCTTCAAGATGATCCTGTTGTACTGTAATTTAAAAAGAACCTGAGAACAATGAATATCTAAAAGACAACATCTGTAAGCCTGGAAGTAGATTTTGTGAAGAACATTCCCCCCCCCCCCCCCACACACACCCCAGAACCTGATTATGGTAATCTCTGAGGGTTTCTTAACTTTTTATCTTTTAAGTGATTCAGTAGATTCATTTGCAGGATAATTAGCTTTATGTTCTAAGATGTCCGCCCCACCCCCCTGAAATACGGACCAGCCTAAACATATGCTAAGTAACATCAAAAGCCTATCACGCCGAGATAACCTATCAGGGGGATTTTTCTGAAGTGTTTAGAGTTGTTCGGGTCAAAAGCTGGTGCTTTTACATTCCCCAAAATGTGAAGGATATAGATCACTGTGAGTACATGGTCTAAATTAGAGCTGAGACTAGTGTTTCCCTGTTCACTTTCCGTCTCAGAAGTAGCAACTTCATGGATGGGGGAAGCCTTCTCTGCCCTGAAAACTTGCTGAATTCCAGCATTTCCCCTAGCTTTTTGCAACTATTTATGATTAGAAGAAGAGGAGGAGATTGGATTTGCATCCCGCCCTTCACTACCCAAGGGAGTCGCAGAGCGGCTTACAAACTCCTTTCTCTTCCCCTCCTCGCAACAAACACGCTGTGAAGTAGGTGTCTTTTGCTGCTTTAGTGCCATCTTGTTCTTGGTTCCATTCCTCCTTGAGTGATCCTAGCAAATCAGGGTTAATATCCTGAATATGATGATGTCACATTACATAGCCAATCAGGTATGGACAAATGGCACTAATGTCTAATGGAATCCATTGAGAATGACAACTCTGCTTTCTATACTGGCCATGAGAGCCAGCTGGGTGTTCCATTTGATACTGAGGAAGATTTTCATGAAATGCCACCTCCCTTCAACTCAACCCTAACTTAAACATAGTCAGACGAGAGGCAGCCTGATTTGTGAGTTTTCTCTTATTTTACCAGTTTATTTCATACATTCTAAAGAGTAAGAACATAACAGGAACCCTGCTGGATCAGACCAGTGGTCCATCTAGCCCAGCATCCTGTCTCACACAGTGGCCAACCAGTTCCTCTGGAGGGCCAACAACAGGACATGGAGGCTGAGGCCTTCCCCTGATGTTGACTCCTGTCACTAGGATTCAGAGGCTGACTGCCTCTGAATGCGGAGGCTCCCCTCAGCCACCATGGCTAGTAGCCCCTGATACATCTATCCTCCCTGAATCTGTTTAATCCCCTTTTAAAGCTGTCTGTGCCTGTGGCCATCACTACATCCTCTGGCATCAAATTCCACCTTTTCATCACTCACTGTGAAAAGAAGTGTTTGTAGTTTTCCTTTTAACGAGCTACCCTGGGCCAGTTTTGATGTGATGCATCCCAGGTGTAGCACCTCTACAGGTGCTCCATGAGGATGGTTTCAGGTACAAAGTGACCTTACGGAGCCTGTCTTCAATTACACTGTCCAGTAAGGAAGGAAGGGTTCCTTGGGGCCTTAAAAATCACAAGCAAAATTTTTAACAAATCAGTTACCGCTGCCCTCATGTGCTACACATGGCATGCATGCTCCCTCTAAGGTGTGGAGCCTTGTGAGCAAAAATTCTACTTTGTGAGCTCCTGGCATTAAAAGTTGTGAGAGAGCGATCTGGCTGCTGCATAGATTAGTTTGGTCAGGAGCCATCCTTCCCGAGCGAAGACAAGAATGCACGAGCCGGAGGCTAAAAAACTGTGAGCTAGCTCACACTAATTCAGCTTGGAGGGAACATTGATGGCAAGTAAGAGAATCTTTGAAAAATTGTCCCTGCTCATGGAGCTCCCAGCTGCACACACAGAGTTTTGCCCCCAAACCAAAGCATTGTCACGTGACGCCCGCGCGTGATGACATCAATTCTGTGTGACACCACTGTGTCTGAGACTTCGCCATGTGACATCACTGTTTGGGGGTGGGGTTTCCCCTGCTGGCCCGCTGGCCGGTAGTGGGCAAAAGCCCCCCCAAAATGGGGGTCCGCTGCCCCCACCTGGGGAATGGGAACCCTATATTAACCACACAGAAAACCTTACACTGATATCCTTCTAAATAAACTCTGTGTTTAAGAGAAAACAATAGTTAAGGATCCCCTTTTACCTCAGAGTGAAGGATCCCCCTTTACCTCAGAGCTACCCCACGATCTGACTGTTCTGTCATTCGACCATATACAACTAAGCCATCCTGTTCTTTGGATCCACCTGAGACTTCCAAGATGAGAGCTTTTGGCGGCAGCAAAAATAAGGAAGGCAGAGAGGCAGCATAACACGCACCTCCTCAGAACACCACAGAGGTGCCTTTACAGAGATTACCTCTAAAGGGGTCACACAGAAAAGAGCAAAAACGTTAGAGACCCCATTAGGGTTGATAAGCTGAGATTCAGTCTAGACAAGTTTTATATCTTGATGGTGGAGAGACCTCAGTAAATCACAATGACAGTTGTGTTCACTCTGTTCTTGGTGGAGTTTCTTGGAAAAGAATCAGGCTAGCAGAGCTGGGGACGGGGGACTGAGTTTCTAGATGCCCATGTGGTGTTTGCAGCGTGACAAGCCTTTTATGAACGTTGGTGTACCAGTCATATTTTCTTACAGATAAAGATGTCTAGATAAGGACCATCATCTATACCAGTGATGGCGAACCTTTTAGAGACCGAGTGCCCAAACTGCAACCCAAAACCCACTTATTTATCGCAAAGTGCCAGCATGACAATTTAACCTGAATACTGAGGTTTTAGTTTAGAAAAAAAAAACTCATACATTAAAATCTTTTGTCTTAAAAGAAAAACACAATAACAGAGCTTTCAATTATACAAACAACTTTTTATTGAAAGGTAAAAGTTTGCATTTGGCCTGCTTTTGAACAATTAATGTGATTTTTGCTGTTGTATGCATGCTGATAATTTGTCTAACCTTGGCTCACACTTTGTAAGTCTGAGAGCAGCCCAGCCTCGAGTCTGTGTCGTCTTTTTCCTTTTAGAGACTGAGTGCCTAAACTGCGTGCGTGCCCACAGAGAGGGCTCTGAGTGCCGCCTCTGGCACATGTGCCATAGGTTTGCCACCACTGATCTATACCTTAGTCAACTGTAATTTCTAGGACAAATTATGATAATGTGCCATACACCAAAGAACTCCAAACGGTTCGGAATGCAGCAGCCAGGCCGAACTCTTTCCTTAAAGCTCTGTAAATAGCTTAAGGATCTGTACTGACTTCCACTTTGCTTCTGGGAGAAATTGAAAGTGATGGTCTTGACCTATAGAGCCCTAACCAGTCTATGAACACCACCTTTCCCCCATATGCTGTGATAATCAACAGAGCCTTTTTGATAACAGTGTCCAGCCTCTGGAACAGAGAATACACTCTGCCTCCTGTGCTTCCATCTTTTAAACACCACATTTAACCACTTGTATTCATCAGGATGAATTTAGAGGGTCCTGTTCCGGTGACTCATCTGTCAGAATCTAAAAGGATGTCAAAAGATAGCTAGAGATTTTATTTATTATTAATTTTTATTTTATTAATTGATCATTAATTTTTGTGGGATCTATCTATCTATCTATCTACCTACCTACCTACCTACCTACCATATTTTTCGCTCCATTAGACGCACCTGATCATAAGATGTACCTTGTTTTTAGAGGAGGAAAACAGGAAAAAATGAAACAGAAAGAAAGAAAGAGAGAGAGAGAGATAAAGGAAGGAAGGAGGAGGAGAGAGAGAGAAAGAGAAAGGAAGAAAGCAAGGTGGGGACAGAGAGAGAGACAGACAGACAGACAGAAAAAAGGAAAGGAAGGAAGGAAGGAAGGAAGACAGAGAAAGGAAAGAAGAGAGACGTCGGCATGCCATGCAAAGCCAGGCCTTTCTGTGCAAAGTAGCCACGAGCTTAATCTGTGGGCGGGGCTTTCTGCTGCTGGCTGTCTTAAAGGGGAAAAGCACTTAAAGGGAAAGAGTACTTAGCCTGGTGGGGGTTTTCCTGCCGTTTCCCTTTTAAGTCTTAACAGCTCAGGCCCAGCAGGGAGGGGCGGGGAAGGCTGGGATGCCAGCCTGAATGGTGTTCCCCTACGTTCCTGCTGAAGAAAGAGCCCTGTTACAGGTAAGAAAAGCTCCATATTGGCTCCATAAGACGCACACACTTCCCCCCCCCCACTTTTTTGGGGAGGAAAAGTGCGTCTTATGGAGCGAAAAATATGGTATCTGTCTGTCTGTCTGTCTGTCTATCTAATCTATCTATCTCCAGCAGTTTATAACAAATGACCTTTTCCTGTCCCAATGGGGCTAGAACCATCCATTTATTTAAAATAAATAAATGAATAAATAGAATAGACCCCACTTTGGAGTTAGGAAGCAATTTTTCTCCAGGCCACTTTGGCCGGGAATCCTGGAGGTTCTTTGTCATCTTCTGGGCATAGAACAGGGGTCACTGGGGGTGTGGGGGAGGAAGTAGTTGTGAATTTCCTGTGCTGTGCAGGGGGTTGGACTAGATGACCACGGAGGTCCCTTCCAACTCTATGATTCTATGAAATCTATTTAAAATAAATGAACATGCTCAGCTTTGGGAATCAGGCAGAAAGGCAAAGTATACATGAGGGAAGGAAGGAGGCTCAGTATAGCGCACGCACACACGCACATACACGCACGCACGCACACACACACACACACACACACACACACAAATATATAGGACTGGTGCTATTAGGGTTATAGAATTAGACCGGAGAGCGTCTTCATTTACTCTTAAGGTCTCCTCCCTTCCTTCTGCAGAACCCGTGGACCCAGCCGGCTCTCTGAATAAACAATTAATCAAAGCAAATTACATATTTGAAATAGCTGGCACTGCAGATGGTGATTCTTAAATACAAAGAGACTGTAATTGCTCTCAAGAAGTCAGATGCCTCTGAAATTAGAACAGTCCTCGAATGAAGGCAACCTGAGCTGGCTTTCCCGAGCTCAGTATGCTGCAGGAAATCCATGTGCTTCGTTTACTGCAGGCAATCACCAGCTGATGAGCTGCGTTGTAAGGAACGCAAAATGTCAACTCGGGAAAACAGCTTCTTTCTCGGCGTCTCGCAGTTTGTGTGCTGCTGTTCGGTGGAATCTGTTCTTCACGATTGTGGCTTGGCATATGGAGGAGCCGGTGGTCAGTAGAGGGTTTCCAGATTGTTGTCAGAGTCGGCTTCCCTCGTGCTGAACGAGCTCCCAGCGATCATGCTAATTGCCGCTCAGTGCTCCTTCATGCAAAAAAAACAAACAAAACAAAACCACATCTCTCATGCACACTCATGCTCATGCATGTGCCTTTGCATGTGCATGCACAGGTTTGCAAATCCATATTAAGCTCCCTACCAGGTGTATGTGCAATGTATGAAATAATCCTTAGGGAACTTCATACCCACAGTGGCTTTCTAGAGCGGACTTAAGACGATCTTTTCAAATAAGGTGTTTAGAATTCATCCTTCTGCAGTGCCTGTTTTGTGTCAAGTTGAACACTTCATCCAGTCGCCTTGATGACTCGCTTACAATTGAAAAATGAGCATTGTTTCAAGTAGTTTTGGGTCTGCACAGTGGTAGGAGTCGGCATGGAGGGTGGCCAAGTAGTTTTTTTTTTTTAAATTTAATGTGTTAATTGCCCAATCCCTGCAGTGCGGGGCTCTGGGCAATATATAGCATTCATAAAAACATCAAGATAAAACAATTAAGACAGTAGCACAATATTTCAAACAAAAAAGATGGCGTATATTGATTTGTTCCATTGCAAACTGCTGGCTGCTTCGTGGGCAGGGGGGAAGAGGGTAAAACAGATATGGAAAGCAGGTGGGGCAGATGCCATCAACCAAAAGCCTGGCGGAACATCTCTGCCTTACAAGCCATGCAGAATTGCACAAGGTCCTGCAGGGCCTTGATTGTATTTGGGAGAGAGTTCCACCAGGTTCGGGGCCAGGACCGAAAAGGCCCTGGCCCTGGTCGAGGACAGCCAGATAGCTTTAGTGCCGGGGGCCACCAGAAATTGTAATCTGGAGAGTGTAATGCTCTCCCAGGGACATAACGGTGGAGACGGTCCCATAGATACATCAGTCCTGACCCCTCAAGGCTTTGTAGGTCAATACCAAAAGGTGTGGTTTGATACAAACTCACAATTACTGGTTGGCTTGGATTGCTTGCGCCATCCTGGGCAGGCCACACATCATCTTAAATGAACTACATGATACTATATTTGCTGTTTTTGCACATGTGTAGTCAGGAATATTAGGCTGCCATCAGCTTAGAGCTGACAGGTCCGAACTACAGTTCCCAGGAGGCCGTGTGCGAGAGGGTAGAAATCGGTTGAAAATAAAGGAACATAAAGGAACATGCTCGGCTTTGGGAATCAGGCAGAGAGGCAAAATGGCCAGTGCAAGAAGACTGTTGTGAAAATTACATGTACCTGCATCCATAACCTAATTTTTACGACAGAGCCAAGCCAATAGTGGCTCCACAGGGCAGTCTACAGATGCACCTGGGACAGGTTGAAGCTGCTCCTTGCCTGCCTGCTGGGGTTTCAAACAGGAAAGAGCCTTATGGCGATTCTGCATTGGCTTTTCCCTCCATTGTTTTATGAAACCCACGCTGGAACAGAAATTCCCCTCTGCATTGCATGCTGCTTTTGCTTTCTTTGATCATTAGGTTTTATGGTACCTTCTGCATAGTTTTATGGCCATCCAGGGTAATTTTGCATGGCGTTGCCCCAAGGTATTTGCATGTGGTTTTGAGCTGCGCTTTTTCCTCAATGGCTGATTTTGCATCTGACATTCACTCCCCATTTTCTCAACACTGAGGAAAAGGTGCAGCTCAAAACCACATTCAGATACCCTGGGGCAACGCTGTACTGACTGCAAAGTCACCCCTGAACTGCCATAAAAAGACCATAAATCTATGCAGAAGGTACCATAAAAACTCGATGATCAAAGAAAATGAAACCGGCATGCAACACAGAGGGTACCATAAAATCTGATGATCAAAGAAAGTGAAACCAGCATGCAATGCAGAGGGTACCATGAAATCCGATGATCAAAGGAAGTGAAAGCAGCATGGAATGCAGAGGGTAGCATAAAATCTGATGATCAAAGAAAGTGAAAGCAGCATGCAATGCAGAAGGTACCATAAAATCTGATGGTCAAAGAATGTGAAAGCAGCATGCAATGCAGAGGGTACCATAAAATCTGATGATCAAAGAAAGTGAAAGCAGCATGCAATGCAGAAGGTACCATAAAATCTGATGGTCAAAGAATGTGAAAGCAGCATGCAATGCAGAGGGTACCATAAAATCTGATGATCAAAGAAAGTGAAAGCAGCATGCCATACAGAGGGGAATTTCTGTTCCAAGGTGGGTTTCGTAAAACAACGGAGGGAAAAGCCAATGCAGGATCACCCAGTGTTGAGAATATGTGGAGCGAATGCCAGATGCAGAAACGGCCAGTGTACATCTGGGATGCACAAAGCTCCTATTGCCCATGTCCTGGAAAGTCCTCTTCTCGTTCCCAACAAAAAAACAAGGACTTTGTAATAGGCAGATGGAGCCTGAATATTCAAGCCAGGGCCAGCTGCCATGGCCCAGGATGTCTGGTGGAGCCCATTGCTGCTGACCCTCTACCCACCCACCTCCCCCTTTACCTGTGCTTCCCAACTGGTGGTGGTGGTAGTGGTGGAAAGTGCCATCAAGTTGCAGCACACTGATGGCGACCCCCTCATGGGGATTTCAAGGCAAGAGACCATTGGGTTTTATGGTACCTTCTGCATAGATTTATGGCCATTCAGGGGTGACTTCACAGTCAGTACAGTGTTGCCCCAGGGTATTTGCATGTGGTTTTGAGCTGTGCCTTTTCCTCAGCGGCCAGTTCTGCATCTGGCACTCGCTCCAGGTTTTCTCAACACTGAGGGAAAAGTGCAGGACTCTAACTAGCCCTTTCTGGCAACTAACCCCGTCCCCCATCTATATGCAATGGTTGAAGAAGAGGGGGGGGGGGGGTTGGTTTTTTTTTGGTATTTCTGTGACCGATTTCCCACAAGGCGCTGCCCCGGTTGCCTGCTTGAATTTCCCACTAGTTGCTGTGGGGCACATTTTGACCCGCGGCTCTGCCTGATTTCCTCCGTGGCTTCAGTGAACCTCAAAAAAACAGGATCACTGAAGCCGCAAGGGAAATTGCGCAAAGCCGCAGGTCAAAATGTGCCCCCCGGCAAATACTGTGAAATTGAAGCAGGCAATTGGGACACAGAGAAGAAGGACACCGAGGCAGCGCCTTGTGGGAAATTGGGCTGTGTGTGTGCACCTGGAAGTCACATTGACCTCTGGTGATGGACCCCTACTGGGGGCTTGGAGGATATTCAGAGAGGTGGCTGAAGAAAGCCTTCCTCTGTCCTCCTGACTGCTGGTATTCCAAGGACGTCTCCCATCCAAGTACGAACCACAGTCCACCCTGCTTAGCTTCCAAGATGTGGCAAGATTGGGTTTGCTGGGGCTATCCAGGTCAGTGCATAATGGTTGAAGAAGTTTTGTTTCACTGTATCTGAGGAAGCATGCACACACATGAAAGCTCATACACTGAGTAAGGCTGTGGTCACACGGCCCCTTTAAATCCGGGAGCCCTCCCGGATTAAAGGGGCCACATTTTTTTACCTCAGGTTGGGATGTCTACATATCCCAACCCCTGCGGAGGCCGGCGGCAGCGGGGGCAGCAGAACAGTGGCGGTAGAAGCGGCGGCGGCAGCAGAAGCCGCGAAAGAGGTGACAGAAGCCGCGGCGGTGGTGGCAGAAGCTGGGAAGGTGGTGGCGGCGGCAGAAGAACCGGCAGCAGTGGGGGAAGAAGCGGCGGTGGCAGCAGCAGCGGCGGAAGAAGTGGGAAGGCGGCGGCGGAAGAAGCAGCAAAGGACCCGCCAGCCGCCTGGTAAGTTTGGGGTTTCTTTCCCCCCTTTTTACACTTGGGCACTTGATTGACCAAGCGCACAAGCGCCCATGTGTAAAGGGGGAAAAAATGGCTGACAGGACCATCTGGACAGCCCTGCTTTCACAATGATTGCGAGAGAGGGCTGTCTGGATAGCTTAAATGTGGTTTCCTCACGCGACTCCCGGGAAAACTGTTGATTTTCCCTGGGTCGGAAAATGTGGGAGGAACCCGCATTTGAGCCCGCTTCGGCACGGGACTAGCCCCGGCCTTTGTAGACGGTCCCTTTAAATGCGGGAGGAAACAGCCCTTCCTCCCTCATTAAAGGGCCGTGTGACCGCGGCCTAAGACTTTGTTGGCCTTAAAGGTGCCACTGGACTCGAATTTTGTTCCACAGCTTCAGGCCCACCTGAATCCCCTAAATATTCCGAGGGGTTCAGTCTGGAGGAGAACAAAGGCCCACCTGCTTCCTTTTACATCAACTCCAAAGAAATCTCATGGAAAAAATATATATATATTCCCTCGATGGGGTGGGGGGGATGAGGGAAATGGAGACCGGTGGAGTTCATTATGCCGCTTCGTGATACATGCGTCAAATTAAATATCAGGGAAATTGAATGGAGCGCTGCAGTGTATATTATTTGTGTGTGTGTTCTAATGAAGCAAGAGGCCTATTAAATAGGGGTTTTTTTTATTAAACGCAGAGCATCCGTGGCTGATAGAGAAAAGAGCAGCGACGAGGACGTAGTCATGTATTTGACAATCTGTGAGCCAAAGATATTACGAATTTCTCATAAAAACACTATCAGTCCCCAGAGGTTTGAACTCCGCTATGCCTTGACAATGTGCTGATATTATTTCCTGTGGATTATTTCTTCTTTTAAAGCTATCGTTCACCGGCGTTTAGAAATCATTAATGCAGGAGGGATTATTTTTCTATGTTGTAAAAAAAAACATAGGGAAGTCACAGTCTGGATGAGCAGGGCCGAAACCGGAGGAGGGATGAGCTGAACGGACTCTCTTTGTCTCGTCTTCATTTTTGTGCGTTGTTCTTGTGATCATTTTGTGGCTGTCAGTCGTTCTTTTGCGCTGTTTACGGAAAGACAGCGGTGACAAATATATTGTGTGTTAAGGGAAGGAGTCGGGCACAAGGCAAGGGAGACCGGTTTGGAAACGAAGAGTCACAGGGTCCGTAGGGTTGCCAACTCTGAGTTAGGAGATTCCAGGAGATTTGGGGGCGGTCAGGATTTGGAGAGGAGGGATCTCTGTAAGGTGTAATTCCATAGAGCCCATTCTCCAAAGCAGCCATTTTCTCCAGGGCAAATGCCCCCTGTAGTCTGGAGATCAGTTGAATTTTGAGAGACCTCCAGAACCCACCTGGTGGCTGGCAACCACAGCTCTTGCTGAATCCCGGCAGCCAGTTATTTTCATAGAATCACAGAGTTGGAAGGGGCCTTACAGGGTAGTCCAACCCCCTGCTCAGTGCAGGATCGGCCTAGCCCTAGAGCATCCCTGTCAGGTGTTTGTCCAGCCTCTGCTTGAAGACTGCCAGGAAGGGGGAGCTCACCACTTCCCTAGGCAGCTGATTCCACTGCCGCACAACTCTTACTGTGAAAAAAAGGTTTTCCTAAGATCCAGCTGGTACCTTCCCGCCCTTCATTTAAACCCATTCTTGCAAGTCCTCTCCTCTGCTGGACACGGGAACAGCTCCCTGCCCTCCTCTAAGAAGTGACAGCCCTTCAGAGACTTCAAGAGAGCCATCCTGTCCCCCCTCAGCCTCCTCCTCTCCAGACTGAACCTTTCCGAGTCCCTCAGCCTTTCCTCACAGGGCTTGGTCTCCGGGCCCCCGATCATCCTCGCCACTCCCCTCTGCACCCGCTCCATTCTGTCCACATCCATTTTGAAGTGAGGCCTCTAGAACCGCACCCAATACTCCAGGTGTGGCCTGACCAATGCAGTGTACAGTGGGACTGTCACATCTTGCTATTTGGATGTTATGCCTCTGTTGATACACTCCAAGAGCACATTAGCCTTTTATGTAGCCTTAGTCTTTTCCATATCCCCACTTCCTTTTCCTATTAGAGTAACTCCTGTGGTGGTTATCTAATCACACTAAGGTTGCCAGCCTCCAGGTGATAGCTGGAGATCTCCTGGAATTACAACTGATCTCCAGGTGGCAAAGATCAGTCCACCAGGAGAAAATGGCTGCTCTAGAAGTTGGACTCTATGGCATTATACCCCACTGAAGTCACACCCTTTCGCACACCCCACCCTTTTCAGGCTCCACCCCCCAAATCTCCAGGTATTTCCCAACCTGGAGCTGGTAACCTTAAACCACACTGTTGGAGAGGTGGCTGAGGACGCATTGGTGAAGAGTTTTTATCTGCCTACTGCCTTCCCTCTATACAGCTCCTGTAGAAATCGATGGTGTGACCTCATTTGGAATACTGTGTGCAATTCTGGTCACCACACCTCAGAAAGGATATTATAGCATTGGAAAAAGTGCAGAAAAGGGCAACTAGAATGTTAAAAGGGTTGGAACACTTTCCCTATGGTTAAAGCGCTTGGGGCTCTTTAGCTTGGAGAAACGATGGCTGAGGGGTGACATGATCAAGGTTTACAAGATTATGCATGGGATAGAGCAGGTAGAGAAAGAAGTCCCTTTCTCCCTTTCTCACAATACAAGAATTCGTGGGCACTCAGTGAAATTGCTGAGCAGGCAGGTTAGAATGAATAAAAGGAAGTACTTCTTCACCCAAAGAGTGATTAACACGTGGAATTCACTGCCACAGGAGGTGGTGGCGGCTGCAAGCATGGACGGCTTCAAGAGGGAATTGGATACACATATGGAGCAGAGGTCCATCAGTGGCTATTAGCCACAAGGTATAGATAGGAATTCTCAGTCTGGGGCAAGTGATGCCCTGTATTCTTGGTGCTTGGGGACGGGGGCAACAGTGGTAGGGCTTCTAGTGTCCTGGCCCCACTGATGGACCTCCTGAGGGCACCTGGTGTTTTTGGTCACTGTGTGACACAGAGTGTTGGACTGGATGGGCCACTGGCCTGATCCAACTTTGGCTTCTCTTATGTTCTTATCACTGAAAGCTAGGGTTTCCAGGCTCCAGGTGTAGCTCAGAACTCTCCTGGAATTACAGTGGGTTTCCAGACTACATAGATCAGTTGCTCTGTTGAGCTTAAAGCAGCCCAGGAAGGGGGCAGTTTTTTGGGGGGAAAGTTTAATGTTAGCTTCCTCAGGGCCGTGGCTCTGATCTGTATTTTCTAGGGTTTCCAGCTCCAGGTTGGGAAATAGCTTTGGGGGGTGGGGTGGAGCTTGAGAAGGGCAGGGTTTGGGGAGCGGAGCGACATCAGCAGGGTATAATGCCTTAAAGTCCACCTTCCAAAGCGGCCATTTTCTCCAGGTGAACTGATCTCTGTCGCCTGGACATCAGTTGTAACCCCAGGAGATCTCCAGTTAACAGTTGGACTTTTTCACTGTTTGAGGAATTCAACTTGGACTATTTCTGAAGATGGATTAATAGGATTGTTTCTGACCATCGTATTGTATTTTTTGATAAACTACACCATTTATATATGATGATTATGCTCATTGATTATATACAGGGATCCGTTGGAGCAGGAGCGCACAGGAGCGCAGCTCCGGGAGTGAGGAGCCCAGGGGGCGGGCACATGACCAAGCCCCGCCCCCTCCTCAGCTTCCCCGAGCAGTGCAGAGGTGCAGCGCCCTGGGGAAAGCCCTGCTAGGGTCTTTATTGTTTTTAATGTTTTGTTTTAATATTGATAATTTTATCATTGTTCCTTTTATGACTGTGTGCTGCTTTTCCAGAGACTTGCTCAAGGTGGCATATAAATTTTCTAAGTATACCATTTTTTATCTGGGCACATGGCACATAAGGACTGGAGAAATTTCACCAACCCTTCAGCAGCTTCCACCCCATCAGTTTGGTGTAGTGGTCAGGAGTTGGACTCTAATCTGGGAGAACCGGGTTTGATTCCCCACTCCTCCACATGCAGCTGCAGGTGTGACCTTGGGCCAGTCACAAGTTCTCTCAGAGCTGTTCTCTCCGGAGCAGTTCTCAAAAGACCTCTCTCAGCCCCACCTACCTCACAGGGTGTCTTGTTGTGGGGAGGCGAAGGGAAAGGGATGGGTGGTGCACATGTCCTGGGTATCTCAAGTCTACTTGAAACCTGGTGGTTTCAAGGGAGCAGGAAGAGAATGAGGGTGTGTTCTTTCCTCTTATTTTTATTGCACAAAGTATTGGATGGGGAAGGGAATGGAGGAAGAGCAGGTCAGTTTCACTCACCTGTGGAGTGGAGCCTGAGGGGTGGGTGTTGCCTTCTGACACACTTCCGGTATGTTAGGGGGTGTGGCATATGCAAATGAGTTATGCAAATGAGTTATGCTAATGAGCTCCTGCACCTCTTTTTCTACAAAATGACCCCTGATTATATAGATGATCATACTCCCTGACTGTTGAATATTTTTTTCATTGTTGATGTACGGTTTGATCTTTTGTAACACTTGGAGGTTGGCAACCGTAATGTTGTCAGGTGCCTATTTTCAAACAGGCAGGCAATACAGCTGGGGTGTCAGTGACAGAACTCACACACACACACAGTGCTCTTACATGCACAAAATACAGTCCGGAAATATGGATGTGTGTTTTAAGAGGATAAGGCTTGATTACTGTTGCAGTATATCTCATAGAATCGTAGAATAGAATCACAGAATCACAGGCCATCTAGTTTAACCCCCTGCTCAATTCAGGGTCAGCCTAGAGCAAGCATCCCTGACAAGGTTTTGTCCAGCCGCTGCCTGAAGACTGCCAGTGAGGGGGAGCTCACCATCTCCCTATGCAGCTGACTCCACTGCTGAATTACTGTAAAAAAGGTTTTCCTGATATCCATTCAGTATCTTTCTACCTATAATTTAAACCCATGATTGCGAGTCCTCTTCTGCCAACAGGAACAGCTCCCTGCTTTCCTCTAACTGACAGCCTTTCAGATACTTCAAGAGAGCAATCATGTCCCCCCTCCTCTCCAGACTGAACATTCCCAAGTCCCTCAGCCTTTCCCACACTTACATACGATTTATGAATATGCCAGATACTGGTTTCTGGTCAGTCAACACTAGAAAGTTGACCTACATTCATGTATACATTATATTTTTGCTACCTGGACATATGTGATTATTCTGCTGTTTGGCATTGGTAAATTATACAGTGTGTCGTGGCGGGATGCTATAGATCAAGTACAAACGGCTGTTCTTCCTACCGATAAGCTAACAGTGTGAATCTTTGATCTTTCTCTGACATGGCATGGCCATAATGATGTGTTGAAAAACCATATGTGTGCCGAAGAAGCAAGCTTTTTTTTTTGGGGGGGGGGGGGGGTTTGAGAAGAACATCAAAGAACAGCTTAGAGATTAGGAAGATATGTGGGGGGGTGGCATAGATGCTCCAGGCTGCATAGAAAAGTGGAAACGTCACTACAATGTTGTCTTCGAAATCTGGCTTTTCGTTTGAAGCGGTCGGAGAAAGTAAATTCTTCTGTAATCCCATCCTCTGCCTCTGGAGTTCTTTTGACAAGAGCCATCATAATCTCAGAACACTGTGCAAACCCCCCCCCCCCAGTTTATATGCAAACAGCTGTTTATCCTTGTCTTTGCAAGCCATGGTCGATTTTAATGGAGGGACAGCATGAAAGTCATAATATGATTTGGGCTCCCCCCCCCCCCCCCCCGTTTCCCAAGGGAGCTCATCCTGTTACATAATCACCATTTCTAATCTTTTTTAGGGACTGTATAAAAATATAAATATTTCTTTCCTTCCCTCCGGCAATAATCTTCTACAATAACAAGTGGTGATGTGGGCCAAAACTGTTGTGAAATGGTTAAGTGGCACTGCGGCTGGTTTATGTTTGCTATTTCATTATTTGGAGATGTATATTTTCTCCAGATATTCACGATGGCTTAGAACTAGGGGTGTTGGTGAAGTTTGTCTCCTTTGGCTCAGAGTATGAACTCCAGCAGGATGCAATGCCCACTGCCAAAATCTCTTCTGGCTCAAATCATGAATGACAGCTAGGGTTCCCAGTACTGAGTTGAGAAGGGTGTAGAGCCTAGGGAGGGCAGGGTTTGGGGAGGACAGCAACCTGGGGGGGGGGGATATAATGCCATAAACTCCACCCTCCAAAGAAGCCATTTTCTCTGGCACACTGATCTTTGCAGTGTGGGGATCATTTGTATTCAGGGTGATCTTCAGGTGAATGTCGCTGATGACTCTGATTCGTGTTGCCAGGAGGATGTCTGGCAGCTGGTGGGAGGGCTGTGGATTGGGAACTGGGAGAGTGTGATGGTGGCTATGGCACAATATTGATTCCAGTAAAAAGAAGAAGAAGAAGCAGGAAGTGGTATAGATATCTCTAGGAATCACCAAAGAACTATGGTTTTAACCATAGAGTTTCCAGCAACTCCTAGAGCTACCATTTGCCACTTCCATTTTTAAAATAGGAAGTGAGGATACACCACAGCTGGGATTGTAAGATGTCTCTAGGAATCACCCCAAAAAACCCTTTGGTTTTAACCATTATGTTTCCAGCAATTCCTAGAGCTACCATTGGTCACTTCCATTTTTAAAATAAGACGTGGGGATACACCACAGCTGAGTTTGTAGGAATCACAAAAAAAAGCTATGGTTTTAACCATAGAGTTAGCAGCAATTCCTAGAGCTACCATTTGTCACTTCCATTTTTCTAAATAGGAAGTAAAGATGCACTACAGCTGGCATTGTAGGGTTTTTCCCCCTCGTGCCACCGCTCTAAGCGGCATCAAGCTATAGGACCAGGGGGCTGGAGATTCCCCCACCCTAACCTGGGGCTTGGCAGCCCTAAAGCAGATAGGCCCATAAGTGGAAAATCCACCTTCTGCTCATGCATTTTCTGCTGCATTGAAAAGCTGGTCTTGTCTTTCTTTTTTCACGAAGATAAATGATCTGTAGAAATGCAGCGGGGGGCACTTTTGCTAGAACGTAATGCTGTTTGTTGTGAGTGGGAAGATCACACGCATCAAAAAGTTTCTTTAACACCGCCCCCTTCAAATGTGGCTCATGTTTCTTTATCAAACAGATTGTGTACATAGTTTGTGCTTCACTGTGGGAGAGCGCAGGGGTTAAAGATATTGTCCCCACTGTCTCAGGTACCGAACAAATGCACAGACGCGGCTTAATCGCTGGGCATCAGCCAAATCCATCATGCTAAATCAGAGTATCTGCTCAAACTCTCCCAGCGAGGCACCCATCCCTGCCCTCTCCCCCCCAAAAAATCAGGTTATATTGATATTCTAGTGACTTTCCCAATCAAGCATGCATGGAATAAGTGGGACCATATTACACTGAATATCAAGATAAGGTTTTATGTTCTTTTATTTTTCTCCAAGGGTGATGCAAAAGCCAAGGCACTGAAATGAGGGGCGTTGCCTCCCCCAGCTAATACGGCAACATGTTCCCTCGCTTTAAAAAAAAAAGAAAGAAAGAAGAAAAATCCTGTAAACTGCTATTAAAGTTAACTGTCCAGAACGTGCTGGCTTCAAGATGATTCAGACCAGCGAAAAATATGGCGCTAATTTGGGGGAATGCGCGGGATAATAATGCCATAAATTAATTCAGATAAAGGTTGCAAAGGAGTGGTCCGCCTGATTGAATTCGATTTGGTCTCTACCAGTAGTAGTCGAGGAGGACTGGCTCCATGCCAACAGGCGAATCTACACAAGAAAGCCAGCCACAGCAAAGGGGCAAGGTTCTACCAACCCGCTCCCCTTGCAGTCTGGAGAAATATCTTAGTCCAAACAAACACACAAACCTGAGTTCAGGGTACAAAATCTTGCAAAAGTTAATGGCAACATCTGCACGTTTGAAACAAAGAATGTCAAAAGGGATTACTCTTAGTAGTTTGATGTAGTGAATATTAATGGCTGCCAAACTGTCTTAGGGGAGGGATTGTGGCTCAGTGATAGAGCATCTGCTCGGCATGCGGGAGGTCCTTGTTTCAATTCCGGGCATCTCCAACTAAAAAGCTCAGGTAGAAAGGGACGTGAAAACCTCGTCTTGAGATCTCTCTTTCTCAGACAGCCAAGGTGGCTGGCTGTGCAGTTGAGGGCCCCATCACCCGGCATTGAGTCAGGATTCGGACACAGAGAGGGGGGAACCATGCCCACCCTCTCGCTTGGTCACCTGCCAGCTACCTGGCCAGGGCTGACTGGCTGACTTGGCAGGCAAACAGGTGGACGGGTACTCTACAGCACCCCATCTTCTTGGCTTGACTTAGTGGGGAGGGCCCCTGATCCTCTGCTTCTTCATTCACTGCTGTGGCAGAGGCAGAGGGAGTAGGCAGGCACAGCCAGGACAGCTATACAGTGGTAAGCCCCCCCCCCCAGACTCTGTCTGTTGCCTTTGAAGAAGAGATGGGATTTAGACCCCGCCATTCACTACCTGAAGGAGTCTCAGAGTGGCTCACCAGCTCTGTTCCCTCCCCACAACAGACAGTAGGCGGGGCTGAGAGAGCTGGGAGGACGGGGCTGGGAGGCGGGGCTGGGAGGTAGGCGGGGCTGAGAGAGCTCTTTGGAGGACTGCTCCTGAGAGAACAGCTTGTGACTGACCCAAGGTCACACCAGCAGCTGCATGTGGAGGAGTGGGGAATTAAACCAGATTAGAGAATGCAGTCCTAACCGCTACACCAAACTGGCTATTGAGCTGCAGCTGCAGCAGAGAGGGCAGAGGTAGCCGAAGCAGCTGCATGGTGGTCAGGGTGGGGTGCAGGGACATGGGGGGAGCATGTGGTGTCATCAGTGTGACTATGACCATGTTGCATGCAGGCATAACCCAGAAGTGACAGTAAGTAGCTCCAAGGATCACTGGGAACTCTATGGTAAAAACCATTGTAAAACTCATTGTTAATTCTATGGTAAAATCATAGAGTTTCTGTGATCCCTAGAGCTACCCATTGTCACTTCTAGGTTGTAACTGCAAGTGACTTAGAGGCACAGAGGCAGGCCTGTAGCTACGGTGGGGCTTTTGGGGGCTCCACCCCCTTTCTTAAAGGCACAGCCCCACACAAATTTCAACTATAAATGCTTTTCTCAATCATTTCTAAACATTCTTTTAAAGGCGTGCACTCCTTTAAGCAGAGTGGGGTGTTGTAATTGACTAATTCTTGCACTGAGCCCAAGAGGGTTGGAACAGGTGACCTCTAGTATCCCTTCTAACTCTGTGTCAAGAAACTGGTCTCCATTAAGAGAGTTTGTCTGCTGAAGTATTAGCTTTCTTGACTACAGAAGTCATCACCCCCCCCCCCCCCACCTGCTGGCTTTTTCTCAGAATTGTTGCTTAGGCTGGCAGAAGTGATTAACTTGCAGCAGCTGAGAACTGTCATCTAAAGTGGTTGACACAGCTTGTAATTTAGAGCTCTGTCCTGGTCATAGCTTTCTATTGGCTAAATGGCTTTTCTTTCTGCACTGAGAACTTCAGCCCCACCAGAAAAAAAAAATGCTGCACAAGCCACAAAATCCTGGTTATGGGCCTGCACAGAGGCTGGTAGTGTTTTTATTTTTCTTCCACCACCGCTCTGAGCAGCCATCAGCTGGAGGCCTCCCACCACAGCGGGGGACTGGCAACCCTGTATGTTTGCCTAGGAAGCATGTCCACCGTAATATATCTGAAGAAGTGAGCAGTGACTCACGAAAGCTCACCTCCTGCCCCCAATTTTGTTAGTCTTTTAGGTGCTCCTGGACTCTTGTTCTTTTCTACTGCTACAGGCAGACTAACACGGCTACCCATCATGATGTTCTTAGCATGCCTAAAATTGCTGGGGGTGTGGGGTGGTTCCCCACTGATAAAACATTTCAGGTTTCTCAAAAAAATTCTCAGCAAAGTGGCTCAGGAGGCAGAAGAGGACAAAGATATGTGCCGCATTGTAATATAATTTATCACGATGCGCCGCATTTCCTATTATCTGAGTCTGTCAGCCTTAACTTCTGGCTGTTGTGTTGTTGTTTTTTTTAAAAAAATGTTTTGTTTTTAAAAGATCTGGCAGATTAGAGACAGACAGGATTCTTTGCTGATCATTTGCTTGCGGGGGAAAAGGCAGTGTTTTGCAGGAGGTGTGAAAAACCCAGAGGCCTCCCTTCGGCGGAATGCATGCTTTGTGAGGAAGCTCTCATGCCCTCTCTTGAGAAGTGTGAATTTTGCCAAAAGGATAGAAAAGCTATTTTCCGTCACATCACTGGAATACTCCGTGATTCACCTTAAGTGCCCCCTTTCGATATGTTTTAAATGATCTTAACAAAATTGTCTTCTAGGGAACACGGTAGAGAAAAGTAAGCTGAAGTGATAGCTGGGATGCACAAAGAAACCCCAAGGAGTTTAATGAATCGTACTGAAAGTCTTTTTTGGTTCCCTGTGGACTTTTGCAGATGGGAAGCGATTTCCAACGTCCATGCAAAATTCTATAGACAGTGAAGTCTAGTGACATTGTAGTAATGGGCGGAAGTGAGGGTGACAAAACTCCAAGTGGCAGCTGGGATTTCGACTGATCTCCAGGCCTCAGAGATCAGTTACCCTGGAGAAAATGGCTGCTGTGGAAAATGAACTCTCCCCTCCCCAAACCCCACTCCTAATTCCTCCAGGAATTTCCAAACCTGGAGTAGATAAGCCTGCATCAACTACCTTGAAGATTTCTTGGAGGCACTGGCATCTTTCAGACTTCCGCTGACACGTTTTCCCTAAAAGGCCAAATCCCTGTCCGCCTTTAAAATGTTACTTTCAGCAAAATTATAGCAGCCCTATTAAAATTTATTTGATCAATCCTATCTTTTAGAATCAGAGAGTTGCAAGGGAGCTCCAGGGTCATCTGCACAATGCAGGAAATTCACAAATAACACCTTCACACACACCCCCAATGACCCCTGTTCCACACCCAGAAGGTGACCAAAAACCTCCAGGATCCCTGGCCAAACTGGCCTGGAGAAAAATTGCTTCCTGACCCCCAAAGTGGTGATCGGCAGCTCCCTGGGTGTGTAAGAAAGGGCCACAAGAACTAAGCACTGAGGCAACCCTTCCTGCCCTCCTTCTCATGATCTGCCTATGTCCACAGAATCAGCATTGCTGTCAGATGGCCATCTAGACTCTGCTTGAAAACCTCCAAAGAAGGAGAGCCCACCACCTCCCAAGGAAGCCTGTTCCACTGAGGAACTGCCCTAACTCATAGGTGTCAACTTCAGGGGGGGCTGGGGGGCTCGGGCCCCCGCCGAAATTCTACAGAAGGGACTCAGCCTCCCCCGGGGCAACCAGTGCAGGTAGGCTTTAAAGCGCAGGCAGCCAATTCAGGGCGCCCTCTTGCCCCCCCCCCCCAGAACAGGAAGGAGATCCAGCCGGGGGGGGGGGGGGAGTCCAACTTTCTGTGTCGATCCTTTGCCCTGCATCAAATGTGCACCCTGCGCCCTGCCATGGCAGAGAGGCAAGCAAGGAAGTGGCTCCCACCACACAACTCCGGGACGAAGAAGGCGCCTTCTCCCATCTCCATGCAGGGGGGGCAGATGTAGGTGGAAGGACCACACTCCACCCCAACGGGAGCCAACCGCACAAATAAAAAAGGAGCTGCTCCTGTCTTTACATCTATTCCGCCAGGTTCCAGGAATGTAAATTGTCATGGGGGAGGCGGGCGGGCAGGGGAGAGACACTGAGAAGAGGGGTAGTAGGGGAGAAAGGGCTGGCCTGCCTGGGTGGAAGCAGGAACATTTCAATGCCGGCAAGCCTGGCAGGGATGTTGTCACTCTACTGGAATCTTCCTATCGTTTTTCTGCCTCTCTTTCTGTCTCTTTCCTTCCTGCCATTTTTCTATCTCTCTTTCACTCCTCTCTCCCCATCTTTTTTCTACCTCTCCCTTCCTTCCTTCCTCTTTCTCTTTTTTGTGTTATCTCTCTCTTTCTGTCTTTTTCTTACTTTCTCTTCTCTCTCTCTCTCTCCCCCCCCCCCCTTCTCTCTGTCTCTCTGTTTCTGTCTTTCTTGCTTTCTCTCTCTCTCTGTCTTTCTCAGTCCATTTTTTTTTCTTTTGGTGAATAATTCCTTCAGCTCTCACACATAGTGCCAGTTCTGTTGCCTCTTCCAGATGATTCCTTAAAGTCCATCTTTTCTATTAATTGTTTGGAACAACTGCCTAATCCCCATTTTCTGTTGAAATTGACCATTACCACTTTAGACTAAACTGCATATTTTTCCTCTTTAAACTTGTCTAGTCTCCCTCCCTCTCTCCCTCCCCTCCCTCTCTTCCTCCCTCCCCTCCCTCCCTCCCTCCCCTCCCTCCCTCCTTCCTTCCTTCCCTCCTTCCTCCCTCCCTCCCTCCCTTCCTTCCTTCCTTCCTTCCTTCCTTCCTTCCTTCCTCCCTCCCTCCCTTCCTTCCTTCCTTCCCTTCCTTTAAGGGGAGTGAGATTATATTTAAATAGTTTCTATAATTTTTTTTTAAAAGTCAGTCTGCTCATAATTTTAAAATTAGCTCCATAGCAAACACATGGTGACCCCGTAGGGCTTTCAAGGCAAGAGACATTCAAAGGTGGCTTGCCATTGCTTGCCTCTGCATACCAACTTGTGGGCTTCCTTTATGGTCTCCCATCCAACTACAGACCAGAGCTGTCTGTCAGAAAAGAAAGTGTAGTCCTTAACCCTGGCTGTCTCCACACACTTGCAGTGTTGCAGTGTAGTTTGATCTGGGAATTGCTACAGAGAGGAAAACAAATGAATCCCTTTCCCGAGTGCTGCAGCCTTGATCTAAGTTGGGGTCAGGTGACAGCTTTTAAAGGAAAACAACACTGGGTCCAGGATGACAGATCCACCTCTCATGGAGTAGAGGTTGGCCCTCCAGAACCAGTTGGGTGCTTTCACACATGCTAAATAATGCCGTTTCAGTCCACTTCAGCAACCGTTTGCAAGTGGATGTCGCCATTTCACACAGCAGAATCCAGTTGCAAAGTGCATTGAAAGTGTGTTATTTAGTGGGCGTGAAAGCACCCTAATTAATCCGTCTTCGTCCGCAGAAAATATACAAGTCAAAGCACCTGATTTCATCCTTATTTTGGCATTCTCATCAAGGTGTTTTGCATTCGCTAATAAACAACACATTTTTTTTGGGAGAGCTGTGTTCACTCTTTCCTTAGTGCCTGAACTTAGTGCTCTGGATGCATTGAAAAAAAAAAAAATCCTGCAGACCAAAACGGAATTAAAATGGATGAAATGATCTTTGTCAGAGGTTTATGCTAGACATTGTAGTTCCCACATTTTATGTGTAACGGTGGCACTTTGTTCGTTGAATTTCAGTGTACGACAAGAACAGCGGAGGGAGGAAAAGTAATCTGCAGCTAAAGATTTCATCAGGCTCAGTCCTTGAGATGAGACTTGGGGGTGGAGGGGGGAGAAGAACTGTAATTAGCTTTTAGTGACCTGATGTTTTATGGCCCCACAGATGTGTGCTCTGATTCAGCTAGGGCAGGGGTAGGCAAACTGTGGCTCGGGAGCCGCATGCGGCTCTTTCACATATATTATGTGGCTCCCGGCAGGGCAGCTGGGGAAGCTAAATATCATTAGCAAACAAATATCACTGGACAAATTAATATCATTATCAATATCTGCTTTTACCCCTTTTGTTATTATTTTTGGCAGTCTCATTTAATGTTAATAAAAAGCAAATTTGCTTATTTTCCAATAAAAGCAGGTAATATTTGTTCATGTCTTGTGGCTCTCAAACATCTGATGTTTATTCTATGTGGCTCTTACGTTGAGCAAGTTTGGCCACCCCTGTTCTAGGTGGCTCTTACGCTGAGCAAGTTTGCCCACCCCTGAGCTAGGGCAATGCATGCACACAAGCAGACATATATATGTGTTAAGTGCCGTGAAGTCACTTCTGACTTATGGCGACCTTATGAATGAATGGCCTATCATTGACAGCCTTGCTCAGGCAGATTGGGCCGTGGCTTCCTTGACTGTGGCCCAATCTGCATCTGCTATGTAAAGCTGTTCTGTGCTGCTGTGGTGCCAGCTTCCCATTTGGCTCAGTATAAAGCTCTCCTCTATCTGCATCAGGACGCAAGAGAGAGGGGGTGGGCATCCTCCCAGCCCCCCCCCCCCCAATATGATCGCAGAAAAATGTTCCCTGCTGCTTTTAAACGCAGACGATTGGATTTTCAGCTAACTTGTTTCCTTCATGACAATTTGTGTATCTCCTTAGAAAAGACCGGGGGGGGGGGGAGAATTTGGCTCCAGTTGTCTGCTGTTTGCTCACAGTGGCTCGAGGGTGGGGAGGAGTGATTGTAGCACCTTCAAACCAAATCCAGATAAGGTGATGAGACACTGTAGTGACTTCGGAGCCATTACTAAATGGCAATAAAATGATGCAGACAGACCATGCCGAGATGAGACAATAAGAGAATGGATGCGGCATGAGATGCAGACAGAAATTTGTGAGACGATGTGAGATCGTTAGCACAACGGTGGGAAATACCAGTGCAGATTGGACCTGAGTCAATCCATCTCATGTTGAGTCTTCCTCTTATTTGCAGCCCTCAGCGTGTCCTAGCATTATTGTCTTTCCCAGTGAGGCTTATCATCTTATAATTTGATCAAGGGATGATCACCTTACTTAAGTCATTTTAGCTTCTAGGGAGAGTTGAAGCCCCACTGGTGGACCTCCTGATGGCGCCTGGATTTTGGCCACTGTGTGACACAGAGTGTTGGACTGGATGGGCCATTGGCCAGATCTGGCATGGTTTCTCTTACGTTCTTACTGTTTGATCTTGGGCCCACTGATTTATCTTTTTGGCAGTCCATGGTGTCCATAACATTCTCCTCCAACACCACATTTTATATGAATCGACTTCTTTCCTGTCCAACTTTCACACCCATATATTGTAATGGAGAATACTGTGGCGTGAAGCATCTTGACCTTGGGCAGCAGTGGTAGGCCGTTTCTAGCTCCTTCATGGCTACCAGTCTCAATGACAGTAAAAAGCCCAGTAGCACCTTTAAGACTAACAAACTTTATTGTAGCATAGGCTTTCGAGAAACTCAGCTCTCTTCGTCAGATGCATCTGATGAAGACAGCTGTATTTCTCGAAAACTTACGCTCAGGGGTCATTTCGTAGAAAAAGAGGTGCAGGAGCTCCTTAGCATAACTCATTTGCATATGCCACACCCCCTAACATACCGGAAGTGTGTCAGAAGGCAACACCCACCCCTCAGGCTCCAAGCCACAGGTGAGTGAAACTGACCTGCTCTTCCTCCATTTCCTTCCCCATCCAATACTTTGTGCAATAAAAATAAGAGGAAAGAACACACCCTCATTCTCTTCCTGCTCCCTTGAAACCACCAGGTTTCAAGTAGACTTGAGATACCCAGGACATGTGCACCACCCATCCCTTCCCCTTCCCCTCCCCACAACAAGACACCCTATGAGGTAGGTGGGGCTGAGAGAGGTCTTTTGAGAACTGTTCATGAGAGAACAGCTCTGAGAGAACTTGTGACTGGCCCAAGGTCACACCAGCAGCTGCATGTGAAGGACTGGGGAATCAAACCCGGTTCTCCCAGATGAGAGTCCAACTCCTGACCACTACACCAAACTGATGGGGTGGAAGCTGCTGAAGGGTTGGTGAAATTTCTCCAGTACTTATGTGCCATGTGCCCAGATAAAAAATGGTATACTTAGAAAATTTATATGCCACCTTGAGCAAGTCTCTGGAAAAGCAGCACACAGTCCTAAAAGGAACAATGATAAAATTATCAATATTAAAACAAAACATTAAAAACAATAAAGACCCTAGCAGGACTTTCCCCGGGGCGCTGCGCCTCTGCACTGCTTGGGGAAGTCGAGGAGGGGGCGGGGCTTGGTCATGTGCCCGCCCCCTGGGTTCCTCACTCCTGGAGCTGCGCTCCTGTGCGCTCCCGCTCCAACGGACCCCTGCTTTTGCTACAGTAAAGTTTGTTAGTCTCAAAGGTGCTACTGGGCTTTTTACTATTTTGCAGCAACAGACTAACACGGCTAACTTCTCTGGATAAGTCTCAATGAGTATCACTTGTTGGACAGAGGACCACAGAAACAAATGAGATGTTAATTCAGTGGCACATTCAGTGAAAATGCTTTCCCATTTGACTTTCACTGCTTATCTTCCTCTGGACTACGCAGCTGCAGGCAGGGCTGCCAGCTCTGAGTTGGGAAATTCCTGGAGATTTTGGGAGTGGAGCCTGAGGGGGGCAGGGTTCATGGAGGGAAGGGTGTATAATACCACTGAGTCCACCTTGTACAGTATAGACCTTGTATATTCCAACAGCTATGATGATGGGGTAGTCTCATTGGGAAATTCCTAGACATTTGGGGGGAGAGGCCGGAGACGGCGGGATTTGGGGAGGGGAAGGACCCTGCTAAGGGTATAATGCCACAGAGTCTACCCTCAAAAGCAGTCATTTTCTCCAGGTGAACGGATCTCTGTCACCTGGACTTCAGTTGTAATCCCAGGAGATCTCAAGTAACCACCTGGAGGTTGGCAAACGGCAACCCTAGTTACAGGGAACTGTTGTTTTGTGCTCCAAAGTATGCTGTCTGCTGTAAGATGACAATGAGGCCCCCCCAAAATGTGAACAGCATGTGTACAAAATATGCCCCGAGCCCTGACAGACACTTTCATCCTTTTCTTCCTCTGAGGACCAGGTCTAAAGTCACTCCGTTGCACATCAGAAATTTGAACCCAAGTGGCTCAGTGGTTAAGATGCTGAACTGCAGCCCAGAAGATCGGTAGTTTGTCAGTTCGAGACCTGAGTGCCATGTGATGGAGTGAGCTCCCGTCTCTGGCCCCAGCTCCTGCCAGCCTAGCAGTTCGAAAGCAAGAAATTGCAAGTAGATAAATAGGTACCGCTTCGGTGGGAAGGTAACAGCATCCCGTGCGCCTCGCGTTTAGTCATGCTGGCCACATGACCACGAAAAAAGTCGTTGGACAGCGCTGGCTCTTTGGCATGGAAACAGAGATGAACACCGCCCCCCTAGAGTCGAATTTGACTGGCTTTCAAGCAAGGGAAACTTTTACCTTTAACCTTTACTTCTGGGTCCAAGTTTGGCACTCTAGCCATCACATTACACTAGGTCTCCAGTGCGTCTCCCTGGCAAGTTTCAAAGCCATGTCTTTAATTTCATCAATGGACTTCTAAAACCACTGGAATCCAACATCACCCGTCAGTGAAGAGATGCAAAAAATTTAATAGCCTGCTTCAGATCCCAGCCCCCTCCCCCTTCCGGTTGGAACCTCCGCACAGATCTGAGGCTGACCTTGCGGTCGTGAATTCTGCAGTATGGTCGACCTCCTTCCACTCTGACATTCTGTGATATAGATATTACGGTTCTTTCTTTACCTTTTCAGTGCATATTCAGACACGTGGGACCATTCTCAGAGCTCACCTGTACCTTTTTTAAAAAGGAGATGAAAAGCCTGCCTCAGATGCAAACAATGACAGGTTGATCATAGCAGAAGATCTTTTTTTCTCTCTTGCAGCAGGTAGGGTGGCCACCCTGCTGCCTGTCTAATGATTCAACTTGAATGGAAGGGAAATCTATGCAAAAAACCAAGTCAGAACAAATGAAAACCAAGTCAGCCTTAGGCGAAACTCTGTTTCACTGGTCTCTTCATTTGTCTCTCTGCCGAAATCTTTGCGCTCTCTTTCTTCCTCCTAGCAGCCTCAGTGCAATGGGATGCTGTTCCATCCCCTCAAGGTTTCTTTCCTGACCTTTTGTTCCAAAACTCCTGGAATAAAAATGTAACAGTGATCTAAGAGTTGATTTCAAGCATTAAGAGGGTTTTGTGCGGCACCGTCTTCGGTGCACGGGAGGGATTTCATGCTTGGAAGTGGGGTCGCTGCCAAATTTTACAGCCCTGTTATTTCGCATCGAAAATCCCGCTTTCGATTTTGCTTCTTCCTTATGTCCGTCAATTACTTTTGCCCCCTGTTTCCTTGCATCCAGTTTTAACCACTATAAACCGGGCCATTTGTCAATACAATACATGAGTGCTTTGGGCCTTCAATGCAATACATGAGCGATTAGGGCCTCTTAACATATAAATGCAGTGTTCGAACTAACAACATAACAACCCCTAACAAATAAGGGACTCTGCAACAAGAAGGGTTGAACCTCAAATCACAAATTAGAAATTAAAAATGGCATGCTCATTCACCCCTGTTGAAAAGCGGCCCCCAGTATCATGAGAAAGGACTGTGGCTCAGTGGTAGAACATCAGCATGGCATGCAGAAGGTCCCAAGTTCAATCCCCAGCATCTCCAGTAAGGATGAGATCGTAGATGATGTGGAAGAAGAAGAAGAGATTGGATTTATACCCGCCCTTCACTACCCAAAGGAGTCTCAGAGTGGCTTACAATCTCCTTTCCCTCCCCTCCCCACAGCAGACACCTTATAAGGTAGGTGGGGCTGAGAGAGCTCTTTCGAGAACTGCTCCTGAGAGAACAGCTCTGAAAGAACTCATCACTGACCCAAGGTCACACCAGCAGCTACATATGGAAGAGTGGGGAATCAAACCCGGTTCTGCCAACCTTCTAACCACTACACCAAACTGGCTTTCAAACTCTCTCTCTCTCTCTAACCACTACACCAAACTCACCTCAACCAGAGATCCTGAAGAGCTGCTGCCTGTCTGAATAGATAGTAGTGACTCTGACGTACCAAGGCTCTGATTCAGTACAAGGCAACTTCATGTGTTCACGTGGTGTTTCTCTCACATGGACAGGACTCGGTCGCTTCCCTGTTGCTTCTGAGGTTGCTAATCCAGCACAGTGGTAACGAGGCATTCACCTGGCAGGTTTCCTTGAGAGTTTTTTTTTTTTAAGTGGTGATTTCATAGCAATATGTCGATATACTGTTACACAGGGGTCATTTCGTAGAAAAAGAGGTGCAGGAGCTAATTAGCATAACTCATTTGCATAACTCATTTGCATATGCCACACCCCCTAACACACCGGAAGTGTATCAGAAGGCAACACCCACCCCTCAGGCTCCACTCCACAGGTGAGTGAAATTGACCTGCTCTTCCTCCATTCCCTTCCCCATCCAATACTTTGCGCAATAAAAATAAGCGTCAAGAACACACCCTCATTCTCTTCCTGCTCCCTTGAAATCCCTTGAGATACCCAGGACATGTGCACCACCCATCCCTTCCCCTTCCCCTCCCCACAACAAGACACCCTGTGAGGTAGGTGGGGCTGAGAGAGGTCTTTTGAGAACTGCTCGTGAGAGAACAGCTCTGAGAGAACTTGTAACTGGCCCAAGGTCACACCAGCAGCTGCATGGGGAGGAGTGGGGAATCAAACCCGGGTCTCCCAGATTAGAGTCCAACTCCTGACCACTACACCAAACTGATAAGGTGGAAGCTGCTGAAGGGTTGGTGAAATTTCTCCAGTACTTATGTGCCATGTGCCCAGATAAAAAATGGTATACTTAGAAAATTTATATGCCACCTTGAGCAAGTCTCTGGAAAAGCAGCACACAGTCATAAAAGGAACAATGATAAAATTATCAATATTAAAACAAAACATTAAAAACAATAAAGACCCTAGCAGGGCTTTCCCTGGGGCGCTGCGCCTCTGCACTGCTCGGGGAAGCTGAGGAGGGGGCGGGGCTTGGTCATGTGCCCGCCCCCTGGGCTCCTCACTCCCGGAGCTGCGCTTCTGTGCGCTCCCGCTCCAACGGACCCCTGCTGTTTCACCACAATATGCATCAAGTTCTCTGAATTCCCAGCTTAATTTTTTTAAAAAAATAAGTCTTTACCTCCTTTTGTTGTGAAGATATGCTCCCACGCCTTTACATCTCTGCAAGGAGAGGGACTTACTTAAAAAAGAAAGCTGAGAATTCAAAGAACCTGATGTATATTCTGGTGTAACATTATATCGCTATATTGCTATGAAATTGCTGGCTAGAAAGAAAAGAAAAACTGCCCGCGAAAGGGAAAGCAGATGGTTACTGTGGAGGAAATGGTTCCTATATCGGTGGGACCAGAGAGATCTTAACTTTCACTCAGCAGGCTTGAGAAAGACCAGAGATAAGCTGGGGAAATCCTGGGAGGTACACGGGTGCTGTTGAGGAAACAGGGAGAAACTCATTTCCCAACAGGATCAAACTCCAGGCAAATAACCTGTGTGGGAACACCCCATATCTCTTTACAGTTTGGTGTAGTGGTTAGGAGTGATGGACTGGATAACTGGGTTTGTTCCCCTCCATATGAAACCAGCTGGGTGATCTTGGATCAGTTGCAGTTCTCTCGGAACTCTATCAGCCCCACCTACCTCACACGGTATCTTTTGTGGAGAGAGGAAGGGAAGGTGATTGCAAGCTGCTTCGAGACTCCTTCGTGTAGTGAAGGGTGGGGTATAAAACCAATCCCCTTCCTCCTCCTCCTTCTTGAACACTTCTAATAAAATGGCCTGCTGCAGGGGTCTCCAACCTTTTTGAGCCCACAGGCAGCTTTGGAATTTTGACACAGGATGGTGGGTACAGCCACAAAATGGCTGCTGTTAGCCAAATGGGCCCTGAGCCTTGTGTGTCAACTCCCAATGCTGAACAAAACTAGTGAGATTCTAGAAGCAAACGGAACTTTATTGCAATAAAGGGGACCTTGGCAGCAAAACCCAAGGACTCCGTTAACAAGGCATCAGCGTTAACTTTTTATACAGTGTTATAAACAACTTTTAGACATGCACAGATGTCTTTCAGTTACAGAGCTATATTTCCTTTGTTTCTATGTAAGTACATTTGCTAAGCTTATATGTCTTTTTACTCTTATTTGGCACACTTCTGATTTTCTATAAATCTGGCAAAATAGTTTCCTCTTCCCAGACAACAGCTGGGCTTAATCAGCTATGCGTGCTAAATATATATATCTATATAGCTAAACCAGCTCAGTGTAGACATCTCGCCCTGTTACCCAGTTTGCCACATGCTGCTTCACACAGCTTGCAGAAACTAAAATTAGCTTGCCTTCACTGCACACAGTAACATTAAAGTGCAACAATGTCAATGTTAAAGATTTAAAATGGCGTTACTCTTTCTAGCATGTCTATCACTGCCACAAACTGACTGCCTCAGGAAGCAGGGCCAGTCACAAAATGGCTGCTGCAGCTTACCTTCAATCAGATAATGAATATCCTTGTGCTGTGGTGGTGTCTGCTTCCGAAGGAATGTTTTTAAAAATCTGCATAGACAATCAAATCTCTAATAGCCAATCAGAAGCCTTCCTGGGCAAAATCCACACCCACTTTAAAAATGGGCGGGTGCCAGAAAAGGTGTTGGCAAGCTCCATGGTGCCCACAGGCACTATTTTGTGGACCCCTGGCCAGATCCATCCATGGACATATCTATACAAAGCAGACCCCCACATTAATATTCTCTCATAAGTTAGTCTGTGATGAGTGATAGCTCTGATTTCTCAGATGAAGAGCTACCTGCTAGCCTTCAACTGGCAATTGAACAGCCAGCTGCAGCTGGCTCTGAGCCAAGAGAACAACAAGCAATCACCTTACCAGCTTATCAGGAGAAACTGAGCCAACACCTTGTAGCTCTGAAGCAGTAAACAAGGCTTCAGAAGCCACACCCAGCCCACCTAGCTCACCCACACCCTTGCAGCGGCGACACAGTCAGAGACACTTGGAGCTGCAAGAAAGGAGAAGAAGTGTGAGATTCATGGCCTGTCGTCAGCTGTCAATTGAAGAGATGAATGAGTAGTTTTGGGATGACTGCCAAGGAATTGGCTAGGAGTTTAGCTCGTTGACAAACAGCAGTTTATGGATGCAAGAAGTACACTTTGCTACTGAACCACCAACTGTGCTGCTACCAGACTTCTGCAACCTTGAACCTCGGTCTGGACCTGACAACTAGCCTTTCTGGAACCCTTAACCTCAGACTGGACTTGGCCGGGAACTCCTTGACCCTAGATTGGATTTTGGTAAACCTGCTCTCTAGAACCCCTCACTTTTGGACTGGACTTTGGTTATTCTCTTCAACCTTGCCTGTGATCTGCCCTGCTGGACTGCAGCTTGTGCCTTCTGGGGAAGCTGCAGCAGTACATATTCCTAGCTAGACCAGGATCAGCTTTTGCTGCACATGGGAGGTTCTTCCATTTGCTGGGACTGAGCACACATAGCTCTCTTTAAGAAGCAGTGATCACATCTGTAGGCAGCGGGTGCAGGCATTGCTCTCCAGCAGTCACCTCTCCTTGCTTAACAGCTGACGATTGTCATTCTGCTTTTGGGAAAGTTGTGTCTGCCAGCATAGCCTTGGCTGCTGCAGAAGTGCAGATAAATTCATATCTCATAGGTTTGACACAAGCGAGCCCGGGAAGCAGAAATCCTCCACATTCACAGTCCCCTTGTGCATTCTGTGGCAGTGTCCTGGGCTGGAAGACTACATCACGTATCGGCTTGAATGTTTTGACTAGCTAAGTTCCTTAATACAATGAAGTTCATTGATAACCTTTGTTTTGACTGTGGTCTCACGTGCCTGCATAACTGGTGAAGGTGAAACTATGTCTCTTACCAGGAATTCTTTTTGTGGCATTAGCAGGTAAGAATAAATATGTATATGCACCCCAAATAGCCCATCTAGCCCAATCTCGGCAGAGTTTGGAAGATTAAGCAGGGTTGACCAAGGCTAGTGTTTGATTCCCCACTCCTCCACTTGCACCTGGCTGGATGACCTTGGGCAAGCCATAGCTCTGGACCAGCTGTTCCCTCAAGGACAGCTTGGGAAAGAGTTCTCTCAGCCCCACCTACCTCACAGGGTGTCTGTTGTGGGGAGGGGAAGGGAAAAGGAGTTTGTAAGCCGCTCTGAGACTCCCTTGGGGAGTGGAGGGCGGGGTATAAATCCAATCTCTTCCTCCTCTTCTTCTTCTAGTGTATGGATGGGAGGCCTCTAAGGAGTACCAGGGTCATGACACAGAGGCAGGCCATGGTGGACTGCCTCTGAATTTGTCTTGCCTTGAAACCCCCATGTGCTTGGGGGTCTCCATGAGCTGGTTGTGGTTTGATGTCACACAATTATATTATGAATCCATGTCTCATAATTTCATTCCTGGAATCCTAAAGACGTGCAAGACTCGTTTTACCAGACAGTAAGTGAAACATCAGTTAAAGTATTAATGCGGGTGTTCAGAATTCTGCAGTGGCTCAAGTGGTTAAGACACTGAACTGCAGACCAGAAGGTCGGTAGTTCAGCAGTTCGAGTCCTGAGCGCTGCATGACGGAGTGAGCTCCCCTCTCTAGTACCAGCTCTTGCCAACCTAGCAGTTCGAAAGCAAGTAATTGCAAGTAGATAAATAGATACCACTTTGGTGGGAAGGTATCAGTGTTCCATGTGCCTTGGCATCCAGTCATGCCAGCCACATGACCACAGAGAAGTCTTTGGACAGCGCTGGCTCTTTGGCTTGGAAACAGAGATGAGCACTGCATCCCTTGAGTCATATTCGACTGGCTTTCGAGCAAGGGAACCCTTTACCTTTACCTCAGAATTCATACCTCAACCCAATGGAATATGTGCCAACATCTGCATAGTTTGAATTGTGTGCAGCTAGACAGCTAAGCCCAATATGTATATTCCTGTGGTCATTCCTTGCAACACTTAGATTACTACCATAGCTGTTTATGTTAATGCATTCACTTGTATGATGCACTTATGCATGAATCTCTGGTCCCTGCTATTTCAGTATCATGCAGGAAGCTGACTTATACCTAATCACACTATCAGTCAGTGTTCCCTCTAAGCTGAGTTAGTGTGAGCTAGCTCACAGTTTTTTAGCCTCCAGCTCACACATTTTTGTCTATGCTCAGGAAAGATGGCTCCAGAACAAACTAATTTATGCAGCAGGCAAATCGCTTGCTGACAACTTTAATGCCAGGGGTTCATAAAGTAGAATTTTTGCTCACAAGACTCCACAGCTTAGAGGTAGTCTATCAAGGTCATTATTGTCCATTCAGACTGGTAGTAGCTCTCCAGGATCTCAGACAGAGGTCTTTCATATCACTGACTACCTGGTCCTTTTAACTGGAGGTACTGGGGAACTGAATGAAAAGCAGATACTGTACCACTGAGCCACAGCCCCTCCCCACATGGCTTTTGTGGGGCACTATCATTGGGAGACCAACCTTTAGTTATATGTATACCTGAGGGACTGCCTTTCCCCGCATGTACCCTAGCGAGC
Organism: Lepidodactylus listeri; assembly: GCA_029233225.1. Classification (NCBI taxonomy): domain Eukaryota; kingdom Metazoa; phylum Chordata; class Lepidosauria; order Squamata; family Gekkonidae; genus Lepidodactylus; species Lepidodactylus listeri. Next base: position 17,563,631 of record JARCFY010000004.1, read on the forward strand.
ACTTTGGTCCGGGTTGCAGCAGCAACTTCAGGTACCGGAGGAGGCCAGGCTCACTGGAACCAGGGCCAGGGACTTTTCAGTGGCGGCTCCTCTCTGGTGGAACAAGCTCCTGGAGGAGATGAGGGCCCTGCGGGACCTTATGCAGTTCTGCAGGGCCTGCAAGATGGAGCTCTTCCACCAGGCTTTTGCTTAGGAGCCGCCACTGCCTGCCATCATTACCATCGACCATTGCAAGCAACATCAGCAATGAGGGCTGGGCCTGAAGCTAGCCTGAGCTGGGCGGAGAGCTGAACACGACTGAGGTCAGCACCAAGATATCAGTAGGATAGCCATCTTAATGCTTATTTTAATATCACTGCAAGCACTTTATTTGTATTGTTATTTCTTATTATATTTTAACATGTTTTAAATTGTTTTATCTTGACTGCTTGGTCATGTGCCTGCCCCCTGGGCTTCTCACTCCCGGAGCTGCGCTCCTGTGCGCTCCCGCTCCAACGGACCCCTGGATGGAACCTTAGTGGAATGATGATAAACACAAGAGCATACGAAACTGCCTCATAATGAATCAGACCATTGGTCTATCAAAGTCAGTGTTTTCTACTTTGTCCGGCTATAGCTCTCCAGGGTCTCTGGCTGAGTTCTTTCAGATCACTTCCTGCCTGGTCCTTTTTGACTGGCGATGCCAGGGATTGAACCTGGGACCTTCTGCATGCCAAGCAGATGCTCTACCACTGAGCCACATCCCCTCCCCACCCCATGTGGCTTTTGTCAGGCACAGTCATTGGGAGGCCCACCCTTAATTCCATACACAGATGAAGACAAATGAAGCAATAATAACAGCTCACTGGTTTGTTTCTCAGAAGGGAGAAGCAAAATTGAAATAGGAATATGCCAAGCTTTGAGGTAATTTGGTTTCTTTCCTAAGTATGAGGAACTAACATGGTCCTCAACCTAGCCCTGATGCAAGAGATGCTGTAGACACTGGCCACTGGCCACTGTAGACACTGGCCACTTATGGTGGGCTTTGAGAAGGAGGATGGGAAGGAGTTCTGGAGACCTTTCTCTGAAGCTCCGCTGTTATTATGGAGTGGGGGGAAACATGTGATAGTGACTGAGAACATTTCCAATCTGGATTACGCCATCTTGGGGAGAAATGTTGTGTAAAATGTGGCTTGCAGGCCAGGTGGATCCAATGGATTCCCAAAACTGAGGCTCATAGTTTAGGACTCTGCAGTTTGAGATGAGGGTGACAGAAAATGTATTCTGGGAACATCAGAAGAAGAAGGAGGAGGAGGAGATTGGATTTACACCCCGCCCTTCACTACCCAAAGGAGTCTCAGAGTGGCTTACAAACTCCTTTCCCTTCCCCTCTCCACAACAGACACCTTGTGAGGTAGGTGGGGCTGAGAGAGCTCTGACAGAAACTGCTCTTTTTCAAGAACAGCTGTGCCAGAACTACAACTTGCCCAAAGTAATCCAGCAGGTGCAAGTGGAGGAGTGGGGAATCAAACCCGGTTCTCTCAGATTAGAGTCCGCGCACTTAACCACTACACCAAACTGCTCTGCTTAACATCTATATACTATTTCCCAGAGATTTTTTTTTCTGTGTGGATACTTATATCCGCCAAAAGAGAGCTCACTCTCCCCCAACAGCTTTTCCTACATAGTCAGGAGCCTTTCTTGGTCTGCAGAAAAACCCAAAAAGTTTTTTTTAAAAAAAACTTCAGGCACCGTTGAATTTCTCCCAATATTTTTTGAAATGGCATCAACTCCAGGCATCAACTGTGACAGATTAGAATGTTCAGGGGAGGGGGAGGCTTCTTCACTGTTTCTGTCAGTAAAAAGCAGGGTTTTTACTGGCAGCAGTCTAGGGTTGCCAAGTACCCCCCCCCCCAGCAATTGGCAGCAGATCCAGATCCAGGCAGGGAAACTCCTGGATGTTTGGGGGTGGAGACTGGGGAGGACAGGGACCTCAGTGAGGTACAATGCCATAAACTCCACCCTCCAAAGCATCCATGTTCTCCATAGAAAGTTATCTCTGTAGTCTGGAGATAAGCAGTAATTCCAGGGGATCCCCAGGTCCCACCTGGAGGCTGGCATCCCTAGGCAGCACCCTCTGTGTGACTTGATACCACCTGATTTGTGTGACTTAATTAGGCCCAGCTGCTTTGCTACTGTTAATGCACTGCGGTAGAAGCTGACTGGGAGATTTTGGACCAGTCACATACTTTCAGCCTAACCAACCTCACAGGGTTGTTGTGTAGATAACAAGGAGGAAATAATAATGTAAGCTGCTTTAGTCCCCACTGCAGAGAAAGGCTGTAATTTTCCTAAATAGAGGCTGCAGGGGAGGTGGGAAGATGGAAAGCTGAAGACATATAAAGGTAGGTTGGCTGTTGGGTGGGAAGGAAATAGGGTTGCCAACTCCAGGTTCGGAAATCCCTGGGCATTTGAGATGTGGAGCCTGGGGAGGCTGGGATTTGAGGAAGGACTACAGACCACTATAATGCCATAGACTCCACCCTCCAAACCAGCCATTTCCTTCACTTAAACTACCACTGCCAGCCTCCAGACAAGGGGCTGGCGAGCACCCAGAATTACAACTGTTGTCCAGGTGACAGAGATCAGTTCCCCTGGATAAAATGTCTGCTTTGGAGGGTTGCTGAGGTTGCTTGCCTCCCTAGTCCTCACTGTCCCAAGGCTCCACCCCCAAATCTCCGGGAATTTCTCAACCTGGAGCTAGGAAGCCCTGAGGTGAATTGATCTCTGCAGCTGGGAGATCCATTGTGATTCCCTGAGCACTGCCCCTGCATCTGTGGGGGGAGAGGAAGCAAGCAGGAGGCTGGGAGAGGGATGGGGGCAGAAAGAGAAAGGGATGGAGTGGGGGGGGCAGAAAGAGAGAGAAAGAGTGATGAGGTGGGGAGGCAGAAAATTAAAGGGAATGATGACGGGTCAGAAAGAGAGAGGAAGTAACATATATAGGGGAGAGAGAGAAAGAAGGGGGGGCAGAAGGGGAAAAGAGTGTGAAAGAAGTAGGGGGTGAAGGGAGGAAGCAAAGGTGTGAGGAATGGGATAACCATCCCCCAAGTTTCTTGCGGGTCTCCACTTGTAATTTCCAGGGCTTTTTTTGTAGAAAAAGCCCAGCAGGAACTCGTTAGCATAATATGCCACACCCAACAGCAGAAACTCATTAGCATATTAGGCCACACCACGGACAGCACAGCTTATTAGCATATTAGGCCACACCCCCATGTTACCAGAAGAGTGGTCATCCAGCCACACCCACCTTTTGCTTCTTATTCTATTTACCTTGTTTGTTGTCAAAACCCAGGGCTTTTTTTGTTGCAGGAATTAATTTGCATGTTAGGCCACATACCCCTAATGTAGCCAGTCCTAATGAGTTTCTGCTGTTGGGTGTGGCCTATTATGCTAATAAGTTCCTGCTGGGTGTGGCCAGCTCAGGAGCCAGCCGGAACTCCGTTCCTGTGTGTTCCTGCCCAAAAATAGCCCTGGTAATTTCTATTTAGGCAGAACAGAATTTTCTCGTCTACACAGCCTGTGCAGGTGAGGTCTCAGATGATGTATTTTTAAAGCATTTAACATTCAGAAAAAGTAGACTTTTCCAGCCAAGTTGCAAGTACTGTTTGATCTGAGGAAAAAGGTGTGTGTGTGGGGGGGGAATCCTGCAATTGTAGAATCCATTCAATAGGGGGGGAAATAATCACACTTCTCAGAAAAAAAATGTACCTGAAAGCTATTGCCAACTGCTAAGGAGCAAAATACATCTCACAGCTGTGTGTTCTCTTTATTATTTCATTAGTGCCTGAAGGAATGATTGTGGCTACAATCAGTCGCTTTCCCCAAAAGTTATTCAACTGAACACTGCGAGATTTGATGAATGTTGATTGTAGATTCATAGCCTGAACCTGAACAATGCCTCCTGCCTTGACTCCCCAGGGAAGCAAGAACCTGTCTAAGTATGCCACCAAGTCATGTAACATGGGTTGTTTTTCTTGTTGATCATGTGGAGTGGCTTTATACTGAGTCAAGTCGCTAATCTATCAGGATCAGTGTTGTCCACTCTGGTAGGCAGCAGCTCTTCCGGAAGTCAGGTAGAAGTCTTTTCACCTGCTGTCTGATCCTTTTGATGTAGGCTTTTCAACCTCCAGATGGTGGCTAGAGATCTCCTGGGATTACTACTGATCTCCAGGCAACAGAGATCAGTTCACCTGGGGAAAAAATGGCCACTTTGGACGGTGGATTGTCATGGCATTCTACCCCATTGAGGTCCCTCCCCTCCCCAAACTCCACCCCCTCAGGCTCCACCCCTAAAATCTCCAGGTATTTCTCAACTCAGAGCTGGCAAGCCTATTTTAATGGGGAATCCCAGAGGTGCTCTGCCGGTGAGACGCAGCCCTTCTGTTTGTGCACTGGACCCCTGGAGAGTCTCGGTGGGCGCAAAAGCTTGCTCACTGTTTTGTCTTAATGTGGTTGGTCCGGTGAAAGGTATTAACATGGACCTCTGTTCTGTCTGCTCTGATGGCCTCAGTACCAAAGAGCCCTTCCTCCTTGCTCCCCTGAGTTTTATCTTCTCCCTTTCCCCTCCCAAAGACCCATTAAGGCCAGAACAAGGAAGCTTTTCATGAAGCCTCCAGAATTTTACTTCCTGAAGTCTCTCCAGTATTTAATTCCTCCAAATCTCTGTTCCCTGCTTGAAGGGGGGGGAGGAGCTTGACCATCCCATTGTTTGGACTGATTAGCATTTGTATGAAGTTGGGCTGAGGTAAGTCTGGAAAGCAATAGAACTGACTTCCTCGCTTCCTGCCTGTTCTGTGCCCAGATAGAGAAGAGGGGGGGAAAAAACCCTTTAAAACTCTGAGTGAAAATTCTGCTCATTTCAAACCCCCAAAGGGGGGGAAATGCATTTCTTCACAGTCTGATTCCGTATAAGGCAGCTTCATATGACCTTCCATTTATCATCATTCCAGTAAGGCTCCATCCATTCTGCATTTTCCCTCAAACTAAGATAAAAAGGCATGTTTCCCCCTCCTCTTCATTCATGCTCTGTAACGTTAAGCCTGTACAATCACAGCCTAAAGGTAGATTGATATGGATATTCCCTGCCATTCCCATGAAGATGCCAATAATAACAAAAATCCATGGCAAACAGAAAACATGATCAAATCTGGTTAATACACAGCACTGCAAAATTGTCATATTTATCTTCCAGCAGGAGCTGGGAAATCTTCTGATTTTCCACTATGATGATTGATGATGTATAGGTTAAAGAAAATATCCTAAATTATTTTTTTCCCTCTGGTCTGTCCAAAAGCATTTAGTTAGCCCAAATGAATAGGCTGGTAGAGGTTTTCAAGGCTACAATAATATTGCATGCATTGATTTCTTTTTCAGAATGGTTTCTCTTTCTCCCAGGATTGCTTTCAAAGGTGATTATCATCCTGACATGATGGAGCATAGTTTAGGGGCTGCGAGTAACACAATAACATGTAAGACCGGGTGCGTCTGTGTGTGTGTGTGTGTGTGTGTGTGTGTGTGAGATTGGGTTCACCCTGATTCCTGCAAGCCATATAGTACCTATTTATAGACTGCAAAATATCCACTTTTATTGACCCTGTGGGGACAAACAAATATAATTCTAAGATTCCTAGTCTGCCAGTTATAGTTTCTGCCATTTTAATTGTTGTGAACAGCTTTGGAAGCCCAAATTTTGGTAGGAAAATGGGATAAAAGTAGGAGGCAGTTTAGTGTAGTGGTTAAGAGTGCGGACTCTAATCTGGGAGAACTAGGTTTGATTACACACTCCTCCACATGCAGCTACTGGTATGACCTTGGGTCAGTCATAAGTTCCTTCAGAGCTGTTCTCTCAAGGGCAGTTCTCGCAAGAGCTCTCTCAGCCCCATCAACCCCACAGGCAGTGTTCCCTCTAAGCTGAGTTAGTGTGAGCTAGCTCACAGGGGTTTTTTTTGCTTCCGGCTCACACATTTTTTTGTCTTAGCTCAGGAAGGATGGCTCCAAAGCAAACTAATTTATTCAGTAGCCAGATTACTTGCTCACAACTTTAATGCCAGTAGCTCACTAAGTAGATTTTTTGCTCACAAGACTCCACGGCTCAGAGGGAGCATTGCCTGCAGGGTCCCTCTTGTGGGAAGTGGAAGGGAAGGGAGTTTGTAACCTGCTCTGAGGCTCCTTCCGGTAGTAAAGGGCAGGGTATAAATCCAATCTCCTCCTCCCACTCTTCTTCTTCTTCTCCTTCTTTGTGGACAAAACAAGTATAAATTATTTGGTAGATGTACAGGTTCAAGGGCTTGCCCGAATATTCAACAGGAAGGATTAGCATTTAGTGCTTACTTACACATGTGAAGTTTGAAAATATTTGAACCATTGGAAGGTCAGTCTTTACACATTTTACTACATTTTTATTTTACCACTTTCGCCAAGGTTGTCTGAGGGAAACGCCTGGTTCTCCCTTCCTCCATTTTATCTTCCCGACAACCCTGTGAGTAGGGTTGCCAGCTCTGGGTAGGGAAATACCTGGAGGTTTTGGAGGTGGAGCTTGGTGAGGATGGGGTTTGAGGAGGGGAGGGGCTTCAATGGGGTATAATGCCATGGGGTCTACCTTCCAAAGCGGCCATTTTCTTCAGGGGCAATGGGATCTATTGGGTGGAGATCCCAGGAAATCTCCAGATTACACTAGAGACTTCTGTCTTCTTAAGCGCTTCTAATCACAATTATAAACAATACACATGATGTTTTTGCCACCATGCATAAATAACGTCTCCACCAGTTGAACAGTGATCTAATAGTCCTTGAAAGTACAAGTCTCTCTTTAGAATGATGCAGTCACCAGCTCACGATGCAGAGAGGTTTTTCAAATAGAAAGCACAAAACAGACGGCATGGGCTCAGGAATAGCCGCGGCGCGAACCACGAACCTAGCTGTTTGGAATATATTTGTAGACCACGCACCATTTTGAATCTTACCAGAGCTTGGTGGTCCCCATCACTAAGGAAAGTTGCCTGATGGGTCTCTTACCTATTGCAGCAATAGGGTTGCCAGGGTCTCTTACCTATTGCAGCAAGCGGGGAGAAGCTCCCGGTCCGGAACACCCGGAAGTGACATCATCACACTGAGCACGTCGCTGGTGGATGCTCTAGCATTTGGCTTGAAAACTCTATGACACCATAGAGTTTTAAGACTGAATGCTAGAGCGTCTCCCCGGCGACATGCCCAGCGTGATATCGTCACCTCTGGTTGACATCATCACACCGGGCACATCAGCTGGATCCGGGCACTTTGGGGGCAGGGTTCCCCTTGCCAGCCAGATCCGAGCTGGAGGATTGGGGCCCCTTGAGTGGGCAAACCCCGGCTCCCCCCCCAGGGAACCTGCAGCCCTACTGATGAAGCCTTAAGAAATGGAGAAGCAACCTAGATGTGCCGTTGCCTCTCCTTAGGTTTACGCTGTGGCTATACTGAAGCTTGTGCCATCTGTTTTGTGTTTCCTATTTGTAACACCTGTCTGTATTGTGAGCTGGTGACTGCATCATTCTAAAGAAAAACTTGTACTTTCAACAACTATTAGGTCACTATTCAACTGGTGTTGATGTTATTCATGCACAGTGGCAAAACCATCACTGTGTGTATCCTCCAGTTATATATAATTCTGTTTTCACCATGAACTCTCCTGAACATTCCATATGCTCCAAAATCAGTTAGCTCCCTGATGTGTCTCTTAGAAGCTGTCCCTATCCACTGGCTGTGAGTACTTGCGTGCCATTGGCTGGATGCTGGGTCTTCTCCTCTTCCGCACCCACTACTTCAGCCACTGTGCCCTGTCAGAATTTCTGGAAGACAGCTTTCTCTCTCGACAAAGACTCTTCTCCTGCTTGCCTCCTGTGTGGGACCAACTGTTCCCTCAGTGGCTGTTGGTAGGTGTAACGAAATGGCAGTTACCTGTGTTTTTAAGATGGCTGCTGTCTGTGGTTGTTTGTTTAAAATGTTTCCCCATAAGGTTCAATTGAGCTGTAGTTCCAGAGAGGGGCCTGCAGGGGTATCACTCATTGGGTTGAATAGGGCTTCCTCATCTGCTGGCCCACAGTTTCCAGCTGCCCCAAGGTCAAAAAGTGTGGGAAAAGAGGGTGACATGGCAGTCAGGGCTTCAGAGCACGGTAGAGGCTGCAGGTGGGGGGGTGGAAAGCTGAACAGTGAGGGGGAAATAAAGGTAGATTGATGCTTGGCTGGGAAGGAGATAGGGCTGCCAACTCCAGGTGGGGAATTCTTGGAGATTTGAGGGATGGAGCCTGGTGAGGGTGAGGATTGAAGAGGGGTGGGAACTCAGACAAGTACAATGACATAGACTCTGCCCTCCAAGCCAGCTATTCCCGCTTGGGGAACCACTGTTGCCAATCTCCAGGTGCGGGCTGGAGATCACTCAGAAATGCAACTGCTCTTCAGGTAGCAGAGATCAGTTCCCCTGGAGAAAATGGTGAACTCTGTGTCCTTATACCCTGCTGAGGTTGCCACAGCAAATTGACGCTGAGTGTTCAAGGCCTTGGCACTCTCCCAGAGTCTCTTTCTAGAGCCTGTTGTATTTATTTCCACAACGGGCCTTATTCCTAGTTGTTTATAATTGTAATTAGAACTGTATAAGAAGACAGACGTCTCTGGTGAAATTTGTACGTGACGGATTATTCTGACTATTTGTTTGCATAACTGCATTTGTTATATTTCCATTCTTGTGTGGTTACCAGCTGGAGATTGGCAAGCCTACCTGTGAAGGAGGTAAGGCACGAGATTGACTCAAAAATGTGTGATTGGCCCAAGGTCCCCTGTCTAGCTTTATGCCACTGTTGAAATTTGATCTTGGGTTTCCAAGATCCTAGTCTGCCTGTTATAGTTTTTGCTATTTTAGTTGTTGGGAACAGCTTTGGAAGCCCGCATTTTGACAGGAAAGTGGGATAAAAGTAGGAGACATCTAGCCTGCCAAATAACTGAGGCACCTGGACCCTGTGCTCAGTTGATGCAAAGCATGTGGGTTATCCAGATATGGTAAGAAGAAGCATTTAGTGGAGCTAACATGCATTGCAACCAGATTGGGACTCCATGTGTTCCGAAATTCCTTTATTAAATAATGGATATTTAGTGATATGTGCTGCAGTAAACAACAGTCTGGATATATACTGAATCAATCATAAATATGTTTTGCCGTACTCTCATTCACTGCACAAAAAAACCCTATTCATGCTGTACTCACAATATGTTTTTAAAAGGTTCTGTTAGTCAGTTTGCACATTCTCTCAACTAGAATTGCCCCGAGTGAAGTTTCCAAGTTTCAAAACTGTGTCTTCACCTCTCCCTTCCTCCAAAGACTCAATCTGCTATACATGATTGTCTTTTATCAGTTCTGTCCTCACAACAACTCTGGGTGGTAGGTGGGTCTGAGAGAGAGGGAGTCCCAGCCTTAGTTTGATATAGTGGTTAGGAGTGCAGACTCTAATCTGGGAGAACCAGGTTTGATTCTCCACTCCTCCTTATGCAGCTGCTGGTGAGACCTTGGGTCAGTCGCAAGTTCTTTCAGAGCTGCTCTCTCAGGAGCAGTTCTCGAGAGAGCTCTCTCAGCCCCACCGACCTCACAGGGTGTCTGTTGTGGGGAGGGGAAGGGAAAGGAGATTGTAAGGTGCTCTGAGACTCCTTCAGGTAGTGAAGGGCAAGGCATAAATCCAATCTCCTCCTCCTCCTCCTCTTACTCCTTCTTCTTCCAACTGGTAGTCCTGTGCTGGAAAAGATAAATTCGGGGACAGAAAGGAAGGGTGGGGGTTTGAAAAGGGGATTGAGGTGGCAGGGACCCCAAGCCTTGTCTTTTATGGTGACACAGAGTTAATCTTCAAGGCACGCTGGCTGTTATGTACTGCTGGAGCTTGTGTCTGAGTGAAGGCTCCAAAGCCTTCAAGGCGATTGGTCGTGTTGCCAGTCACGGCCAATCATATTTGTTGCCTTAGATCCAATAGCTGTACTGTAAATAGTGACTTTGTTTACAGTTCATGCAAATGAAGGATCCTAGCTGCCTCCTTCGTATTGATTGGTGTTCAAGGTGGGCGTGGTTTTTACAAGTATAAATTGCCTCCTGTTGAGCCTGGCTCTTTGGTTTGGAAGTTCAATAAAGAAGCATGTTGTTATGAAAAGAGCTGCTTCGTCTCAGTACTTAATACTTGCCCTGAACCATTTGGGGCTTTTTTCCAACTCATGCCAGTGACCAAATAGCAGCATATAAAACTGTCCGGATTTTATGCTGTGTGGTCTTCTTTTCATCCTGCCTTTAGCAGCCATGTGATGTTTAATGTGAACCTGGCTTTGCGAAGTCCAGGGCTATTTTTGAGCAGGAACGTACAGGAACGGAGTTCTGGCCGGCTTCTGAGTTGGCCATGCCTACAGCCTCCTCCCCCCTCGGGTTCCCCAGGGATCTCGCACTTGGGGAAGCCAATCCAATCCAGGGAAGGAAGGCACCTGGAGAAGCCAATCCTGGGAGGGAGCTGTGCTGTCAGGGGTGTGGCCTAATATGCTAATGAGTTTCAGCTGTTGGGTGTGGCCTATTATGCTAATGAGTTCCTGCGGGGCTTTTTCTACAAAAAAAGCCCTGGCGAAGTCATTTTGAATCACATTTCTGCGTACTTGAAGGTTTCCCCAAATATACTGAGCCCTCTCTGACCTCTGTTGCCCAGCTTGTGGTGCTTTCATTCTCTGTGTATGGACCAGGACCTCATTATGAGATGCAGTGCTTATCGAGAGTGGGTTATGACCTGTTTTTTGAATGGTATAAACCTTAATTTTTGCAGATTTTGGCTCCATCCTAATTGTAACACACACCCCCTGGGCTGTGGGTTCCCAAGTTAGAGTACTCACTCAGGCACCCGTTCTCAGGTCCATTCAGCAGAGACAAGCAGGTTTAATGCATCAGCCGTTGAGAAAGGCAAACGATAAATAATGTGAATGAATAAATAAATAATATCTTTAAAAAACCCATCAGCCATTTATTGGAAGGAGACAACTCCAACGACCGACAACTTCAGCTAACATACGAAACTGGAAACTGAAACAAGAGCGCCACCCAATAGGACCAAACTATAGGACCGTATTAGGGGAGGAGCAGACCGTTCCGTTACACACACACACATGTACAATAAATATGCCACACTAATGAAGGCCGCAGTACTTAGGAGAGCCGATTCCAAGTCGAGATAGGGAAGCCCGCCTGTCTATGGTTACCATTGGGATTTAACTTGAGTGAGATCTGAGGCCCATTCTGGAGACTCCACCTCAGGCAAATCGCCTAAGAGTTTTTGAGGAGAGCGGAGAGCATTTTGATAGAGGTGGTGAAATTCCTAGGTGATGAGGGGGATGTAGACGTGTATCAAGTCTGTCACCAGGCTGTGCTTCAAGCAAAAATTGAACATTCCTCCTCAGGCAATATCTGAGGAACTCCGAGGAAAGTGGAAAGTGATTCAGCATGACTCACAACATTTATCATGGCCAAGTCTGGCTGATTTCTAGGGATTCCACTCATTGTCAGCCTGGCAACTGGTGTGGGAGGGGGGACTTACCAGGGGCAGCAGAGTGGTCCATCTGACATACAGTGATATGTCTATGTCACTGTCCATGTGATCAAGAAGTGACATCATCACATCCAGGACGTCAGGGCAACACTCTGGTATTTGGGCAAAAACTCCACAGTAAATATGGCTTTTACCGTAGAGTTTTTACCCAAATACTAGACTGTTGACCCAATGTCCTGGATGTGATGACATCACTTCCAAGTCACACAGGCAGTGATGTAGACATGTTGCTGCACACCAAATGGATCTCCCTCTTTTGGCGGGTAAGTTCCTCCCCCACTGGCCAGCTGATCATCAGCGGGGGACCCCTACCTCCACCAGGGGGTCTGGCAGCCCTATCTGCCTGACCCACATTGGGAGACAAAGTAAGAACATTCACCTGGCAAAGGGAGTTTAGACTGTCAAAAACTTATACCCCCAAACTTGTAGGTCTCTAAGGTGCTACTTAGGGTTGCCAGCTGCCTGCAGGAGATGGCGTATCTCCTGCCCCTGGGCCCCACCCTCTATTAGCCAACGGGCGGACTTATTAGGAGCAGGAGGGAGGCCCAGGCTATGTTGCTGGTGATGTGGCGACATCACTTCTGGTGTGTGCCGGAAGTGATGTCCCCACCTCAGTGACGTCCCAGCAACACTCTGGTATTTGTTAAAACGTGTATCAGTGAAGAGCATTTCCTGAATACGGATTTTTTTAAAAAAAGAATGCATCAGGGCTCTATGATAGCTAACCAAGAAAAAATATGCTAGAAAGGTATCGAATTATGCATGGCATGAGAAAGTGGAGAGATGGAACTTCTAGCCTCTCAACACAAACTACTAAAACCTGGGGTTGATGGCCAGCAGATTCAGGACAGACTAAAGAAAACACTTCTTCACACAGTTAACTTATGGGACTTACTGCCACAGAATGTGGTGGTGGCCATTAGCTCAGGTGGCTTAAAAATAGACATATTTGCAGAGAGTTGGTCTATCAATGACTGGTAGCCATGATGGCTATAAAGGAACCTCCATGTTCAGTGGTAGCAGGTTTCTGTATGTGGACAACATCAAGGGGGTGGATTTGTGGGCCTTCCAGGGTATCTGGTTGTCTATTATGAGTAGGGTTGCCAGCCTCCAGGTGGGGCCTGGAGATCCCCCACTTTCACAACTGATCTCCAGCTGACAGAGATCAGCTCCCCTGGAGAAAATGGCTGCTTTGAAGGGTGGACTTCATGGCATTGTACCATGCTGAGGCCCCTCCCCTCCCCAAACCCCACCCTCTCCTGGATCCACCCCCAAAATCTCCAGGTATTTTCCAACCCAGACCCGGCAACCCTAATTAGGAGGAGGATGAACTACGTGGACCATTGATCTGATCCAGCAGGATCTTTTTTATGTTCCTCGAATGTACACTTCTGTGTGTTCGAGGGAAGGGTTCTATGGATGCATCTTGTCTCTAATGCACATGCATAGATGCTTCTCCCCATCCTAATCTGTTAAGGGGAGAGGCGTAGGCAATTATTTTGCTATGAGACTATCAGTGTTTGAAACATTTCCTTATTTTCCGTTGGTGAATTGTGGTTTATGCAATCATGTATTTTTCAGTCTCCTGGCAATTTGTACCGATCCCCTTGGACGCACGAACCTGAAAATGTGTTTCTTCCCCCAAATTGTTTTGTTCCATCTCTCACCCTCTATTTTATTACTGTAAGGTTGCTCAGATGTGTTGGGATTGCCCCTAGCAATGTGTTTTTTTCCCCCCACTGGTAGACGATGAGGAGAAAAACAACAGAACACTAAAGTAGTCTATCAGCTCCTCTGTGTGTGCCAAAATAATAATAATAATACAAATTTACTAACTCTGAAGGACTGTGCAGGCAATTGGAAAATGTGTGAAAAATGGTTAGCGCTACAATGGTTCAGCAGTAAGCACGGCCAGGCTAGCCTGACTTTTTCAGATTTTGAAAGCTGAGCAGGATCAGCCCTGGTTACAGTTTGGATGGGAGACCACAAAGAAGTCCAGATTTGCTTTGTGGACACCAGCATGGGCAAACCGCCTCTGATCGCCTCTAGCCTTGAAAAACCTGCAGGGTTGTCATAAGTCAGCTGCGACTGAGCTATAATTCAGAACCCATTCAGCATAGCTGCATCATTTCCCTTTTTTCTGATGGCTATACCATATAAGATAATAGCTTGGGCTCTTGGTCTGAACAATGTCTTAATTACTTCTGTTTGATTCCGCTTGTTTGCTGCTATGAGTTCCATGTTTTAATATTGCAGAGGTGCCAGCTGTTTTAGAGCATGCCTAAGAATTGCTCAGAAGTCCTGTAGAAATAGTGCAGACTACGAAACCCATCATACATCGCAACTGTAGCTGAAAAATACTTGAGCAAAACTATCTCTGGTTTGTTTTCATATTACGTATGGGAAAAATATAATCATTTAACCTGCACCTTCAACTTGACTTATGTTGTTATAACAATTTACTTCCTTAGGTTATCCTGTCCAGACAGGAAAATCTAAGGCGTGGATGACTATAACAGTGCAATATCTAATTGTAGCTTTTAAAATCTGAAATAATATTTTAGCACTATTTTATTTATTTATTCCCCACCCTATCTCACAAGTGGGCTCAGGGCAGCTCACAACTTGTGTTAAGAGAAACTTTGGGCCCTCACCAGATCTTGGAAGCTAAGCAGGGTGGACTGTGGTTAATACTTGGAATGGGAGACTTCCTTGGAATACCAGCAGTCAGGAGGCAGGAGAGGAAGTGTTATGCATGAGTGAGGAACCAGGCGAAAAGACATTTCAGGGCATGAGGGCCCATGGTACTCATGAACTAAGATTTCTCCAAACCACTGTGAAGTGGGCCTTTGTGTACACTGAATCCATAGTTCTCTGAAGAGGTCAGGAAGACCCCTAGTCTCCTGGCTTTCCACATACTATCCAAAACTGAACTTTTCAAAAGGGCTTTTCTGGCCCTGACCTGGATAGCCCAGGCAAGCCCGATCTCATCAGATCTGGGAAGGTAAGCAGAGTCGACTCAGGCAAGTACTTGGATGGGAGACCTCCTTGCAATACCAGCAGTTGGGAGGACAGGGGCAAGCTTTATTCAGCCACTTCTCTGAATATACTCCAGGCCACCAGTAGGGGACAGTCACCAGAGGTCAACATGATTTCCAAGTACACACACACTGACGCACATGCACACACACACAAAATACAAGAAATGACACCCCCCCCCCCCCCCCAAAAAAATAGAGGACTTTTCTGCACTGGCAATAGGGCAGAATTGCACAGAATGGTTTTACAAACTTTCTCGGATAAACTATTAAGGACTGTGGTTGATACTGCTGTGTTTAGCTTGTTGTAAGTAGGATCTTACTTATGCAATTTCTTCGCTGCTTAATGTGTCTTGTGAATACTTGTGCAATGCTTCAGTTCTTTCTGGTGGTTCCAGACCTCTAATATCCTAACTAAAAAAAAGAAAAAGAGGACAACTTCAAACAAGTGATCACTATGATGATTCTCATTTTTGAATGCCTCTACTATTTAAGCTGTGGTAATTGCTACCGACTAGGAGTATTCCTAGGGGCCGCAGTGGCTCAGGGGTTAAGATGCTAGGCTCAGGGGTTAAGATGCTAAGCTGCAGACCAGAAGATCAGTAGCTCGGCAGTTCGAGACCTGAGTGCTGCGTGACGGAGTGAGCTCCCGTCTCTGGCCCCAGCTCCTGCCAGCCTAGCAGATCGAAAGCAAGAAATTGCAAGTAGATAAATAGGTACCGCTTCGGTGGGAAGGTAACACCATTTTGTGTGCTTTGGCATTTGGTCATGCCGGCCACATGATCATGGGAAAAGTCTTCGGACAGTGCTGGCTCTTCAGCTTGGAAACGGAAATGAGCACCGCCCCCTAGAGTTGGATCCGACTAGCTTTCGAGCAAGGGAAACCTTTACCTTTACCTTTAGGAATATTCGTAACATTCCAACCCAAAAAGAGGACATTTTCATCAGGTTTTTTTAGAAAAGAGTCCAAAAGAGGATGGACACCAAAAAAGGAGGACTCGTCCTCAAAAAAGAGGATATCTAAAAAGAGGGTATCTGGTCCCAACAGTGAAAAGCTGAAACATAAATGAAAGAAAATAGGGAACGTGTGCTTGTTGCTAATTCAGAAATGTGGGATTTAAAATACAAAACAAAACTTGAGCTCAGTTGTTTCTGTAGCGCTGTTGACTTGAGAATGGCAATAGAAGGATGAGGCCCAGAGGAGCCGTCATAGTCCCAGACTTAATTTCAGAGTCTTGGATTCTGTGCAAATTCCCCTCTTCCAGACATATCAGTGGAATACTTGGTTCGTCTGTGACGGGGGAGATGGGGGGTAACCTCCTGTGGGGAATAGAAAACTAGGCTTATTGTGATGGACATGGTTTAGGGGGAAAAAAAGGAAACGAAATGATGGTATTTACAAGGAAGGTATTTACAAGGAAGCGTTTTGTGTTTTAATACATTGGAAGAAATGATCAGAAACTGTTCAGTCGTGTGACCCTTTTAACCACACTGAGGTCAATAAAGACCTATTGCTCTGCTGTGCAGACACCAGGGACGCAAGGTTAAGCTCCTTGGTGGCCAACGAATAGCGCAAGAAACGAGGTCTTAATGGCAGCTTTCAGTGGTGCTTGTCTAAATAAATCCCCCCTCGCTGGCGCTGAGCGAAAACTCATCTTCAGTCCTTTTCGCTGAACCCAACTTGTTCAGCTGCCCTAGTTTCAGTCCATCTCACATTCCTCCTGTTCACTTGTGAACTCCCATCCATTCTCATGTGGCCAGGCCCTGCATATGGTTCCAGATGGGATGTGACAGCTACTCAGCCCTAGTGACAGTGTATGGCCATTTCCCCCCCCCCCGGAGGTGTGTGTGTGGGAGGGAGAATCCAAGATAGCAGTGGGATACTCATAAGAATATAAGAAGACCCTGCTGAATCAGACCAGAGGTCCATCCAGCCCAGCATCCTGTCCCATACAGTGGGCAAACAGTGACCTATCCTCCATGAATCTGTCTAATTCATAGAATCATAGAGTTGGAAGGGATCTCTCCAGGGTCATCTAGTCCGACCTCCTGCACAATACAGGAAATTTACAAATACCCCCCACACACTCCCAGAGGCCCCTGCTCTATGGCCAGAAAATGACAAAAAAAAAAACCCTCCAGGACCTCCAGCCAAACTGGCCTGGAAAAAAATTGCTTCTTGACCCTGAAGTGGCGATCAGCATTTCCCTGGGAGTAAGAAAGGGCCATAAGAACTAAGCACTGAGGCGACCCTTCCTGCCCTCCCTCTCTTGATCTGCCTAAGTCCACCGAATCAGCACTGCTGTCAGATGGCCGTCTAGCCTCTGTTTGAAAACCTCCAAAGAAGGAGCGCCCACCACCTCCTGAGGAAGCCTGTTCCACTGAGGAATCGCTCTAACTGTCACAAAGTTCTTCCTAATGTTTATCCAAAAGCTCTTCTGATTTAATTTCAACCCGTTGGTTCTGGTCCGACCTTCTGGGGCAACAGAAAACAACTCTGCACCATCCTCATATGACAGCCCTTCAAGTACTTGAAGATGGTTATCGTATCACCTCTCAGTCGTCTCCTCTCCAGGCGAAACATGCCCAGCTCCTTCAGCCTTTCCTCCTAGGACTTGGTCTCCAGTTTGACCTATTCTCCAGGAATCTAGCTATACTCTTAGAGCCACAGACTTTTTGTTTCATTCGGTTTCTAGCCTCTTGTTACGCGGCTGGCTTTCAGGATTGCTGATATGGTGTAGTATTTCAAAGCACAAGCTGGAGCGCCCTGTGGTGTAAGCCGCCAGGGTGTCCTTAGGAAAGCCACTTATTTTCGCCTTAGATAATGGCACCAGATCACCTCCATTATTAAAGGGGTGGATTTCCACACTGTGGCACAATGCACGTGTTATTTGAATTCACAATATTGATTGTAAGTATGTATTTATTTAAACTACATGCCCACCTTTCTGCTGACAAATTCAAGACCCAAGACAGTTAATAACGATAATATAAAGTACACAGTTAAAATGCCAGTGGGAGCTGGTGTGGTGTAATGGTTAAGAAGAAGAGGAGATTGGGTTTATACCCCGCCCTTCACTTGGAGTCTCAGAGCGGTTTACAAACTCCTTTTCCTTCCCCTCCCCACAACAGACACCCGGTGAGGTAGGTGGAGCTGAGAGAGCTCATTTGAGAACTGCTCTTTCAAGAACAACTCCAACAGAACTATGGCTCACCCAAGGTCATTTAGCAGCTGCAAGTGGAGGAGTGGGGAATCAAACCCGGTTCTGCCAGATTAGAGGCTGAGGACAGACTGGCAATCTAAAGCGGGGCAGGCACGCTTCGCAAACGGAGGAAAGGAGCATGTTCAGACATGCGCATCTGTCCGTTGGCTCCGTTGCGTACTTACCCATCTCCCAGTCGCTTTCCTTCCGCTTTACCCGGACACCGGTTTTTCCCGGTGTTCAGGTGCCTTCCTCCGCATGCCTCCCGCTTCCAAACAGTGTGAACTGGAAGAAGCAGGAGGCATCCGGAGGAAGTGTGAACGCACCGGCAAAAAGTTTTGCGCATGTGCGCATATGCGCATGTGCGCATATGCGAAAAACATCAAAGGAAAACAAAAAAAAAGTGCAGCGGCACGCGCGAGCCGCGCGCGCTGGCTATGCGGCAGTCTGAACTCTCCGTGGCAGTCTGAATGCTCCGTATCGCCGCTGATCCGCATTGCTCTGGCCAGTGTGAACGGCCAGCTCCGTGGGTTTTTTCCCCCGCTCCAGTTCCCTCCGCTTTGCCTCCGCTTCAGATTGCCAGTCTGTCCTCAGCAGAGTCCGCACACTTAACCACTACACCGAGCTGGCTAGAAAGGTAGACTCTAATCTGGAGAACTGGGTTTGATTCTCCACTCCTCCACATGAAGGCTGCTGGGTGACCTTGGGCCAGTTTCAGTTCTCTCAGAGCTCTGTCAGCCCCACTCACTTCACAAGGTGCCTGTTATGGGGTTAGGGAGGGAAGGCGATTGTAAGCTGCTTCAAGACTCCTTAGGGTAGAGAAAAGAGGGGTATAAAAACCTACTCTTCTTCTTCTAAACAACAGTACCGAAAGTTTTAAAAATATATTTAAATAGTATTAAAATCACCAATCTAAACAAAACCTTAAGCGCAGCTACAAAAAACATTTAGCCCAGACAAAAGGACATTCAGAAAAGGAGCAATGTGGTCTCAGTGGATGTCTTCTGATTACAAATGGGTAGCACATTTTGGACTAGATCATCTCTAAAGAGTAGCCCTGGGCAGAGTGTGTTTCAGTAGTCGAGGTTACAAAATAGCATTAGTATATAAACATCTATAGTTTCCCATACATGTTAAGCCCACAACCTTCCTCTTGCTGCCTCGAGACCTTGCCAGGCAGTCCCCATCATTTGCCACAGTCTCAGAGAACAATTCTAATCCCTTTCCTTGCAGGAAAGTAACAGCTACCCCTTCAGCTCTTTGAGATGAACCATCCCGAACCAGAGATTTTTCATCTCCTGTCGGCTTCCCCCCAATATTCAGTTTAATAACTGCTCTGCCACCTTTTCGATTTTAAGCGCCAGCAGCCTGGTTCCTTCCCGGGACACATGGAGACCGTCTCTCTTGTACAGCTCCCTCTTGTTCCAAAAAGCATCCCAGTGCCTAACAAACTTGAACCCTTCCCCCCTACACCATCGCCTCATCCATGCATTGAGACTCCTGATCTGTGCCTGTCTCTCTGGCCCTGCACGTGGAACAGGTAGCACTTCCGAGAAGGCTACCTTGGAGGTCCTGGCCTTGAGTCTCCTGCCTAGCAGCCTAAATTTTTCCTCCAGGACCTCACGACTATATTTCTTCACATCGCTGGTGCCAACATGTACCACGACCACTGGCTCCTCCTCAGCACTATCTACCAGCCTATCTAAAACACGCGTAATATCTGCTATCTTTGCACTTGGCAGGCAAGTCACTATACGGTCAATACGCGGTTTCGCCACCCAGCTGTCTACCTGCCTAAGGATCGAATCACCAACTACCAAGAGCCCCCCTCCCTCCCTGCCCAGGGATGGTTCCTTGGTACGAAAGGATACCCGTTCACCAACTGTAGAAGAGGTCCCTTCTGAGGGCACAATCCCCTTATCCACAGCACGGTGCCCTGTTCCCTCTCGACCCTCATGCTCCCTGACAGCAGCAGGGCTGCCAGATACAGAGTGGGACATACCTAACAAGTCCCCGAGACTTGTAGGTAACCCTACATCAAGCTGTCAGCCAAGAAAGGCTTGTAAAACTGTGTCCAACTGGTAGTCCCAGGTCTAGGACTATAACTTTCAGAAAGCTGTTATAGTCAGAATGGCAGAGTACAATTTGGGTGAGCTGTTCTTAAGAACGCTGCTCTTTTTAAGGCCGTGTTCTCTGTAACCACCATTCAGAACGGAGGCATAGCTTCGGGCGATCCTGTTTTCACAGGCATCAGGGGAGATTTTTTGCCTCAGTCGGCCTAATCCTCTTTCTCCTCCATGCCTCTTTTGTTTGGGGGAGGAAAGTTGCCCACAGATTGATGCCATAAACAGAGATCCCCGATCCTCGATCCGAGAAGCCGGCTCATCAAGGAAATGTGCAAAAAGCATTTCCTAATGATCGGGCAAAACATGTACTTAGTTATAAATGAGACGTCTGTTGTGACTGGCGTAGTGGAACATCAGAAAACATTGCTGGCAATCCAGCAGGTCCCTTTTGTGCATTGCTTCATAAATATTGCAGTAATACGTTGATTATTTATCGAAGAGAGGGGTGTTTTCCCCACCCCCCACTTACATTAGATGCAGTTCTTCCTCCAACTAGGAACTGCAGAAGAGTAGCCAGAGGTGCATACATTTCTTTTGTGTGTGGCAGTCAAATAACTGATTCATGTTACAAAGCATAATAATGGGTTTCCCCCCCTGATTTTTCCTCCCCCGTTTATATGATGTTTTCCTACAATTTCCATTCCTCTTGTGGAAAGCACTCTGGGGTAAAGGCAAGAAGCGTATGGGCTTGAAAAGCTGCAGGATTTAAAAGTAAAGCCAAAATGAAAGTACTGTTATGTGTTGACTCGCAGTGCTGGAAAATAGGGATCTTGTAAGAGCTGAGCGTGAACACCGCAGAAGAGTATTAAGTTGTGAAGAGACTCTGTTCTAGGGTTGCCAGCCTCCAGGTGGGGGCTGGAGTAGGCTTGCCGAACTCCAGGTGGTTAACAACAAAAGAAGTTCACGGGAAGAGTTGATAAGAAAAGACAAAATACAACCGTGAAATATATGATAAAGGCTATTACTAGTTTTGGAGCTGCGGTGGCTCAAGTGGTTAAGATGCTGATCTGCAGACTGGAAGGTCGGTAGTTCGGCAGTTCGAGACCCAAGTGCTGCGTGACGGAGTGAGCTCTCATCTCTGGTCCCAGCTCCTGCCAGCCTAGCAGTTCGAAAGCAAGAGATTACAAGTAGATAAATAGGTACCGCTTTGGTGGGAAGGTAACAGCGTTCCATGCACTTTGGTGTCTAGTCATGCCGGCCACATAACCATGGAAATGTCTTTGGACAGTGCTGGCTCTTCAGCTTGGAAACGGAGATGAACACCGCATCCCTAGAGTCGTATTTGACTGGCTTTTGAGCAAGGGAAACTTTTATCTTTACCTTTATTACTAGTTTATAATTTTGAAATTTTCTGTGAAGCCATATACATGAAAAAACCCTTCAAAAAGTTACACTATCGTCCATAAGAATTTTGACTAAGAATCTGAACAAGAATGATCTCCCAAGCTTTAAAAACATGAGTTAACATTGTCCTTGGCTATAAAGTCCACTTAAGGGATTTGCTTGTTGAATCACTCAGGCTAGGACGCGTTTCGGGGCGTATCCTTTCTTCCTATTAGCCCTGGGAAAATTTGGAACTGGATTGTTTCCAAAGTTTTCTCCGACTGACTGCTCACGGCTGTGGAGTTAGGACAGCTTCCAACGATTTACTTCTCAAAGGAAAGGAGAAGACGGCCACTTTGGAAGGTGGACTCTATGGCATCATACCCCACTGAAGCTCCTCCCCTCCCCTCCCCAAACCATGCCCTCCCCAGGCCTCCCCCCCCCCAAATCTCAAGGAATTTCCCCAGCCATAGTTAGCAATGCTATGTCAAACCGAAACTCAAGCTTGAGACTTTGTTTGATGTAAAGATAGCGTTAGGGAAGCCCTGGAAAGCATGGCCTGAAACCACTGGACTCTTATTACTTAACTGGCAACCATAAAAAAGTAGGCTTGTCAGCTCTGGGTTGGGAAATACCTGGAGGTTGCAGGGGTGGAGCTCGAAGAGGGTGGGGCTTAGGGAGGGGAGGGACTTCAGCAGGGTTTATTGCCATAGAGTCCACCTTCCAAAGCGGCCATTTTCTCCAGAGGAATTGATCTCTGTGGTCTAGAGCACAGTGGTAATTGCAGGAGATCTCCATCCATTACCTGTAGCTGGTGGTGATGGTGGTGGTGGTAGTGTTTGTTGTTGCTGTTGTTCTTCTTCTTCTTCTTTCATTTTTTACACCACCCTTCCCTGCAAGCAGGGCTTAGCATGGCTTACATTAAAATCCAGTACAACAACAACACACTACAGAATACAAGACTACCAAACTTAAAATTAAAAACCTATAATAAATAAGAGAAGAAGAAGAAAGGAAGAGATTGGATTTATATCCCGCCCTTCACTCACTTAGAGTCTCAGAGCGGTTTACAAACTCCTTTTCCCTTCCCCTCCCCACAACAGACACCCGGTGAGGTAGGTGGGGCTGAGAGAGCTCTTTCCCAAGCTGTCCTTGAGGGAACAGCTGGTACAGAGCTATGGCTTGCCCGAGGTCACACCAGCAGCTGCATGTGGAGGAGTGGGGAATCAAACCCGGTTCTCCCAGATTAGAGTCCGCGCACTTAACCACCACACCAAACTGGCTGTTACCAAATGTAACAAGTAATACATAAGATAATCAGCTCAGGATGGCAGAAGATGGTTTTAAGGATACAGTTTTCACAGGCCCCCTTGGGGGGATATGTGTGTGAGAGTGCCAGACCTCAGACTGTACCGTCGCTGTCTTCAACTGAATGACTGGCAGAACGTCTCTGCCTTGCAAGCTCTGCGGAAAGGTAGATCCCGCAGGGCGCAGATGTTCTCCGGCAGAGTGTTCCACCAGGCCGGGGCCATGGCCAAAAAAGCCCTGGCCCTGGTTGAGGATAGCCGGATCTCTCTCAGGCCAGGGACCACCAAAAGGTTCTTATTCCCGGAGCAGAACGCTCGTCTGGGGGCATACAGAGAGAGGCAACCCTAACAAAATGCCTCGTTAACCAAATCACCCTTGAGACCCACTTGTTATTTCCCATCCCTTTTCCAGTGATGCCACCCCGCTTACTTAGCCCATTAATGTTCTTGTTGCTGATAACGACATGCCATGTTCAGTTCTGGGTAGGGCTGCCAAGTACCGGCGACTTACCGGTGGGGGGGAGTTGTTCTCACCCCGGGAGCTCTTCTGGTGTGTGCGCTTTGCACGCGCGCCACGGCGACGTAATGACGTCACCTCCGGGTGACATCATTACATGGGGGAAGTCATCCTCACCGGATGACTTCTGGGGTGGGGTTCCCCCCGCCGGCCGAATGCTGGCCGGCAGATCGGGAACCCCTATAGCGGGGGATCCCCCACCCCCCGGGCTGACTTGGCAGCCCTAGTTCTTGGAAGCCACCAGGGTTGATACAGAAGTGAGCCCGTAAGGAACTTCCGCATTTGCCTTCAACCTTATTAGCACAGGCATGCTACTGATATGTATTACCGCACACTTGTTACTGCTTCATTTTGCAGCATTTTCTCTTTTCTTACAGTGAGCGTTTCCCCTTAAAACATACACATTTCTCAACATTATTTGTATGTCAATAAACCAGCAGTATGCATTAGGTGCATAAGGACAAATGATTTTTTTTTTTTGCTGCTGACTGACAGCGAAGCTGTGGAGTTTTCAAGGCAGGAGATGTTCGGAGATGGTTTGCCACTGCCTGCCTCAGTCTCATGACCCTGGTAATCCTCGGTGGTCTCCCAGGCAAATGCTAGCCAGGGCTGACCCTGCTTAGCTTCTGAGATCTGATGGTATCAGGCTAACCTGGGCTACAAATGATATATATTGCATATAAAGAGTTGATTTAACAAGGAGGTTTCCACCCCTGAAATGCTGCTCAAGGAGGACAGGTGAACCCCCCCCCCCCCCGGGACAGCATTTCAAGGAGTAGTGGGAGCAGGGAAGTGAGAAAGTCACATACCGTTGTCAAATCCATGTTGGGAAATACCTAGAGATTTTGGGGATGGAGCCTAAGGAGGGTGGGATTTGGGGAGGGGAGGGACTTCGATGGGGTATGATGCCATAGAGTCCACCTTCCAAGGTGGCCATTTTCTCCAGGTGAACTGATCTCTGTTGCCCAGAAGTCAGTTGTAATCTCAGGAGACCTCCAACCACCATCTGGAAGTTGACCACTGGCACAGGGGGTAGGGTTGCCATGTTCCCCTTGGCCACTGGTGGGAATGGAGAGTTAGGGTAGCCAGCTCCAGGTTGTGAAACTCCTGGAGCTTTGGGAATGGAGCCTGGGGAAAACAGTGGGGTACAGCGCCATAGAGTCCACCCTCCAAAACGTCCATTTTCTTCAGGGGAACTGATGGCTGTAGCCCCTATGAACTGGAATTCCAGGGGATCCCCAGGTCTTGCTTGAAGGCTGGCATCCCTAGTGGACAGAAATGGATCCATCTGCCAAAATGCTTCAGTGGATCCAAACCAAAAAGTGTACAACATTCAACACAAATGAATCTACAAAATCAACAGTAAAAAGGGAAAGCAAAAAACCAGTATCTGAATATTAACAAATATTAAAAACAAACTTTGAGTTGAGTGGCACCTTTAAGACCAACAAAGTTTTATTCAAAAGCTTATACCTTGGATAAAACTTCGTTGGTCTTAAAGGTGCCACTCAACTCAAACTTTGTTCTGCTGCTCCAGATTAACTCTGGAATATATAAACAAATATAAATAGTGAAGTAGGGGTATCTGTTCTTATCATGTCTTGGTGTAGTGGTTAAGTGCACGGACTTTAATCTGGGAGAACCGGGTTTGATTCCCCACTCCTCCACTTGCACCTGGCTGGATGACCTTGGGCAAGCCATAGCTCTGTACCAGCTGTTCCCTCAAGGACAGCTTGGGAAAGAGCTCTCTCAGCCCCACCTACCTCACAGGGTGTCTGTTGTGGGGAGGGGAAGGGAAAAGGAGTTTGTAAGCCGCTCTGAGACTCCCTTGGGGAGTGGAGGGCGGGGTATAAATCCAATCTCTTCTTCTTCTTCTTCTTCCCTTCAGGAGCCTTGTGCAAATGTCACAGCAATCTCTGGCACAAATTCCTCATTTTCTGATGGGAGGAATATCTCACAGAGTGGCCAACCTTCAGGCGGGGGCTGAAGATCTCCTGGGATTGCAACCGATTTCCAGATGACGGAGATCAGTTCCCCTGGAGAAAATAGCCACTTTAGAAGGTTGATTCTTGTGGCTCTAGTCTATACCCCATTGAAGTCCCACCTCTCCATAATCCCTGACCTCCTTAGGCTCCCCTCCCAAAATCTCCAGATATTTCCCAACCCAGAACTGGAAACCCCAAATATCTGGGAGCAGGGTTGCCAATCTGGAGGTGGGAATGGAGACTTCCTGGTCTAAACCTGATCTCCAGACTATAGAGATGAGTTTCCCTGGAGAAAATGGCTGCTTTGGAGGGTGGGCTCTATGGCATTGTACCCCATAGAGGTTCCTCTCTTCCCCAAACCCAACCCTCCCCATGTTCTCTCCCTAGATCTCCAGGAATTTCCCAACCTGGAGTTGGCAGCCCTAGATATAAGAACCTAAGAGAACATAAGAGAAGCCAATGTTGGATCAGGCCAGTGGCCCATCCAGTCCAGCACTCTGTCACACAGTGGCCAAAAATACCAGGTGCCCTCAGGAGGTCCAGCAGTGGGGCCAGGACACTAGAAGCCCTCCCACTGTTGCTCCCTCCCCACCAAGCACCAAGAATACAGAGCATCATTTGCCCCACACTGAAAGTTCCTATCTATACTTTGTGGCTAATAGCCACTGATGGACCTCGGCTCCATATGCTTATCTAATTCCCTTTTGAAGCCGTCCATGCTTGTAGCCGCCACCACTTCCTGTGGCAGTGAATTCAACATGTTATTCACTCTTAATATGTGTTAATATGTTTCTAGAGGGGCAATTATATTGCTTTAGGAGCTGCTGGGAGTGTTGCTAACCCCCATGTGGAGGCTGGAGATCTTCCAGAATTACAACTGATTTTCCATACTACATAAACCACTTATTTATTTATTACTTATTTGTTTAAATCGTTTATTCCACTTCTCCTGGAGCCAACGGCTCCTTGGGGAAGGTAGACTGCATGGCATTATGGCTACTGAGGCCCCTACCCTCCCGAAACTGCACTCTCCCAGGCTCCACCCTCAAGTATTCTAGGTCTTTCCAAACCTGGAGTTGGCAACCCTAGTTGCTGGGTGACTGTGGCCTGTGTAGAGTTGCCAGGTCACTCCGGGCCACCGGCAGGGAATAAGTGGTAGGGTTACCCAGTTCCAGGTTGGGAAACTCCTGGATATTTGGGGATTGAGCCTGAGGAGGACAGGGACCTCAGTGGGGTAACAATGCCATAGAGTCCACCCTCCAAAGCAGCCATGTTCTCCAGGGGAACTGAACTCTGTAGACTGGAGATGAGCTGTAATTCCAGGGGGGGATCCCCCATCACACCTGGAGGCTGGCACCACTAGGCCTAGTCTCCCCAAAGATCTGAACCCAAGCCTGAGTGTCCATCTTGGAAGAAAGGCAATATTTGGCCTAGCACAGACCAGCCGCTCCCTCTAAGCTGTGGAGTCTGGTGAGCAAAAATTCTACCTTGTGAGTTACTGCCATTAAAATTGGGAGCAATTTGGCTACTGCATAAATTAGCTTGCTCTGGAGCCCTCCTTCCTGAGTGAAGACAAAAGTGTGTGAGCCAGAGGCTAGACAACTGTGAGCTAGCTCACACTAACTCAGCTTAGAGGGAACACTGGCACAGACTGATCTATGAGAGAGCCAGTCTGGTGTAGTGGTTAAGTGTGCGGACTCTAATCTGAGAGAACCGGGTTTGATTCCCAATCCCCACTCCTCCACTTGCACCTGGCTGGATGACCTTGGGCAAGCCATAGCTCTGTACCAGCTGTTCCCTCAAGGACAGCTTGGGAAAGAGCTCTCTCAGCCCCACCTACCTCACAGGGTGTCTGTTGTGGGGAGGGGAAGGGAAAAGGAGTTTGTAAGCCGCTCTGAGACTCCTTCAGGTAGTGAAGGGCGAGGTATAAATCCAATTTCCTCCTCTTCCTCTTCTTCTTCTTCTTCTTTTTCTTCTTCTGTAACCTGATTTTTCATATTCCTTAGCCATTTTACCTCATTTATATCTTTGTCAACTTCCTCCCCCCCCCACTCCCATCTGATAAAAAGGTGACAAACATGACAAGATGAACAAGGTTTTTAAAAATGGCTTTAGCACAACCCCCCTCCCTTCAAACTCTAGAGACTGTTTATGTATTATGGTTAATGCATCTGAATAGCATTTGACACACATGCTTCCCCCCCCCCCCATCATACAGGATCGTCCTTTCTTCCTTATTTGTCAAGAGACTACCTAGATATAGATATTTATGAGAGGGAGAACGATTATAAATCAAGCTGCTGTGATCGATGAACATAAAACGGGCCCACGGGACTTCCTATCAAATATTGTATAAAGTGTAAAGCAATTATTTTAAAGTAAATCTATATCCCCGCACTTTGCCAGTGCTTAAATCGGCAAGACTTTCCTCACTGTAAATAATTTTAATTGGTTTAGGGGGAAGTAAAGAAAAGCTGCTGCACGTACTCTCTGAAAGAACTTCCAGGCTCTCTCGAAGTGCAGCCAGGAGCCCAGCTTTGGCAGAGGCACAGATAGGTTTGCCAGTCTCCAGGTGGCACCTGGAGATCTCCTGCTATCACAATTAAATCTCCAGATGGCCAAGATCAGTTCCCCTGGAGAAAATGGCTGCTTTGGAGGGTGGTCTCTATGGCATTATACCCTGCTGAGGCCCCTCCCCTCCCCAAACCCCACCCTCCCCAGGCTCCGCCCCCAAATCTCTGGGTATTTCCCAGCTAGAGCTGGTGACTTTAGGCACAAACATTCCTCCAGGCAACCCGGGCTGAGAGTTAGGCAGAAAGCAAGGAGATTGCTGGTTTTCTTTAAGCCTCAGGACCAAATGGTTGATAATTAATTTTCCTTGAGGGAGGTTTGGTGTAGTGGTTAAGAGCATGGCCTCTAATCTGGGTGAACTGGGGTTGATTCCCCACTCCTCCACATGCAGCTGCTGGTGTGACCTTAGGTCAGTCACAAGTTCTATCAGAGCTATTCTCTCACAAGCAGTTCTCAAGAGGCCTCTTTCAGCCAGTGTTCCCTCTAAGTAGTGTGAGCTACCTCAGTTTTTTTGCCTCCAGCTCACACATTTTTGTCTTCGCTCAGGAGCAAACTTACTTTATGCAGTAGCCAAATCACTTGCTCACAACTTTAATGCCAGTAGCTCACAAAGCAGAATTCTTGCTCACAAGACTCCACAGCTTAGAGGGAGCATTGCTTTCAGCCCCACCTACCTCACAGGGTGTCTGTTGTGGGAAGAGAAAGGGATTGTAAGCCACTCTGAAACACCTTCGGGTAGTAAAGGGCTGGATATAAATCCAATATCATCATCTTCTTCTTCTTCTTCTCTTCTTCTTCTTCTTCTTCTTCTTCTCTTTGCCCCTGCTATTTTGACTCTAAAGCCATCATACAAATCATGTTTGTGAATACATGGTTTTCAAGCTGTTATCTGTTTTGTCACATGGCACTTCCTTGTAAGTCTACAGCTCTTCAAAGCTGCTTATGCAGCATAATAAATAAATAAAAAATCAGCAGTATAAGTAAATATCGAGATGTACAGGAATGCACGAGACAAGGGGGGACCTGCAAGGAACTCGCAGAGGAGGGGAAATCTTCTTTGCTTCCAAACTCAGGTGCTTCCAGATATAGTTCAAATGCTTTCCCCCACCTAGTGCCCTGGCTTCAGCTCTGCCTACCCCCCTGCCCCCTCACACGCTGGCTTCAGCTCTGCCCCAACCTCCCCAGAGCTAGCTTTTCTATTAGGCAGCCACCAGCAGGGGCTTCCAGAGATAAGGGGCCACCAAAGCCCTGTCTCCGTCTAGGGTTGCCCGTTCCCCCCTGGCCAATGGTGGGATATTAGGGGGTAGCGTTCCCAGATCCAGGTAGGGAAACTCCTGGGGCCATTGCGCACCAGGCCTTTTCCGACGTTATCACTCAATATATTTCGGCGCAAGCAAGCGTTTCCACATAGTTTGCATCGGAATTAGTTAAAACCCGATTTTTCTGTGGAAATTCCCCACATTTTCCCGATCCTTGATTTTCAGGTTCGGGAAAATGCGGGGAATTTCCACAGAAAAATCGGGTTTTAACTAATTCCGATGCAAACTATGTGGAAACGCTTGCTTGCGCCGAAATATATTGAGTGATAACATCGGAGAAGGTGCTGGTGCGAAATCGGCCCTGGAGATTTGGGGATAAAACCTGGGGAGGACAGGGACCTCTGTGGGGTACAATGCCATAGAGCCCACCCTCCTCTAAAGCATACATTTTCCCCAGGGGAACTGATCTCTGTAGTCTGGAAATGAGCTGTAATTCTGGTGGATCCCTGGGTCCCACCTGGAGGCTGGCATCCTTAGTAGGAAAAGGTTGCCAGCAGTGCCAAAAGAGGCTGGGTCTGATGCTGCGACAACTGACACTGCCAGCTCCAGCCTGCCACTGGAGATGCCAGTAATTCTCTCAGAGTTCTCTCAGCCCCGCCTACCTCACAAGGGTGTCTGCTGTGGGGAGGGGAAGGGAAAGGAGTTTGTAAGCCGCTCTGAGACTCCTTCGGGTAATGAAGGGCGGGGGTATAAATCCAGTTTTTTCTTCTCTTCTTCTTCTCCATGGTGGGCCTGCACACGGCCGGGTCTCAGTGGTGGGGGAGCCAGAGTCATTGGCCACTTAGGGTACCAAACCCCCTTAGTCCAGCCCTGCCCCCTCACACACATACTGGCTGCTAGATGGAACCTTGGGAGGGCGGGGTATTGAGACAGGTGGGACCTCAGTGGGGTATAATGTCATAGACTCTGCCCTCCAAAGCAGCCATTTCATTAGGGTTGCCAAGTCCTACCTATTCAGTAGCGGGGGGGGGGGAGTGCGTTCCCTCCTGGGAGTCTTCTGGTGCGTTGGGGTGGGACCTCTCTAATCCGAGGGAAAATCATAGAGTTTTCCCTCGAATTATAGAGTGCCCCCCCTGAAATGTGCCTGGCGCGATGATGTCAACTCCGGGTGACATCATGGCGCCGGGCACGTCCTTGGAGCCCGGCAATTTGGGGGCAGGGCTCCCCCGGTAGCCCAATCTGGTCTGATGGGGAGCGGGGATTTCCCCACCCCCCCAGTGGGACTTGGGAACCCTACATTTCGTCCTCCAGGGCAGGGGCGTAGAGTTTTGGAAATCCTGGGGGGGCAGGGGCTCCTTGCTGGGACGATGTTCTTCCCCCCCCCTGGGAAACCTCCCCGCCTCCCCGGGCTCTTCCGAGGCCTGCCAGCCGCTGCTGCCGGTGCCTCTCTCTTCCCCCCGCCCGCCACCCCTTTCCTCTCCCTCTCCAGCAGCGGCCGCCGGGCCTCGGAAGGACCCGAGGAGGCGCGGCGGCAGGCACTCCGTTTTCCTGGGGGAGGCTGAGCCCCCCCCCTGGGAAATTTCGGTGGTGGCTCAAGCCCTCAAGCCCCCCCGTACTCTACGCCTATGCTCCAGGGGAATGGCTCTCTGTTGCCTGGAGATCGGCTGCAATTCTGGGCGATCTCTTGCCTCTACCTGGAAGTTGCTAATCCTAGTTTGGCTCCCTCTTTGTTTACCTTTTGGTAGGTGGTAAAGTATTTCCTCTTTCACGTGGCATTCAGAGTGACATGATACTGTAGAAACTGTGCATGCTTCTGAGAGAGTTTCATAGCTTATTTACTAATATGTCAATGAAATGTCCTTCGGTTTAATGGATCTGTAACTGGGGTTGCCAGCAGGTTGGGAAATACATGGAGATTTGTGGAGTGGAGGCTGAGGAGGGCGGGGTTTGGGGAGGGACTTCAACGAGGCATAATTCCGTAGACTCCCCCTTCCAAAGCAGCCATTTTGTCCAGGGGAAACTGATCTGTTTCATCTAGGGATCAGTTGTAATCCCAGGAGATCTCGAGCCATAGGCGTCAACTACGAGGGGGGCTCGGGGGCTGGGGCCACCCCTGAAATTTCCCGGGGGGACTGAGCCCCTCCGGCAAAATGGGGCACCCGCCCGCCACTGCGCCTCCCCACTGCCGTGCCTTACTCGCCACCACCGCGACCCTCTCCCCCCTGCCTGACTCCCCTGCACTCCCTCCCTCCCGGGGGCCATCGGGGCAATGTGCCCAGCATAATGGCATCACCCTGAAGTGACGTCATCACACTGGGCACGTTGACGGGGCAACACTCTAGCAATTGCCCCGAAACTCTACGGCACCACTGGGGGGGAGAGAGGCTCCTGGCAGCGGCAGGGGGGGACATCCTCCCGGCACATGTGTGCGCATAAGACCCAGTCCCCCCCCCCCCCGAAAAATAAAAACTTGACGCCCTTGTCTCCAGCCACCACTTGGAGTTTGGCAACCCATCTATAATCCAACTTGGTCTATGGGTATTAGAGAAAAGAAGCTGGGAAAAAACCCCAGAATGACTAGAATAAACAAACAAACAAGAAGAGGTCCCTAGCAGCCCCCCAAGCCCCATTCCTAAGTGGGTAATTTAAATATCAAAGTCATTGGAAAGGTTACCAGCAGTCTACAAGATGAAGGGGAAAGGATTACTGTGCTAATGAGCCAGATCAGCACCGATGAGGAAATAATCATCCTCTGGTAATTGGAGCATCCTCTCTTGGTCTAAACACTGACCATAAATAACGGGGGGTGGGGGGGGGAGTTCCTTCTCCATTATTTGGTTAAAGGCATACATAATTGATTATCCCTTAATATGGCTGCTGGGGAGGGAAGCTTTTTTTAAATAAATAAATAAATAAAAATAAAGGGTTTCACAGTTGGAACTACGCAATTAATTTCTGAGCGAATGTAGTGTGTACTTTAGATAGTGCATCGCAGGGGGAGGGGGAGAAGAAGCACGCTTGTGTTAGTTCATGCAGCTGGTTCCCACAGATCCTATGCACCGATTAGCTTTGAAATGGGCATATACCTCTGCCAGTGTAGGATCTGCGCACTAATTAGGAACATTTTGTTCCCAGGCAGAGATGTTATTTCGGCACTAACCGGGGTTGTGTACAAAATATTTTTTTTTCTCCTTCATGCTTTTATAAAATACAGTGGCTTCTTTGTTAGAAAAAGAACAACCAGCACAAAATGCTGCCCGACAATATCAAACTTATCAAATGAGATGGCATTTCAATTAAAAAGCTGCATGGAGCATTTACGACCAGAAGCCAGTAAAATGAAAACCGCATTCATCTTGTCAGCGGCGCCTTCTAAAATACTTTCGTAATTCCACAGATGACAACAACATTGTATTGATTATTGTCGGTTGATTAGAAAATGCTTATCCTGCAATTTTCAGGTCTCTGACCGAAGTCTACATAACCCAGAGGATTTGCTCAGAAAGCAAAATTTCACAAAACTTGGTTTTACTAAACCTTATTTAGCTATTAATTTATTATTCATTTATCTTTCTATCAAAGTAAATAGGGCAATGGTCATACTTAGTCAACAGTATATGAACTATATTATAGCATTGGAAAAGGTGCAGAAAAGGGCAACTAAAATGATTAAGGGGATGGAACACCTTCCCTAAGAGGAAAGGTTAAAGAGGTTAGGGCTCTTTCGCTTAGAGAAACAATGATTGAGGGGTGGCATGATAGTGTGAGAGTCTGAAGAGATTTCAGCTCCAACCAAAGGTTCTTAAACAAGAGCTTATTTATTGAAGGGCTCAATTGGGATACACTTGTTGAGTCAGTAATGAAAGCTAAGAGTGGCAGCAGAGCTATTATAGTATGTTCGAACAATCTTGTAATAAAAGAACCCCCCAATCACCAGGTTAAGAAAAGGCGCCTAAGACACTAGACCTGTTAGTTCCCAGGCTAAAGGCGGGAGAGGAGAGCTTTCGCACCTGGAGGAAAATCCCATTAAAAACAGAGTTTATGAAAAGCTACTAGCTACCGAGGTCGCAGATAAGCAGAAGGCAAAGCAGGGGCCACGCGGGAGAAGACCGCATTCCAAAGGAAGGGGGAGGACGCTCTCCCTTACTTACTGCATGCCATCTCCTGGCCGGGAAATGACAGTCTCACTGACAGAGGTTTGCAAAACTATGCATGGGATAGGGAGGGTAGAGAAATAAATCTTTTTCTTCCTCACAATACAAGAACTCGTGGGCACTCACTGAAATTAATGAGCAGTAGGCTTAGAACAGATAAAAGGAAGCACTTCTTTACCCAAATAGTAATACATGGAATTCATTGCTGCTGTAATGGACTGTAAGCATGGACAGCTTTAAGAGAAGATTGGATAAACGTATGGAACAGAGGTCCATCAGTGGCTATTAGTCACACGGTATAGATATCTGAGGTAGTAATGCTCTGTATTCTTGGTGCTTGGAGACAACAGTGGGAGGGCTTCTGGAGTTCTGGCCCTGCTGGTGGACCTCCAGATTGCACCTGGGTTTTGGCCACTTTGTGACACAGAGTGTTGGACTGGATGGACCATTTGGCCTGATCCAACACAGCTTCTCTTATGTTCTTATGTTCTAGGGAAAGTTCTAGCTTATGTAGCCCTACATTACATTTTGTTAACAATTTAGGAGTGGGCAGTCATCACCTTTACTATGAGCCTAAACCAGTTATGGCTTTATCAATGAACTAGGAATAAGGCCTGTTGTGGAAATAAATACAATGGGCTCTAGAAAGAGACTCTGGGAGAGTGCTAAGGCCTTGGGCACTCAGTGTCAATTTGCTGTGGCAACCTCAGCAGGGTATAATGACACAACGTCCACCATTTTCTCCAGGGGAACTGATCTATGCTATCTGAAGATCAGTTGTAATTCTGAGTGATCTCCAGCCCACACATGGAGATTGGCAACAGTGGTTCTCCAAGAGGGAATAGCTGGTTTGGAGGGCAGAGTCTATGGCATTGTACTTGTCTGAGGCCCCATCCCAACTCAAACCTTACCCTCTCCAGGCTCCATCCCTCAAATCTCCAGGAACTCCAGTTGGCAACCCTATCTCCTTCCCAGCCAAACATCAACCTACCGTTATTTTCCTCTCATTCTTCAGCTTTCCATCCCACCCCACCTGCAGCCTCTACCATGCTCTGAAGCCCTGACCGCCACGTCACCTTCTTTTTCCTCTTTCCCCACACTTTTTGGCCTTGGGGCAGCTGAGAACTGTGGGCAAGCAGATGAGGAAGCCCTATTCAACCCAGTGAGTGATACCCCTGCAGGCCCCTCTCTGGAACTACAGCTCAACTGAACCTTATGGGGAAACACTTTAAACAAACAACCACAGACAGCAGCCATCTTACAAATACAGGTAACTGCCATTTCGTTACACCTACCAACAGCCACTGAGGGAACAGTTGGTCCCGCACAGGAGGCAAGCAGGAGAAGTATCTTCATCAAGAGAGAAAGCCGTTTGCCAGAAATTCTGAAAGGGCACAGTGGCTGAAGTAGTGGGCAGGGAAGAGGAGCAGACTCAGCATGCAGCCAGTGGCACACGAGTACTCACAGCCAGTGGATAGGGACAGCTTCTGAGTGACACGTCAGGGAGCCAACTGATTTTGGAGTGTGTGGAATGTTCTGGAGAGTGCCACTGCCAAATCAGGATTATTATACAGAGAGATTATGAATTATGCCCAGCAACAAATTGGTAACTCAGGGTCATGAACGTCCAGATGGTGCCTGGTGATCTCCTGGAATTCCAGCTGATTTCCCAACTAGAGAGATCAGTTCCCCTCGAGAAAATGGCAGCTTCGAAAGGTGGATTCTGTGGCATTGTGCCCTGCTAAGGTCCCTTCCTTCCTCAAATTCTGCCCTCCCCAGGCTCCACCCTCAAATTTCTAGGGATTTCCCAACTGGAATTGGTAGCCCAATGGTAACCAGTGCCGATAGTAAGTATTTACAAAAGATGGTTTAACTCCTGGGCCTTGGTTAATAATCCAACAGCTGTGTTCTTCTCCCACTACTGTCTCCAAAGGTACGATGTGTTCACTGTAACATAGATTTTTACTAAGCACATTGAGTATGTTCTTATCCATCCTTGCATCGGGCAGCAGAATATGGACACTGTGTATGCATATTCCCTAGTATGCAAACAAAGTATCTATTTATCTATTTTTAAAGGAAGTCAGGAAAAGAATGAATGTGCCCATAAAATAAAGGCAAAGAATTCACTGGGGCAATGCAGTCTATTGTAACCTGTCCTCTGGTATTGATACAAATGAAAGTCAGACATGGTGCAGTATAAAATATTCATGTGACTTATTGGCGCTGACGGCTATGGCTGATTTATTTGAGATTTATGTGGTGGAGCATAACAAAGATACAGGGTGAACCGGGTGATGTGTTTTTAACAGACATGAGCTTGGGATTGCAGGGTTATAGCATTTTGCTAAAAGAAATAATACAGCGGTTATGGCTTCTTCCTGAAATTCTTGCTTTGGTGTAGAGAGCCAGTTTGGTACAGTGGTTAAGTGCACGGACTCGAATCTGGGAGAACCGGGTTTGATTCCCCACTCCTCCACTTGCACCTGGCTGGATGACCTTGGGCAAGTCATAGTTCTGATAAGAGCTGTCCTTGAAAAAGAGCAGTTTCTGTCAGAGCTCTCTCAGCCCCACCTACCTCACAGGGTGTCTGTTGTGGGGAGGGGAAGGGAAAGGAGTTTGTAAGCCACTCTGAGACTCTCTTGGATAGTGAAGGGCGGGGTATAAATCCAATCTCTTCTTCTTCTTCTGTGTGTGTGTGTGTTCTCTCAACATGGGGTGTCATAGGACAGCACAGCTCATGTCAGGGGGCTTATGGCATGCCTTACTGGGTAGAGCCTGTATTGATAGTCCATGTTCAGTCCACGGCATCTCCAGGTAAGGATCTTAGGTAAGAGCCATTAGAAAAGGCCTTTCCCTGCCTGAGATCCTGGAGAGTGCCTGCCAACCAGAGTAAATGATACAGAACTAGATGGACCAATGGGTGGGGACATGCAGTGACACAGGCAACGGCATTACATCCCTTCTGGGTTTTCCTCAGAAGTGGCATCACACCTCTCTAGGAATTGCTGGAAACGCTATAGCTTTACCATAGACTTTCTGGCAATTCCTAGAGAGGTGTGGCATCACTGCAAGGGGAGACCCAGAAGTGTTGTAATGCCATTTCTAGATGGCAGTGTTTGTTTGTTTATAGGACCTGGTGGCAGGGTGTGTCATGTTCCCACGAGTAAACGGTGAGCCTATATGAGAAGTGGAGAACAATGTAAGTTGCTCTGGGTCCCTGTTGGGGACAAAGGAATGAAGGTCTGGTATGACATTTGTTGTCAATCTGATTTTGGCTACAGTTCACCAAAAAGGGGGGATGCTCTCGCTTACTGTTGCTTCATCTGGCATTGCCACAACTCTTTTGGTAGGAGGCAGAACTACTAATTCAACATTTGTCTCGTGGAGTTCCACAGGGATCTGCTCTCTCACCCATGGGCGCTCTCTCTCTCTATATATATATATATATATGAGGCTGCTAAATGAAATTGTTCAGAGCTTTGGGGTCGGGTGTCCTCAATATGCAGATGACAGCCATCTCTGCATGTCATCATTTAAGCCTCCACAGGCGTCCGTCTTGGTTAGGAACTGGCACTCTCAGGCTGCAGTCAGGTGGCTGAGACAGAGCAAAGTGAAGCTGTATGCAGAAAAGACAGTGGCAATTCTGGATGGGAAGGTTCATTTTCTAGAGCAGAGGTGTCAAACTCATTTGTTACAAGGGCCGGATCTGACATAAATGTTTCTTTGTCGGGCCGGGCCACGTGTGCCATAAAACGTAATGACAGGGACGGGAGACAGAAACTGTATAAAGGACAGCAGCTGGTAAGCTCCAAGTTGGTGTGCTCTCCCTGCAAGGCCCCCTGGGGTGGGAGGGGGGTGCAGAGGAAAAGCCACGGAGATGGTTTTTAGATAGTTTAACTGCTGGCCTGTAGGGTTTGTTTGTTTCTTCTAATGCGATTCAGATGCTAAATATTTACAGGTGTATAAAACTTGTATGACTACAGATGTTCCACAAGCTGTTTTTTAAGTCTGCTGTTTTAATAATCAAGGTAGGACCGCGGCATACTTGGTTGAATATTTCCCTGCTGTTGTTGCGTAATGCTGTTCTCTCTCGCTTCGTTCTAAGCTTATTTGGCATGTTGTTTTGAGATGATCACACTGGAGAATTGCTTGAATGAATCTATTGCCCATTTTGTCTTTTGCCTGCCTGGCTGGTCTTGGTTTTCCTCTTTTCCTCTCCACATTAGTGCAGGCTTTAATTATCTTATGTCTTTTTTTGGAAAAAAAGGATACAGGTTATACTTGCATAGCATGGTTCTCTTTTGAAATGTGGTACAGCAATTCCCCTTTTGGGGTCCCCTTATCTTTTTCTTGGGCTGCAGTGGCTCAAGTGGTTAAGACGCTGAACTGCAGACCAGAAAGGTCAGTAGTTTAGCAGTTCGAGACCCGAGTGTTGCATGATGGAGTGAGCTCCTGTCTCTGATCCCAGCTCCTGCCAACCTAGCAGTTCGAAAGCAAGAAATTGCAAGTAGATAAATAGGTACTGCTTCGGTGGGAAGGTAACAGTGTCCCATGCACCTCAGCATCTAGTCATGCCGGCCACATGACCACGGAAACGTCTTCAGACAGTGCTGGCTCTTTGGCATGGAAACAGAGATGAGCACCACATCCCTAGAGTCATATTCGACTGGCCTTCGAGCAAGGGAAACCTTTACCTTTACTGTCTTTTTCTTGGCTGAATAGCCTCTTTCCTTTTTTCTTTGTTTACCTGTTTGTCCCATCCAGTTGTTTAAAATTTATGTGGATATATGCTGACCCAGCCTAGGGAACGGAATGACTGACTAAAATCCTTATTTTGTCTTTGTCATATAATGGCACAGAAGAGGCTGATGGTAACACTAACAAATTGCTTCATTTCACTTTTGAGGGGAAGGGGTCAGGTAGGTATTAGATTTAGGACTTAGAAGATGAACAGGCAACAGGAATGAGGTAACTTTGTATAAATATAAACAACAGATAGTTTGTCACAAACGATTAACTGTTCAGTTATACTGATAGGTCTTTAAAACTGAGGAGAAAGATTGCTTGTTTTTTACTATGTGCATGAACAAGCATAAGCTTCTTTGTCTCAAAGATACTTAAGTTGGTAAAGGCAGGAACATTCACAAGTTCCAATATCACTTAACCGCTTCATAGGGATCACTCTCCCCCTTTACTTGGAGCTATTTCCCTCAGACTGGATATGGATCACCCCCCTTTACTTTGAGCTGTTCCCTCAGGGAAAGGCCACTCATCCCACTTCCCTAACTAAGGACTCTTTTTGACCCTTTCACTCTGTTTAACTCTCCTTCCCACTCAACTGACATTCTTAACTTTCCCTCATAACTGACATTCTCAATCACAGAATTACATATGAATCCTGTGTCACTGAAGGTTCTCATACCAGGTTAAAGTATTAACTATTGACTAAATCACATGTGGTTTAGGTTGAGCTGTGGGAATATTATACTTTTTTGTACTCTCAGTTCCTTTATGGTGTTATTTCTGAAAGTAATATTTTAATATTATTTGTTCTAGAGCTGTTGAGGAATGTCAGTGTATGTTAGGATACATTAGACTTTCTGTTTGGACCACCATTGGGGGGTGGGGAGTGGTTCTCTACAGTTTGTCCTTCATTTCTCTACCAGTTTCTTTGACTTTGCCCAATTCCCCCCCATAAAAAATGCAGTTTTTCCCTATATTAGTTTTAATCTGTTATATATAAGTAGTGTTTAAAGAATATCTAAAGGTCGTGTGTGTGTGAAAGTAATAAAGAGAACAAAAAGATATGAAAATGGATAGCAATGAAACAGAGGTGAACTGGAAAAGATGGTAATTTTAAAAGTGACTGTCCATCAAAGTCAGTATTTTCTGATTCTGTAGCCCAGATATTAGTTGTAATTCTGGGAGATCTCCAGCCATCCCCTGGAGGTTGGCAAACCTATTGATTTATTGAGTAAATTTCTGTAGGCTTATCATTGAGATTAGAAGCTTCCTTGAGCCCCACCCCCACCCCCGTGGTAAATGTTATAGGGTTCATTCGTTCATTGCAACCCATCGTTCATCTGGGTTGGGAAATACCTGGAGATTTTGGGGGTGGAATGTGGGGAGGATGAACCTTGGGGAAGGGAGGGATTTCAACTGGGCATAATGCCATAGAGTCCACCTTCCAAGGTGGCTGCAGGGGAACTGATCTTGACCATCTGGAGATCAATCGAAATAGCGGGAGATCTCCAGGCACCACCTGGTGGTTGGCAACCTTGTTGAAAACTGAAGATTTTAATCCAGGTCCCTCTATAATAGTTTTTTTTCTCATTCACTTGCTGTTCCCCAGAGGGTTCGGCCACTAGATTAGTGCTGCTACCTGCTCATCACACATCCGGGGTGGGGTGGGGGTCAACATCATAATCATCGCTTAGTATGTCTATAACAGTATAACATGTCTATAATACACTCCCAGCACTGTCCAGTAGCAAAAAAGTTGTACATCCCTGCCAGAAGCCTACAACCTAATTAAGACAGAATACGTAAGTGGAGGGTTGGAAGGGAACTGGGATGGCTTTGCCAAGAAGAAGACATACAAAGGAAGTAACTTGGGAGTAAGCCCAAGAGAACTCAGTAAGACTTGCTTCCAAACAAAGAGACAGACAATTGGGCTATGAGTAGCTAGACTTGTTCAAATTGAGGTGGACAGTGAGGAACAATTTGAAAACCCTACCCTTCCCTTCAGAATGTACTCCTTGGAATTCAGTACATTCTCAGGGGGCTTGAGCAATTTGATTCCCTTGCCTAATTTCCCCCCTTTAAATTTACACTCAACATTCCATTCCTTCAAAGGAATATTTAATTCTCATCAGACCTTCATGTACAAAGTCCTTTTTTTCTGCACACAAAGGAAGTTTGCATTTTGACGAAGGGTTTGGAACGGTTCCGGAGGACACCCTTATAATGGATTAGGATTGCAGTCTACTGGGGTGATTATTGTAGGAATTAACCTACTTTTGCTACATTGGCCCTATTCAGACAGCCTTTGTAATCTGTTTTTCCACAAGGCCCAGCAGTTTGCTGTGAAATATAGCTATAAGAATGAAGAAGCAAGTAATAAAATGTGGTTGGCGAATGGAACAGACTAGGAAGGAAGGAATATGGCAGTGGCATGGGTGACATGCTGATGTCATGTTCGGCACAACTGGAAATGACATTAGCGTATTACTGGGGCTGCTCTAGTCTAGCATATGGCCCAAACACTGTGGCTTTAGCCAAATGCTATAGTGTCTCTGGCAATGCACTGGTGATGATTCCGTGACTTCAGAAGTATGGTTGCTAGGTCCCTGACAGGGATGAGGGAACCTCCTTGGGGCCATTCCCCTGGGGCTGACCAGCTGACCAGCAGGGGGACTTAGAGGAAATAAAAGTAGACCTAAACTGGGGTTGCTGACAATGTGGTGATGTTCTCGTATTTGGTTAAAAAATTACCTCTGCCATAGAATTTTGGCCCAAATTCCAGAGCGTTCCATATATTACCATTGACATGATGATATCACTTCAGGTGCATGCCAAAAGTAATGTCTCTTGCATTGCAGGAATTGCCAGCCTAGGCCTCCTTTTGCTCCCAATATTCCTGGAGATCCCCTGGAATCACAACTGATCTCCAGACAACACTGATCAGTACCCCCGAAGAACATGGCTGCTTGGGAAGGTGGACTCTATGGCATGGGACCCTGCTGATGTCCCTCCTTAAAACATACCCTCCTCAAGTTCCACCCCCAAGATCTCCAAGTGTTTTTCAACCCAGAGCCAGCAATCCTACCTACAATTTTATTTGGTTGGTGTGGGAAGTGGAGGTAGGGCTGCCAAGTCAGCCCGGGGGGCGGGGGATCCCCCGCTACAGGGGTTCCCGATCCGCCGGCCAGCATTCGGCCGGCGGGGGGAACCCCACCCCCGAAGTCATCCTGCCAGGATGACTTTCCCCAACGTGATGACGTCACTTCCGGGTGACGTCATCACGTTGGGGGCGTTGCCAGAGTGTTGCCCTGGCAACGCCCCCAACGCAGTGACATCACTTCCGGGTGACGTCACCGGGTGCTCGCGCTTTGCACGCGCCGAGGGAGCTCCCGGGCCAAGGAGGACTCCCCCCCGTCATTAGGTAAGTAGGACTTGGCAACCCTAAGTGGAGGAGTGTACTCTGTCTCCTGCCTCAGTGCCAGCACCATAGATTTAGAGGCAGATGGAGAGGTCAGGACACACAGAGAGCATCTCTTTGAAGCAGAATGCTGTTCTTAGGGACAAGACTTCTTTCCTTCTGGCTTAACCTCTCTCTCTCACACACACACACAAAGAAGGGGTGTCCTCTCCATCTTTGGCACCGTGGATGCAGGGTGTGCACACACAAAAAAATCAGTATTTTTCAGGTTCAGGTAAATTAAGCCTGAAAAAATATTGGTATATACCAATATTCCCGAATCCCAATATCTTACTGATATTGGGGTTTGGGAAAATTTGGTACTTCCAAATATATTCAGCCATTATACCCTATGGGCACTGGAGCCTTTCCTTCCCCAGCACCCTACCTCTAGTCAGTTTCACGCCCAACAGATCAGCTGGGGAGAGAAACTGACCAGAGGAAGCAGCTGGGCAGCTGCAGAAGGGAAGACTCAGGAGGGAGGCATGTTTAAATGCCCCCTCCCCTCCCCAGGCTACTTGCCTCCCCAGATTTGCTTCCCCAGGTGCCCTGGAACTGCAGGGTGCCTAGGGAAGCCAAGGGAAGCCGGTTTAAGCTGCCTCCCCTCCAGAGTTCGGCTTTCTCAGGCT
The DNA here is from genome assembly GCA_029233225.1 of Lepidodactylus listeri. Taxonomy (NCBI): domain Eukaryota; kingdom Metazoa; phylum Chordata; class Lepidosauria; order Squamata; family Gekkonidae; genus Lepidodactylus; species Lepidodactylus listeri. Next base: position 17,605,573 of record JARCFY010000004.1, read on the forward strand.
CCCCACAGCTCCAGACACTTGGCTTCCCCAGGCACCCCATGGCTGCAGGCAGGGGTCCTTTCGAGCAGGAGCTCGGGGGAGCGCAGCTCCGGGAGTTGGTGCCAACCCCCCCCCCCCATGGGGGAATGCCTGCTTGTGTCATGGCTGCAGCAAAATGACCCCATCCCCTGGAAAGGTCCTCGTTCCTCCGACCAGCCTTCTGAAGGCTTCAGCCACCACTGAAGCTATCCTCCCAGAATAGTGGTATTTCTGAGGCTTGGATTAGTAGCTGTCCCCTCTCTGCCAGCTCTTTCTTTCTTTCTTTCTTTCTTTCTTTCTTTCTTTCTTTCTTTCTTTCTTTCTCTCTCTCTCTCTCTCTCTCTCTCTCTCTCTCTCTCTCTCTCTCTCTCTCCTTTCTTTCTTGCCTTCTGACATACTTCTGGTGATGTCAGGTGGTATAGCATATGCAAATAAGTAGTGCTAATGAGTTATGCTAATGAGCTCCTGCACCTCTTTTTCTACGAAAGGACCCCTGGCTGCAGGGCACCGGGGGAAACAAAGGGAACTGCCTTCCCTTCCAGGACTGGCTTCCCCAGGTGCCCTGTGCCTGCCCTGAATAAGATCAGCTTTTATTCGGGAGCACCTTATCAGCAGCTGAATCAGATTAGAGAATCTGATTTGGCTGAACCAATACTCCAAAAATACCAATAAGGTATTTTTGGGGGGTATTTTTTTTTTCAATTTTGCAATTGAATGCAGAACATGCATTCTCCATCTGCATCCATCGTATGTAGTTAGGTATATTCAGAGGTCCATTGGGGCCGGAGCGAGGTGGAGCGAAGCTCCGCCAGCTCAGGAGTGGCCACTAGGGCAGCCACGGGCCGAATCAGATTCTCTGATCTGATTCAGCCTGCTGCCGAATTGCCGCCGAAATTCGGTGGCAACTTTAAAAGCGACTGGAGAGGAGGGGGTTTGAGGGAGAGGCTCCAAACTTGCAGGGTAGCTGCTGGGACCTCTCCCCCAAATACCCACCAAGTTTCAAGAAGATTGGACCACGGGGTCCAATTCTACGGGCCCCCAAACAGGTTGCCCCCATTCCTTCCATTGTTCTCTATGGCAGGAAAAAAGGTAACATTTTTCCCACCATAGAGAACAATGGAGGGGATGGGACAACCTGTTTGGGGGCCCATAGAATTGGACCCCGTGGTCCAATCTTCTTGGAACTTGGTGGATATTTCAAGGAGAGGCTCCAGCAGCTACCCTGCAAGTTTGGAGCCTCTCCCTCAAATCTCCTTTCCTCCAGCCCCTCATATACCCTATGAGTTTTTGCCATTGATTTCAATGGCCCATAGGGTATAATGGGGCTGAAACTGACATTCCCTTTCTGACACACTTCTGGTGATGTCAGGGGACGTGGCATATGCTAACGAGTTATGCTAATGAGCTCCTGCACCTCTTTTTCTACTAAAGGACCCCTGGGTATATTGTATCCCTGTCTCTCAGCCTATACTATTTAGAATGTAGTTCCCTAAATAAAGGACTCTTATTAATTTGGAACTGATAAAACACTCCCTGTAACTCTGTAACTTTGCTAGCACGCACAGTACCAAGAAGCTGCTGCCTGAAGCCTCATGTATTCTGCTGCTTAAATAGAGATTTCTGGCTATACCACACCAGTGAATGTAGCAGTTAGTACGATAACAAAGGAAGTCAGTCAAAGAAGATCCGCTGAAATCACTGCGACTGATGGAAGGGAAAAAAGTTCAGGCTGACACCGAAGCACTTGGATTGCTGCAAAACTTTAAGCGTGAACGGAACAAATGGAAACTATTTCAATGCCATCCAACTCCCAATGCAGAACACGCAAATGATGAAAGCTCGGTTTGTATGGTATTTAACAAAAGATTTGGATGTGTGGCCCCTTTTTGGATCCTTACGTGGTTGAAAGGCCGGCTCTTTTGTTCTCCTCTTATGGCCTCTTTTGAAAAGCAGATGAAATGGTTTGGTTTTGTTGCCATTTGGCTGGAGTCCTAGTCCCTTTTTCTGGCTGTAGGCCACAAGTGCCCTGGCGAGAAGTGCTGACAGGAAGATAAAGAGATTTAGGCGCTCTGATTTCTGTATTAATGGGGACAAAATAGTGTGTGGGTGTTTTCAGTAGAACATAAGTTTTAAAGGCAGAAGTTCTCTCTCACACACACCCAAACAACAGTGAGTAGAGCTGCCTGCCTTCAGATGGTAGCTGGAAATCTCCCAGAATTACAACTGGTCTCCAGATTATAGAGATCAGTTTGGAAATTAGATTTGGCTGGTTTGGAAAGTAGATTTGATGGCATTAAGCCCTACTGAGGTCCTTTTCCCTCTCCAAACCCCACCCTCTCCAGCTCCACCCCCAAAATCTCCAGCTATTTCCCAACCCAGAGCTGGCAACCCTAACGGTGATCATAACAAGTTCCTGTGTTCAAATTCTGCTCAAGTGCCTTCATAAACATTTCAGGCACCATTCCAGTTCAACTGGAATGGAAAAGACCTATCTAGGACCTATTCCGCGGTGTCAAATTTCCCAGTGTCTGCACTTCTATGCATCCACAGCTTTCCCCAGTTTCCGCAGATGCTGTCGCCCTCCCAGGTGTAAAAATGCACTTTCCCCCCTCTTTCTGTGTGGCATCTGAATCCCGTTTTCAGGAAGTTTTTGTAATCCCAGCATTGAACCCGTGTCAATCTAGTGGGGAAATCTTTCTCATCTGGTGTTTTTCAACCCCAGGTCCGCCCTCCCTTCCTCTCAACATTTCCATGTCCCAACCTCCAACCCACATCACCACAGAACAGTTTCTGGTTAATTAGCTTGTTTTTTCCCCATTTTTTTTCTTTGTTATTTTTAATATTTTGAGGAAATCACATTATTACACCACTTATATTGCATTCCAAAGTTAGTTATCACTGTGACTGATTTCGCACCAGGCACTGCTTCACCATCGGTCTTCCCTTTTCCCTGATTGCATGCTTCAATTTCTCACTATTTGCCGTGGGGCGCATTTTGACCCGCTGCTTTGCCCGATTTCCTCTGATTTCCTTTGTGGCTTCAGTGGTCCTCAGAAAACAGGATCACTGAAGCCATGGGGGGAATCAGGTGAAACCGCGGGGCAAAATGTCCATGGATGGAGCTCTCCTGAGTGAATTTCTCCAGTCTCCTTTTCAAACCATCTACGCTCGTAATCATAACTATCATCTTAACAAATTTTGTGAACCTATGGTGTCACTTCGAAAGCTCCAGTGTCTCTCATTCACTCCTCTCTCCAATTCTCTTGTAACAGTTATTACCCGTCTCTCCATTCTTATTATATCACTACATCAAATAGTGTACAGTCTGGTTCCTGTTTGGCTAATGCCAGGGGTCATTTCATAGCAAAAGAGGTGCAGGAGCTGATTAGCATAACTCATTTGCATATGCCACATCCCCTAACATACCGGAAGTGTGTCAGAAGGCAACACCCACCCCTCAGGCTCCACTCCACAGGTGAGTGAAACTGACCTCCTCTTCCTCCATTCCCTTCCCCATCCAATACCTTGTGCAATAAAAATAAGCGTCAAGAACACACCCTCATTCTCTTCTTGCTCCCTTGAAACCACCAGGTTTCAAGTAGACTTGAGATACCCAGGACATGTGCACCACCCATCCCTTTCCCTTCCCCTTCCCCTCCCCACAACAAGACACCCTGTGAGGTAGGTGGGGCTGAGAGAGGTCTTTTGAGAACTGCTTATGAGAGAACAGCTCTGAGAGAACTTGTGACTGGCCCAAGGTCACACCAGCAGCTGCACGTGGAGGAGTGGGGAATCAAACCCGGTTCTCCCAGATTAGAGTCCAACTCCTGACCACTACACCAAACTGATGGGGTGGAAGCTGCTGAAGGGTTGGTGAAATTTCTCCAGTACTTATGTGCCATGTGCCCAGATAAAAAATGGTATACTTAGAAAATTTGTATGCCACCTTGAGCAAGTCTCTGGAAAAGCAGCACACAGTCATTAAAGGAACAATGATAAAATTATCAATATTAAAACAAAACATTAAAAACAATAAAGACCCTAGCAGGGCTTTCCCCGGGGCGCTGCACCTCTGCACTGCTCGGGGAAGCTGAGGAGGGGGCGAGGCTTGGTCATGTGCCCGCCCCCTGGGCTCCTCACTCCCGGAGCTGCGCTCCTGTGCACTCCCGCTCCAACGGACCCCTGGCTAATGCAGATTCTGAGGAGACACATTCAAGAATGTTCCAGTGTCCCATCTGATTTGTTGTTGTTCAGTCACACAGTCGAGTGTGACTCTTCACGACTCCATGAACCACACCAGGCCAGGCCCTCCTGTCTTCTGTCGTGTTCCGGAGTTTGCTTAATTCTGATTTGACTCACTAGTAATTTTTAGAACCAACACTCCTGTAAGTTAGATCTAGGCCTCTCCCCCAATAATAGCTCTGCAGCATCACTCTGTGAGAAATGAAACTGTTAGTCTTTATTTTCACACCCATTTCTCTTTCCTCATGCCAAATTTCCCCTATTAAAATTAACTCCCTTTTCAAGGTTACTTTTGCATTAGCTGTGTCTAACATGGTGGAAAAAAATGAAGTAAAGGGGGAAAGAAACTCAGTCATGGCAACAAAACTGGGGTGAACTGAAACCAATGGCAAATGATGCGACCAAAACAACACAGAAGGAGTAGGGTTGCCAACCTCCAGGTGGTGGCTGGAGATCACCCAGTATTACAAATGAAATCCAGATGACCGAGATAAGTTCCCCTGGAGAAAATGGATGCTTCAGAGGGTGGACTCTATGGCATTATACCTGCTGAGGTTCCTTACCCTCTCCAAACCCTGCCTTCCCCAGACCCCATCATCAAATCTGTGGGTATTTACCAAAAGGGAGTCGGCAACTCTAATAAAAGCTAGAGTTGCCAGCCCAGTTCTGACTAGTGGGAGACAGCAGGGTGTGAGAGATCTAATAAATGCTATCTCAGGGTGCAGATGGGCAGCTAATCTCACCATTGGCCCGGCTGTAATTTGATCTAGATCTTTTTGATCCAGCGTTGCACAACCAGACAGTTCCCCTGTGAATTGCTTTGCCATGCATTACTCCATGGTGGATTGTCTAGATAGCATCCACTGTAAGGAGCCATGCGGTCGGCTTTTTAAAAAATCATTTTTGTGCATGCGCATATGCGCCTCACCATCTACTTGTTTTTCCACGCATGCGCGGACTAAAATGGTAAAAGCACCACCAGCAGTATCTTGCTTTAGGTACCATTTCAGTTAATAAAGTTGATAAAGTTCATGGAACCGTCAGAAACATAAAATTGTTTGGATCATTTGAGCAGAGCTCTGGGGACGTCATATGTTTAAGCGGTTATCCACACAACGCTAAGACTTTTAAAAAATGGCGGCCATTCAGGATGGTCTGGAAACCATTCCTACGGGCTGATTGCACGCTAATGGAACAACTAGACAGGGGAAAGTCCGCCATTGGCCCGTTGGCCAGCTTAGGACTGGACTTTCACCACTATCTTTTAAGTACGGATCCCTGACGGTGATCGATGGAAGCGGCACGATTCCCAGATGTTGTTATCTGGACATGCACTTTAAATCCACCAGGCACTCATGCCTGGCACAGCTCAAAAGAGCCATATGAATGTGACCACAGTGTCATTTACAGCTGCATAACCAGAAGAAACATCTCTGCAATGTGCAACACTCTAGGGTTTTAATGGAAATGCTATGGTAAAAACCATTGAAAACAAGGAAATTCCTAGACTGTTGCATGACTCAGCAATATCACTTATTTGTTTCCAGCCAGAAGAAACATGATGGCATTATCCAACACAGTTCCTCCCCCCATCCCCCCCTGACACTCTATTGAGCACAGGTGGAGAGTGGGGGGCACTAGCAGGGGGTCCCCCACTCCTGGCAGGCATCTGGCAACCAAAGCTATTGATGTTCAGTCTCTTAAAAATGTTGGTTGTCTGTTCCATGTCTGAGGATTCAGCTGCCAACTGCTCTCTTGGTCCTGCAGCGCTGCAAGCGCAAGGTGCAAAATTGTTTTCCGTTGCCCCAGAAGGTCGGACCAGAATCAACGGTTGAAATTAAATCGGAAGCATTTTCGGCTAAAGATTAGGAAGAACGTCCTGGCAGTTAGAGTGGTTCCTCAGGGGATCAGGCTTCCTCAGGAGGTTGGACTAGATGACCTTGGAGGTTCCTTCCAACTCTGTGATACTATGATTCCAGTGCTCTAGATCAGGGGTGGGCAAATGGCAGCCCAGGGGCCACATGCGGCCCGCCACAGAGTTTTTTGCGGCCCGCCAAAAAGATTTCAGGACTTCAAGAAAATAGAGCCTAAATTCAATTTGTTCTCTCATCCCATCACTGCTGATATTGATACAGCACCTGAGGAGCTGCAGCTTGAACTTATTGACATGCAGTCAGATCACACTGTGAAAGAAATGTTTAATGCTGTGACATTAGTTGACTTTTACAAATCTTTGTCTGCTGAAAAAATTTCCATGTATGAAGAAATTTGCTGGGAAAATGTTCTCTATATTTGGATCTACATATATTTCTGAGCAAAGTTTTTCTTGCATGAAGATCAACAAGAGTAAATATAGATGCTTTTTGACAGACATTAACTTGCAGGCTGTGATGAGAATCTCAACAAGCACTCCTAATTTCAAAAAAATTGTAGGAAAGTGTGATAGGGTACATTTGTCTCATTAAACTGATTCTAAAATTAAATGTGCTTGCAGCTATAGATGATATGTAATTAGCACAATAAATAAATTGAATAAAATGACCACTATTTTATTTAATTTATATTTATTGATTTTTATGATACAATTTATACCTTTTCTGAAATGCAAACTAATGAATGCAATCATTTTAAAAGGTGCGGCCGTCCACTAACCTCCGCTCCCACAAAGTGGCTCCCGAACCAAAACAATTGCCCACCCCTGCTCTAGATAATGTAGTGCTTTTTTAAAAAAAAAACCGAGGGCCTACTGTGATGTGTTGTTTGGACTACATACGAACTGAATTTCTCAAAGCGTATTTGTAGAAAGTTCCACCATTAGTAGCTGCAGCAGCCTGAAGTATGAATTTGGTAACGGTTATGTTTCCAGTTTCTGCAAACGATAGAATAAAATCAAATCTCAAGGCACTGTAGAGCGCACGGGTGTGTTGTACAAATCATCAGTTAGATGAAAGGTCTAGGAAGCGTTTCCGGAAAAACATCAGAGCAATTTAAGAGAAGTTTAACAGTCAACAAGATTGCTTCCCTTTGGGAACAGCCACTGATCAACATTCCACCAGCAAGTTCATCATATCAATATTGCTGTAGTCAGACAGGTCTTAGGCGGCCAGCATTAGGGAGCCAGTTCTCCATTCAGTTGGTGAATGACAGAGTCTTGGGGATGCAAGGGTCAAGTTTAGGGTTGCCAGGTCCCTCCAGGGCAGGAAGGAGGCTCTGCTGACATGTAGCAACATGCCTATGTCACTGCCCATGTGACCCAGAAATGATGTCGTAACACCCGGGATGTTGGGGTGATGCTCCGTTATTTAGGCAAAAACTATCACAAATTTGGCTTCTACCATAGAGTTTTTGCCCTGGATGTGATGATGTCACTACCAGGTCACATGGGCAACAACGTAGGTATGTCAATGCACCTCAGCAGAGCCTCCCTCTTTGGTGTAGTGGTTAGAAGCATGGACTCCAATCTGGGAGAACCAGGTTTGATTCCCCCACTCCTCCACATGCAGCTGCTGGCGTGACCTTGGGTCAGTCACAAGTTCTCTCAGAGCTGATCTCTGAAGAGCAGTCCTTGAAAGAGGTCTATCAGCCTGTTATGTTCTGGCCGAGGAACCACACATGCGGTCAGCCAAACACGTGGCCAGGCAAAGCCATCAAACTTCACTTCCAGAGACAGTAGATCTCCCTAAAAGGGACCAGTGAGCAAGTCTGCATCCTGGGACAGACGAACAGGATGCAGGGACACTATAAATAGCGAATCATGGGTGTTGGGTGTGTGCATGGGTGCGGTTGAGAACAGGGATAAAAAGCAGACCTGCGAGTCCAGCTAACCAGTCTTGTTCCGACCTCTTATAAAGTATGAGCTGTTTTCACTCGACGCGTCTCCGACCTCAGTACTTTTCCCACCTACTTCACAGGATGTCTGTTGTGGGGAGGGGAAGGGAAGGGGAAGGAAGAAGAAGAAGAAGAGATTGGATTTATACCCCGCCCTTCACTTGTAGTCTCAGAGCGGTTTACAACCTCCTTTCCCTTCCCCTCCCCACAACAGACACCCTGTGAGGTAGGTGGGGCTGAGAGAGCTCTGAGACAACTGTCCCTGAGAGAACAGCTTTGCCAGAACTATGGCTTGTCCAAGGTCATCCAGCAGGTGCAAGTGGAAGAGTGGGGACTCAAACCCGGTTCTCCAAGCTTAGAGTCCGCGCACTTAACCACGACACACACTTAACCACTACACCAAACGAACAGATCCTGCACCAAACTGTCAGCTGCTCTGAGACTCCGAGTGAAGTGCGGGGTATAAATGCGACCTCTTCTTCTTCTTTTAGGGGGTAAGTTCCCCCCACGGGCCAGCTGATTGGTGACTGGGTGGTGGGATCTGTTAGTGGGGGACCCCCCATCCCCACTGGTGGGTCTGCCAACTCTGGTCAAGGTCCCAAGGTCCAAGAGGTGAGAAGTGGATGGTTTACTTGACGACAGGCAAAAGTCCAAGAGCACCAACTCCAAAAACAGAGCAGCTGCAGTTAGAAGGGCAAAAAGGAAGGACACGCCAGGCCTTTCGTTTAGAAGGGCAGCTGTGGCAGGATCTGAGAGGCAGCTGCGGCAGAGTAGGTTTTCTGATGTTCTCTGGTTTCTGATGTGTTTTCCTGATTGGCCCGATCTCCTGGTGACATTCCAATTACCCTGCTGCTCTTTCCAGTGTATTTGGGCCCATGGTACATCACATGGGTTGCCAAGCTCCAGGTGGGGCCTGGAGATCTGGAATGGCAACTGGTCTCCAGATGACACGGATCAGTTCCTCTGGGGAAAATCTGGCTGCTTGGAGGGTGGACTCTATGGCATTAAACCCTAGTGAGGCCCCTTCTTTCCCCCAAACCCCACCCTCCCCAGGCTCCCAAAATCTCCAGGCATTTTCCAACCCGGAGCTGGCAACCTGAGGTGCCAGATTCATTCTTGAAGGTGGAAGAGGTTTCTGAGGAACGACCCTAGCTATTGCCCCATTCAGAGGGGGATTTTGCAGCTAGCATTCGCTCCACTTTTTCTCAACTGGGTGGGGAAAGTGCAGCTGAAAACCACATTCAGATACCCTGGGCCAACACGTACTGACTGCACAGTCACCCCTGAACAGCCATAAAGTAGTCATAAATCTTATGACCATCGTACTATAAAACCCGATGATCAAATGAAGCAAAAAGTGGCATGGAATGTGGAGAATGTGGAGAATCAGCCAGAGTGTAGGATTCCAGCCTCCTACCAGATCTTCAGCAGAGTTACAATATTTTCAATGAGGAGGAAAAAGCTGGGGGGGGGGGGGGGAACGTCTGTGCGCATCTGTCCTAAGAAGCATTAAGGAAGGCATGTGATGCCTGTCCAGATTGCTGTATCTAGAAAAAATCCATTCTTAGAAATGCCGGGCCTATAATTAGCAGTGCGAGTTGATGAAAGGGCCTTTGGGCAATCTTCCAGCCTTGTAAATCTATTGCAGTCATTGGATTCTTACAGCGCTTTTCTGCCAAATCTGTGTCTGTAACTAGGGATGCTTCAAATATTCCCGATCCGTTCTTGGAGTGAAAATTACATATATGGCGCTGCTGATAGATGTCCCAACCAGAGAAAATCAGTTCTAATACCACTGTTGAACTGAGAGGTGTGTGTGGTGAAACAGTTGTCCACAGTTGTTTAGGTAGGGTTGCCAGCCTCCAGGTGGGGCCTGGAGATCTCCCGCTTTTACAACTGATCTCCAGCTGATAGAGATCAGCTCTCCTGGAGAAAATGGCTGCTTTGGAAGGTGGACTCCATGGGATTGTACCATGCTGAGGCCCCTCCCCTCTCCAAACCCCGCCCTCTCCTGGCTCCACCCCCAAAGTCCTCAGGTATTTTCCAACCCGGACTTGGCAACCCTATGTTTAGGTCTGATCTCTATTGCCTGGAAACAAGTTAGAATGCCAGGAGAACTGCAGGCCCCACCTGGAGGTTGGCAACAATAGCTTTGTGAAGGTTATAGGTCCACTGTCATAATGCCAGCATGATGAAGGGCAGAAATATTTGTGGAAAGAAAGGCACAGCTTGTGGAAACGGCTGCTTGCTGTTCCGGGTCACCAGAAATCTGAATATGTGTTGACTTTTTTAAATTAAGACTTTGGTACATTAGGATTTTGTACAACGTTTCTCTCAACTTCTCATGAGGTAACCCGACAGAGACTAATGGCTGCAATCCAGTCCTGAGTTACATGTGTTAGCTGGGGATGCCTGTGCTCCCTCTCAGCTACTTTGTGAGCTACTGGCATTAAAGTTGTGAGCAAGCGATTTGGCTACGGCATTAAATTAGTTTGCTCTGGAGCCATCCTTCCTGAGTCAAGACAAAAATGTGTGAGCTGGAGGCTAAAAACCTGTCAGCCAGCTCACACTAAGCCAGCTTAGAGAGAACACTGGATGCCAGCCTCCATATGGGACCTGAGGATCCCCTGGAAGTACAGCTCATCTCCAGACGACAGAGAGCAGTTGCCCTGGAGGAAATGGATGCTTTGGAGCATGGGCTGTATGGCATTGTAGCCCACTAAGGTTCCTGTCCTCTTCTCAGACTCTGCCCCCACATTTCTAGTAGTTCCCCAACCTGGAGCTGGTGACCTTACTTCCCCACCCCGTGCCTTAGGGTTACCAACCTCCAGGTAATAGCTGGAGACCTCTCACTATGGGTGCGTTCAGATGGGCAGCTAAGTCCCGCTATTGGCCCGGCTGTAATTTGTTCTCGATCTTTTAAAACCGGAACAGCATGACCAGACAGCTGTCCCCGTGAAGTGCCTTACCACATGAGGACTCCGCCATGGATTGTCTAGACGGCGTCCGCCTAAAGGAGCCACATGGTGTTTGTTTTTTAAAAAAACAAAACCTTGTTTGTGCATGCACATATGTGCCTCACCGTCTACTTGTTTTTCCACACATGCACGGACTTGGATGTTAAAAGCATTGCCAGTGGTACCTTCCTCTAGGTACCATTTCAGTTAACAAAGTTCATAAGTTTTACGGGCCCTTCAGAAACATGACATTGGCCGGAAGGTTTGAGCGGAGCTCTGTGGCCTTCGCACGTTTACACGTTTATGCGTATATCGCTAAGAATTTTTTTCAAATGGTGGCTGTTCGGGATGGTCTGGAGGCTGGAAACCCTGCCTCAGTAGGCTATAATGCTATATCCAGCCTCCAAAGCAGCTGTTCTCGCCTGGGGAACGGATCTCTATTGTTCGCATATATTTTGTTATAGTGGGAGTTCTCCAGTCCCCACCTGGAAGTTGGCAACCCTATTCAACTCTGTTAAGTGCTTACATTATCCTGGAGAAGGCGAGTCATATTAGCCATTCCTTGTTGCTCCCTCCAAATGAGCCATCAAATGGGAGCACTCACTGGAGAAGACCCTGATGCTGGGAAAGATTGAAGGTCAAAGAAGAAGGGGACGGCAAAGGATGAGATAGTTAGACAGTGTTATGGATGCAACGAACATGAAATTAAGCAAACTCCGGAGCACAATGGAAGACAGGAGGGCCTGGCGTGATGTGGTCCATGGGGTCATGAATAATCGAACTCAATTGTGCGACTGAACAGTAGCAGTTGTTCCCCCCACCTTATTGACAGAAAGCTATATTTCATCTCCCTTTTTCAGGAGGGGGGTGAATATTTTCCCGGGGAGCTGGAAACAAGACTCACCCCCCCATACATAAACCAGAGAACAAAGTGGAGGCACACAAACTGGTCAGCGGAGCGATCCAGTTTGCAAACAAACTTCTTTTGCTTGCAGCATAAATATTCAGCCAGAAAGAGGGGAAAATTGATTTTTACCAGTCACGCCGAGTGACACACGGCAAGTAAACAAACAGCATAAAAGCTGTAAAAAGTCAGTTTTCTTTAAATATATATATATATATATATATATATATATATCTCCTTATGGTTTTAGTAATCCGGATCAAATGTGAAGATCTGCAATGATAGTCTAGCTTCAGGGCACAGGCCTGGTTGGACTGAAAGGCTGGGTAGAAAAATGCTGCAGACAAGATAAGGCTAAGAGTGAAAAGAGAATAATCTAGTTAAGGGAAACGATGGGCCCTGCAGCTTGGATAGAAGTTTCTTCCCACATTAGCCAAACAGGAAAGTTGTCTCAAGATCTGGAGATGTCAGCCTAACCGACCTCACAGATCTGTTCTGAGGATAAGATGACACAGATCAGCTCCCCTGGAGAAAATGGCTGCTTTGGAAGGTGGACTCCATGGCATTGTACCATTCAGAGGCTCCTCCCCTCCCCAAACCCCGCCCTCTCCTGGCTCCACCCCCAAAGACTCCAGGTATTTGTGAAACTCCGACCTAGCAACCCTAGTTCCCTTGGAGAAAATGGCTGCTATGGAGGGTGGACTCTGTGGCATCTCATCCCTGCTGAGCTCACTCCAGCCTCCAAACTCCGGCCTCTCCAGTCTCCACCCCCGGTGAAGAGTTGGCAGTTTTAATACCAGTACTCCTGAGTCACACTGGGCCCTATGTGCATAATGTATTCTATAAACCTAGGGTTGCCACCAGAAGATCTCCCACTATTACAACTCAACTCCGGATGACCAAGATCAGTTGCCAAGGAGATGGGGTTGGGAAACTCTTGGAGATTTGGGGGTGGAGCCTGGAGAGGACAGGGACCTCAGCTGGGTATAATGCCACAGAGCCCACCCTCCAAAGTATCGATTTTCTCCAGGAGAGTTGAGCTCTGTAGTGTGGAGATGAGGTGTAATTTTGGGGGATCCCCAGGTCCCACTTGGAAGTTGGCTGCTTTGTTGGGTGGACTCTATGGCATTAGACCCGGCTGAGTCCCTTCCTTCCCCAAACCCTCCCCTCCCCAGTCTCTACCCCCAAAATCTCCAGGTATTTCACAACTTAGAACTAGTGACCCTATATGAGCCTCTTTATCAGCCCGTTGAGCTAGATGTATTCAGGCCTCCCCCTCTTAGAAGTGTTTCTAATTTCATTGCATTTCTCTCCATTTCCTCTGAAATTCCTCTAGGTGTTTTTGAAGCTCACCTGAGCAGTTTGGACAGTCTAATTGAAATACTTTTGGACTTCCCTCAAAATTGCTATAGATGTTTTACCTGAGCCAGGCTTTCCAAAATTGCCTTGCATTTGGCTTTGGGCAAAATCACTGGCAGCTCAATTTTAGGCTATCAAATTATACTTATTAAAAATATTTGTAGCTTGGTTTTTTTCCCCCCACTGGTAAAATGATTTATTAAAAAAAGTGGCACAGAAATTTCCAATAGCAGATTATCCCAGCAAGGTGCAAATAAGCTGGCTTCGTAGAAACAATATATATATATATTTAAAAAGTTACCCAAATTTCATAGCAGCAGCAGATTTTTTTTTTAAAAAAATGGTGTTATAAAGCACAGAAAATGTCACTCATTCAAAGATGGAGTCAGTTAAAGGCTGGCCTCTACTCACTGAATAGGCAGGGCAATATAGTGGGTGGTGTCTAGGCTGGCCCGTAACCAGGGCTCATTCCGTAGCAGGAGCTCCTTTGCATATTAGGCCACACACCCCTAACGTAGCCAATCCTCCAAGAGCTTACAGAGCTCTTCTTACAGGGGCTACTGTAAGCTCTTGGAGGATTGGCTACATCAGGGGTGTGTGGCCTAATATGCAGAGGAGCCCCTGCTACGAAATGAGCCCTGCCTGTAACTAAGGGGGGCTATTGGGGGCTTCTCTGATGTTCTTATGCCAGGAGAATGACAGCCTTCTAGATCTCATCAGGGCAGATCTCATCCCATAAGGTGGGGGGCGCAACAGAGAATGCTCATGCACAGGCAGTTTGGATCTTGCCCGTTTGCAGGGTGGCACCAGTTGAGTTTGCTGGGATGGTGTAGTGGTTAGAGCGCTGGAGTCAGATCTGGGATTCCCAGCTTCGAATCCCCACTCTGCTATGGATGCTTGCTGGGTGACTTTGGTGCAGTCACACACTTTCAGCCCAGTTTACCTCACTGGGTTGTTGTTGTATGAGGATAAAATGGCGGCGAGCAGAACTATATAAACCATTTGGGCCCCCATGGGAGTGAAAGGCAGGATGTGACTAAAAGACATAAAAAGCAATACAAAAACCCACTACGGTACAATGACGGTGGTGGAAAGGGCTGTCAAGGCACAGCTAGGGTTGCCAAGTCTTGAAAACTCACCGGCAGGGGGGAGTCCTCCTCTCACCGGGAGTTTCTTCTGGCGCGCGCGCCCATTGACGTCACCGGAAGTGATGCAGCACGTTGGGGGCGTTGCCAGGGCGACGCTCTGGCAATCGCCCCAAAACTCTTTGGTATCATAGAGTTTTGGGGCGATTGCCAGAGCGTCGCCCTGGCAACACCCCCAACGTGCTGCCTCACTTCCGGTGACGTCATTACGTCGTCCTTCCTGGACGACGTCGGGGGTGGGGTTCCCCCCGCCGGCCAAATGCTGGCCGGGGGATCGGGAACCCCTTTAGCGGGGGATCCCCCGCCCCCCGGGCTGACTTGGCAGCCCTAGGAAGTGACCTCTGTAGTCTGGAGATGACTTGTAATTCTGGAGGATCCCCAGGTCCCACCTGGAGGCTGGCATCCCTGTAATAAAGGCAGCCCTAGGCACAGCCGACTTGTGGCAATCTTGTAGGGTTATCAAGGCAAGTGGCAACCAGAGGTGGGTTTGCTGTTGCCTGCCTCTGCGTGGCAATCCTGGATTTCTGTGTTGGTCTCCCTTCCAAGTACTAAACAGGTAGGGTTGCCAACTCTGGATTGGGGAATACCTGGAGATTTCTGGAATGGAGCCTGGGGAGGGCGGGGTTTGGGGAGGGGAGGAGCCTCAGTGGGGTGAAATACCACAGAGTCCTCTCTCCAAAGCAGACATTTTCTCCCGGGGAATTGATTTATGTGGTCTGAATATCAGTTGTAATAAGTGGGGAAACTCCAGGGCCCCCCTATTGACTGGTAACCCTATAACCAGGGCTGACACTGTTTGACATCTGAGATTTGACGAGAACAGGGTAGCCTGGATACTCCAGCTCAGGGCCAGTCTGGTGTAGTGGTTAAGTGCGCAGGCTCTAATCTGGGAGAACCGGGTTTGATTCCCCACTCCTCCACTTGCAGCTGCTGGATGACCTCAGGCAAGCCATAGTTCTGTCCAGGGCTCCGTTCGGGCCGGGGCGCGCCGGAGCGACGCTCCGGGAGAGAGTCAGCGGGGGGGCGGGCACATAATCAAGCCCCGCCCCCAGCTCGCTTTCCCCGGCGCACCAGCCCATTGCAGCCTCCAGGCCCTTCCCGATCGCCCTCCCTGGCCCGCGGCTCACTGCCGGGCCAGGGAGAAGGCTCCAGCCTCCCTCCCCCCCGATCGCCCTCCCTGGCCGGCGGCTCGCCGCGGGCCAGGGAGAAGGGTCCAGCCTCCCCCCCCGATCGCCCTCCCTGGCCGGCGGCGAGCCGCGGGCCAGGGAGAAGGCTCCAGCCTCCCTCCCCCCCGATCGCCCTACCTGGCCGGCGGCTCGCCGCGGGCCAGGGAGAAGGCTCCAGCCTCCCCCCCCCATCGCCCTCCCTGGCCGGCGGCGAGCCGCGGGCCAGGGAGAAGGGTCCAGCCTCCCTCCCCCCCGATCGCCCTCCCTGGCCGGCGGCGAGCCGCGGGCCAGGGAGAAGGGTCCAGCCTCCCTCCCCCCCGATCGCCCTCCCTGGCCGGCGGCGAGTCGCGGGCCAGGGAGAAGGGTCCAGCCTCCCCCCCCCCATCGCCCTCCCTGGCCGGCGGCTCGCCTTGGGCCAGGGAGAAGGGTCCAGCCTCCCTCCCCCCCGATCGCCCTCCCTGGCCTGCGGCTCGCCGCGGGCCAGGGAGAAGGCTCCAGCCTCCCTCCCCCCGATCGCCCTCCCGGCGGCGTGCCCGCCCACCGACCCCATCTCCCTCCTTGGCCAGCGGGCACGCCGCCGGGCCAGGGAGAAGCCCCCAGCCCGCCCACCCACCCCATCTCCCTCCCTGGCCAGCGGGCACGCCGCCGGGCCAGGGAGAAGCCCCCAGCCCGCCCACCCACCCCATCTCCCTCCCTGGCCAGCGGGCACGCTGCCGGGCCAGGGAGAAGCCCCCAGCCCAGGGAGAAGCCCCCAGCCCGCCCACCCACCCCATCTCCCTCCCTGGCCAGCGGGCACGCCACGAGGCCAGGGAGAAGCCCCCAGCCCGCCCACCCACCCCATCTCCCTCCCTGGCCAGGGGGCACGCCGCCGGGCCAGGGAGAAGCCCCCAGCCCACCCACCCACCCCATCTCCCTCCCTGGCCCGCAGCAAGGTGCTGGGCCAGGGACAAGCCCCCAGCCCTCCCCCTCCTCACCATTCCTGGGTCGTGGGGGGGAGGTAGTAAGGGAAGAGCTGGGCCTGAGTGGCTTTAAGCCACTGGGGCCCAAGCAAGGGGGGGGGAGGGAAACACCTTGTCTGCCTGTCTGTCTGTCTTCCTTCCTTCTCTCTCTCTCCCCCACCTACTTACCTTCCTGTTGCTTCCTTCCTTCCTTCTCTCTCTCTCCCCCACCTACCTACCTACCAGCCTACCTTCCTCTGTCTGTCTGTCTTCCTTCCTTCTCTCTCTCTCCCACCTACCTACCTACCTACCTTCCTCTGTCTGTCTGTCTTCCTTCCTTCTCTCTCTCCCCCCTACCTACCTACCTACCTACCTACCTACCTACCTACCTACCTTCCTCTGTCTGTCTTCCTTCCTTCTCTCTCTCTTCCACCTACCTACCTACCTACCTACCTTCCTCTGTCTGTCTGTCTTCCTTCTCTCTCTCTCCCCCCCCTACCTACCTACCTTTGTCTGTCTGTCTGCCTACCTGCCTTCCTTTCTTCCTCTCTTTTCTCCCCCTACCTCCCTACCTTCTTTCTTTCCTTCCTTCCTTCCTTCCTTCCTTCCTTCCTTCCTTCCTTCTCTCTCTCTCCCCCCACCTACCTTCCTTCCTTCTTTCCTGTTCCCTTCCTTCCTTCTCCTTTCCTCTCTCATTCTTCCTTCCTTCCTTCCTTTGCCATTAGATAGGCTTGCCAGCTCTGAGTTGGGAAATACCTTGGAGATTTTTGGGGTGGAGCCTGAGCGTGGGTATTGCCTTCTGACACACTTCCAGTGATGTCAGGGGTGTGTGACCTTCTGACACTTCCGGTGACGTCAGGGGGTGTGGCATATGCAAATAAGTTATGCTAATGAGCTCCTGCACCTCTTTTTTTACGAAAGGACCCCTGGTTCTGTCAGAGCTGTTCTCTCAAGAGCAGTTTCTGTCAGAGCTCTCTCAGCCCCACCTACCTCACAGGGTGTCTGTTGCAGGGAGAGGAAGGGAAAGGGGATTGTAAACTGCTCTGAGACTCCGAGTGAAGGGCGGGGTATAAATCCAATCTCTCTCTCTCCTAAAACCCACTAATCCTTCTCCCCAATAAAAGGCCATCATTGAATACAGTCTCTGAACACATGCTTGGAACTTCTTGGTATTTACTCCTGTCTTTTTTTTTTTTTTTTAATCGTTGAATGACAGATGAGTTTTTAAAGGGCTAAATTGCATGTGCCTAAATATATATTTTGCTGCAATCCAAGGAACTTGCACATCAGGCGTACGGTACTAACAAACCGGATAAAAAATAAACTCATCATTCTCTCCTACTTGTGTGGTGGAAGCTAACTTAACTGGCTTTCCACTACAAATGCATTTTAATGTATATAATTAACCCCAGTTTTTTCCCAAGTAGTTTCTTCTAAATCAGAACTCTGAATTACACAGATTCCCCTGAAAGCTTTTAAACAACGCTATTACTTCCACTGAGACGTCTTGCTTATGGCTTTTCAAAAGACAGTGTTTGCGACAACAGGGTGGGGGGTGGGAGGGGGGGGGAAGGGCCATTTAGGCAATGACTGCTTTGAATTAATAGGAGCTGTACATTATATTTATTTTACCATTCTGTAAAAGTCCAGCTTCTTTCCTGAGGCTTTTGTGCTGTGCCCCCTCCAGCAGTCAGAGCTGCCCATTAGTGTTGCCAGGTCTGGGTTGGAAAATACCTGGAGACTTTCGGGGTGGATCCGGGAGAGGGCGGGGTTTGGGGAGGGGAGGGGCCTCTGCGTGGTAGAATGCCATAGGCCGATTTCGCACTAGCGTTTGCCCCAGGTTTGCCCTCATGCTTGGACCGGAGCTTCTGGTCGATTTCACACCAGTTGCTCCGGGCTCATGTTTTGCTCTGGAGTATCGCCCTGCTGCACTGGAGTTTCCCTGGAGCAAACAAATCCTGTTTTTAGAGGATTTTCCTGTTTGCTCCGGGGGAGAACCCAAAATGAAAACACGCCCACTCGCCCGCCTTTCTTCAGGGCCGCCCCATTGTGGGAGTTTCTCATTTTTTTTGGAGAAAACCCTTCATCACGCTATATCGAAAGGGCTGAGGTTCCAAGTGGGAAAATGAAGAAAATACTCCGGAGGAAACTGGGAGGGGAAATTCCGGAGAGAACGAGAGGCAACTGGAGAGTGCGAAATCGGCCATAGAGTCCACCCTTCAAAGCAGCCATTTTCTCCAGGGGAGCTGATCTCTCTCAGCTGGAGACCAGTTGTAAAAGCTTTGAAATTGCAAGGGGAAAAAAGCCTGGAGTTCAGTCAGGCGGAAAGTAAGCTATTCGATTAGGAAGCTGGGCCAAGGTGTTGAATGTACCACTGATGCTCTCCAGAGAACAGAGGTAACATCAGATCTTCCAAGTCCACCCAAGAACTCAGTGGTAAATGAGATGTACAGTGAATAATAAGACTGCGGGAATACTCTTCTTTCTCTAAAAGGTAGAATGGCAGATGATGGCTCACTGGCAGAGCTACACAGGTCCTTTCCACACTGGCCTGCCGCTCCAGATTTTCTCAGCGTTCAAGTTGAGGCAATTTAACTCCACAGCAAAATAGCATCTTAATAACCCTGGGGCAACAGCAGGCTGAAACCAGGCTGATCACTGAAAGTAGGTAGCGTAATGCGGAATAAAAAGAAGATTGAACTTGATTTTAGTGCCGAATGGGAAAAAACCTGGACTGATTTCCCACAAGGCGCTGCCCTGGCTTCATTCTTCCGTTCCCCCCGATTGTGTGCTTTAATCTCTCACTATTTGCCGCGGGGTGCATTTTGACCTGCGGCTTCACACGATTTCCACCGTGGCTTCAGTGATCCTGTTTTTTTGAGGATCACTGAAGCCACGGGGAAAATCGGACAGAGCTGCGGGTCAAAATGCGCCCCGCGGCAAGTAGTGAGAAATTCAAGCACGCAATCGGGGGGGGGGGGGGGAAGGGAAGAACGAGACCTGGGCAGCGCCTTGTGGGAAATCGGACCTGGATTAAAAAGCAGGTTGAATTCGATTTTAGTGCAGAATTGTTTGGAGGACACTGCAGTGAACATGGATTAAAAGGAGAGCGTGGAAAGGGCCACAGAAAGACTCAGGTTCAACCCTCGGTATCTCCAGCTAAAAGGCAGTGGTAGCAGAAGAGAAAAGAAGGGACTGGATTTATACCCCACCCTTCACTACCCGAAGGAGTCTCAGAGCAGTGTACAATCTCCTTTGCTTTCCCCTCCCCACAACAGGCACCCTGTGAGGTAGGTGGGGCTGAGACAGCTCAAAGAGAACTTGTAACTGACCCACGATCACACCAGTAGCTGCATGCAGAGGTCTGGGGAATCAAACCCGGTTCTCCCAGATTAGAGTCTGTGCTCCTAACCATGACACCAAACTGGCTCGCAAAGACTTCCCCCCGAGACTCTGGAGAGGCCCTGGTACACTCATGATGTGGTTTTCCTGGTATTCCATCAATATAGATTGCAGTCCAAGCTCATGGTACCTTTGTTTTGCAACAGAGATGTATCAGAACAAGTGAAATAATGTGAAGTAGGACTGCTATTGAACTTCATGACAATTCTGGCTTGATTGGAATACTCGGAGCAAAACTTTGGTCAGCCATTTTCTTGACTGTGTTACGAAAAGTCCATTTTTTTACAATTAAAACTGGTAACCGCGTTTTCTGTCGACGCATATAGATCAGGTGTGGCCAAACTGTGGCTCGGGAGCCGCATGTGGCTCTTTCACACATATTATGTGGCTCCCGGCAGGGCGGCTGGAGCAGCTAAATATCATTAGCAAACAAATATCACTGGACAAATAAATATCATTATCAATATCTGCTTTTACCGCTTTTGTTATTATTTTTGGCAGTCTCATTTAATGTTAATAAAAAGCAAACCTGCATATTTCCCAATACAAATATGTAATATTTGTTCCTGTCTTGCGGCTCTCAAACATCTGATGTTTGGTCTATGTGGCTCTTGCGTTAAGCAAGTTTGGCCACCCCTGATATAGATGATGTCAAAATGGCACATCAGTATATCTTA
The DNA here is from genome assembly GCA_029233225.1 of Lepidodactylus listeri. NCBI lineage: Eukaryota > Metazoa > Chordata > Lepidosauria > Squamata > Gekkonidae > Lepidodactylus > Lepidodactylus listeri. Next base: position 17,626,209 of record JARCFY010000004.1, read on the forward strand.
TTCTTGATGTGGCCAAATCTGTGGTTACTGGTGACTGGAGCCATAAAAAGGCGACTTTTTTCTATAAACCGGAGAAAAGCCGCAGGTTTGCAGAAAAATCTAAAATCTTAAGAAAAAAACATGCTTTTAAAAACCCAAATAATAGAAACAGCACCTGTACCTCTAAAAAAAGAGATCCCAGTGGCCATTGAAGAGGTTGGCAGACAACCACAATAGTATTTCCAGCCTTCAAGCCTTGGTTCCTTTTTATTAAAAAGCAGGGGGAAGGCCTCTTTTCAGGGCTCTTTTTGGCTTCGAGATGGAGCCAGGCCCAGCAGCAACTGATGAGTGACTTGCTACCCCATGATTTGCATGACTGATCCAGATCTGGCTGCTTGCTACTGTTCAGTATCAGCCAACCCATGAAAGTTAGTGTGTTGAAGTGGTTGGAATTTCAGGCTAGGATCTGGGAGACCCAGGTTTGAATCCCCATTCTGCTGTAAAAGCTCACTGGGTGATCTTGGGCTACTCACTGTCTATCAGCCTAACCTTCCTCTCAGGATTGTTGTGAGGATAAAAGGGAGGAGAGGGGAATGATGTAAGCTGCTTTGGGTCCCCACTGTGTAGAAAGATGAGCAGGGGTCCGTTGGAGCGGGAGCGCCCAGGAGCGCAGCTCCGGGAGTGAGGAGCCCAGGGGGCGGGCACATGATCAAGCCACGCCCCCTCCTCAGCTTCCCCGAGCAGTGCAGAGGCGCAGCACCCCGGGGAAAGCCCTGCTAGGGTCTTTATTGTTTTTAATGTTTTGTTTTAATATTGATAATTGTATCATTGTTCCTTTTATGACTGTGTGCTGCTTTTCCAGAGACTTGCTCAAGGCAGCATATAAATTTTCTAAGTATACCATTTTTTATCTGGGCACATGGCACATAAGTACTGGAGAAATTTCACCAACCCTTCAGCAGCTTCCACCCCATCAGTTTGGTGTAGCGGTCAGGAGTTGGACTCTAATCTGGGAGAACCGGGTTTGATTCCCCACTCCTCCACATGCAGCTGCTGGTGTGACCTTGGGCCAGTCACAAGTTCTCTCAGAGCTGTTCTCTCATGAGCAGTTCTCAAAAGACCTCTCTCAGCCCCACCTACCTCACAGGGTGTCTTGTTGTGGGGAGGGGAAGGGGAAGGGAAAGGGTGGTGCACATGTCCTGGGTATCTCAAGTCAACTTGAAACCCGGTGGTTTCAAGGGAGCAGGAAGAGAATGAGGGTGTGTTCTTTATGCTTATTTTTATTGCACAAAGTATTGGATGGGGAAGGGAATGGAGGGAGAGCAGGTAAGTTTCACTCACCTGTGGAGTGGAGCCTGAGGGGTGGGTGTTGCCTTCTGACACACTTCCAGTATGGTAGGGGTGTGACATATGCAAATGAATTATGCAAATGAGTTATGCAAATGAGTTATGCTAATGAGCTCCTGCACCTCTTTTTCTACGGAATGACCCCTGAAGATGAGGCATACACAAAGTAGATAAATAATAAATATAGCTGAAGATGGGGGCTGATAAGAGGCACATTGGTGGGTAGGTGGGTGAGAAGGAAGCAGAGGAAGGTGTGGCTATGGGAGCTGCCAGGAGGAGAGAAAGAGGAAATACTAGGGAGCGGATACAGGGGATACAGGGAGAAGTCATTTCCCTCTGCTGGTCCCCAGATGTGCAACCCGGCCTTGCTCAGCAGATGTCACCTGCACAACCTGGCCAGACTTTTCCCGGGGAGATACTGCCAGGGGAAAGGAAGGAGAGAAAGTTGTGGGGGGAGAGATAAAGGTAGGTTAGCGGATGGGTGGGAAGGAAAGGAGGAAGCTGGAAAAGTGGATATGTAGGGTTGCCAAGTCCGGTGAACTTACCGGCGGTATCATAGAGTTTTGGGGCGATTGCCAGAGCGTCGCCCTGGCAACGCCCCCAACGTGATGGTGTCACTTCCGAGTGACGTCATTACATGTGAGAAGTTGTCCAGGCTGGACGACTTCGGAGGCGGGGTTTCCCCCGCCAGCCGAATGCTGGCCGGCAGATCGGGAACCCCTGTAGCGGGGGATCCCCCGCCCCCCGGGCTGACTTGGCAGCCCTAAGTCTATGGGAGCTTTCAGGGGAAGGAAAGATGAAATAGTGGGGAAGTAGGAAATGAGACGTCCCCTGCAACTCGTGTGTGTGTATGCACATAATTTTGCAAAAGCAAGACAACGGGAAGTTTGCCGAAGAAATCTGTGGGACGCAGATGGGCTTCTTGATCCTATATGAAAATGTTAAGAATCAGCACAGAAATACATATTTGTACATACTGACTCAACCCGGGTGTACCATTTTTGCCAGTAGTCCTTGGGCCGCGATATTTCATCAGAATGAAGAAATTGAACATTACAGGAAGAAAAGAAAAAGGCCGGGAAAGAAAGATTTGTGGAGTCATTTGACTTGGGTAGATTTGCTAGCGCGCATTCCCTTTGGTCCTATCTGAGCCAAACGGAAGCAAAATAGCTCTTTTCCATTACTTCGGTTCTCTGCCCTTCAGCTGTTGTGTGAAGGAAAGCGGGAGGGAGGTGGGGGGAGACGGGCCTTTCCTTCCCGTTAAATAACCTTGCAGACTTTAATTTGAAACAAACAAAGCATTTTAAAGCGTTTCTCCTCGGGGGGATTGTACTGAGTGTTCCTAAATTGCTGAATATTTAATAGTCAGGCACGTGCGGCAGACCCCAAGGTCTGTCCCCCGAATGATAAGCCCCTTTTTATTAAATGAACTTTAATTACTTAATAATTAGGCCTTCTGTAGGGGGAAGATGGGGATCTTGATAGGCTGCCAACCAGGCTGTAGGGCAAAGCAGGCTTGCGTGCCTTTTACCGATTAGAATGTCAATGGAGGTGTCGGGAGAGGATTCTCCGAGGCCCTGCGTAGAAGACAGTCATCCCTATGGGGACAGAAACCTGAAGTTAAGGGGGGGAAGGACCTTGTTTCTTGGCTGCTGCCTTAAATTAATGGAAAGGAGGCAGCAAAAGAGGCTTCGATCAGAATGACGGGAACAAAGAGAACGGGGAAGCGCAAAGAAGTCAAGCTTGGGGACAATTTCGTATTTCTTATCCTTGCTGTTTCAGTCGGAGAATTCCCACACTAGTTATGGTTTTCCCTTTGCGCTAATTGACTCGGTGCAGTTTCCTTTTCGTGCCATTGCGATCCCCTTCACCAAATTTCCCCCTTATCATGTACATTTTTTTTTACATTAATAGGGTGTCGTCAAATCAGTGCTGTACAATATAATCGACTAATACATATTGTAAATATTTTATATTGTGTATGCCTTGACCTCAATAACCCCAGCAAGCCTAGGGTTGCCAAGTCTTGAAAACTCACCGGCGGGGGGAGTCCTCCTCTCGCCGGGAGTCGACATCACCGGAAGTGACACAGCACATTGGAGGCATTGCCAGGGCAACGCTCTGGCAATCACCCCAAAACTCTATGGTATCATAGAGTTTTGGGACGATTGCCAGAGTGTCGCCCTGGCAATGCCCCCAATGGGCTTTGTCACTTCCGGTGACATCATCATGTCATCCTTGCTGGACGACGTTGGGGGTGGGGTTCCTCCCGCCAGCCAAATGCTGGCCGGCGGATCGGGAACCCCTTTAGCGGGGGATCCCCCGCCCCCCGGGCTGACTTGGCAGCCCTAGGCAAGCCTGATCTCAGAAGCTAAGCAGGGTCGGCCGTGGTTAGTATTTGGATGGGAGACCACCAAGGAATAGCAGAGACGCAGGGGCAAGCAATGGCCAACCAATCTCTTGCTTCAACCCCCCCCCCCCCACAGTATATAATATCACATAAATTTTTATTTATTTTTTTAATCTTTATTTTTATACCCCGCCCTCCCCACAAGTGGGCTCAGGGCGGCTTACAGGGGCATAAATGCCAGTTAAAACATTGTAAAACGATTTAAAATCAACAATAACAATAAAATTCCAGTAAATTACAGATGTATAACTACAATATCTAATAAAGTGCTTCCAGTCTTACCAATCAGATGGCTTCCTATCGGGTTGGGGTCCTACCAACCATAACCATTGGGCCTGGGCTGCGTTCAGGGCCAGCTCATATTAGAGATTTTATTACAGTGGGTGTTGCTACTGTTTCTACTGGTGGCGGCTCCTAGCCAAAGGCCTGGCGGAAGAGCTCTGTCTTACAGGCCCTGCGGAACTGCATTAAGTCCCTCAGGGCCCTGATCTCCTCCAGGAGCTCATTCCAGACTGGAGCTGCCACCGAAAAGGCCCTGGCCCTGGTGAGCCTGGCTTCCCTGGGGCCCGGGACATAAAGTCGATGACATGACCCCGACCGAAGTGCCCACTGGGGTATATACGGGGAAAGGCGGTCCCTCAGGTAGAGTTAAATCAATACAGTGCAGCATGTATACAGGGATGAATTCAACAAAAAGTCTTGACAAATATTGCTCTATGCAGCCCATCTTTCCAGGTTGGAAAAATCCCAGAGATTTGGGGGTTGAGTCTGGGGAGGGCAGAGTTTTGGGAGGAGGGGGCCTCAGTGAGTTATGTAAGGTTGCCAAGTCCCTGCTGGCCACTAGGGGTGGGAGTGGGGTTAGGGTTGCCAGATTGAGGTTGGGAAACTCCTGTAGATTTGGGGGTGGAGCCTGGGGAGGACAGGGACCTCAGTGGGGTACAATACCATAGAGTCCCCCCTCCAAAGCATCCATTTTCTCCAAGGGAACTGGTCTCTGTAGTCCGGAGGTGAGCTGTAATTCCAGGGGATCCCCAGGTCTTACCTGGAGGCTGCCATCCCTATGTTTATGTCATAGAGGCCACCCTCCAAAGTAGCCCTTTTCTCCAGGGAGAGGGGTCTCTGTTGTCTGGAGATCAGTTGTAGTTGCTGGAGATCTGCAGACCCCATCTGGGCCCTGGCCACCCTGTCCTCTCTCCAGAGAGCTTGGGGTGGTGAGCACGGCTCTCCTCTCCTCCATCTTAATTCTCCTAACAGTGCTCTGGTGGAAGTTTTACTAAAAGTGACTGACTCGGCATCAAGCAGCGAGCATCATGGGAAATGGAGATCCAAACCTTTCTCTCCCAGCTAGGGTTGCCAGCCTTCAGGTGGTGGATGGAGATCTCCTGGGATTACAGTGGATCTCCAGGCAACAGAGATCAGTCCCTCTGGAGAAAATGGCAGCTTTGGATGGTAGGCTCTATGACATTATACCCCTTCCTCCGGCTCCACTCCCCAAATCTCCAGGTATTCCCCAACCCAGAAGTAGCAACTCTTCTCCCAGCCCTTCTCCAACATTCTTACTACTTCCACAGTAGGGTTGACAGCTCTGGGTTGGGAAATACCTGGAAATTATTGGAATGGAGCCTGAGAAGGGCAGGATTTGATGAGAGGAGTGGCGTCAGCAAGGTATAATGCCATGGAGTCCACCCACCGAAGCAGCCATTTTCTCCAGGAGACCTGATCTCTGTAGTCAAGAGAACAGCTGTAATTCCTGGAGATCTCTGGCCACTTCCTTGACAACCCTAAACACCACCCATTATATGTCCCTGCCTATTCAGTGAGTACAGACCAGTTTTGGGGACTTGGGGAGGACAGGGACCTCAGTGGAGCACAATGCCATAGTGTCCACCCACCAAAGCAGCCATTTTCTCCAGGGGAACTGATCTTGGTCGCCTGGAGATCAACTGTAATAGCAGGAGATCTCCAGGTGCCACCAGGAGTTTGACAATCCTATCCCACAGATTGGCCCTGTAAATGGATGAGAAATGAAATGGCAGCAAAGCAAGTAATGTTGCTAAGGATAGCTTAGATTGACAGAACATAAGAACATAAGAGAAGCCAATGTTGGATCAGGCCAGTGGCCCATCCAGTCCAACACTCTGTGTCACACAGTGGCCAAAAACACCAGGTGCCCTCAGGAGGTCCAGCAGTGGGGGCCAGGACACTAGAAGCCCTTCCACTGTTGGACCCCCCCAAGAAAACAATGCATCAATCTCCCCAGACTGAGAGTTCCTATCTATAGTAAAAGTAAAGGTTTTCCTTGCTTGAAAACCAGTAGAATACAACTGTAGGGATGCAGTGCTCATCTCTGTTTCCAAACCGAAGAGCCAGTGTTGTCTGAAGACATTTCCGTGGTCATGTGGCTGGCATGACTAGATGTCAAGGCACACGGAACACTGTTACTTTCCCACCGAAGTGGTACCTATTTATCTACTTACAATTTCTTGCTTTCAAACTGCTAGGTTGTTAGGAGCTGGGACCAGAGACGGGAGCTCACTCTGTCATGCAGCACTCGGGTCTCGAACTGCCGAACTACAGGCCTTCTGGACTGCAGTTCGGCGTCTTAACCACTTGAGCCACTGCAGCCCCCTATACCTTGTGGCTAATAGCCTTGTGGTTAGCATTGCCAACCTCCAGCTGAATGAATGAAATTCTATTGATGTATAAATATTGTTGCCTATTTCACTTCTGATGGGACCCCAGAAAAATGCTGCTATTTACAAGTCTTGTACTCACAAAGAGGATTTTTGTGCCTTATATCTTTTATGTGTATCACTGTCCTTGAAAAAAAAGATTGTATTTGATACGGGGAGTCCCCTGGGATCAGTGTTTGTGAAACTGACAAGGTGTTGTTTGAATGTCTGTATATAGTTTAAACCTGCAGTTTGATATATTGTTGTGGTGAATTTATGTTTTGAAATACTGGACACCAATATTTATATAACAAGAGGGGGGAACCGTGATACTTGCCGGGGGGGGGGGGGAGTATCCCAATCCTTCTCCCATCCACCCCTTCCCAGTGGCAGTGGCAGCGAGCCCCAGCAAGCCTTCTCTCACCCCCCCTCCCCGGCGACAGTGGCAGCAGTGGCGGCAGCGAGCCCTGCCAATCCTTCTCCCACCCCCCTCCCTGCACTGGTGATGGTGACACCTGAGCGGCTCACAGCCTCCAGGCCCACCAAGCCTCCCCCACAACGGCCAGAGCATTCCCTGTGCATGCACAGGGAATGGTTTTACTGTTGGGGGGATTTAAATATCCCTGTATAGTTTTTTTAAAAAACTTTTTAGATTTTTCTGCACATCTGGGGAGTCATCCGAGTGTGCAGAAAAAAATCTCTCTGCCTCCCAAGTGCCCTTTCTGTGCAGATTTAGATATCTGCACAGAGGGGGCAACTTGGCTATTAGTATATAGAGAAGAGGTGGGACCCGTGATACTCACGGGGAGGGGGAGGATTTCGAAAGGCTGCAGCTCCACATTGAGGAGGAAGCAGCTCCCGATAAGTCTTCTTCCCCCCTGGCACCGGTGGCGAGGCCTCAGCAGCTCTTAGCCATCGGGCCTTTGATCTCTCCCCCCCCCCAGACCGGCGGTGAGGCCTCAGTGGCTCTCAGCCACCAGCCAGCTACAGAGTTCCCAGAATGTTCTCTGTGCATGCACAGGGAATGCTCTTTAACTTTGGGGGGGATTTAAATATTTCCTGTATAGTTTTTTTTTTAAAGGATTTTTCTGCACACCTGAGGAGTCCCCCAAGTATGCAGGAAAATCTCTCTGCCCCCCAAGTGTCCCTGATGTGTGGATTTAGATACCCACACGCACAGGGGCACTTGGGAATCAGATATATAGATAGTATAGAAACATTAACAATAAATAAAAAGCACAAAATAGATTTACATTAAGTATACATTTATTACACACTGTGATATTTATTTTCCTATATCTTCCTAACACCGTGACCCTTCGTTTTTGTCCTAACCTCCATCTGGGGCCTGGAGATCTCCCCTGGAGAAAAAGCAGGGCAAACTCTATGATGTTACACCCCACTGGGGTCCCTCCTCTTCCAAACCCTGTCCTCCCCAGACTCCACCCCAAATCTCCTGATATTTCCCAAACCAGTTAGCAACCCCAGGCTGAGTCTGGGGAAGAGTGTGCGATCCTTATTTTTGTAACTGCACAGTAGCGATCAATCCAAGTTTCAGTAAGTTTGAGGATGGAAAGGTTGTGTGGAGAGGAATGTTGAGGACCGCCAATTGTTTTTCACAACCACCATGGGTATATTTGCCATGATGTCTTCACACACAGAAAAAAAGAAAAAAATACATTTCCCCTCCCTGTTTGCCTGACTCACCTTGACTGCTGCATTATGGGATCCCCTATTGTAATTATTGATCGGGAGTTGACATTTTAACAGCCTTCTACGGTCGTTCATGTAGCATTCCTCTTCACTTTTTTAAAATTTAAACAAGCAGAGAGGGGAAATGTCTAATGGTTCGGCTTTTCAGGTTCGCATCGGGATTGCTGTGGGTGGAGAGCCGTTAAAATCCTGAACTGCTGCCAATCGCTTAATGTGAAAACTAGTGGGCTTCTGTCCTTGCGATGGAATGAGAGTGCTGACAGCTAATGGGTCCTTGCTGCATGGAATTTAGAAGCAGATCTGCCATCCTGGGACATTCTGAACATGCAAGCAGAGAGGTAGCTGGATCCCAGCTGTATATTTCCATAAAATAACTCTCAGCTAGGATCGTCAGTTGGGGAAGGGAGACAAGAGAAGTCGGTTGTGGGGGCAAGATTGGCAGTGGGGTCTGCAAACTGGCTATCTGTACAGCCTTTCAACAGCAGCAACAGCAGCAGCAGCAAAAGCTCTCAGAGTTGCATTCAAAGCAATGTTGGCCAGCAATTAAAACACCATATAACCCATCTTAATGCTAAAAACAAAAATCACCCCCACTTCCTTCTGCCGTCCTCTGTAATCAGGACCTTTCTTGAATGGGTCTTTTAGATGTGGTATAGCCAGGGGTCATTTCGTAGAAAAAGAGGTGCAGGAGCTCATTAGCATAACTCATTTGCATAACTCATTTGCATATACCACACCCCCTAACATACCGGAAGTGTGTCAGAAGGCAACACCCACCCCTCAGGCTCCACTCCACAGGTGAGTGAAACTGACCTGCTCTTCCTCCATTCCCTTCCCCATCCAATACTTTGTGCAATAAAAATAAGCGTCAAGAACACACCCTCATTCTCTTCCTGCTCCCTTGAAACCACCAGGTTTCAAGTAGACTTGAGATACCCAGGACATGTGCACCACCCATCCCTTTCCCTTCCCCTCCCCACAACAAGACACCCTGTGAGGTAGGTGGGGCTGAGAGAGGTCTTTTGAGAACTGCTCATGAGAGAACAGCTCTGAGAGAACTTGTGACTGGCCCAAGGTCACACCAGCAGCTGCATGTGGAGGAGTGGGGAATCAAACCCGGTTCTCCCAGATTAGAGTCCAACTCCTGACCGCTACACCAAACTGATGGGGTGGAAGCTGCTGAAGGGTTGGTAAAAATTTCTCCAGTACTTATGTGCCATGTGCCCAGATAAAAAATGGTATACTTAGAAAATTTATATGCCACCTTGAGCAAGTCTCTGGAAAAGCAGCACACAGTCATAAAAGGAACAATGATAAAATTATCATGCGCCCCTGGGCTCCTCACTCCCGGAGCTGTGCTCCTGTGCGCTCCTGCTCCAACGGACCCCTGGGTATAGCTAGGGTTGCCAACTCCAGCTTGGTAAATTTGTGGAGATTTGGAGGTGGGGCCAGGGGAGGGAAGGGTTTGGGAAGGAGGAGGAGGAGATTGGATTTATACCCTGCCCTTCCCTCGGAGTCTCAGAGTGGCTTACAAACTCGTTTCCCTTCCCTTCCCCACAACAGACACGTTGTGAGGTAGGTGGGGCTGAGAGTGCTCTTTCCAGAACTGTCCTTGAGGGAACAGCTCTGTTGGAACTATGGCTTGCCCAGGGTCATCCTGCAGCTGCAAGTGAAGGAGAGGAGAATCAAACCTGGTTCTCCCAGATTAGAGTCTGCGCACTTAACCACTACACCAAACTGGCTCCTGGGGAGGGGAGCAACCTCAGCGGGGTATAATGCCATGGAGGCCACCCTTCAAAGCAGCCGTTTTCTCCAGGGGAGTGGATCATCATACCCTGGATATCAGTTGTAATTTGGGTAGATCTCCAGGCCCCAGCTGGAGGTCGGCAGCTCTGAGCATGGCATAGTGGTTAGAGTGTCAGACTGGGACCTGGGACAACCAAATTTGAATGCCTACTCTGCCACGGATGCTTCTGTGCCCGTCTTTCAGCATAACCTACTCACAAGGTTGTTGATGTGAGGAAGGGGCAAACAATATTAAAAGCCATGTTGGGTCCTGATCACGGGGGAAAGTGGGGGATAAATCAATACAAGTAAGCCTCAAGGAATAGAGGGTTCTGTGACTTTTGGAACAGTCGGAACCCTTTGCTGATTCCTGGAGGAGCAGAATGGGTAGTCAGAATCCCTCCATGATTCTCTTCATGCCCTGCCGTTAGGGGTGCCCGAACCCTCTGTGGAGGTAGGGGCTCCCCACCACCAGGCCCTGTCTCCCTGCCACTGATCACTAGAAAGAGGAAAGCCCAGGCTAGCTTGCTGGTGTCACACAGGAAGTGATGTCATCATGCTGATGGTGGCGTCTACAAGCATGGACGGCTTCAAGAGGGAATTGGATAAACATATGGAGCAGAGGTCCATCAGTGGCTATTAGCCACAAGGGATAGATAGGAACTCTCAGTCTGGGGCAAGTGATGCTCTGTATTCTTGGTGATTGAGGGGAGGGGCAACAGTGGGAGGGCTTCTGGTGTCCTGGCCCCACTGCTGGACCTCCTGAGGGCACCTGGTGTTTTTGGCCACTGTGTGACAGAGTGTTGGACTGGCTGGGCCATTGGCCTGATCCAGCGTTGGCTTCTCTTATGTTCTTATGCCAGGAACTTCTGGGTGACACTGGCATTTGGGCAAAAAATCTATAGTGGAAACCAGTTTTACCATTATACCAGACTGGCAGCTAGAAGGACCTGGCATGATGATGTCACTTCCTGGGCAACACCAACAACGTGGCTTTGGCCTTTCTCTCTCTCCTGGTAAATTCTCCCCTCATCCCCTTTCGGTTGCCAAGAGGTACCTTGTAACCCTTCCTGCTGTAATTCTTGTCTAATTGCATTGTTCATTGGATGACTTATGCTTTAAGACTGCATTGTTTTTTAAAGTTCTGTTAATCACCCTTGATTTGCAGGGAGAAAGACAAGCTGCAAATAAATCCCAGAACAAACTTAAGAGTCCAGTGGCACCTTTAAGACAAAAAAGGGTTTATTCAAGGTATGCATGCACACGAAAGCTCAAACCTTGAATAAACCTTGGCTGGTCTTAAAGGTGCCACTGGACTCTACGTTTGTTTTCCTGATCAGACCAACACGGCCGACCACCTGAAATAAATCCCAGAGTTAGTCTTGCTGTCCTAACGGTTGTCTCATCATTCTTCCTCCAGGCCCTTTGAGGTTCCTATCCCAGACGGACTCCGTCACAGCTTTCGCGGGAGATACCGTTTTGTTGAAGTGTGAAGTTGTCGGAGAACCTATGCCCACGATCCACTGGCAGAGGAACCAAGAGGACCTCATCTTGACCCCTGCCGACACCCGGGTGGCAATCCTGCCTTCTGGATCTTTACAAATTAGTCGAATTCACGCTGGGGACAGTGGGATCTATCGATGCCTGGCAAAGAATCCAGCCAGTTTCAGAACTGGAAATGAGGCAGAAGTCAGAGTTTTGGCAGGTAAGACACTTCATGCTATACAGAATTAGCTATCACACAAGGCTTTGTCCTTATTCATCCATTTGGTTGTAAAGTTCTACATCTAGAAAACGAAGTTAGCTAAAACAAAACAAAACCACAACCCTGCCCTACCCACAGACAGTCCATGGTACGATTGCCAGAAGTTCTCCTGTATTTTTAAATCTCCAGATTTAGCAATATCAAGGCATCTGTTACTTCATCAGTCCTACGGCTGCACTGATCCTCTGTCTGCTCCAGCGTGCTCTGCAGACAGTTGATGGAACCAGTAGAGGAATGAGAGGGATGTGCTATTGAGGAATGGAAGGGTGATGCTGTGGTTGTCTCATGTTTTAACACATCAGGAAATCTGGTAATACAGAGCCAGTCTCCAGACAACAACCTGGAAACAATATGGGGGGAGAGTGCAGGAGATCTGAGGGCAGGGAAATGAAGAAGAGTTGGTTTTTATACCCCACTTTTCTCTACCCTAAGGAGTCCGAAAGTGGCTTACAATCGCCTTCCCTTCTTCTCCCCACAGCAGGGTCCTTGTGAGGTAGGTGGGGCTGAGGGAGTTCTGAAAAAAAATTGTGACTGGCCCAAGGTCACTCAGCAGACTTCATGTGTCTCAAAGCAGCTTACAGTCTCCTTCCCTTTCTCTCCCCACAACAGGCACCTTGTGAGGCACGTGGGGCTGAGAGGGTTCAGAGAGGACTGGGACTGGCTCAAGGTCACTCAGAAGGTCTCACTTGTCAGATGCCAGGAAAGATATTGGCAGATGCCACATTGGAGACCCCTGCCATAGTGTATACATTTCATTTAATGGTACATCAGCTTTGACTCGGCCTCCTGCTGTACTATTAAATTCCTGGACGCAAGAGAGGAAGCAGTCACTGCCTTTCTCTTGAACAAAGCCTGAGGATGGGATTCATCCCCTCAGTTTGCATGAGCAAAAGAGACTTACCTTGGTTGCCTTTACTAGCGGCAGTTCCTGCACATTCTTCCTAAAGGTCCCCAGATGTTCAGGGATACAAATGGTTGCAGTATGAAGGGTAGGGTGGGATAGTTTTGTTACATGATTGGCATATCATTTTCCTTTTAAACAGAATATGATTTACCATCAAGGGCATCTACTTTCTAAACACTAGGAAGAACTTCCTGACAGTTAGAGTGGTTCCTCAGTGGAGCAGGCTTCCTCAAGAGGTGGTGGGCGCTCCTTCTTTCAAACAGAGGCTAGATGGCCATCTGACAGCAATGCAGATTCTGTGAACTTAGGCAGATCAGGAGAGGGAGGGCAGGAAGGGTTGCCTCAGTGCTTAGTTCTCGTGGCCCTTTCTTACATGTCCAGGGAAATGCTGATTGCCACTTCGGGGTCAGGAAGCAATTTTCTCCAGGCTGGTTTGCCCAGTGATCCTGGAGGGTTTTATCATTTTCTGGAGGGTGTGGAACAGCGGTCGCTGTGAGTGTGGAGTGGGAGGTATTTGTGAATTCCCTGCATTGTGTAGGCGGTTGGACTAGATGACCCTGGAGGTCCCTTCCAGCTCTATGATTCTATGCATCTGTGATTCTACGATTTACCCTTGGTGATGACTTGCTTGGAATGTGTGATGACTACTGAGATGCATTGTAAAAAGTCATGTTCCCAGATTTTGCAGATTAGTGCTCTAAATAGGCAGGATGGTGGAGATGTGGAGATAAAGCTGAAGTCTTCACTGTGGGGTCTGCAGTGTAGGCTTCATCCACCCACCGTCGCCCTGCCCCTTCTTTCAATATTCCCTGCACTTTGGTCCTGCATTAATGAACCAAACTGCGATCGAGCAGAAGGTTGCTGTGTAGACGTGCCCTCAGCCCCCATGAACTGACAGGACGGTTATAAAGATGAATGAGATGCAAACCGTAAGGGTCATTGCACACTAAACGTACTGTGGAAATTATTCGTAATGGTAACGATATCCTCTTAGAAGATGAAGCTGAGACTTGTGTTTCCCGCAGTTAGCCAGGCACACCAAAGTGGATAAGAAACATCCTAAAATTCCCTCCGCATTGAGAAGGCCAGTGTGATGAATGGACAGTAGACTACTAGACTACTAGACAGTAGACTATCATTGTGGGCAGAGACAGAGCAGACCGAGATTATGTCTACTGTGTTGGTACATGCACACCTCCTAGAGGACAGGATGGTAAACTGCAGGGGATACATACTCAGCAGTTGGAGGAGCTGGGAGTCTGGTAGAATTTGAGGAGTGTGGAGTAAGGTTGCCAGGTCTTACCCATCTGTTGGCGTACGGATCCTGGCTTCCCTCCTGGGTCTTCTGGCACTTCTTCAGCCTAACATACCCAGACGTCATCATGCTAGGCATGTTCTACAGGGGAATCTCTGGCATTAGGCTAAAAACTCTATGGTCACTATAGAGTTTCTAGCCGAATTCTAGAGCGTCCCCCGCGCGACATGCCCAGTGGGGCTGTTTGTGGGTGGGGTTCGCCCACCAGCCAGCTGGAGGCAGACTGGGGCTCCCAATATTGGGGGAACCTCTGCCCCATTGGGGGGTTGGCAACCCTGGAGTGGAGGGATTTGGAAATCCTAACTTAGATCCCCCTATTTTCCCTTCCTACAATCTCTACACCCCTGGGTTTCTCCCCTGCCCAACTGATGCTCAGCTGATACCAACATTATGTACATTCTGGTGCATTTTTTGTTCTTTAGAACTCTTATTTTAAAGGCTCCCCCCTCCCCCCCGGCCCGGTTATTTTGCAAAGTCGTGTTATTCTACATACGGGGGAGGATTTCCTAGGTAGAGAGCCAGTTTGGAGTAGTGGTTAAGTGCGCGGACTCTAATCTGGGAGAACCGGGTTTGATTCCCCACTCCTCCACTTGCACCTGCTGGGTGACCCTGGGCAAGCCATAGCTCTGTACCAGCTGTTCTCTCAAGGACAATTGCCTCAGAGCTCTCTCAGCCCCACCTACCTCACAGGGTGTCTGTTGTGGGGAGGGGAAGGGGAAGAAGTTTGTAAGCCGCTCTGAAACTCCAAGTGAGTGAAGGGCGGGATAGAAATCCAATCTCTTCTTCTTCATTAGTAGAGGCCTTCATCTGGCCTGTAGATGTTAACCACTTGATGCCTATTGGACACTGTAATGTAGACACTTAGGGCAAACACGTACCTGGCAATTACTTTCCAGGGAGAGCCTCTGTGGTCCAGATGAAAATTCTTGGAAGAAAAAGGCGGGGTTGAAATGATACCAATTGCCCTAGCTTCAGTGGGTGGCCCCTGTAAACCCCTGCTCTGGTTGTCGTATCTCTAAGTGGATGTTGCAGAGCTGTAGAACGTGCAGAAGAGGGCAGCCATGAATATAGGCAGCTTAAAAGGGGGATTCGATCGATTGTATGGAGCCGACAGTGGCTATTCGCCATGGTAACTAAAATGAACCTCCATATTTAGAGGCAGAAAACCTCTGAACGCCAGTGCTTGGGATAACAGCAGGGGAAGATCTTGGCCTCTGTTGCCCCTCCAGTGCAATTAGTTGGCTGCTATTTATTTATTTATTTATTTGATTTGATTTGATTTACACCTTGCCCTCTCCACCAAAGCAAGCTCAGATCGGTTTACGCAAACATGTTAAAAATAGATGAAAACAGAACACACATAAATATGAATATAAAACCCATTGTAAAATGCTCTTGAACCATTTGTATAAGAGTGGCAAGGCATTGGTAGCAATCAGTCATAACGAGTGGTGCAGCCAGCATCGGTGTTAGAACTGACATCTCAGTCCGGTTCATGCCAGCAAAGCACAGGCTATCATGGTGGTATTAGAGCGCAGAGGCTTCAGCTTATTAGGTGCGGCTCCTTAATCGAAGGGGCTGTGGTGGTTCCACGCGCAGAGACCCGGAGGGTCAGACGGGAGAAAGTGGGAGACAAAGAAGAGGGGGACGGAGGCCAGGAGTAACCCCCTCCCTTCCTTTGTCACGACCGAGGTTCATCCTGTGACTAAAATCCTCCGAGAATAATCGTCCTGAGGCGACTGTCCTCTCTGCACCTAGGTACCGATACTGGCCTTTCTTTGGTTGGGAATTATTGAAAAATAACAGCTTGGGGGGGGAACTCAGTCATATCAATTTTTCACCTAATTAATTAATTAATTAATTAATTATCCTGCCCTCCCCCACAAGTGGGCTCAGGGAGGGTCACGGCATTCCATTAAAGATTCCATTAAGCAAACATAATGGCATTCAAGCATGAGATATAAACATAAACTATAAAACCCAAATTTAGATCCAGTCAGAGGGATTTACAGTGGTCAGAGTATCCAACTAGGTTCTCATGGATCCAGGTTCTAATGACGCTCACCGAGTGACTTTGGCCAAGACACCCTATTTCAGCGTAACGTACCTCATCAGGTTACTGTTAAGAGGATAAAAGGAAGAGAGGAGAGCAATGTTGTCATCGGCTTTGGGTCCATGTTTGGGAGAAAAGAGGATTAGAGATATCTTAAATAGAGAATGAGACAATTGTATGTTCCTGCGTGCTATCAGGGAACTGGCTTGGGGGTAAAGGTAACCATTCCTTCATCAGTGCCATTGTCCCAATTCAAACTGTACCCTGTACTAGCTTTGTCAGGGATCCGGTCAGAAATCCCGGATATCTCCCTGACTTTTTTTTTCCCTCTATTCTTGAATTGGGAATAATAGCAGTCTTAGAGTTACCAGGGTGAGCCTGGAAACTGGTAGGGAGGTTGGGAGGCAGGGAAATCAGGGAGCGAATGGCATTGGCTATACTGTGATGTCACTTCTGGAGGGGAAATGGAAGTAATGTAGGGTAGCTCTAGGAATTGTCAGAAACTCTATGGTTTTACCACAGAGTTTCCAGTGATTTATGGAGCAATCCTACATCAGTTTCAGATTTGCCCCAGAAGTGACTTCACGATGTAGCCAGTGTCACTTCCCCAACCCCAATTTCTCCCACCACTGCTCTGAGAGAAAATGGGGGAAAGTCTCCTGCCACAGTGAGAGCTTTGGCAGTCCTAAGAAATCTGACTCTCTTCCAGGTTGACTGTGAGGAAAACCAAGAGAAAAAGGAGATAAAATGCAGGTCTGCTGTGGAAATGCTTGATACTAGAGAGCAGGGGTCCTTTCGAGCAGGAGTTCAGGGGAGCTCAGCTCCGGGAGTTGGTGCCGGCCCCCCCCCCAATGCGGAGGAATGCCTGCTTGTGTCATGGCTGCAGCAAAATGACCCCATCCCCTGGAAAGGTCCTTGTTCCTCCGACCAGCCTTCTGAAGGCTTCAGCCACCACTGAAACTATTAGGGTTGCCAAGTGTATTTAACTTACCGGCAGGGGGGGAAGCTCCGCTGGCTGGGAGCTTCCCCGGTGTGAGCGCAAAGCGCGCGTGCCGGGCGGCGTCACCGGAAGTGACGTCAGCACGTTGGGGGCGTTGCCAGGGCGACGCTTTGGCAATCGCCCCAAAACTCCATGGTATTATAGAGTTTTGGGGCGATTGCCAGAGCGTCGCCCTGGCAACGCCCCCAACGTGATGGCGTCACTTTCGGGTGACGTCATTACATGAGGGAGGTCGTCCAGGCTGGACGACCTCGGGGGTGGGGTTTCCCCCGCCAGCCGAACGCTTGCCGGCGGATTAGGAACCCCTGTAGCGGGGGATCCCCCACCGCCCGGGCTGACTTGGCAGCCGTAGAAGCTATCCTCCCAGAATAGTGGTATTTCTGAGGCTTGGCTTAGTAGCTGTCCCCTCTCTGCCAGCTCTTTCTTTCTTTCTTTCTTTCTTTCTTTCTTTCTTTCTTTCTTTCTTTCTTTCTTTCTTTCTGACATACTTCCGGTGATGTCAGGTGGCTTAGCATATGCAAATAAGTTATGCTAATGAGTTATGCTAATGAGCTCCTGCACCTCTTTTTCTACGAAATGACCCCTGCTAGAGAGGTGTTCCTCTCCTGTTCTTTGAATTCGGCATTGGCTTGTTTTTTGTTGGAACCATGGCATTCTTTCATCTCAGCGATGAACAAATAAACATTGGGCAATCTCTCACTTAAAAACAAATGCTTTGCTTTGCGCCAGACGTTCCGTTGTCTTTTGTTTAAAATAAGCCTCATCTCTTCCGAACTAAAAAAACATAACCTTGATCAGTCAATCTGGGCAGATATTTTGACAACTGGTGGGAAAAAAAAAATAAGAGGGGTTAAATCAGCTAATATAACACCTCTTGTTCCTAGAAAAGAGTATTACCCAACCAGAGGAAAAGAAAATACATAATGTTACAATTCGTGAGCAGCAGCATCCCCCCCCCCCCCCATTTTCCATGTGTGCAGTGCAAAAACCTCCTGGTTTTTTTCTCTTTGCAAAGCTCCCTTAATTGATTAAATTAGGTTTTCTATTGGATACAAACAAATGAATGGAAAGCATTGTTTGAAACCATTAATTCTCACTGCTTGCAGATAATAACCTTGCATAGTTGTTCAGGGCAGATTCCGTTGATGCTTAAGAGCTTAGCTTAGCTTCTCCTAGAGGCTTCCCCTTTGTCTCTTGTACTGTTCACTTGAAACAATTCCACGGGAATAAAATTGCCAGGTAGTCAGTGGGGCAAAGCGGAAGCAAAACTTGTTAGCCAGTTTGTGTATGTTTGCGCGCGTGTGTGTGTGTGTCCCCCCTTCTTAACCTTCTACAGTCAGTTGGCTTTTCGGATTATTCTGTTCCCTACATAAAGGTCTTCGGGAGCATGCAAAAGATAGAAAGAAAGCAGGGGTTTTTTTTTTTGCATTTGTCATCATCATTCAGTCTGAAAAAATAAATGACACACACCAGGCTTTGCATTAAGAGAGCCGGGTGGTTGTTAAGCAACAGCTTCATGAGAAGAGGAGAAATTAAAACTTCACACCTCCTTAAACACCACTTAAGCCACCCTGTGGCTCAGCCAGTGCTGGAAGATCCAGTTCCCACTCTGTAGAATTGCTTTACTGCTTCACCATTAGGCTAACTCAGTTCCCTGGGAGATGTCTCAGTTGATGCATCCCATACACACCTGCCCTCTGGCTTAGTGCTTTCCTTTCACCTAAAGTTGCCAGCGCTGAGTTGGGAAACACCTGGAGATTTGGGGGGGGGAACTAAGGAAGGCTGGGTTTGAAGAGAGGAGGGACTTCAGTAGGGTATAATACCATAGGCACCATGTTCCAAAGCAGCCATTTTCTCCAGGTGTTGAACTCTGTTGCCTAGAGATCAGTTGTAATCCAAGGAGATCTCCAGCCACCACCTGGAAGTTGGCAAGCCCACCCTTTCTTGATATCACCTTTGTGATGTCACATCCTGTGATGTCACTTCCAAGTCAAAGGCCAAGTGGTGTTATGTCCCATGTCCCCCCCCCTTCAAATGATGTCACTTCCAGAACACTGTACCAAAACCCCACCCCTTCCTGTTATGTCACTTTCAGGGCACTGCCCAAACTAGGGCTGCCAAGTCAACCCGGGGGGTGGGGGATCCCCCGCTATAGGGGTTCCCGATCCACCGGCCGGCATTCGGCCGGCGGGGGGAACCCCGCCCCCG
This sequence comes from Lepidodactylus listeri, assembly GCA_029233225.1. Lineage (NCBI taxonomy): Eukaryota > Metazoa > Chordata > Lepidosauria > Squamata > Gekkonidae > Lepidodactylus > Lepidodactylus listeri. The sequence goes on from JARCFY010000004.1 coordinate 17,645,360, forward strand.
AAGTCGTCCAGCGTGGACGACTTCCCCAGCGTAATGACGTCACCTGGAAGTGACGTCACCACGTTGGAGACGTTGCCAGGGCGACGCTCTGGCAATCACCCCATTTGGTTGCCAGGGAGGCTCCCGGGCGAAGAAGGACTCCCCCCCGCCAGTAGGTGAGTTTGACTTGGCAGCCCTAGCCCAAACCCACCTTCTTTCAAAAATCAAATTTTAGTAATCTGCCATATATCACTTCCCACCCGCACTTTTTCCCTGTTGGATCTAGCCAAAAATTGAAGCCATTATTTTCACCCATGCATCAAACCCCACCCCTTCCTGTGTGCAATTGCAGGGAGAGCGGCTTAGAAATCAAATAAATAAATAAATAAATAAATAAATAAATAAATAAATGTCACTTCGAGGGCACTGTCCCAAACCCGTTTTCTCCGTGCCTTCGGTAAACCTTTTTTTTTAGGTTTACCAAAGGTGCGGAGAAAATGGCATGAAGCCCCGTATTAACACACGTGACGCAGCAAAGGGTGTGAAATTGACACCCAGCGCTGGGACAAACGGAGGCAGAACGCCGGCACAATGTGAGTGGGAAAAAGGCCTATGTAAATCTTGATGCTCCATGTCCAGATATCAAAACTAGCCTCTCAGGTATCTAGGCTGTGGTCACATGGCAAGGTAACCACAATTTTGGTCCCACTATAAAAACAATCGGGAGTTGTTTTGTTTTTTCCTGGGTTGGGAATGATCATACATCCCTCCCTGAGCCACAACCATTGCGCAACATGGCTCTGAACAGCATCTAGATAGCTGCACCACCGTTTTGGCAGCGCAGCCTGAGATTTTTTTAAAAAATTGTTTTGCACATGTACACATGCGCATGACCGAATCACCGCCCACACTGGACTCGCCTGACCCTTCCTTCCCCGCTGGCCTACCTCCCCCCCAGCAACTTTCCCCACCATCTCCTGCTGCCCAGACAATGGGACCCTCCTCGGTCTCACCTTAACCAAGGGCCCCTGGAAATCAGGGAAGGCGGCGGTGACAGCTGCCTGGAGCACAACAGTTCCTCTGCAAAACCAGCCTTTCCTTGGTGCCAGGGGCTCCTTCCCTCCCTCCTAACACCACAGCTATATATGTGCTTAAATGTTGAATTTGTTCAGCACACAATTGCTCGTGCACTCAAAGGAGGAAAAAAAACACAATCGCGTGAAGAATGATCAGACGACCCTAATCGCAATCCAAACGAGAGATATCTGTCCAGATAGGCGGAAATGCGGATTTAAAGCACAAATACTGGGCAAGTACTGGATTTCCCCAGTGTCGGAAAATGTGCTAGGGACTCGGGAGCATCGCGGGAGTGAGCCCGCTTCAGCGCGGGAGGCGGATCGGCCCATCTGATCAGCAAATTTAAATGTGGGAGGGAACAGCGGCGAAACCCAGTCAAAATGACCATGTGACCGCACCCCTAGTGAACACATGGCCGTTTCACTGAACACCTAAAGCTGCCTTTTTCTGAATCAGACCCCTGGTCCATCGAAGTCAGCATTGTGTACTCAGACTGGCAGTGGCTCTCCAGGGCCTCAGGCAGAGTTGTTTCACATCACCTCCTGCCTGGTCCTTTTAAGTGGAGGTGCTGGGGATAGAACTTGGGAGCTTCTGCACTTCAAGCAGACGCTCTACCACTGAACCACTGATCTGGGGTACCCTGGTAAGGCTACCTCTGAGCAAGTATAAAGGGAAGAGCTTCCAATGAGTTGAGCTGCCGCCTTGCGTGCATGTCTTTAGTGGTCTTCAGCATGTGGGCGGGATTTCAAATATAGCCTGCTTTCTTAAACAGGAAAGAAGCTTCATTAGTAAAGATTAAACTACCATAGCAGGAGAATGCAGATCTAAGGAAATGAAAGGAAAACAACAATCCAACTAAGTTGCGTTACAAGATAGTTACCTTAGATGGAGCAAACACCCCCCCCCCACACACACACACTTACTTGCTGTCCCCATCAGAGGAGAGGGCCCCTGATCACAGCGTCTGGGCAAAGTGTTTGAACCCAGAGCAAAGGAAGATTTCACCTTTTGCAACTTCTCCCCGTTTAGGTTAAAACCTCCTGCTCCTCCAATCCAGAGTTAGAAGAGGAGGAGGAGAAGACGAGATTGGATTTATACCCCGTTTACAAACTCCTTCCCCTCCCCACAACAGACACCCTGTGAGGTAGGTGGGGCTAAGAGAGCTCTTTCCAGAATTGTCCTTGAGGGAACAGCTCTGTCAAAACTATGGCTTGCCCAAGGTCACACCAGCAGCGGCATGTGGAGGAGTGGAGAATCAAACCCGGTTCTCCCAGATTAGAGGCTGTGCTCCTAACCACTACACCAGACTGGCTCTCTTAGGTATCCTGCCCCTCATGGGAGATGCTCAGCTCTCGGCAGAAGAGGCCCTCCAGCGCGTTGCCCTTGTCTCGCTCTCCCTGATCAGGTTTTATGATGCACATCCATCTGATATCAGCCTTAGCTTGTTCTTTAGTTCTGACGTTGCACCGCTTAAACGTCATCACGTTACGTGTTAATTTGCTGCTCAGTCCCTATCTGTAAGTCTGAACCTTACCTAACATTCCAATGTGTTCGAAAAAGTGTGCCTTGCGCACGAAAGCTCATAGCATGAATAAACCTTTGGTCTTAAAGGTGCCCCGGGACTCTAAATTTATTCTACGGCTTCAGACCAACACAGCTGACCACCTGGATCTATCCGTCAGATCCCCTGGACAGGTTGGCCCAAATGGTGTGGTTTTTCCTGCTGGACCCAAGCTCCTGTTTTTCTGACTCTCCCAGCTTCTAATAGGGCACAGGTGACATGGTTATTATCAGATAGAAACAATTCTGTCACGCTGTCTGTGGCAAAAAAAAAATAGGGGCGTTAATTAAACAGCAGCAGAAAAATATCAAGTAAGGCATTATTTTATTTTATTTTATTATTGTATTTTCTGCTCAAGGCTATAGTTGTATGAACAGTGATAGATAGACTCTCCCCTCTTGAGAAAATAACCAGTTGCCATGGGTTCAAGGACACCAAACAGAACAGTGGATTCATGAATGGGTCTTCTTTTGTTTTTCCTTTTAAAACCAAGTGCACAGAGCCCTGATTCAGATTGGAACTGTGACAAAGGATGGAGGGAGAATTAAGCCTTGCTCCTGCACTACTTTCTTCATCCAAAGTAACCCCATGGAGATGGTATTTGTCCCATTGGGTAAAAATGCAGAATCTGGTCAGGGGCAAGTGGCAGCTCGTATTTGTCCCATTGGGTAAAAATGCAGAATCTGGTCAGGGGCAAGTGGCAGCTCGTTCCCATCAGGAAAATGATATCCAGGCAAGGTAGAAAAGAGTAAGAGTCCAGGAGCACCTTAAAGACTAACAACATTTGTGGCAGGGTATGAGCTTTCGTGAGTCACTGCTCAGTTCTTCAGATATAGCTAGAATGTGAGTCCATCTGTCCTTATATCATGGAGAGTGGAGTGATTTCAGATGCTGAGTGGCAATTGCAAATGAATGACAATAACAGGTGTGATTGAATTAGCTGTGATACGCAGAGGGGTAGTAGGCATGGAGAAATCCACATTGGTAATGAGAAAGGAAACCTGGGTCTCGATTCAGTCCAGGAGGACGCATTGTCTTGACCCTCATTATCAGCTGCAATTCAGCACTCTTTCTTTCTAACCTCCCTTTGGAATCCCTTTGAAAGAAAGCTGCTACTCTCAAGTCAGAAACTGAATGTCCTGGAAGGTGTAAACCCTGTTCGTCTGCAATCCTGATCCACATCTTCTTCTCAAACAATTTTTAAAAGTTTGCAATCTCATTCACGGACCTCCCAGAGTTGAATATACTTTGGCCCTCAGTAAAAGGAGTATCACCATTTCTGTCTTTAGAATCATGCTTCATAGAATATTTAATCTCACAGCTCTCCTAATTATAGAATAGCCACAAATTGAGCATGTTCAGCAAGCTGAGCACATTCAGAAAGCTAGGTCTGGTCACATGATTTTAAAAGCAAAAGGGACTATTTGTGATTCTCTCTTGTTGTTGTTGCTGTTATCGTAGAAACAACCTAATTGCCTATAATATGCTATACTTAACAACTCAACGTGAACCCCTCCAGCAGCTGCAGAATACAAAACGGCAGGCTTGCTTTATTCCATGCCTTTAGCATCGATATTTTCTCATGGACGTACGCTCGAGGCAAGACGAAAAGCATGCACAAAGCAATTTCTTTTTCGCACAAAGCAATATGTGACATTTACCCTTACCAACAGCCTCTTGGCTGCTAAGACACAATCCTGCGATGACAGCTAAGGATGCCAGCTCGGGGTTGGGAGATACCTGGAGGTTCAGGGGGTGGAGCCTGAAGAGGGCGGGCTTTGGGAAGGGGAGGGACTTCAGTGGGGGTATGATGTCATACAGGCCACGACTATTTTGTTCAGGTGAACTGATCTCTGGGACCTGGAAATCATTTGTAATCCCAGGAGTTGAGAATATGAGTTCTGTCTGTCTGTCTGTCTCCAAAACATTAGCACAATTCATTCATTTATTCATTCATTCATTCATTCATTCATTTTCTAAGTTAGATTTATAAATCGCTCAATCCTTTATTTATTTGTAAAACAGCTCCATGTATAAAAAAAGCAACCTGATGAAGCCTTGGGGGAAACAGAATACTTACCTAGGAAATTTATCATTGTTTGTTGTTTGGAAGTGGTTTGGAAGCAGCAGCAGCTCCACATGATGTGAAATAAAGGAAAAGAAGAAGAAGCAAGTTTGTGGACTGTAACTGTAATAGAACCATTGTTTTCACAGTGAACTTTGGCGGGGTGTACCTTTGGTTTTTCACTGTGGTCCAGTTGTGGGGTGCACCACCTGGAGGCTGGTGACTCTTAACAACAGTAGAAGCAGGGGTCCGTTGGAGCGGGAGCGCACAGGCGCGCAGCTCTGGGAGTGAGGAGCCCAGGGGGCGGGTACATGACCAAGCCCCGCCCCCTCCTTGGCTTCCCCGAGCAGTGCAGAGGCGCAGCGCCCCGGGGAAAGCCCTGCTAGGGTCTTTATTGATTTTAATGTTTTGTTTTAATATTGATAACTTTATCATTGTTCCTTTTATGACTGTGTGCTGCTTTTCCAGAGACTTGCTCAAGGTGGCATATAAATTTTCTAAGTATACCATTTTTTATCTGGGCACATGGCACATAAGTACTGGAGAAATTTCACCAACCCTTCAGCAGCTTCCACCCCATCAGTTTGGTGTAGTGGTCAGGAGTTGGACTCTAATCTGGGAGAACCGGGTTTGATTCCCCACGCCTCCACATGCAGCTGCTGGTGTGACCTTGGGCCAGTCACAAGTTCTCTCAGAGCTGTTATCTCATGAGCAGTTCTCAAAAGACCTCTCTCAGCCCCACCTACCTCACAGGGTGTCTTGTTGTGGGGAGGGGAAGGGGAAGGGATAGGTGGTGCACATGTCCTGGGTATCTCAAGTCTACTTGAAACCCGGTGGTTTCAAGGGAGCAGGAACAGAATGAGGGTGTGTTCTTTACACTTATTTTTATTGCACAAAGTATTGGATGGGGAAGGGAATGGAGGAAGAGCAGGTCAGTTTCACTCACCTGTGGAGTGGAGCCTGAGGGGTGGGTGTTACTTTGTGGGCTACTAGTATTAAAGCTGTAAGTGAGCGATTTGGCTGCTGCATAAATTAGTTTACTCTGGAGCCATCCTTCCTGAGTGAAGACAAAAATGGGTGAGCTAGAGGCCAAAAAAACTGTGAGCTAGCTCACACTAACTCAGCTTAGACAGCACACTGATTATAACAGCATCCATTTATCCCGGGGCAAGTGTGGGGCGAAACCGGGGTGACCTCAATGTAATGTGGAAAAAAAATATATCCCGAGAGAATTTCAGGGGTGAACTTGCCTGTAGTGTAGAATGTAAGTTTGGGGACAGGGTTGAACCAGGATTTAAGGTCTAGGGCGGAAAGGACCAAAATCGGGGGGGGGGGGGGGGGGAGAGATTTTAAGAGTCGAATCTCCCTTTTTCAGAACTTTGAGTCTCGAAAGCTTCAAGCCTGAACATCTTGTTGGTCTCTAAGGTCCCACTGGACTCGAATCTAGTGCTTCTACTGGAGGCCGACCCGGCTCCCCCCTGAAACGATGTTCAAACGTGTTGATTAATATTTTATAGAGTTCATTAATATTGTACAGTGGCAAGACATAGCAAAGAAAAATGCTGGAATAGAAATGTGGAGGTATGAACTACTTGAGGGGTAAGGAGCATGGCATACAAGATTCTGATTGGGGAGACCAGCAAGACCGGGTAGTGGAGGAAATGTTGGACTTGGACCGTAACTACTCAGCTATGGGGAAATCACTGTTCCTCGGCCCAAGCTGCATCTAGCATTCGCTCCGCTCTCTCTTACCAAACCCAGACTGGAACAGAAAGTCCCCTCCGCATTGCAGGCCACTTTCACTTTGATGGATTGTCGAATTTTATGGCAGTGTCCAGACTGCATGCCCGCTTTCACTTCATTTGATCTCTCCGGTTGTATTGGTACCATCTGCATAGATTTATGGCCAGTTTATGACCATTCAGGGGTGACTCTGCACTCAGTATGGCGTTGGTCCGGGGTATCTGAATGTGATTTTGAGCCGAATCTTTTTTTGTTCCAGTGTGGGTTTCGTAGAACAGCAGAGTGAATGCTAGGTGCACAGCGGGCCTCTGTCTTTTGATGAAAGAAACCAAAGGAGGCTCCGGAACATTCATCGGACGATCCCATTTGACTTTGGACCTTTATTGATCACATTATAGAGCAGTGGTGGCAAACCTCTGGCACGCGTGCTAGAGGCGGCACTCAGAGCCCTTTCTGTGGGCACGCACGCAGTTTGGGCACTCAGTCTCTAAAAGGAAAAAGACGACACAGACTCGAGGCTGGGCTGCTCTCAAACTTACAAAGTATGAGCCAAGATTAGACAAATTATCAGCATGCATACAACAGCAAAAATCACATAAATTGTTCAAATGAGTTCTTTTTTCTAAACGAAAACCTCAGTATTCAGGTTAAATTGTCATGCTGGCACTTTGCGATAAAATAAGTGGGTTTTGGGTTGCAGTTTGGGCACTTGGTCTCTAAAAGGTTCGCCATCACTGTTATAGAATATCACTTTGTACATTTTTGTATTTATCTTGTCGCATAATACATACGTTTTTTGTACTTTGTTTCTGTTTATTTAGTGCTTTATGCACAGCCTCCTTCTCTTTCATCGTCTTAGTGGCTGTGGTTCTCTATTTTTGTGCGCTTCACTGTTTTTCAGCATGGTGGGTTTTGCTTGCTTGCTTGTTTGTTGGGTTTATATCCTGCCTTCCTCGCAAGCGGACTCAGGGCGGGTGACAACAAGAACATTTACAGAGCCGTTAAAACAAATCGTCACGATACACAGCTTCAAACCATTTAAAAGATGGCAAAAACTATACCTTGGTTTATAAGGTTCCAGCGGGGCTAAATAGATGACAAAGCAAATTATCACGACAGTAACATCTCTTCACATGGGCAAATGTAACAGGGCAGTTTTCAGCAAGGGTGGCCAGATGATTGGGTGTCCACTGCCTCAACCAAGGGCCTGGCAGAACAGCTCCATTTCACAGGCCCTGTGAAACTGTAGTACGTCTCGCAGGGCCCTGATCTCAAGCAGGAACATGTTCCACCAGGCGGGGGCCAGGACAGAAAAGGCCGTGGACCTGGTCAAGGCAAAGCAGCTGGGGACAACCAGCAGATGTTGATCAGCAGAGCACAAGGCTCTCCGAGGGACATATAGGGAGAGACAGTTCCTTAGATATGTCGGTCCCAGGCCACATAGGGCCTTAAAGGTTAATACCATCACCTAGAAATGGATCTGGCCCCATCACTCCTTGGCAAATAGAAGGGGAAGTAATGGAAGCAGTGACAGACTTCATGTTCCTGGGATCCAAGATCACTGCAGATGGTGACTGCAGCCATGAAATTAAAAGACACCTGGCTCCTTGGGAGGAAAGCGATGGCAAACCTAGACAGCATAATAAAAAGTAGAGACATCACCCTGCCAACAAAAGTCCATATGGTCAAAGCCATGGTATTCCCAGTAATGATGTATGGCTGTGAGAGTTGGACCATAAGGAAGGCCGAGCGCCAAAGAATAGATGCTTTTGAATTATGGTGCTGGAGAAGACTCTTGAGAGTCCCCTGGACTGCAAGGAGATCAAATCAGTCAAACCTAAAGGAAATCAACCCTGACTGTTCCCTGGAAGGCCAGATCCTGAAGCTGAAGCTCAAATACTTTGGCCACCAAATGAGAAGGGAGCACTCCCTGGAGAAGCCCCTGATGCCGGGAAAGAAGTCAAAGAAGAAGGGGACGGCAAAGGATGAGACGGTTAGACAGTGTCATCGATGCAACAAACATGAGATTATGCAAACTCCGGAACACGACAGAAGACAGGAGGGCCTGGTGTGATGTGGTCCATGGGGTCGCAAAGAGTCGGACTCAATTGTGCGACTGAACAACAAAGAAATGCATCTGGTACTCAATTGGTAGCCAGTGCAATTGGCGTAGCACTGGCTGAATGCGCACCCACACAGACGTTGCAGTCAGCAGGCGGACCACCACATTTTGCACTAGCTGGAGTTTCTGGATCAGATTCAAGGGTAAGCCCACATAAAGTGAATTCCAGTAATCTAACCTGGAAGTGACCATTGCATGGGCCACTGTGGCCAAGTCCCGGGTGGAGAGAGAAGGGAGCAATTGACTGATCTGTCAAACATGATAAAAGGCAGACCTGGCAGCAGTGGAGACCTGGGCTTCCATAGAAAGTGAGGCATCCAGGATCACCCCAGGCTCCTCACCCTCAGTGCCGGCACCAACAGAAGTCCTTCTTCACCCAATGAGTGATTAAGACGTGGGATTCACAGCCACAGAAGGTGGCAGCTGCTACAAGCATGGACGGCTTCAAGAGGGAATCGGATAAACATCTGGAGCAGAGGTCCATCAGTGGCTATCGGCCAGAAGGTATAGAGAGGAACTCTCGGTCTGGGGCAAGTGATGCTCTGTATTCTTGGTGCTTGGGAGGGGGGGCAACAGTGGGAGGGCTTCTAGTGTCCTGGCCCCACTGGTGGACCTCCTGATGGCTCCTGGTGTTTTTGGCCACTGTGTGACACAGAGTGTTGGGCTGGATGGGCCACTGGCCTGATCCAACATTGGCTTCTCTTATGTTCTTATGAACGTCATTTGCCATGTCGTTGCTCACTCACCCAGTTTGTGGCGATCCTCTGGGAGCTCCTCACAGTCAGCCTTGTTTTTCACCATCCTGAATAATTTTGTGCGATCTGCAAACGTGGCCACCACACCGTTCACACTAAGGCTGATTTTACATCTGACTTTCCCGCTGGAATCATTCTAGTTCCAAAAAAACCTGCCCACACCTCTGTGCGGTGTGAAACCGTGCTGCCACTGAAATGTCCATATCTACTAATTGCCCTCCTGTGGTCAAGCTAGTATTATACCGCTTTATTCTGCTTTAAACAATTGTGGTTTCTTAGTGCACTTAGACCCCCTGGAGTGAAATTTCACACCACTGTGAAATCAGCACAGGAAAAGACAGCAGTCAAACTACTTTAGAGGGGAGGTGTAAAATCAGCCTAAGTCTAAACAGAGTCGCCAATTGACTTCAATGCAATGAGAAGGGTGTAAATCCATTTAGGATCACACGGCCAGCACTGTGTGAAGAGAAATCTCTCAAAGCTCTTTTGGCTTCGCTCAGAAACCACTAGAGGAGCGGATCCCAAATCTGTCACATGCTTTGCTTGAGGCAAAAATGGCTTCAGATAGAATGTTCAGAATTATCCCCCAAACTGGCTGTTGTTATGAATGGCAAGAATGAAGCAGAGATGGAGCAAATAAACACAGACGTAGCCACAGTCCTTTGGCAGTGTGTCACCTCAGCATTACTTTGTTCTAAGCTAAGTCACAAGAATAATAGAGTCATGAGAGCAAAAATGAATAGCTGTCAGGAAAGTGCTGACTTCACCCGTCTGCACAGAACACATTGGCTTTTGGCCAGGTGAGGGCTTTGTCTTCAAATTAAATAAATTTGCACTCCTGCAATCAATCTGTTGAATTGTTGGGGTGGCTTTTCTTTGCTTAAGATATGTGAAGCGCAGACGTGGGCCAGAGCAAGAGGCTTGTGGGTGCCTTGTAATTTGCTTCTAAGTAAATTTGAAGATCGAGATTGGAATTGTGGGGGGGGGGGGGGGGGGACATGAGCTGAACCTCATATGGCTGGATTCAACTGTGGACAGAGGGATTGCCTGAAAGCAGAGCTGAGAATTTGAGAGTACAGACAAGACAGCGTTCATTCTGTTTCCTTTGAATTACGATTGCCAACCTCCAGATGACACCTGGAGATCTCATAAGAACATAAGAGAAGCCAGTGTTGGGTCAGGCCAGTGGCCCATCCACTCTGCGTCACACAGTGGCCCAAAATACCAGGCGCCATCAGGAGGTCCAGCAGTGGGGCCAGGACACTAGAAGCCCTCCCACTGTTGCCTCCTCACCAAGAATACTGTGCATCACTTGCCCCAGACTGAGAGTTCCTATCTATACCTTATGGCTAATAGCCACTTACGGACCTCTGCTCCATATGTTTACCTAATTCCCTCTTGAAGCTGTTCATGTTTGTAGCCACCTCCACCTCCTGTGGCAGTGAATTCCATGTGTTAATCACTCTTTGGGTGAAGAAGTACTTCCATTTATCCTTTTATCTTCTGCTATTACAGTTGATCTCCAGATGACCCAGATCAGTTCCCCTGGAGAAAATGGCAACTTTGGAGGGTGGACTCTATGGCATTATACCCCACTAAGGTCTTGCCCCTCCCCAAACCCCACCCTCCCAGGCTCCACCCTCCAAATCTCCAGGTATTTCCTGGGGGCAAAGCTTGGCTAACTGGCTGATACAGAGGGAAGCAGGGTTTGAAATGGGGTGGCTGTGGGTGAGAAGCAGAGCCAGTCTGGTGTAGTGGTTAAGTGCGCGGACTCTAATGTGGGAGAACTGGGTTTGATTCCCCACTCCTCCACTTGCACCTGCTGGATGACCTTGGGCAAGCATTAGCTCTGTACCAGCTGTTCTCTCAAGGACAGTTGTCTCAGAGCTCTCTTACCTCACAGGGTGTCTGTTGTGGGGAGGGGGAGGGGAAGGGAAAGGAGTTTGTAAGCCGCTCTGAGACTCCAAGTGAGTGAAAGGCGGGATAGAAATCCAATCTCTTCTTCTCTTCTTCTTCATCTTAATCTGTTGGGAGAAGGAGGGAGAGTTCCAGGTTTTGAAGTAACAGATTGTGGAGAGGGGTAGGAATACATTAGGGGTTTGGAAAGGGAGGGATTGATCAGGTAAATATGGAAGGTAGCATGTTTTTAGCCGTCCTTCTTTCAAGTAGCTGGTGTATAGGCTGAGAGGGAACTGGCTATCCCAAAGCCATTTAGTGAGTTTCACAACAACTCTGTGGGATTGGCCAGGCTGGGCCAAGGTCACCCAGCAAGTTTCATGGTACATGGGGGGGGATCTAAACATGGTTCTCCTAGATCTTAGGGGCAGGGAGAATCCTACCAGTTTGCAGTGTGGGAAGGTGTCTGAACTTGACTCAGATTTGTGCATAGCTTACTGACTAAATATGGGAAGTGAGCCTATTTTAGATAGCATTGCATTTGAAATGGAATGTGTTGGTTTGAACTGTGACAGCTAATTTGCCCTCTCAGTCTGGGGCAAGTGATGCTCTGTATTCTTGGTGCTTGGGGGGCAACAGTGGGAGAGTTTCTAGTGTCCTGGCCCCACTGCTGGACCTCCTGGTGGCACCTGGTGTTTTTGGCCACTGTGTGACACAGAGTGTTGGACTGGATGGGCCATTGGCCTGACCCCACATTGGCTTCTCTTACGTTCTTATGTTCTTAACCCAGAACTGCAACCCTACTTTGAAGCCATTTATTTGGAGTCAAAGGGCGGGGGGTGTTGGGGGACAAATTCTGGGGTCTCTGGCCATATTGGAGAATCATAAACCTTGCCAAAGCAGCATCAGCAGTGATGTTTCATGTTTCCTTTCCCCACACAAGAGATGTTGACCTGCACTCTTCTCCTAAGGTCAGCAAAGAAAGACACGGAAGGCCTGGTTTAAAACAGTAGTCGATACCTGGCGATGCCTTGTCAGAATCAGAAAAATTTAACCCCTTTGTTCGAAACAGAACAGAACACTCCCCTGCTATCATGAGAATTAGGTTTCCAAGCCAGCGTCTTTCCTAGTTCGGCTGTCTGTTGAAGAATGGAAGAATCTGAACAATCAGTACAATAACAGCCTAGAGATCTCCTGAGGTAATCTGCTAATCAGAATGAATGGTGAGAGCGGGTGGTGGATGGGTCTACAGGAAAAGGGAGCTGATTTGTTCATCTGGGTCACCTGACTTCTTGGCTAGCATTTACTGTAGGCTTGGAGAATCTGCATTCCCCCTCCACCTACCTGCATTGGCAGCACATGATTAAGGAGCTCATGTTGGTCTTTTGCCCTGACCTGGATTCCCCAGGTTAACCTGATCTCCTCAGATCTCGGAAGCTGACCAGGGTGGCTCTTAGTTCAGCCTTCAAGTATCCAACAGGGTACTGCAAGACCAAAAATGTGAAAACATCAAGATAGCTAAAGACCTGACTATTGAGACAAGCCAGTAGTGCCCTTGGCAACAGAATCTATGGATTATTATTCACCAGTCGGTGGAAAAACCATAAGCCCAACATCATAGAACTTGGCTAGGAATAGAATTTCTCTCCCATGTAACAGAGCATCCTGAACACTAAAAGATGATGGTACCCTTGTGCTTGTTCTTACTTAATTATGTAGCTTCATTAAACATTTGAACCATTCATATTTCAAAAGACCTAATGAGAATTTAACACCAGGAGTTCCATGGTTATAATAAGGTTATTGGTATGGCATAAGGGAATCAGCTTCATGCAGTCATTAGAATCAGACAGCGAGGAGTGAACTTTGTGCTTCTGCAAGAACGTGTTGGTCATGCACAGTATCCTGCATATGATTAGACTTGCCAGCTTCCAGGTAAGGTAGGAATGCCACCTCCAGGCCGGACCTGGAGATCTCCTGGAAGTACAGCTCGTCTCCAGACATCAGTTCCCCCGGAGAAAAAATGATACTTCGGAGGGTGGTCTTTATGGCATTGTACCCTTGCTGAGGTCCCTCTTCTCCCCAAGCTCCACCCCTCCTAGGCTCCACCTCCAAATATCCAGGAATTTCCCAATCCAGAGCTGGCAACTCTTAGGGTTGCCAAGTCTTTGGAACTCATCGGTGGGGGGGAGTCCTCCTCTGGCCGGGAGTTCCTCCTTGTGTGGTATCATAGAGTTTTGGGGCGATTGCCAGAGCATCGCCCTGGCAAAGCCCCCAACGTGCTGACGTCACTTCCGGTGATGTCATTATGTCGTCCTCGCTGGATGACTTCAGGGGTGGGGAGCATTTGGCCGGCGGATCGGGAACCCCTTTAGCGGGGGATCCCCCGCCCCCCGGGCTGACTTGGCAGCCCTAACGACTCTACATAGGTTCCAACCCAGTGTTTCAGTTTCATTTGGAATCCAAAACCATTTTAATTGTTTTGAGCTACCTTTGCCCAAGTAAAATGCCACAGTAGATATGGTTTCAATAGCTTCTGTTAGAGATACTGTGGAACACTTCAGATGATAGGTGAAGCTGTGCTTGGGGAGAAGGGGAGGACCTCCTCCCCTCCCAGACGTCTGTCTACCCCCAATATCCCTAAATGTCTAGATCTAATGCACAAAGGCTTGATATACCTAGTAAATTTCTACATTAAATGTATTAATTACACCACATGAAGCACTTAAATGTTAGATTTGTCCAGATATGAAAGGTACCGCATGGATACCCTTGACATTGGAGGTGATACAGATGTACCGTGCAGGCTAAGAGCAAAGACATCCTCTCCCTCACCCCATTACGTGGAGACCCATGAATTGTTTGAACTGGCCCTGTGAGTGTGCATGCTACGTTTTTTTCCCCTGAGCAACTGAAAGAAGATAATAGGATATGAACTGGAAATGTACAATGTTGGCCTGAATGTGCCCACCAAATTTCTGTTCCCCTCATGCATTTTATCCTCTCCTCCTTTTCATGAGCTCAAGGAAGAATGGATGGTGTCCCTTCTCCATTTTGTCCTTACAACAACCCTGTCAGGCTATAATGATTTCATGTTTTGGTGTGTGTGTTCCTTTAAATGTTTAGTGTGACTGCAGTAATGTAAGAAGAGTGATGTGGGAGACAAGTGTGATTTTGATTGGCTGATGACTGAGAGTGTGGGAGGAGATGTTCTGAGAGGAATCTCTGTGTGTATGTCTATGAAGGATTCTGTGTGTTAAGTTTGAAGAGTGATTATAGTCTGTGTGACTATGGGATTTTGAGTATTTTTCTGAGTGTAAAAGAAGAAGAAGAAGAGGAGGAGGAGGAGGAGATTGGATTTATACCCCACCCTTCACTTGCAATCTCAGAGCGGCTTACAAACTCCTTTCCCTTCCCTTCCCCACAACAGACATCCTGTGAAGTAGGTGGGGCTGAGACAGCTCTTTCCAGAGCTGTCCTTGAGAGAACAGCTGGTACAGAGCTATGGCTTGCCCAAGGTCATCCAGCCGGTGCAAGTGGAGGAGTGGGGAATCAAACCCGGTCCTCTCAGATTAGAGTCCATGCACTTAACCACTCACCAAAAGACCAACAATTTAGTCTGTGTGGCTACAAGAGTTGATTCTGTTTTGTGTGAATTAAGCAAAGATACTAGCCTGTTTGGCTATATATATCAGAGAGAGAGATAAGCCTGTCAGCGTGGAGTTTGATGTCTGAGAGACTGTTTATAGCACCAAGTTCCTTTCTTCAGCAACTATCCAAATAAATCAAATAAATCAATTTTTGTTTAAACTTAACAGTACTTCCTCAGGGCTACATGGACCTCTGAAGTTCCTAGACCCTAGGTCATTCTACCAAAAGAGAGAGATTTGGAATTTTAAATTCCTGGAGGCAGCAGAAAACTACCAAGTTTATATACACAGAGAGTGTTTAAATAAAACTGTTTCCCCAAATAGCAAGAAGCAAGAACCTCACACAGGTATATTAGGATGAGTTGCCTTTTCTTGGTTCCTCCAAAAACTGGTGTAGGATACAGTTATTTGAACTTGAACAATACAGTGCTATCCTGACTGACTTGAAAAGGGGTGTTAACTGCTTAGAATGGCAATAAATGTGTGTACCAGATCTTGTTCTGATACTTCGGTCCTTATTTATTGGAATCCATTCCAATCCCATTCTCTGAAAGCTTAGAGCAGCTCACAATAATATGCACACACAATACAATATAGGTACAAATTAAGATTCGATACAATTTAAGCCACACAGTTCAATTCATTCCAGGCCTGTAGCCACGGTGGGGCTATTTGGAGCTCAGCTCCCTTTCTTAAAGACACAGCCCCTCAGAAATTGCTCCAGAAGGTTTTAAACATCATTTAAAAACATCCGTTTAAAGGTCTGCACTCCTGCACCACGGCAATCCCTCTGGCCTCCCTCTGGCCTCCCTGGCTTCGTGCAATGAGGACCAATGAGATGAGCAGTCCAGGGACCAGTGTCCCCTCTAAGCTGAGTTAGTGCGAGCTAGCTCACAGTTTTTTAGCCTCCAGCTCACACATTTTTTGCCTCATCTCAGGAAGGAGGGCTCCAGAGCAAATTAGTTTAGGCAGCAGCCAAATCACTCGCTCATAGTTTTAATGCCAGTGGCTCACAAAGTAGAATTCTTGCCCACAGGACTCCATAGCTTAGAGGGAGCATTGCCAGGGACCCCCCGCCATTCCCTTCCAAGGTGGGACCATGTCATCCTCTTTTCCTTCCCTGGCCAGCTGCACAAATAATGGTAGCCCCACCAGAAAAAAAATAAAGCTCCGCAAACCACAAAATCCTGGCTACGGGGCTGATTCATCCTCACACCAAGCTCTACTTCTGAAGAAGTGGGTTGAATATAATACCACCGAAAACACATTGTATTTGCCTTTGCAAAAAGGCCAATTAAAAAAGCCAAGTCTTGTAGACTTTCCTCAAAAGCCAACAAAATTTTCCAGGAAATGATTGTATTTCAAATAAACCGTCTGACAAATGCTGGAAGTAGGTCAGTCAGACCAATGATCTCACCTCGTTTCAACAAGCATTAACTTCATAGTGTTAGGACTTTTGTCCAATAATCAGAAAAATCAGAGTAATGAATCTTGCTTTTCTGGAAAGAAGAGATTGCTTCTTTTGGTTTAAAAAGAAGTTTATTACTAAAGGGAAAAGGTAAACGGGATTAGCTACAAATAAACAAAACATGCTTTCTAAGGAGCTGCATTGTGCTCCGTCTTCACACTAAGACATACTGATAGAGAGTGAGAGATTGTAATGGAGGATCTCTCCTTCTTCTTGACCCCTGAAAGGAAACGCCTGATATCATTGACCAATTAGCAAGACAGTACACCTTTAGTTTTCCCGGGTCTACAGTCAATTGGCCAGCTGCCAGGTATCACTTCCAGGCTAACATAGGTAAACAAACAAGTTGCATAGTTAACCCTATAATGACTGAATTTCTCAGGCCTTGCATTACATGCTCATTTCTCCAACACCCCTTCTCAAGACCTGAAATGCAAGTCATTATACATGCATACACAAAACATTATCCAGCATTAGCATCAAGCATATTCAACATTTCACGAAGTCTTTCAAACTTGTCTTTGGTCAGTGGCTTAGTCAGAATATCAGCCACCATCTCTTCTGTACGACAATGCTTAATCTCTATCAGCTTTTTCTGGTACAAATCTTTAACTAATGCACATTTAATACCAATAGATCTACTTCTAGCAGTCGTGCTCTCTTCCTTACATATAGTTATACAAGCTTGATTATCCTCTAACATAAGTATAGGTACAGGTTCAATTATTCCAAAATCTTTCAACATCTCAAAGATCCATTCAAGTCTGCTGCAGGCACTTGCTGCTGAAATGCACTCAGCTTCTGCTGTGGATTGCGCTACAACAGTCTGTTTTCTACTAGTCCAGTCTATCAGTCCATCTCCATAAAAGAATAGGTATCCACTGGTAGACTTGTAGTTGTTCATCTCTTCTCCCCAACTGGCATCCATGTAGCCGACTAGTCTTGGTTGTTCAGTTGGTGCAATTTTCAGTTTTAAGTCCATTGTTCCTCTTAGGTAACGTGCCATCTTCTTTATTGCGCTCCAATCATGATGATTTGGCGAACTTACTTTTCTGCTTAGAAATCCAACTGCCGCTGTAATATCTGGACGCGTTGATTTGCTCAGGTACAAGAGCTTTCCGACAGCCTCTCTGTATCCTCCTATGTCCTTTAGTGGTGTGCCGTCCTTCTCCTTCAGATATCCAGGTTCAAGTGGGATTGATGAAGCTTTGCAGTTCTTCATGCCAACAGATTCTATAAAGTCCATAATCTTTCTTTTCTGGCATAAAAGAAAAGTTCCATCCTCGAGTCTCTCAATTTGCATTCCGAGGTATTGTTGAACATCTCCTAGCTGTTTGACTTCCACTTCCTTATTCAGTCCATCAGCTATTGCTTTGATGTCTCCTCTGTTTTGACAAGCCACGATCAAGTCGTCAACGTAAACAAGAACATACTGGTATTGTCCATTTCTGATTCTAGTGTACAGACAAGGTTCAGCTTTCCCTTGCTTGAAGCCTTGCTTCTTTAAAAGTTCAGTAAGTTTGTCATACCAGGCCTTTGCTCCTTGCTTTAGGCCATAGAGTCCTTTATTGAGTTTGTAGACTAAGTTTTCTTGACCTTTGACCTTGAAACCTTCAGGTTGTTCCATGTAGATCTCCTCAGATAGTTCTCCATTGAGAAAAGCAGTCTTTACATCAAGATGCTCTACTATCATGTTCCTAGATGCTGGAACACTTAGAAGTGTTCTGAATGTTGCTTGGTCAGTAACTGGAGCAAAAGTTTCAAAATAGTCAGTCCCATATTGCTGCGAGTAGCCTTTAGCTACTAGGCGTGCTTTGTATAGCTCCACAGTTCCATCTTCCTTGTGCTTTATTTTGAAGACCCATTTACATCCAACAGGGTTTCTGCCTTGAGGTAGTTGAGTGAGAGTCCAGGCCTCTTTTTCACTAATGGATAGCAGCTCTTGTTCCATTGCTTCAAGCCATCTGCCTCTTTCACTCGCAGGTAAGTTGCAAACTTCCTTCCAGTTCTTGGGTTCCTTTGCAGGTTGCACAAGTTCACAAAATCCATACTTCATTGGAGGTTGTCCCTTAGTGCTCCTTTCTGATCGCCTCACACCGGGTGTGGGTTCTGCTGTGGGTTCTGCCGTGGGTTGAGCCGCTTCCTCTGGTGTGGCCCCTGCTTCCCCTTCTGTTTCAATAGTTTCCTCAGAAGGTGGACCTGCTGCTTCACTTGCCAGTTCCCCAGCCAGTTCACCAGCAGTCACTACAGGTAGCCAAGCAACGAACTCATCAGGTGCAGTCCCAGGCATCTTTGGATCAGCTGCAGTGGAAACACTAGGCAATACAGTCTCATCAATAAAAACAACATTGCGTTCTTCTACTGTGTGGGTTTGGGGATTGTATATCCTGTACCCTTTCCCACCAACAGGATAGCCTACAATAAGTCCAGTTTCAGTTCTGGAATCAAGCTTTCCCCTCTTTTCCTTTGGTATGTGTGCATACCCTTTTGCGCCAAAAGCTTTGATATGCCTTAGACCAGGCTGTCTTCCAAACCAAGCCTGAAAAGGGGAGGTTCCAATAATCTTTGAGGGTAATCTGTTGTGTAAGTACACTGCTGTGTTCAGGGCTTCTGCCCATAAACTGTTTGGCAGTCCAGAATGCATTAGCATAGCTCTGCACATCCC
Source organism: Lepidodactylus listeri (assembly GCA_029233225.1). Classification (NCBI taxonomy): domain Eukaryota; kingdom Metazoa; phylum Chordata; class Lepidosauria; order Squamata; family Gekkonidae; genus Lepidodactylus; species Lepidodactylus listeri. Next base: position 17,664,341 of record JARCFY010000004.1, read on the forward strand.
CTGCAGTGTTCTATTTAATCTCTCAGAAGCTCCATTTTGCTGGGGTGAATAGGCAATGGATACTTTATGTTGAATTCCTTGCTCTTGTAGAAATTGTTTGAATTCAGCATTACAATATTCACCACCTCCATCTGTGAGTAAGCTTTGAGGTGCTTTGCCAAATTTATTTTTAACAATAGCCACATAATTTTTAAATCTACGCAGTGTTTCATCCTTACTTCTCAGCATATACACATAAGTGTATTTTGTTTTATTCTCTGTGAAAGTCACAAAATATTTGTTCCCACCTAGGGATGCAGGTAAAGGCCCAACAAGATCACTGTATACAGTTTCCAAAAATTCTTGATTTTGCACTGGAGTTTTCCCAGAATAACTTGGGGCATCTCCCTTTGCTCTGAGGCATGTCTCACATCTAGTTTCACTCTTTTCACAATGCACAACAGTTATTCCACATTGCTTTAACAACTGCTCAACAGATTTCAAATTTCTATGACCCATTTTAATATGCCATGAATACATACATTTTTCATGTTTACATTTAGCATCACTGGTAGTTTGGCAAATCTGCTCCTTATCAACAGTCTCAATTTCCTCATCAGGATCAACATCAAAAGTTTCTGTCTCCTCATCATCACAAGCTACAAAGTAATGAAAGCCATTTTTCTCTTCCACTTTAAATTCAAGCTCTCCATCCTTGGTAGAGACCTTGCTTCCTTGCTCTGGTTTGAGCACTACAATATGGCCAGTATTCATAAGGCTTTTTGTTGAAATTAAGTTCTCAACAGCTTCAGGCACATAAGCTGTATTTTGCAATTCAACTTCAATTAATTGATTATCTGTAGTGGACAATCGCAATTTTACAGTCCCAACGCCTTGTACATTCAATAATTGCCTGTTAGCTTGGTAAATTCTTGGTTTGTTTTCAACATCTATGTTACTAAACCAGGCTTTTTCTCTACACACATGTGTACAAGCGCCAGAATCGATTAAAAATATTTTCTTATCATCTGTGTTAAAATCATCAGTGATCCTAAAAGCATTGCCTTTGCTCTGCGTCTGTGCTGCAAACTTCTTTCCTCTGTGCTGTGTGTGTGAAACGTGACCTCTGCTCCTCCCATAATGGCTTCCCCTTCCACTGGCTGGTTCTTTGTTACTGGAACCATGTGCTCCTGTGGCTCTTTGTTCTTGGGGCTCATTATTAGGTGCATACTTAGAAGAGCAGTACTTTGCAAGATGATTTTTCCCACATATAAAACACTCTATTTTCCTTTTAAATCTCTGTCCATGCTTTAGACTCAAAACAGACATCTCATCAGACAAACTTTCTTTCAAATTTCTAGAATCATATTCCTCAGTTAGTGCAGACAAAAGACCTTCTAAAGTCAGATCATCTTTCAGTCTAATCATACTGGTTACAGACTTATAGGAGCTAGGCAGACCCTTAAGAATTGAAGAAATCATATCTGTATCAGAGGGTGCTTCATTCAGGTCTTTAAGCTGTGTGTAAATGCCCATTAATTTGTCCATCTCTTTGGGAAGGCAGTCTCCCTCCTTCATCCTGAAATCAAAAATCTTTCCCTTGAGGGAATAGATTTTACTCTTGCTGTGCTTATCAAATTTATCCTTTAACTTTTGAAGCATCAATCTGGACGTGGCTAGCCCTCTTAATCCTGGTACCTCTGTGTAGGGAATACTCCCTAAAATCAGGGCTTTAGCAAAACCATCCATCATAAGGAATTGTGTCTTATCTGGGTCAGTTTCTGGAGGATTTTCAGTTGTTAATACTTGAAGGGCATTGTGAGTCTGCAGGCGACTCTTCAAATACTCCTCCCACCACTGATAGTTAGCCTTTGTAAGTCTGAGGTTTGGCATTTCTTGGGATGGGGCATTAAAAGCCATTTTCTTTTTTTACTCACGTCCCTTTGGATTTGAGGTAGAAGCACAGGTTCTGGCTCAGTCATCTACTTCTCCAGGAGCTGGCAGGGTTAATCTTTCCCCTCTCTGCAGCAGCGCGAAGTTCAAAAGCTTCTTTGCCTCGCCTTCCTTTGTTCTCCCGGCAGGGTCATCTCTCCAGTGCTCCAAGGCTCAGCTCCACTTACAGCAGGCAAAAATTAATCCAGTCAAAAAAGATCCTTTGCTCCTGGCAAACTACAATCCAGCATAGGTTTTCCCCTGATCAGCAAGGAAACAGGGTTGGGCCTTTCTGGCTGCAAGATTGCTCTGAGAGCAGGAAGGAAAAAAAGTGGTCGTTTTAAAAATCCAAGCCTCTAGCTCTTATTCCCTATTTCTCTTTCTCAATCAATCCAGAAAGCTTTTTAGAAGAGAAACCATGTTTTAAGAACCATGCTCTCTGCTACCATTTGTTAGGACTTTTGTCCAATAATCAGAAAAATCAGAGTAATGAATCTTGCTTTTCTGGAAAGAAGAGATTGCTTCTTTTGGTTTAAAAAGAAGTTTATTACTAAAGGGAAAAGGTAAACGGGATTAGCTACAAATAAACAAAACATGCTTTCTAAGGAGCTGCATTGTGCTCCGTCTTCACACTAAGACATACTGATAGAGAGTGAGAGATTGTAATGGAGGATCTCTCCTTCTTCTTGACCCCTGAAAGGAAACGCCTGATATCATTGACCAATTAGCAAGACAGTACACCTTTAGTTTTCCCGGGTCTACAGTCAATTGGCCAGCTGCCAGGTATCACTTCCAGGCTAACATAGGTAAACAAACAAGTTGCATAGTTAACCCTATAATGACTGAATTTCTCAGGCCTTGCATTACATGCTCATTTCTCCAACACATAGTTCACCACAGGTGAGTTCAAGGTGCCGAACTAGATTAATTTTATTTTATTTTTTTTGCCCCTGGTTGAAAAAGCTATAAAGTTGTTAATATGTTTTTGAAAACATCCTCTGATGGCGATCACAGTCCAAATTTCATTATCCCTTTTACCTGCTCCTTGCTTAATCCTGGTGCTTATCACCTCTCTTAGCTGGCTTTGTAGAGATGGGCCTGAATTTCCATCAGGAGGGCAGAAAAATAATCATTCCCCTGGACACATTCCCTTGCATTGTAGTTACAATCCTTAATGTGTTCTGTACATTGAGAGATTGGTATCAGTTTAATGGCAGATTTCTCTGTCATGGTTCATGTAGAAGAGAAGAAGAGACTGGATTTATAAGCCACCCTTCACTACCCAAAGGAGTCTCAGAGTGGTTTACAATCTCCTTTTCCCTTCCCCTCCCCTCCCCGCTGCAGACACCCTGTGAGGAAGGTGGGGCTGAGAGAGCTCTGAGACATCTGTCCTTGAGAGAAGCAGCTGGTACAGAGCTATGGCTTGCCCAAGGTCATCCAGCAGGTGCAAGTGGGGGAGTGGGGAATCAAACCCGGTTCTCCCAGATTAGAGTCTGCACACTTAATCACTACCCCAAACTGTGTAGGGTTCCTTTTGTAGGTGAATTAAGAGTAGAGCCCTTCCTTCCAAGCCCAAGGGTGGGATCAGGTCAGACAACAAGGTTGGTGTTCCTACACTGACAAGACACAGAGAAACTCCCCCCCCTCCCCGGTCTTCAAGTAAATCATTGCAAACATTTGTTTTTCTGTATTTTATTTATTTTATTTTATATACAAAAATACTCCATTAGTTACCAATATGCAAGGTTTGCAATAGAGAGAACAAGTAGACACAGTTATATCAAATCATTATGTCATTGTTCCGAAATATCGAATAATACTTGATAATAATGCTTAACAGTTGCATCATCCTTTTGAGCCTCTGCAGCATTGAAATATATGAAATACAGCATTGAAAGGACAGTTGTCTCAGAGCTCTCTCAGCCCCACCTACCTCACAGGGTCCCTGAGAGCCAGTTTGGTGTAGTGGTTAAGTGCGTGGCCTCTAATCTGGGAGAACCGGGTTTGATTCCCCACTCCTCCACTTGCACCTGGCTGGATGACCTTGGGCAAGCCATAGCTCTGTACCAGCTGTTCTCTCAAGGACAGTTGTCTCAGAGCTCTCTCAGCCCCACCTACCTCACAGGGTGTCTGTTGTGGGGAGGGGAAAGGAAAAGGAGTTTGTAAGCCGCTCTGAGACTCCCTTGGGGAGTGGAGGGCAGGGTATAAATCCAATCTCTTCTTCTCTTCTTCTTCTTCTTCTGTTGTGGGAGGAGAAGGGAAAGGAGTTTGTAAGCCACTCTGAGACTCCAAGTGAGTGAAGGGCGGGATATAAATCCAATCTCCTCCTCCTCCTCCTCCTCCTCCTCTTCTTCTTCTTCTTCTTTCTTCTTGTAATCTTGGATGAAGCCTTGTAAAGATGGTGAGCTTTATTTGGCCCTGGATCTTCAGTATTTTTTTTTTTAAGGAACAAGCACTTCTCAAGAATTTGTGATCTTACACAGTTCAAGAGTGTTTTTGTCTAAGGTCCCTTGTATTTATAATTTGAAGTGATTCTCTCTTTGGCCAAATTAATACATCAATTGTGATTTCCTTTCACATCCTGTCAGCAGTACACAAAAGACATGATCACACTGTGTTCCTTTTCCAGCCATCGTCATCAGTAATGGTGCTTTCTGTTCTTTTCAGACTCCGTCCCCTCCAGGGAAGGTATGAAGTCACATCCTAAAGATGTGGCATCATATATAGAGTCCAACTGATAGGCTCAGTGTAGGACTTAACAGCCCTTTTCAGCCATTATGATGTTGGCCCTTCCAGAGGAGTGATCTTCTCAATATGTGTGGTTGCCATTTTGGGTTAATGAGACAATATGTGTTTTCCATAGGGTTGCCAGGTCACCCCTGGCCACCAGCAGGGCATGGGAGGGTATGGTTTAGGGTTGCCAGAACTGGGTTGGAAAACACCTGGAGACTTTGAGGGCGGAGCCAGGAGAGGGCAGGGTTTGGGGAGGGGAGGGGCCTCCTCATGGTACAATGCCCTAGAGTCCACCCTTCAAAGCAGCCATTTTCTCCCGGAGAGCTGATCTCTGTCAGCTGGAAATCAGTTGTAAAAGTGGGATATCTCCAGGCCCAACCTGGAGTCTAGCAACTCCAATATCGTTGCCAGATCCAGGCTGAGAAACTCTGGGAGATTTTGGGGGTGGAGCCTGGGGAGGACAGGGACCTCAATGGGGTACAGTGCCATGGAGTCCACCCTCCGATGCATCCATTTGCTCCGGGGACCTGATCTGTATAGTCTGGAGATGAGCTGTAATTCCAGGGGATCCCCAAGTCCCAACTGGAGGCTGGCATTCCTAGTTTTCCAACTGGAGTGCATATTATCAAAATCCCTTCATAAATAAAATGTAGTGTCAAGGCTGGGAAATGCATGCGGTACCCTGTTCTACACTAAATGGCAACTGTGTGTATCAGGAGGTTCATGAATAGTGGTACACAAGGCAGAAGCACCCAAACTGTCATGAGCCAAAAGGTCTTTGGGAAAGGGCTTTGGAAATAACTAGATACAGGGGTCATTTTGAGCAGGAGCTCGGGGGAGCTCAGCTCCGGGAGTTGGTGCCAGCCCCCCCCCCCCCCGCAGGGGAATGCCTGCTTGTGTCACGGCTGCAGCAAAATGACCCCGTCCCCTGGAAAGGTCCTTGTTCCTCCGAGCAGCCTTCTGAAGGCTTCAGCCACCACTGAAGCTATCCTCCCAGAATAGTGGTATTTCTGAGGCTTGGATTAGTAGCTGTCCCCTCTCTGCCAGCTCTTCCTTCCTTCCTTCCTTCCTTCCTTCCTTCCTTCCTTCCTTCCTTCCTTCCTTCCTTCCTTCCTTCCTTCCTTTCCCTGACTAGATAAATATTCAAAGGTCACAGGGACTCAAGCAGCCAATTTTCTGAGGATGTAGCTCTTACCAGAGGGGTAAAAGGAGGCAACACGGAGGAAACAGGAGCCCCTGCATGATGCCAGTACAGACTGCTAAGCTGTTAGCAGCTCTCAGCATTGTAGCCCAAACCACTGCTGAACCAGGGATTGATTGAATCCCATTTTCCAAAAACAAGACTGAACATTGCAGCACTGTTGAGGGGAGAAATGTCTCTTCTAAGCGCCAGTTATCTGTACGCTGAGGTAAAATACTGGAGCACACTACAGAGGCACCAAGAAGCAGTGGAGTGACTTTCCAGGGAAACTCTTTGCTGAGAATGAAGCTCTGTAGCAGGCCCTAGGATTTGTATACGGGAACTCGGAGGGGATTGGTTTATCTGTTTAATCAAAGGCAAGGATGGCAAGTCTGACCTGGATAGGGTTGCCAGGTCCATCAGAAATGTTGTCTTCTTCAGAAGTGGTTTCCATTCCTAGATTTTACAGCTACAGCTAATAGTCAACCACATAACCAGATATATCTCAAGCTGATTTACAATTGACCAATAACCATCCTCTGTAATTCTTTAACCCATCTACATCCTTGTTGTGATGCACCAATAGTTACAGCATTGTTCATCTGTTAGCTTAAGACTCTGGGATCACATATTGTAAAGTTACCACATGCAGCTGCTGGTGTGACTTTGGGTCAGTCACAAGTTCTCTTAGAGCTGTTCTCTCAAGAGCAGTTCTCAAAAGAGCTCTCTCAGCCCCACCTACCTCACAGGGTGTCTGTTGTGTGGAGGGGAAGGGAAAGGGGATTGTAAGCCGCCCTGAGACTCCTTCGGGTAATGAAGGGTGGAGTATAAATCTATTATTATTATTATTATTATTATTATTATTATTATTATTATTACTATTTCTTATTGCCCCCCCAAATCTAGATTCTAGATACGTAACGAATTGTAACATGATTTAACTTATCTTTGTAACAGTCTATATTACTCTCTGCCTCTCTATGTTACTATTTTAAAAATTCAGTAAAGAGTGTTAAAAATTATAAAAAAGAGAGAAATGTTGGTTGGGGAATAGGGGGAATGTTCTGGAAGTCAGATGTGTTGTCACGTGATGTGCCTGCGTCACCAGAAGTAATGTCTCATGATGTGCTTACATCACCTGGAAGTGACATTAGTGACATTGGGGAGTGACACTCGAGTTTTGGGGCAAAACTCTAAATCAGCCTCAAACCATAGAGTTTTGCCCCCAAACCAGAGTGTCTCTCCCAAGGTCACAATGTTCCTATATTGAGCCAGTTTGGTGTAGTGGTTAAGTACGCGGACTCTAATCTGGGAGAACTGGGTTTGATTCCCCACTCCTCCATTTGCACCTGGCTGGATGACCTTGGGCAAGCCATAGCTCTGGACCAGCTGTTCTCTCAAGGACAGTTTTCTCAGAGCTCTCTCAGCCCCACCTGCCTCACAGGGTATCTGTTGTGGGGAGGGGAAGGGAAAGGAGTTTGTCAGCCGCTCTGAGACTCTTAAGTGAGTGAAGGGCGGGATATAAATCCAATCTCTTCTTCTTCTTCTTCTTCTATATCACTTCCAGGTGACGTAGACACATCACATTTATTTCTGGCAATATCACTGTTGGAGGGGGAGATTTCCTCTCGCTGGCCAGCTGTCTGGCGGTGGGCTGGAACCTGCAAAACTGGGGGATCTTCTACCCCCAACTGGGGAATGGCAATCCTAGAGCTGGATAGCCCGATCTCATAAGATCTTGGAAACTAAGCAGGGTCATCCCTGGTCAGTACATGGATGGCAGACCACCAAGGAGTACAAAGAGGCAGGCAATAACTAAACCACCTCTGTTGATCTCTTGCCTTGAAGACCCTACAAGGTCACCATAAGTTGGCTGTGACTCGAAAAACAAAACAACAATAACAGCAAAGGGATGGCAAGTCTGAGGCACCTTGTCAAGTTAAAGTGTCATACTTCAGCTCGCTTTGAGGTGATAAGCCTGAATATCAAACCTCTGCTTTGAGAACAATGAAATTCGAGTTGTGCTCATTCAGTATCTGGCATTTGTCAATTGTGTTTCAGCGGCAGTTGCAGATGTGATATGATAGCTCACCTTTCGCAGAACAAAGCTGCCTGATATACCGTAACACAGAGTAATTCAGGGCGAGGAGAGGACCGTGAGTTGTGGCTGGCAAAATAAATTATTATATTGAACTACTTCAACTTTCACGGTTCCTTGCAGTGTGACTCAAAGCAAACGGTGACAAATGATGCTCTGTTTAAGTGCCATCCGTTTATTTGGAGCTCAGACAGCTAAATCCCATAACCCCCCTCCTCCCAGTGCTACACAATTGAAGAAGCAGAAATGAACAAGAGTCCAGTTGCACCATGAAGATGAAGAAAGAAAACTGTGGCAGAGTATGAGCTTTCATCCGTCGCTGCTCACTTCTTCAGACAACAGCAGTGACTCACAAAAGCTCCTCCCCTGCCACAAATTTTGTTAGTCTTTAAGATGCTACTGGTCTCTTGGACCAATTTCGCACAAGCTGCTGCTCCACCCCCACTCTTCCCTTTCTCCCGATTGCATGTGTCAATTTCCTACTATGTGCTGCAGGGCTGCTTTTTGACCCGCAGCTTTGCCCGATTTCCCCCCCCCCCCCCCGGCATCTTCTAGATCCTCAAAAAACAGAATTGACAAGACACGGGGAAAATCGGGCGAAGCTGCGGGTCAAAATGCAGCACATAATGGGAAACTGGCCCATGCAACTGGGGGAAAGGGAAGAATGGGTGTAGAGCAATGGCTTGTGCGAAATTAGTCTTGGTCTTTTCTGCTGCTGCAGATGGAGTAACACGGCCACCCATCTTGTTGTACAACTGAATAACAACCACTTTGCTGTTTGTTTGTTTTTAAGAGCTTCAGTTATTTCACTTCAATTTGATGACAGGTTTTAAAATCTCCCAAGTCTCTTCACTGTTTTATAATAATAATAGAAAACTTATCCTTGATTACATATAGGAATAATAGGACTGGTACTTTGCGTCCCCTCTCCCTGGGCTTTTTGCATTGCAACTCTGTTCGTTTAGGCAATTTACAGTGTAGGGGAACATAAAAAGTTTCAGTGGTAGTTACAAAACACGTGGGGTAGTGGTTAGGAGCACAGATTCGAATCTGGGAGAACTGAGTTTGATTCCCTACGCCCACACATGCAGCTTCTGGGATGCCCTTGGTATCGTTTCGATGGGTCTTCTTCCAAACAAAAATCTTGTATCAAAAAGTCATGTTGTTGCTCCTTACAACATCTGAGTAATTTTAAAGGGACATCTCATGGAAATTGCAAAATTGTAGCCTAGGCTAGTCATCTTTGATTTGTTTGCCCATTTGGAACGTTAAGACCAGCCAGGGCTATTTTTGTAGAAAAAGCCCAGCAGGAACACATTAGCATAATAGGCCACAACCAACAGCAGAAACTCATTAGCATATTAGGCCACACCACTGGCAGCATACCTTATTAGCGTATTATGCCACACCCCCACGTTACCAGAGGAGTGGTCATCCAGCCCCACCCACCTTTTGCTTCTTATTCTGTTTACCTTGTTTGTTGTCAAAACCCAGGGCTTTTTTTGTTGCAGGAATTAATTTGCATGTTAGGCCACATGCCCCTAATGTAGCCAATCCTAATGAGTTCCTGCTGTTGGGTGTGGCCTATTATGCTAATGAGTTCCTGCTGGGTGTGGCCAACTGAGGAGCCAGCCGGAACTCCGTTCCTGTGCGTTCCTGCCCCAAAATAGCCCTGAGACCAGCAGTGTAGCTACAGTTTTGCAATTTCCATGACACCCATCGAAACAATACCATGTCATTCCAGAGAACATTGTGAACAGATCATTCTTAACAGACCATTCTTTCTGTATTATTTATATATTATTACTGGATTTTTCACTTAGTCTATTGTACTCTTGTATCATTAGTTTTCATTATTATATAATAAGAGTACTTAGCGCACTGTATACCGTTTCCTATGAGTCCTTTTCTATCAGTTCTGAGTGGCTGCTGTCCATTCTAATAGCGTGTGACCTTGGGTCAGTCATGAGTTCTTTCAGAGCTGTTCTCTCAAGAGCAGTTCTCGAAAGAGCTCTCTTGGCCCCGCCTGCCTCACAGGGTGTCTGTTGAGGGGAGGGGAAAGGAAAGGAGATTGTAAGCCGCTCTGAGACTCCTTTGAGTAGTGAAGGGCGGGGTATAAATCCAGTCTCCTCTTCTCTCTTTTCTTCGTATGGTAATCAGAAGAACAAACTCCATTTTACATCTGGTAAGAGCTGCTTTCTTCAGCTTTTGAGTCTGTCCTTGTAGATGGATGATGGTGGTGCTTTCGGACAGCACAACTGTTTGTCTGCTTTTGAATGTTGAAAGAAAATGCATTAGAACCACAGAGCTCCATGAGAATTAAATCTGGCAGAAGGACAAACAAAAACATGGAAAGAACTTGCAACATGTGTAGACTCTTTTGTAATGTCAATTAAAAAAAAAAAACAGTGACGGTGTTGTGCAACCCACTTCAGATCAAGGTATGGCCATTAGAGCCTTAATCTGGATAGTCCAGGCTAGCCCAATCTTGTCAAATCTCAGGAGCTAAGCAGGGTCAGTCCTGGTCAGTATTTGGATGGGAGACCTCCACGGAATAGCAAGGGCAAACCACCTCTGAACTTCTCTTGCCTTGAAAAGCCCAGTAGGTCACCATTATCCTGCTGTGACTTGATGGCAATAATGTGTGTGAGTGTGAGTGTGAGTGTGAGTGTGTGTGTGTGTGTGTGTGTGTGTGTGTGTGAAGGCAGGGGTCTGTTGGACCGGGAGTGCACAGGAGCGCATCTCTGGGAGTGAGGAGCCCAGGGGGCGGGCACATGACCAAGCCCCGCCCCCTCCTCGGCTTCCCAGAGCAGTGCAGAGGCGCAGCGCCCCAGGGAAAGCCCTGCTAGGGTCTTTATTGATTTTAATGTTTTGTTTTAATATTGATAATCTTATCATTGTTCCTTTTATGACTGTGTGCTGCTTTTCCAGAGACTTGCTCAAGGTGGCATATAAATTTTCTAAGTATACCATTTTTTATCTGGGCACATGGCACATAAGTACTGGAGAAATTTCACCAACCCTTCAGCAGCTTCCACCCCATCAGTTTGGTGTAGTGGTCAGGAGTTGGACTCTAATCTGGGAGAACCGGGTTTGATTCCCCACTCCTCCACATGCAGCTGCTGGTGTGACCTTGGGCCAGTCACAAGTTCTCTCAGAGCTGTTCTCTCATGAGCAGTTCTCAAAAGACCTCTCTCAGCCCCACCTACCTCACAGGGTGTCTTGTTGTAGGGAGGGGAAGGGGAAGGGATGGGTGGTGCACATGTCCTGGGTATCTCAAGTCTACTTGAAACCTGGTGGTTTCAAGGGAGCAGGAAGAGAATTAGGGTGTGTTCTTTATGCTTATTTTTATTGCACAAAGTATTGGATGGGGAAGGGAAGGGAGGAAGAGCAGGTCAGTTTCACTCACCTGTGGAGTGGAGCCTGAGGGGTGGGTGTTGCCTTCTGACACACTTCCGGTATGTTAGGGGGTGTAGCATATGCAAATGAGTTATGCAAATGAGTTATGGTAATGAGCTTCTGCACCTCTTTTTCTACGAAATGACCCCTGTGTGAAGGTAAAGGTTTCCCTTGCTCAAAAGCCAGTCAAATCCAGCTCTAGGGGGCGGTGCTCATCTCCGTTTCCAAGTGCTGTCCGGAGACTTTTCTGTGGTCATGTGGCTGGCATGACTCAACACCAATGCACATGGAATGCTGTTACCTTCCCACTGAAGCGGTACCTATTCATCTACTTGCAGTTTCTTGCTTTCGATCTGCTAGGTTGGCAGGAGCTGGGGCCAGAGACGGGCGCTGACTCCGTCACGCGGCACTCGGGTCTCAAACTGCCAATCTACCGACCTTCTGGTCTGCAGCTCAGCGTCTTAACCTCTGAGCCTCTGTGGTCTCTATATAAAGAGACCACTGAAAGACCAATGGCACGCTCTGTCTGTTTCACTATACTCACTCGTTTCTGCTGTGCTCTTCAAATAGCATCTTTTCTCTGCACCTAGATTCAAGTCTAGTACTGCCTTCGAGACCAACAAGATTTTGAGGGTATGAGCTTTCAAGAGTCAAAACTCCCTTTGTCTGACTCTCAAAGTTCATATCCCCCATATCTTGTCAGTCTCTGAGATGCTTCTGGACTCGGAACGAACGGTTCTGCTGCCTATTAACTTGGCAACCCTCTGCAATTATCGGGCCTATCTGTTTTTAGCAGGAGTCTGGTCATGATGTGTATCTGTGGCAGAACCAGTCTTTTGGAATGGTTTACCGGAGTGTGGAGGGCTCCTTTACTTTCTGCGTTCAGGAAGACTTGAACAACAGTTCTATCTCAAAGGGCCTTTGGTGGAGGGTGCACTGTTTTGGAATTTATTTTTTTGGTATTTATTTGTCTTGTGTGGTATTTTTTTGGTATTTATTTGTCTTGTGTGCCATTTTTATTGTGCTTGCAACTTGCTGCTTGGTTAACGGTCTGAAATCTGAACGGTTAAGGTGGGATAAAATAGCTTAAAAAATAAATAAACAACAAGTGAACATGGATACTTTAGAAGACTTGTTTGATAGTCCCCCCCCCCCCCAAATTTACTATTCCGATCCACATTTCATGAAGATCAGAGCACCATGTATATTCGTTTCATCAAAATTCCATTGGTGAATCCCAGACTTGGCACGCAAAGCGTGGGCACTGGGTATACATTTGGCCATATGATGGAACTACAAGCTGTGACTAGTCCTGAAACTGTAGAAACAAATTTAAAATACGTATTAAAATGCACGCCATGCATCCATACCAGTGAAGTTCACAGAAGTGTACAGTGGGTTCCGGTAAGGATGATGAGCAGAGCGCTTGAATCAGCAAAACCACAGAACAGAATGTATTACCTTTCTCCAATTTAAATGGCAATAGAGTTCTCAACTTCTACTGGCAGAATCATCTTGCACTACAAAAAAAAAGAAAAGAAAATTGAAATAAATTTGCATCTCACCAGAACCTCAGTATAAGTTTCTTTCTTTCATCGTTTCAAAGGGATGCTGGATAAATTGTAACACAATTGAATAAACAACAAGGATGAGAAGAAAATGGCTGTTGTATCTTCTTTTTTCATTCCCTACTAAATAATTAACCAGAACCAAATTACTTTGCAAGATATACAAATACGAACTTAACTGCTTCAATTTATGTTGGACCACACTGGACAATCAACAAACTCTTCAGCTGATTAATTGAAGCATTAAGCTGATTTCAAGTCTGTAGTCTTCTTTAGTACTCCTATGCTATTTACTTCTCAAATCAGGATTCCCCTCCCCCCGAAGAACCATTTTATGATCTCCTGCCCAGTGTATCTATATATCTGTATATGTATTCTTGCAGTACAGGAGAAGAGTCCTGCTGAGAATATTTAAATACTCTTCCCCACTGTTCCTAAGATGAATGATGTGATTATTATGTAATAACTGTTCCTTTCCCTCTCCATAGATCCCGGGTTCCACAGACAACAATTTTTCCTGCAGAGACCATCCAACGTGGTAGTTATCGAAGGAAAGGACGCCGTGCTGGAGTGTTGTGTTTCTGGCTACCCGGTGCCAACATTTACGTGGCTACGAGGGGATGAAGTAATCCCTTTGAGGTATTGAGTATGACAGTTTTGAAAGGGCACCTTTGGGCAGAACAAGGATCTCCCAGACCTGCCTTGACGTCCTTTCTGAGACAACTGTACATAAGAACATAAGGGAAGCCATGCCAGATCTGGCCAATGGCCCATCCAGTCCAACACTCTGTGTCACACAGTGGCCAAAACCCAGGTGCCATCAGGAGGTCCACTGGTGGGGCCAGAACTCCAGAAGTCCTCCCACTGTTGCCCCCCCAAGTACCAAGAATACAGCACATCATTGTCCCAGACAGATGGAGTGTTCCATCTATACCTTGTGGTTAATAGCCACTCAAGGACCTCTGCTTCCTATGTTTATCCCTCCGCCCTGAAGCTCTCTATGGTTATAGCTGCCACCACTTCCTGTGGCAGTGAACTCCATGTGTTAATTACTTGGGTTTTTTTAATAATATTTTATTGAGTTTTACATATTATTAATATTACATCAGGTTACATCATATCTATATAGAGCCATATAGTTATTTTAACCAATCATACAAATTCGCCCAGATCTCCGCTGTGTCCAACTTTGCCTGTGAGTTCAAGAGATATCCTAACTTGTCCATCTCCGCCCAATTCAACAGTGTTTTAATTATTTCTTCTCGACTTGGCGTACTCATTGATTTCCATACCTTCGCCTGTAGAATGCGTGCTGCTGTTACTATATATGATAGTAGTCTTTGGTTTTCCCTAGTTAGTCCGTCTGGTATCAAGTTCAACAAGAATATTTCTGGATTTAAAGGGACATCTTTTTCCAAAATCTCGATCAACATGTTTTCAACCATTAACCAATATGATTTTACTTTTTTACACATCCACCACATGTGCAAATACGTTCCCCTACCATTCCCACAGGCCCAACACTTATCAGGTACTGTCTTATAACACTTATGTAGCTTTTCTGGGGGCCAGTGCCAGCGGTAAAAACATTTTATATATATTTTGTGTTAATTACTTGTTGGGTGAAGAACTACTTCCTTTTACTTTAACAAGGGGAAAATAAGAAGCAATGTTCCCAGTAAGACCAGCCCTCCATATGGGTACATGTGCTCCAAAGGGGGGAAATCTAGGGCTCATTTCGTAGCAGGAGCTCCTTTGCATATTAGGCCACTCATCCCTAATGTAGCCAATCCTCCAAGAGCTTACAGAGCTCTTCTTACAGGGGCTACTGTAAGCTCTTGGAGGATTGGCTACAGCAGGGGTGTGTGGCCTAATATGCAAAATGAGCCCTGGGGAAATCAGTTACCCCCCCCCCCCCCAAAAAAAGGGCTGGTATAAAAGGGTTCCATTAATAGTGTTGTCAATATTCAGGTAGTGGCTGGAAATCTCCCGGGATTGCAACTGATCTCTGGGCAACAGAGGTCAGGCCACATGGAGAAAATGGCCATTTTCCCTCCCTTTCTGAAACTCCACTTTACTCAGGCTCCACTTGCAAAATCTCCATGTATTTCCCAACCTGGAGCTGACAACCCTATCCATTAAGCCCTATACTGGTCTGGGAATGGTCAGGTCTGGGAACTATCAGTTTTTTGGGTTTTTTTACTCTGTTCTTTTTCTGTGGAGCTCAAGATGGTGTCCTCTTTCTCCATTTTACTCTCACAACAGTCATGGATGGGAGGGTATGGTAAGAGAGGCAGAGATCTACCATGGAGCTTCATAGCTCCATCGAAGTCCTAGCCTGGGTCTCCCCCTTGGCTATCAGCCACCACACCACACAGGCTGCATGTTCAACGGGCGTGGATATGTCCTTGCCCTGTTCTAACCAAAGATGTACCTTGTCACTTTTCCAGATCTAAAAAATATTCACTGTTGGCTGGCAGTAACTTATTGATCGCTAATGCAACGGACGATGATTCCGGGACATACACTTGCGTGGTCACCTACAAGGAGGAGAACAGTAGTGCTTCAGCAGAGTTGTCCGTGTTGGGTGAGTACAGACCTCCATATGTTACGCTGACCAGAGCTGACATCAGCATACCCTGAGGTGGGGCAGCCGCCACGGCCCATAGATTCTGGCAAGGCCCACTGCGGCTGATTCCCTATTCACACGTCTTCTCTGGTGCCCGGACTCTGCCATAACCTGCTTGTGAGTGTTTTGTTACCTGTCCTCCCTAATCTATTTGCTGCCTAGCACTGCTGGAGAAGGGCATGTGGGTGGTGCAGAAAGCATCAGCATTCCTGGTGTCCATGGCAGTGGATCCTCTATCTACACCCACCACCCAGCATCATCCAGGAAAGGGCGTGCAGGCAGGGTGGTCAGCTGTGACTGTATGTGGTGGGAGAGCTTGCAAGTGGGCAGAAGAAAAAGGCACAGGCAGAGAAGGTTGTGTGGGGTGGGCAAGAAGAGGTGCCTAGGGGTGGGCATGAGGGCCCCGAGCAATGCTCCCTCCAAGCTGTGGAGTCTTGTGAGCGAAAATTCTCCTTTGTGGGCTACTGGCCTTAAAGTTGTGAGCGAGTGATTTGGCTGCTGCATAAAGTAATTAGCTCTGGAGCCATCCTTCCTGAGCTGAGACAAAAATGTGTGTGCCAGAGGCTAAAAAACTGTGAGCTAGCTCACACCAACTCAGCTTAGAGGGAACACTGGCCCTGAGTACTCTCTGAACAGGGGCCCCCAGAACCTGGAACCGGCCTTGATGCCGACAATCTTGTATTTGTTTGTTTGTTTGTTTATCAAACTTCTATACCACCCTCCCCGTAGAGCGGGTTCAGGGCGGTGTGCAACATTTTTGTATGAAAAATACATAAAAACACATTAAAACAATCTGAGACACCAAACTAAAATCCTGACATCTACATGGCACCACGATACAGAATTTATGACCCCCAATTAACATTAATGTGGGGGGGAGGGGAGTGAGAAAGTGAATACAACCACTTGCTGTTGAAAACTGTTGCTGTCCTCAGCTGTATATGTAGTGGGACATCTCTGCCTTGCAGGCCCTGTGGAATTGTAACAAGTCCCGCGGGGCCCTGACGTTAGTAGGCAGAGAGTTCCACCAAGTTGGACCCAGGTCCAAAAAGAGCCTAAAGAAGGGTTCGTTCGTTTGTTCTTTGGAAAAAGGGCATATTCTTGGTATGTCTCAAACATGGCAGATTCTTTGTCTCTGATGGAATGACGTTTTCAGTTGTCTGTTAACTATCAAAAGTGGAAGCTTGGTTGATGGAAATGGCGAGAATCAAATATGACAGTGACTTCCTAAGACTGTATCTATATACTAATTCCAAAGGCGCCGCCCCGCGTGTGGATACCTAAATTTGTGCAGGGGGGCACCTGGGGGCAGGGAGATTTCCCTATACACGAGGGGCACTCCCCCTATGTGCAGAAAAATCCAAAAAGTTCTAAAAACATTTTGGGGGATCTTTGGGGGGATTCTCTGCGCGTACACAGGGAATGCTTTGGCCACTGTTGGGGAGGGGGTGGGAGGCGGTGCTGCAAGGCCTTGCCACCACCGCCGTTTTTGTGGAGGGCGGCAGGAGGGCGGGGGGAGGGGGAAGAGGCTCGGCGTGCAGCGGGTCTTGCCACCACCGCCGATTTTCGGGGAGGCTCAGCACGCCGTGAGTCTTGCCACCGCCATTGCTGCCGATTTGGGGAAGGGAGAGGGGAGGGAGGGGGGAGAGGCTCACCTGCCCCCCCGCGAGTATTGTGGGTCCACCTGTATTTTATATTAATGTAGAGACAGTGAGCATGAATGGAGAGAGCAGAAGTCTCCTTATGGTCTACCTCCCCTTCCTACATGCTCTTTTCAAGGGTTCCAGTGACGGCACCTGCAGTCATGCGTCTTCTGTGCACATAATCTCTTGTACAAGTTATGCTCAATGTGCATAGTGGTAGGGGTGAAGCTAGTGGTCATCCCACTCCACATGTTGATTGTACGTGAAGGTATGTACAGTTGTATTGTTTGTGTTGTGTTGTGGTGCTGTAGCTACGGAAAGAAAGACCAGGTCCAATGACTCAGTTCTGCTTTCTTCTTCATTGGAGAATGTCTTGTCGGAGGAAGTAATTCTTCAAAGCCAGAAGACTTTGCAGAAGGGATTAATATCAAATCATTAAGAGTTCGTTTAGGCAATCATCTTACTTGTTATAAGATCATTGCTTGGGGGGAATTGTTATATATTAATGCAGTATGGACTTTTAAAAAATTGCAAACTTCCTTTTCTGCTTGGTTTGTTTTGCTGAGTTGTATAGAGAAACAAGGGTGCAGAGTTTCCAATTTCCGGGGGGGGGGCCTGGGGCTGGGCCAGAGACATTACAGGCCATTGTTCCCAGGGGAGGCTCAGCATGTCCTTGAAAAGTTCGGGGGGAGGGGGGCTCCAGCTCCCCAGCCCCCCTGAAGTTGACACCTATGTAGCGAAATAATGGGGCTCTTTATTTTGCTTCCATTCAAAACTGATGGTTCAATTCACCTGTGGAGAAAAAAAATGTTTAATGTTTTCTTTCTCAGTGCTTTAGGAAAATGGACAGAGGAATAAACTCACATGGTCCCGATCCACTTGTGTAACATACTACAAGGACAGGGTTGCCCGTTCTGGGTTGGGAAATGCCGGAAGATTTTGGTACCGGAACCTCAGGAGGGTGGGATTTGGGGAGGGGAGGGACTTCAGTGGGGTATAATGCCATAGAGTCCACCTTCCAAAGCAGCCATTTTCTCCAGGGGAACTGATCTCTGTGGCCTGAAGATCAGTTGTAATCCCAGGAGATCTCCAGCCACCACCTGGGGGCTGGCAACCCTAAACAAGGATGGGCATTTCTCAAGGATTAAATTGGGCAGTAGTTGATACCCTAGCACAAGTATAGATCTTTCTAGCACTTACAGCTATGCCTTATCTAAGTACTTCCTGGCTTTCTACTAGCTGTTTCCTCATCCAAATGCTTCCTGGCTTTCCTGTGCTTAGTTATCCCCCATCTAAATCTTTCCTGGCTTGCTAGCCCTTATCTTTTCATTCTATCAGCGCTGTCTCAATTTCCGGCGACTAGACTTCACATTAGCTCGCTTGTTAGTGCACATCCTAGCATAGACTCGTTAGCTTTATTATTTATCCTTGTTTCCTCTCTAATTGCTAATCAGCTTGTTGTGGGTCGCTTTTCTTCCTCTTCTAACTACTGACCGGCTTGCTAGTCCTTCCAGTTAAGCCATATGCATGTCTACATCTTAGTATGTGTTGTCCCCCGTTCAAAGTGCTTCTTGCGTGTGGTTTTTGCGTGTGCATTTCATTTTTTTCTCAAACGGGCCTCTTTGTGCTTACGGCTTTTCCCAAAGTGTTTGCCAACTGGCTATTGCGATATCCCCCCCATCAAAGCGCTCCCCAGCCTGCTGTTGCACACATGCCTGTCTCCTTCACACTCTTTCCTCCCCAGGGAAAAAAAAAATCACTTAAGTTACTATTCAGAACGCTTATTCATATCCCTCAACATGTAATGTTGGAAACCTTTGGAAACCACAAATTGTAAATATCCATCGCTTCCCGTATTCCCGTCCCCATGAAAAAGAGCATGCAGGCCAGAGGTGGATTCAAATTGTTACCTGGATGGATCTCCTTAATAAATCACCTGGATCTCCCTTAATAAATCAAGAGCGCATACATTTATTACCATGGGCTTGGGGAATAATGCTCCCAATACCTTCTGCGTGTCCATAGCTGGGCGTCATGCATAATGCAGTTTTATGTAGCATTTTGAAGTCATGTAGAAATGACAGTACTTGAGGGGGGAAAAAATTGGCAATGCGGTTGTTTTCCTGTACCGCCCGCTGAGCTGCAAAACATACTGATCTGCCCCCGGTTTCTTCCCATACAAAACATTTCCCCATACTTCAGATTATTCATTAGCCAGTAAGTGCTGTAGTTTATCGAGATGTGTGTGTGGGGGGGATGTCTCAAGTCTTCTCTCAAAGACTTGAGTTCACCCACGTGCCACTCCTTCATGGATCCAAATCGACGTCACATTTCTAGAGGCCGTTCGTTTTTAATTACCAAACAATACCGAGCTTATTAGGGTTATTGTGTAAGATTTAAGGAGCTGCCTAGATAATATTGGCTCCGACGG
Source organism: Lepidodactylus listeri (assembly GCA_029233225.1). Lineage (NCBI taxonomy): Eukaryota > Metazoa > Chordata > Lepidosauria > Squamata > Gekkonidae > Lepidodactylus > Lepidodactylus listeri. Next base: position 17,683,933 of record JARCFY010000004.1, read on the forward strand.
TACCATGTTATCAGTAGCAATGCTTATTTTTTAATTTGGGCTTGAACAATTATGCATAAAAAGTGCTTTCATTAGTGAACGGAGTGCTGATTTAGATTATAGGCGAGCTTGATGCTTGCTTAACAATATCCTTTCATTAAGCCACAATAAAATGTGATAGCAATTGCGCTTGATAGAGGCTTTTGGTTTCACAGCTTCGGGCACATTAATGTTTCATGGGGTTCAATCATTTCAAAATAATTTTTTAAAAATCGTGTTTAAAAAAAAAGAACCTTTGTTTTGCAAACGCTGATTCTTTGTTGCATCGCAAGTGGTTAAACATTGTAATTAGGAATGCACACAGGATTTTGTGTTTCCGGTACTGGGGAGAGATTTTGTTCAGTGGAATGCTCATATTTAGAGCTCCGGGGTCCTAGAATGGCATCCCATGACTTGAGTTCCTTGGTGCTGTAAAAGGAAGAGAAGAAGAAGAAGAAGAAAAAGAAGAAGAAGAAGAAGAAGAAGAAGAGAGAGAGAGAGGAGATTGGATTTATACCCTGCCCTTCACTACCCAAAGGAGTCTCAGGATGGCTTACAATCCCTTTCCCTTCCCCTCCCCACCCCACAACAATGGAGCCAGTTTCTTAGCATACCATGGCTTTCCATGTCATGACTTCATTTATAAGAACATAAGAGAAGCCAATGTTGGATCAGGCCAATGGCCCATCCAGTCCAACACTCTGTCACACAGTGGCCAAAAACACCAGGTTGCCATCAGGAGGTCCAGCAGTGGAACCAGGACACTAGAAGCCCTCCCACTCTTGCCCCCCCCCCCAAGCACCAAGAATACAGTGCATCACATGCCCCAGATTGATGGATCTCTGCTCCACATCTATATATCTTAATAGCCAAGGTGCCCCCTGCGTGAGGATATCTAAATCCGTGGGGGGGCACCTGGGGGGCGGGGAGATTTTCCTACACACTTGGGGGACTCCCCATGCGTGTAGAAAAATCTGAAAAGTAAAAAAAAAATATTGGTGGGATAGTTAAATCCCCTCCAAAATAAACAGCCTTTCCTGCGCGTGTGCAGCGAATGCTTCGGCCGTTGGGTGGGAGGCTCAGCGGGCCGGCAGCTGTGAGCCGCTCAGCCTCACTGGTACCGGGGGGAGGGGGAGGAGGGAGAAAGCTCTGCAGTCCCTTTCTCCCTCTATGAGCTTTGCCTGCACGCCCTTTCGCCCTGCTGCGCCAGCACCTGTTTGGAAGGAAACGACCACCTTGCTCTTCCCGGCGGCTTCCATGCCTTCGCCTCCCCTCAGGGATGGCGACAGGATGGCATGAGGAAGCAGACACTGGCTGGCTCCTTGCAGAGGAGTGAAATCTGACCACTGAGGGGAGGGCTGCTGTTGGGGGAACTCCCCTTGGGTGGGAGCCACATTACGGGAATGCCAGCTCCATCCAACACGTTACATGGCTTCCCCTCCCAGCTGGGGAGAAAAAAAGAGGGGGGAGATGAGCCCTGCACCACACCTCCGGGCCCCTGCTCAAAAAGCCTCTTTCTCAGGGGGGGGGAGAATAGATGTGCATGGAGAGGAGAGAGAGAGAGACAGCAAGAGCATGAACTGTGGTGGCAGATCGGGCTGGGGCTGGAAGGGGGAGGAAGAAAGTTGAGAGTGGGGTGTGCCTGTGTGCGCGTCTGGCGGCCGGTCTCGCTCCAAAAAAGAAAGGGGTGGTTGAAGCCAGATCTGGGGGTCGCGTGGGGAGGGGGCCTCAAGCGTGTGGTGGACTGTTCCCCTCCCCATGCAGGCTTTTGCTCTCTGTCCGTCACATAGGTTCTTATGCATTTGAAGATCTGCAGAGTGCCCTGCTTCCCGCCCTGTTACAATTAGAAGCAAAGGTTTCCAGAGATTGACTTCCAATTGCACTGTGTGTCTTATTTGAGAAATTATATTTATTCAGGTGTGAGACTAGGGACCCCCCCCCAGGCCGGGAGCTGTGGGGAATACCCCCCCCCCATGAATATTGTGGGTCCCCCTTCTTGTGTTTATCCAATTCCCTCTTGAAGCCATCCATGCTTGTAGCTTCCACCACCTCCTGTGGCAGTGAATTCCACGTGTTCATCACTCTTTGGGTGAAGAAGGACTTTCTTTTATCTGTTCTAACCCGACTGCTCAGCAATTTCATGGAGTGCCCACGAGTTCTTGTCTTGTGAGAAAGGGAGAAAAGTACCTCTCTCTCTACCTGCTCTATCCCATGCATAATCTTGTAAACCTCGTTCATGTCACACCTCAGCCGTCGTTTCTCCAAGCTAAAGAGCCCCAAGTGCTTCAACCTTTCTTCATTTATAGGCGATGTTGGGTTGATCTGCAGGCTGAGCATAGGGTGGGTAAAACTGCGGTGAAGTGAAGATGTGGTAGACATGCTTGATACACAAGAGGCCAGGTGGAATCACCTTTGCATCTGTAGGAACCACCCATTTTGAAGAAGCTGCCTCCTTCCTATGAGGATACTTGGACTGGAACCTTAACACTCTAATTATTTGACCCAGCCCACACAGCAGCCATTTTGTGACTGGCCCTATTCCCCATCACAGCCATTTTGCGATCTCTCCTAGCTCCTGTGGCAGCCATTTCTTTTGTCACCCACTACCTTTTTTCAGAATTCCAGAAGCACCCATAGTCCCAAAAAGGTTGTAGACTAAATGGAAATTTCCGCATAAAGAATGAGGTCTTCATAATCAGGAGACATTTCTTAGTAATAAGCTGGGATCTAAAAGTTTGCTTATCAGAGGGCTGGTTGGGATGATGAGCCAATGGGGACAACGGTAGGGATTGGGAAGGGGACTTCTAACTAGTACATTAGCCCCATCTTTGATTCATGTGATTTGTCATGTTTGGGCTCCATTCATGTCACTGGAATCCTACATATTATGCGTGTTGAAGCAAAGTGAACACACATAAAGCTGCCTTATACCGAATCAGGCTATTGGTCCATCAAAGTCATTGTCTACCAGAAATGGCAGGAGCTCTCTAGGGTCTCAGGTTGAGGTCTCTCCTATCCTGGCCCTTTTAACTGGAGATGTTGGGGACTGAGCCTGGGACTTGCCTCATGCCAAACAAATACTGTCCCACTGAGCCTAGGGTTGCCAGCTCTGGGTTGGAAAATAGCTGGAGATTTGGGGTAGGGGGTTTGGAGCCTGGGGAAGGTGGGGTTTAGGGAGGGCAGGGACCTCAAGAGGTTATAATAACATAAAGTCCAACCTCCAAAGCAGCCATTTTCTCCAGGGGAACTGATCTCTGTCACCCGGAGATCAGTTGCAATCCCAGGAGCTCTCCTGCTACCACCTGGGGGTTGGCAACCCTACATAAAGATGGGTTTTCTTAGGGTTGCCATTCCCATGTTGGGGCCATGGGATCCCCTGATTTCTGGGCCCAAAATCTGCCACAGCTCAGATGGCCGGCGGGGAAAGCCCCACTCCCAAGAAGTTCCCTCCCAGCGCGGGTGTGGTGACATCACCTGGGAGTGATATCATCACATATCTGACATTGGGGGGGATGCTCTAGGTTTTGGGCAAAACTCTATGGTTTTGAGCCCCCCAAACCATAGAGTTTTACCCAAAACCATGAGCATCACCCTCAAAACTGGAAACGTGATGACATCACTTCCGGGCGATATCAAAGTGGTGTGTGCGCTTCAGAAGCATGCCAGAAGAGTTCAAGGAAAGATTGGGAGTCCTCCCACCAGCAGCCAGGTAGGACCTGTCAACTAGGGTTGCCAAGTCCAGGTAAGAAAGTACCTGGGGACTTTGGGGGTGGAGCCAGGAGAAGGTGGGGTTTGGGGAGGGGAGAGGCCTCAGCATAGTACAATGCCATAGAGCCCACCCTTCAGAGCAACCATTTTCTCCAGGGGAGCTGATCTCTGTCAGCTGGGGATCAGTTGTAAAAGCGGGAGATTCCCAGGCCCCACCTGGAGGCTGGCAACCCTACTGTCAACCCGAGGTTTTCTGAAGGGGTAAATTGCATGGTAGTTCATGTTCTCCAGGTTGTCTGGAGATCAGTTGTAATAGTGGGAGATTTCTAGGCAATGCCCGGAGGTTGGCAATCCTCACTGAGCCCCAAACCCTCTCTAAAGTTTACTCCCATCCTTCTCACTTCTCCACCACGCACAGGACTTCAGAGTGGGAATGGTGCCTGCCAGTCCTGCTAAAGCAAATAAGTAAAGATTTCCGCTCCGCTCCTTAATTTCTCCATCCCTTGTCAGAAAGCTTTCTGTCGCTAATTACCTCTCTCCTCCTTAGCCCACTGACCAGCATGATGTTGGAGCCTCTCCTATCAAAACAAAGCGCTCTTTCCCTTTGTCTGACTCGTCTAAGACAATACGGCTGTTCATTAAATTGAAATGTGTAGTCATTAAGCAACGAAAACAGTTGTTAAATACTAGTTTAAATATTTAAAGTCGGGGTTTTTTCCCCCCCTCTCCGGAAACAAGTGACAGGATTTGGGCATGTATATATAAATTAGTGTCTATTGTGTTCTCCTGGCTGTGCTGTCTAGCGAGTGTGTCATGCTGATGAATAGAGTCCTTTTCAGAAGGAAGCTCCTTTGATTGACAAGCTGGCATTCTCCTTATCGAGCCTGCCATAATATTGGGGGTGGAATCCTGACTTCATGTGCAGAAAGCTTTTCACAGTGGGCTTGTCCTTTTGGACCATGGCCTTCCTCCATTCGCACATTAGATCAGTGATTTCCTTCCTTGGTAGAAGAAGAGGAGGAGGAGGAGGAGGAGGAGATTGGATTTATACCCCACCCTTCACTACCCAAAGGAGTCTCAGAGCGGCTGACAATCTCCTTTCCCTTCCCCTCCCAACAGACACTCTGTGAGGTAGGTGGGGCTGAGAGAGCTCTTTCAAGGACTGCCCTTGAGAGAACAGCTCTGAGAGAAGTTATGACTGACCCAAGGTCGCACCAGCGGCTGCATGTGGTGGAGTGGGGAATCAAACCCGGCTCTCCCAGATTAGACTGCCATGCCTGCTCACATTGGCTTCTGTGTGCTCTGATGCTGTAGTACTGGGTGTGCAGCATGATGGGAAAGGAGAGGCAGGCCTGGTTTTGCACATGCTGAGGTGTGGCTCAGGTGGTGATCCTGTCAAGTCACAGCTGACTTATGCTGACCCCATAAGGCAAGAGATGAACTGAGGTGGTTTGCCGTTGCCTGCCTCTGCATAGCAGCCCTGGACTTCATTAGTGGTCACCCATTGAAGTACTAACCCTGCTTAGCTTCCAAGATCTGTTGAGATCGGGCTAGCTATCCAGGTCAGGGCCTGACACCAGACCGTGGCTTAGTTCTACATGAATAAGCTGGGAATGCCTCAGGCTCATGCAGTGACCTTGTGTTGGGTTGTTGTTTTTTTGCAAGTGTCACCTTTCAGTCATGGAATAGTTAAGTTGTCTGGTGTAGTGGTTAAGAGCACGGACTCTAATCTGGGAGAACCAGGTTTGATTCCCCACTCCTTCACATGCAACTGCTGGTGTGACCTTGGGTCAGTTACAAGTTCCCTTAGAGCTGTTCTCTCACGAGCAGTCCTCAAAAGAGCTCTCACAGTCCGTCCCCCCCCCAGCCTCACAGGTTGTCTGTTGTGGGGAGGGAAAGGGAAAGGAGACTGTAAGCCGCTCTGAGACTCCAAGTGACGGGCAGGGTATTAATCCAATCTCCTCTTCTCTGTTGTTTCTATAAACAGACATCAGCCAGTTAACATAAGGACCGATTAGGTGCCACATAGACTCTTCCTGCCAAGAAGGGAGAGGCATTATTCCTAATGAGATAACCTCTAGATTGACTATTGGCTAATCAATATATTGGAGGAGATACATGCCATTCTACACCTACACAAAGAAGTGGAGCTTGCAGGGTGGGGCTTCCTTTCCTTTGTTCCACACACGCAACGTGAGTTCGGGCAAGCAAAGAAACAAGGTGTCGAATTAGGAAGCCAGTTAGGATGCTGTTATTTTTTTCTTCCATGTAACCCTTCCCTAATTTTTCTAGTCCACTTTTCTTTATGAGCTAAACACGCGTGTGCCAGCTCCTCCATCCTGCTGTGCTTTAAGAACTCTGCTAAATTTACCCAGCACCTTTCTTCCCCCCCCCCCCTTCCCCCATGTGTCACAAGCATGTAAGTTACTTCCCGGACACATGAAACCGCCTTATGCTCAGGCCACTGCTCTGTCAAGGTCAGCGTTGTTTACTCTGCATCGCGGTGTTTACTTGGACTAGCAGCAGCTCTCTGGGGTCTCAGAGAAGTCTTTCACATCTCCTGGAGATGTCGGGGATTGAACCTGGGACCTTCTGCGCACCAAGCAGATGTTCAGCCACTGACCCATTTTGGAACATCACACCTAAGTATTACAGCTGAGCCAGCAAACTAAAGTCTGTGCTTGCTGTGCAAAGCAGAATGGTAAATCAGGCTTGCAATTGAACAAGCGGAAACTGTAGTTTGCCAGTTGGGATGTTATTGGCGAACTGTTGTTTGCCGAAACCCAGGAAATAACTCATTCCCTCCCAGGCGCTCCCAGGGAGAAGGCCCATTAATCAAAGGCTCCGGCACCTTACTCATATAGATCCTAAACCATGCTTTAGGAGAGCATCTGAATGCTGTCTCAGTTGTTTCTGAAGGTCCTAGTGCTACTGATGATTGCATCTATACAAAAAATAGATAAGAACTCTCAATCTGGGGCAAGTGATGCTCTGTATCCTTGGTGCTGGGGGGTGGGGAACACAGTGGGAACATTTCTAGTGTCCTGGCCCCACTGGTGGACCTCCTGATGGCACCTGGTATTTTTGGCCACAGTGTGACAGAATGTTGGACTGGATGGGCCACTGGCCTGAGCCAGCATTGGCTTCTCTTACGTTCCCTTATGTTCCTGTGTTCCATGCATCATTTTCATTTAGCATGAGGCTGACTGATGTCTTGCAGAACTCGGGTGTTTACACACTCATGTTCCTCTTTTCTGCACCTCCGTACGCTTTGTGGATAAATGAACATAAGAACATAAGAGAAGCCAGTGTTGGATCAGGCCAGTGGCCCATCCAGTCCAACACTCTGTCACACAGTGGCAAAAACAGTAGGTGCCGTCAGGAGGTCCAGCAGTGGGGCCAGGACACTAGAAGCCATCTCACTGTTGCCCCCCCCCCCCCGTCAAGCACCAAGAATACAGAGCATCACTTGCCCCAGACTGAGAGTTCCTATCTAAACTTTGTGGCTAATAGCCACTGATGAACCTCTGCTCCATATGTTTATCCAATTCCCTCTTGAAGCCGTCCATGCTTGTAGCTGTCGCCACCTCCTGTGGCAGTGAATTCCACATGTTAATCACTCTTTGGGTGAAGAAGTACTTCCTTTTATCTGTTCTGATCTGACTGCTCGGGAATTTCATGGAGTGCCCATGAGTTCTTGTATGGTGAGAAAGGGAGAAAAGGACTTCTTTCTCTACCTGCTCTATTCCATGCATGATCTTATAAACCTTGATCATGTCACCCCTCAGCTGTTGAATAAAGCTAGAGCCATCCTTTCTGTTTGCTTTGCTCTAGAAATGTGCACACATGGACTTTAGGGCATTCTACCCAAGGGCGGTCCCTCCCCTCCCCAAGCCCCACCCTCCCCAGGCTACACCTCCAAATCTCCAGGTATTTCCCAACCCTGAGTTGGCCACGCTACATCACAGGTGGCATATCTGACTTTCTGTAATGTACACATCCCTCTTAGAGAATGGAGAAGAATTCTGTCTCTGAGAAGACACATGCTACACCTCTGTTGCAGACAGAAATGCATACATAAACCAGATATGTACGGAGCAATAATACTAATCTAGTAAAACACCTATGCCAAAGTTTAATTATATTTATTGGGATAGTTGGCTAATATAGCAGAGTTTTGCCCAGTCATGGAAATGTGATACTGAGTGCAGTGAATGAATCTCCCAAGCAGTGTGTTGCAAAAAAAAAAAAAAGGTAAACTTTCATTCGAGTAGATCCAGTTCACATTCAGGTTGCAGTCAAGAAAAAGAAGAAGAGAGAACATATTTCCATATGTGGTGGAGGTGTAGGAAAGCCCAAAATTATTGGAAGAAAATTTAAAAAATGATTCGAGAAATTCTTAATATAGATTTGCCATTACTACCAAAAAATTTCTTATTAAATATGCTCCCAGAACAGACCGGATACAATCTTTATAGTTTATATTATTACGGCTGCACGAATTACGTGGGCCAAAAGTTGGAAAGCAGAAAACAGTCCCATAATAGATGAAATAATACATAAATTAATAGATTTGGCAGAAGTAGAAAAGTTAAGCCAGACTTTATACGGAAAAAAGGGGGAAAAAATTGCAGGATAGATGGTCGAAGTTTTATGAATGGGGTAAAAATAAATGAATGATTCAAAATATGGATTTATTAAATGTATCGATCTTAAATTGAGATATTATGGAGAGAAACTAAAAAGGTGACAATGTCAGATGTAATTATGTATATCTTTAGTTGTGTATGTTAATTTGTTCACTAAAAATTGGTTTTGTATGAAGATGGATAAATAATATATCTGTAAAATAAAAATTTTCCTCAAAAAAAAAGAAAAAGAAGAAGAAGAGGAGGAGGAGGAGATTGGGTTTATACCCTGCCCTTCACTCAGAGTCTCAGAGTGACTTACAAACTCCTTTCCCTTCCCCTCCCCACAACAGACACCCTGTGAGGTGCGCGAAACGGAGAGAGCTCTGAGAGAATTGTACTTGAGAGAACAGCTCTGACAGAACCATGGCTTGCCCAAGGTCATCCAGCAGGTGCAAGTGGAGGAGTGGAGAATCAAACCTGGTTCTCCCAGATTAACAGCTGCGCCCATTTGAAAGATAAAATACCGGCGCCAGTAAGACGCCAGTATTTGTATGCACACTGAATTGGAGCCCCGAAGAAAAAGTTCTCCCCATAATAAATAAATGTGAGCGTGTGTGTATTATATAAAGAAAACAATGGTGCAGTCTTCCCTTGCTGCATCACTATTTCGTTATTTCGATATAATGAAATAAGGGGTTCTTTTTAAAAAAAAAATAAGGGGGGGGGAAGACAGTCTAGCCTCAGGCCCGGAGGAGCGCACCCAGAGAGTGGGGCGGAAGAGTCGCATCCCTGGCCCACCCGCCCACTCGCCACCACTCCTCCACAGGTTTCTGGAGGGAAGCACCCCCCGCCTGCTCTGCAGGGGCTGCGGCCGGAGCACCCCAGACACAGGGCAGTGGTCATCCGTGAGCCCGAGGGCTCTTGGGCCAATGGCGCCCAGCTCCTGCTACCAAAAAGCCCAGCAAATCCTCCTCGCCAACACAGTCCCTGTGGTGGGTTCTTGTCTTGCTGCCTCATCATTTCGATATTATGTTAGGAGGGCTCATTTTTAAAAAAAAATGAAGAAATGCCCACCACGGGGCAGGCCAGATGGAGGGCAGTTGAGTGGGCGTGTTTTTATCTCAGCTTCTCCACCGAAGCAAACAGGAAAATCCTCTAAAAACAGGATTTTCTTGCTCCGGGGAAGCTCCGGAGCAGTGTCGTGATACTCCTGATCAAACCCTGAGCCCGGAGCAACTGGTGGGAAATCGACCAGAAGTTCCTGAGCAAGCATCAGGGCAAACCCAGGGCAAACGCTAGCACGAAATCACCCTGGGGAGGGTGAGCATAAGAAAAGGGGAAGAAAACCATCCCTTTTTACCAAACGCTCAAATGGCTCTGGTTTCTTTAACAACTGAACCAAAATATTAGTGATCAATATATCTTATCACTAGACTTAAAGGACTATTTAAAAAAAATTGAAATGATGGGGAACACTTGCAGTGGTGGAGCAGAAGCAGGGAGAAAATGTTAGCCAAACTGCCTTGTTTTCTTATCAATATTGGGGAATTATAGATTATTAATTAGTTGGCAATAGGCAAAAACAGTTCACCCCCAATATATCCAGAGGTGCCCCCTCTTCCAGACACACCAGAAAATAAGCAAGGAGGCTGGTTTCAGCAGAGCCTAGGAGGTAGGGTTAGGGTAAGAGGTAAAAAGCTGGAGAGAGAGAGAGTGAACAGTTGCTGGGTGTCTTCTTTTATTAGGGGGCTCTGTGGGAGGGCTTGGCTGGGCACCTCCCTGAGGCCACCCCGTGATGGGTCCACCCTGAAAGGGCTCTCTCTTCTAAAGAGAAGGGCTTAAAAGGTTGGTCAGTGTTTCACTTTACCTGAACTGTGACCCAGTTCCTTGGAATGTCTCTAGGCTGCAGACTTGGTTTCGGGTTCGCCAAAGTCCATGGTTTTGTGTACAGACAGGAATAAGTTCTTTGTTTCTCTGGCGCAAGGAATGTTGGAGGGGGAGGGGGAGTTTGCCTGCGACAGGAGAAGAAGAACGTGACTAACGGTGTCTGAAAGGACATGTTCAGGCCACAGTGGCTATTTCTCTGTCTGTGTTAAGGAAAGCTCTGGGAGCTGGTGACCTCGGGAACCACTGGCACATCATCGGCTGGTGCGTGTTCAGCTGGCATCATGGTCAGTTGCATCTCAGTCCCCTTAATACACATTCAGCAACACAGTTCATAAGTTAACACTTATGGAATGTATGTCGAGAAGAGCACAAGCACCTTGCAGGTAGGGTGGCCAAGTACTCACCACAGGCCAGCAGGGGGAAGTCCTCTTCTTGCTGGGAGTTTCCTGGCGCACGCGCAAAGTGCGTGCGCTGTGATGATATCACCGGAAGTGACATCATCACGATGTGCACGTTGCCAGGGTGATGCTCTGGCAACCGCCCCAGAACTCTATGGTACCATAGAGTGACATCACTCTGGGGACGTCGTCCTGACCGGACGACTTCAGGGGTGGGGTTCCCCCCGCCGGCCGAATCCGGGCCGGCGGATTGGGGACCCCTGTAGCGGGGGATCCCCCGCCCCCCGGGCAGACTTGGCAGCCCTACTTGCAGGCCAACAATAAGTCAGACAGAGGAAATTGCAAAGTGGAAGGAACAATAAACCTCAAAGGTAGCGGTTGTGTAGACAAAAAGGGAAGGGCAGAAGGAGGGTGGAGAAATGGGGGTTGTTTGCAAAAGCCAAGGAAATATGCCCTTGAGATGGGGGAGTACAAAAATGGGAGGGAACTGGGTGGCGATGCAGGGGCAGGAATAGGGGTGGGAACTGGGCAGTGATACAGTACCCATGGAATAATGCCTGCATCAGAAATACCCTTGACTTTAAAGCTGAGCAAGAGAAAAGTCCATGGTAAAAACAGATCTGGGAAAACTGGGGATGCAGTGAACTGAAAGACGAATGGGTGAAAATAAACAGAAGCAACAACAAACAACAAAAGCCGACAGACATGCGAGGTGAAAGTGGGAGGAAATGCAGAACGAAAAATAAAAGGCAACAGAGAAAGCGGAGGAAATGACGGATGCAGAAATCGTCCTTCCCTGTATGTGTGTTTCCAGGAAGTGAGAGCCCTGCAGATTTAGGTCAGGATCTTAAGCTTCTGGTTAAAGGGGGACTGCCAAAGGCTGGGAAGCTTGTTTAAAGAGTGTGCTGCAAGTCTGACTTACAAAAAAACCCAGTATCAAAGTATAAATGGTTATAAATGCTGCGGTCCCCAATTTAGCTTTGTTTTTATGATTCTGCTCGGCTGGTGGCTTCTAGTAAAACATATTTTATTGCAGCAGATCATGCATAGTAATTGTTATGGGCACGAGCGGCACTCGTGGCAAAATGGCATGAGCTGTATTTTTGCTGTAAACAGAATCTATTATATGAAATTGTTAGGAAAGTGTCTGATCGTTTGAGTCGTAATTATAACCATAGTTTAGCACTGGAGAGGGCAGCATTCTTCAGTGCGGAGAAAGGCATGAGGAACACGGTAAGAGCGTAATTAACTATAAGTTTTATTAATGTTTCTCCAAGTGGTATTTCATGAAATTAATAAGATTATTATTTGCATATCGATCAAGAGGGGTTTTGCATTTTCTAGTTTCCAGAGCATCCCCAAGCTTATTCCTCTGTTCATTGATTTTTCAAACTCAGCTCCTAGCATATTGGGAGGGAAATTCCTCAGTAATGATGAGGGGAAACTCCCTCGAGAAATCGGTTGAGCAAAATCCACCGTTGCCAATCTTCCCCTCCGTGTTCAGTTTCAGGGAGGTTGTGTATAGGGCTGCCATTCTTCAGGTGCTGGCTGCAAATCTCATAGAACAGAATAATAGAATCACAGAGTTGGAAGGGGCCATACAGGCCATCTAGTCCAACCCCCTGCTCAGTGCTGGATCAGCCTAGAGCAGGGGTGGGCAATTGTTTTGGCTCGGGGGCCACTTCGTGGGAGCGGAGGTTAGCGAAGGGCCGCACCTTTTAAGATTATTGCATTCATTAGTTAACTTTGCATTTCAGAAAAGGTATAAATTGTATCATAAAAATCAATAAATATAAATTAAATAAAATAGTGGTCGTTTTATTCAATTTATTTATTGTGCTAATTTTATATCATCTATGGCTGCAAGCACATTTAATTTTAGAATCAGTTTAATGAGAGAAATGTACCCTATCACACTTTTCTACAATTTTTTTGAAATCAGGAGATTGCTTGTTGAGAAACCACGTGGCCGACTGTCTTGGCGGGCCGCAAAAAACTCTATGGCGGGCCGCATGTGGCCCCCGGGCCGCAATTTGCCCACCCCTGGCCTAGAGCATCCCTGACAAGGGTTTGTCCGGCCGCTGCTTCAAGACTGCCAGAGAGGGGGAGCTCACCACCTCCCTAGGCAGCTGACTCCACTGTTGCTCAACTCTTACTGTCAAAAAAAAGTTTTCCCTAAAATCTAGTCGGTACCTTTCCATCTTTAATTTAAACCCGTTACTGCGAGTCCTCTCCTCTGCTGCCAACAGGAACAGCTCCCTGCCCTCCTCTAAGGGACAGCCTTTTCAATACTTCAAGAGAGCAGTCCTGTCCCCCCTCAACTCCTCCTCTCCAGACTGAATATTCCCAAATCCCTCCACCTTTCCTCACAGGGCTTGGTCTCCTGGGATTACAACTGATCTCCAGGTAATAGAGAATAGTTCACGTGGGGGAAACGGCCACTTTGGAAGGTGGACTCTATGACATTATGCTCCAGTGAAGGCTCTCCCCTCCCCACACTCCACCCTCCTCAGGGTCCACCCCCAACATCTCTAGGTATTTCCCAACCCAGATTGGCAACGGTGGACACTTTGGGCACTTCAGGAACAGGGAACAAGCACTGCCATGAAATGGCTGACATGCAGTAGTGGGGACGGTCACAAGTTTGGAAGCTTACAGGCTGAAGGCGGAAGGCAGCTATTTCTAAGTAGATGTTCCCTACAGACCAAAGGGGGAATGCCTTCTGAGTTCATCTGAAGTGGAGGCAAGTGGGGACTGGTTAATCGCTTTGGAAAGAAATAATGGGGCTCGAGGAGATGCATGCAGTGTTCCCTCTAAGCTGAGTTAGTGTGAGCTAGCTCCCAGTTTTTTAGCCTCTGGCTCACAGATTTTTGTCTTAGCTCAGGAAAGATGGCTCCTGAGCAAACTAATTTATGCAGTAGCCAAATCGCTCGCTCACAGCTTTAATGCTAGTAGCTCACAAAGTAGAATTTTTGCTCACAAGACTCTACAGCTTAGAGGGAACATTGTGCATGAGTACCATATACTGGGGTGGGGGGGTCAGTGCTACAGAGTGTTACAGTGCTACATAGACGATACTGGGGTGGGGGGTCAGTGCTACAGAGTGCTACAGTGCTACATAGACGATCCTGATCCATGAAAGTAGTGGTAACCTACAAACCATAGTCTGATGTCAACTGAGATGGACACTTTTTAAAAAGTCGTGATCCTGAATCTGGTGTCTCTGGTTGTTTGGAATCACTCTGTACACACAGCTCCTGTCAATTCTCTTCTCCTCAAATATGGCACAAAATGGTTATTGACCTCTTCTTGCTGCTACTTCCTTGTTCTTACTATCCTGCAGATATGCACTCTTTCATTCCTACTTTTGATACGCATTTAATTCTCCTCCCCAGCTAGGATTGCCAGCTCTGGGTTGGGGAAAAGGTGGAGATTTTGGGAGTGGAGACTGGGAACAGCAGGGTTTGGAGTCGGGAGGGACCTTAGCAGGATATAATGCCCCAGAGTCCACCCTCCAAAGCAGCAATCAGGGGCACTGCTCTTGGTCATCAGGAGATCAATTTTAATAGCAGGAGATCTCCAGGTGACAACCGATCCCCAGCCTTGTCTCCCTGACCTATGTTGATCTCATCTAAGCCCAAACTTATTCTGTTGCTGCATGTCCAGGTAGCCTAAGGGCCAAATCCAGTGGGGCAAAGAAGAAGAGTAGGGGTTTTTTTATACCTCACTTTTCTCTACCTTAAGGAGTCTCAAAGCGGCTGACCATCGCCTTCCCTTCCTCTCCCCACAACAGGCACCTCGTGAGGCAGGTGGGGCTGAGAGAGTCCTGAGAGGACTGGGACTGGCCCAAGGTCCCCCAGCAGGCCTCCTGTGTCTCAGAGCGACTGACCATCGCCTTCCCTTCCTCTCCCCACAACAGGCACCTCGTGAGGCAGGTGGGGCTGAGAGTCCTGAGAGGGCGGGGACTGGCCCAAGGTCACCCAGCAGGCTGACTGTGTCTCAGAGCAGCAGACAATCTCCTTCCCTTCTTCTCCCCACAAGAGGCACCTTGTGAGGCAGGTGGGGCTGAAAGAGTCCTAAGAGGACTGGGACTGGCCCAAGGGCACCCAGCAGGCCTCATGTGGAGGAGTGGGGAATCAAACACAGTTTTCCAGATGAAAGTCCACTACACTTTACTACTATACCACATTGGCTCCCAGATCTCTCTCCACCTGTAAAAGGTAAATTCTGTATGTGTGTGCCACTCAAATCTGGGCTGTGGGGGGATTTTGCCCTTCAACTGGCACTTGGCTTCATTTGTTTAAAAGTGGGCTACCTGCAATACATTTAATGTATTGATGTGAAAACTGTGTGCTCCTTAAGAAAATCTTTTCAAGTGCTAAGTAGAAGTCTAAGGAGTCTGGGTTCGGTTCCGCAAACCGAGTGGTTTTTGAAGGGTTAAATCTTCTCTGTAAGCATATGGCTATGCAGGCATGTGGTTTACCTTTCACAGACAGGTAGATTGCCAAGGTCTTTGTAGCATCCCTTAGGGTGCTTTGTTCCGTCCAGAGGCAGGGCTGAACCACTGACAATTCTGCCGGTTGGTTCCTTAACAACTCCGAGCACTGCAGGCGAGTAATTCCGAGTTCTCGGCTCGCTGTTCAGCCTCCTCCAGTTCTATGGCAGAATAAATGTAAACAACGGGCATTCTTCCTGGCGGTTTCCAAACCGGAGCGAACTTGTCTTTAACCTCCACACTGCTTCTCAACAGGAGCTCCGTGCCTTGTGTGTCTGTTCATTTTCCTAGCCTGCGAGGCCCTTTCAAGTTGGGAAGTGCATGTCAAGTACTTTCTTATAAAACAATTCAGAAGGCAATTGTTGTGTGAAAACAGGTGCTCCTCTTCTTCTTGTTTCCTGTCAGGTTCATTCCTCTTGCCTCTGATCTGTGTCACACGCTGCCAGACTATAACCTTTGCAGCTTTAGGTGTTTGATCTTTTTGTACGTATGGCAGGAGGCAAGAGATGGTCTTTTGCTTAGCAGGTGATGTGGTTTAGCAAGCTGAGTGGCTGCAATGGCATTAGGGTTGCCAGCCTCCAGGTGGGGCCTGGGGATCTCCCGCTTTTACAACTGATCCCCAGCTGATAGAGATCAGCTCCCCTGGAGAAAATGGCTGCTTTGAAGGGTGGACTCTATGGCATTGTACTATGCTGAGGCCCCTCCCCTCCCCAAACCCCACCTTCTCCTGGCTCCACCCCCAAAGTCCCCAGGTACTTTCTAACCTGGACTTGGCAACCCTAAATGGCATAGAGGGTCCACAAAAACTCCAACTAGTCGGTGGAATGGGCATATTCCCAGTAAAGGAGGAGAGACTTGATTTTGGCTTGTCTGGCACTCATCTAGGGCTGCCAAGTCAGCCCGGGGGGCGGGAGATCCCCCGCTACAGGGGTTCCTGATCTGCCGGCCAGCATTCGGCCAGCAGGGGGAACCCCGCCCCCGAAGTCGTCCAACCAGGACGACTTCTCAAACGTAATGACGTCACCCGGAAGTGACATCATCATGTCGGGGGCGTTGCCAGGGCGACGCTCTGGCAATCGCCCCAAAACTCTATGATACCATAGAGTTTTGGGGCGATTGCCAGAGCGTCGCCCTGGCAACGCCCCCAATGTGCTGACATCACTTCTGGTGACATCACTGGGTGCACGCGCAAAGCGTGCGTGCCGAGGAAGCTCCCGGCAGATGGGGGACTCCCCCCCCCCGCCTGTGAGTATTACACATTTGGCAACCCTACACTCATCCCTACCCTGCCCCCCCCCAGTTCAGGCATAAACAACCAATGCACTTGGGGAAGACTTTCCGAATCTCCCCTGTTTGAACCACCTTGCTTTGTGTTGCTGAGGCAGTCAGGCCCAAAATGGATGCTGGATTAACTTAATAGGTCTGGGTGACTGGTCTAAGAAAGCCTTGCTAGAAAAGGACGTTGAGGTCCTCATCCCCCAATGTTTCTGCACTGACCACTCCTCATTTTGTTTTACAGTGTCTCTTTTGTCCGTGACCATTGCATCACAATCTTAGTTAGGAGGAGGGATGGGCCTGGTCTACAAAAATGTAGTTCAGTCAAACCACAAATGAACCACAAACCGAGTTGGCTCCCATATAAACTGAACTGGGTTAGTGAAGTTTGTGCTGGAAACAGCTGAGCCACAGGGGAAGCCTACTCCCATAGCTCAGTGGTTTCAGACTCTAAACAGCTGAGCTTTGGAAGCACGCTACAGCCGTAGGAGCGGCCATGAGGGCTCCCCACCTATCGGCTGCCTTTTGTGAAAGAGCAGAAAGCAGGGGTTTAAACCTGGCTGTCCCACCCTGTGACAGAATCTGATTTGGCTTTTGCCCAGCCCAGGAATTTGTCTGGAGAAAACAGGAGCCCTCTTTTTAGATCCTTTGAAATGGCACTGGAGATGCTGTAGCAGTGAACAATAATAAAGAGCTTATTTAATAGGCAGGGATGGTATGGGCTAGTCATGAATTTGGAAAGGCTGAGGTAAATGTTGGTGGCAAAACAGTACATATTTCAGCTGACAGATAGGCTGGTTTTGCAGCAGCTTATTTTCCCCAAATCCTTGGTTCTTATCAGTGAGTGGTGGTTGACTAAGTACCTTGGCTTCAGTTACAATGTTTCTCTGTATCGTTTTTTATTAACTGTTCAGGTTTTCTGGAAAGGTCACTCTTTTAGTGTTTCAAATTCTTTCCCTTTTCTGAAATCACCAAGTTTCTTTTTCCCCCTGAGGAGTCTATAACGGTTTCCTTTCACAGTGGACCAGAGACTGCCTCGGTGCCAATTCTCTGTATAACTGGACAAGACTTATATATTTCTTCCCTGAAAATCAGTCTACTACCCAGTCAGTCTTTGCCAAAACCTCAAACCCCAGTTCTTGGTATCTGTGTGAAAATGGAGGCCCAGGTAGCAGCCACTGCCAAGGCGGCCTTTTATCACCTACGGCTGATTAGGCAGCTGGTTCCCTTCCTCGAACACGATGATTTAGCTACAGTGATCCACACAATGGTAACCTTGAGGTTAGACTACTGCAACACTCTCTACATGGGGCTGCCCTTGTCTCAGATCCGGAAGCTGCAGCTAGTGCAGAATGCTGCAGCCAGGCTGTTGATGAGTCTCTCTATACAAGACCACATCCAGCCCACGCTGAGAACTCTGCACTGGCTGCCTATAGCATACCAGATCCGGTTCAAGGTATTGGTGCTGACCTTTAAAGCCCTATATGGTCTGGAGCCTGCCTACCTGAGGGACTGCCTTTCCCCATATGTGCCCCAGAGGGCACTGAGGTCAAGCTCACAACATCACTTGACTCTCCCTGGTCTAAAAGAAGCTTGGCTGGCCAGCACTAGAACCAAGGCTTTCTCGGTGGTGGCTCCATACTGGTGGAATGAGCTCCTGGAGGACATCAGGGCCCTGCGGGACCTTTTACAGTTCCACAGGGCCTGTAAAATGGAGCTCTTCCGCCAGGCATCGATTAGGAACCGCCACCGGGGACGGAGGTCAACTACGTCCCTGGAATGTGCTGGCTAGACCCTGCTGGAGGTGGCTTAATTGGATGCTGCCTCTCTCACCGATGTGCTTCTGACTACTGCCATCATGTATCTGTTTGTTTTATTTGTAACTTTGTTGTGCTTTAACTTGTAAATTATTGTTTTATTGTATTTTAATTTGTTGGAAGCCGCCTTGAGCCAGCTTGCCTGGCAAGGCGGGGTAGAAATACTAATAAATAAATAAATACTTCAGCTTCAGCTGACACTAAGCTCTGAATTCTTAGATGGAATTCTTCCTCAGGTTATGCTGAATACAGCTAAGACCAGGAGTCTCTCCCTTTATTCAATAGGTCAGGGGTGGGCAATTGTTTTGGCTCGGGGGCCACTTTGTGGGAGCGTGGGTTAGGGGAGGGCCGCACCTTTTAAAATGATTGCATTCATTAGTTAACTTCGCATTTTAGAAAAGGTATAAATTGTATCATAAGAATCAATAAATATAAATTAAATAAAATAGTGGTAGTTTTATTCAATTTATTTATTGTGCTAATTTCATATCATCTATAGCTGCAAGCACATTTAATTTTAGAATCAGTTTAATGAGAGAAATGTACCCTATCACACTTTTCTACAATTTTTTTGAAATCAGGAGTGAGATTGCTTGTTGAGATTCTCATCACAGCCTGCAAGTTAATGTCTGTCAAAGAGCAACTTACCTTCCTTCTTCTGCCTCCTCGTCGCCCAACAGGGCTGCTGGGAGCAGGGGGTGGGGATTGGTAATGTGCCCGCCCCCTGGACACTTCACTCCCGGAGCACCACTTCTCAGCGCTCCGGGCCCAGCAGAGGCCTGACTGAAACCACATGGCCGACTGTCTTGGCGGGCTGCAAAAAACTCTGTGGCGGGCCGCATGTGGCCCACGAGCTGCAGTTTGCCCACCCCTGCAATAGGTGAACTTTTCTGACAGACTTTTAGTCAGACTCTTCAGACCATCCACTCCTGTAGCTGAATTTTTCCTTTACTGAATAACTGCCACTGAACGCAAAACAAACTCCCCCTCCCCTCAGCACACGCTGATCTTATATTTTCCCTCAGCTGGCTCTGGCCAATCAGCCTGTCACTCAACCTCAACATTCTTAGGCAGAATTCACTAGTTCCCTTCTCTGACTGTGCTGCATTAGGAAAACAACATTTTAAATGCAGTCTGACACAAACTCTGTGAAGGAACGGACACGGACAATCGTTTGGGCTGGGGAACGGGTCATGGGGGCTGTGCAGTTAGGCAAGGGATGCTGGGATGTACAGCTCATTTGGGAGAAGGCACAAGAGGGTGGGAAGCAAAAGCAAGGTACCTGAAAGAAGAGGGCAGAAAGGTTAGGCTGAGAAATAGGAATGGGGAAGAATGGAGAGGGTGGGAGAGGGGGAAGACCTGGCATAAAGAGTGGTTGGAGAGGAGAAGGAAGAGAACCTTTGCTTCTCAGGAAGGTTAGTAGCAGGGGTCCATTGGGGCCGGAGCGAGCGCTCTGCCAGCTCAGGACTGGCCAGTAGGGCAGCCAAGGGTCGAATCAGATTCTCTAATCTGATTCAGCTCGCCGCTGAATTGCCGCCGAAATTCGGCGGCAACTTTAAAAGCCACTGGAGGGGAGGGGTTTTGGGGGAGAGGCTCCAAACTTGCAGGGTAGCTGCTGGGGCCTCTCCTCGAAATGCCCACCAAGTTTCAAGAAGATTGGACCAGGGGGTCCAATTCTACGGGCCCCCAAACAGGTTGCCCCCATTCCCTCCATTGTTCTCTATGGTGGGAAAAAAGTTAACATTTTTTCCCTCCATAGAGAACAATGGAGGGGATGGGACAATCTGTTTGGGGGCCCGTAGAATTGGACCCCGTGGTCCAATCTTCTTGAAACTTAGTGGGTATTTCGAGGAGAGGCCCCAGCAGCTACCCTGCAAGTCTGGAGCCTCTCCCTCAAACCCCCTTTCCTCCAGCCCCTCATATACACTATGAGTTTTTGCCATTGATTTCAATGGCCCATAGGGTATAATGGGGCTGAAACTGACATTCCCTTTCTGACACACTTCTGGTGATGTCAGCGGACGTGGCATATGCGAATGAGTTATGCTAATGAGTTATGCTAATGAGCTCCTGCACCTCTTTTTCTTTGAAAGGACCCCTGGTTAGTAGTTATGCTCTCTACCCATAAGAAGTTTGCCGATGTAGAATCTTTGCTTCCCAGGAAGGTTGGTCATCATGCTGTCTACTCACCCCATCACAGCCTTATTTGATAGACTCCGATCACAGGAAAAAAAGTACTCTTTGCTCTTTTTTTGGATGCTTTTTCTTCACAAGCTGTCCAGATTTTTGTATCACAGAGAATCTGGCACTTGCAAAAGGCACACCTACAAACAGTGGTGACGAAGCGCAGACGCAGCCCCATGCGTCCCATTATTGTTGCCATTTCTACTCTGTATTTTCACTAAAGCAACAGCTTTGCAGAAACGCGGCTGGCAGAAGGATGAATGGGTTTGCAAAGGGAGTGCTGACTGGCAGCTCAGAACTCTGGGAGAGGGGTGATTTCTGAAGAGCCCTCTGAAGCTGGCTTCCAGGGAGCGAGTCAAGCCAGCGCTCCGTCTAGTTCAGCAATACCCACTCCATCTGGCATCGAGTGTCCCAGTCTCAGATGGTGGCCTTTTAACTGAGGAAGCCAGAGATGGAATATGGAACCCTTGGGATACAAGGCATGTGATCAGTTGCCAAGCTATCTCTCTGTCTGCATTTAAGAGCTTTGGCTGTGAAGAGGGTATGGGACACCTTCCTGCTTATTTTTACAGTCGCTACTACCTCTCCAAACATTGGCATGGTCTTTTGGGACTATCCGTTTAGTACATTTTTATCCCCTCATTCCTTGAAAGGTCTGAGGGCGGTTTACATAAGAGCCAGTTTGGTGTAGTGGTTAAGAGTGTAGACTGTTCTTGGCTCAGATATCGTCTCAGATTGAAAGAAGAAGAAGAAGAGATTAGATTTATATCCTGCCCTTCACTCACTTGGAGTCTCGGAGTGGCTTACAAACTCCTCTCCCTTCCCCTCCCCACAACAGACACCCTGGGAGGTAGGTGGGGCTGAGAGAGCTCTTTCCCAAGCTGTCCTTGAGGGAACAGCTGGTACAGAGCTATGGCTTGCCCAAGGTCATCCAGCCAGGTGCAAGTGGAGGAGTGGGGAAATCAAACCCGGTTCTCCCAGATTAGAGTCCGCACACTTAACCACTACACCAAACTGGCTCCCTGTGTAAAGAGAGAGAGAAAGTCTCCTTCCAAGGTTTCAGCCCATCTGATTCGTTTTTAAGATTAGGTCTGTGTGTTGTTCTGATGAAGGGTTTAAAGAATGGGAAGTCTCAGCTGGACAGAGTAACGAGAGTAACACTGGAAGATGGTCACTTTCAGAATGGCAGAAAGCTAAAGGGGCATATACCGTAGATAGACTACGCTTCTCGCCCTGAGGAAAGATACAGGTGAAGTTTGAAGATGTTGGGAACTGGGACAAGCCATTTAATTGCCGAATGCCCCCTGTGTGAGCCATCTCGTGGAAAATCCCTCCTAACTTGGCTTCGTCCTAAAAGTTATTTGAGTAGTAAGTCAAAAATGTCAACTTCTCTTGAACGATTTGATCCCTGAGATCACTAATGGTGCTGCCAAATTTCTTACAGAAGTTCTTAAGGTACAGAATTTTAGATAGTGCTATTTTGATTGCACTTACGTTATATGGAATCTTAGATTTTAATTTTACGGTATAATGTTTTATATACCGTATTTTTCGCTCCATAAGACGCACTTTTCCTCCCCAAAAAAGTGTGGGGGGGAAGTGTGTGCGTCTTATGGAGCGAATATGGAGCTTTTCTTACCAGTAACAGGGCTCTTTCTTCAGCAGGAACGCAGGGGAACGCCATTCAGGCTGGCATCCCAGCCTTCCCCGCCCTTCCCTGCTGGGCCTGAGCTGTTAAGACTTAAAAGGGAAACGGCAGGAAAAACCCCACCAGGCTAAGTACTCTTTCCCTTTAAGTGCTTTTCCCCTTTAAGACAGCCAGCAGCAGGAAGCCCCGCCCACAGATTAAGCTCCGTGGTTACTTTGCACAGAAAGGCCTGGCTTTGCATGGCATGCCGACGTCTCTCTTCTTTCCTTTCTCTATCTTCCTTCCTTCCTTCCTTCCTTCCTTCCTTCCTTCCTTCCTTCCTTCCTTCCTTCCTTCCTTCCTTTCCTTTTTTCTGTCTGTCTGTCTGTCTCTCTCTCTGTCCCCACCTTGCTTTCTTCCTTTTTCTCTCTCTCTCTCCTCCTCCTTCCTTCCTTTATCTCTCTCTCTCTTTCTTTCTGTTTCATTTTTTCCTGTTTCCCTCCTCTAAAAACAAGGTGCGTCTTATGATCAGGTGTGTCTTATGGAGCAAAAAATATGGTACCTTACGACTGATGATATGCCAATAAAGTTCTATGAATGAATGAATGAATGCAGATTCTGATCTGGGAGAACCAGGTTTGATTCCCCACTCCTCCTCCTCATGGAGCCTGCTGGGTGACCTTGGGTCAGTCACAGTTCTTTCAGAGCTGTTCTCTCAAGAGCTGTCCTCGCAAGAGCTCTCACAGCGCCACCTACCTCACAGGGTGTCTATTGTGGGGAGAGGAAGGGAGGGAGATTGTAATCCACTCTGAGACTCCAAGTGAAGGGTGGGATATAAATCCAATCTCCTCCTCCTCCTCCTCTTTCTCTCCCCCACATTAGCTCCTCAGAACAACAGCTCTGAGAGGTAGGTCAGGCTAAGGAGGACTGACCGGCTGGCTCATGGGCACCCAGTATGCTTTATGGAAGAGTAGAAATCTGAACCTCGAGCTGCCAGATTATAATCCAACACCCTAACCACTCTGACTCTAACCTGTCAAATGAAGACAGCAGAATCAAACTGTTGGGTTTTCATTCCTTTGCTGTGGGCAAGATCAGATTTACTCAGAAGTCAGTTCCACTCAAGTCCCTACTTCTCTCTGCAATTTCCCTTCGTTTCCTAGGTTTTACATCTTAATCCTTTCCTTTTCTCTCTGAGGCCTGTTAGCCAGTGATGTCAATCGCGGGCCAACTGTTAATTATTAGTCTGGGGTGGGGGAAAGGGAAGAAGAGGGCCAGGGATTACAGTTTTTCACTTTGCATGCTTTTGTAATGATTTGACCGTATAATAATCAGGAAATATCATAATCAGGAAAGAGTGCCTGAAAGGCAACCCCCCCCCCCAAACAAAACAAAACAACAACAAAAACAACCCGCCACCAACGAACCAAAAAGTAAATAAACCCTTTCCCCAGGAGGCTGGCAACTAAAAAGGAAGTAATTAATTAGGCTAGAAAGTGTAGGGGAGGAAAAAAAGAAAAGATCAAAAGGATAATACACCTGGGCAGTTCAGTATTGCTTCATCAGACCACACACACGGATGGCGTGGTCTGAAATTGCCTTTCATTGGGGTGGGGGGGAATAACTGGGAAACAGTTCTGGGGAGGAAAAAAAAAAAGAGTGGAACACAAACAACACAAGCTCTAGAGGTTGCATTAATCAGAGAGTGATTTAAAACATGGAATTCGCTGCCAGTGGATGCAGTGATGGCCACAGGGATAAACAGCTTTAAAAGGGGATTAGATAGATTAATGGAGGACAGTTCTATCAGAGGCAACTAGCCATGGTGACGGAGGGGAACCTCCACGTTCAGAGGCACTAAAGCTCTGAGTCTCAGAGCCAGGAGGGAACATCAACCGAAGGTCTCAGCCTGTATGGCCTGCTGCTGGTCCTCCAGAGGAACTGGTTGGCTGCCATGTGAGACAGGATTATGCATGGGATGGAGCAGGTAGAGAAAGAAGTACTTTTCTCCCTTTCTCGCAGTACAAGAACTCGTGGGCAGTCCATGAAATTGCTGAGCAGTCGGGTTAGAACAGATAAAAGGAAGTCCTTCTTCACCTGAAGAGTAATTAACACATGGAATTCAATGCTGCAGGAAGAGGGGGTGGCTACAAGCATAGACGGCTTCAAGAGGGGATTGGAGAAACCTGTGGAGCAGAGGTCCATCAGTGGCTATTAGCCACAGGGTATAGATAGGAACTCTCAGTCTGGGGCAATTTATGCTTTCTATTCTTGGTGCTTGGGGTGGGCAACAGTGGGAGGGCTTCTAGTCTCCTGGCCCCACTGGTGGACCTCCTGAGGGCACCTGGTATTTTTGGCCACTGTGTGACAGAGTGTTGGACTGGATGGACCATTGGCCTGATCCAACATTGGCTTCTCTTATGTTTTAGGATGCTGGACTTGATGGGCCACTGGTCTGATCCAGCAGGGCTCTTATGTTACAGGTGAAAGAGTCATAGCAATCCCAGATGAAGCTGCCTTCTTCATGGTCTGTTTTATTCTTTGGGAATAACCCCACAAGAATAAACCACACCACTATGGTAATTTAAAAGTTTTACACTGGGGAATATTGCACAGACATTCATCCCTCTTCAGTCCACAGCTGTCCAAAAGTGCACCTAAAGGGAATACAAAGTCAGGTGTCCCGTAAGACACGTGTATGAAGTTTTCTTCTTTTTTAACACACCACATTGAAATTTCGGTGCGAAAAAAATGGCAGATATACACACTGTGATACCTTCAATAGCTTTCGGAAAAGTATCCTCCGTATGGCTGGCTCGACACAGGAGCCATCACTACAGGGGAAGTTCCAATTACAACATCTTAGGTCAAGCTATGAGAATCTTGGATACCAGCCCACACACCTTCATTACTTCTCAGGTTCTTTTGTTACCCGCTGAATTCTCAGACAAAATGCTTGGGAAACTAGTACAAAGGTGGTTCGCCAGCCTTGGAAGAGATAGCCCATTGGGTCCTGCTGCGGCTCTCACGTTTTCCTTGAAGTCACTGCGCTGTTGATGAAGGTGCCTCCCGGGTTCCCCTCCCACCAGGCAAATTATTCTCAAAGGTCCTAGGGAGAATTGATGCAGCCTAGGTTTATTAGGATGCAATTGAGCACAGTTCAGCCAGGGTTTCTGACAAGCAGGCTGGCTTAGCAGTGCACGTATCTCCTAGCACAAAAGCGAAAACTGTGCTGGTTCCAAAAATCAATAAACCATACAAAAAGAGCTATGAAACAAGACGCCAAAACATAAACAAAACTGGAGGCAACAATGTAGCTATAGTGTATCATTACGACACTGTGTGTGGCAGCAAGGAACTTCTGAAAATTTATTTGTAAAGTTCTTTGGAAGTTATATTAATGATTGTAACTGTGTGATTGTTCTATGTTACAATATTGCCACATTGTTGCTAAATTACAACACTGAGCGTGGCAGCATTTTCCGGCTTTGTTTATCTTTTGGCGTCTTGCTGCATAGCTCTTTTTGTACGGTTTATTGTATGTACTGTGCAATCCGCTTGTTATTTGCATTACTGGTTCCAAAAATCAGCCAACTCTGCAAGTTGATTTAGCATTCTGCATCACAGAGAATAATAGAATCATAGATTCATAGAGCTGGAAGGGATCTCCAGGGTCATCTAGTCCAACCTCCTGCACAATGCAGGAAATTCACAAATACCTCCCCCCACACACACACACCCTCAGTGACCTTTGTTCCATGTCCAGAAGATGACCAAAAAAAAAAAACCCTCCAGGATCCCTGGCCAAACTGGCCTGGAGAAAAATGGCTTCCTGACCCCAAAGTGGCGATCAGCATTTCCCTGGACATTTAAAAAAGGGCCACGAGAACTAAGCAATGAGGCAACCCTTCCTGCCCTCCCTCTCGTGATCTGACTAAGTTCACAGAATCAGCATTGCTGTCAGATGGCCATCCGGCCTCTGTCTGAAAACCTCTAAAGAAGGAGAGCCCACCACCTCCCGAGGAAGCCTGTTCCATTGAGGAACCGCTCTAACTGCCAGTGAGTTCTTCCTAATGTTTAGCTGAAAACTCTTTTGATATAATTTCAACCCATTGGTTCTGATCCAACCTTCTGGGGTAACAGAAAACAACTCTGCACCATCCTCTCTATGACAGCCCTTCAAGTACTTGAAGATGGTGATCATATCACCTTTCAGTCGTCTCCTCTCCAGGCTAGACATACCCAGCTCCTTCAGCCTTTCCTCATAGGACGTGGTCTTCAGACCCCACACCGTCTTCGTTGCCCTCCTCTGGACACGTTCTAGCTTGACATTGTCAATATCATGACATTGTAAACCACGTGACTTTAAGACAAGATACACTTTCCCCTTCTGTCCCAGTTAGGTGCAAGGATTGACTCACAGGAGACATCTGCATGCTTGTGGAGCAAAACTGTCATTGGGCACTGGAGCACCTATATTCACCTGATAGGAGGCATGGGGTTTGATTATATTGTCTATCATGACACCAACTGTTTTATTGTTTTTATTGTTTTATTGTTTTATGGACTGCGTGTTGTAAGCTGCCCTGAGCCCACTTATAAACTGAGTATAACATTCATTCAGTCATTCATCTGTACCCCACCATTCTCCCCAATGGGGTGTGAGACTGTCCCAATAGATATAGTCCACAACAGGTCTCCTTAAACAGATAGTCCTTTATTTGTAGAAAATATCATGTTGGTCAGACACTTCTTCTGTTAGTAATGCTTAAGCTTTGAATTACAATCTTAATTATACTGAATAGGAAATATGGCCCAGCTACCCTCTACCAATCAGTACAGAGAATTCGTGGCGCCCAATTATACAGGCCCAATGTTCCCAAGGAAAGTGCGGCAAAATGAGTTCTCAGATAGAAGTATTGTTGAACATTTTGGGAGAACAGTTCCCAGAGAAATTAAGAAAATAGAATACATAACACCTGTGATTCTGGTAACACATAACAGGAGGCACTTCCCTTCAAGGTCGTTAGCTGAGGAGGCTAGAGATAAACGCAAATGAGTAATGAGCATATGCAAAGCAAAGTGAGCAAGGCGGAGCGAGGTGTGCATTCCAGTGGTGGGGGTCAGGTCCCCGATGCTATCTTCCAGCCGGGACCTAGAAGGATGGAGTAAAACATTCAAACCCAAAACAATGCAACCCAAAACCCAAAACAACAATGCAAGTGAAACAAACAGGCTCAGCCAGATGTAATATTGTAAGATTGGTGCAGTCACCCCAGTCTATGGCAGTTCACTGACATGGGGACTCGAAGTGGCTTAGATTGTCCTCCACGTCTCCATTTTATCCTAACAACAAACCTTCAAGACAGGCTAGGCTGATAGCACATGACCCATCCAAGGTTCTTCTCCTAGGATACCACAGAGTTCTCTTGTGTGTGCCACTTGTGGCTCCTATGTTGCAGTCTTCAAATATCAGGCCCAGGATGAGATTCTTGGTTCTCTTTGATTTTTGCTATCTGTCCTTGTTCTTATTTTCTCCTATTCCTTCCCACTCTGGTCTCTGCATGTCATTATTGCAATCCTTTAGCTGCATAAGGCTCGGGACATAGTTTGGCGATTCAGCCATTCTTTAATTCCAGTTTCGTATACAAACCCACGACTTTTTGAGTCCCCCCCCCCTTTTTCCTCTCTCCCCCCTTCAACATCAGCTTGTTTATTGCAAACCATTTCTCTCTGTCATTTTCTAATTTCCCATAAGTAACAGCAGAAAAGAAAAATGATCCCATTTGGGTAGGAGACAAAAGCTGACAATACCATCGGCTTTGTTGTCCTTTTCTAAATGTGTTTGTTGCAGTGTCTTCTGTTTAGTACAGCCCGGTTTTATATACAGCAGTAGGTGACCACATCGCTAACAGGCTGTTGCTTATAGATTCCCGGTCCAGGAATCCCTGAGTTGGTATGCAGCAGAGACATAACTTGTGGTTACATTTTTAAGGGGTTTTCTTTATATTTCTGAAGGCTAAACTAGATAAGATGCAGGGAGATCTATGATTCAGTCTTTCATGTTTTTGTATCGTTAAATAGAAACCATGCAGGGGATTATTCTAGGGTTGGTGCTAAAGGGAAGGGAGACATGATTTACCCTTTCTTCCATGTTGTAATGTTACCAGCATTCTCCCTCTAGCTACCCCTCGTGAGGTTGGGGAAATGGTAGGCTTGGAAAGGGTTAACCTCCTCATGCTGGGAACCCACTAATTTGCCCTGGAATTGCAATCGACCATTTAAAAAAAAAAAAAAACCCACACACACACTCAGAAAATCCAACCATAGTTCTAAAAAAGAACAAGATTCCAGCAGCACCTTAAAGGCTAACAACATTTGTGGCAGGGGAGGAGCTCTCATGAGTCACTGCTCACTTAAGGTATCTGAAGAAGGGAGCGGTGACTTGCGAAAGCTCACCCCCCGCCACATATTTTGTTAGTCTTTAAGATGCAACTGGACTCTTGCTCTTTTCTCCTGCTACAGACAGACTAACCTGGCTACCTACGTTGATGGGTCACAGTTCTGTTATATGTTTTGTCCCAGTGTTCCTTGAAGGAGCTTGGGACAGTTCTGTTTTCACCATTATATCGTCACACAACCACCCTGTGGTAGGTTAGACTGAGAGATGGAGGGGAACCGGTTCAAGATCACCCAGAATGCTCCATGATTGAGCAGGGACTTGAACCTGGAGCCTCCCTGACCCTAGTCCAACACCGTAGCTGGTATATCACATGGGTTATCCTGGTAGATTGTCTACTTTGACCCCTAGAGATTAGAGTTGCCAGCCTCCAGGTGGAACTTGTAGATTTGCCGCTATTATCAGCAGAATGGATTGTGGAAAACTGTTATTGCCTATGTAACCACTGCCATCAACATTCAGTCATCCAAGGCCATTTTACTGTTATAAACAAAGGAAAACATTTCCTTCCAAACAAGGGGGAGACATTGGTTCCAGAACATTTTAAGAAAAGGAGGAGGAGAGATTGGATTTATACCCCACCCTTCACTACGCAAAGGAGTCTCAGAGTGGCTTACAATCTCCTTTCCCTCCCCCTCCCCACAACAGACACCCTGTGAGGTAGGTGGGGCTGAGAGAGCTCTGACAGAAACTGCTCTTTTTCAAGAACAGCTGTGCCAGAACTATGGCTGCCCCAAGGTCATCCAGCAGGTGCAAGTGGAGGAGTGGGGAATCAAACCCGGTTCTCCCAGATTAGAGTCCGTGCACTTAACCACTACACCAAACTGGTTTATAAGTCCTTCTTGCCCATAAGGGTTTTTTTTGGAGGTGGTTTCATTGAACAGGTTGCATAGAAAAGTACTGATTGCAGATACACCTACCAAGCTAAAGCAGGCCATGCCTGGAACCAGCAGGAGGTTCAGGGGAGGAGAAATGGGTGGTGCAACTTCATGTGTGCCACTGTGTCACTTCTGGGGAAGGAAGTAATGTAGGGTATCTCTAGGAATCACTGGAAACTCTGTGGCAAACCCATAGAGTTCACTGGGAGCTCTATGCTAAAACTGTGATTTTTCTGGTAATTCCTAGAGCTACCCTAAATCACTTTTGGTTTTCCCCTGGAAATGATGTCACAATGTAACCAATGTCACTCGCCCTCTGATTTCCCTGCCCTATAAAACTGATGTAGCAGCACACATGACTCTGACATCCCATAAGACAACATAGGAGACTCGGGCATCATAGAATGTGGGAAGGTGCCTCCACTCCATTAATCTTGTAAACTGCCCTAAGCCCGCTGGCGGGGATAACGGGATATTAAATTAGGACTAATTAATTGTTGTTTTTAATATGCAATTTCATATTGTTTTTAACTGTTGTAAATCACCAAGAGCCTTGTGTATGCAGGGATTGGGTGATCCAGAAATCTAATTTTTCTTCATCATCATCATCATCACCATCACCAGGGCCTTCTCAGTGGCGGCTCCATACTGGTGGAATGAGCTCCCAGAAGAGATCAGGGCCCTGCGGGATCTTCTACAGTTCCACAGTGCCTGCAAGACGGAGCTCTTCCACCAGGCTTTCAACTAAGGAGCCGCTGCCACCACTACCGCCACTACCACCAATAAACACTGGGGCATTTCATACAGCACCCCATAGCGCTTCAGGACTGGTACAAGAACTGAAGACCGCTTGGGAGGAGGTTTCCGGGTAATGCTTCCCCAACGGGAGAGGCACGTTTCTGTGTGAAAGGGCCAATATGTTCCATTAGGGAACCGGTACTAATACGGTTCTGTGTGAAATGTCAGACAGAAACTGTTCCTGAAGAGTTCCTGAAATGGAACATATTGCCTGTGTGGATTTGTGGACTATTACAGAGTTTGGCCCTTGGCTCTGATGTCTGGCCTGTGCTGCCGCTGGTATTTGGAAGAATGGTGAGCAAAGCGGCTGTAGATGGTTGTCCGCACTCGTTGTGCACTATCTGAACAATTAAGGAAACATTGCTAGCACCTTATGACTATTGTATGTATAACTGAATTGTTTTTGGATGAGTTTATGTGAATTTTATTGTTATTTATCCAATAATCACTGTGAGCCGCCCTGAGCCTGCTTTGCAAGGAGGGCGAGATACAAATCTAATAAGGACTGCCAGCAGGAAGCCACCCACCATAGTTGGAGGCCTGGCAACCCGCAGCCAAAGACTTGTGGCCTTTCATAAAGGATGCTTTGTACTGTGCTTCCAAGTAGCCCTAAGACCCCTCCTCCCCTTTTTTCTAGTAACAACACGTATAGAGCAGCAGAGCACTAGGTAGCAATTCCCAGACACACCACTGTGACAAATTCAGACATCAGCTATAATCATAATGTGGTTTCCACTTAGTGGAAAGGAGGGGGGGGGGTGGACACCCCTCTTTACCGTGAGCCTTGATACCCCCCCCCCTTTACTGGAACAGTCTGCATTTCTTCTTCTTCGTATAAGCACCACTGTTTCATTTAAAGGTTTTCCCCATTCTGATTGATTAGTCATCTTCTCTGGTGCTACCAATTGAGAATTATTAACTGAAACTAGAAATTCAGCAAGCTCAGCGAATCTAAACTGTAGCCTGATTAGGAACTGACGCTTAACCTCCTGGGGCTTTTAGCGATGAGAATGGGTTGCAGAGTGATAGCTTGTCTGGCTTTAGCGACTGCAGGGGGAATAGAGCTCCCCCCCCCCCCAAGAACTGTCAATGGATCATTCATACTTTCAAGGAAATAAAAATCTCCTTGGCCTGCAAAGCCATACTTCCTAGTCTGTGCTTGTGTACTGGAAGTGCACCTAAAAGCAATGGCATGCAAAATTCATATCGTGTAGAGATAGGCCAGTTGGTTCCCGAAATAAATGGTCTTACTTTTTTTTGGTTGCTGTTGCTTGCTTGCTTGCTTGCTTGGATTACCGCAATTACTTGCCTGAGGAACCTTTAGCTCTGGTTTCCAGCACTGAGCATGGGGTTGGCCTAGATGTAGGGTCACCAGCCCCCAAGTGAGGCCTGGAGATCTCCCAAAATTGCAGCTGATCTCCAGACTACAGAGATCATTCCCCCCCACCCAGAGAAAACGGCTGCTTTGGAGGGTGGTCTCCAGAACTGCAACTGATTCTGTTACGTATTGACCGTGCGGTCGCCATGTGCTCCAGTAATGGCGACCGCCATGTGGCCAGAGCACATGGCCAAGAAACTACCTGAGCTTCAGCCAGGTAGAACAAAGGCCAGGTGGATTCAAACCGGCCACCAATCATATACCTAGGTTCCTCCCAGGGAACCTATGAGATGTAAATAGACTTCTAATAGCCTATCAGGCCAGTTGGGCGAG
This sequence comes from Lepidodactylus listeri, assembly GCA_029233225.1. Lineage (NCBI taxonomy): Eukaryota > Metazoa > Chordata > Lepidosauria > Squamata > Gekkonidae > Lepidodactylus > Lepidodactylus listeri. The sequence goes on from JARCFY010000004.1 coordinate 17,715,820, forward strand.
GTCAGGGGGATTATCCCTGACCAGCATAAAAGGAGGGCTTCGAGCCCTGGGTTGTATGCTTCATCCGGACCAGCAATAAAGATCTAGCTGTTTCACTGTTCCATGGACTCCCGACTCCAATACTTCTCAGATCCCCAGACTACAGAGATCAAGTCACCTGGAGAAAATGGCTGCTTTGGAGGGTGGAGTCTAGGGCGTTATACCCTGCTGATGGCCCTCCCCTCCCCAAACTCTGCCATCTCCAGGAATTTCCTGAACCCAGCATTGTCAACCCTGCCTAGACGGCCTTCCAGTTGTATGATCCAAATATTTTGTGCATAGTTCTCCTTACTAGCAGAGAAATGGAAACTGTTTCCCCATTACTTATTTCCTTGTCAATTCTAGTCACCATTTGAGTGGGACAGAACTTGGTGGATGGGTGGGACCATGTGGGAAGGACCACCTCCCCTTTGTCCAGCCTCTGATAGTAGCTGTGTTCTTCCTATGTGGACTTGCTCCTTCCTTATGATTCCTCCATGCTTACCAAAATGGTATGTTGTGAATTAGGGTTGGCATTCCCCTGGCGGTGCCGGGGAAAACTCCAGTTCCTGGGGCCTCATCCCACCACTGGAAAGCTGGCCAGTGCAGGAAGTCCCACCCCCAAACAGAGACACTGCCGCGCAACATCCCCAATGCAATAACATCACCCGGAAGTGACATTGTGGTGCCGGGGACATTGTGTAGGGATGCTCTGGTATTTGGGCAAACTCTATGGTTTTGAGGCTGATGAAACCATAGAGTTTGCTCAAATACCAGAGCATCCCATCACATGACGTCCTCAGCATGATGACCTCACTTCCAGGTGATGTTATCACACTGGAGACATCACACAACATCCTCATCCACCCCCAGAACACCCTCCAAAGTCCCCTGCCCCAAACAAGGTAAAACCCGGCGATGCTATTGTGAATAGTTTGCAATAAAAAGCCTCGGTAGCCAGGGGGATGGGGGGGAAGAGAAGCAGCAGGCCCGAGCAGCTCTGGGGCGCTCAGCCCGCTGCGGGAGCCGGGAGGGATGGGGGGGAGACAAGACTCACCTGTGGCAGCTTCTTCCACTCGGTGGAGCTCCTTCTCCCCCCCCATGAGTATCGCAGGTCCCCCCTTCTTGTTGTCCTCTAAGGTGCTACTGAACTCAATTCTAGCTCGTCTACTGTAGACCATCATAGCCACATTCCTAAAACTGTAACTAAACTCAGTCTCATAAGTGACTGTGAATGGAAAAACCCGTGGATCCCATGAGTCAGTTCAGGACTTTAAAAACATTCATGGCCCTTCATTTTGAAAACTGATAAAGAAACTCAATATTTCTGGAGTGTTCTCACTGTGAGATGATTTGTAAGGAAAGCTCGAGGCTGTAAAAAGAAAATTAAAGTTCATCAGCACACCCTTAACCTTTAAACACGATAATTGACTTCTGGTACTATAATACTTTCGTTATTATATCATTATGAATTATTTGTGTATCTAATACTGAGCTGGAAAAAAATAACATGGCAGTCATAAAAGGGCAAAATGTAAAAAAATTAATTTTGCTGAGATAATTTGACATTTTCACCCCTAAAACTTAACTCAGGGTAGGAAGCTTCAACAAAATTTTGTTTTTAACTTTCGCCTGTGATCACACCCTTTATTTGGGTAGGGAAAGAATTAACTTAAAGAGAGAGCTCATAATGCATCGCTTGGACACAACTGAAACAATGCCGACGTACCTGTAAACCAAACACAGAATCCACTGCCAGCCTTGATCTTCCACCTGTGCTTCAGGGGGACTGCCCTAATTTTTTGAAAGTGTGCCATGACCCGATGCTCAGGAACAAGGGCGCAGAGGACGCCGGGGAGCGATCTTGTCGATGGCCACCGAAAGACGATGTTGCCAGTCTTCGACTTGCTCATCCAACGAGCTGCCAGGGGGCATCGGATCCAGGGCCTTTTCTGTGGCAGCCCTGTACTGGTGGAATGAGCTCCCGGATGACATCAGGGCCCTGCGGGACTATTTACAGTTCCGCAGGGCCTGCAAGACGGAGCTCTTCCACCAGGCTTTCGGGTAGAGGCCGCCTAGTACTGAGATTTACATCTGGCCCTGGACTGATTTTATCCACCAGTTTGTAGCTGTTCCAAGGTTGCACTCGGGTGCTGCGCTGAATTTGATGATACGCCATCTTATGATATTATGTTGGTTTATATGTTTTAATGTTTTAAACGTTTTAAATTATGTATGGAATATTGTGGATATGTTGTTAGCTGCCCTGAGCCCGCCATATGGCGGGGAGGGTGGGATATAAATCACATGAAATAAATAAATAAATAAATGATCATTCATGGATATAATGTGGCAACTTTCTAAGTCACAGGTATCCATTTTAGAAGTTGGAGTAATCCGGAGTGGAAACTAGGCTCCTCCCACACAATGTCAGAGTTCTTCTATTGATAGAGAGGTATGGGAAGGAGTTGTGCAGCAGTCAATACAGTGTTACAAACATCTACTCCAAGGTAGGCCTCACAATGTTTACATGGGTTTACTGACCTGGATGGCTCAGGCGAGCCCAATTTTGTCAGATTTTAGAAGCTAAGCAGGGTTAGCGTTTGGGTGGGAGTCCACCATGGAAGTCCAGGGCAGGCAATGGAAAACCATGCTTGTCTAGTGCCTTGAAAACCCTATGGGCTGCGAGTTGATGGCCCTTTCCAGCATCACTTCCAAGTAAGCATGTTTAGGATTGCAGCTAGCAACCAAGCTGTCATTGGAATTGGTCCTAACAATAGCTCAGCCAAAGGAGGAGGAGAAGTTGGAGGAGGGAGGAGGAGAAGAAGAAAAGAGAAGAAGAAGAGGAGGAGGAGGAGTCTCTAGTGGGATACCAGCAGTATTCCCTCTAAGCTGAGTTAGTGCGAGCTAGCTCACAGTTTTTTAGCCTCCAGCTCACACATTTTTGTCTTAGCTCAGGAAGGATGGCTCCAGAGCAAACGAATTTATGCAGTAGCTAAATTGCTCGCTCACAACTCTAATGCCAGTGGCTCACAAAGCAGAATTTTTGCTCACAAGACCCCACAGCTTAGAGGGATACCAGTGAGGTCGAATGTTCGCTCTTGGCAGTTAAATTCACACCAAAGCCTAAATCACAGTTTCTCAGCATCTCTACTTGACTTGTGAGAGGTACACAAATTGGCAGTAAATTGAGATGAATGTGAACACAGAAACAAGAAGTAATATGTTCCAGTTGATGAATCTCAGAACTAGCGTATTGGGGATGCTACACAAGACCAGCCCTTCTGGATAACATGAATGGTCCATCTGGTCCAGCATCCTGTTACCTTTAGTTCAGAGCAGAGGTGCCAAAGTGCCCCCCCCAGCTGTTTCCATCCCCCTGCGATCTCCCAGAGCAGTCCTGTTACTTTAAAATGCTATGTCTTCATCGTTTTTCACCCATATGCACTGACAGAAGCAGGCCTCATAGCTCCGCAAAATGAGCACAGTGCATTTAGAAGGGAGACCTAAAACTCTTGTTCAGTTCATCTAGTACGGAGCAGAGCTGAAAACTCATCTCGCAAACCCTTCAAGGCAGAAAGCAGAACTATTGCTCAATCAAATTTCCGTGAAAGAGAGGTTCCCCCCCCCGCCCATCTTGCTCCTCTGAAGGTGTCACAGAGTGAATCGAAACTGATTTTGCAGAACGCCACTGCATTCTGAAAGCCCATTTGGGAAAGCAATAACATGTAAATGATGGCGAGATGGACGAAGGCCATTCAGCTTGCCTGCCGAGAAGGTGTTTGCAGATTTGGTGGAATATTTTAGCCCACAAGAAATGACAATGCAAAAGGGTGAAAAGATAACTGTATACATTCATCGGGCTATTATCTACCTGAGTCATAAAAGAAGGAAATGCTGCAATTCCAAATGTGACACAAAGCAGATATGGGAAACATTTTATTTTGTGTGAAACCTTCCCCGCCTGCCTTGCTGAAAAGTGCACATTCAGGACACTTAATTAAAAGGGGAATAATCAGTTTTTGCTAGGGATGCCACACACTTGGCAACAAACACTTTTGGCGGGTGAAGCCACCATTTTGGACAACCACAATTGCCTGTGAGCCTAGTCTTTTTTTTAAATTATTTTTAGCATTTTCTGTTCATCACAAACACAGCTAAAAGTGTTTCTTACTTATACAAGAACCTTCCTACACATACCTTAACAGCTCACAACAACGCTTGACTCTCCCCGGTCCGAGAGATGTTTGGCTGGCCAGCACCAGGACCAGGGCTTTCTCGGTGGTGGCCCCATACTGGTGGAATGAGCTCCCGGACAACATCAGACCCCTGTGGGACCTATTACAGTTCTGCAGGGCCTGCAAGACAGAGCTCTTCCACCAGGCTTTTGCTTAGGAACTGCCACCAAGGGGTGGGGGGGACTACAGTTTTCATTGCCCTGGAACCACTGGCCCGGCCTATGCCACTACTCTCACTGTGGGACTATGTTTTGTCACCAGTATGTTGTGGTTTTATCTGTAACTGTTATGTTTTTTAAAAGTGTAAACCATTATTTTATGGTATTTTACTGTTGGTAGCCGCCTTGAGCTGGTTCGTCTGGAAAGGCAGGGTATAAATGCAAAAATAAATAAATAAAATAAAATAAATATAACTTAAATCACAGTGACTTACTTACACTTTTTAGTAATTTCATCAATCCATCAGTACACTTTTGTCCATAAGTTTTCAAAAACTTCTTCCCCTTTCCCTTGTAACCATAGGCATAGAGTACGGGGGGGCTCGAGCCCCCCCGAAATTTCCTGGGGGGGGCTCAGCCACCCCCAGCAAAATGGAGCACCTGCCGCCGTGCCTCCTTGAGTCCTTCTGAGGCCCGGCCATCGCTGAGGGAGAGGGAAGGGGTGGCTGGGGGGGGGAGAGAGAGAGGCACCACCAGCAGCAGCTGGCGGGCCTCAGAAGGGCCCAGGGAGGTGCGGCGGCTTCCCGGGGGGGAGAACATCGCCCCAGCGCGCGCTAAGGAGCCCCCCCCCGGAATTTCCAAAAGTCTACGCCCCTGCTTGTAACATCATTGTTATCTTGTCCATTTTGGCTACTTCAAGTAATTTCTGCACACATTCTACCCTAACTGGTATCTTATCTGATTTCCAATACCTAGCATATAGTATTCTGGCCATAGTTATAACATGAAGAATCAAATATTTCTCTGTTCTCTTGTAAGCCTAGTCTTGAATCTTCTTGCTTTGCTGCTCTCTGACTAAAATGGCTACCAAACATGTGGCGTTATCATATTGTTTGGTTTTGTTGTTGGCATTTTGTTTATGTGTGTAAATAAAAATAATTTAAAAAGCCAAATAGCTTTGCAGCTGCGCGATAGGGATGGCAGTGGAGTTTGATTTCCTTCTGCCTTGTGGGCAACTTGCACCTGGGCAGTTCATGAACTCAGGCCCTGGATGGTTGTTTCAGATAATTTCAGATCAACTGCAATTGCAATAAGGCTATGTAAAAATGCACATGAATGGAATGACCTCGTTAACACAGACTTAAACACCAATCAGATTTAAAAACATATATATCATTGCTATAATTACTGCTATAATTACTGCGAACAAGTGACAGGCAACTATGTCAGATCTGTGAGGAGAAAGAAACAGGACTGTCAATTGTTCTGTACTGTACCGTTTTAAAAGAATTTTGAAAGTAACCCACCAAACAGGTGTTCATGAACAGCCGAACTGCTTGACGAAAAATCAGCTCCCTGCTTGCAACCAGTGAACAGAACAAGAACCAACCCAATGGGCATTTGAGCATCCCTACTCTTTTGCAAGTGTCAAAATTCCCTCACAATTTTGCATGGTAGCTGGTACCTTAGCTTTATTATTTATTGCTCTCCATATAAAGAGTTTATCCGACACAGAGAGAGAGAGAGAGATTTGAAATATGATATTGGAGGAGATACTGTGCACCATCCAAAAGACCAATAATCTAGCTCAAATCAAGCCTGAACTCTCCCTGGAAGCTAATAGCTAAACTGAGGGTACAGTACTTTGGCCACATTATGATAAGAGTCACTGGAAAAGACAATAATGCTAGGAAAAGTTGAAGACTGCAGGAAAAGAGGAAGACCCAAGAGGGGTTGACTCAGTCAAGGAAGCCATAGCCCTCAGTTTGCAAGACCTGAACAAGGCTGTTAATGAGATAACTTTTTGGAGGACATTAATTCATAGGGTCACCATAAGTCAGAAGTATCTTGACAGCACTTTACACACCCAGACCCACACACATGAAGAACAGTTACCCTGCATGGATATTGTCTAACAAACCCTCATCATAGTGTCCATTAATGGCCAAGATAGTTTCAGGTAGGTGGCTGTGCTGGTCAGTAGTAGAAGAGCAAGATCTGAGGCCAAGATTCCCAGAGTAAATGCTTTTGAGAGTCAACACTCCCTTTGTCAGGAATGGGATGAAAGGGGCCTCAGACTCTCAAAAGCTTACACCCTGGAGATCTTGTTGATCTTTAGGTGCTTCTTATCATTCCAGACTTAAATCTTGTTCTTAGTATCCAAGAGTACTTAACAGTTGGGTACCCATCTGGCCTACTAGTGCTCATTGGCTGAGGACAGACTGACAATCTGGAGCGGGAGGAATCTGGAGGCAAAAGCTGCAGGGGAAAAATTCCCTGGGGCTGGCCGTTCACACTGGCCAGTGTATTGCACAAGGATGTTGTTACAGAGCGTTCAGACTGCTGCGGAACGGCCTCGGGTAGGCCGGCCTCCGCAGCTTGTGGCAGGGCTGTTTCGGCCATGTGCGCATGTGCACAAATTGCCGAAACGGCACGTCCACACAGCTGCCTCCGCTTGAATCCCGCCTTCTTCCGGTTCACACTGCCTGAAAGTGGGAGACATGCGTAAGACGGCCCCTGGACACCGGTTTCTCCCGGTGTCCTTCTACAGTGAGAGGAAACCGGCTTCAAAGTGTGGAAGTGCGGAAGGGAGCCAAGGGACAGCTGTGGATGTCTGACCGGGCTCCCTTCCCCCGCTTCCCAAGCGGAGCTCTCTTGGGGCAGATTGCCAGTCTGTCCTTGGCCATTGTGTTCCCCATTTAAAGACAGGCTAGCCCTTGTGATTCCTTTGAAACATAGTGTTGGAGGAGAGTTTTATGGGTACTGTGGGCCACCCAAAAATGCAAATATGTGATGAAATCAAGCCTGAACTCTCTCTCAAAGCTAAAATGACTAAACTAAGGCTAGCATTCTTTGGTCACATTATGAGAAGACAAAGAGTCACTGGAAAAGGCAATAATGCTAAGAAAAGTTGGAGGTAGCAGGAAAAGAAGAGCCAACACGAGATGGATTGACTCAGTCAAGGAAGTCCCGGCCCTCATTTTGCAAGACCTCAGAAAGGCTGTTAACAAGAGGACACTTTGGAGATCATTAGTTCATAGGGCCACCATAAGCTGGAAGCAACTGGATGGTGCTTCACACACACACACACACACACACACACACACACACACACCCCATTCCTATGTAATTAGTACTTCTTCCCAATCCTGTGTTGTTGGCTTTATTGGGAATATCCTGTGCAGCAAATTGGCATTTTCTTTTGCAGATCTGCTATAACTGTTCGGAAACCTTTTGCTTCATTTGGGACAATTGCCCACAACTCTGAACATTATATTGCTTTGTTACAGGGACCAGAAAATCACAGATGCTTGCTGCGTTAATGGTTCATTCAGAGGGTCATCCAAGAGACGCCAGCCTCAAAGACGGGGCATTTATCTCAGTATTTCTTTATGACCCAAGACTGTGCCCAGTGGGGCCACTTCCAAAGCAACCTACTCCTACTCTAATACTAAACAAATTGTCTTCAGTCTCCTTCGGCCCTGATCCTAAACGTATACGGATTCCATTCCAATTTAAGTCACTGGGACTTCAAGTGATGTGCTTGAGGGTTGTGTGCTGAGCATCATGGAACAGGGATTTGGGGAGTCCAATCTACATAACGCGCCCTGCTCTGTTGACTCATTTCATCAAGCATGTCTCTGGTGGACAGCGGTGAGTCTCAGACTGCTTGCGATGGAGCGGTTCTCCCCCGTTCTCTAGAAATGAATCAAATGAGCCTTTGGTTCCAAATCCGCGGCTAATGCTACTTTGGAGATTAGCCGGTAAGTGGTTGCCAGCAGATCCACCGTTGCGGCTAATTCCAAGGGAGTGGTGTTGAAAGCATCACCTTGATTACGAGCCCTGCTTCTGGCACTGTGGAAGCCTAATCCCCATCAGAAATCATCATTCCCTATTTGGCAGAGCCGGGTTCTGGCACAGACAGGGCTGGCGGTGATTTTCGTGTCTGCTTGCAATGGCAGTTGGTGGGGGGGATAATTATTCCACCCTCCGCACATGTATTTAAAAGAATGCGGCATGCAAAACTAAGGAAGAGATGAAGGAAATGAATTGTGGTAGGCTGGTTTTGTAGATATTTTCCCGTGCTTATGAGAAGAATTTTTATGCAGTGACTATCTTTCTCCAGAGGGATCCCAGGGAACCATAAAGGGTTATCATAGAATCGTAGAACTACAGAGTTGGAAGGGGCCACACAGGCCATCTAGTGCAGCCCCCTGCTCGATGCAGGATCAGCCTAGAGCATCCAGGACAAGTGTTTGTCCAGCCGTTGTTTCAAGACTGCCAGGGAGGGGGAGCTTACCACCTCCCCAGGCAGCTGATTCCACTGCTGAACAACTCTTACCGTAAATAAGATTTTCCTAATATCCAACTGGTATCTTCCTGTCTTTAATTTAAACCTATTATTGCAAGTCGTATCTTCTGCTGCCTACAGGAACAGCTTCCTGCTCTTTATGAACCTATAGATTCATGCAAGGGCGTAGACTTTCCAATTTCCCGGGGGGGGGGGGGGGGGCTGGGGCTGGGCCAGAGACATTGCAGGCCATTGTCTCCGGGGGAGGCTCAGCATGTCCTGGAAAAGTTGGGGGGGGGCTCCACTTCCCCAGCCCCCCTGAACTTAACGCCTATGGATTCATGAAGTAATGACAGACTTAAGGCGACCCTGTAGGGTTTTCACAGCAGGAGGAACAGAGGTGGTTTGCCGCCATTGCCTGCCTCCACATAGCAGTCCCGGACTTCCTTGGAGTTCTCCCATTCAAGTACTAACCAGAGCCGACCTGCTTAGCTTCTGAGAGCTGACAAGCTCAGACTAGCCCGGGCTATCCAGGTCAGGGCAGAACATTAATACTTCAGTGTGAATGCTGTAAATTGCATACCTGCCGTGAGGTTTAAAATGCGGCTATTCCCAGACTCTTATTCTTGCTTTTTTTTGAGACTGAAAAATTCAGGCTGCTGAACTTGCATCGACTCAAGTGGTATTTTGTTTGAATAGTGTGTTTTAATAATTTGAATGTCAGTGTTGTGAAAAGGGGGGGGGGAATCACGTAAGGCTTGTTGGTTCTATAATACCTAAGAACCCGTTACCTTTATAGAACTTCCAACATACACCATTCAGGCACTGTTTCCTTTTACTTTGGAGTGTTTATATCCCCATTTTCAGCAGAAGCATTCTCAGAATGGTTTACATAAAACAGCAAGACAATAAAAGTGATATGGCTTAAAAGTGAAATCAGACAAGAACATGAGCAGAGAGGCTTGCCACTGTTGCTTCCTCTTCCCTCGGGTAGTTTTTAGGAGTCCTTATGGGTTTGGCAAGTTAGCACGTTATAATATATAATATACTTGCATGTTTTTTGGGGGGTGGGGTTGTATTCTTTTACGTTTAGGAGCCACACACAATCTGCCTGGTCTGGAACAGATCTTTTATACTTACATTTCTAGCGTGCACCGTCATTATTTAAACCACTGAAGAAGGCCCTAGTGGAGAGGTGTCAAATTCATTTGTTACGAGGGCCGGATCTGACATAAATGCCACTTTGTCGGGCTGGGCCACGCGTACCATAAAACTTAATGCCAGCTATCGTAGACATAAAGTGTACAAAGGACAGTAGCTGGTGAGCTCCGAGTTCTTTTTTCCTCACTGCAAGGCCCATTCGGTTGGGAGGGGGGTGCAAAGGAAAACCCATACGATCAGACTGGAGAGCCAGTGGTCCAGCACTGGGCAGACACTCTCACGCTGCTTGACTGCGGCAGATGAGGTTGTTCTGCTGTGCTGAAGCCACAACCGGAGTGGCTTTGCCCAGTCCCCCCCCCCCCCCAACAGTCTCCTGTTTCCTCGCTTGCACGAATTGCTCATGGGCTGCATAAGAAGCATGGACAGTCTGGTTCTGCCCCCTGGGCCTTATGTTTGACACCCCTGCTCTAGTGGTTATTTTGTGTAACCAATGTTTTGGTTTTAGTCACTGTACAGGTAATTTACATGTGTTGCTATATGCTGTGTGGACGTGTGATAGAAGAAGAAGAAGAGATTGGATTTCTATCCCGCCCTTCATTCACTTGGAGTCTCAGAGCGGCTTGCAAACTCCTTCCCCTTCCCCTCCCCACAACAGACACCCTGTGAGGTAGGCGGGGCTGAGAGAGCTCTGAGACAGCTGTCCTTGAGGGAAAAGCTGGTACAGAGCTATGGCTTGCCCAAGGTCATCCAGCAGGTGCAAGTGGAGGAGTGGGGAATCGAACCCGGCTCTCCCAGATTAGAGTCCGCGCACTTAACCATTACACCAAACTGGCTGTACACCAAACTGATACCCACTACCTTGCGGTTTTTATCTCTGTTTTTAATCTGTATCTATTGTGCACTTTGTAGATGTATCATATTTTTTTATTTAGCTGTTCAGTGTTCTCGGTTCCTGACTTGCTTCTCAGGTTGTCCACCCACCCACCCCCTTTGCTGTTTCCCACAGAACATTTCCATCAGTGGAAGGAAGCTGATTTTCACTGATTCTGCCCTCCCACTCTCCTACCTCTGACTCCCCCCTTCTGTTCTGGGGGGGTTCACCCATTCCCCCAGGAGCAGCATTTTGTGGGACATTTTGGGATGTAGCAGGAGGGGGGAAATGAAGAAGTCACCCTCTGCTGGTGGAAATCTTTCCGCCAAGTGGAATTCTTGGTGGGGTCCTAGTCATTTTCTTCACCTTGCAACAGCTCTGTCAAGTCAGCCAATAAATGTGTACATTTTACAGATGGCAAGGTGGACTGATGCGGCAGTAGCCACTTAGAGTACCCAGAGAATTCCCGGAATTTTATGAGCCAATACTCCAGCGTGGAACTGTCGCCCCAGCTGACTTGACGCAAGAAATTTATTACAGAAGATGTTATACCCTATACCTGGCTTGGAGTCAGTAAACTAATGAAGCACATACATTTAGTGGTCTAGTTAATCACCTAATTAAGTGGTCTAATGAATCTGATCCTGTAATAGTGGCATTTTATTAAGTTAAATTACTTTACTGAAGTTGCATCACTTTTTTGGGGAGCTAAAACCAGCTTCTTCTATTTCGAGGAATATCTGACTTGTCTCATTAGTTTTTGAATCTTGGTCATCTCTGTCTTCGGCACAGCCTGTGATCTGGTTCTGTTTCCATGTTCATTTTTTTTAAAAGTAGTACAAGTGGGGGACCTGTAAGGGGTTGCAGAGGGCATTTAATTTCCCCCTCCCCCACTATTGCCTTTTCCCCTTCCCTGGCAGCCCCCAAAAGCCTTTCCCCTTTTCCCGCTTCTGTCTCTCCTTCCCACCCACCAGCCATCTTACCTTTCTTTCATTTATTAGCTTCTATGACCAAAGGTCTTAAGCTCAGCCAAAGTAAGTCAATTATCAAAAATGGGTATACAGCATTAGCCTCAGGATATGAAATATGCAATCAAAATTTACAATCAAAATAATCAAATCTAAACGATCTAAAATGTTGAAACAGAAGTTGCTGATAAAAACTATAATTCATTTAAATGGATCGTATTATCTAAGCGTTACAAATTCCGTTACAATCGGGTCAAGCCAGATTTCTGTTGCTTCACAGATAAAACGATCATTAAAAATCTTGTAACCAAGTAAGCAGTTTCAGAATTAATATCTGCCAACAAGTGGGGGACCACGCAAAGTTCAGTGGGTAATCAGTGTTTGGTAAGAACTGGAGTGATCCAAATCGATCTAGAAATTGACCATTGGGGACAAAATAATAGAAGATGGCCAAGTGTTCCCACAACTCCAGTCTCACAATTATAAACAATCCGAGTATGGAATTTTAGAAAAGTGACCTGTTAACTCAGGAGTGGGAAAAGAGTTAAGCCTGCCTTTATCTGTTCTCTTCTCTCTAAGGATTAATCCACCTGATATAGCCTAGACTGGGCCCTACGAGATTTTTCTTTAACTAAAATGTTGAGATGAATTTAGAGATTGAAGCTTGGATGAAACACCCAAAGAATTTCTCAAGATGCCAGAAGAGTTTTGGGTTTTTCAGAGGGGTTACATATAATCTTGAATTGCCAAATTCCCACTAAAACATTTCAGGCTAAGTTATGGAGTTCTTATTCATAATGTACAAGGGCAAGGAGAGGAGTGTCCACAAAACCAGCTACTTTTTTCATGGGATTCTCATAATCCCTAATCGAGAGTGATGCTGGAGTTTCACTAGTAGCTTTTTACCACGATCCCCCACCGTATCAAAATGGTTTGCGACGGTTTGACGCTTCCCAGTTGTTGCAGGACGCTTCCCAGTTGTGCTAGTGTGATCATGCCGCTTCGATCCGGTGGTGAATCATCCTTCTTCCGTGGCAAATGGGTGCATATGATCACGCCCAGAGTCAGGCAACGGCAAACCACTTCTGGTAGTCTCTCGCCTTGAAAATCCTACAGGGGCCATCTTAAGCCAGCTGGAACTTGAGGGCACATCACACACACGCATCATGAATGAGATCTCCAGCAGCTGATTCAAGAATACTCATTTTATTGCAACTGCTGCACGCTGAAAAAAGAATCCTCGGCCGGAAATAATTGAGCAGTCTGTGTGTGTGCTTGGGCAGGCGCCATAGCCTCTCACAACTACCTATTTTGTGTTTATGAAAAGATCCCTTGCTATGGCATCGCTGCCGAGCACATGGGCTCAGTCTTAAAAAATATGGATTTCGAACGCTCCAAAAAGGGGATCTTACAGCAGCATCTGTAGTTGGTTTTATTAAAAGCAGTTTAAATTCCCATGCCTGGAGCCGTTTGGAATTATAGAGATGGGCTGCAGAAATTTACATTTTAATTGAGGCGGAAGACAAAATAGAGCCAGGCGCGGCATTCACACATTACGAGGGAGAATAAATAAGATATGTATCAGCCGGGAGAGGGAAGAAATGACTGGTCATTTTTCACTGCCTCTTGTGCTTTATTTTCTAACATTGTAATGAGAAACCTCGGTCTTTGTGGTTGTTTTCTCGCCCGACTGCTGCAGCCAAGAGGCATCTGTGTTTTGAGCAGGTTGTCTTATTAAAATATGGCATAAAACTTGGCACGGCAGCTAAATCGTATTTTTTTTTTTAATATCAAGATGCAACTGGAAAAAAAGACTGTTATCATGAAAACCATTCTGTGTGCTTGCTACACACTGCTACATGGAATCTCCTCAATGGAGATTCAGCTGTCAGATAACACACATACCGCCTGCTTACCACCTTCCTGATGAAGGGAGGTTTGAAGAGGAGGAGGAGGAGGACGAGATGGAGACGGAGATTGGATTTATACCTCACCCTGAGTCTCAGAGCGGCTTACAGTCTCCTTCCCTTCCTCTCCCCACAACAGACACCCTGTGAGGTAGGTGGGGCTGAGAGAGCTCTGAGAGAACTGCTCTTGAGAGAACAGCTCTGAGAGAACTTTAACTGACCCAAGGTCACCCAGCTGGCTTCATGTAGAGGAGGAGAGGGGAATCAACCCTGGTTCTCCAGGTTAGAGTTCACTGCTCTTAACCACTGCACCAAAGTGCCTGTTGAAAGCAAATACCTGGAACATCTTCTAGGTCTCTGAGGTGCTACTGGACTTGAATCTACCTGTTGTACTGCAGATTAACATGGCTGCCCTCTAGGGTTGCCAGCCTCTAGGTGGGGCCTGGGGATCTCCCGCTTATACAACTGATCCCCAGCTGACAGAGATCAGCTCCCCTGGAGAAAATAGCTGCTTTGGAGAGTGCGCTTTATGGCATTGTACCATGCTGAGGCCCCCTCCCCTCCCCAAACTCCGCCTTCTCCTGGCTCCACCCCCAAAGTCTCCAGGTATTTTCCAACACGGACTTGGCAACCCTACTGCCCTCTGAAACTACTTAACATCTGAAATTTCTATATGCATTTTTTGGTACGAAGAATGTTACACCTTGCAGTCTAAAGAAGTATCATCCAACCCCAGGGTGGCACCTCATTTTTTAAAAAATGCAATCTAATATTCAATTATTGTTCTTAATAATCTGTTATCTGCCTACCACACCTTTGCTGGACGGAACAGGAATAGCGATAATTAAAATTAATTACTTGGGAGTTTGACCTCTGCCCTTTTCTCCAAACACGTCATTTCCTTTCTTCGAGCTGTACCAAGAGCTTCCCATTACCCTTACAATTTAATAAAGTCTGGAATCTAGCAGTTCAACTGCAGACTATCATGGCTACCCCTTGAAACCACCTACTTGGGGATTAACCAGGTGTATGCCAATAAAGGTTGTGTATTGTATTGTATTGTGATTAACCAGGGTCTGGACATGTGCTACATGTGACTGGAGCTTCAGTTTCCATGGATAGATTTTCCTAGGTTCATGAATGTTTTTTATGGGCCACCACAGGTTAATGCCCAGAAGCCATCAGAATAAACAGCTTTAAAAGGGTATTAGATAGATTCATGGAGGATGGGTTTGTGAGTGACTACTAGCCATGGTCACTGGCTAAACCTTTGAATACCAGGACCAAGAGGCAATATCGGGGGAAGGTCTTAGCCTCTATGTCCTGTTGTTGGCCCTCCAGAGGAACTGGTTGGCCATTGTGTGAGACAAGATGCTGGACTAGATTGTCTACTAGTCTGATCCAGCAGGGCTCTTCTTGTGTTCTTATCAGAAGAAGGCCTCAGCCTCTGTGCCCTGTTGTTGGCCATCCAGAGGAAATGGTTGGCCACTGTGTGAGACAAGATGCTGGACTAGATGGACCACTGGTTTGATCCAGCAGGACTCTTCTTATGTACTTATGAAGGCCTTGGCCTCTATGCCCTGTTGTTGGCCATCCAGAGGAAATGATTGGCCACTGTGTGAGACAAGATGCTGATAGACCACTGGTCTGATCCAGCAGGGCTCTTCTTAGGTTCTTTTATAGTGATGTTTCAAGGTTGGGTATGTACAGCAAGTTACATTCAACCTTCTTCTCACATCTTTGGAGGGGGGGTGGACCACAAATGAAGGAAGCTTGATAATTCTGCAAGAAAATAAGCAGAGAAGAGCTTGGAAAGCAGGTCTTTAGTACCGGACTGCTGGAAGCATTGCCAAGGTTGAATTTGCAAAGAGACCAGTCCAAAACTCAGGGGATCAATGCACTGAGAAGGTATAACCTTAAGGACCACCTTAAGAACCAAAGAGAAGCCATGTTGGATCAGGCCAATGGCCTATCCAGCCAACACTCTTTGTCACACAGTGGCCAAAACCCAGGTGTCATCAGGAGGTCCACCACCAGGGCCATATGAACCCACCCATCCATTCTGCTCATCTTCAGCAGCCGTGCTTCGGTTGCCTCCACCATCTGAAGGTAAACCAAGAAAGGGCCTTCTTGGTCATGGGACTTAAACTTTGGTACTCCGTCCCCATGTACTCCCTCCCCACCAGTGAAGGCCTTGTTTTGTTTGACCTCCTCCTATTAGCCCTCCTCCCTCTGGGTGCGTTTATATGTTTTATTTAATTATATATGTGATTGTGTGTGTGGGTGTGTGATTAATCATATATATATACATATATGCATGTGTGTGTGTGTGTATGTGCGTGTTCATGTGTGTGTACGTGTGTGTGTGTGTGTGTGTGTAGTTTAAACACTCTTGATTTGAAATGTTTTAATATTCATTGCCTCGGGGACCACAAGTTGGTTGGAAGGCAGCACAGACTGCCTTGGGAGGTGGTGGATGCTCCTTTGCTGGACGTTTTCAAGCGGGTCTGCTGTGGTCCATCATTGCTGGACAACCATCTTTTGGGTATGTGGTAGGGCTGTCTTTCGGGTTGGACAAGATGACCTGCATGGTCCCTTCCAATTCTAACATTCTATGATCCTATGAAATATTTAAAATAAACACATAATAATAAATTCGGGTGGCGGTCACACATGCAAGATAAAGTGTGGGGGTGGGGGAAGCAAGACTATTTCCTCTGGAGGACACTGACCCGCAGTTGTGTGATCACACACAGTTTTGTAGACGTGGGCGCAGCCCGCCACTGTGTGATCAGACACAACCGCAGGTGAATCAGGTTTTTTTGCCCTTTTTTTCCTGATTCACTTGAACGGGGGATCGATGAATCGCACCTCTGCCCTGAGAGCTTCCTATGGTGTTATACAATGATGCACAAACTGAGAAGGGGAATAAAACAACGGCATGGCGTCAGGATGGCCTGATCAGATAGTCCCGGTGCCATGAGTGCACACTTGAGCGATCACACAGGGGAAAGTCCATCTGTGGCCCATAGCAACCCGTTTGCTACCGGACTTTCACTAGTGTTTTTTTTTTTTACTCCACTTCTCCGGAGGAGCAAAACAGCTTGCTGACAGCTGCAGGGCACTTTCCAGATGTTTGTGTCTGATCACGCCCTTTAAATCTGCTTGGCATTTGTGCCTATGGTGGGGATACTTGTGTGTGTGATCGCGACCTAGCTAGTAAATTTTAACCCACTTGTCTTATAGTGAGCTCCTGGTGACAGACTTGGTATCCCCTCCCCAGCCCCTAAGGGCAAGCTTAGGCTGAGAGAGTGGCCGAGTGCCGGAGGTCACCCATTTATAGCGGAGTGCGGATTTGAACTCGGTGTTTTCCAGATCCTAGTCGGACACTCTAACCACTGCATGACATTGTCTGGGAATCTGAAGCCAAGGATAATAACAACGAGTCCAAAGTGTCTTAATCTCTGTGCTGTTATGGAAGCTTCTCAGAGGAACTAGGAACTTGCCACCTCTGTCTGGTGCTACCACCATGAATGTCCAGGAAATGATGTTGCAGCTTGCAGTTCAGTGAGGGTCCAATGATACAACTTATTGGTGAAGTCCTACATGAGAGCCAGTTTGGTGTAGTGGTTAAGTGCACGGACTTTAATCTGGGAGAACCGGGTTTGATTCCCCACTCCTCCACTTGCACCTGGCTGGATGACCTTGGGCAAGCCATAGCTCTGTACCAGCTGTTCTCTCAAGGACAGTTTGGGAAAGAGCTCTCTCAGCCCCACCTACCTCACAGGGTGCCTGTTGTGGGGAAGGGGAGGGGAAGGGAAAGGAAAGGAGTTTGTAAGCAGCTCTGAGACTCCAAGTGAGTGAAGGGCAGGATATAAATCCAACCTCTTCTTCTTCTTCTTCTTCTTCTTCTTCATGATCTGATAAAGCCACTGATTTGGGCTTGATTCCTCAGTAGTAGAAGGACTGGATTTATACCCTGCCCTTCACTACCCGAAGGAGTCTCAGAGTGGCTTACAATCTCCTTTCCTTTCCCCTCCCCACAACAGACACCTTGGGAGGCAAGTGGGGCTGAGAGAGCTCTTTTGAGAACTGCTCTTGAGAGAACAGCTCTGAAAGGACTTGTGACTGATCCAAGGTCATGCCAGCAGCTGCACGTGGAGGAGTGGGGAATCAAACCCGGTCCCCCCAAATTAGAGTCCATGCTCCTGGCCCCTACAGGAAACTGGCTCATTGCTTGTGTGCAGAAAGAGTTCTCAGACTGCTTCCCAGAACTGTTTGATTACTGGGTTGGTTGCTAGTTCTCCTACAGATTGCCCTCAATGATGTGGTGATCCGGGGAGGAAGAACTGAAGTACAGCCAAGTTCAAGCAGGGTTATTCCTAAGCAGTCCCTCCAGCCAGACTTGTATACTAAATTATGAAGGCTGAAAGTCCAGAGGCAAATTGAGGTCAACAACACTTTGCCAATGGAAGACCAAAAAATGAGAAGGAGAAGCAGAGAGCAGTGAAAGATATGCATAAAGCAAAAGGCAGTGCTTCAGAGTGTGCACCAGAGAGAGAGACAGACTGGAGTTCAGATCATGACTGCCAGCGACTGCCATTTATCG
Organism: Lepidodactylus listeri; assembly: GCA_029233225.1. Lineage (NCBI taxonomy): Eukaryota > Metazoa > Chordata > Lepidosauria > Squamata > Gekkonidae > Lepidodactylus > Lepidodactylus listeri. Next base: position 17,734,041 of record JARCFY010000004.1, read on the forward strand.
ATAGCAAACTCAAAAATGATCTGTGCAAAGGAAGCTGCGCACAATCCAGACACAACCGTTAGCGTTGTCTTGGACCCCTCCCCCCCGACTTTATTAAATGTAATTGACCATCTCGGGATTTACATCCAGTATTCTTCCGACAAGCAGCATGGTGAGAAATTGAATGGCAGAGGCTAGGAAGCAGCTTGGGAAAAGGGGAATAGATAGCCTGAGCAGATTTAAAATTTCACCATCTCTAGAGTAGGAAGATGCTATTTTTCAGCAGAGGCATGAACCTTACGAGGGGTATGTGTGTGGGGGGGGGCATCTTGTTGCCAGTGAAGTTGGCATCTGGGATTGGCAGTGATCTGCAATTGTGTATGCACACGGAATGACGGGCACACTTATGGGATTGCTGCAACGGAGTGAGGAATAGATGAACCGAGCAGGGCTGGTTTGGTAGCTGGCAGAGAGCAGCCAGCATGTGTCTCTTTCTTATGGCATCTCTCAAAATGCAGAGATTTTGCCTGGTTGCATGAGAGAGAGAGAGAGAGAGAGAGAGATACTCTGTTGGTGGTGGGGATTGGAGAAGAGCCTTTGTTTGGACTTGAGCTCCTGTTTATGCACTTGATAATACTTCTACTCTGGGCGTGGCTCAGAAAAATTATTCTTTTCCACGCATTCATCTGGATGGATTTACTCTCTCTGTGTGATAATAAAACAAAAATCATTTCCTTCCTCTAATCCTCTGAGTTTTGACCTCTCCCTGTTTGGATCTGAACATGTCAATCAAGCTAGAGTATAATTTGTATGTGAGTTTTTAAAAAAAAAAATGCTGGTTTTCGAGCATAACCTAAAGCATGACGGACATGAGTATTTGCATAATCAGAAAGGTAGGCTTGGATTCTAGGCTGTTGTTCCATGAATGTAACTACAGTTCTGCTGATGAAACAGCCTTTTCATTGGCAGAGGAAGGGAGAGTGCCTTATTAGAAGAGATGAAGAGTTGGTTTGTATACCCTGGTTTTCTCTGACCTGAAGCGTCTCAATCACCTTCCTCTCCCCACAAAAGACACCATATAATCACAGAATCACAGAGTCGGAAGGGGCCACGCAGGCCGTCTTGTCCAACCCCTTGCTCAATGCGGCCTGCGGCCTGCCTACCTAAGGGACTGCCTTTCCCCGTATACACCCCAGAGAGCACTGCGGTCAGGCACTCCACATCCCCTGACCCTTCCGGGCCTGAGGGAGGCCAGGTTGGCAACCACCAGGAACAGGGCCTTCTTGGTGGCGGCTCCCCACTGGTGGAATGAGCTCCCGGAGAACATCAGGGCCCTGCGGGACCTATTGCAGTTCCGCAGGGCCTGCAAAGCGGAGCTCTTCCGCCAGGCTTTTGGGGCTGCCACCGGAGGGAACGGCCCTTAGCAGGTGGCTTGGTGAGTCACCCCTAGAACATCTTTGGTGGAAGCCTCCTGGCCGGAAATAAGTAGGTTGCTGATTTTGGTGTTGGTTTGTATTTGCTGCCATCTGTTTGATTTTACCGCTTAAGTGTATGTATTTTAATGTGATTTTATATGTGCGCATTTTAACCCTGTATGTTGGTTTTATGTTGTTAGCCACGTAGAGCCGGTTTCCTGGCTAGGCGGGATATAAATTTAAATGAATGAATGAATGAATGAATGAATGAATGAATGAATGAATGAATGAATGCAGGATCAGCCTAGAGCATCTCTGACAAGTGTATAGAATCATACAGTCACAGAGTTGGAAGCGGCCATACGAACCATCTAGTCCAACCCCCTGCTCAACGCAGGGTCAGCCTAGAACATCCCTGGCCCATTCTAGCATTCGCTACGCTATTTTATCAAACCCACATTGGAACAGAAATCCCCCTCTACATTGCATACCACTTTCACTTTCTTTGATTGGCGGATTTTATGGTAGCCTGCACACTGCATGCCGGTTCCACTTCTGTTGATCTCTTGGTTTTATGGTACTGTCTGCATAGATTTATGGTCATTTTATGACCATTCAGGGGTGACTATGCAGCCAGGACAGCATTGGCCTGGGGTATGGGTTTGAGCCACATCTTTCTCTGTTCCAGTGTGGGCTTGGTTAAACAAGGGAGCAAATGGTAGATGCAGAATGGGCCCCTGGCAGGGAGGGGGAGCTCACCACCTCCCCTGGCAGCTGATTCCACTGCTGAACTTCTTTTATTGTGAACTTTTCCCCCAATATCCAGCCGGTACCTTCCGGCCCTGAATTTAAGCCCATTCTTGCGAGTCCTCTCCCCTGCTGCCAACAGGAACAGCTCCCTGCCCTCCTTTACGGGACAGCCCTTCAGATCCTTAAAGAGTAGATGGGGCTGAGAGAGTTCTGAGAGAACTGGGACTGGCCCAAACTCACCTAGCAGGCTTCGTGTGGAGTGGGGAACCAAACCCAGGTTCTCCAGATTAGAGTCCGCCACTCTTAAGTACTACAGGACACTGTCTTTCTGTCACATTTCTTCCTGCAAGCACCGATGTTGCTCCCATGCTGTTTCTAACCCCCCCCCCCCCCAAAAAAAAAACAGGTTTTGGGACACAGAAGGCTGCAGTGTAAAGGTGGAGATGGGGAAGGTGCCTTCATGCAGCACAGCTAGATTTTGAGTCCAGAAACACCATAGAGGCCAATAAGGTTTTCAGGGTAAGAACTTTCTGGAGTTCTGACAAAGGGGGCTTTGACTCTCAAAAGCTCATACCCTACAGATTTTGTTGATCTTTAAGGTGCTACTGGGCTTGAATCTAGCAGGCCAACACAGCTGCCCTCTGAAATTACCTTCCTTAAGCAAACTCACCGTGTGCTACGTAGGATCCTAGCCATGGTCTGGCTGTGGGGCTGTCCTGAGGGTATGGTCCAAAGCTGTCCTAGAAAACTAGCAAGCCAAGGAAACTTGCTGCATAACAACTAGATTCAGTCAAGATTAGGGTTGCCAGGTCAGTCTGTCTTGCTGGTGGGGGGCTTTGGGAGGCGTTCCGGGAGTGGGCAGGGCGTTGCACGATCTGCTGACATCATCTGGATGTGACGTCAACATGCCGGTGACGTGGGGCGACACTCTGCTTCTTGGGCAAAACTCTATGGTAAAAGTGACTTCAAACCATGGAGTTTTGTCCAAAAAGCAGAGCGTCACCCTCCAATGTCACTGATGTGCTGATGTGACGCCCAGGTGATGTCGGCATATTGTGCAGGATGACACTGTTTGGGGAGTGGGGGGGGATTTCCTTCCACCAGCCAGCTGTTCTACGGTGGGACGGGGGCCACGAAAGTGGGAGACCCCCCACCCAGATCTGGCGAATGGCAAGCCTAATCAAGATGGGTCACCGTGTTAGTCTGTCTGTAGCGGTAGAAAAGAGCAAGAGTCCGGTAGCACCTGAAAGACTAACAAAATTTGTGGCAGGGGGAGGAGCTTTCGTGAGTCGCTGTTCACTTCTTCAGATACAGCTAGCTCATACCTTGCCACATCTAGATTTGAGTCCAGGAACACCTTACAGACCAACAAGGTTTTAAGGGTAAGAGCTTTCTGGAGTTCTGAGAAAGGGTGCTTTGAGTCTTGAAAGTTCATAGCCCAGAAATATTGTCAGTCTCTAAGGTGCTACTGGACCCGAATCAAACTTTTCTGCTGCATTGGCTACTACCCTTTGTAACTACTCAACATCTAAATCTCTATTTACATTTTTTTTTGGGTATGGAAGAATATTAAATTGTATAAGCCTCCTACAGTCCAAAGTGGTGTCATTCAGCCCTAAGGTGTCACCTCATTTCTTTTTAAAAAATGGAATTTTAATATGCAATTATTGTTTTTAATAGTCTGTACCACACCTTTGCTGGACAGAACAGGAATGGAGATAATTAAAATTAATTAGTTGGGAGTCTGATCTCTGTCCTTTCCCCCAAACATGTTATTTCCTCTCTTTGAGCTTCCCGTCATCTTTATAATTTAATATTAAAGTCCCCAGGCCTCTTTTTCTTGCTCCCTCCATTTGCTCTTTCCCTTTCCTTTCTAATTACATCTTTCTGTTGCTCCGTAAACTATTGGTATTAATTCAAATGTACAGACTAGCAGACGGCAAAACATCCACATTTTCAAGGACAAGGGCTACGCCAAACAGTCACGTTAAAATGCAAAATTTTCATATGGCACTCTTGTGATTACTTGCGAGAACGATTACGTGTGCTCCATTTTCGCACATGGTGAGAAGTTCCATGTTTTATTTAAGTTGGTTCCCTTTGAAGAAGAGAACAGTGGAGAGAGCTAGTTTGGTATAGTGGTTAAGTGCGCGGACTCTAATTTGGATAACTGGTATTGATTCCCCACTCCTCCACTTGCAGCTGCTGGATAACCTTGGGCAAGCCATAGTTCTGTCAGAGCTGTTCTTGAAAAAGAGCAGTTTCTGTCAGAGCTCTCTCAGCCCTGCCTACCTCACAGGGTGTCTGTTGTGGGTAGGGGAAGAGAAAGGAGTTTGTAAGCTGCTCTGAGACTCCTTCGGGTAGTCAAGGGCAGGATATAAATCCAATCTCTTCTCTTTTAGTTATTTTGTGGGTATTTCTTTATTTATAGCTATATAGGTAGAACACTGGGGGAAGCAATCCTACAGGACAGCAGATCCACTGACCTACAGCTGATTCTCAGAGACAAACTTCCTCTGCCTTCCAAGTGCTTCATCCAACCCACACTCCTGTTCTCTCTTTGCTCTCCTACTAGAGATACCAGCCTCCAGGAGGGAGGTGGGGATCCCCCAGAACTACAGCTCAACTCCTGACTACATAAATCAGTTCCTCTGGAGAAAATGGATGTTTTGGAAGATGGACTGTATGGCATCCTACCCCACTGAGGTCCCTGTCCTCCCCAGGTTCCATCTCCAAATCTCCAGGAGTTTCCCAACCTGGATCTGTCAACCTTACCCACCCACCTTCACCACATTTTTCTGGGGGGAGGGGCTGACAGCCAGATCCCCTCTCCATATCTCACCATCCTTTTCACACAGTGAAGCATCTCCTTCTTCCCTCCTACTCAGTGGGACGCTCAAGGGTACTTAAACAAAACCTGTCTGACACTTTTTTTTTTTGTAAAAAAATTTTTATTTTTCAAAACATTAAAATTATCTTATACAAATCCTTTTTTCTATATTATATAACATTTTGTTCTATTTGTATAATCTTGTTTTTATCTTGTATTGGCGGTTTCCCACCACATCTGAAGCATAACACATTTTCCACTTTATCCAAAATAGTAATACTTATATCTATGTTTACATTTCTGGTAACGGTCATATACCTTAAAAATACTTATATACTAATTCTTACTTTCTATATTCTTATATAATTCTAAAATAAAAAACAACTTCATTATCTAATTATCCTTAATACATTCACATACTCTAATTCTATTGCTTTATGTTATTATAACCATGTATAAATGTAATTTTTCATGTCCCAGTATTTTTCAACATATTCTTTCAAATCTTTCCAATCTTCTAAAAAGGTCTCTGAGTACAGGTCATTTAACTTTCTAGTCCATTTATCCATTTCAGCCATATATAACAATTTTTTCAACCATTCCCACACATCTGGTATTTTTTTCATTTTTCCAATTTTGTGGATACACCATTCTTGCTGTTGTTATCATATACCATATTATTGTCCTTTTCTTTACATTTATCTCTTCTAATTTAAGTCCAAGCAATAACATTTCAGGCAACTTCTTAAATGTACATTTCAATTTTTTTTCCATTTCTGCATGTATTATAGACCAATAAGTCTTTGCTTTATCACAAGTCCACCACATATGATAAAAAGAACCTTCTTTCTTTTTACATTTCCAACACTTGTTAGACATATTCTGATTAATATTTGCAATTTTTTTAGGTGTCATATACCATCTGTACATCATTTTAAAACAATTTTCTTTTAAGTTATAACATGTAGATATACCCATAGCATTTTTCCATAAAAATTCCCAAGATTCCATTTCAATGTCTTTGTTAAAGTTTATCGCCCATTTTACCATTTGTTCTTTTACCATTTCATCAGCGTTAAACCATTTTAACAAAATTTTATACATTTTAGAGATCATTTTTTCCCACCTTCCTCCCAAACTTGTTCTATTTCATTATTTTTTTCTCTAAAACCGGATTTTTTATCACTTCTATACATGTCATATATTTGTCTATATCTTAGCCAACCGTAATCAAAGTCCATCTGATGCTGCTCCTTGAATATAAAGTCTTTACCATGTCTTGTTAATAAGTCTCTATACTTCAACCAATCTTGTCCTTTGTGACGTGATACTGGATTTAAAGCTTCTGCGGGTACAATCCACATAGGTATCTCTTCTGGGAAAAATTTTTTATATCTTGTCCACGTATCGATTAATGTTCTTCTCAAATAATGATGCTTAAACATATTGTCCATTTTTGTTTTACCATAATACAAATATGCGTGCCACCCAAACCTACAGTCATGACCTTCCAGGGACAATAACTTTCTATCTTGTAACATAGTCCATGTCCCTACCCAAGTCAAACATACTGCATCATGATATAGCCTTAAGTTTGGTAACTGGAACCCACCTCTCTCTTTAGCATCACACATTATTTTCATCTTAATTCTTGGTTTTTTCCCTCCCCACACAAACTTAGTCAATTCCTTCTGCCAGCATTTGAATGTTTTTACATCTTTCACAATCGGAATAGTTTGAAACAGAAACATTATTCTTGGTAGCACATTCATTTTAACCACTGCAATTCTACCCAACAGTGACAAATTTAATCCATTCCACCTTTTAATATCTTGCATAATTTGCTGCCAAAGTTTCTCATAATTATTCTTATACAAATCAATCTTTTTCATTGTTAGGTTTACACCTAGATATTTTGTCTTTTTCACTACTTCACATTCTATATGATTTTGTAATTCAATTTGCTTCTTATTTGACATATTTTTACACATCACTTTCAATTTGTTCTTATTTACATAAAACCCAGCCAAATCACCAAACTCTCTTACTCTCTGCAATAAATATGGTAGTGTAGTCATAGGGTCTTCGGCTATAAACATCACGTCGTCTGCAAAGGCTCTATATTTAAAAGAAAAACCTTTTATTGTTAAGCCTTTAATTTCTTTATCTTCTTTCAAATTTAGTAGCAAAACTTCCAAAATCCAAATAAATAGCAACGGCGAAAGTGGGCATCCTTGTTGTGTTCCTTTTTCAACTTTAAAGTAATCCGTTTTTTCAGTATTAATTATTAAAGAGGATTTCTGTTCACTATATATTGACTTAATAAGATTAAGCATATAGTCTCCAATTTCAAGATGTTCCAGCACTTCAAACATAAAATCCCAATTTAAATTGTCAAACGCTTTCTCTGTGTCTAAAAAAAGAAAGCCCACTTCCTTCTCCGGATGTTTATCATAATACTCTATAGCATCCACTACTACTCTTAAGTTGTCTCTTATTTGGCGATTAGGTAAAAAACCTGCTTGTTCAGTCTGTATAGTCTCTTTAAGGTGTTCCTTAGCTATAATCTTGGCAAAAATCTTATAGTCATTGTTTAACAAAGAAATTGGTCTATAATTTTTAACATCGGTTAAATCTTGACTTTCTTTCGGAATGAGTGAGATGGTTGCTTCTTTCCAAGTCTCCGGGACCTCACCTGTCACTCCTATGTCATTCATTAATAGCAATAACACTGGTGAGATCGATTCCTGTAGCGATTTATAAAACTTAGCTGTAAATCCGTCTGATCCAGGTGCTTTCCCTAGTTTTGAGTCATTTATTGCATTTTTAATCTCTTGTAGTGATATTGGGCTGTTAAGTAGTTCTTTGATTTTCTCTGTTGGTTTTGGTAATTTTAATGACTGTAGGTATTCTTTAATCCTTTTTCTGTCTTTATTTTCCTTCTTAAAAAGCTTTGCGTAGTATTTATAAAATTCTCTTTTTATTCCCTTATTGTCTATTATCTCAATATTGTCCCGTATCACTTTAGTAATAAATTTATTTTCACGTTTTTTCTTTAATTGCCATGCTAAATACTTTCCAGGTTTGTTTGCACCTTCAAATGCTTTTTGTTGCAATTTCTTCAGGTTCCAGTAAGTCTCTTGATTCAAAATAGCTTTTGCTTGGTCTTGTAACATCCAAATTTCCTGACGCTTGAATTTTTTCCTGTCTTGCAAAATTGCTCTGGGCAGTTCTCTCATTACGATAACTTTCTTTCCACCTATTTCAAAGGAGTCTGTAAAGCATTTCTTGTAGATTTGTTCTTTTGTCCTCTTCATTGTAAATTGAACAACCACGTCCCTTGGTATATTTTTGTCTCTTGCGTACGTAGAATTGACTCTGTAAACAAGATCCATATGTTCTTTAACAGCTTCCTCCTCCTCTTGTAAAAAATCTGCTAATGCTTCTTGCATTCTTGTAAAAATATCTTCACCTAATTTTTCCTCTATACCTCTAAATCTCAGATGGTTTTGCATGTCTCTATAGTGCATCATCTTTTCCATTCTGTCAGTATCCTTTATTGTTTTTTGAGTATTTTCTTCCAGTTCTTTTACTTTGGTTTCTATGTCTTGTGTTCTAGTGGTTAACTTTTGTAATTCAGATTTTAAATCTATAAAGTTTTTATCTGCTTGTGCAGCTATGGCATTTATTTTAATATTTACTTCTCCAATTGGGCTTGCCATTTTTGCATTTACCTCCCCTATTGCATCCAGCATTTTTTTTCCACTGCTTCCATAACAGCCAACAGTTCTTTCTCTTTTTTTGCTGCCATTGTAGGAGAGGACCATGTAGCTGCTCTCGATCTTAGTCCGCGGTCCATCTTGTCACTTTAAAAAAGATCGATTTTTTCTTATTTTCCAAATCAGTCACCAATTAGTGTATTCAGACAAGCATGTCTTGCCAGTTCAAATTCCACTGGTTTTAGCCTTCTAAGTTATGTAGTTTTTGAGATATTAATGTTTAAAAATTTTATAAATCCAAAATGGTGGGCGCAACTCCTCTATGGTTCGTGTCAAAGGTTACAGTTTATTTACCTTGCTTCTGGCTTGCCGTAGTTTCCTTTCTGTCCCTTCCTCTTGCTTACTTGTCTGCTCTCCGCACGTCACTTCCTGTTGTAGTCCTTTTGGTCCGGCAGTTTTTACAGTCCCCTTTGCTCTCTTCCGGTTCTTCTCCTTTTCCCTTCTTGTCTGCTCCTCAAGCCGTCACTTCCTGTCTCAATCCTCACAGCTTGGTCTCGCGATGCTTGCTTCCCTCCTCCCCTCTTTGTCTCGCGATGCTTGGCTCCCCCTCCCAACTCTTCTTAACCGCAGGAATGTTAAACAACTTGTTTTTTTGGCTTTTTAAGTTCAAATTCAGCTTTTTAACGTTTCAAAACTGCACTCATCCAATCTGCAACAGTCTATTGCTTCACCCGATCTGCTTTTCTTCTTTCAAAACGCGGTAATGGTAAGGCAAAAACTTTTTTTCCGTTACCTTATGTTGTTACTTCGCTTCAGATGTGGTCCCAACGTTTAAACTTTGTCTTCTTTGTTAAGGAATCAGGGGAATTGGAGGTTTTATGCTGATTTAATCAGCTCAGCTCGGCTCCTTAGAGATACTTGCAGGAATCTTCTTCGGCTGCAGTGCTCAAGGTGTTGTAAAAGTCTCCTCCGAGACTTTTCCTTCACCGAGCTTGCTCAAACCTAGATTATATTGCTTGCTAGTCCTCACACTACCTGTGTGAGGTTGCGTCAGGTGGATTTGTCCACCCAAGCTGTCAAGAAGAGCCGCTGTCTGCCTTGCGCACTTGCAAAGCGTGTCAGACCTCCATTCCTCCAACCGGAAACCTAAGGTGTCACCTCATTTCTTTTTAAAAAATGGAATTTTAATATGCAATTATTGTTTTTAATAGTCTGTACCACACCTTTGCTGGACAGAACAGGAATGGAGATAATTAAAATTAATTAGTTGGGAGTCTGACCTCTGTCCTTTCCCCCAAACATGTTATTTCCTCTCTTTGAGCTTCCCGTCATCTTTATAATTTAATATTAAAGTCCCCAGGCCTCTTTTTCTTGCTCCCTCCATTTGCTCTTTCCCTTTCCTTTCTAATTACATCTTTCTGTTGCTCCGTAAACTATTGGTATTAATTCAAATGTACAGACTAGCAGACGGCAAAACATCCACATTTTCAAGGACAAGGGCTACGCCAAACAGTCACGTTAAAATGCAAAATTTTCATATGGCACTCTTGTGATTACTTGCGAGAACGATTACATGTGTTCCATTTTTGCACATGGTGAGAAGTTCCATGTTTTATTTAAGTTGGTTCCCTTTGAAGAAGAGAACAGTGGAGAGAGCTAGTTTGGTATAGTGGTTAAGTGCGCGGACTCTAATTTGGATAACTGGTATTGATTCCCCACTCCTCCACTTGCAGCTGCTGGATAACCTTGGGCAAGCCATAGTTCTATCAGAGCTGTTCTTGAAAAAGAGCAGTTTCTGTCAGAGCTCTCTCAGCCCTGCCTACCTCACAGGGTGTCTGTTGTGGGTAGGGGAAGAGAAAGGAGTTTGTAAGCTGCTCTGAGACTCCTTCGGGTAGTCAAGGGCAGGATATAAATCCAATCTCTTCTCTTTTAGTTATTTTGTGGGTATTTTCTTTATTTATAGCTATATAGGTAGAGCACTGGGGGAAGCAATCCTACAGGACAGCAGATCCACTGACCTACAGCCGATTCTCAGAGACAAACTTCCTCTGCCTTCCAAGTGCTTCATCCAACCCACACGTCTGTCTCCTGTTCTCTCTTTGCTCTCCTACTAGAGATACCAGCCTCCAGGAGGGAGGTGGGGACCCCCCAGAACTACAGCTCAACTCCTGACTACATAAATCAGTTCCTCTGGAGAAAATGGATATTTTGGAAGATGGACTGTATGGCATCCTACCCCACTGAGGTCCCTGTCCTCCCCAGGTTCCATCTCCAAATCTCCAGGAGTTTCCCAACCTGGATCTGTCAACCTTACCCACCCACCTTCACCACATTTTTCTGGGGGGAGGGGCTGACAGCCAGATCCCCTCTCCATATCTCACCATCCTTTTCACACAGTGAAGCATCTCCTTCTTCCCTCCTACTCAGTGGGACGCTCAAGGGTACTTAAACAAAACCTGTCTGACACTTGATTTCCATCTTCACTTTCCCTTTCCTTATGTCATGGTCTCTGGTTCCTCCAGGCATGGCACTTTCATGTCCAACAGAACCGAGCCATTCACAGGTCCTAAACTCAATGCACTATTAAGCACTCCTTTATTTTACAACAGATGCCAAAAATGTATTGAAAACAAGAATTTCCCCAAATGGAAGGGGAAGCAATTTTTGCTGATGACCTTCATGAACACATGGAGCTGCCTTCTACTGAATCAGACTGTTGGTCCATCAAAGTCAGGATTGTCTACTCATACCAGCAGCAGCTCTCTAGGGTCTGAGGATGAGGTCTTTCACATCACCTCTTGCCTGCTAGTTTTAACTGGAGGTGCCAGGGATTGAACTTGGGACCTTCTGCATGCCAGGCAGATGCTCTGCCAGGTGAGCCACAGCCCCTCATGCTGTCCCTGTGGCTCCCCTGTCCTCCAGGAGCAGAATTTCAGGGGGTATTTCTGGTACACAGAGAGGGTGGTGTCAGGGAAGTCACATGCTTCTGCAGAGGGAACTCTTCTTCATCTGTGGAAACTACACATCCAAGCCGAATTCCTTTGTTCACCGCCATTCTTGTGCCATCTGCTGCTTCCCCCCCACCCAGGAATTGCTACAAATGGTTCTTATGATCTTATTCACCCCCAAATATGAAGTGTGGTGGAAGAATACTTGTTACTGAGGGGGCCTAAGAGCTCCAGATTGAAAGCAAGAGCGTAAGAACATAAGAAGAGCCCTTCTGGATCAGACCGGTGGTCCATCTGTTCTAGCATCCTGTCTCACACAGTGGCCAACCAGTTCCTCTGGACGGCTAACAACAGGGACATATGGATTAATGTTTTTTTAAAAAAACAGGAGAACCATCATTATGTGATCACTTGTGTTTGTTTCTCAAGATGCTGGTCACACAAGTGAGATAATTCAGTGTGTGTGTGGGGGGGGGGGGGAGTGAGGCTTTTTGCACCGGAGCAAAATGAAGTGCAGTATCATGATCAGACGGTCTCCCGAGGCTCCGTGCCCAGGCCGTCAGCCGCCAATCACACGGTGATGGCGAAGCGTTGCAAAGTTCAACAGTACTGCATTTGTTCAGCAGTACTGCACAGGTCCGCATTTGTGTACATACCACATAAAAAAAAAAAAACATCCAGTGTGAGATGGGACACAGACGGGCACCAGATGCAATGGGATACCAGCGCTTCCGCAATCTGCCCACCTGCGCCCGCGTTTTTCCGAAAAATATTGCACTTTCAGTGGTATCCTTTAACTCCGCTTCTTCGGCAGGGCGATACGGGTTGCTGACGGGTGCGGGACGCTTGCCAGATGTTTTCGTGTGATCGTGCCCTTAAAATCCGGCCGGCGTTTATGCCTATCTTGCAGCTACTGCTGCGTGTGATCGGACCATCAAGATTATCTCTAAAATGACATAAGAGCTGGATCCACTCATTGTTCCATCTGGGGGGTTTTTTTTAGAAAAAGCTTTGATTCTCAAAATTCTAGTGTGAAGGGGGGAAACACTCCTCCCAAGTTTCCCTTGCAAAGTATTTACTGAATTTCGTTACCAGAAGAGGCAAGTTATAACTTTTGTATGGGACTTAGTAACTCCTCCCCTGACCTTTATTTGTTTTCTGGATTGTAAATTCCTTAAAGCTGAACCATATGTTTGTATAAACTGCTATAAAGTCTATTGAGCTAGACTTCAGGTTATTTCTGGGGCCATGTTCAGTTCTTTTGGTTTTTAATTCATTTTCTTTTTATATCCCCAGAACTATAGTTGTCTAACTGTCCAATGCAATGGCTGTAAAATCATGAATGTAATAATTGATTTCAGCCAATACTGAACTGCCGTTTCATCTAAGTACTTGCTAGTGATGGTAGACAATAGCGGGCTAGCTTGACTAATGGTCGGCCTTCACATAAACTGAGCAAGATGGTGTGGGACACAATAATTCTTGGATATAAATTATATCAGAGGGCTAGGGAGGGAACGGTTGGCGGTGGAGTGGCTCTGTATGTCAGAGTGGGTATACAGTCCAGTAAACTGAGAATCTAAGAGAAATAGAAATGCAGTGGATGGAAATAATGGGCCCAAAAGGAAGCTTAACTTTGGGATTTTGTTATCACCCACCAGGTCAAAGGTTAGACGATGATTTCAAAACAGCAAAAAAAAAATTAGGAAAGCAGCTAGACAGAATAACTACGTCATAATAGAACAAAGATCCAGCCAGGTTGGTCGGAAGCAGCAGAACAAAGCTGGAGTCCAGTGGCACCTTTAAGACCAACACAATTTTATTCAAGGAGTGGGTTTTCATGTGCACGCACCCTTCCTTAGACAAAATGAAATGAAACTTACCAGTCCATACCATACATATAAAACAGAGGCTGAACAGCAAATTCGCATACAGTATAATGAAATGTTTTAACAGATGCAAACAGAAATAACAAGCTAATTTTATTAGGTCATCATTGTTTGGACTTAATTCTGGGGGGAAACGGTGAGGCAAATAAGTATGTCAGTGGACTCAAACTTGGTTATAATAGAACAAAGTTTGAGCCCAGTGGCACCTGTTACCTTAAGTCAGTGGTTCTCAACCTGTGGGTTGGGACCCCTTTTGGGGTCGAACGACCCTTTCATAGGGGTCGCTGGCTGGCGTCCAAGGCCACCCCGCCGGCAGGAAAGGGCCCCACGCAAGCTGATTGCCATTGGAACCTAACTTTTAGGAACTGATTCCAATCCAGTGTAGAATGATGGTTGGACATAAGATATTGGTTCAGGCAAGGTTGTGTATAGATGGGACAGAAAATAATGTTTTTATTGGTTTTGTCAAAGCCATTTAGACAACACAACAAATAATTTTATGGTTGGGGTCACCCCAACATAAGGAACTGTATTAAAGGGTCACGGCATTGAGAAGGTTGAGAACCACTGCCTTAAGTGGTTGTGAGGGTCTCCTGAGTATGTCAAGGAGTTTAGCAAGGAGACCCAAACAATGCAAGAGGAGGGTAATCTAGCAGGATCTCCACCTATATATACTGGGATACCCCCCCGCTCCCAGTAGAACTCTCAAAATGAACCAGGCCATGATGAATGAAATGATTTTTATTATAAAGAATTAAAGAATAAAATCAAACTTATTAATTTAGGATCACTCTATAAACACACATATAAGTTCACAAAATAAAGGTAGTAGGCAAGGGAACCTATTCTATGGGACTATATTTACCAGGGCTCATTTCGTAGCAGGAGCTCCTTTGCATATTAGGCCACACGCCCCTGATGTAGCCAATCCTCCAAGAGCTTACAGTAGCCCCTGTAAGAAGAGCTCTGTAAGCTCTTGGAGGATTGGCTACATTAGGGGTGTGTGGCCTAATATGCAAAGGAGCTCCTGCTACGGAATGAGCCCTGACATTTACCTATCCAAAGAACGGAGGTCCCAAGAGAAGGATGAGTGAAATGAACCAGCATCTTACTCAAGGAAGGAGGTGAACCCAACTTCACGTTGGGGGTGTAAGTTAGTGGATGTCCAAACACACACACACTTCACTGAACAGAGTGTGGCTGAATATACCCTTTGGAGCTTGACATGATTGCTCCTAGAACAATGCTGTGATGGTAATAGTGTAAGAATGCGTCTGAGCAAGGAGGCTTAATAACTTTCCCAGAAATTGCAAATGCAATGCAATATTCATGTAAAAATGTCTACTCTGTTTGGTGACCTCTAACTGCCAGGACAGGAAAGCCACTACAAAGAGAGTTATGGGTTTAAAATGGTTTTTACTAGGTATTTACTTTGGATAACCAGGTAAGGAAAGGTCAGTCAAGGAAGGGAGTTGGCTAGTTTTACTTGTAACTCGGCAATCTCCCATTCCCATATGTTTCTGAAGACCCTTTGCAATGGAACAGCTACTCTGAGGCCCCCACTGAGTGTCCTGGAAGACTGAAGTGTTCTCCTACAGGTTTCTCAGTCTTGTGATTTTTGATGTCAGATTTGTATCCATTTATCCTCTGATGTAGGGTTTGGCCTGTTTGTCCAATGTAGAGAACTGAAGGGCATCGTCAGCTTTTAATGGCATACAGAATGTTGGAAGGTGAGCAAGTGAATTAGCCTCAGATGGTGTAGTTGATGTTGATAGGTCCAGTGATTGAGTTGTCTGTGTGTATGTGGCAGCAAAGTTGGCATCTTGGTTTAGTTCAAGCTCTAGTACCAGTGTCCATGTTCAAATTAGATGTTGTGTATTATTGTGGGTGAGGAGTTGAGTGAGATTGGGAGGGGGGCTGTCTGTGCACAAGAAAGGGTCCCCCCCCCGCACTTGTGAAAGAGAACTGTCCTTATCCAGTAGAGGTTGTAAGTCACAACTCTTTACCTACCCAACGGTCGGCCAAATACTGCCCCAGATAATTTGGCCAAGGGCTTAGAGGCTGTGATTGGTTGGTTTAAGCAGAGCCAGCTAAAACCCATGAAGGATGGAGATGCTGTGACTGAGCTGAGGAGATCCCAGGTTGGGATGCCGACTTCCGGCCCTTGACAATCGGCCATTAACATCAGGCCACTTGGTTGTCTTTCTAGATGCCTCCCTCTCAATGGAGGCTCAGATCACAGATGCTGCTGGACTGGTGTTCGTCCATCTGTGCCAGATCAAACAACTGGTTCCCTTCCTGTTGTGTCCTGACTTAGCCACAGACAGACTTAGTCTGGTCACCTCCAGAATAGATTACTGTAACTCACTCTACGCTGGGCTACCCTTGAGACTGACCCAGAAAGTCCAGCTGGTCCAGAACATGGTAACGTGTGTGCTTACAGGTACACCATCTAGAACCTGTAAGAGCCAGTTTGGTGTAGTGGTTAAGTGCGTGGACTCTAATCTGGGAGAACCGGGTTTGATTCCCCACTCCTCCACTTGCACCTGGCTGGATGACCTTGGGCAAGCCATAGCTCTGTACCAGCTGTTCTCTCAAGGACAGCTTGGGAAAAAGCTCTCTCAGCCCCACCTACCTCACAGGATGCCTGTTGTGGGGAAGGGAAGGGAAAGGAGCTTGTAAGCCGCTCTGAGACTCCAAGTGAGTGAAGGGCGGGGTATAAATCCAATCTCCTCCTCCTCCTCTTCTTCTTCTTCTTACAGGTACACCACCTAGAACCCACATACAACCAGTGCTCCGCCAACTGCAGTGGCTCCAATTTGGACACTGGATCAGGTTCAGTGCTTTGGTTTTAACCAATTAAAGCCCTACACGGTTTGGGACCAACATATCTTTGGGACCGTCTCTCCCGGTATGTCCCCCAAAGAGCATTGTGCTCTATGGACAAAAATTTCCTGGAGGGCCCTGGCCCGAAAAGTATTTGATTAACCTCAGCCAAGGCCAGAGCCTTCTCAGCTCTGTTCCTGGCCTCTTGGAATGCCCTCCCAGAAGAGATCCAGGCCCTGCAGAATTTGATG
Organism: Lepidodactylus listeri; assembly: GCA_029233225.1. NCBI lineage: Eukaryota > Metazoa > Chordata > Lepidosauria > Squamata > Gekkonidae > Lepidodactylus > Lepidodactylus listeri. Next base: position 17,750,648 of record JARCFY010000004.1, read on the forward strand.
CAGTTCCGCACGGCCTGCAGGACAGAAATGTTAGGCCAGGATGACTGTTCAGGCAGCGAAGTTCCATCTGAATTGGCCTCCCCCCCGCCCTCTCTCCGCCATCTATCCTTCCATTGTACCAGCTTTGTCATTGATACACAGGCTGTATAACTCCACCTTGGATAAATTATGTTATTCCCTACCTTATATCACCGTTTGATTTTATCTTAATTTACTGTAATGATAATTGCTTTAAATAACTAGAATCATAGAGTTGGAAGGGGCCATACAGACCATCTAGTCCAACAGACCATCTAGTCCAATGCAGGACCAGCCTAAAGCATCTCTGACAAATATTCATCCAGCCTCTTCTTGAAAGCTGCCAGTGAAGGGGAGCTCACCACCTCCCTAGGCAGCTGATTCCACCTTTGAACCACTCTGACTGTGAATTTTTTTTTCTAATATCCAGCCGATACCTTTCTGCATGTAATTTAAACCCGTTGCTTCGGGCCCTATCCTCTGCTGCCAACTGGAACAGCTCCTTGCCCTCCTCCCAATGGCAGCCTTTCAAATATTTAAAGAGAGCAATCATGTTCCCCCTCAATCTCCTCTTCTCCAAACTAAACATTTTCAAGGCCCCTAGCCTTTCCTCATAGTCTCCAGAGCCCTGATCATCCTCATCGCTCTCTTCTGCACCCTCTCGATTTTGTCCACATCCTTTTTGAAGTGAGGCCCCCAGTTCTGCACACAGTACTCAAGGTGCAGTCTGACCAAGGCAGAATACAGAGGGGCTATGACCTCCTGCAATTTCGATGCAATGGCCCTCTTAATACAGCTCAAGACTGAATTTGCCTTTTTTGCCACTGCATCACATTGACTGCTCATATTCAGATTATATATTTAATTTAAATATTTAGTTTAATATACAATACTGTTTTTACCATTGTTGTTACATGCCCTGACCCTTGCTGCCCAGGGGAGGGTGGACTATGTCCAATAAAACAGATAAATCTTGCTTAAATTTTAGTGCCAAGAACTTCAGACGGGTGTACGCCTTCGTGAATTCGTAAATATTTATCACTAGGAATAAGGTCTGTTGTGGAAATAAATACAACGGGCTCTAGAAAGAGGCCCTGGGAGAGTGCCCCAGCCTTGGGCACTCAGTGTCAATTTGCTGTGGCGACCTCAGAAGGGTATAATGACACAGAGTACACCATTTTCTCCAGGGGAAGATCTCTACCATCTGAAGAGCAGTTGTAATTCAGCATGATCCCCATCCCTCCCCTGGAGATTGGCAACAATGGTTCCCCATGAGGGAACGGGTGGTTTGAAGGGTGGAGTCTATGACATTGAACCTGTCTGAGGTCCCACCCCTGCTGAAACCTCACCCTCTCCAGGGTCCACCCCTCAAATCTCCAGGAATTTCCCAACCTGGAGATGGCAACCCTACCTCCCAGCCAACTGTCAGTGTATTTATTTATTTATTTATTTATTTATTTCAATTTATACCCCGCCTAGCCAGTAACCCGGCTCTAGGCGGCTAACAACATAAAATCACATTCATTACAAAGATTAAAACACAGCATAAAACTAGATTCACATTTAAAATACAGCAATAGTCATAACAAAATGGCAGCGTCATACCAGCACCAGATACCCAAATACCAGCCACTAACTTAGGCCCAAACCAGGAGGCTACCACCTTAGATGTTTTGGGGATGGCCCATTGTGCCATCTACTAAGGGCCATTCTCCCCGGTGGCAGCCCCAAAAGCCTGGCAGAAGAGCTCCGCTTTACAGGCCCTGCGGAACTGCAAAAGATCCCGCAGGGCCCTGATGTTCTCTGGGAGCTCGTTCCACCAGTGGGGAGCCGCCACCGAGAAGGCCCTGTTTCTGGTGGTTGTTAGTCTCACCTCCTTCAGGCCTGGAAGGGTCAGGCGATGTTGACTGCCTGACCGCAGTGCTCTTTGGGGTATATATGGGGAAAGGCGGTCCCTTAGGTAGGCAGGCCCCAGGCCATATAGGGCTTTGAAGGTTAAAACCAGCACCTTGAACCGGACCCGGTACGCTATAGGCAGCCAGTGCAGCGCCCTCAGCACAGGCCGGATGTGGTCCCTCACTGAGAGACCCATCAGCAGCCTGGCTGCGGCATTCTGCACTAGCTGCAGCTTCCGGAGCTGGGTCAAGGGCAGCCCCATGTAGAGAGCATTGCAGTAGTCTAGCCTTGAGGTGACCATCACATGGATCGCTGTCGCCAGGTCATTGCGTTCGAGGTAGGGAACCAACTGCCTAATCAGCCGTAGATGGTAAAATGCTGCTTTGGCAGTGGCTGCTACCTGGGCCTCCATAGTTAAGGAGGCATCCAGGAGCACTCCCAAACTCCGGACCCATGGCGCTGGCACCAGCGGGGCCCCCCCCGCAGGCCGGTATTGGGATACCCACCCCCGGTCCACTCCGACTCAGGCATAGGACCTCCGTCTTCATTGGATTCATTTTCAGACGACTCAGCTTGAGCCAGCCCACTACGTCCTCAAGCGCCCGCTCCAGGTCATCTAGGGTGGCCCCGGACTGGCCGCCCAACAACAGATACAGCTGGGTGTCATCCGCATACTGATGACAGCCCACCTTGTGCCTCCGGGCAATCTGGGTGAGAGGGCGCATGTAGATGTTGAACAACATGGGAGATAGCACTGCCCCCTGAGGCACACCACATACCAGCGGGTGTCTCTGGGACACGTGCTCCCCTAGCGCCACTCTCTGTCCCCGACCTTGGAGAAAGGAGACAAGCCACTGTAAGGCAAGTCCCTGGACCCCTATGTCGGCGAGGCGGTGGATCAGTAACTGGTGGTCGACCGTGTCAAACGCAGCCGACAGATCTAACAACACCAGCACCGCCATTCCGCCTCGATCCAGATGCCGTCGGAGGTCATCCGTGAGAGCGACCAGTGCCGTTTCCGTCCCGTGACCCGGCCGGAAGCCAGACTGAAACGGGTCAAGCACAGAGGTGTCATCCAGGAAACTCTGCAACTGAATCACCACCGCCCTCTCCAAAATCTTGCCCAAATAGGGCAAGTTGGAAACCGGCCGATAGTTGGCCAATTCGGTCGGGTCCAGTGATGGTTTTTTCAGGAGGGGGCGGACCATCGCTTCCTTGAGTGCCTCAGGGAACAGTCCCTCCTGGAGGGACTTGTTGACAATCTCCCTAAGAGCACCTCGTAGCCCCTCCCGGCCAGCTTTTACCAGCCACGAGGGGCACGGATCAAGGCTGCATGAGGTTGGGCGTACAGCAGAGAGTAAACTGTCAACCTCCTCAAAGCTGAGTGGGCTGAAGGAATCCAGAATGGAACTAGAAGACGTGCATGGGGTCTCAAGTTCACTTACTGTCTCAACTGTGGCGGGGAGGTCACGGCGGAGCAACAAGATTTTATCTGCAAAATAGCTCGCAAAAGCCTCGCAGCCGATATCCAATTCCCTATCATTTAGTCTGCCTTGTGGCAGTTCTGTTAAAGACTGAATAGTTCTAAATAACTGTGCCGGGCGTGAGCTTGCAGACGCAATCGTGGCCGCATAAACGTCCTATAGGATGCTCTTGACGCTTCATCGCGGGCTCGCCGCCACCGTCTCTCTAATCGTCTCAGCTCTCGCTTCATCTGCTGCAGCTCCCCGGTGTACCAGGGAGCCCGCTTAGAGCGAGGGCGAAGAGGATGCCTGGGGGCGATCTCGTCGATGGCGGCCTGGAGCCGGCCATGCCAGTCCTCGACCAGCTCATCCAATGAGCCGTCAGGGGGAATGGGTTCCCGCAGGGCCATCTGAAACCTCTGAGGGTCCATCTGGCTCCGCAGGCGAGCCAAAATATGCTCGCCGCCCACACGGGGTCTGAGTGGGACATTCAGACGGGCCTTCAGAGCAAGGTGGTCTGACCATGGTACTGACAAAGCAGTAATCGGACCGACCCCGACCCCCACCGCAAAAATCAGGTCGAGTGTATGCCCTGCCTGATGTGTGGGAACCGTTACAAATTGGGTGAGTCCTAGTGTCGCCATGGCTGACACCAGGTCCATCGCCGGCCCAGAGGCCGCATCGTCGGCATGGACATTGAAGTCACCCAAGACTATAAGTCGAGGGTGCTCCAACGCCCAGCCCGACACGGCCCCGACCAGCGATGGCAGGCTAATGGGTGGTGCATTGGGCGGTCGGTATACCACCCAGATAGCCAAACTCTCCCCAGTATCCCACACCAGGCCAGAGCATTCTATGCCCTTGAGCTTAAGCGGCGGGAGCGCTCTGTAGGAGTAAGCCTCCCGAATGAACAGCACCACTCCACCCCCCCGCCCCTCAGTCCGTGATTGGTGAAGGACCGAGAACCCAGGTGGTGCCATCTGGGAGAGAGCCACTGTCTCCCCCTCCTGCACCCAGGTCTCGGTCATGCATGCCAGGTCTGCTCCCTGCTCAACCATAAAGTCTCTCAGGGTAGCGGTCTTATTCTTTATAGACCTGGCATTGCACAGCACCAATGTCGGAGGGGGGTTAGACCCAACCCCACTGTCTGTCACCCTCGGGATGGGACACAGGCTGGAAGGGGGCCGAGCTTCCCTGTTTCTCCGCCCTCTTCCCTTGTATGTCTGCCTGGTCCCACCGCTATATCTTCCCCTCCCCAAGAGCACTGGTATCACTTGGCCTATCTCCATTTAAAGTGGCCATTCATACATCCACAGTGTGGTGAGCTAGTGGCTGACTAACCAGCTAAGCTGTTAATACCCGCCAACCTATCTATCCTGTCCTCCCCTGACCTCTTCCCTTCTTGCCCCAATGCCAATTTGGGCCACAAGGCTAATCTAACTCCCTCCTACTCTACCTAAACACTATAGGGAGAGGACCTAAGTCCAATCTAGACAGCCTAACTAATCTAAAAATAGTTATACAACCCTCAGTGGGAGCGGTGGTATGCCCGGAAACACTCCCTGCCTTGGTCCCGCCAGTCCTCAGTCCATAATAGTATCCTGGATGCCTGCTACATATGGTTGGTATCGCCTTTAGTTCCCAAGTCCCTAATCCTCTGTCCTGTTGCATTCAGCCAGGTGTTCCTGATGATCTCTTTGATAGTTCTAATGTTGGGAGTAGGAGATAGCCCCACTGGCTGAGGAGGGGAACAGTCAGGTGGTATTGAAATAAGCCCGTTAGACCCTCAGCAGTCCGACAGCCCCAAGGGCACCTGTGCCATTTCTGTGGGTTCTCGTTATCTGCCCCCTGGCTTCAGCTTTCCATCTCCCCCCCCTCCCCCCTAGAGAACAGTTGTAATTCTGAGAGATCTCCAGTCCCCACCTGGAGATTGGCAACAATGGGTCCCCATGAGGGACTCGCTAGCTTGGAGGTTGGAGTCTATGGCATTGTACCTGTCTGAGATCCTGCCCCTTCGATGGTTCCCTCCAGACTGAGGCTGGAATGCTGGCCGGTGGCTCCGTGGGCGGGACTGAGGCAAAGCAGGGAGAGAATGCAGCCAGTGGCCAGGTTCCCCCTTTTGAGTGGCAGTCCGTCCAGCCTACTGATTTTGGCACCCTATGGAATCTTGCCCCTTGGAATCTTGAAAACGGCTTTATATAATAGGAAACATACCCCTTCCCTGTGTTTGATTAGGCGCACTTCCTACACACAACTTTTCCATCGTCTGCACCTGAACATTTGAGGATAGCAACCCCTCCAAGCAGTCCACTCTCTGACCTTTTCTAGAGCTTCACTGTGAAATTTTCCTTTGTGCGTTATCCTCCGCCTCTGTGGCACGAGCTCATTCCGAATTTCAGCGACGCACAGTTAATGCACCGCAACTATCCCCCCCCCCCCGCCTCGAAGCTGGTTTAAATAAAAGCAGAAATTAGAACATAAAAATAATCCTAAGCGGGGAAATGCAATTATTTTGTGATTTTTACTAGGTAACATAAAAGTTTTTAAAATAATAGAAAATGGTAAGGTGAGATTGAATGGAGCAGATAGCCATAAAGATTAATTGCTCAGATAAGGTCTCTCCTCTCTTCCTATTGGTTTTATAATGCACATTCCTCAGTGCCCTCTTGGAGCATACTCAGACAGCCGCAGAGCAGAGGCAAGAAGAGGTTTGTGTGCCAGAGGAAGGAGGTGGAGAGGCGCTCTTAAAGGGAAAGAGAACAACAACAAAAAAGAATGTATTGCTCAAATTTAATTTCGTATTTAAGAATGGAGGTTCTAATACAGGAAAGGAATGAATGGTCGGGTTTCGCTTTGCAAGCCACACTCCAAAGACAAATCCATCCAATGGTGCTTCACTACATATGTGTCCCCTGCATGACCTCCCCTTTGATGTGGAACATTGTACTGGCAGGACGCCAAGCTTCTTTGGCCGGCGAGTAAATGGAGTGTGTTTTAGCCAAAGTGGCTCCAGTCTTTGTTCAAACCGCCATCATCAAAGGAGAATGAAGAGGATCACATTTCAGAAGCGCATATTCCTTCACGTCGCCAGTCATTAATATTCTGCCTTCCTGCCCTATAGATCTTACAATTCAAAACACAAAAAAAGTGACATACCACTTGAACATGACTTAAAAATCCTCCAAATGCTAATTAAGCCCCGATACGCATTAAAATAATGAAAACAACAACACTTGAAAGTTTAAGAACAATCATACAAAGAGAGCAGGTTGGCACCATTAGTCTTCCCTTTACCCCCCCTCCCCACAAAAATAAGGTTGCCAACTGCAGGCTGGGAAATTCCTGGAGGTTTGGGGGTGGAGCCTGGGGAGGACAGTGTTTGGGGAGAACAGGTAGCTAAGCACTACTGTTGAGAGGACAGTTCTGGGAGATCTTGCAACTGACCCAAGGCCACACCAGCAGCTGCAAGTGGAGGAGTGGGGACTCAAACCCGGTTCTCTCAAATTAGAGTCCGGGCTTCTAAGCGCTACACCAAACAGCCAGTTTCCTCTAGGGAAATTGATGTCTGTCATTTGGAGATGAGTTGGAATCCCAGGAGATCTCCAGGCCCCACCTGGAGGTTGGCCACCCTTCACAAATACCTACTGGAACAGGTAGCTTTGGTTCACTTCCTGATCGGGATCCTACCAAGTTTTATGACCCCACTGACTTCGTTTGCACTGCTAAGAAGAATCCCCCCTCCCCTCCCCTTTTCAATGCATTAGCCCCCATTACTGAGTGGATGCAGAAGTCCGTTCCTCCCATGATGAGAAGGATTAGTACACTGAAAGCTAGACAGGAAGGGCCCGGATACTCTGCCACAGTTGTTGGAATGGCCGTTGCCTGGATGATGGGCTCTCTAGCCCTTGCGAGCCAGCTGTGGCTGTAGTGTTTAAGACAGGCGGACTCTAATCCAGAGAACTGGATTCAATTCTTCACTCCTCCTCCACAGGCAGCCAGCTGGATGGCCTTGGGTCAGTCACCGTTCTCTCAGAACTCTCTCAGCCCCACCTACCTCACAAGGGGTCTGTTGTGGGGATACATGATCCAGGTGGACAGCCGTGTTGGTCTGTAGCAGTAGAACAGATTTTGGATCCAGTGAAGGTTTATTCAAGGCATGAACTTTTGTGTGCACACATTGTACCTGGAGAAACATGCATTCTAAGGCTGTTTTTACATCTGACTTTCCCACTGGAATCATTCTAGTTCCAAAAAAACCTGCCCACACTTCTGTGCGGTGTGAAACCGTGCTGCCACTGAAATGTCCACATCTACTAATTGCCCTCCTGTGGTCAAGCTAGTATTCAACCGGCTTGATTCTGCTTTAAACAATTGCTGTTGATTAGGGCACTTAGACCCCCTGGAGTGAAATTTCACCCCACTGTGAATTCAGCACAGGAAAAGACAGCAGTCAAACTACTTTAGAGGGGAGGTGTAAAATGACCCTTAGTTGTAACTTGCCCTGCAGGGGGGAAGAACACACATTTACCTCTCTGGCTGCGATCACACAGGTCCTTTCTGCACTCTCCTTTTAAATCCATGTTCACCGCGCTATCCTCCAGCAATTCTGCACTAAAATCAAATTCAGCCTTCTTTTTATTCCGGGTCCCCCCACCCATTCTGCATTACATGACCTCCCTTCAGTGGTCAGCCCGGTCTCAGCCTGCTGTTGCCCCGGGTTGTTTGGATGCTGTTTTGCCGTGGACTGAAATTGCCTCGACTCGAACACTGACAAAATCCAGAGTGGAAGGCAAATGTGGAAAGGACCTATAACGAAGTCGACCCCTCACCTATTTACCAACCAGTCCCCTAACTCTGACCAACAGCGAGCGAGCGGATCTCCTGTCTTTCTTTGGGTGACGGGGTCCCTGAGGTAACCTGGATCAGCCTCTCTCTATCTAATACTAAACCCGCTGACCAGTTTCCTCCGATTAAAGTAGCTACAGTTTTACAATATAGTCTCTTCTGGGTTTGTTGATATTTGGTCTCTGCGTTTAGTATCTGAGGTAAATATTTGGGACCCTGTGTACTTTGGTCGGAAATCCCTTTTCAAAAGGCACCACCGCTTTTCTTTTACTGAATACAACTTTATTGGTACAATTGAGTATAAGTGGAGGGAATTTGCGGAGATTGCTTATATTGTCATGATGTTACTGTTACTTCTGATGTCACATTAAGCTTTACTGTTTTACAGACTCGTTGTTACTTTGTTGCAGATGGTAGGTTTTGATACACTTTGCACACACTCGCTAAACGCTCAGACTTCACCCTCCTGTCCTGCTGCGTGGAGATGTACAGTTTCTTGGCTTGGCACCCCGGTCTCACACTAGCCCCCGTTGGCTCTTGACCGTCCTGCCCCTCAGCCTCACTAATCTCCCTTTTAGTCAGGTTCCTTGGGTTGACCGTACTGAATAGCTTTTGTGTGTATTCTTAAGTTCACTTGTCTGCTCCCACGCTGGCAAGTCAGACACCTTAGCTCTTCTCACTGAGCTTTCAGTGCCACTTCCAATCCACTTTCAATGCACTTTCCAACAGGATTTTACTGTATGAACTGGCAAAATCCAATCAATTCGAAAGTGCATTGAAAGTGCACTGAAAGTGGATTGTTTAGTGTGTGTGTGTGTGTGTGATCGCAGCCTATTTTCACTAGGGGTGGCAAACAACAGCTTTGAGGCAGGTAGGAAGAGAAGAACAAGAAGAAGAAGAGATTAGATTTATACCCCGCCCTTCACTACCCAAAGGAGTCTCAGAGCGGCTTACAAACTCCTTTCCCCTCCCCTCCCCACAACAGACACCCTGTGAGGCAGGTGGGGCTGAGAGATCTCTGACAGAAACTGCTCTTTTTCAAGAACAGCTGTGCCAGAACTACGGCTTGCCCAAGGTCATCCAGCAGGTGCAAGTGGAGGAGTGGGGAGTCAAACCCAGTTCTCCCCGATTAGAGTCCATGCACTTAACCACAACACCAAACCACTACACAGAGCCAGTAGCTCACTCCTGCCCTGTCCAGAGCAACTGTGCCTGTGTAACAGAGCGAGAGAAGAAGCAAAAAGGAAAGGGTGCCAATGCTGTCTACCGCCTTCTCACGGAAGAGAAAGTGGACAGAAGCTGCGGCGGTCACTTTAAAGGGAAGGCCACAGACAGGATGACAGAAGCCAGAGGATAAGAGATGGAGAGCTACTTTTAATTGCTTGGAGAATGACAGCTCACTCCGGAGTGACCTTCTGCCCACCCTGTGTTAGTCGTAAAAACAGATATTGGGGGGGGGGGGGTATTGTAACGGCTTATGTTAGAATGGCGCCAGCATTCCAAATGCCATCAATGGCATCGTTTCATTGTGTAATCTCTAAAGGGAAAGGGAGGCTCGTGTGTGTCTCTCTCTCAGGTCACTGGTTTCCCAACCACAGACAATTACCTTAAGTTTCTTCTCATCCTTCAGTCTATCCTCCTCCTATTGTTTTGGCAAAGCTGGTGAAGTGGAAAATGCAAACTGACTGACTGTCAGCAGCGCAAGGTGTTATATGAGATAACAGTGGCTTTTTGCTGTTTAAGCATTATACCCTTTATCTCATTTTTATTTTATTTTTTTTGCCGTCAAGTTGACAGCTGACTTAGAGTGACCCTGTAGGGTTTTCAAGGCAAGAGACATCCCGAGGCGGTTTGCTGTTGCCTGCCTCTGTGTCATGACCCTGGTATTCCTGGGAGGTCTCCCATCCAAATACTAGCCAGGGCTGACCCTACTTAGCTTTCGAGATCTGACAAGGTTGGGCTAGCCTGGGCTGTCCAGGTCATTATATCCTACACAGAACAGAAGCAGGGTAAAAAAGAACAAGCAGCACAGCGCATCCAAGAATTGGATGACGATCATACAGAATAATAGCATTATGTCTGGCAACAAACTTCTTGCAGTTGTCTCAGAGGCAGCAAACCGCATTATATTTAACAAAACCGCTCCGTGTCTTGGCAGCCAAAAGAGCCGACAAAGCTCTTTTTATAGGTTACCTTCTTGTCTTTTCAAATTCAGTCAAAACTCTGTGTTGAAAGAATTTGTCAGAAACGGTGTTGTGTCTCGGCTAGTAACAATGCATTAATGTCTCTTAGTCACATTAACTTAGCACTGAATGACCTCTACGGAGCCAGCTCCATAAGGACAAAGTCTTCAGTGGGACTTTTTGATGCTGGGAAATGCCATCAAATCATAGCCGACTCATGGCGAACCCTGTAGGGTTTTGAAGGCAAGAGAGGTCCAGAGGTGGTTTGCCATTGCAAGCCCCTATGTAGCAACCCTGGACATCCTTGGTGGTCTCCTATCCAAATACTATCCATTTATTTATTTATTTGGGTTTATATCCCCCCTCCCCACCTCTCGGCGGGCTCAGGGCGGCTACCAACATAAAATATACAAAGTACAGTGTACATAACATTAGAACATTTAAAATACAGCTCAAACACGCCCTGTTTCAAGATGGCATCTTTATCAGAGTGGCGTCTTAGGTGCCAAACCAATCCAGATGGTGGAAGCCATTTAGACTGGCAGATTCCCAATCAGGCCAGGGTCAAAGATGTCACTGTTAGGTGGCCCCTACTTAAAGGCCTGGTGGAAGAGCTCTGTCTTACAGGCCCTGCGGAACTGTAACAAGTCCCGCAGGGCCCTGATGTTATCCGGGAGCTCATTCCACCAGCGTGGGGCCGCCACTGAAAAGGCCCTGGCCCTTGTAGCCGCCAGCCGGGCCTCTCTCAGCCCTGGGAGGACCAGGCAACTCTGGGATCCTGACCGCAGCACTCGCTGGGGAACATATGGGGAGGGGCGGTCCCTCAGATAGATAGGTCCCAGGCGATATAGGGCTTTATAGTCAAGCACCAGCACCTTAAACCTTATCCGGTATGCTATGGGCAGTCAGTGCAGTGCTTTTAAGGCGGTCTTGATGTGTTCCCATACCAGGAGCCCCAATAACAGCCACGCCGCCGCATTCTGTACCAGCTGCAGCTTCCTGATTTGGGACAAGGGCAGCCCCATGTAGAGAGCGTTACAGTAGTCCAATCTTGAGATGACTAGAGCATGGATCACTGTAGCCAGTTCGTTGCTGTCAAGGAAGGGAACCAACTGCTTGATCAGCCGTAGATGGTAAAAGGCCGACCTTGCAGCAGTTGCTACCTGGGCCTCCATCGCTGAAAAGGGATCCAGGAGCACTCCCAAACTCCTTACCTCCGACGCTGGTACCAATGGCACCCCATTGAAGGCCCAGAGAGGGATCCCTAACCCTGGTCCACTTCGACTCAGGCACAGGACCTCCGTCTTCGTCGGATTCAATTTCAATCGGCTCTGCCTGAGCCAACCAGCCATGGCTTGCAATGCCAGGTCCAGATCACCCGGACTAGAGTCTGACTGACCACCCAACAACAGATAGAGCTGGGTATCATCGGCATACTGATGACAGCCCAGCCCATGCCTCCGGGCAATCTGGGCGAGGGGGCACATGTAGATATTAAACAACATTGGTTTGTCCTTTGGGAGAGTTGTTCCCCAACCGCTACCCTCTGTCCCCGATCATGGAGAAAAGAGGAAATCCACTGTAATGCCAGCCCCTGAATCCCTGTATTGGTGAGGCGGTGGGCTAGTAACTGATGGTCGACCGTGTCGAATGCTGCCTCGTCCAACAACATCAGCACCGCCATACCGCCTCGATCCAAATGCCTCTGGAGGTCATCTGTAAGGACGACCAGCACCGTCTCTGTCCCGTGGCCTGGTCGGAAACCGGACTGGAATGGATCTAACATTTCTAACATCCAGGGCTGATCCTGCATAGCTTCTGAGAGCTAACAAGATTGGGCCAGCTTTCGAATCCAGGTCAGGGCAGTGGGACTTTTACATTGTCATTTATTTATTTGTATTTTTCATGTGTGTGTGTGTGTGCGTGCATGCACCTGGAAGTCATGGTAACCTGATGACTGACCCCTACTGGGGGCTTGGAGGATATTCAGAGAGGTGGCTGAATAAAGCCTGTCCCTGCCTACTGACTGCTGGTATTCCAGGAAGGTCTCCCATCCAAGTCCTTGCCAGAGTCGACCCCTGCTTAGCTTCCGAGCTCTGACGAGATCGGGCTTGCCTGAGCTATCCAGGTCAGGGCTACATTGTGATTTTTAACCACTGTATTCTGAAATTAAAGATCAGTGGGATCATCTTAACTTTCACCAGGTTACATGCATGCTTTAGAGGTCTTGGGCAAGACACCTTCAGGGTGGCCTGCTGCGCATGGGGAGAAGGTGAGGTTACCGGGGATAGCTGTTGCTCCTCACATCTCTCATTTGCTCACAGAAAACAGACAACGACAAAGAGGAGAAGAAGTGGAACCAAAGGGCTCCGGGAGTTGGTGGTGACCCTTCTTCCGGGTCATAGGTCTTTGCTAGTACCCTTTAATGCTGCCTTCTGCCAGTAGCCCTGCCTACTTCTTCCCTCGTTTCATTATATCCAAGTTTATTTTCTCCTTAATTAAGTAAGTGGTAGCCCAGGATGAAGGCCTTGGATATTTACCAGCCTTCTTTTTAACTATTTAGGAAGCCTTGCACCACATCCCATTAAGCGATGTAGCATACCAACTCCCATTGCTGCACAGTATGACCTCTGGACTTTTGAAAGAAACTTACAGGCATTTTGTTTGCTCAGGAAAGTGGAAGGCTGTAGCAGCAGAAGCAGATACAGCAGGCTTCCTCGGTAGGGAATGCAATGAACTCTTGCTGCTGCCAGCTGGATCACCAGAATGCTTCGTGCAAAGCTTATGTTTTAGGGCAGGTATGGCAATAGGTTGTGACATGTGATCTAAGTTGTCAGTGTCTATTTAGGTGGAAATGCTGTATGATACTGGAGGATAAAGCAATGCAGGATGATGATCTAGCAAATAGATATTTGGCATTGGAGTGAGAAAGTTAAACTTGCCATGCTTGGGGGCCATCAGTCAGTGGAAGAGCATCTGCTTGGCATTAGGGGCAGGCACGAACCAGCTCACAAACTAAAGTCCGTGATGAATTTTGGGTGGTTCGTGGTTCGCAAACGGAAGTTTGTGACAGGTCAACCAGCACAAATTTTCCATGAACTTTCAAGCAGTTTGTGGTGGTTCATAGCAGTTTGTGAATGGATACATTTCCAGTCTCTGCTCAGTCAAAATGTTTACCAAACTTCAAAGGCAGGGTGAGGTTCCCTGCGCATTTGATGTGTGTAACTTGCAGGGGGGGGCATTTTATACGCTTTTGAACCTGTCCCTGACGTTTCCTCCAAAAGCACTTTCCTGGGGCCGTCTTCTTTGGAGGGGGTCATAACTTGGATCCTCTCAGCCCAAATCTGCACATAACTTGGAGGGAATGTAGAGGAGCATCCGGGGGAGGTCCCCTGCAAGTTTGATATCTCTAGCTTTTACAGAGTCCATTTTGTACGCTCCTGAACTTTCTGAATCTGCACCTTTCATTTCCCCAGAAAGCACTTTCCTGGGGGCACCTTCTTTGGGGAGCTGTAACTGGGACCCTGTACATCCAATCTTCTTGGAGGGCAGGTAGAAGAACATCAGCTGAAGATCCCTTGTGGTGTCTCTAGCATGCCCGGGGGGGGGGGGCATTCTACTGCATCACAAACTGAACCAGTTTGTTTAGTGCCTAAAATATTGTGATGGTTTGTGGCTCACGAACCGGGCACACCACGAACCTCAAAATGAAATGAACTGTATTTCCTGGTCCGTGTCTATCCCGACTTGGCATGCAGAAGGTCCCTCATTCAGTGTTCAGCATCTTCAGTTAAAAGGATCAGTTAGGAAGAGATGTGAAAGATCTCTCTCTGATACCCTGGAAAGCCAGTCTGAGTATACAACAATGATCGTGATGGCCAGTGGTCAGTTTCAGTATAGGCAGCTTCATGTGTTCATGCTCTGTGTAAGACCTAGACCTGGGAAAGGAAGAAAGGAGGGGGAAATATCAAATACCTTTTTTCTATTAAAAATAATTTCTACCCCACCCTCATTTATATATATGTGTGTGTGTGTGTGTGTGTGTGTGTGTGTGTGTATCTGTCTGTTTGTCTGTCTGTCTGTCTACCTACCTACCTACCTATCTTCCTTTGTTCTTTGGCAGGGTGCCTAGACTGCATTTCAATTTATCTGAGTTGTCCAAGCCATTCTTTCATGACAATGTTGTCTGCTTTTGTCATAGTGGTTGCTGAAGACACCACTGCTACCGTTGGGACGATTGATCCTTCAAACAAAACTGTTGATTTTCTCATGTAGGATGAAAGTTGTCTGCTTTTAAGGCTCAATTTTTGCTCTTCAGCTTTGAAAGTTGATCTTTCAGCTTGGCTTCATTCAGTTTCATCTTTGCCAAAATTTCCTTGGAACTGGAAGTTTTTTTAAGGCTGAATAGGACAAAGCTAAGCTCTTGGATAGGCAAGTCTGCTTGTTCTCAAGTTCAGAAAGGTACCTGAATTCCAAAAATCTTGCAAAAAGGACTTTAAGTTTGAGCTATTTTATTTCTATCTCAATTTGACAAAGTTTATTTGTTATATATTTTTATTCCACTGTAATACATAGGAGTCCATAGGTAATATCTTCAAAATGGCTTTGAAACGAACAACCTTTATTATGAAGAACAGCTAAAATTTCTTGTACATCAGTCTTAAAACCTGGTCCAAGATCCAACTAAGGTCATGTGGTCTTAGGGCAATGCTACAAATTACCAGCTCCTTAACTCTGTCAACTCTAAGGGTACATCTCTAAACTGTAAATATTTTCACTATAGCCACTTTTTCCCATTTTTGTTTCTCAAGGCATATCAGTAAAAAAGAGACAGGATTATCTTAACAAATGACAAGGTATGCAAATGAAGGACAGCAGATGGAGGGAAAGGAAATGGAGGAGGAGGGAGATTTAGAATTTAGATATTGTTGAGCCAGGCTGATCTGTGATTTATCCAGCTTTGATGAAAGTGATGGAACTCTCATTCCTCTGGGTCTGACGCAGACAAGAATATCTTCTCCGCCCCCCTTTTGAGGTCTTGGGACAGCAGACAGGTAGAGAAGAGTTCTTCCTGGGAAGAAGAAGAAGAAGAAGAAGAAGAAGAAGAAGAAGAAGAAGAAGAGATTGGATTTATACCCCGCCCTTCACTCACTTGGAGTCTCAGAGCAGCTTACAACTCCTTTCCCTTCTCCTCCCCACAACAGACACCCTGTGAGGTAGGTGGGGCTTAGAGTGCTCTGAGACAACTGTCCTTGAGAGAACATCTGTGACAGAACTATGGCTTGCCCAAGATCATCCAGCAGGTACACGTGGAGAAGTGGGGAATCAAACCCAGTTCTCTCAGATTAGGATCCGCGCACTTAACCACTACACCAAACTTTCTCTGGTAAGAAATGATAAGCAATCCATCTGCATTTGCTTTATCTCTGGTTAAGACAGGTTTTTCCCTGAATGGGCTCCCTTAACTGCGCAGGAGCTTAGAATGACCAGAGTACAATAAACTCTTGAATCTGATAAGTATCAAAATATGTCAATAGGAATCATGGCGTGTGTGTAGGGGGGGAGTTGGTTACTTCCTGTTCTGGTAAAGCTTTGCCTGCCTCCCCTCACAAGGAGTGAAGGGGACCACCCTGCAGTAAGCTAAATACAAAGTGGGCTAGCACTAGAGATGGCAGACCCCAGGTGGGACCGGGGGATCCCCCAGAATTACAGCTGATCTCCAGACTACAGAGGCCAGTTCCCCTGGAGAAAATGGATGCTTTGGAGGGGGGACTCTGTGGCATCCCTACCTCACTGAGGTCCCTGTCCTCTCCAGGCTCCACCCCCAAATCTCCAGGTGTTTCTCAACCTGGGTCTGGCAACTCTACTCTCCCCCATCCTGGTGCCCTTAGGTAGCACATCCTTTTTTTGTTTGTTTGTTTCTACTACTAATGCATTTGTATATACGTCTAGGGTTACCAGCTCTGGGTTGGGAAACACCTGGAGACTTTGGGGGTGGAGCCTGAGAAGGGGGGAGGGTTTGGTGAGGGGAGGGACTTCAACTGGGCATAATGCCACAGAGTCCATCTTCAGAAATGGATATTTTCATTCCAGGCGAACTGATCTGTCACCTGGAGACCAGAGCCATGATTTAGGGCCAAACTAGATGGGGTGGCCTCAAGGATGTAACTTGGGGTTACCAACCTCCAGGTGGTGACTGGAAATCTCCTGCTCTCACAACTGACCTCTTGGGGACAGAGATCGGCTCGCCTGAAGAAAATGGTCACTTTGGAAGGCGGACTCTACATCATTATGCCACACCAAAATCCCTCCACTCTCTAAACTCCACCCTCCAGAGGTTCCACCCCCAAAATCTCTAGGTATTTCCCAACCCAGAGCTGGCAACCCTAATGCCATTGCCATTTAAAAAATGTTTTTAAAATCCCTCTGAGGTGGGCTGAGGGACTCTTATTGCCCTCTGCCGTGGCTTTTTCAACTCCTGAAAAGATGTGGAGGAGAGACAAGAGTGCCACACAGTGGACTCAGCCAGGATCAGGCCCTCGCAGCATCTTGACATCACTTCAAAATGGCAGCACCTTCCTTGTGGCAGCTGTCATGTTTTGTTCAGCCTTCCGTAGAAAGACGGCAGGATTTTGGACTGTGCCATATTTTGCTGTTGTCATTTTTTTTTTAAGCACCATCCCTATTAAGGATGTAAGAACATAAGAGAAGCCAATGTTGTATCGGGCCAATGGCCCATCCAGTCCAACACTCCGTCACACAGTGGCCAAAAACACCAGGTGCCCTCAGGAGGTCCACCAGTGGGGCCAGGACACTAGAAGCCCTCCCACTGTTCCCCCCTCCCCCCAAGCACCAAGAATACAGAGCATCACTTGCCCCAGACTGAGAGTTCCTGTGTATACCTTGTGGCTAATAGCCACTGATGGACCTCTGCTCCAGATGTTTATCCAATTCCCTCTTGAAGCCGTCCATGCTTGTAGCCGCCGCCACCTCCTGTGGCAGCAAATTCCATGTGTTAATCATTCTTTGGGTGAAGAAGGACTTCCTTTTATCTGTTCTAACCCGACTGCTCAGCCATTTCATGGAGTGCCCCCGAGTTCTTGTACTGTGAGAAAGGGAGACAAGTACTTCTCTCTCTACCTGCTCTCTCCCATGCATAATCTTGTAAACCTCAATCATGTCACCCCTCAGCCGTTGCTTCTCCCAAGCGCTTCAACCTTTCTTCACAGGGAAAGTGTTCCAACTCTTTTATCATTCTAGTTGCCCTTTTCTGCACTTTTTCCAATGCTATAATATCTTTCTTGAGGTGTGGCGACCAGAACTGTACACAGTACTCCAAATGAGGTCGCACCATCGATTTATACAGGGGCATTATGATACTGGCTGACTTGTTTTCAATTCCCTTCCTCATAACCCCCAGCATAGCCTTGGCCTTTTTCATTGCAGCCGCACACTGTCTCGACATTTTCATTGAGTTATCTACTATGACTCCAAGATCTCTCTCTTGGTCAGTCTCTGCCAGTTCGGGTCCCATCAACATGTATTTATTGTTAAGATTTTTGGCTCCAATGTGCATCATTTTGCATTTGGCCACATTGCACCCCATTTGCCATGCTGACAACCCTTCTCCCGGATATTAAAATAAAACAACATAAAATAAACTAGCTCATGAGAGCTAGTGAGAGCCAGTCTGGTGTAGTGGTTAAGTGCGTGGACTCTAATTTGGGAGAACCGGGTTTGATTCCCCACTCCTCCACTTGCACCTGGCTGGATGACCTTGGGCAAGCCATAGCTCTGTACCAGCTGTTCCCTCAAGGACAGCTTGGGAAAGAATTCTCTCAGCCCCACCTACCTCACAGGGTGTCTGTTGTGGGGAGGGGAGGGGAAAGGAGTTTGTAAGCCGCTCTGAGACTCTTAAGTGAGTGAAGGGCGGGATATAAATCCAATCTCTTCTTCTCTTCTTCTCTTCTCATTAGGGCTAAGCTTACACTCAGCGCTTCTTGCTGTTGTATAAGCCTTCCGCATCCGAAGTGTTGTTTTTTTAAAATGGAGGAGGCCTTGGAGAAATGGCATCCCCCTTCACGGTCTAGTTAGAACAGTCAAGAATTCTGCCAACTCCCTCCCTCACCTCTTAGCCCGGGCCAGCTGGAGCCGCAATTGATTGCAATTGTTTTGTGGTTCCCCAAGGGAGTGGATGCCTGCTTCATTACATGCGCTCAAGGTCTCTATGTCAAGAGCAATGAGGGTCTTGTTGTGAGCCAGAGTTTCCCTGCCAGGAAGGCAACTTATGGTACCAACCAAAGGGTCTGGGAGTTCAGTGAAGAACTGCAGGAGGCAGTCGCTAGGGACTTGGGTTCAGCAACTCAGTCATCCAGTTTTATTTTTTTATTTTTTTAAATTATTTTATTGGAACAATAAGCAATACAAGAAATATGAAATATAATTTCCCATAAAAATAAAAACCGGTGTAACTTTAAAAACTTTACCATAATGATACAACATCTTAATATATGAAAATAAAACAACTTGTCTTAGCTTATAATAATGGTATTTGCTAATGAAGAAAAATCATCTTTATCCGATATATATTGAAGAAATGGAAACCAAATCGCTACAAAATTAGATTGATAATTCTCATTTGATTTTTGTAACAAAGATTCAGTTATCTTATCTAAAATACATAATCCCCCAACTTTAAGTACCCAATTAGTAACTGAAATTGGCAACAGGCTTTTCCGGGATTTAGCAATAGTCATTCTAGCTGCTGCGCATAAATATTCCAATAGAGTTTTTGTGCCTGCTGAATAATCAGTCTTAGGCCAAATATTAAGAATAAAAATTTTTGGATCGAAAGGCAAATTATATGAAGTTATAATATATATTATTGGTATAAGTTGCTTCAAAAACTGTTGAATATATTTACAATGCCACCAAACATGCCAATAGGTGCCCTCCTCATTACATTTTCTCCAGCATTTGCTTGAAGCTGTTTTATTAATACGGTGTATGCCAACCGGTGTTAAATACCACCTTGAAAAAGTTTTAAATAGTTGGCTTCTAATCATAATATTTTTGGAGGTTGCTGAAAAAGAAAACCAAGACTGTGACCATTCCGAGTCATCCAGTTTTATAGATAAATGAAACACTGGCTGATTTGGCACTGGCTTTTCTCTCCGCTGTTTTACGAAACCCACGTTCAAGCAGAAATCTTCCTCTGCATTGCATGCTGGTTTCACTTCCTTTGGTCATCAGGTTTTATGGTAGCCTCCACACTCCATGCTGAGAAGAAGAAGAAGAGGAAGAGGAGGAGGAGGAGGAGGAGATTGGATTTATACCCCACCCTTCATTTGGAGTCTCAGACTGGCTTACAATCTCCTTTCCCTTCCCCTCCCCACAACAGACACCCTGTGAGCTAGGTGGGGCTGAGAGAGCTCTTTCAAGAACTGCCCTTTCAAGAACAGCTCTTGTCAGAACTATGGCTTGCCCAAGGTCATCCAGCAGCTGCAAGTAGAGGAGTGGGGAATCATACCTGGTTCTCCCAGATTAGAGTCCACAGACTTAATCACTACACCAGACTGGCTGTTTCTTTGACTTTCTTTGATCATCAGATTTTATGGTACCTTTTGCATAGACTTATCGCTGTTCAGGGGTGATTTTGCAGTCAGTACGGTGTTGCCCCGGGGTATTTGAATGTGGTTTTGAGCTCTACTTTTTCCTCCCAGTTGAGGAAATGTGCTGAATCGCCCACTGTTTAGCTGAAGACAAGAACTTTGGTGCAGCCCAGGCAGGCCTCTTTAAGGAGAAAGAGACAAATTTCATGAACTATCCCCCTTAGAAAAGATCAGCAATGCGGGATGCTTATTAAAAGATTCTCCCCAATAAGGACCAGGCCTTTTCATATCAAACATGGATACATAAAAGCTTCAAGAAGGTAGCAAGGACTATATTTAACCCACTTATTGCAAACACAGCACATGAGGGGGGCACACAGGAGGGTCTGCTAAATGCCCTGTACTGTATTTCCTCCCTCTTCTTAATTATCTAGTGTTAATAAGCTGCTACTGGCATTTTATTTCTCGCCCCTGCTTATTAGACTCCTGTTAAGTGTGAAATGATTCCTGCAAGAACCACAAAAACTGGGAGAAAGAACTTGGATGCTCTTGAGTGCAAATCGAGCACTTCTAAGTTTCATTTGGTGAGCCAGTTTGGTGTAGTGGTTAAGTGCGCGGACTCTAATCTAGGAGAACTGGGTATGATTCCCCACTCCTCCACTTGCACCTGGCTGGATGACCTTGGGCAAGCCATAGCTCTGTACCAGCTGTTCCCTCAAGGACAGCTCGGGAAAGAGCTCTCTCAGCCCCACCTACCTCACAGGGTGTCTGTTGTGGGGAGGGGAGGGGAAAAGGAGTTTGTAAGCCGCTCTGAGACTCCCTTGGGGAGTGGAGGGCGGGGTATAAATCCAATCTCTTCTTCTTCTTCTTCTTCTTCTTCATTTGTTGTGACGGGAGTGTCGCTAACAGGGAACTTCAGCTACCGAACTGTGCTTGTTTGCAGTGTGGTTTTGATGTGGTGGCTGAAGGATGGCCCCAGAGCAAACTAATTTATGCAACAGCCAAATTGCTGGCTCACAACTTTAATGCCTGTAGCTCACACAGTAGAATTTTTGCTCACAAGGCTCCACAGCTTAGAGGGATCATTGGTGGTGGCAGTGGCCCCTTCAAAAGGCCTGGGTCATTGTAGTTTCCCTACCACAGCGCATGAAGCTGGCCCTGGTCCAGGTAACCCCATGGAGGCAGGACTGGGGCCAGCACACTGGTCCCCGCTCTTCCTCCCTGCATGGTGAAGGGTCATCTGTACTGGGCTTCTGTCCCTTAAATAAGCCCTTCAGAAAATAGTGTCGGAGGCAGGGTTGCCAGGTCCTTACTTTCTGCTGGTCGGGGGCTCCAGCCTGCTGCTATGGGTGTTCTGGCATGCGCCATAGAGTTCTGAGCCAAATGCTAGAGTGTCCCCCATGCAACGTGCCCGCTGCAGTGATGTCACCTCCGGGTGACATCATCATGCTGGGCACATCAGGTGTGGCAGGGCTCTTTGGGGGTGAGGCTCCCCCTGCTGGCCAGCGGGTTGGCAGTGGATTGAGGGCCCCAAAATTGGGGGGGACCCCCGCCCCCATCAGGGGAATGGCAACCCTAGTCAGAGGACAGCCACGCTGGTCTGCAGAAGAAGAGCTAGATTCGAGCCCAGTAGCACGTTAGAGTAGGGTTGCCAGGTCTGGGTTGGAAAATACCTGGAGACTTTGGGGGTGGAGCCAGGAGAGGGGAAGGTTTGGGGAGGGGAGGGGCCTCAGCATGGTACAATGCCATAGAGTCCACCCTTCAAAGCAGCCATTTTCTGCAGGGGAGCTGATCTCTGCCAGCTGGAGATCAGCTGTAAAAGCGGGATATCCCCAGGCCCCACCTGGAGGTTGGCAACCCTGCCTTAGAGACCAACAACATTTTCAAGTTATACGTTTTTGAGAGTCAAAGGGGGCTTTGACTCTTGAAAGCTTATATCCTGAACATCTTGTTGGTCTCTAAGCTGCTACTGGACTCGTATCTAAACCTTTCAGAAAAAGAGTTTCTTCCCTGTTCGTGGCACCTCCTCCGTGGTGTCCCAGGCCTTGAGAAGAGAGAGGGAGGGACCCTAGAGGAGCCTTAAGGCCCTGAATGTTTGGTTGAGGGTCTCGGCCTAGCGACACAACTGCCCATAATCAAGTACATAGTTAATTTGTTACCAAAGACTTAGTTTGCTGCCAAATTAGGTCAGGCAAACACACTCTGGGAGTTTTGGGGAAAGCACAACACGTTTAATAATCTTTTTTAAAAATCTTATAGTCATATACTTGGAAAAAATAAATATTGCTAATGGGGAACAGAAATCAGTTAAGTAATGGGATTCCCATTCGCCCGATGGGGGTGAGGGTTTACTCACTTTCAGGGCCCCAGATCCATCACCTCCAAGCTGGCTGGCGGGGGGAACCCCACCTCCCAAAAGCGCCATCTATGCCAACGTACCCTGCATGATGATGTCAGTTCCAGGTGATGTTATTGCATGGGGCATGTTGTGGGGGGACACTCTGCAAAAAACCCTCTATGTTTACCAGGGGCGTCGAGTTTTAAAAATCCCGGGGGGGGGGTGGGAGCTCTTCCGTGCACACGCGCAAAGCGCGCGCGCCCACCGGGACCATGTCCCCGTCACCGCCTCCCCCCCCCCGCCTGACCACTCCTGCTTCTGTCCCTTCCTCTGTCCGTCCAGGGGCCAGCTGGGCATTTGCTTAGCTGGCCACTGGATGGATGGAGGGAGGGACAAGTGGCCAGGCCAGGGTGGGAGAGAGGCGGCGGCCCTAGGAAGGGCCCGGGGAGGTGCGGCGGAGGGCGCTCCATTTTCCTTGTGGGGGGGCTCAGTCCCCCCCGGGAAATTTTGGGTGTGGCTCGAGCCCTTGAGCCCCCCATAGTTGACACCTATGATGTTTACCATAGAGTTTTTCCTCAAATTATAGAGCATCCCCCCACAATGTGCCCTACACAATGATGTCACTTCTGAGAACAATGAGGGAGCCCCCCAGCAACAGCCAGGTAAGACCTGGCAACCCTAGTTACTAATGAGAACCTCCTCCTTCAGAGAAGGAGGAGATTGGATTTATATCCTGCCCTTCAGTTGGGCCACTTTCCCACAAGCATTGCCCCAGCATTGTTCCTCCATTTGCCCCGATTGCCTGCTTGAATTTCTCGCTATTTGCCGTGGGGCACATTTTTACCCGGGGCTTCATGCGATTTCCCCCATGGCTTCAGTGATCCTGTTTTTTTTAGGATCACTGAAGCTGTGGAGAAAATTGCGCGAAGCCCCAGGTCAAAATGCGCCCCACGGCAAATAGTGGGAAATTCAAGCAGGCAATTGGGGCAAACGGAGGAAGGACGCCGGAGCGGCGCTTGTGGGAAATCGGTCTTAGAGAAACTGAATGATGGGGAGAAGGTGCACATCCCCTTGTTCCACATACAGCCATGCTGCCAGTAATATGTGTTCTACAGAAACGTCAAGTATTCTTGTCTGACTAAAGGCATCCCATTTTACAAAGAAAATATGACTAGTGTTTTCAGCAGTGGGGAGGGAAGGAGGAGACTTTTTTCCCCATTTGAGCTCCCCTCATCTCTGGCCATGTATTATTGATTGGGAATCCTCATTGGATTACAGCCATGGCGCTTGCTCACTTACTAAAGCATAAATATTCACCTCTTGCCTTCCTGCAGACGATTTGTTTCTTCGTAGGAGGTTATGTGGAATGGGCAACAATGCACAGCCAGCCTGGAGAGCGGCCTAGCAAAAATCTGTGCCCTCGAGCCAGCTTAAAATAATTATTGGGCCGCTGGCCAGTAGGCAGGATAGATGTGCCTCTCTTCAGCTCAATTTACACAGCAAGGCATTCAGATACACAGTGTCAATGGGTGGCAGTACAAAAAGTCTTCAGCCTGCAGCACAGTTGCTGTGGTGAATTGTTACGGCTCCAATGCTGTGCTTGGTGTTTGTAAAGACGCAGTTGGCATGCCTTGACTGATCTCGCTGGCCTACTGCAGCAGGTCTCGTAGCGCTACCATGCACTGAAAAATCAGGCGAGGGGAGGTGGCTGCTGATAAATCCTTTGGCATTCTTTCCCCAGTTTTAGAGCTTGCAGACAAGGTGTTTCTTAAAATGCTAGTCTTGATCTGACCCTAGGGTTGCCAAGTACTTACCTTCTACTGGCGGGGGGAAGTCCTCTTAGTCCCTGGAGTTCCCCGGCGCACGCACAAAGAGCACACACCACGATGATGTCACCGGAAGTGACATCATCACGTTGGGGACGTTGCCAGGGCGACGCTCTTGCAATTGCCTAAAATCTCTATGGTACCATACTGTGATGGTCCCAATGT
The DNA here is from genome assembly GCA_029233225.1 of Lepidodactylus listeri. NCBI lineage: Eukaryota > Metazoa > Chordata > Lepidosauria > Squamata > Gekkonidae > Lepidodactylus > Lepidodactylus listeri. The sequence goes on from JARCFY010000004.1 coordinate 17,774,993, forward strand.
GATGACGTCACTTCTGGGTGACGTCATCACACTGGGGCAGTCGTCCTGACTGGACGACTTTGGGGGTGCGGCTCCCCCCGCCAGCCAAATCTGAACCGGCAGATTGGGGACCCCTGTAGTGAAGGATCCTTTGCCCCCCCGGGCAGACTTGGCAGCCCTATTCGACCCAGAAGTCTGAACAGAGCAGTTGTCTAAATCAGCTCGCTGTTCTTACGGTCCAAGTGTTAGATTCAACATCTACTTTTTACTGACTGGGGAGGCTTCCTCCAGCGGAAGACTCTTCACTGAGTGGAAGAAACGTCTTTTTGATTCAACTAATGTAGCTTTGGTAGAGTTGCCAGGCTCCGTGGCTTTCCGACAGGGCAATGGCGGGGGGGGGGGGGGTTCTGTGGGTGGAGGTGGATGTTGTGCAATGTCCCCGATGCGGTGATGTTGTGCGGAAATGATGTCATCACGTCAGGAATGTCACACAATGACACTCTGCATTTTGGGAGGAAACTCTGTGGGTTTTTTGGCCTAAAACCATGGAATTTTGCCCGAAAAGCAGAGTGTCACTGCAGGATGTCCCAACGTGATGTCACTTTCATGTGACATCATCACGTCAGGGCATCACCCACATAATGTCCCTGTTTGGGGGTGGGACTTCTCCCTCTGGCCAGCTGCTTGGTGGTGGGGAATCTCTGCCCAGACTAGGGGTCTAAAGACCCTAAGCTTTGGAGACTTCTTGGTCTTCAGGTTGCATTCCATAGCAATCGCTAGCTAATGTGTACTGGTGGCTGTAATGCACCAGCCTTTTAAATCTAAGGTCACTTTCAGATTTCTTCTGATGCCAAAATCTGAAGGACATTTGTTTGTTCATAGTATTGGCAGGATTACTGAGAGTCCTCTGATGGCTAGGAGGGGAAGGCACTGCACAACTTTTGGCTATCTCTGCATTTTGCCTAAATGTGGGGGGGTCAAAGGTGAGCCTGGAGAATTCTGCTCATGTGAAACATAGCCATGATGTTTTCTAAAACAAACTTGGAAAACGTTGCTTGAGTTGTCAGACTTTCCTGTATGGGCGTGGGGTACTTCCTCACATCTGAACTTTGTTCATCGATGAGCCAGTGCTTGGCTCTTGTGTCCCTTTCTTATGTCACCCATGGCAAAGCCAATCACCAGTTTGGTGTCAGGAAGAGATTTTCCTCCAGGCCAGATTGGCCCAGATATTCTGGAGGGTTTTTGGCCTTCCTCTAGGCATCGATCAGGGCTGCAGTGGCTCAAGTGGTTGAGATGCTGAACTGCAGACCAGTAGTTCAGCAGTTTGAGACCCGAGTGCAGCATGACAAAGTGAGCTCCCGTCTCTGGCCCCAGCTCCTGCCAACCCAGCAGTTCGAAAGCAAGAAATTGCCAGTAGATAAATAGGTACCGCTTCAGTGGGAAGGTAACAGCGTTCCATGTGCCTCGACGTCTAGTCATGCCGGCCATGTGACCACAGAAATGTCTTTGGAGAGTGCTGACTCTTCAGCTTGGAAACGGAGATGAGCACCGCATCCCTAGAGTCGTATTCGACTGGCTTTCAAGCGAGGGAAACCTTTACCTTTAGGCATAGATCAGGGGTCACCAGGGGAGTGGGTCTGGGGAGGGAGAGAGGTGGCTGTGAATTTCCTGCATTGTGCTGTGGGTTGGACTAGATGACCCTCGGGGTCCCTTCCAGCTCTATGTTTCTATAACATTTGGGGCATCATGGTTATGTCAATCTCACTTGACTAGTGACTGAAAGCCTTACGTTGGGTATTGACTCGCAAGAGCCACCCAATGACGACAAGTTGAATCCAATAACTCCTTTCGGCTAAATGAGTTCTCTGAAGGGCGGGGGTGTGTGTGTGTGTGTGAGTCATCTTCTGATGGAAGAAGCCTTCCTCCGCCAGAGAAGAGTGCTTTACGTTACTGTCAGATGAGAGAGCCCTTGGCAGAAGGAAATAGGGTTTTTTGCATTATTATTGTTATTGATGGTACAAGGGGAGGAGGAAATGCATGGATGAGGGTAGGCACCAGAAAGCAAAATTATATTTTTAATTCTGCTTTTGTGCCAATGGTCCTTGTACTTCCAGGAAATATGACGCTTTTAATGCCTACAAAAGATGATTAAGAAGAAAGTATGCCAGAGATATAAAACTGCCTCTCAGAGCCTGGTTCGCTCGGAACATTTATGTTAAGCGAGAGATTAAGAGCGCCACGATGTGTGAGCCAAATGGGTGAACTATCGCCATGAAAGCTCCACAATGCACAGACCTAAAAGCATTTTTTTAATGCTTAGATATTATAAAACTGGATCTGTTACCTAGCAAATGGACCCCCCCCATAAATGCTCACATTTCCAACATTTCAACTTTCCTTGTGCATGCAAACGAAAGTTGTACTTTTTAACCGTTCCCACTACTGAGCCTTTGCTAGAGTGGAGTTAAAACATTCATGCTGTGCACACAGTCAAAGGTGGAGTTGGAACTTATGGAATGATACCAACGGCAGATACCTAAATGCGAATCTGGCTTTCTGCACTGAGTGACAAATGCTCTCTCCCGAGCGTCCTGACAGGCGAGTGTGTTTTGCTGCACAAGTACAGCATTTGATATTTGATGATCACAGCATCTTGCTAGCATCTACTCTTTGATGGTTTAGACGCAAGCAGGAGACAGGGATTAACTGCCAGTACCCATAAGAACAGAGTTTCAGTACTGGACACAGTCGTCTTTATTGTCCCAAGGACAGACTGTGCCATGAAATGGCTGGGCGTAGTGGTTCTTGCGAAGGGAGTGTGCTGGGGTATCTTTGGATGGGCAGGGGCCATCACACGGAGGCTGAGCAAGAGACTGGGGCTGTGATCACACACACACTAAATAATTGAACACACCTTCAATCCACTTTCAATGCACTGCCAACTGGATTTTGCCAGTTTCACACAGTCAGATCCAGTTGCAAAGCACGTTTGAAGTGGGTTATTTCAGGTGATACACTGGTCAGGATGTGACACTCGCCACCCTTCTTGTCACTTTTAAAATTTACAGACAATCATGACTGTTATGTCTGCAGACTTCCACAGGGCACCAGCAGCATACTACATGAGCTTGACTCCTGGGAACAATAGGAGTCAAGGATCCTAGATCACCACTAGCCCTCCAATGAGAACTCTGGCGGGAAATTCAAACCCGCCAATGGGACTTTTGGGGTGTGTCCTAGGGACTGTATATAGTTGGCCATCTTGGCCGGTATTGCATGCTTAGTTGTGTACCTAATAAAGAATGCTGATTGTTACCTCGTAGTCCGACTCTTCAGTGCAATGAACCCAGTACACAATAATAACCATCTCACACACCTCAGGTCCTCCCACTCCCAGAGACAGGATAGCCTCACCCCCTTTAATCATCAGCTCTCACTCCAGGGTTGCCAGACCCTTGGTGGAGATGGGGTCCTCTGCCACCGGACCCCACCTCCCCGGCACTGATCAGCTGGCCAATGAGGGGGGAAAGAGGGAGGCCCAGCAAACATTTCAGCTATGTGCCAACATCACTTCCAGTGTGCCCTGGAAGTGATGTTATCATGTTGGGAATGTCGTCGTGACACTCTGGTATTTGGGCGAGAAGTCTATGGTAGAAGCCAACTTTACCATGGACTTTCTGCCCAAATACCAGAGTGTTGCCCAACTTCACTGCATGATGATATCACTTCTGTGTTGTGTTGGAAGTGATAGACATCTCACTGAAACATCAGCTGGACCTCCCTCCTACTCCTGGTAAATCCCCCCTTCCTTTGCCAGTTGCCAAGAGGGACCTTAGCAACCCTATCTCACTCACACTGAACTACTGGGGTTGGGACTCCAACATTGTTCCAGTCACCCACTGCCACCGTTCGTTCATATCCTAGAACATATGTGTGCAGACCGAGATATTAAATGGTGTGTGTGCATGCGCATCTTCCCCTTAGACAGGCAGTCCACAGGGCAAATCAAACAAGAAAGCTTTTGTTTATAAGAATGCTGAGAAAGTCTAAGAAACAATGTTTCACTTCCATTGCCCTTTTGAACTGAGGTCCTATACCTACAACCAGGGCTTTTTTGGGTAGAAAAAGCCCAGCAGGAACTCATTAGCATAATAGGCCACACCCAATGGCAGAAACTCATTAGCATATTAGGCCAAACCCCTGACAGTGCAGCTCCCTCCCAGGATCGGCTTCCCCAGGTGCCCCGCGGCTTGCGGGGTGCACGGGGAACCCGAGGGAAGGAAGGCAGTTTCTGGGTTGGCTTCCCCAGGCGCCCTGCAGCTGCAGAGCGCCTGGGGAACCCAAGGAAGGGAGGCGGTTTAAACTGCCTTCCCTCCCTGGATCAGCTTGGCTTCCCCGAGACACCTGTGGAAACCGGAGGGGGGGCTGTAGGCGTGGCCAACTCAGAAGCCAGCCAGAACTCCGTTCCTGTGTGTTCCTGCCCAAAAATAGTACAACTGGGATCCTTGAATTACAAATTTACTATTTTCAGCCTATTCCAAGCAGCAGTTCCCCTCCTTCAGAAAAAGAGCATTTTCACCTCTTCCCTTAAGCTGTCAGCTCCTCTCCGCTGCGAACGCCCGACTGTCATTTTTCAATGGCTGGTTTTCAAGTCCCCTTCTCTCAACAGTCCATCCACTCTCACTGGTTGCTCTTAGAGAGAGGTGGAACCCAGCCCGTCCGTCACGGCTTCTCTCATAATTTTATAACTAGCAGATTTCTGCACACAGTGGCTTACAACAGAATGACATTTTCCATTTAAAAGAAAGCCCATGGAAATTGACAAGGCTATTTTGCTTTATCTCTACTGCAGGCTGACTACTTTGCTTCCCATGCTTTTCCTGGGATCCACCGATCTACACAGTTAGGAGTCAGGGGGCACAGCAGGCCGCAATGGGAGAGGGAAACCAGAAAGCTCTCTTCTTCAGGCGCTGATTAGCTTGCGTAGGCTAGGGGCTAACCTCCCTTCAGTATTCTCCCTTCTCCGAAATGAAAATTCACCCTGCAGGATGGGTCTCTGTGGCTCAGCGAAGAGCACTGGCTTGCATGCAGAAGGTCCTAGGTTCAAACCTTACCATCGCCGGTTAAATTGATCAGGCTGTAAGCAATGTGAAAGATCTCCACCTGGCGTAAACTTGGAATGAGAACGGAAATATCAACGGCTACAAATGCCTCTGAGGTTCCTGTCAACCATGGCCTAATTTGTGGTTCCCCAAAGGAAAGCACTGCTTCCCCCCCCCCCTTCCCCTATGGATGTAATAATGATGAGAGTTTCAAATGTCACTGCCCTCACAGCTGAAAGTAGTTGACACATAATTGAGCCTGGGAAGCACTGTCCTTGGGGAAGATGTCCTTGCACCCTGCTAGCATCGATTAACGAGCCCCTCTAGCAGATGGTTAAAGGAGTGGAGTCAATAAAATATTAGTCCGTTTTAAATTTTCATAAAAAGCGATTAGGCCCAGTTGTCGAGCATTGTCTCATACTGGGTTCATCTTGTTTACTTAATGTGGCAATTAATCTTAGCAAAGGGGGAAAAAAAGAGGAAAGAAATCTAATTTTTGAGCCGCTGTTGGCACAGCACGTACGACGGCGGAGCTTAATCAGATCTGTCATTTTTGATTGGGTTCTGTAGCATGTTTGAGGCATGTGATGAAATCGTGCTTTGGGGACTAGGTGTAATTAATCTAATTACAGTTATGAATGCTGATTGTCTAGGTTCATGCATAGTTGGTTCTAGTGTCTAACATCTCACTTGTAGGGAATCTTGGTGTTTCTTGTATTACATTTACCGTGTTCGGTCTTGAATGCTAAAACAAGTGTATGCCAGATTGATATGTATATCAATATATGTATTTGCATTATTTATAGTGCACCTTTTTCACTCGGACTCAAGGCAAATGACATTAAGCGAGTCAATACAATTGATAGATGAGATATTCAACAGACAATGCAATAGGTTTAGGGTTGTTGAACCAACCAGAAGTCTAAAAACAGAAATGAAGCAAAGTGAAGTAATAACACGACCCATGAAATGATGCAAAATTCCATAGCAGAATCCTGGTTTCAGCAAGCTGTACACAGTAGTATAGACTGCAGTCCCTCATTATTTTTCCAAGTAACTTTGTGAATCATTTAATACAGTGTAATGTACTAAAGTACTGAGCCGCAGTGGCTCAGTGGTTAAGATGCTGAACTGCAGACCGGAAGATCGATAGTTTGGCAGTTTGAGACCCGAGCGCTGCATGATGGAGTGAGCTCTCGTCTCTGGTCCAAGCTCCTGCCAACCTAGCAGTTTGAAAGCAAGAAATTGCAAGTAAATAAATAGGTACCACTTTGGTGGGAAAGTGACAGTGTTCCGTGCGCCTTGGCATCTAGTCACATGACCACGGAAACATCTTCGGGCAGCACCGGCTCTTCAGTTTGGAAACAGAGATGAGCACTGCCCCCTAGAGTTGGATTTGACTGGCTTTCGAGCAAGGGGGAACCTTTACATTTACCTTTTAATGTAAAATAAGTCCATTTCACAGTTCCTTTATAGTGCCATTGCTTAGACCTACACAAGGATATCTACCTGTGCGAGCCATCGAAATCATGCCCCCAATATAGAATGGGATTCTGTTGAGCATACATATTGGCATGTTATAGTTCCGGCATTGTTAACAGCCTTGCTCAGGTCTTGCAAACTGAGGACTGTGGCTTCCTTTATTGAGTCATAGAATCATAGACTCTTAGAGCCGGAAGGGACCTCCAGGGTCATCTAGTCCAGCCCCCTGCACAATGCAGGACATTCACAAATACCTCCCCCCCACACCCCCGGTGAGCCCTGCTGTATGCCCAGAATAGGGCAAAACAACAACAACAACAAACCCTCCAGGATCCCTGGCCAAACTGGCCTGGAGAAAAAAAAATTGTGACCCCCAAAGTGGCAATCAGCATTTCCCTGGGCGTGTAAGAAAGGGCCACAAGAACTAAGCACTGAACTAAGCAATCTATCTCATGTTGCATCTTCCTCTTTTCCAGCTGCCTTCACCCTTTCCTAGCAGTGCTTGATATCAGGTCTGCGCCCCTCCCCAGTTATCATTTGCAGAAATCTGAAGGGGGCATATCAATTGCTTGGAAGCATGGCATCCTGGCTGCACTTCCTGGCATGGGTTCCTTAGGCTAAGAGTCTTGGGTTATTGAGGAGGGGCAAGTGAGTGGGGCTCACATTCCGGCATCAGCAATTACTGAGCACAGATGTACGCATCAGTGCTAGGAATCCTTCAGACTCATGGGTCGCACTCTGTTGGATTCGACTACAGCTGGGATCTATGATTTGTGAAGGGACCCTGTCGACCAATAGGGCCAAGCCTGCGTTTAGACAGGTGTCTCGTATGATTTCAGTATCCCTATTTTGATTTTGTTTCTCCCTTGTATAAAACCACTGAGTCTTGAATTTTGACATCTCCTCCCTTGTACCAACCTCCCCCTTTTAAAATTAATGCATGTTGCCCTTCGTTGTTCATTTAGATCACTTTAAAATGGTGCACAAGAAAGGATGAGGCGCCAAGGCCAGCAAAGAAAATGATGCGGGTTGTCAATGATGATATATTAAAAGAAATAATAATAATAAAAACACAAAGATACTGAAATAGCTGCATCGTCTCATCCCTGTGGACCGATGTCAGCAGAGGAACCCCCATGCATTAGAATAGATGTGACGATGGACTCAAACCATTTTAGAACATGGCCTCGTTTTCAGTTAAGTAAACCCATGTTCTGTTGAGTTCAGCAAAGGCTGAGCATGCAGAGGTTCATGTGTTGGGCTGCCAGGGATTCTCAACAGAATTCAGTGAGGTCTAATACTCTAGGCTGGCTTTCCTGCAACTCATCCACCTACCACTGGTCTCAGTCTAGACATTCAGGAGTGTAGTCCAGACTTAGACCGATTTCCCACAGCTCTGCTCCACCCTTTGCCCCAGTTGTAAGTGTCAATTTCCCACTATTTGCTACGCAGCCACATTTTGCCCTGCAGCTTCACCCAATTCCCCCTTCATCTACTCGATCCTGTTTTTTTGAGGATTGAGTAGACGCGGGGGAAATCAGGCAAAGCTGCGGGGTAAAATACGGCCGCGCAACACTTACGATCGGGGCAAAGTGAAGAGCGGGGGCGGAGCAGTGGCTGTGGGAAATCAATCTTACTGAAATAAACAAAATCAAAATGCAGCCGAGTTAATTACATGATTACTAGTCTTGGCATGTGAGTGTGAGAAAACTGGTCATCAGTCTGAGGCTTTTGTGAGTCGGAAGGACAGATTAAAGTAAGGTTTTAATGATTTAATACAACCCTGGCATGTTAATAATGTACCAGCTAATCTTCAACGCGTCAATTCAAAAGCCCAGTAAATCATGCCCTCCAATCCTATAAGTATAGGCATGTGCCATTTATTTCATTTACTTCATTTATAGCCCACCTTTCTCACGGAGGCCTAAGGCAGGTTACAAAATTAAAGCAAACAAACAAAAACTTGACAGCAAGAACCTCCAATGAACAACGCAACATTGAACTTTAAAAAGGTGCAAAAAACATCAAAAAACCCACAATGGAAAGAACTATTTTTAAACCTTACTGTTCTTGTGACTCAAACGTCTTCAACAGGTTGAAATCCAGCCCTCCTACAGGCAATTCCTCCTGCCAAATATTTAGCAGCTGCTAAGGTGGTTTTCCTATCCTCAGCTACAAGAAAAAAACTGAACAATTGATTGAGATGATCAAGCCACATAACTTATTAAGAGGGAGGACGAATAAAAATTCTTTGAAATCTGGACTAGATTTCACACTACAATAAAGTATGTGTTATGGACTAAAGGTGTGACCAAATCTGCATTTACATACTTTGTCCGAATACACTGTGCCTGTGAATCGATTTACTAATATGGATGAGGGAAAATAATTTATCCGAGCAGGCATAAATGCTCTTCTATAATGAGAGATTCTTAGATCTTTTAAGTAGCTTGGAATAGTGCAAGAGAAAGTAACTCCAAAAGAATACTGTTGGGCATACATGCCAGGCGCTCCGTAAGGTATTTGTTCTATCCAAATTCAGTACTGTGGGTTTTATTTCAGGTTGCCAAACCTCCTGGTGTAGGCGGGGGTGCCCCACTGCCAGGCCTACCTCCCCACCAACCAGCTGGCCACCAGGAGGGGACTTACCCCGCAAAAGAGGGGAAGTCATCTGGCATGCCACAACGTATCTATTGTCATGGGCTGGGTGCCAGTAGGTCAGGAGCCGAGTCGAAGTCTGAGACAGTCCAAGGTCAAGCCAAATCAGGAATGAATTACCAAGTCCAAAACATATACCGAAAGGAGAGTCAGTCTAAGCCGAGGTCAGAGAAGGAAACTCAAGAGCAAACCAGTCTAAGGAGTCAACCAAAAGCCAAAGTCAAAAACAGCCGAAGTCACGAGCCAGAGGGTCCAGAATCAAGCCAAAGTCAGACAGAGCCGGAGTCACGAGCCAGAAGGTCCAGAATCAGGTTTAGCTGATGCGAGCCGAGCGGGTGCAGAGCTTAGCCAGAATGACTTGTTGCTAGCATGAGTTGTTGGTGTTTGTGCTGTGCCTAAATACCCAGCCACTTCCTGTGCTCGTTAGCAGCTGGCAGTGAGGTCCCGGCTCCCTCTAAAACTCAGGGCTGAGAGATCTGCGACTACGCAGGCGTGCCTCTTTTCTCCTAGCAGCTAAGTCTTGCCTGGATCGTGACCTTAGCCGTTCCACCCGAGGAGGTGAATCAGGTGGGCTTGAGCTTGGCTGTGGCTCAGCTGCTGCTGGTGCTGGGGTAATGCCCTGAGAGGTGCTTGCTTGAGCCTCCTCTGGTTCAGGTGGAGGCTCCTCTGGAGCTGGGGACTGATCCTCCACCGCACTTAGGTCCGCAGGAGGCAGGTCTTCAGAGGCACTCCTGATATCTATGTCACAAAGTGACATCATCACTTCTGGGACGTTGGGGCAACACTCTTTTATTTGTGCAAACAACTCTATGGTAGAAGCCAAATTTACTATAGAATTTTGGCCAAGATACCAGAATGTCGCCTCGACATCCCGGGCATGATGATGTCATTTCCAGGTCACATGGGCAGTGGACACGTTGTTGTACATTGGATGGGCCTTCTGCTGCTTCCAGTAAGTTTCCCCATCCCCTGCCGGTTGCCTAGCAACCCTAACTTTATTTGTTTTATGATATCCATATCTTTATCACAGAGTCCTAGTTATTGGAGTCAGTTCTTAGCAATCACCTTCCGTGGCCCAAATAATTTTAAAAATAAAAGTTTCTAGGAATGACATGCCATAATGCAGAAAGTGGGTTAGGAGATAGAAGACGATGCCGTAAAAGAGTGTAATACATGCAATAAACATTGCAACAGATAGTGATCCTCTTCCGTATAAAGCAACCTCCTCAGCATTCCTGTTATATTACAGTTCTAACCCTTTTATTAAAAATGCCCTTTTTTGCATATTCTGGGAAACGATAGAAGGGCAGGGGCCTTTCAGACCACCTTAGGCAGGCCGTTTCACACTGCGGGAGCCACCACAGAAAATGTGCGTGAACGGGCAGTCACCAACTCCATCCATTTATAAGGTGGCACTTTCAGAAGACTTCGCTCCGAGGAGTGATGTTGTCATGGTGGAACACAGCAGAAGAGCAATCTTGTGGGTATATCAGCCCAAGGTCATTAGGAGCTTCGTGGACAATTCAGCGATTAAAAGGGATTTACTTCTAGGTAGTGATTTCCATTCCTACTTGTATCTGACGAAGGGAGCTTTGACTCTCAAAAACTTATATCCTGACAAACTTATTGGACTACGAGGTGCCACTGAACTCGAATCTCGCTGCTGTACTGCAGCCCAACACAGCTATCCTCAGAAACACATTTCTAGATGTATGTGCTAACGGACAGGAAGGTGTCATGGTATAGCTTGATCTCCTTAGAAACTCAGCAGGGTCAGTACTTGGAAGGGAGGTCACCAAGGAAGACTCTGCCAAGGAAGGCAATGACAATCCACTTCTGCTTCTCACTTCCCTCGAAAGCCCCTTGTTGGGGTCATCCATAAGTCTTGGATGGGAGACCACCAAGAAAGAATCTGCAGAGGAAGGCAATGGCTAACCACTTCTGCTTCTTACTTGCCTCGAAAGCCCCTTGTTGGGGTCATCCATAAGTCTTGGATGGGAGACCACCAAGGAAGACTCTGCAGAGGAAAGCAATGGCCAACCACTTCTGCTTCTCACTTGCCTTGAAAGCCTCTTTCTGGGGTCACCCATAAGTCTTGGATGGGAGAACACCAAGGAAGACTCTGTAGAGGAAGGCAATGGCCAACCACTTCTGCTTCTTACTTGCCTCGAAAGCCCCTTTCTGGGGTCACCCATAAGTCTTGGATGGGAGACCACCAAGGAAGACTCTGCAGAGGAAGGCAAACCACCTCTGCTTCTCACTTGTCTTGAAAGCCCCTTGCTGGGGTCACCCATAAGTCTTGGATGGGAGACCACCAAGGAAGACTCTGCAGAGGAAGGCAAACCACCTCTGCTTCTCACTTGCCTTGAAAGCCCCTTGCTGGGGTCACCTGTAAGTCTTGGATGGGAGAACACCAAGGATGTCTCTGCAGAGGAAGGCAATGGCACATCACTTCTGCTTCTCACTTGCCTTGAAAGCCCCTTGTTAGGGTCTCCATGAGTCCGTAAGTCGGCTGTGACTTGATGGTACTTTACACTTTACACACACACACTTTACACTTTACACACACACACACACAAACACCACATGGTTAACCTTTTTGATCATATATAGGTTTGTTTTGTCCACTTTGATGCTCCCTTTGCAGAGATAAGTAAGATAAAGATGTTTATAAGATGTAAGATGTGTTTCAGGAAACAAATGCTTTTTAAAAAAGTGGTTTGATAATTTTTGGGACAATTTCTTTTACAAATAATGTTGCATAGTAAAGTGATTGGGTCTTAGATTGCGAGCATTTTCTCTTAGGGTGCCTGGTGGGGATTCCCATACATGTTTTAGAACTGGAGCAATAAGAATAGTTAATCGGCACCTTAAAACTAGAACCTCATCTATAAATCAGGATGCAGCAATTCCATTGGATGCCACGAAGTGCCTGCGGAAACGTTAGCTTTATGAATAAATGTAAGCACATTTATCTTTGAAAACTCTGTCTGCATGAAGTCTGGAATCACGGTATGGAGATGAAACAGTACACTTTGTGTAGATAAATAGCTAGACACAAGACATTTCAATAATTCAGTATGATTGCGGAGTTTATAATCTGCAGGAAACCAATAACACACCACTTTAAAAACTACTCGAAACCTCATGAAAAACCTCAATAACATTTTATTTAGAAACGCTTCTGAATTTATGGTCTCCTTGTTTCTCTGTTTTCCTTCCTCTGTTCTTTTGCATTACCGGACAGATTTATGTGCGAGACTTCTAAAGCAAAATGTCTACTGCGTTTATCTCTTACTCAAAGTTCTAATTCCCTGTGCAGTGATAATGTAATTGCTTCTGCCAAATTTGGTTCCGGTGAGACAAAGATGGCACCCGGAAGGCATGGGCAAGGATGAACAAAAAGTAGCGCTTGGCTACATCTGTATCTTGAACATGATAGCCACAACATTTCTATCTGTGTAATTTGTAATACACTTGCATTTTATCATGTTTGTGGTTTGTTTTCCTTAGTTCCTCTTCAGAATAGGGATCTATATAAGGACATGAGACATCAGTAGACAGATTAACTAGTTTATTAATGGCTGATCTATATTCGGACACTTAGATGTCTTCTGCGCTCTCATTTTCATCCTCTGTGTGCCCCTATTCCATCTTCTTCTTTTTTTTGTTTTCCACATGTGTTCTGCTCCCTCTAGAAGTCAATTCTATATTGCATCGCTGCATGTCCAGCGTATTTCCCTCAAACTGGTGGGAAATGGGCTGGATATACAGTGATGTAATATCACATTGACTGCTAGAGGGAGCAGAACACGTGTGGAGAAGGGGGGGGGGGATATAGGGACACACAAACAATGATAATGGGAATATGGAAGAGCCCACTGTGTGAGTTGGTGGTAACAAGCAGCCTAGCACAGCTACCAGCATTTTGGTCAACTAAGTGCTCAGATAAAGCTGCTCAGCCACCAAGGGTGTTCTTTTCCCAGCCCACCAGACTGCTCCTCCCAGTGCTGAGCTGGCTTGGGAACAGACCCCTCCATCCTTAGATTGCTCTTGGTGTTTGCCAGTTAACCCTACCTATATTGTAGCAACTCATATGGTTCCTGCCAAAACTTCTTAAGACCTGATCAGTCATAGGACTGATATTTAGTGAATACCACCACTCCCCAAGACACTGTGGAGCAGGTGGCAAAAGACCCCCTCCCTGTCCAGTTTTAAAGACACCCCCAAAATAAGTGTTCAGCCCCTCAAAAGGCAACCAACTACTCCCACCTTATCCATAAGGAGAGTGGGTCGGCCAATTTACAGCAAAAGCCTGTCTGAAGCTGCCAGTTCCCCCTCGGTGGAGGGGTGTTGCCCGCTCAAAGTCCCCCAATCCTGCCCCCAAAGTGCCCAGATTGGGTCAACGTGCCCAGCATGATGACATCACTAAGAAGTGACATCATTGTGCTTGGCTTGCTGCCACAGGGATGCTTTAGCATTCAGCATGAAAACTCTATGGTAGCGTAGTTTTCAAGCCAAATGCTAGAGCGTCCACCAGCAACGCACCTAGTGTGATGATGGCACTTCCAGGTGACGTCATCGCAGCGTGTGCATGTCTCAGACAGGGAGTTTCTCCCCCCCCCCCCCCCCCACAACAGACAAGACATCTGGCAACCCTAAGCCTGCCTCAGAGAACTGGGTGGAGAACAATAGTTTCTCCAGCAACCTTCTGGTTGGCTGTTGCACGCAAGGTAATAAATGACCCACCAAGAGTCAGTAATGCTCTCCTGTCTTATTCAAAAAATGGGACTGCCGCAGATCAGTTTCCTAGCCTAATGAGCTGGGGACTACATCATCATCTTTTGTGTTTCGTCTGGTCCACGTGCTTATCCAGCCAACAGTCTTCTTCTCATGAGCGGGAAACTTCCACCTGACGTGTGACATAACATGTGGCTTGGAGCTCCGCAAGGAGGTTAGAATGTGCACAGAAGCTGGGCTTGCAGGATCCCTCCTTTGTCACCAAAGGGGAGGGGAAAAATGCAAACCGGAGCTTTATAGAACCTGAGGTGTCATGATTGGTCCAAAGTGTCATGCACTGAGACCCGGTCAAGCCTGAAGCTAGAGCAGAGATGGCTCTCCAGACTTCCGTATGTCCCAGTCCAGGCTTCAGATCCTCCCAGCCTTCTGTATTAAATCTGAGCCTGTGACAGACAGTGGAAGATGCTGGGGGAATGGTTGCCCACCTCCAGTGGAGCCTGGAGATCTCCCAGAATTATAACTTTTCTCCAGAGACCAGTCCCCCTGGAGAAAATGGCTGCTTTGGAGAGTGGAATCTATGGCATTATACCTCTCTGAGGCCCTCCCCGCCATCTCAGTCTCTCTAGGCTCCACCATAGGGTTGCCAACTCTGGATTAGGAAATTCCTTGAGATTAGGGGGAGGAGCCTAAAGAAATTGGGGTTTGGGAAGAGGAAGAACCTCAGAGCGGAGAGCCAGGGTAGTGTAGTGGTTAAGAGCAGCAGACTCTAATCTGGAGAACCAGGGTTGGTTTCCCCACTCCTCCAATGTGAAACCTGCTGGGTGACTTTGGACTGGTGACAGTTATCTCATAACTCTCTCAGCCCCACCTACTCAAGTCACAACGCGTCTATGCGACAGAGTCCCACGCTCCAAAGCAGCTATTTTCTTCAGGGGAATTGAGCTCTGTAATATGGAGAGCAGTTGCAATTCCAGGAGACCTCCAGGTGCTATTTGGAGGTGGGCAACCTTACTCCGCCTCCTAGATCTCCATGAATTTTCCAACCCAGAACTGGCAACTCTATGCTGGACTGGGTGGGTAGAAGGCATGATTCCCCCCTCCTAGATTACAAGAAGAAGAAGAAGAAGAAGAAGAAGAAGGGATTGGATTTACACCCTGCCCTTCACTACCTGAAGGAGTCTTAGAGCAGTTTACAAACTCCTTTCCCTTCCCCTCCCCACAAGAAACCTACCCTATGAGGTAGGTGGGGCTGAGAGAGCTCTGACAGAAACTACTACAGCTGTGCCAGAACTATGCCTTGCCCAAGGTCATCCAGCAGGTGCAAGTAAAGGAGTGGGGAATGAAACCCAGTACTCCCAGATTAGAGTCCGCGCACTTAACCACTACACCAAACTGGCTCTCCAGTTGTTGCAATGCATCATGGGCCTCTCATTCCTTGGGGCCAAATTATTCATTTGGCCGTCTTGGAAGCAAGCCAGCAGAAGTCCTTCAGGCCCCTGCAACGTGCAAAATCGACCTTCATGGGGCCGTTGCAGTTAGTGATCACAGTGTCGTAGTGGCTCCACGATCTTAAAGCCTAACAACATGTGGCTATGTCGGCTCATTTCAGCGTCTTTCTCAGACGGTGTTTTTGCTCTGGATGAGTTGCTAAACCTTGGCTTAGTATATGCCACTGATCGGTTCTGTTGACAGGGCTCATATTCTTCCTGACTAATGCTCTCGAGGTGTCGTAAGAGGCCACCATAAACATTTTTTTTTAAAGTAAACCAATTACAAAATATCGTTTTCCCCCTTCGCTTCCGTGCATGCCAAATGCCTTAGCCGCGTCCTTCCCTAACTAGTCTTTAATATGAATGATGGAGATATGGTAGGTGAAAGGGGGCAAATGCTTTAACCACTCCAGTGTTGTAGGAAGTATTATAAGTTTACAGCATGGGCCTCTAATCCTTGGCACATTCCTGCCTGGACTGATAGCTTTATGCAACAGATCAGTGGGCCGTAATAACTTTCCTCCTACAGAAAAGTCATAGGGGATAAACCTGTTCAAAAGGTCTCATATTTCAGACACCGAACCTCCCTTAATGTTTCTTTTTTTATCCTGTAGCACGGAATACAAGGTGTGTATGTATTTTAAATTGTATTCTCCTCCATAGGCTGGGTTGGTTTTTTTTGCGGGTTGTTCGCACGCTAGGCCGCTGGCGCTCCCTGAATATAAATCTGTACTGTAGTTAATTTTTTTCTCTCCCGATCGTTATCAGTGAACAGTGGACTGGCTGGTCTATTGACTTGCAGACCTGTGTAGTTTGGTGTTCCGGCTGCAAAAACGGGAGAGATAAATCCGGAGAGAATTGTTTTGCGTGCCGCTTTTGTTCAGTGTCTCTGGGCAGGATGGGAAAAGAGGGCTGAACCATTACGCAGGAGGAAAAATCAAAGGGGCTGTTGGAAAGATGTAAGAATGTCTTCCAAACTTAACTGCAAAGGTGCTTCATAAAAAAAAAAAAAAAACAGATCATTTGGAAAGGCAGAGAAGTGTAGTTGAAGGGGGGGTGCAGTTTGTTGTTGTGTGTGTGTGTGCCCGTGTCTGGAAATCATGGCAACGTCTGCAGACTATAAGAAAGAGAAGAAGAAGTGAAGGCGTGGGGAATCAAACCCAGTTCTCCCAGATTAGAGTTCGTGCACTTATCCACTACTCCAAACTGACTCCTATTGGCATATGGAGGACATTCAGCGAAGTGACTCGATTGCCTGCCTCTGCCTCCTGGCCCTGGTATTCTTTGGAGGTCCCCCATCCCTGCTTAGCTTCCAAGATCTTCCAATTCTTGCCTGGGCTATCCAGATAAGGGTGAGAAGTGTATTTTAAATGATGACTGGGTCCAAACGTGCTCTTCTGTCCATGGAAGGAGACTTGGTTTTGTATTGCTGTGGCATAAATGTATACTATATAGGGTTGTGAGGTCCCCCTTGGCAACTGGTGGCCAGTGCCTGGGGACTTACTGGAAGGTGGGGCCCTCACCAGCAACACTCTAATGTCACTTCCTGTGCACACCAGAACTGATGCCAGGGCATTGCTGGCAGCATTGGGGATGCTCTGACATGGGTGCAGTCCTCTATATTCTAACCACAACGTTTTGCCCAAACGCCAGAGAGCCCCAACGGTGCATGTGACACGCTGAGCTAACATCACTTCCAGGGGCATGGGGAGTGAGGTCAGCACATCCGAATGCTGCTAATGTCCCTTCCCATCTTAGTACCATTTCCCCCCCCCACACTTCAGTCAGCTGACTGGATGTGGGGAGTGCCCACTGGAGGCGAGGAATCCCCTGCCCCCCAGAGGGAGCCTGGTAATCCTAGCACTATATAAGAAGAAGAGACTGGATTTATACCCCACCCTTCACTTGGGAGTCTCAGAGTGGTTTTCAAACTCCTTCCCTTTCCCCTCCCCACAACAGACACCCTGTGAGGTACATGAGGCTCAGAGAGCTCTTTCCAGAGCTGTTCTTGAGGGAACAGCTGTGCCAGAACTACGACTTTCCCAAGGTCATCCAGCCAGGTGCAAGTGGAGGAGTGGGGAGTCAAACCCAGTTCTCCCAGATTAGAGTCTGTGCACTTAACCACTACACCAAACTGGCTCTCTTAATTCCTTAGCTCTGTACCAGCTGTTCCCTCAAGGACAGCTTGGGAAAGAGCTCTCTCAGCCCCACCTACCTCACAGGGTGCCTGTTGTGGGGAGGGGAAGGGAAAAGGAGTTAGTAAGCCGCTCTGAGACTCCCTTGGGGAGTGGAGGGCGGGGTATAAATCCAATCTCTTCTTCTTCTTCTCTAATTAAGGGGATAGGCATGTTTGGATCCAGCCAACTATTTATGTAACCAATAAATATTTTAGTAATGCAAATAAATATATTTTGCTTTAAAAATATGCAATTTTGTCTAAAACATATTGTAAATAAGTTATTCCTGAGTGGGGGGACATTGGATGTTATCTCTTGCCTGCTATTACAGATATATAGAGCACATTTTGTACAGTCCTTTCAATTTACTGCAATATTTCCATTATTATCACATGGTGATATTTGCCATATAATTCATTTTTAATAGTAGGTGCAGTGACCACAATAGCAGGTTCTGTGCGTACTAGACCTTGGCCAAAAGAGGATCAACTATGATTAATTTTCTTGTAAAATTAACAGTTTCCCAGAAATTCCTGTGCTACAAAATGAATAAAAGTGTTTATCTGCTAAAAAAAGAAAAAGCGTAACTCAGAATAGGCTTCCTTTCCCTTGTGTGCCTGATTATATAAAAATATATTTTATTGTGAGTCAGACTACTGGTGCATCTGTTCTTGATAGGTCATAGGTCCCTGGGAGATCGCATGCAGGTGGCGCCGCCCTGCTATTTGGTGTAGTGAGAACCAGTTTGGTGTAGCAGCTAAGTGTGCAGAATTTAATCTGGGAAGACCGGGTTTGATTCCCCACTTCTCCACTTGCACCTGCTGGATGACATTGGGCAAGCCATAGTTCTGTCAGAGCTGTTCTCTCAAGGACAGCTTGGGAAAGAACTCTCTCAGCCCTACCTACCTGACAGGGTGTTTGTTGTGGGGAGGGGAAGGGAAAGGAGTTTGTAAGCCACTCTGAGACTCAGAGTGAAGGGTGGGATATAAATCCTATCTCCACCTCCTCCTCTTCCTCCTCCTCCTCCTCCATCTTCTTCTTGAGGTTAGAGATTTCTGTGTTTGACGAACCTGGACTTTGCTTGCAAAACAGGTGTTCAACCACTAATCACCTGACCCTTCCCACAGGCTTGTCCTCACTCTAAATCAGTGTCATTTGCTCTCAGTGACTCCACATGGTTAATATTGCACAGTTCGCCTATATTGTGCGCAGCAAGATAAATCTCCGAAGAAGCATATTGCAAAAAAGGCAAACTTACATTTATTCAAATAGATCCAGTTTACATTTGGGTTGCAGTCGAAAGGAGAGCGAGAAGCCTAATCTAAAGTGGCCTATCACAAGTGGCCCGAAAATCCAGATTCATGGGTATGGAAGTATGAAGGTGCTGTTTCAATAGGAGAGACCTGTAGAGATGTGACTCCATGAAGAGCCATGAGGAGATGGGGGAGAACAAAGGGCCCAGAGAGAGAGAGGAGTCATCAAAGGGCAGCTCCCAGGTTAAGACAAAGAGACAAAAATCCCATTCGAGGAGACGGCACTTAGACACACGTAGCCCACCACCCCTGTCAAGGCATGCTGAGTCACTCACTCCAACATCGGGAAGCTGAGGCAGAAAAGATAAATAATTCAATATCCTACACTCATTATACAGCTATCTTCCCCTGGAAAATCAAAAGGAACAAACACTCAGCATACCACTGGTTAACAATAACTTCCTTCTTCAGCAGTAGGGCTATACAGGGGTCCGTTGGAGCGGGAGCGCACAGGAGCGCAGCTCCGGGAGTGAGGAGCCCAGGGGGCGGGCACATGACCAAGCCCCGCCCCCTCTTCGGCTTCCCCGAGCAGTGCAGAGGCGGAGCGCCCCGGGGAAAGCCCTGCTAGGGTCATTATTGGTTTTAATGTTTTGTTTTAATATTGATAATTTTATCATTGTTCCTTTTATGACTGTGTGCTGCTTTTCCAGAGACTTGCTCAAGGTGGCATATACATTTTCTAAGTATACCATTTTTTATCTGGGCACATGGCACATAAGTACTGGAGAAATTTCACCAACCCTTCAGCAGCTTCCACCCCATCAGTTTGGTGCAGTGGTCCGGAGTTGGACTCTAATCTGGGAGAACCGGGTTTGATTCCCCACTCCTCCACATGCAGCTGCTGGTGTGACCTTGGGCCAGTCACAAGTTCTCTCAGAGCTGTTCTCTCAAGAGCAGTTCTCAAAAGACCTCTCTCAGCCCCACCTACCTCACAGGGTGTCTTGTTGTGGGGAGGGGAAGGGGAAGGGATGGGTGGTGCACATGTTCTGGGTATCTCAAGTCAACTTGAAACCTGGTGGTTTCAAGGGAGCAGGAAGAGAATGAGGGTGTGTTCTTTACGCTTATTTTTATTGCACAAAGTATTGGATGGGGAAGGGAATGGAGGAAGAGCAGGTCAGTTTCACTCACCTGTGGAGTGGAGCCTGAGGGGTGGGTGTTGCCTTTTGACACACTTCCGGTAAGTTAGGGGGTGAGGCATATGCAAATGAGTTATGCAAATGAGTTATGCTAATGAACTCCTTCACCTCTTTTTCTACGAAAAGACCCCTGGGGCTATATAATAGTCCCCACTATCATATGATAACTGGCTTTGTGGGGGAAATAGTGACCAGCATTTTGGAAGTAGTAAGAATGCTGAACTCCCAATTCATTTAGCTCATGCTCTGTATGGTTTTGATCAGTAATCTGAAGGAACAACCCTGCGTTGGTGGTAGAAATCCTTGTCGCCTTGACCAGATCCCAACCCAAACCCTGTATGCGATGTCAGTAGCTATGTGGATTGTGGGTTTGATTGTGTTTTTGCCATCATGTCACAGCTGACTTATGGCGACCCCTGGTGGGGTTTTCGAGGCAAGAGAGGTTCAGAGGTAGTTGGCCTTTTCCTGCCTCCATGTTGCGACCCCGGTATTCCTTGGAGGTCTCCCATCGAAATACCTACCAGGGCCGACCCTGCTTAGCTTCCGAGATCTAATAAAACTGGGCTAGCCTGGGCTATGCTGGATCAACATTGAGTACAGGAGAGGTTTAGGAAGGCTGGATTGTCTCTTCTGTGCATGGATCCCCCCCCTCCACACACACACACACCTGCCTTTGCTCTTATCCATTATTCTGTTGTTTTTTTATTTTCATCAAAAAGGGAATTGGGGAGATCAGCTTGATTTAGTGCGAAATTTCTTAAGCTCTATGATAGTGTCTCAGTGGCGCAATGATTGGTTTTGTTGCCAGCTACAGATGTTCTGTTGGGAACGAGGGAGTGCACTGTGTTGAAGGACTGAGTAATTTTGTGAGGGCATAAATAATAAACATTTTGATCCTGGATCGAGGTGGCTGAATGAAGGTTTTTCCTAGCTGAGAAGTGGAAGCGGAGGAAAGATGATGTATATCAGGACTGCACCGGTGCCTAAGTGTGGCGCATCCAGGCACGTTCAGAATTTAGTTGGGTTTTGCTGCCTAATGCTTTTTTAATGGCCCTGTCCTGGATAGCCAAAGCTAGCCTGATCTCGTCAGATGGAAGACCTCTAAGGAACACCAGAGTCATGACGCGGAGACAGGCAATATCAAACCACCTCTGAACGTCCCTTGTCTTGAAAACCTTCTAGGGTCACCATAAGTCAGCTGTGATTTGTGGTTCCTTCAGAATGCTCTGCTATGCCCCTAAATTTAAGGTGATGTTCTCGAATTTTATGCTCTAGAGCCAAAATCCTCTCCCGGGCCCATGTCTCATGTTTTTGTAACTTTCTGATGTCCCCTTGGTTAGTGATGGAACCTTCCAGGGCCATTTCAGCCGATTGTGCTATTTTTTGTACTGAGATATTTAACAAGCTTAGTTTCTCTTCCATCGGATGAATAATTTGGGCGAAATTATCAAGCATCTCTGTTTTGAATTGCTTAAAGAAGTCTTTTAACTCACTGTTGCCGTGTTGTAGCTGCATTGCTGGATGAGTCAGGAGGTTCCCGCTCGCAGTTGCCATTTTGAGTTCACTTTGTTGTTCTTTGGTAGCAGGCCCTCCGCTCAATTCTGCGTCAAAATAGGTGCGAATTGTGTTTTTTTTTAGTTTGTTTGTCTTTGTCTGGTTACCACCAGCTTTGCCCATAGTATAGCGATTGTTTTTAAGGCTGTGGGTGGTTAAATTTGGCAAGAAGGGAAGGGAAGGGTAGGAGCTCCTCTAACAGACGTCTGCCATCAACCAAGCCGACGCCCCGCCCCAGTCAGCTGTGATTTGATGTCAGTTTCCAGCACCATTTTTATAGTGATTTCCAAATAGGTTGCTAATTCCATATTTTCTTGTAAAATTCATGGAGATGTGGGGGGGGGGGTTGAGGAGGGGAAGAACCTCAGTACGGTCTAATGCAGGGGTGGCCAAACCGAATAAATGTCAGATGTCTGAGAGCCACAAGACATGAACAAATATTACACGTGTTTTTATTGGAAAATATGCATATTTGGTTTTTTTATTAACATTAAATGAGACTGCCAAAATAAAAACAAGAGGGGTAAAAACAGATATTGGTAATTTATTTTTAGGCTTTGGGGGGGTCTTTGAGAATGCATTTAAAGTTCAAGTTGCTTTCTTTCTCTGTCCCCCCCCGCCCCCCCGCCTCAAGCCTACCCAGGGAAGGGAACATTGGCTGGGAAAGGGAAGGCCGATCAGGGAGCCATGCCTCCCCTTCCCTTCCCCAGCTGCCCTGCCGGGAGCCACACAATGTGTGTGAAAGAGCCGCAAGTGGCTCCCGAGCCGCAGTTTGGCCACCCCTGGTTTAATGCCACAGCAGCCCTTTTCTCCAGGGAAATTGATTTCTATCATCTGGAAAACAGTTGTGATTCTGGGAGATCTCCAGGCCCCACCTGTGGTTGGCAACCCTATTTTCAGATCAAGTTTATGTGAGATTGCTAGGGTTGCCAGATCCCCACACTATCATGGCGGGGGGATTTGGGGGGCATTCTGGGGGTGGGCAGGACGTCATCGGATGACATCCCAACTCAATGATTTCACCCAGAATTAATGTCAGCGATGTCACACACAGCACTCTGGTTTTTGGGCAAAGATGCTGTTTTGGGGGGCTTAAAAACCATAGAGTTTGCCCAAAAGCCAGACCAGTGTGCTCGACTTAGCAAACATGATGACATCACTTCTAGGTGACGTCATCATGTCAGGGGCATTGCCTGACAATACCTCTATTTGGGGATGGGGGTTTCCCCCACCGGTGGCGGATCCCAGCCCCCCAAAGCAGGGAAAACCCCGCTTGGGACTGGGAGGGCTGGCAATTCCTGCATAGTAGGACATAATTTAAATGGCTTAAAGGACACTACTGTTGTTGCTGGGTTTTTTTTGCTTTGATGTCTGTCAGACAACTCAGCAGCTGTTAATGGACCACAGGTTTCACAGTCATAATCAGGGGCCATTTTGTAGAAAAAGAAGCGCAGGAGCTCATTAGCATAACTCATTTGCATAACTCATTTGCATATGCCACACCCCCTAACATACCGGAAGTGTGTCAGAAGGCAACACCCACCCCTCAGGCTCCACTCCACAGGTGAGTGAAACTGACCTGCTCTTCCTCCATTCCCTTCCCCATCCAATACTTGGTGCAATAAAAATAAGCGTCAAGAACACACCCTCATTCTCTTCCTGAGATACCCATGACATGTTCACTTGACTTGAGATACCCAGGACATGTTCACCACCCATCCCTTTCCCTTCCCCTCCCCACAACAAGACACCTGTGAGTTAGGTGGGTCTGAGAGAGATCTTTGGAGAACTGCTCATGAGAGAACAGCTCTGAGAGAACTTGTGACTGGCCCAAGGTCACACCAGCAGCTGCCTGTGGAGGAGTGGGGAATCAAACCCGGATCTCCCAGATTAGAGTCCAACTCTTGACCTCTACACCAAACAGATGGGGTGGAAGCTGCTGAAGGGTTGGTGAAATTTCTCCAGTACTTATGTGCCATGTGCCCAGATAAAAAATGGTATACTTAGAAAATTTATATGCCACCTTGAGCAAGTCTCTGGAAAAGCAGCACGCAGTCATAAAAGGAACAATGATAAAATTATCAATATTAAAACAAAACATTAAAAACAATAAAGACCCTAGCAGGGCTTTCCCCGGGGCGCTGTGCCTCTGCACTGCTTGGGGAAGCCGAGGAGGGGGTGGGGCTTGATCATGTGCCCGCCCCCTGGGCTCCTCACTCCCAGAGCTGCGCTCCTGTGCACTCCCGCTCCAACAGACCCCTGGTCATAATAAGGCACTGGGGAACATTAAAGGAGTAAGTCTCGGCACAAAATGTACAATACCCCCCCCCCCCCCCAAAAAAAACTATGCACAACTTTTAAGGTTGATGATGAAGAAATTACAGTTGTTCAAGATTTTCTATTCCTTGGTTCCATCATCAACCAAAAGGAAGGCTGCAACCCAGACATCAGAAGGAAACTAAGACTGGGGAGGGTAGCCATGAAGGAGCTAGAAAAGACTCTTAAGTGCAAGGATGTGTCGCTGGCAACCGAGATAATTCATGCCATTGTATTCGTCATCACTATGTATGAGTCTGAACACTGGACAATCGAGAAAGCTGGCAGGAAGAAAAATTATTCATTTGAAATACGGTGTTGGAGGAGAGTTTTATGGAAGCAGTAGACAGCCAAAAACACAAATAAGTGCTTTCTAGATCAAATCAAACCTGAACTCCCCCTAGAAGCTAAAATGACTAAGCTGAGTCTATTGGACTTTTTTCACATTATGAGAAGGCAAGAGTCGCTGGAAAAGACAACAATGCTAGGAAAAATTGAAGGAAGCAGGAGGGAGACCCAGCAGGAGATGGATTGACTCAGTCAAGGAAGTCCCAAAGGCCCTCCGTTTGCAAGACCGGAGCAAGGCTGTTAGAGGCAGGATGTTCTGGAGGTCATTAATTCATAGGGATGCCATAAGTTGGAAGTGTCTCAATAGCACTTCACACCCACATTTTAAGTGGGAGGCAGTGGGGGAACCCGACTCATTTGGGGGTGGGCAGCAGCTGTGGGAAAACACCGAAATTTGCACGAACACTCAGATTTTCTTCACAATTGGACCAGTCTGAACTATTTGGATGTAGACGAGCACACCGTCGAATGCTGGGCTCCGCGCAGGCTATACCTGAGCATGATGCAAGCTGAAATAACATGAAGATGTGTGATCTATTAATACTATTCTCTTTCTTAACACTTTGGGTTCTGGAAACAGAGGGGGGAGTGGCAAAGCAATCTATATATCTAATAGCCAAGGCGCCCCCTGCGTGCGGATATCTAAATCTGCAGATCAGGGGCATCTAGGGGCAAAAAGATTTTCCTGCATACTTGGGGGACTCCCCAGGTGTGCAGAAAAATCCGAAAAGTTAAAAAAAAATATTTGGGGGATACTTAAATCCCCCAAAAAGTAAAAGAGTGTTCCCTGCGCATGCGCAGAGAATGCTCTGGGAACTGTCCATTGCTGCTGTCGGGGGGGGGGAGAAGTCTTGGCGAGCCAGTCTCACCGCCGGGGGGAGAAGACTTGGCAGGCTGGCCTCACCGCTGCTGCCACTGGGGGGGGGGGGAGGGAGAAGGCTTGGCAAGCCAGCCTCGCTGCTGCTGCTGCCGAAGGGGAGGGATAAGGGCTCACCTGCTGCCACTTCCTTCTCCTCCAGAACTCCTCTGGCTTCAGCAGGCCCTGAGCTGTGGGGAATCCTCCCCCACACGAGTATCACGGGTCCCACTTCTTGTTGATTTATATTTTCATGCCATTTTTTTAGATATTTTCTTTTCGCCCTTCACACATTTAAGATATTAATGTTGCTCATGGGTAGAGTTCATGTATGTTGATATGGGCCTTTATTTTTCTTTAGAGGTACATTATTAAGAGTTCCAGTGTCTCCAAAGATTATTTCCTTCCATCTGTCCCCAGTCTCTGATGTGTGAATAATAGCCCCAGCAATGTTGATGCTTCTGTATCTCCAGCTTGTGGGGTGCTTGGCCTCTTTTTAAACATTATCTTGCAATTAATGGATCATAATGAAGTGGCGCATGTTGCCTGTTGAATAAAGCCTATGTGCGGGTATTCAAGGCTTTGTAGGGTTACTCATCCCCAAATGTGCACATTGTGTCTAGGCATTGTAGAAATGCACTTACCCATTTATAGCATTTATCCGTTGCCTTTTAACCTTCGTTTCAGGGTGATTCATAATGTAAATGGATAAAAATGCATATGAATGTAATTAAAACTGAGCATTTGTTATAAGTTATAAGTCATGAAATAAACAATTAACTTACATATAAGAGCCTTTATAATAACAAGGCGTGCATGTGACTGTATCTCTGGAGCGCACAGATCTTTCACACAGAAGAGTCTTTTAACTTTAGAAGGTTCTGTTCTAAGAACCAAGGGATGTAGCAGCACTTATGTCTTGGGGACAGGGATTCCACAAACTTGGGGCAACCACTGAAAAGGCTTTTCTCCTAGGGATCACCAGACATGCCTAGGGTTGCCAGCTCCGGGTTGGGAAATACCTGGAGATTTGGGGGATGGAACCAGAGGAGGGTGGGGATTGGGAAGGGGAGGGGAGGGACCTCCGCAAGGTACAAAGTCATCCCTCCAAAGCAGCCATTTTCTCTCCAGGTGAACTGATCTCTGTTGCCTGGTAATCAGTTGTAACTAAAGGAGATCTCCAGCTATCGCCTGGAGATTGGCAGCCCTAGCTCATGCCTCATGATTTGAAGGTGCAGTTGAACTGTGTTTCTTGGAATGCAAATGTTATCTAGATTTCTGGATTGTTGTTTTCTGTCTCTGATTGCCATCTGCTCAACCAGCAGGTGGAAAAAGGCAATGTTTTACTCGGTAGCTTTGGCTGCCAACATAAAGAAACTTGTAACTTGTGCTTGATTCAGTAGAGCTGTTCCTTCTGTCTTCTCCCAGCAAGGAAGGGCCTCTGGCTACTAGGTGTCTTTACACTAATTAGTTAAGTGCTACTTAAAAGAGCAAAGTGTGCTGTTTTGTATTTAGCAACGATATTTGCTCTTCTGACAGCTGAGAAAGGATAAGTAGACTCTCCTACCTTGAAGTAATTAAAGGGACGGGATGGTAAAGTTCCTCTCTGGCACCCTAATTACATAGATCATGAGTATTCAGTGGTCCCTTTTGAGCTATGGACCTTCATGTACATGAAATGTTGTATGGCCAAAGGACTGAGCCCTTTTCATCCAGTGAACAGAAGAAGAGGAGGAGGAGGAGGAGGAGGAGATTGGATTTATACCCTGCCCTCCACTACCCGCAGGAGTCTTAGAGTGGCTTACAATCCCTTTCCCTTCCCCTCCCCACAACAGACACCCTGTGAGGTAGGTGGGGCTGAGAGAGCTCTGAGAGAACTACCCTTAAGAGAACAGCTCTGAAAGGATTTATGACTGACCCAAGGTCATCCAGCAGCTGCAAATGGAGGAGTGGGAAATCAAACCCGGTTCTTCTAGATTAGCATCCATGCTCCTAACCGCTACACTGAACTGGCTCTCTAGACTTCAGCACCATATCATGACATGGACCCCAGATAAAATAGCCAAATGCTATAGTAATATCCCAAACACCTGTTGGAGATGTAAAAGTAATGTTGGTACATTTTATCATATGTGGTGGAGGTGCAGTAAGATGCAAAAGTATTGGCACAAAATACATAAGATCATACAAGAAATAACAAATATAGATATATAGTTTTTACCAGAATTTTTTCTACTGAATATGCTCTCGGATAGATTTAAAAGAAATGAGATATATATGATAACATATATATTAACATTGGATAGAATACTTATAGCAAAAGGCTGGAAACTAGATACTTTGCCTTCAAAGGAGGATTTAATTCAGAAATTATTAGAGGTGGCAGAAATGGCTAGATTAAGCATTATATTACAAGGGGAAGATCAAGAATTTAATAATATTTTATTTTATTTAATAAAAGATGGAATGAATTGTATGTATGGTTAGATCAAAAAAAGACACAATAGACTCAAAGGCACGTATGTAAATTCCAGGGGTCGATTTCAGCAGGAACACGCAGAGAGCCAGCAGGAATAAGCTCCACCGGGTGCTTTCCCTTTAAGAGCAAAAAAAGCCAGCAGGAGAAAGCCCCGCCCAGAGATTAAGCACAGGGGCTAGGCTTTCTGCATTTGGCTTGCGGACGTCGCATGGCTTTCCCTGCTCCAGTAAGTTCTCTGTTCTCTTCCCCCCCCCTCTCTCTGGCCCCCCCACCTTTCTTTCTTTCTGTCTTTCTCTCTCTGGCCCCACCTTTCTTTATTCCTTTCTCTTTCTCTCTCTCCCTCCCCCCTTCCTTTCTCTCTCCTCCACCTACCTACCTTCCGTCCTTCCTTTCTCTGTCTGTCTACCTTCCTTCCTTTTCCTTCCTTCCTTTCTCTCTCTCTCCTCACCAACCTCTTCCTTCCTTCCTTCCTTCCTTCCTTCCTTCCTTCCTTTCTGTTTTTATTTAAAAAAATTGAAAAGGGGGGGATGTAAAAAAGCAGAGAGCCCAAGAAATGCTGGTTTTGACAATAACTTTAATTTTTGAGAATCTCTTTAGTTTTCTCATGGCATCTTCTGCTGCCATCTGTGTCGTCCCTCCATGCCTATTTTCTTTGTGCTTTTGAAGCCGTTTTCCTCCAGGTAGGCTCGCCAGCTCTGAGTTGGGAAATACCTCGAGATTTTAGCGGTAGGTCTTGCCTTCTGACATACTTCTGGTGATGTCAGGGGATGTGGCATGTGCAAATAAATTATACTAATGAGTTATGCTAATGAGCTCCTGCCCCTCTTTTTCTACGAAATGACCCCTGAGTCAGGGGAAACCCTGTCAAACATTGTTTCCAGGTAAACAATCCCAGTGGCATGCCTGAATTCCAGCAAGCCAGTCACTCAATCAAAGAAGGAACTGAGGTTGGTCTGGCAGGATCTGTTGGGGAGAAATCCGTGCTGACTTCCCTGTGTCACCACATTGTCCTTCAGACGCCTGCAGATTGTAATGCCTTCTGCGTGGATCTTCCCTTGAAGCCGGAGTGTTTGTTTCCAGAAGGGGTATGCAGGGAGCCCCGTTTTAGCCTCGGGACAATCCTGTGGGGTAAAGTGGTCTAAGAGATGGTGATTACTACAGGTTCCCACATCAGGCTTTGGGGCTGAGTAGGGATTTGAACCCAAGTTCCCAGAGTCCAAGTCCAATGCTGTATCCACTATCATCTCACTGACACATGTTATAAAGACTCTGTCTAAACACCTATCCGACTTTTCCCTGGACAAGAAATGCAAAGGTATGTTGATCTTTGCTAAAGATCAACCATCAATATTACAGTTTTCAATTTCCGAGGACACAGAATGATAGCCACTTTGATCGACCCAATTAGGGTATCCATAATCTGGAATTCTTTTTTGGGTCCAGCCCTTCTGTTTTTTATTGTCCAACATCAGGGCACCACTGAAATAGCTGTGTTGTAGTTAGTTCGCCATCATCTAAGGGTTAATTTTATGGGTGTATCTGATTTTATTGTTTTATCCTAATGTTGTAACCTGCCCTGAGCCCGCTTGCAGAAAGGGCGATAGATAGATAGATAGATAGATAGATAGATAGATAGATAGATAGATAGATAGACAGACAGACAGACAGACAGACAGACAGACAGACAGATAAGAGGGAGAGAGGGAGGGAGGGAGGGAGGGAGAAGAAAGAAGGAAAGAAGGGAGGGAGGAAAAAAGAAAGAAAGAAAGAAAGAAAGAAAGAAAGAAAGAAAGAAAGAAAGAAAGAAAGACAGACAGACAGACAGACAGACAGACAGACAGACAGACAGACAGACAGACAGACAGACGGAATCTGGCATTCAAAATTTGTTTTGTTTTGTTTCCCCTGATGAAGGCTACTGTTCATTTAAAAAAATAATCTGAGCTCTAAAATATTTACTCATAAACGTGGCCTTGGACTCCAGCAAGCCTTGGAATAGTCGACTCTGCAGGATTTATTAAGTTCTGGAAAGCAGCAGAGTTGAACAAGGTCAATTCCGCCTAGCCGAATGTCACGGCACTTTCACTTGTAGCTTTCAGAGATTAACAAGAGCGACAGGCTAAAGCAATTTTTATTGCACTTTCCACCCACCCCCAGCACTTTGATAAATAATCAATAAGCACGAAAGGAATCCAGCAAGCACTCAGGAAAAGTAGAGTTCAGAAGAGCCTGAATATGGATAGTGCCGTAATTGTAAACTGGCGCTCTGGAACAAGGGAAGGTGATAAATGAGATTGGCTTCCTACAACCTCTGATGAAATATATCAGTCCATTCAATAATGGGGCCTATGTAGCTGAAAGTTATGAAGGCCCTGAGGGTATGGGACTCTATCCCTGGCAAGGAGAGCGGCACTGCGGCACCGGAGCTGGTGATTGGAAGGTTTTATTGGAAGGCTTCAAGCAGAGTTTATTTCCTCAAGTCTGCTTCAGAAACCAGAGGAGGAACTAATGTGAAACTGTTGATCTTGCCCACCTACAGATCCCCCTGACCTGGATAGCCCAGGTCAGTTTACATTCCAATCCCAAAGAAGGGCAATGCCAAGGAATATTCAAGCTGTAGGAGTACGTGGATGGAGAACTAGCAGAAGTTCAAGCTGGGTTTTGAAGAGGAAGAGGAACTAGAGATCAACTTGCCAACATTCGCTGGATTATGGAGAAAGCAAAGGAGTACCAGAAGAAGAAAAAAACTACTTCTGCTTCATTGACTACACTAAAACTTTTGATTGTGTGGATCACAACAAACTGTGGCGAGTCCTTAAAGAGATGGGAGCACCAGACCACCTCCCATGTCTCCTGAGAAACCTGTATAAGGGTCAAGAAGCGACAGTTAGAACTGGATATGGAACAACTGGTTGGTTTAGCATAGGGAAATGAGCACAACTAGGATGTATATTGTCACCCTGCTTCTTTAATTTATATGCAGAGTACCTCATGTGAAATGCCAGCCTGGATGAATCACAAACTGGCATTAAGATTGCCGGAAAAAACACCAAAACCCTCAGATATGCAGATGATACCACTCTAATGGCAGAAAGTGAAGAAGATCTAAAGAGCCTCTTGCTCAGGATGAAAGGGGACAACACAAAAGTTGGCATGAAACTCAACAACAACAAAACTAAGATCATGGCATCTGGCCCCATCACTCCTTGGCAAATAGAAGGGCAAGTCCTGGAAGCAGTGACACACTTCACCTTCCTGGGATCCAAGATCACTGCAGATGGTGACTGCAGCCATGTAATTAAAAGATATCTGCTCCTTGAGAGGAAAGCGATGGCAAACCTAGACAACATAACAAAAAGTAGAGACATCACCCTGCCAACAAAAGTCCGTATGGTCAAAGCAATGGTACTCCCACTAGTAATTTATGGCTGCAGGAGTTGGGCCGTAAGGAACGCCGAGTACCAAAGAATACATGCGTTTGAATTATGGTGCTGGAGAAGACTCTTGAGAGTCCCATGGACTGCAAGGAGATCAAATCAGTCAATCCTAAAAGAAATCAACCCTGACTGTTCCCTGGAAGGCCAGATACTGAAGCTGAAGCCAGGGCCGGTGCCAGGGTTTTTTTGCACACTAGGTGAGGCTACCTTCTGGCGCCCCCCCCCCCCCCCCATTCGCCCACCAATTTTCAAACATAAATGCATTTTAGAAAGACTGAAAACCACAAAATTTTAGAAAGACTGAAAACCACAAAATTTGAAATTGCCGGTGCTGGTCCTGGCGGCAGGTCTCCTGCACAGTAATGCAGACTGTCAGTTCTGCGCCCCCCTGAGGTCTCGCCCCAGGCAGCTGCCTAGGTTGGCCTAATGGTAGCACCGGCTGAAGCTCAAATACTTTGGCCACCAAATGAGAAGGGAGCACTCACTGGAGAAGACCCTGATGCTGGGAAAGACTGAAGGTAAAAGAAGAAGGGGACAGCAAAGGATGAGATGGTTAGCAGTGTTATCGATGTGATGAGCATGGAGGTGGGCAAGCTCCGGGGGTTGTAAAGAGTCGGTCTCGACTGTGTGACTGAACAACAAGTTATTCCATAAAGAGTGAAGCTTATGATTACCCTAAAGTCCACAGACGTTTCATGCCATCAAACTGCCAAGGTCTCCAAATAAGCAAAGTCTTTCTTCCATCTGCTGTTGTGTTGGCCTTAATGTATATCAAGCCATCAAGCCCTTAATGTATATCATCCACTATAAAAATGTGTTGTGCTATTGTTAGGGCAGCTTCCAACCCATTAGTGAATTTGACTGCAGGAGGTCTGAAGGGCTTGCCTGCGTTTTCCCAGCCCGTTAAATACACTTACTGTTGATCAAAACACTACACTTCCAAAGGTCACTGAATACCAAAACGTAACCTTTTGCCTTCTAGCAGTGTGGCATTGAAAGGTCCACTCATCATTTCCCTCTCTCTCAAAAGCTTTAAATCCATAGTTAATCTGTGGTATTCACACAGATCTCCAATGGAGATTCCACGAAAGTGGAGAAGGTTATATTGAATGGTTCTGTATTATTTATGCAGGGGGGAACAACGAGGGACACGGTGAAACGCTCTTTCAAAAATGTCAGTGTCACCGTCTTTACAGAGCTGTATTTACTGTAATCAAACCACTGAGATACCTGCCAAAGTCTGATGGAATTAAAACAAACTTTTGGGGAAAATCAGACTTTGAAATTAAGTTTAATTGTGTGATAAACTGGTTTGAGTGCTTGCAACTAAAGCACTTACGGGAGTCAATATTCAGAAAGGATACAGAAATTAATCCTCCCACCTTTTTTTTTTTTGAAAAACTTTTATTGAAGGCAAATAAATCTTGTAAAGGTCTGATCACCTGTATTTATATTGAACTGTTACAGTTATCATTGAAATCGCCAACAAAATATCAAACCTCATGGAATCTAGACTGCAGTGTTTCACTGACCGACTCCGCTTGGCTTAAAATATGGAGCTCTCCCAGCATGTCATCTAAATCTCTGAACATCAGAACACAAGCCACTAAAGTGATTTTAAGATGGTACTATACACCCATACAGCTGCATCATATTAACAATGAATACTCACCCCTATGCTGGAGATTTTATGGTGAATCTGCTGCATACTTCCATTGTTGGTGGTCATGAAAAATAATAAATCAATTTTGGGTTGCAATCAGTGTTCCCTCTAAGCTGTGGAGTCTTGTGAGCAAAAATTCTACTTTGTGTGCAGCTGGCATTAAAGTTGTGAGCGAGCGATCTGGCTACTGCATAAATTAGTTTGCTCTGGAGCCATCATTCCTGAGCCAAGACAAAAATCTGTGAGCTGGAGGCTTAAAAACTGTGAGCTAGGTCACATTAACTCAGCTTAGAGGGAACACTGGTTGCAATTCTACACTCTATAAAAGAAGTTACAAACAGAGACCTACCTCTTTCTCCAGAACTCACAATACTTGACCTCTGGATAGAAGTTGAAGTACCAGAGATATTAAAAGACCTGATTTCACTAACACTGTTTACGGCGGCTAAATCTGTCACAGCATCTAACTGGAAGTGCACAAATACACTAACTATTCATCCATGGTATGTTAATAGGGTTGCCAAGTCTGGGTTGGAAAATTCCTGGAAACTTTGGAGGTGTATCCAGGAGAGGACGGAATTAGGGGAGGAGAGACGCCTCAGCATGGTACAGTGCCATAGAGTCCACCCTCCAAAGCAGCCATCTTCTCCAGGGGAGCTGATCTCTGTCAGCTGGAGATCAGTTGTAAAAGCAGAAGATCCCCAGCCTCCCCCTGGAGATTGGCAACCCTATATGTTAAGGCCTGGGCATTTTATACTATAGAAAAAATAGCACTGTCAGCACCTCCCCACAACACTTATGAATCTCAAGCCTACTTTTATTCTAAATGGCTTCCATATGTTGAGGCAGCCTTTAAAGATTATATTCCGAGAGATACTATACCGAAAAATATATACCGAGATACTATCCCATCCTGTCTTTTTGGTGCGCTCACATAGCTAGACAGTTTTAATAATGCCACCTCTTCACCAACAGTGAGTTGATCAGAGTAGGTATCAGGTGGTAGAGCGGTTAAGAGCGGTGGACTCTAATCTGGAGAACAGGGTTTGATTCCCCGCTCCTCCTCCACATGAAGCCTGCTGGGTGGCCCTGGGCCAGTCCCAGTCCTCTCAGAACTCTCTCAGCCCCACCTACCTCACAAGGGGCCTGTTGTGGGGAGAGGAAGGGAAGGTGATTGTAAGCCACTTTGAGACTCCTTAAGATAGAGAAAAGTGGGGTATAAGATCCCACTCTTCTTCTTCTTCCTCCTCCACAGGAAGCCTGCTGGATGACCTTGGGTCCTCTCAGAACTCTCTCAGCCCACCTATCTCCCAAGGTGCCTGTTGTGGCGAGAGGAAGGGAAGGCGATTGTAAGCCACTTTGAGACTCCTTAAGATAGAGAAAAGTGGGGTATAAGATCCCACTCTTCTTCTTCTTCCTCCTCCACAGGAAGCCTGCTGGATGACCTTGGGCCAGTCCCAGTCCTCTCAGAACTCTCTCAGCCCCACCTACCTCCCAAGGTGCCTGTTGTGGTAAGAGGAAGGGAAGGCAATTGGAAGCCCCTTTGAGACACAGGAGGCCTGCTGGGTGACCTTGGGCCAGTCCCAGTCCTCTCAGAACTCTCTTAGCCCCACCTACCTCCCAAGGTGCCTGTTGTGGTAAGAGGAAGGGAAGGCAATTGGAAGCCCCTTTGAGACACAGGAGGCCTGCTGGGTGACCTTGGGCCAGTCCCAGTTCTCTCAGAACTCTCTTAGCCCCACCTACCTCACAGGGTGCCTGTTGTGGGGAGAGGAAGGGAAGGCGATTGTAAGCAGTTTGAGCCTCCTTAGGTTAGATAAATGCGGAGTGACCCTACTGGAGCACGTTCTCGTGCTGTAGGTGCATGCAGTTCCAAAATATGCAAATCCCTACACTTAAAAATAAGTCCCAGTGAAAGAAATACCGCTGTACCTGTTCTGCACTCGTTGCTAAATTTATTGCCTTTTTAGTTTTGTGCATATAATAGTTGAGAAGCAGATAACGTAGTGCAAAGGGAGAATAAATAAAGGGAACAGAAAGGAGAGTAATTATAAAATTTGCTGCTGATTGCAAATTTGGGGACATAATGCAACGGGGGTTTCAAATCATTTAATTATATGGATAATACCCTGCCATCTATATTGTTGTTCAGGGCCCTGTGTCGCCATCAGAGTAAATTCAGTCCTTAATATGGGATAAGGCAACTAACCGGCTGACGGAGGATTCTGGGACTGCAGCGAGGAGGGGAAAGTCTGCTGTGTAATAGAGACAAATAGAATTCAAGTTGGGAGGCAATGAGGCGCACCAAGGTGGTGCCTGTGACTGCAGCTGGAGGACCCCGGAGGCCATTATCTTAGGGTTCTTTGTCTTTGCTGTTTTGCGGCATAACAGAAGAACGAGATTATGGAGATCCATCAACAAGCGGAGAGGCTGTTGAACAGGATTTGTGTATTCTATACTGTGCAAGTATTTCCAACAGAGATTGATACTTTAAGGATAATAATTGGGAACGTTTAGTAGGCTTGGAGTTTTACATGCGAGCTTGACTGAACTTGCGGGATGTGTGCTACATTCTGCTGTGGGTCTAATGTGCCCAGGTTCTGGCGCTGGACCTAATGGATTCTAATGGATCCCCCCAGGGGTCATTTGGTAGAAAAAGAGGTGCAGAAGCTCATTAGCATAACTCATTTGCATAACTCATTTGCATATGCCACACCCCCTAACATACCGGAAGTGTGTCAGAAGGCAACACCCACCCCTCAGGCTCCACTCCACAGGTGAGTGAAACTGACCTCCTCTTCCTCCATTCCCTTCCCCATCCAATACTTGGTGCAATAAAAATAAGCGTAAAGAACACACCCTCATTCTCTTCCTGCTCCCTTGAAACCACCAGGTTTCAAGTAGACTTGAGATACCCAGGACATGTGCACCACCCATCCCTTTCCCTTCCCCTCCCCACAACAAGACACCCCATGAGGTAGGTGGGGCTGAGAGAGGTCTTTTGAGAACTGCTCATGAGAGAACAGCTCTGAGAGAACTTGTGACTGGCCCAAGGTCACACCAGCAGCTGCATGTGGAGGAGTGGGGAATCAAACCCGGTTCTCCCAGATTAGAGTCCAACTCCTGACCACCACACCAAACTGATGGGGTGGAAGCTGCTGAAGGGTTGGTGAAATTTCTCCAGTACTTATGTGCCATGTGCCCAGATAAAAAATGGTATACTTAGAAAATTTATATGCCACCTTGAGCAAGTCTCTGGAAAAGCAGCACACAGTCATAAAAGGAACAATGATAAAATTATCAATATTAAAACAAAACATTAAAAACAATAAAGACCCTAGCAGGGCTTTCCCCGGGGCGCTGCGCCTCTGCACTGCTTGGGGAAGCCGAGGAGGGGGCGGGGCTTGGTCATGTGCCCGCCCCCTGGGCTCCTCACTCCCGGAGCTGCACTCCTGTGCGCTCCCGCTCCAACGGACCCCTGGATCCCCCATGTTTCCAGGTACTTCGTTGTTGCAGTAGCCTTACGGTGCATTTAAGAGGATTCTATTGAGGTGACAAAGCCAATGGCGTTTTAAGGTAAAGGTAAAGGTTTCCCTTGCTCGAAAGCCAGTCAAATCTGACTCCAGGGATGCGGTGCTCATCTCCGTTTCCAGGCCAAAGAGCCAGCGTTGTCCAAAGACGTTTCCATGATCATGTGGCCAGCACGACTAGACGCCGAGGCGCACGGAAGCAATTCCAAAAGGTTAGAAGCAATTCTATCACCAGATTGTAAATTAATCACAGAAACCATTTATTTATTTGAGTTCTATCCCACCCTCCCCCGCAAGCAGGCTCCAGGCGAGTCAAAACAGGAATATGGAACAGTAAAACCACATCATAAAACCAGGAACAGTTAAGAATCCACTTTTAAAACAGATGGCAGCCAGTAATAATCATCTACCTATCTATCGTCTATCTATCTCGATAGATAGATCAGATCTCAGAAGCTAAAGCAGGGTTGGCCCTGATGAGTATTTGTATGGGACAGCAACCAAGGAAGTCCACTGCTGCAACAGACAATGGTAAACCATTGGAATCAAAAGGAATATATATATATAGAGAGAGAGAGAGAGAGAGAGAGAGAGCGCTTTTTTGTAGAAAAAGCCCAGCTCCCTCCCAGGATCGGCTTCCCCAGGTGCCCTGCAGCACGCGGGGCACATGGGGAACCCGAAGAGGGGAGGCAGTTTAAACTGTCTTCTCTCCCTGAATCGACTTGGCTTCCCAAGGCGCCCCGTGGCTTGCAAAGCACCTGGGGAACCCAAGGGGGGGGGGGAGGCTGTAGACATGGCCAACTCGGAAGCTGAAAGGAATTATTTTACATTAGGAGGAGGGGAGAAGCAAATATGTTGCAGGATTTCTGTGCTAGAGAGACAAAAAGGCAATGTAGCTGGCAGCCTTACTGAGGGGACAGAGATGGGAGCTGCACAGATGCGCCTTTGGGGAGTCTGTGCTCAGAGGCCCATACATCTGCAACAGGCCCTGCTGACTCCCCTGCTTCCCTAAGACAGTTCCCGCCCACTGTCTTTGAAGCTGTTATCATAGAAAACAGCAAGAAGGAAGGCCAAGCAGGACTTCTCAGACTTCAGTTTGCTTTCCTGCCCCCTGGTGGCAACAAGGCCCTGAAAAAGAGACAGGTTTCCATCTGAAAGGCAAAAGCAGATGGCAAGATGACACCAATTCAGAAGTTACACCCTGGGCGCGATCATACGCACCCATTAGCCACGTGAGAGGGACGATTCACCAGCGGATAAAAGCGGTGCAATCACACCAGCACACCTGGGAAGCGTCCTGCAACCATCGGCAAGCCGTCGCAAGCCGTTTTGATCCACTGGAGAAGCAGAGTGAAAAACTACTAGGGAAACTCTGGTATCAAATGGTTTGCTGTGGAGCACAGTCGGACTTTCCCTGTGTGATCGTGCCAGTGCAAACTTGTGGCGTCGGGGATAGTCTGATCACAGACTATTTTCGTTTCCCCCCCCTTCTCAGGGTGTGCATCATCAAAAGCCCTTAGGGTAGAGGAGCGATTCATCAATTCCCTGTTTAAGCAAATCGGAAACCAACCACACACAAAAATTAACTTGCCCACAGTTGCGTCTGATCACGCCGTGGCGATTTGCGCCCGCAGGTCCACAGAGCTGTGTGATCGCACAACTGCGGGGCAAACTGCAGGGCAAAATAGCCTCACTTCCCCCCCCCCCCCGGATTATCTCGCTCATGTGGCTGTGACCCCTGATGACTTCTATCAGCCATGTGGATTTGTAGACCCTTTTTGCACTTATCAGAGGAAATAAAATTAAAACTGTATACCATACTTTTCGCTCCATTAGACGCACCTGATCATAAGATGCATCTTGTTTTTAGAGGAGGAAAACAGGAAAAAATGAAACAGAAAGGAAGGAAGGAAGGATGAGGAGGAGGAGAGAGAGAAAGAGAAAGGAAGAAAGAAAGGTGGGGACGGAGAGAGAGACAGAAAGACAGACAGACAGACAGACAGAAAAAAGGAAAGGAAGGAAAGAAGGAAGGAAGAAAGATAGAGAAAGGAAAGAAGAGAGACGTCGGCATGCCATGCAAAGCCAGGCCTTTCTGTGCAAAGTAGCCAGGGAGCTTAATCTGTGGGCGGAGCTTTCTGCGGCTGGCTGTCTTAAAGGGGGAAAGCACTTAAAGGGAAAGAGTACTTAGCCTGGTGGGGTTTTTCCTGCCGTTTCCCTTTTAAGTCTTAACAGCCCAGGCCCAGCAGAGAGGGGCGGGGAAGGCTGGGATGCCAGCCTGAATGGCGTTCCCCTGCGTTCCTGCTGAAGAAAGA
The DNA here is from genome assembly GCA_029233225.1 of Lepidodactylus listeri. Classification (NCBI taxonomy): domain Eukaryota; kingdom Metazoa; phylum Chordata; class Lepidosauria; order Squamata; family Gekkonidae; genus Lepidodactylus; species Lepidodactylus listeri. The sequence goes on from JARCFY010000004.1 coordinate 17,813,562, forward strand.
GCCCTGTTACAGGTAAGAAAAGCTCCATATTCGCTCCATAAGACGCACACACTTTCCCCCCCACTTTTTGGGGGAGGAAAAGTGCATCTTATGGAGCGAAAAATACAGTATATAGATATACATATACATACATATATATATATGATATACATATACATACATACACATACATACATTTATATATGGCAATATAGTATCCTTCTGATAAGGGTGCTTTCTCTAGGCTGGCAAGTCTCTAATGGAGCCCAGTGCCATCTTTTGGGTGAAATGGAAGAACTGATATGCTTTGTGGAAGACAGGGTTATGGCCTAGCAGGAGAACAGCAACCAAGCTGAGAACAGAGTTAGTTGGACCAACAGGCATGGGTGTCTGATAGGGGCAAGAACAATAACCCAGGGAGATTTACCTGGCATGACTAAGCAAGGTTTTTTCCCCCCTCCCTATGGCATCATTGATTATACCATGAAGCTTGACTGCCAGAGTGGCTAGCTTCCCTTTAGTTGGGCTGAAGGACAGTTACATAGGAGAACCATCTTAGAACCAGGTCAGAACCAGGGAAGACTTTGAGGTGCTTCAAAGGGATCTGTTGAAGCTGGGTTAGTGGGTATCATTGTGTCAAATTAGGTTCAACATGGGCAGGTGTAAACTACTGCACACTGGAGCCAAAAATCCTAACTATAAATATACACTGATGGGGTCCGAATCGGCGGTAACTGACCAGGAGAGAGATCTTGGAGTTGTGGTAGATAACTCCCTGAAAATGTCAACTCAGTGCGCGACTGCAGTTTAAAAAAGGCAAATGCTTTGCTGGGAATTATTAGAAAGGAGACTGAAAACAAATCAGCCAGTATCATAATGCCCCTGTATAAAATCTATGGTGCAGCTTCATTTGGAATATTGTGGTAACCACACATCAAAAAAAGATATAGCATAGGGAAAAGTGTATAAAATGGCAACTAAAACGACTGATGGAATGGAAAACCTTCCCTGTGAGGAAAGGTTAAAGTGGTTGGGGCTCTTTAGCTTGTAGAAACAACAGTTGAGGGGTGACATCATACAGGTTTATAAGATTATGCATGGGACAGAGAAAGTAGAGAGAGAAGTCCTTTTCTCCCTTCCTCACACTATAAGAACTCATGGGCACTCAATGGAATTAATGAGTAGTAGGTTTAGAACAGATGAAAGGAAATACTTCTTTGCCCAAAGAGTAATTAACACATGAAATTCACTGTGGGAAGTGGTGGTGGCTACAAGCATAGACAGCTTCAAGAGAGGATTGGATAAGCATATAGAGCAAAGGTCCATCAGTGGCTATTAGTCGCAAGGTATAGATGGAACACTCTGTCTGGGGCAGTGATGCTCTGTATTCTTGGTGCTTGGGGGGGGGGGCACAGTGGGAGGGCTTCTGGAGTTCTGGCCCTGCTGGAGGACCTCCTGATGGCACCTGGTTTTTGACCACTATGTGACACAGAGTGTTGGACTGGATGGGCCACTGGCCTGATCCAACATGTCTTCTCTTATGTTCTTAATAATGCTGCCTGACCAACACATAGAGCTGCCTTATACTGGATCTTGGTCTATCAAGGTCAGTATTGCCTGCTCAGACTGGCAGCAGCTCTCCAGGATCTCAGGCTGAGATCTTTCATATCACCTACTGCCGGTTCCTTTTTTTAAAAAAAACCCTGAAATATCAGGGATCGAACCTGGGATCTTTTGCGTGCCAAGCAGATGCTCTACCACTGAGCCACAGCCTGGATTAAAGGACTGTGATCTGTTTAATTTCCTAGCTCTGTTCTTTTACCCATTAGATGGCACTTAACAAATACTTTGGACTTGCTCACCTTACTTTTGGGAAGAGACTTGAATTTTTGCCAGCTGTGAAATTTAATGACTATCCCGATGTCTGAAGTCCGTTGCTATCTCTAGCAGCTTAAAGTTTTATTATGTGGGGGGTTTCAGAGTTGAATTTTAGATACGGATGGTGTTGAATTGTTTTATTGATTTTTGAGAGCCATTTCAGAATCAGTGTTGGATGGGGATGATAACAAGTGTTTATAATAAATAGCGAACTCTAAAAATCCACAGGGAATGACTCCCCCAGTACAGGTGAGCATGCAGATATTTTCAAGTCAAGAAGAAGATTACAAAACTTCTTACACACATCTTATGCTGTCACAAAATCGTGAAATGTACAGTGAATTTGGAATTGAACACATGAAGCTGCCTTATACAGAATGAGATCTCGGTCCAGCAAGATCAGTATTGTCTGTTCAGGCAGGCAGCCTCTCTCCAGGCTCTCGGGCTGAGAGGTCTTTCCCGTCACCTACAATCTGATCCTTTAAACTGGAGATGCCAGAGTTTGAACCGGGGACCTTTTGCTCTACCACTGAGCCACAGCCCCTCCCCAAGATGGTTCCTCAAGTAAACCATCTTGAGGACTTCAAGGAAATTCAAACAAGTTTCGTGGTGATGAATAAAACATCAGAAGATGTGGGAATGGAATATTATGGATTTTGATCCGAGGTTTACCTCTGCTCACAGGAACGCTCACTCCTGCTGGATGAATGGCAGTACAAAAAATGTGATCGATACATTAGGCTAACATAGGGCTGAATCCCAAGGTACGCTTCTGCTCCGAGGAAGTCTCCTGTCATGCAAGTGTACCTTGGGATTCAACCCTATGTTAACCTAACGTATCAACCACATTTTTTTGTACTGCCATTCATCCAAAGACATCAGATGTCATATATGTTTTCCTATACGTATATTTTATCATCAGAACACCCCAGTGATTTAGGCAGAGAGAGAGAGAGAAACTTGCATAAGGCCAATATTTCATGCGGGAGTATGATTTGAACCCACTGTTTCTCTATACTTGTCTTATCTGCATGGGTGGCGGCGGCAATGCAGTGCTGGACCTTTGAATCCAGTCCAGCATGACTCTGTTTTTATATGCTTATTATCCATTGAGCTGTGAAAAAAATATCCATTCTTTCTTGCTACTTATTCTTTTTCATACAATTTATCTTATTATTTACATACCATTCAACTGTACTTTCCAAACAGCACACTGACTGCTTTATCACAGAACATTAGTAGACTAACTTTACTCGTGTATAAACCTTGCTTGTCTGCTCGTAATATTTTCCCATTTTTTTCTTCTTCTTTCCCTCCTCCGATTACATCAGTCCATAGCAAAGAATCATCTCATCTTCTGCATTTTATTCCCCCTGAAGCGCTTGCAGTTTCTCAGCCCCCCCCCCCCTTCTTCTCCTGTATTTTTCGTGATACACTTTGGATGTTGTGCACTTCAAGGCAGTTTGAGGTCAAGTATCTACCCAGTGTGGAGCTGGTATAGAAAGGGGGGGGGGGGGGAATCCATTTTTTACCTTTTAAAAAATCTGTGCAGCAAGCCGAGCTACACCTAGGGGTCATCAGGAGAAACTTGTGTTTCTTAACTTGACAGTAAGACGGAGTTGTACATGTCAGTGGGAGAACCTCTGTCTCTAAGCCAAATGCTCCTGGCAGCAAAGTATGCAGGGTTGACGCTAGCAGCATTAAGAGCATCTTTTCAAGGTGGAAAGTGGCATCGAGATCCGCACCACTCTCCCAATGGCACATGAGCTCGCTTAAGCACCCCTGTTTTATTTGCCTCTAGACTCCTGGCAGGCTGTTCAACAGTTGTCTCATAGATAGAGTTGCCAATGTCCAGGTGGCGTCTGGATATTTCCTGGGATTACAACTGATCTCCAGGTGACAGAGAGAAGTTCCCCTGGAGAAAATGGCCCCTTTGAAAGGTGGGTTCTATGGTTCCCAAACCCTGCCCCCCTCTGGCTCCGCCCTGAAAATCTCTAGATATTTCCCATCCTTACTCATAGAGCACTTGGCTATGCTGCCACGAGGCTTGTTGAATTTCTGTTTTCTTTTGAGATGCTCCTTCCCGACGGGCTGAATTCTGCCTGCTTCCTTTAGCTTTCTTTTAGCCAGTTATGCTGCCCATAATCCCAGCTGGTAAGGGGGACATAGTCAATCCACCCATTTCTTCATACCTCTCAGACGGGTAATTCAATCTGTTTTGTGCAGCGTGGCTGGACCCACTAAAACCACGAGTAATGTTTATACAATCTCAGATGCTGCAAGTACAGCACCAGGGACTGGACTGCTAGTGTGCACGTAGGTTCCTATCCAGAAGGTGACGCGAATGCAGATACCTGCCTCTAGCACTGCCACCAAATCTGCCTATCCAGGTTATCTGGTCGTTTTTGCCAGGCTAGCAAAACTCCTTCAGAACACCTTCCACCTGCACATTAGATTTCATAGTGGGATTAGAGGGGCATACAGGAAATTAATTTATGGCGGGTTGATTTATAAGATCCTGATCTGGATAGCAGCCGCAAAGTCCATGGTTGCTATGCAGAGGCAGGCAGCGTCAAACCACCTTTGAATGTCTCTTGCCTCCCATCCTTGATTTATATGGACTCTTTAATATTATTGTAGCCAGGGTGTGTGTGTTTTTTGTAGAAAAAGCCCAGCAGGAACTCATTAGCATAACAGGCCACACCCAACAGCAGAAACTCATTAGCATATTAGGCCAAACCCCTGACAGCACAGCTCCCTCCAAGGATCAGCTTCCCCAGGGGCCCTGTGGCTTGTGAGGCGCATGGGGAACCCGAGGAGGGGAGGCAGTTTAAACTGCCTTCCCTCCCTGGATTGGCTTGGCTTCCCCAGACTCTGCGTGGCTTGCGAGGCACTTGGGGAACCGGGGGGGGGGGAGGCAGTGGCTGTAGGCGTGGCCACTTCAGAAGCCAGCTGGAACTCCGTTCCTGTGGGTTCCTGCTCAAAAATAGCTCTAATTGTAGCACATGTTTAGAATTGTATTCAGATGAGGTTTACATTAGATTCAAAACAGGGCTAGCCTGTGCTATCCTGGTCAACTTTTTTTAAAAAAAAAAGTGGAAAAACCAGCACCCTTCCAATTTGAAAACACACACAACTACAGAACACAGTGTACATATAAAGTAACTTTTGAACAAGGGTGTGTGTGTGTGTGGAGTTGACAGCAGTTGTCGTTTTAGCATCTTCGCGGAAACTTGTTCTGCATACGGAATCTTTTCTCACCTCAGATTGCGGTGGCTTCTGTTTTCATCCAAATTTCCTGCCATTCACTCTCCAACAAAACCTGCTCAGAGTGGGCTGCAATTTCGCGTTCTGCCAGATTGGAAGGCATATGGGATATGCACAGTTCCACACCATAGCACTATACAGGGCACCCAAGAGAATGCTACCCTAGCCGGGGACTAGATGGAGACTCAGAATGCTCCTTGGAAGCCTTGTCATTCAAAAGAAAATGAACACACAAAGCTGGCATATACTGGCTTGGATCTTGACTAGATTTCCTGTAGGTGCAAGAACTGCTTCAAATGGAACATAGTTTACTCTAGGGCTGCCAACCTACAGGTGACACCTGTAGATCTCCCACTATTACAATTGATTCCCAGACACGCAAGATATGTTCCCCTGGAAGAGAAGAGAAGAAGAGATTGGATTTATATCCCACCCTTCACTCACTTGGAGTCTCAGAGCGACTTACAAACTCCTTTCCCTTCCCCTCCCCACAACAGACACCCTGTGAGGCAGGTGGGGCTGAGAGAGCTGTGAGACAACTGTCCTTGAGAGAACAGCTGGTACAGAGCTATGGCTTGCCCAAGGTCATCCAGCAGGTGCAAATGGAGGAGTGGGGAATCAAACCTGGTTCTCCCAGATTATAGTCCGCGCACTTAACCACTACACCAAACTGGAGAAAATGGCTGTTTTGAAGAAGAAGAAGGGTTGGGTTTATACCCCACCCTTCACTCAGAGTGGTTTACAATCTCCTTTCCCATCCACTCCCCACAACAGACACCCTGTGAGGTAGGTGGGGCTGAGAGAGCCCTGAGAGAACTGCTCTTGAGAGAAGAGCTCTGAGAGAACTGTGAGCTGGCTTCATGTGGAGGAGTGGGGAATCGAACCCGGTTCTCCAGATTAGAGTCTGCCGCTCTTAACCACTACACCATGCTGGCTCTATAGCATTATACCCTGCCAATGGTCCATCCCCTCCCCAACGCCTGCACTGAGCCAACCCTTCTCCCAAATCAACAGATATGTGGATAGCACCAGTTATGTATCATTTATGTGAGTGTCTGACATTGGTGCTAAGAATATTACTGAAGTTTGTGAACTTACTGGTTTAGACGTGCATTTTCCCCATCAGGATGAAATTGCAATGCCCCCACTCCCATCAGTGCCCTGACCTGGATAGCCCACCCTAGCCCAGTCTTGTCAGATCTCAGAAGCAGGGTCAGCCCTGGTTTGTGCTTGGATGGGAGACCACCAAGGAAGTCCAGGGTTGCTATGCAGAAGTCCATCAGTGACTATTAGCCACAAGGTATAGATAGGAACTCTCAGTCTGGGGCAGGTGATGCTCTGTATTCTTGTTGCTTGGGGGGGCAACAGTGGGAGGGCTTTTAGTGTCCTGGCCCCACTTCTGGACCTCCTGATGGCACCTAGTGTTTTTGGCCACTGTGTGACACAGAGTGTTGGACTGGATGGGCCACTGGCCTGATCCAACATTGGCTTCTCTTATATTCTTATGTCATCTCTCTTGCCTTGAAAGCTCTACATGGTCACCATAAGGCAACTGCAGTTTAGTAGCACCTTCTGACACCTCTCATCATACTAATAACATTTGATAGGGCCATTAAAACTATTTGCATCAATTATGTATACATCACAGATAGCATAAGAGTGATGTTCAAACGCCACTGAAGAAGGTAACACATTTATGTATGTATGTATGTATGTATTTATTTATTTATTTGTACTCCACCTTTTTCCCCATGCTCCCTCTAAGCTGTGGAGTCTTGTGAGCAAAAATGCTTCTTTCTGAGCTACTGGCATTAAAGTTTTGAGCGAGCAATTTGGATGCTGCATACATTAGTTAGCTCTGGAGCCATCCTTCCTGAGCTGAGACAAAAATGTGTGAGCCGGAGGCTAAAAAACTGTGGGCTAGCTCACACTAACTCAGCTTAGAGGGAACACTGGTGGGGACCCAAAGAGACTTACATCATACTCCTCTCCTCCATTTTATCCTCACAACAACTCCGTGAACCCTATTAGGTTGAGAGTTTGTGACTGGCCCAGGGCCACCCAGCAAGCTCCCCATAGCACAAATGGGGATTCAGACTCAGGTATCCCAGATCCTAGTCCAACCCTCTAGCCACTATACCACAATAGTTCTCAAATCGTCGACACCGTCAGCAAAAGCAGGCGACCCAAAACCGTTTGTAACTGCCACTTACGAAAAGACATGGAAGGTGACCTTATCTGTGCATTTTGAACTGGTACAAGGGACAGATCAACCTGGGTAGCTGCGTTAGACTTTCTGTAGCAGTAGAAAAAGAGCAAGAGTCCAGTAGCACCTTAAAGACAATCAAAATTTGTGGCAGGGGAAGAGCTTTCGTGAGTTTGAAGGAGTGAGCAGTGATTCATGAAAGCTCATCCCCTGCCACTAATTTTGTAAGAATCACAGAATCACAAGCGTTGGACCGGGCCATACAGGCCATCTAATCCCACCCCCTGATCAATGTAGGATCAGCCAAGAGCATCCCTGACAAGTCTTTCTCCAGCTGCTCACCACCTCCCTAGCCATCCGATTCCACTGTTGCACAATTCTGACTGTCAAAAAGTTTTACCTAACGTCCAATCAGTACCTTCCCTCCCTTAATTTAAACCCATTCTTGTGAGTCCTCTCCTCTGCTGCCCAGAGGAACAGCTCTCTGCCCTCCTCCAAGGGACAGCCCTTCAAATATTTCAAGAGAGCCATCCTGTCCCCCCTCAGCCTCCTCTTCTCCATACTCAACATTCCCAGGTCCGGGGGTCCTTTCGAGCAGGAGCTCTGGGGAGCGCAGCTCCGGGAGTTGGTGCCAGCCCCCCCACCCCCCGCGGGGGACTGCCTGCTTGTGTCATGGCTGCAGCAAAATGACCCCATCCCCAGGAAAGGTCCTTGTTCCTCCCACCAGCCTTCTGAAGGCTTCAGCCACCACTGAAGCTAAACTCCCAGAATAGTGGTATTTCTGAGGCTTGTCCCCTCTCTGCCAGCTCTTTCTTTCTTTCTTTCTTTCTTCCTTCCTTCCTTCCTTCCTTCCTTCCTTCCTTCCTTCCTTCCTTCCTTCCTTCCTTCCTTCCTTCCTTTTCCTTCCTTCCTTCCTTTTTTTCTTCCTTCCTTTCTTTCTCTCTTTCTCCTTCCTTCCTTCCTTCCTTCCTTCCTTCCTTCCTTCCTTCCTTCCTTCCTTCCTTCCTTCCTTCCTCTCTCTCTTTCTCTCTTGCCTTCTGACATACTTCTGGTGATGTCAGGTGGTGTAGCATATGCAAATAAGTTATGCTAATGAGTTATGTTAATGAGCTCCTGCACCTCTTTTTCTACAAAATGACCCCTGCCCAGGTCCCTCAGCTTTTCCTCCCAGGGCTTGGTCTCGAGGCCCCCGATCATCACAGTCTTTAAGGTGCTACTGGACTCTAGCTCTTTTCGACTGGTACAAGGGTGCTAGGCTTGGGTGTATTTTGATTCAAGTGCCCTCTGCTTTGCCCCCGAAGACACGTCAGCTTTATGAACCACTGTGAAGCTGCTGAACTGCTGTATGGCTCACATTGCACGGACCAGCCCATGCAAAACTATGAGGCTTTTCTATCCCGCGACGACCTAAAAGCATGTGACATTCTCAGGGACTAATCGAATTGGAGTTTGATGAGTCCTTCCTATTTGATCAAAATGAAACCACCCCATCAAACGGAGCAGGGTGGTAATGTAGTGGGCCGTCCCCACCTGCCGTGCCTGGCATAGTCTTTCATCTCCCTGCACTTAACTTTTAGTGCTGAGAACAAAGGTTATGCAATCCCCGCCGCATCAAATTGATGGAACGGTGAGGAGGAAGCATGGTTCAGCTGCAATTCTTCCTTACATTATTTTCCTTTAAAAAAAAAAAGAAGTCTCCTAAGTGTTTTGGTTCTCTTAGAGCTGTGTCATACACCGTTAAAAGCTCCACTTGTGAATTCCAGTCGTCTTTTGATATACCTGGAGCCTGGATTTTGTTGGCGGACTGTTTACCATCTGGTAGGCAAAACTTGCATGGAAAATGACCTCATGTGCTTCTATACAAGGCTCAGAAGAAGAACAGCAGTGCCTCATGGCGAAGTTACTGTAATCAGACATTCTGGCGGGATACGGTTCTGGTGATTTAAAAGTGCTTTGCACATGTGAATGCATCTTGGGTAGGGGTGCCGGCAGTGTTCGTCTGGTTTTGTCCATTTCAGAGCAAAGGAAAGGGGTTGTAGAATCACCTCCCCCCGCTTCTTTGAATTAGAAGAAGAAGAGATTGGATTTATAACCTGCTCTTCACTCCCCAAGGGAGTCTCAGAGCGGCGTACAAACTCCTTTTCCCTTCCCCTCCCCACAACAGACACCCTGTGAGGTAGGCGGGGCTGAGAGAGCTCTTTCCCAAGCTGTCCTTGAGAGAACAGCTGGTACAGAGCTATGGCTTGCCCAAGGCCATCAAGCCAGGTGCAAGTGGAGGAGTGGGGAATCAAACCCGGTTCTCCCAGATTAGAGTCTATGCAGTTAACTAACTACACCAAATTGGCTCTCAATTAGATGATAGTTAGTTAGTTAGTTAGATAGGTAGGTAGGTAGGTAGGTAGGCAGAGAAAGACAGACAGACAGACAGACAGACAGACAGACAGACAGATAGATAGATAGATAGATAGATAGATAGATAGATGCTTGGACTGGCAGCAGCTCTCCAGGGCTTAAGGTCAAGGTCTTTCATATCACTTACACCTGAACTTTTTAACTGGAGTCGCCAAGGATTGAACCTGGGACCTTCTGTATGCCGAGCACACACACTACCTAGGCTTCCCAAGTCCCCCTGTTTGTCCAGAACCTACAAGGAGCCTACATGCCACCGTCAGCTCGACAGAGGCACACAGCCAGACAAATTACAGGGGGAGGCAGGGGAAATTACCATAGCATTGTTTATCAAATGAGTTCAAATTGAAAACGACAATCGATTTTAAGGGAGTTGAATACAGGGGCTGACAATCCTCCTCGGTAATGACATGCTCCGAAGAGCCTCCTCTTTAGAAACGTTGACAGAGGTTGGGCGAGCGATGACAGCCGTCAGCTCCAACCGCAGCACTTAATATATTTATTCCAGTGGGCACCGAGGCTGGCTCTCCATTCGAAGGAAGCCGGCGTGCTGTGCTTTGGAAACGGCCGTCCTCAACCGTCATTTCAACTGAGGAAGACGTTTCTAGCGATGCTGAGGTTATCTGTGCATGCATCTCAGGTGTAACTAAGCTTCTTTGCTGGTAATCATTTCTGTTGGTTTCTAAGATACCTTTGTGGACTCATTACAGGCATTCCTTGACATTTTCTGCCAGAGTCTTAAACACTCACACGCCTCCAGAGGAGAACATAATATCTCAGAGTCAGTGCTCTTGATGTTGAGCATACTAAACCACAAGTATCGACTAAGGGCATCCTCAGACAACGAGAAAGGGCTTTTCAGGCCACTGAGTTCTGAGAATATAGAACTGGCAGCTTTCTATGGAATTAAGGGGAAAAGGCTCCTTGCCCTCTTCAGAAATGATTCTTTTGGCCATGGAAATTGAAGGTGTGTGGGGGGGGAGACAAAGATTTTCCATGGAGTGGCTTCTCTTTCCCCTCTGATATTGTCCATCATCAGAAACAGAGGACAGTCTTATGCAGAAGAAAAGAGCAAGAGTCCAGTAGCACCTTAAAGACTAACAAAATATATTGCAGGGTATGAGTTTTCGTGAGTCACTGCTCACTTCTTCAGACACAGCTGGAAGGGGAGTCCATCTTTATTGGGAAGTGGAGTGATTCCAGGGAAATGAGAATAGCAGGTGAATGACAATAGCAGGTATGATTGGATTTAGGTGAGATATGGAGGGATAATATGCGAGGAGAAATCAGCATTGGCAATGAGACAGGAAACCTAGGTCTCGATTCAGTCCAGGAGGATGCATTGTCTTGAGCTTCGTTATCAGTTGCAATTCAGCAGACTCTCTTTCTAATCTCCCTTTGAAATTCCTTTGTAAGACCATTTCCGCAGTGGTGACATTCCCCACATTGACATTTTTAAAACTGTGCATTTTGTGAAACTTTCCACAGTAGATTTTTTTCTCACCAGGTGCAGACCGGAAGTTTTCTTCTTTTTACCCCGCGTTTTCAGAATCCTCTGTTTTAGTGAGTTCTGAAAACACGAGATAAGAAGGAGAAAACCTACTCTGGAAATTTTCACATAGCACACTGTTTAAAAGACGTCTATGTGGGGAATTTGATTACTGCAGAAATGGTATATACTGGTACTTTTAGGTCAGCATCTGAATGTTCTGGAAGGTTAAAATGTCCCCCCACGTTTTTTTTGAATGTTGTGGTTCCAAGTGTCAGACTTATGTCCATCCTAAGCAGAGTTGTATGCCCATCGACTACAAGGGATTTACAAAGGTGCACCTCCATTTATGACTGCAAGCCTTAACATGTTTACTCAGAAGTAAATCCACTTGAGTTCAGTGGGACCCCTGACAGCTTGCTTACGATTGCACCCATGATAACCTCATTCCTTTAACACTTATAATTCAGCAGATAAGTTACTGTGGAATTATTTTTGCCAGTGTGGAAATGATTTGAATTTCACCCCCGTACAGGGTTGCAGCTTATTGCTTTCTAGTTAATCCTCCCCCAAATTCCCATTCCCCCCCAAAAAAAACAGACAGACAAAAACCAGGATCCTCCCCATCTCTGTGGCTTCATTTATGGGAATTTTGTCTCTAATAGCAAACCCCCCCCCCATGCATTTGATTTGAAGTAGTGAGGAAACAGGTTGTCCAAAGGGTTTCAGTATTTACTGGATTCTTTAGCCACTGGGTTATAAACAAGCAGGGCCAATCTAGTTGGCCACTGTGGGAAACAGGGCGCTCAAGTGTATGGTCCTTTGTCTTGTTCATGATGCTAGATTGTCGGCCCCACTTGATGCAAACATTGGGCATGGCTTGAACATGTAACAGTACGGTGAGGATTTTTGCTTGTTGGGGGAGCAGACGCATTCCCTCCTCTCCTCTGTACAGATAGCATCAGAAATGATAAAGATTTCTCATTTGGGCATCTGACTACACAGACACCCCGATACGTTCAGTATCTGGAGTGGAGAGATAGGGTGAATCAGGTGTATGGAGGGCTGACATCTGCATGTAGCGATAGTGTCATATTGGATGGTGTCTGCCTGATGTAAGAAACATGGACGCGCCATTTTGATGGCCAAACAAAGAATTTGCTGGCTCAGTAAATGTCTGAACTGGGCTTGATTATTGGTATCTGCACAATGCTATTTGCTGTTTGGGAAAACATTTGAGATACACCATGTTATCTTTGGAAGACACTGCCGAATCACTGGAGCTTTGGCATTATCCACAAGTTTGTGCTTTTTACAGCCTTAACCTGAACCTTTTTTTACCAGTATTAAACTAGAATAATCTTCCTTTGATTGCTCAGATTTGTTCAGATGCTTCCTCAAAACACTTAACATGAGATGTCACCTGGTGAATGCATGAAACTTCCTTATCCTGAATCAGACCATTGGTCCATCAAGGGTGGTATTGTCTTCTCAGACTGGCAGCAGGTCTCCAGGATCTGAGGCTGAGGTCTTTCACATCAGCTGCTACTTGATCTTTTTACCCGGAGATGCCAGGGATTGAACCTGGGACCTTCTGCATATAAAGCAGAGGCTCTTCCAATGAGCCAGTGAGTCCCTATTGATGCCCACTGGTGCATCAGTATCCAAATGCATGTGCTCTCGCTGTGACATGAAAGAAAATAATCAGGAATTTTAGAACCTGAAATGCGACAGAGACCCTTTCAGACTGGCAGCTTGCTCTGGAGAATCCGAGGAGTCAAGCCTTAAGGGTTGACTTCGCAGTCACACACATTCCCTCTGCACTGGTTGCCCCCCTCCTCCAGTTTATTTATTTGGGTATTCTGTATGCATTCTGTGTCTACAAGCAAAACCTGCATTTTTTGCCTAATTAATATGGAAATATCATATGGCATTTCTGTGGGAGGCACCCAAAGGTTTGTTTTTTAAAAAAAAATAAATACAGCATTGTCGTACCACAGTTAAAACCTTTGACTGCAGACCCAACCCTTCCCTCCCTCCCTCCTGCCATGATTCTGCAAAAAGAAAGGGAAGGGAGGGGACAATCCAGGCCCACAGATACAAGACTGACACATTTGGGTGCAGGGAATCCCCAAGTCCTTTCTATTTACTGATTCCTTCTTATGCGCTCTCTGGCTTTTTAAAAGTTTGCCGCAGTGGGAGGACACGTCCTCTTTTGACTTTGGAGAAGGAGGGAAAGAAAACAGAATGGGGAGGGGGCATCAGCCTAAAGAGAGAGAGGCAGAAACAGGGGAGGGCAGTGGGCAGCACTTAAATACCTACAGAAACAATTCTACTTTAGAAAGTATTAGCAATTCGAAAGTGGGTGAGAACAAAGGATTGCAGCAAAGGGAGTTTTGGTAGCTGCAGGGGAGCAGTGTGCTGGAAGCGGTATATGAATGCAGATTCCTGTAAAACAAATTCAGAAATAAGAAAAGGCCCCAACGCAAACTGGAAGAGAATGCAGAATGGAAGAATAGGATGCACTCAGAAACCAAGGCAAAATACAGGTGCAGAGAGAGCCGAATTTACAACTAATGGCAGACACGACAAATCGAACAAAAAAAGGAAGGAAAATGGCCACCCACTGCTGGCTTATCTATTAGCCCACTGGGATTTATTAGGAAGGTATTCAGCAGGTATCCTTAAAAATGGAAGACAAACACAGATCGGCAGTGGAAAGTGCTGTTAAAGCTCAGCCAATTTATGGTGACACTGTAGGGTTTTCAAGGCAAGGGAAGAACAGAGGGGACTTGTCGTCGCCTGTCTCTGGGCGCGATCATACGCACCCATTAGCCGCATGAGAGGGACAATTCACCAGCGGATCAAAGCGGCGTGATCACACCAGCACATCTGGGAAGTGTCCCGCAACCGTCAGCAAGCCGTCACAAGCTGTTTTGATCCACCAGAGAAGCGAAGTTAAAAAACAAAAAAAAAAACTACTAGGGAAGCTCCGATATCAAACGGTTTGCTGCGGGCCACAGCCGGACTTTCCCCGTGTGATCGCTCCAGCGCAAACTTGTGGTGTTGGGGATAATCTGATCAGGCTATCCTGACGCCATGCCTGTTGTTTTTTTCCCCTTCTCAGTATGTGTATCATCGCATACTGCCAGTGGAAGACCCCAGGTTGGAGAGGCGATTCATCGATCCCCTGTTTAAGCGAATAGGAAATGAATGACCAAAACTAAAACTAAAACTCGCCAGCGGTTGCATCTGATCATGCAGTGGCGAGTTGCGCCAGCGGCTTCACCGACCTGTGTGATCATGCAACTGCAGGGCAAATTGCTCCGGGGCAAAATAGCCTTGCTTCCCCTCCCCCCCGGGATTATCTTTCTCGTGCGGCCGCAGCCCTTAGTAACCCTGGACTTCTTTGGAGGTCTCCCATCTAAATGCTAACCAGAGCTGACCCTGCTTAGCTTCAAATATCTGACAGGATCAGGCTAGCCTTGGCCACCCAGGTCAGGGCAAACTCACATCACCAGCTAAGAATAACAACTTGTTGTACTAACTATGAGTTACTGGTGGAACTTCATCTGAGCCAAGGCTTAGCCCCTTGAGGTTTGAAGCAATGATGGAAGCAGATGTTGTTTCTGAGCTTGCACAGAACTGTCTCCTGCACTTCTAGATTGGGGAAGGGTTCAGATGTCTTGCCGGCACGTCGAGTCTCTTCACCTCTCAATCAGACACCAAGCATCAGTGATTGGCTGGACAAAAGCAATTCATATTTGCTGTTCCCAGAGGGTATGGAAATATGTACTAAAAAGGTACAGTCTGTCCTGACATTTCTCCTAGCATCCAACGCACATCCAGACCCACAAAATGCAAGTATAGCGCTTGGATGGCAGCACTTTCGTTGCCTGCACTGAATGCAGTTGGCACTTGCTTGTACAGTGATAGACGTATGACACTCTTGAGGCTGATAAACACCTCGCTTAGCATATAGTGATGGATAGCTGGTGACTTAAGGGGCTGTTTTCTTTCTTTGTTTTGCTTGGCTTGCTTGGGACATATCATAGGAGTTTTTACTGGTTTCTTTTCAGTGATATAGGGGAGCCGCAGTGGCTCGGAGGTTAAGACGCTGAGCTGCAGACCGCAAGGTCTGTAGTTCGGCTGTTCGAGACCTGAGTGCCATGTGACGGAGTGAGCTCCCGTCTCTGGCCCCAGCTCCTGCCAACCTAGCAGTTCGAAAGCAAGAAATTGCAAGTAGAAAAATAGGTACCGCGTTGAGTCATGCTGGCCACATGACCACAGAGACATCTTCGGACAGCCCTGGCTCTTCAGCTTGGAAACTGAGATAAGCACCGCCCCCTAGAGTCGGATTTGATTGGCTTTCGAGCAAAAGAAACGTTTACCTTTAACCTTTCAGTGATATATTATTGTGACTTAATTGGGACTAAGGATCTTCTAAAGATTCTTCTCCCCCATCCTCTAGGCTAAAATGGGGAACCCTTGATGGTGATAAAGAAGAGGAAATAAATGGTTTGCATTAGGTAGAATGAAAGGAAACGGAAATCACATGTTAAACTAAAGTACTTAGAGAACTGTAGTCCCCACACATGAAGCAGGGTAGGACAGCTACCAAGGCCCAGCACTCTTGGTGGGCCCCACTGCTGCTGACTCCCCCCCACACCTTCCCTGCCACTTGACTGCATGACCTTCCAGTTTGGAGTAGTGGTTAGGAGCGTGGACTCTAATCCGGGAGAACTGGGCTTGATTCCCCACTTCTCCACCTGCAGCTGCTGGTGTGACCTTGGGTCAGTCACAGTTTTTTCAGAGCTGTTCTCTCAAGGACAGTTCTTGGGAGAGCTCTCTCAGCCCCGCCTACCTCACAGAGTGTCTTTTGTGGGGAGGGGAAGGGAAAGGGATTGTAAGCCGCTCTGAGACTTCTTTGGTTAGTGAAGGGCGGGGTATGAATCTAACCACCTCCTCCTCCTCCTCTTCCTCCTCCTCCTCCTCCCCCATCTGTTTGCTTGAAGTGCTCTGCCAGCTGCCCAGCATCACTTGGGAAAGGCTGTGGGGCACAGTGGAATTCCTAGCTGCACGCACCAGCCAGTTAGGGTTGCCAGCCTCCAGGTGGGGCCTGGGGATCTCCCGCCTTTACAATGGATCTCCAGGTGACAGAGATCAGCTCCCCTGGAGAAAACGGCTGCTTTGAAGGGTAGACTCTGTGGCATTGTACTATTCTGAGGCCCCTCCCCACCCCCAAACCCCACCCTCTCCTGGCTCCACCCCCAAAGTCTCCAGGTATTTTCCAACCTAGACTTGGCAACCCTACAGCCAGTGCAGTTGGGAAAAGGGCATGCAGGCTTTGGGAGGGCTTGCCAGTTGGAGAAGGTGGGGGGGGGACCAAGGTGGAAAGGTTTGGGGGCTGGTGGTGGGCAGGTAGGGGCCTGTGAGCACCATCTGTCCAGGACCTCTTCAAAACCTGGAACTGGCCCTGAAGCAGAGGGCCATTGTTGGACCTGTCCCCTGATAGGCCTGGGACACAAGGCCCTTGGAAATGAGAGCTTGGTCAAAGGCCTCCTGTAACCTGGCTGGTGGAAGGGAAGGCCAGTAGGTCTATTTAACATCATCCTTGAAGCCACACTTGAAGCCCACCCATAAGAAGAACAGTGTGGGCTTTAAGCTGGTTGCTTGTAAACTGAGCGGGACTTTGGTAGGGAGGTCTTCTCCAGTTTGCTTAAAAGACTAAGGTTGGGGAGGATTCATTTGTATTAGGTGCTTGGAGTTAAGTAGACCGGCCGGTATACTACAGCATCTGAAGGAGGCACTGAAGTTAGGGTTGCCATCCCCCCAATGGGGGCAGGGGTACCCCTGATTTTGGCCCCCCCAATCCACCCACTGGCCAGCTGCCAGTGGGGGGAGCCCCATCTCCAAAGAGGTCCATGGCACCCAACATGCCTGGCTCAATGACATCACCTGGAGGTGACATCATCACGCTGGGCATGTCACAGGGGGATGCTCTAGCATTTGGCCCAAAACTCTATGGTGATCATAGAGTCTTGGGCCAAACTCTAGAGCATCCCCCCACAACTTGCTCAGTGGGATGATGTCACCTCCGAGTGACATTATCACAGATGCACACCGGAGGATCCCAGAGAAGAGCCTGGAGTCCCACCCCCCTCCCAGGCCAGGTAATGGTAGGGACCTGGCAACCCTAACCCAGTCCTATGACTTCCCATAGCCTGGGGGTCTGAGGAGGGAGATTCCTTGGGCTGGCCAGCATCACATATGCTTAGGGTTGCCAACTGATGTGCTGAATCTCATAAGGAGATTATGGTACTGCTCAGGATCTCTTAGAAGACCGTTGTGGGCAGCTGAGGAACAATATGTGGCAATGCTGTTGGACCAAGTCTGGGCCTGGGGTTGGGTTGCCAATATAGGTACAAGATAGACTGATGATAAAATTTGAATTTTAAAATGTCAGAAGTAAGGATCATTGTGTTTTATAGAGAATGTCCTGAAAATTGTTATGAAGGGCATAGGCGTCAACTATGGGGGGGCTCAAGCCTCCCCCGAAATTTCCCAGGGGGGACTGAGCCCCCCCCAGGAAAACGGAGTGCCCACCACTGCCTCTCTCTCTCTCTTCCCCCCCCCCCTGCCTGGCTGCCTCCATCCCTCCATCTGTCCAGGGGCCAGCTAAGCAAATGCCCAGCTGGCCCCTGGGCGGATGGAGGGACAGAAGCAGGAGTGGCCAGGTGGGGGAGGGGAGAGGCAGCGGCGGGGCAGCGGCGGAGAGAGGCAGCGGCGGCGGGGACACACAAGAGCCCCCGCGCACACAAGAGCTGCCGCTTCCACCGCCATCTCTCTCTCTCCCCCCCCCCGGCTGCTTCCATCCCTCCCTCCCTCTGCCCGTCCAGGGGCCAGCTAAGCAAATGCCCAGCTGGCCCCTGGACAGATGGAGGGAGTGATGGAAGCAGGAGTGGCCAGGCGGGGGGGGAGAGGCAGTGGCGGCAGGGACAAGGTCCCACTGTGCGCCCCCCCCCCCCCGGGAATTTTAAAACTCGATGCCCCTGATGAAGGGTATGTTGGGGAGAAATAATGTTTTATTATTTGATGTATTTTTGCAATGTGTAGTAACTTTAGAGATACATGTCTTGTTATATAATCCCTTTTTTCTTCTATATCACTTTTACTGCTATTATGGGTTTTTTTAAATAATAAAAAAACATATTAAAACACAGAATATAATTTCATAGGGTTGCCGGCCCCCTGGTGGGAGCAGGGAAAGCCCCACTTTAACAGGCTTTTGCCCACCACCAGCCAGCTGGCCAGAAGGGGGAATCCTACCCGCCCCCCACTGACCTTGTGGGGCCTACTTCCAGTTTCTGGCCTACTTCTGGTGGTGGTGGTGGGGTGACACTCTGGTTTTTGGACAAAACTGTGTGGTTTGGAGTCAAATTAAGCATAGAATTTTGCCCCAAACCAGAGTGTTACCCCTCACTGGAAGCTGGTTCAAAGCCAGAAGTAGGCCTGAAAATGTCCAACAGTGAGAGACCCCCAGTGGACAGGTCAATTGACCTGGCAACCCTATAATTTCAGTTTGAATTAAGGTCTGTTGGTCAGTGGATGTGGTTCAAGCAGAAGGTCCCAGGGTCAGTTTCCAGCATCGTCAGTTAAAAGGACCAAGAGGTAGATGATGCGAAAGATCTCAACCAGGGAGCTGCCAGTCAGCGTAGACAAGACTGACATTAATACACCAACAGAATGACTCAGTATGAGGCAACTAGCCGCCTAGAGCCGGTCCGCTGGCTAGGCGGGATATAAATCGAAATAATAAATAAATAAATAAACTTCCTTTTTGTCAATGTTTGTTCCAATGGACTCCTAAAAAGCTTAGATTCGAGGCTTCGTGTAATTGTGGGGAAGTCCATATAAGCTCTGGAAGTTTGTAGGGAAATAACAAAAAAAAAAGTTGTGCGATCCTTGTGCATTTCTGACCAAGCTCCAGGAAGTTTCCAAACCTGTAGCTTTGCAAAGCCATTCTAATATGTTCTAGTCGTCCCCCCCCCCCCCCCCCCCAGCTTCTGGGTTTTTTCCCCCCAAATCGGTTTCAAAAGGCTAAGATGGAACTTTCAGCTGCTACCGTAATAGCTGGTTTGCATGCAGTTGTCTTTCTTCCCCCCCCAAGTTACTCTCCCCGCCATGGTAGAAAAACCATGAAATCCTAATTCAAGGCATGGTGTCCTGTGATGCTTCCAAGAGCCGATATTGCTCCTCTGATCTGAAAGAAGAGAAATCGTGTAGGATTCTCTGATCATTGTTGTTTTACACTTCAGGACAGTGATGTTATCTGACCCAGGCAGCTCTAGAGGGTCCCCCCCCCCTTCTTTTTTTTTTTGTTCTTTCTACATGAAGCAAAACACCAGCTCTTAAGTGTCAATTTTGCTAAGTGGACCACTTTGATATACTTGAGAGTGAACTTCCAGTGGATTGCTTTGAAATGCTGATGAAGGACGAGGCATTTCAAAGGAGAGAAACGTAACCTTATATTAGCTAAAAATGCAGACACTGGAGTGAAGGAAGGGGAAGAAGAAAAAAGGTTCCGCCATGCCAATTTCTAGCTTTGAGAGCATTGATATTTTTAGCCTTCTACAAGGGGAAGCAGCAGGGAATTATCCTTTCTCTTTTCCATCAGGCAGTTCCCTTGGCTTAGAGGGAAGAGGAAGGCTGATGAGGACCAGTGAGTAGTGTAAACTCCTGGTGATTGCCGAGGAGCAAAATCAGAATACATCTAAAAGAGACCACTGCTGAACTTTCTGATGGGCTTGATTTGTTTAGGGTGGATTCTCATGGGGGATATTTATGAAACCTCACTGATTTTGTGTGTGTCGAGGCAAGCCCCCTTATCATTACCTATAAGGACATCAGAAGAGCTTTACTGGGTCAGGTCAGTGGTCTATCCTGTCTCTGACCGGAGTCAGAGTCCCCAGAGATCAGAAACCAACAACGTTCCTTAACCAGGATCAGTTTATTGATTACAATATTCTGTATTGCTCCAAACACTTCTCGTGTTAAGACTGCCGGTACAAAGGAGGGAAGGGTTAGATATACCAGGTTCAAACAAAGGTTGTCTGGCGGATACAAGCCAAGAAGCAACAGGTTACATTCACACTAAAACTAATAACTTTTTATCCAGCAGGAAAGCAGTGAGCTTCTCTACAGCCTCCAAGGTCAGGCCTTGTCAGTGTGGAAATTAAAGAGTCCAGGAGAATCGAAACTCAGAATACTAGAAGCCGAGGATGAGCCATCCCACCCTCCACCCTTTATGGCAGCATAGCTGACACACAGTGGGTAACAAGTTCCTCTGGAGGGTCAACAACAGAGCATAGAGCCCAAGACCTTCCCCTGGTGTTGCTTCCTGGCTCTGGGATTCAGCGGTTTAGTGCCTATGAATGTGGAAGTTCCCCTCAGTCACCATGGCTAGTAGCCATTGATAGAACTCTTTCCCATGATTCCATCTAATCCCCTTTTAAAGCTGTCTATTCCTGTGGCCATCACGACACCCTCTGGCAGCGAATCCCACATTTTAATCACTCTCTGCATAGATATTTCCTTTTGTTCTGAATCTACTGCCTATCAGCTTCACTCAATGCCCTCAAGTTCTAGTAATTTGGGAGAAGGAGGGGGGGGGAAAGTCCTCTTGGTGAACTCTCTCCACCCCATGCATAATTTTATCAACCTCTGTCATGTCCCTGCTTAGTTGTCTCTTTTCTAAACTGAAAAGTCTCTTTGGCCTTTCCTCATAGGGAAGGTCTTCCAATTGTGATGGATTCACATATACAACTTTGCTTTTGAAGCTGTTTATTACGCTGCTTATGCTTGGGCTTGCAAGACCTTGGGGCCACGAGCTTGAAACTTAGAAATTCAAGCTCAGGCCTCAGAGAACACCAGATAGAGTGTGATGTGAAGAAGAAGAAGAAGAAGAAGAAGAAGAAGAAGAAGAGAAGGAGGAGGAGGAGGAAGAAGAAATTGGATTTATATCCCACCCTTCACTTGGAGTCTCAGAGCAGCATACAATCTTTTTTTCCCCTTCCCCTCCCCTCAACAGACACCTTGTGAGGTAGGTGGGGCTGAGAGAGCTCTTTCGAGGACTACTTGTGAGAGAACAGCTCTGAAATAACTTGTGACTGATCCGAGGTCACACCAGCAGCTGCATGTGGAGGGCCAAGGAATCAAACCCAGTTCTCCCAAGGACCCGATTCAAGATCCATCGTAAATATGTGCCAAGACTGGTTTATCTAGAGTATTCTTATTACTGATCCGTTACTTGCAAACCCTAGTTCTATAGTAAAACCAGTGCCTAAAGTCTGTACTGCCCATGTAACTCGGCAGGTGAGGGGCCAGGATTCGAAGTTTGTTGGCTGGTCTGGTGATGCAGTCCATTTAGGTCTGCAGGTCTGTTTACATGGATGTTTTGTTGCCAGGGGGCACTCACAGTAGGGCTGCCAAGTCCCCCGGTAGGGCGGGGGAAACACCGATTTTTCATGCTTCCCCCCCGCTTTTTCAAAACTGGCCACCGGGGGGAGGCAATGGCTGCCAACAGGAGGGGAACGTCGGAGCCTGCCGGGCCCTCTCCCTTCCAGGCCTCTTAAAGGGAAATGTCTGAAGAGCCTGCAGTGAAAAGCCTCGCCAGACATTTCCCCTTTAAGAGTTAGCAAGAGAGCCCCGCCCAGAGATTAACGAGGGACTAAGCTCTTACTGAAGGGCCTGCTTTTGCATGCGGCTGGTGTAAGATTGAAAGGTTGCTGCTGCTGGGCCTGGGGTAAGTCCATCTGCCAGCTCTTTTCCTTCTCTCTCTCTCCCCCTCCCCCTTTCTTTCTCTTCTCTCTCTCTCTCTCTCTCTCTGTCCCCATCCAGCAGAGGTCTATCAGTGGCTATTATTAGCCACAAGGTCTAAATGGAAGTAAGTGCCTGTGCCAGCTCTTTTCCTTCTCTCTCTCTCCTTCTTTCTTTTTTCTGTCTGTCTGTCTGTCTGTCTCTCTCTCTCTGTCCCCATCCAGCAGAGGTCTGTCAGTGGCTATTATTAGCCACAAGGTCTAAATGGAACCCTTTGTCTGGGGCAGTGATGCTCTGCATTCTTGGTGCTTGGGGGGGCAACAGTGGGAGGGCTTCTGGAGTTCTGGCCCCGCTGCTGGACCTCCTGAGGGCACCTGGTATTTTTGGCCACTGTTGTGACACAGAGTGTTGTACTGGATGGGCTGTACTGGATGGGCCGATCCACTGTGGCTTCTCTCCTGTTCTTATGATATGAAAATCATATTCTGCCGAGATGAGGAAGGATTCAGTAGGGCCGTTGCTCAGTGATAGAGCATCTGCTTGACATGCAGGAGGTATCAGCCTCTTCAGCTAAAAAAGGATCAGGTAATAGGTGATATTAAAGATCTCAGCCTGAGACCCTGGAGAGCCACTACCAGTCTGAGTAGTCAGTACTGACCTTGATGGACCAATGGCCTGATTCAGTATTAGGAAACTTCATGAGTTCATGTGGAAGCATGTGGAAGCAACATCACAGGATGTGACATCACAAAATGATGTCACTTCCTTTCTCCTGGCTGCACCCCCAAAGTCCCCAGATATTTCCCAAGTTGGACTTGGCAGCCCTAACTCACAGGCAGAATCTAATTGCAGCTCCTACTAGTGTAGACCAGGCTGTAGAAGAGGAGTTCTTTCCAGTGCCAGAGAGGAGGGCCAGAATGCCACTTCTGAGAAGGTGCCTACCAACAACTGTTTTTGTAAAGACTTTTTAAAAAATAAATGAGCCATTTTTAATCATTACTTGATCAATCAGTGACATTGCTATAATCAATTATCGTATTTTTCACTCCATAAGACACACTTTTCCTCCCCAAAAAAGTGGGGGGGGGGGAGTGTGTGCGTCTTATGGAGCGAATATGGAGCTTTTCTTACCTGTAACAGGGCTCTTTCTTCAGCAGGAACGCAGGGGAACGCCATTCAGGCTGGCATCCCAGCCTTCCCCGCCCCTCCCTGCTGGGCCTGAGCTGTTAAGACTTAAAAGGGAAACGGCAGGAAAAATCCCACCAGGCTAAGTACTCTTTCCCTTTAAGTGCTTCCCCCCTTTAAGACAGCCAGCAGCAGAAAGCCCCGCCCACAGATTAAGCTCCGTGGCTACTTTGCACAGAAAGGCCTGGTTTTGCATGGCATGCCGACGTCTCTCTTCTTTCCTTTCTCTATCTTTCTTCCTTCCTTCCTTCCTTTCCTTTTTTCTGTCTGTCTGTCTGTCTTTCTGTCTCTCTCTCTCTGTCCCCACCTTTCTTTCTTCCTTTCTCTTTCTCTCTCCTCCTCCTTCCTTCCTTCCTTCCTCTCTCTCTCTCTCTCTTTCTTTCTTTCTGTTTCATTTTTTCCTGTTTTCCTCCTCTAAAAACACGGTGCATCTTATGATCAGGTGCGTCTTATGGAGCGAAAAATACGGTAAAAGGTTTTTCGTTTATTCGTCTAATGAATTAACAGAACATCCTAAGAGTAATTTTTTTTCATTCTTTTTTCTTTTCTTGGAGATCGTCTTTTTTAGAGCTTGGTATATTTTAGGGGTTGCTCTTTATGAAAAAAGGGGGGGGGGACCCTGGAAATGGTGTTGCTGAGTTTAGACCGTGAATTGTAATCCTATGAATTTGTTGATTCACTTTTAATTAGCAAAATGTAAAGAATTAGGGTCTGAGTTAATCTCTTTTCAGAGATGGGTGAACGTTGCCTGGTTTAAGACAAAGTTTCACAGAAGTGAAACTTTAAATTAAAATAGTACTTCCTTCAAAGAGCGTTATGCTCGATGGATCAACATCTGCTGGTGGTTCCTAGCCCAAGGGAGGTTTGCTTAGCCTTGACCCAAACCAGGGCCAGTGTTCCCTCTAAGCTGAGTTAGTGTGAGCTAGCTCAGAATTTTTTTTAGCCTCCAGAGCAAAGTAATTTATGCAGTAATTTAATGTCAGTACCCCACAGAGTGGAATTTTTGCTCACACGATTCCACAGCTTAGAGGGAGCATTGGCCGGGGCCTTCTTGGTCCTGGCACCAAGCCTGGTGGAACACTCTCCCAGGTGAGATCCAGGCCCCTCAGGGCTTACTGCAGTTTCCCAAGGCCTGTAAAATGGAGATGTTCCACCAGGCCTATGGTTGAGGCAGTGGAGCTCTACCAGTATTGTCCTCCCCAGCGTGTTTCCAGCACATCTTTATTTTATATGATATATTCTTCTTCTTCTTCATCATCATCATCATCATCATCATTTATCTCCCCAAATGCATATAATAATGGAAAATCTATTCAACAGAAAATGGTGCAAAAATGAAGACTCCATCACTTTAATTTGCACAACAGAGAACTGAAATCAAAATGGGAATTTTTCTGATCGAAACAGGAAGGGTTAGAAATTTAAAAATCACTCCTAGCCTCTAGTTTAACTCTAGAATGAAAGTGCTGTACAGTGATTTCTATGTCCTTTCCATATAGCACCATTTTTATGATACAGTGGTAAGAACGATATAACCCAAATATTATGCATGGCTGCTTAAGAAATACAATTGCATTTTCTGTGTCAAAGAGTAAGCCATGGATGGTACCCGGGAAATTAAAATCTAATCTGGTTTTCAAGCTGCTATGAATATTCAAAATAATGAATACTGTTCCCTTGTTGAAAACTGACAAACGGGGCTGATAATTTTGTCTCTCTTTTTCTTTTCTATCTTTTCTCTTTTTTTGATGATGGGAAAAACTCATTAGAAATGTGATGTTATTAGCAGTTTTCCTTGAATTGCAAATTTCTATCACACTACAACTAGTATTGTGGTAATGATGAAATTAAATTAAATTAGCATATCATATACCATACAGCAAGAGTGTTAATGCATTATAGTAATACAAGGCAACAGATAATTGCCAGCTTAATAAGGATTTGTCCTCCGAAAAGATCATCCGGCTTGTGTCATTTCCCTGTGAGCTTTGGGGGGAGTGGGGTGGGGGGAATGTTACCCATATTGATTAGTTTTGCAAAGCAATCACAGGTTATGCTAAAGTAAATGAAAATGTTGCCTTGATTCTAGACAAATCAATACGGCCATCTTGGCTTTCGCAGTTGACATTTCAGTGGTTCGGTCAATTGTGAAGCGTAGAGAGGTATAGAGGGTGTAGAAAGGAGGGGCTGTGGTTCACTGGTAGAGCCTCTGCTTGTGGCAAATAGCCACGGATGGACCTCTGCTCCATATGTTTATAAATAAAATAATAAATTACTGAAAACATTAGGTGCCACAATGACATTTCTAGGTGCCATGGTGACCTGGTGCCTGGAATTTGTCGACCTGGGCTATAGGGCTGCCAGATTTGGACTGGAACTTGCTGGCTCTTGGGGGGGGATTGCCTGTGGAAGGAGGATTTGTGGTGGGATTTCATCTAGAATCCAAAGCTACCCATTCTCTCCAAAGGAACTGATATCTGCTGACTGGAGATTAGTTGTAAATCCAGGGGCGCTTCAGTCCTTATTTGGAGGTTGGCAGCCCTAGATGACTTTTAGAGGCAGGGCTTTTTCTGTAGTAGCTCTGTTATGTTCTCACAAGAGACCGCTCACACGGTCGGATACACATGTGGCTTGACGAAGCTACCGAGCTTCGTCCCAATAGACAATAACCAGACAGGATCCTAGTGTGGCCCAATAGGGCGCACCATATCCTGAGAGTAACCACTGTATATAGCCAATCACAAGTGTTGGGTGTGGGCACAGGTGTGGTTTGGGACGGGATTTAAGCAGAACTTCGGGTCCTGTAAACCAGTCTTGTTCTGACCTCTGAATAAAGTATGAGCTGTTTTCACTTGACTCATCTCCGACCTCAGTACTTTATAGGCTCCTTGTCCTGGGCTTTCCAACTGCTTCTTGCCTGGTGTCTCATCTTCTAACTTCAAGGCTCCAAGCAAAATCATTTTACCTAGGCATTTAGCTGCTTGTGTTGGCCAATATTCTGCTGGGCACTAGTACATTTGGGCAATGTACTAGTGCCCAGCAAAACCCAGTGTCATTGTGGCAATGCCAGCTCAACAGGACTGATGTGAAATACAGAATCAGGTTCCAAGCAAGAAGATTTGCAAACCCAGCAAATCCTTCTCTTCTTCTCCCATTATCTCTCTCTCCATCTCTTGTTGCCCCTTGCATTATTTGATTGTTAGTATTTTGGATTTTTATGCTGCTGATCACCATCCTGTGAAACAGAAGGTTGAGAGGCAGCAGATTAGTAATCATTCTACTTACCTGCATAATGTTAGACTAGCTTTTAACTCACAAGGTCTTCGTGGTAAGCAAGATAAAATGGAGGGCAATTAATAACTCTTGAAGAAGGAATAATAACTCATGGAGAATAATTGTCACTACTATGTAGGGAATTGAACATTTGACAGTAATTTTAATATTATTTCTGCCCGTTTGCTCTGTATGCATGATGGGAGAGTGAGTGAGCTATCAGACCAGACTGGTAGAAGTGGGGTGAGGTTTGTGGCATGGTAGAACACCCCCCTATGTGCTAAAGACACCAAACTCAGAGGGGATCTCAGGCGGACTCTCCTCTAACTGCCTTCCAAGTTTGACGAGGATTGGATTCATGGGGTCTGAGTTACAGCCCTCAAAGAAGATGTCCCCACCCTCCATTCTTTCCAATAGGGGGAGAGTGCTAAAAAAGCAAGGACAGCAGAAGCCCAGAAGAACATAATCAAAATCCCAGATAATCTCTGCAGCAGGTAATGAAGGTGGCGGGCATTTTTGCAAGCCCTGCAGAACCAGTGCAATGTGCCCAGCAGAACCAGGGCCATTGTGGCAATGCCAGCTCAACAGGACTGATGTGAAATACAGAATGAGGTTCCAAGCAAGAAGATTTGCAAGCCCAGCATGAACAATTAAGTGTACAGAATGCCCAGCAGTATCCAGTGCCACTGTAGCAATTTAGGTAAAAGAGGACTAATGTAAAAGCAGAGAATCCCTGCAGTACAAACTGAAGGGAGGGAAGCATTTTTGCAAGCCCAGCACAACCAGTTACAATGTGCAGAATGTCCAGCAGAACTCAGGGCCACTGGCATTGCAAGCTTAAAAGGACTGGTCTGAAAACACAGAGTCACAAATCCAGGCAAGGGGGAGGGTGGGATTTTGCTAGCTCTGTGCAAGAAAATGGGTACACAGAGGAACAAGGCAGAGGGGACCTCTTAAAACTGACATACTGTTGTGGCTAGTTTGAAACCGACAACAGTGTTTCCAAAGCTGGAGAATCCCCCCCCCCCCCCCGATTGCTGTGAAGTTTGGCAAACATTTTGTTTGAATGGAGACTGTCTGGAAATGTATTCATCCATGAACTGGCACAAACCTGCACAAATTGTTTGAAAGTTTGTGGAAAGTTCATGTCGGTTGATCTCCCACAAGATCCAGTTGATAAACCACGAACCGGCCAACATTTGTCACAAACTTTAGTTTGTGAGCCACTTCATCTCTACCTGGTATCTTCAGCTGCAGCTATCAGGGATGATGCTGGCCAATAAGAGAAGTTGCCCCGTGTGGTATCTTCCCAGTGTTTCTCGTGGAATTTAATGCTGTCTTTAGAATCACATGAATGTTTAATATATTTTCACCATTATATAATCATGTTCGTGCTCACTGCAATCTGCTTTTCTCTCCCTCTCTTTCCTTCTTGTAGTTCCACCATGGTTTATAAATCATCCTTCGAATCTCTATGCCTACGAGAGTATGGACATCGAGTTTGACTGTGCTGTCTCTGGGAAACCAGTCCCTACTGTGCAATGGATCAAGAACGGAGAAGTCGTCATTCCTAGTGATTATTTTCAAATAGTGGTAATTATTTTTATAACATTCCTCAAGAAAGCAGTCAACAAAAATAAATAAATAACCTGTACAATGCAGTTGTCATTGAGTCTAATTGTGTAATCTGCCTTTTCAGTGAGACCAAATTAGGGTATACTGCCAGTTCGTGAGGAAAACTAACCAAGCCTCTTTCTTTTGGGGTAGCTTTTCCAATGTTTTCTGGAGTATACCAGACTCCTTTACACACTTTAGATCAGTTTATCCCAATTTGGCACCCATCGACACCATACTGACAGTTTGGTGTAGTGGTTCAGTGTGCGGACTCTAATCTGGGAGAACTGGGTTTGATTCCCCACTCCTCCACTTGCAGCTGCTGGATGACCTTGGGCAAGCCATAGCTCTGTACCAGCTGTTCCCTCAAGGACAGCTTGGGAAAGAGTTCTCTCAGCCCCACCTACCTCACAGGGTGCCTGTTGTGGGGAGGGGAAGGGAGAGGAGTTTGTAAGCCGCTCTGAGACTCTCTTGGGTAGTGAAGGGTGGGGTATAAATCCAGTCTCCTCCTCCTCCTCCTCCTCCACCTCCTCTTCTCCTTCTTCTTTTCTGGTGCCTGCCACATTTTTTTTTACAAAATGGAGAGGCAAATTAAATTAAAAACAACCCGCCGAATTGCTTTAGCAGCAGCTGCCACAAAAAGCACAAAGCTGTGTGTACACAAGAAAACGTTTTTAAACAATATGTTCACTTAAAACCATGTGTTCCTTCTAAGCAGAGCTTAACATTTTTAAACAACATGTTCTCGTTAATCGGAACTTCTGCCAGAAATTTTGAAGGGTTACTGTTAGCGTAGTACATCCTCTCACTCCCTGACATTTTGCAGTTGGGCCCGCCCCTTTTGGCAGCCATTTTGTGGTTGCACCCACCGCCCCGTGTGAGAATTCCAAAGGCACCTGTAGGCTCAAAAAGGTCACAGGGCAAAAAGACCTCTGCTTTAGATCAGCTTTGGTGGTATCTAGAACAACACTCTTAACTGGAGTGAGAAATTCAGCCAGATTTAACCTCAATCTCTGAATACAGCTTTTTTTTTTAATGCAGTGAAGAAAGTACTTTGAAAGAGCAATTCTTGGAGAATGTGAGGTGGCAGCGACTAACCTGAAGTGATAGATTTAACTCTGTGTCTACCTGATGCTTAAGAACTAGTAAAGGTTTCAAGGTAAAGGTTTCCCTTGCTCAAAAGCCAGTCAAATCCAACTCTAGGGGGCGGTGCTCATTTCCGTTTCCAAGCCGAAGAGCCAGTGCTGTCTGAAGATTTCTCCGTAGTGATGTGGCTGGCATGACTAAACGCCGAGGCACATGGAACGCTGTTACCTTCCCACCGAAGTGGTACCTATTTATCTACTTGCAATTCCTTGCTTTCGAACTGCTAGGTTGGCAGGAGCTGGGGCCAGAGACGGGAGCTCACTCCGTCATGTGGCACTTCGGTCTCAAACTGCCGAGCTACCAACCTTCCGGTCTGCAACTCAGTGTTTTAACCTCTGAGCCACCGCGGCCTCATGCTTAAGAACTACTACCCCCCCCCCCCATTAATGGCTTTGATGCAAGGGTCTTAGCACATCATACATTTATATCAGCTTGCTTATGCGATGCCCCTTTCCTAATTGATGCTTTTTCTATTAAGTGAAATTGACAACAATTATCTAAATTAAACATGTTTTAGTTAATAAAGGACTCGGGCTTTTCATCTCTTCTTCTCGGGGAAGACAATTGACTTGCTGGGATGAGCTTCCAAGTTCATGCAACTTTATCTACCATTGCTGTTTATAATAAAGGCAATCAGACAGTAATAACTTCCCATGCCAAGAAATTCAGGGTGGGGGGGATCATTAAGTAATTGGGGAAAGGGCAGATTATCCATTCGAGAGTTCTTCTGTTGAAGAAATGCTTTGATAAGGGAATAATTCTTAGCAGAGCATTTTTGTGCCTGCCAAGAGTTCTCCCGTAGAAGGCAGACTTTTACAGAGTCATTTAATTTTGTCTGCCAGCACTATGTCCGGAAGAAATCTTACTCAAATGAAGCTATGAAATGGCTTGTGGGGGAGAGGGGCTCTCTAGGGCTTCTTAGGGTGATTCTGCCTTGGCTTTTCACTCCGTTGTTTTACCAAACTCATGATGGAACAGAAATTCCCCTCTGCATTGCATGCCACTTCCACTTTCTTGGATCATTGGGTTTTATGGTACCTTCTGCATAGATTTATGGCCATTCAGAGGTGACTTCGCAGTCAGTATGGTGTTGCCACCCCCCTCCCCTCAGGGTATTTGGGTGTGGCTTTGAGCTGCACCATAGAG
Source organism: Lepidodactylus listeri (assembly GCA_029233225.1). Lineage (NCBI taxonomy): Eukaryota > Metazoa > Chordata > Lepidosauria > Squamata > Gekkonidae > Lepidodactylus > Lepidodactylus listeri. The sequence continues at coordinate 17,843,972 of JARCFY010000004.1, forward strand.
GGGAAAGCCAATGCAGAATCGCCCTTACATATGAGAGGAGGTTGACCTTCAAGGCCTCCTTCCTACTTGGGAGTATTAAAAAGAAACGCATGGAATCGACTGCCAATGCAAATGCCTCTCGTGGGCCCTGCAGACCCCTTTCAGTGTAGAACCGAAGTGCTGCACAAAGCCGCTTCGGCTAGCCCTCTCTGCAGCATGTTTTTGCCCTGCACCCAATCCTTCTCGCAGAGGGAACACACAGAGTCAGCATCTTCTTTAACGAATGTGCATTTCATTACAATCCTCTGGGGGCCCAAGACTGATGTTAGAGGACTCCTGCGCGCTTTAACCTACCTGGTGCGGATTCCGTGGGCAGAGTTTTGCTGAAAAGGGGGGCGCTTCAAGTAGAATTCTGATCTGATGGTTTTCTCTAGTAATTCCCATGAGACACCATCTTGGACTTTTCAAATCTGTTTTTTTTTTAAAAAAAACCTTTTCATTGTAACTCTGTGATTAGAATTTTAACAGTTTTTACATTTCTTTGTGGCCATCTGCTGTCGGTTGTATATTGCCCAGAGCCTTGCCTAGCAGGGATATGGTGATCAATAAATCAGATTATTATTATTATTATTATTATTATTATTATTATTATTATTATTTTGCCACGAGCCTGTCATCCTTAGGGCCTGGGATTGCCAGCCGATGTTGCGACCCCGACCGAAGTGCTCTCTGGGGTCTCTATGGGGAAAGGCGGTCCCTCAGGTATGCCTGGCCATATAGGGCTTTAAAGTACCAGCACCTTGAAGTGAATTCGGTATGCTGTTGGCAGCCAGTGCAGCACCTTCAGCAGAGGCCGGAGGGAGGCGCCTCTAGGGAGGTGCATCAGGAGCCTGGCCGTGGCGTTCTGCACCAGCTGCAGCTTCCGGATGTGCGACAAGGGCAGCCCCATGTAGAGAGCGTTGCAGTAGTCTAATCTTGAGGTGACCATCACATGGATCACTGTCGCCAGGTTGTCGAGGTAGGGAACCAGCTGCTGGATCAGCGGAAGATGATGATGATGATGATAATAATAAAGCTGCTGATGTGCCCCAAGAAACAAATTAATTAAAACATTAAAGTTTCCTGTGCACCTAAAGAACTTGATCACAGGGGGTGGGTGCCTGCCGCAACTCTGCATGACTCACAGTTCTAGCTTTCCATTCAGCTTCTGCTGGGAGATGTCTGTGAGATTTCTTGTTGCGTGTGGATGAGTTCGGCTCCTTCAGCTGGATGGAACCGTGACCTGCAGCCACACCCCCAGAATAGGAGAGCTGGTTCCAGGTGCTGAAGGGCCCTGGACAGAGAGTTTTCAGAGGCTCCCCTCCCCTCCTCTGCCTACCCCCCAGGACCCCCACTTGCCCCTCCCCTCCTGCCCCTACCATGGACCCTGCACCTGCCTGTGTGTTCTTCCCTTGCCTGCTCGAGATCCCTCGCACTGCCCACACTCACAGGCAGCTAAGGAACCCTGTCTTCAACAGCACTTCTCCAGCTGAGCGGTGTGTGGCTGGGAGGGCCACTGCTGTAGCCATTGGAAACCTCTCACACACCACCTGCAGACTCTTCCCTGGTGGTACTGGCCAGCCCAGATAGCCAGGTGCACAGGAGATGGGGGGCTTGCAAGCAGGCAGGCGGGGTAATGGTGTGCTCCAGGGCCAGCGTCTGCATGCCTTTCATTGGGGCATCTGCCAGGGCCCACTGCCTCCGGCTGCTGCTTGTACACCTTCCCTGCCACCTACCTGTGTGCTCTTCATTTGCCCACTTGCTCAAAAGTGCTCCGCCTCCTATGCTCCCAGCTACCTGGGCCGCCCACCACTTCCAGGAAAAAAGTGTGCAGATTGTGACAGTCACAGCAGTGGCACTCCCAGCCACACACGGCTCAGAGTGCCGTCGAGGAAACAGCATCCAGATGGCTGTGGGAGTGGTTGCAAGCAGGCAGGCGAAGGATGGGTAGGCAGGTGGGGGTATGTTAGAGGGGGCAGGGGTCCTGGTAGTGAGCATCAGAGGATATGGGCACTCTTTGCCCAGGGCCCATCAGAACATGGAACCAGCCCTGGTGTGCACATAGGTGGCAGAGGAGGTGTGCAGGCAGAGGGTGGCGGCAGTGGGCCCTGCCGGAAGATCTAGCCCCTGGCAGATGCCCATTCTCCCAGTACGCTGGCATCAGCCCTGCAAAACAGTGTCTGTCAAAATGACATGGGGAACAGGTGGTCTTACACCCTCTAAACACCAGTCTCAAGGGGATGTAATTAACACGTGGAATTCACTGCCGCAGGAAGTGGTGGTGGCTACAAGCATAGACAGTTTCAAGAGGGAATTGGATAAACATATGAAGAAGAAGAAGAAGAAGAGATTGGATTTATACCCCGCCCTTCACTCACTTGGAGTCTCAGAGCGGCTTACAAACTCCTTTTCCCTTCCCCTCCTCACAACAGACACCCTGTGAGGTGGGTGGGGCTGAGAGAGCTCTTTCCCAAGCTGTCCTTGAGGGAACAGCTGGTACAGAGCTATGGCTTGCCCAAGGTCATCCAGCCAGGTGCAAGTGGAGGAGTGGGGAATCAAACCCGGTCCTCCCAGATTAGAGTTCGCGCAGTTAACCACTACACCAAACTGGCTCTCGAGCAGTGGTCCATCCGCAGTTATTATTTATTTATTTATTTAATTTTTGGGATTTATATCCCACCCTCCCCACCCGTACGGCAGGGTATAGGTGGAACACTCTGTCTGGGTGCTTGGGGGGCAAGAGTGGAAAAGCTTCTGGTGTCCTGGCCCCGCTGGTGGACCTCCTGAGGGCACCTGGTGTTTTTGGCCACTGTGTGACACAAAGTGTTGGACGGGATGGGCCACTGGCCTGATCCAACATGGCTTCTTCTATGTTCTTATGATGTAAGAATGAAGTTTGGGGACACACACACACACACACAGAGAAACCCAGCAACTCTGACTTGGCTATGTGGAATGTGGGTCCCTCTCCTCTAGGGAACGCTTTCTGCTTCTGACTCTCTCTCTCTCTTTCTCCCTGTCTAGGGTGGCAGCAACCTGCGGATCCTGGGCTTGGTAAAGTCAGATGAAGGTTTCTATCAGTGCGTAGCCGAAAACGACGCTGGGAACGCACAAACCAGCGCGCAGCTAATTATCCCCGAGCCAGGTAAGGTGCAAAAGGATGCTCAGGATCTCTTATTCTAATTACTGTGATTAGCGGAGCCTTGAACCATGTGGCCCGTGCCAGCCTCTGGCATTGCAGTTGGTTAGTTTATAGCCCGGCTGGCAGGTAATCGCTCACCATCGCCTGTCATCTGTCTCCACTGGGCGAGAAACACACTCTGCTGTGCCCTTGAAAGCGACAAAGGTGGTTTCATTAGGGATGCAGAGCCCGTTTCCGAGAATCACCTCCCCTTCTAACCTCGCAGGAAGGGAATGGGCTCTGGCACCGCCTCCGTATTGCATCCCGCATTGCATATTGTTGGTTGGGATTTTTTTTTGCTGATCTCCGAGTCCGAGTGATGTGTTACTTCGGGGTAGTCCAACACAGGCCCTGTCGTCGTCAGTGGCAAGTGGCGCGGAAGAAAGGCAAGTGGCGCGGCAAGTGGCGTCGTTGATAGGCAAGTGGCGCGGAAGAAAGGACCTGGGGTGGGTGTGATATGCCATTCTCACTGACCCTCCTGTCAGTAAATTCATTAGTGCCTTCTGGCACCGTCCTCCCTCCTCATCTTGATTAAAGGGTTTTGTTCTGTTTTTTGGCATTACCATGGGAAATGGAATGTGAAGAAGGAGCTCATAAGGAGTTATAAGTAAAACTATTGTGTGCTTTGAAGTTGATCAGCCCAAAACATTTTTTTTAAAAGGAGGGAGTAAAGAGAAAGAGATAATTTCATTTTATTTCCCCCTCTCTGTCTTTGGAGAACTTTGAAGGGAATGAGCTTGTTTTAATGGGTATGGTAAAAGCCATCTTGCTTGTTCATCTGCAAGGCAGGATAGAAAGTTTTGGGGCATGTATGTGTGTGTGTGAAGGGCCATTCAGTCACTTACAACTTAGGGTCATTTTACACCTCCCCTCTAAAGTAGTTTGACTGCTGTCTTTTCCTGTGCTGATTTCACAGTGGTGTGAAATTTCACTCCAGGGGGTCTAAGTCCACTAATCAACAGCAATTGTTTAAAGCAGAATGAAGCCGGTTGAATACTAGCTTGACCACAGGAGGGCAATTAGTAGATGTGGACATTTCAGTAGCAGCACGGTTTCACACCGCACAGAGGTGTGGGCAGGTTTTTTTGGAACTAGAATGATTCCAGCAGGAAAGTCAGATGTAAAAACAGCCTTAATGACACCTTTAAGAATAAATATCTTACAAAGCATCCTATAGTTAACAGCTTTGCTCAGGACTTGGCAACAGAGGGCCGTGGCTTCCTTGACTGAGTCAATCCAACTCATGTTGGGACTTCCTCTTTTCTTGATGCCTTCTACTTTTCCTAGCATTATTGCCTTTTCCAGTGACTCTTGTCTTCTCACGCTGTAACCCACGTACAATAGCATCTGTTGAGTTCTCTCAGATACCGGGTGTTCTAGAAGTAGCGAGGGTCTAGGCTTTGGGTTCGCTGCAATGAGGTAAGCTTTGTGGTGCGCAAGTAGAATATGGAGCTCTCTGAGGCAGGAATTATATGAACAATAAATAAGGTTTGTTTATTGACAAGTAGGCTTCAAGGAGCAGATCAGCAGCACAGGGCTCCAGAGAGACAAAAGAGAAATCCGGTTGAGGCACATGAATGTGGAGAGTAGTTTCCATTTTCTTTAATACTTTCCAGCATAAACAGCCACAAGGTGCTGGGCCCTCTCTCACACACAGGATTCCCCTCACACTGGCCTGCCCTTTCCCAAGAGTCAGACAGAGGTCCAATCTGCACTGGTATTTCCCGCCATTGTGCAAATGATCTCACATTGCCTCACGCTTTCCTGTCTACATTTGATGCCGCATCCACTCTCCTCTTGTTTCATCTCAGCATCACCTGTCTGCATCATTTTATGGCCATTTAGTAGTGATTCCAGTGTCACCACAGCGTCTCACCGAGCCGCTCTGAGCAGAAAGCAGACAACGGGAGCCGAATCCCCCCCCCCCCAATCTTTTCTAAGGAGATACACAAATTCTCACAAAGGAAACAAGCGAGCTGAAAATCCAGTCGTCTGCGTTTAAAAGCAGCCAGGGAACATTTTTCTGTGATCATATTTTGGGGGGCGGGGCCTGGAAGCACGCACGTCCCTGAACCATTTGTTATTTCCTGGGGCATTCTCCAGAACACCCTGCCTGACAACGGCTGGGTGTTTTGTGTTTTTTACCCAGCTCGTCCCGTCTTTCCTGCCCGCCCACCTCCCCCTTTGCCGCCTCCCCCCCCTTTACTTTCTGTGGGAGGGGGGTTCCGCAAGAGCCGTTTCCTCCCCACAGCAGAGTGCAGCACCCTGCCGGCGCCCCTGGGAGGCCACTCCTCCCCCATCTCTTGTGTGCTCTCTCTAAACACGTCCTGATGCAGACAGAGGAGAGCTTTATACTGAGCCAAATGGGAAACCGGCACTACAGCAACAAGGAACAGCTTTACACAGTAAATGCAGATTGGGCCTAAGTGGCACCAGGTCTGCTCATTGCCAGAGATGGGCCTAACCATGGTGTAGTCTGTTCTCTCTCAGAGGTAGAGGCAAACCGCTCTGCCACACTCCCGAGCAGAGCTGCTCTTTACTCAGTCTGCTCCACTCCTGCTGTGCTTCCCTCCAACAGTCCACCCCCCCCCTTCTCAAAGGTGATTGGATGCTGGAGCAGCCCTTCAGGGATGGGAGAGACAGGCACAGATCAGGAGTCTCAATGCGTGGATGAGGCGATGGTGTAGGGGGGAAGGTTTCAAGTTTGTTAGGCACTGGGATGCTTTTTGGAACAAGAGGGAGCTGTACAAGAGAGACGGTCTCCGCTTGTCCCGGGAAGGAACCAGGCTGCTAGCGCTTAAAATCAAAAAGGTGGCAGAGCAGTTATTAAACTGAATATTGGGGGGAAGCCGACAGGAGATGAAAAATCTCTGGTTCGGGATGGTTCATCTCAAAGAGCTGAAGGGGTAGCTGTTACTTTCCTTCAAGGAAAGGGATTAGAATTGTTCTCTGAGAATGTGGCAAATGATAGGGACTGCCTGGCAAGGTCTCGAGGCAGCAAGAGGAAGGTTGTGGGCTTAACATGTATGGGAAACTATAGATGTTTATATACTAATGCTAGAAGTGTCTGAGGTAAAATTGGGGAGTTGGAATGCTTGGTGTTGGGGGAAAACATAGACATTGTAGGTATTTCAGAAACTTGGTGGGATGAGGAAAATCAGTGGGATACGGTGATTCCTGGTTATAAATTATATCGGAAGGATAGGAGGGAGAAAGTTGGAGGTGGGGTGGCTCTTTATGTCAGAGAGAGTATACAGTCCAGTAAGATTGAGAGGGTCGGAGAATTGGATTCACTTCTGGAAATGCTGTGGGTTGAATTAGTGGGCCCAAAAGGAAGCTTAACATTGGGAGTTTGTTATCGCCTACCAAATCAAAAGATAGAGGAATGAATTCAAGATAGCGGCTAGACGAAATAACTGTGTTGTAATAGGTGACTTTAACTACCCACACATTGATTGGGTCAATATGTGTTCAAGTTGGAAAAAAGAGATTGAGTTTCTAGACGCTCTCAAAGACTGTGCTATGGAGCAGATGGTTACAGAACCGACCAGGGAAGAGGCGAACCTGGATTTAGTCCTAAGCAGGGGTCCGTTGGGGCCAGAGCGAGGCGGAGCAAAGCTCCGCCAGCTCAGAACTGGCCAGTAGGGCAGCCATGGGCTGAATCAGATTCTCTAATCTGATTCAGCTCGCCACCAAATTGCTGCTGAAATTTGGTGGCAACTTTAAAAGCCACTGGAGGGGAGGGGGTTTGCGGGAGAGGCTCCAAACTTGCAGGGTAGCTGCTGGGGCCTCTCCTCGAAATACCCACCAAATTTCAAGAAGATTGGACCAGGGGGTTCAAATGTACAGGCCCCCAAACAGGTTGCCCCCATTCCCTCCATTGTTCTCTATGGTAGGGAAAAAGTTAACATTTTTTCCCACCATAGAGAACAATGGAGGGGATGGGACAATCTGTTTGGGGGACCATAGAATTGGAACCCGTGGTCCAATCTTCTTGAAACTTGGTGGGTATTTCGAGGAGAGGCCCCAGCAGCTACCCTGCAAGTTTGGAGCCTCTCCCTCAAACCCCCTTTCCTCCACCCCCTCCTATACCCTATGAGTTTTTGCCATTGATTTCAATGGCTCATAGGATATAATGGTGCTGAAACTGACATTCCCTTTCTGACACACTTCTGGTGATGTCAGGGGACCTGGCATATGCTAATGAGTTATGCTAATGAGTTATGCTAATGAGCTCCTGCACCTCTTTTTCTACGGAAGGACCCCTGGTCCTAAGTAACGCCCAAGACCTGGTGAGAGATGTTAAAGTGATTGCACCGCTTGGGAACAGTGACCATAATGTTATTGAATTCAACATTTGTATAAATAGGGAGTTGCCCGTAAAGACTGACACACCCACTTTTAACTTTAAAAGGGGTAACTTCTCTGATATGAGAGGTTATGTGAGGAGAAAACTGAAAGGAAAAGTAGAAAGGGTCAAAACCATTGGGGAAGCTTGCAGACTATTTAAAATTACAATCCTAGAGGTTCAGAGAAAATATATATCACGGGTTAGGAAAGGCACAAATAGGTATAGAAAAAAGCCTGCATGGTTAACAAACAAAGTGATGGAAGCTGTAAAAGGTAAGAAAGATTCCTTTAAGCGGTGGAAAGCTAGTCTCAGTGAGGCTGTTAAAGGGAACACAGGCTGTGGCAAATAAAATGCAAGTCTGTGATCAGGCAGGCAAAAAGGGAATATGAGGAGCATATCACACAAAACATAAAGACCAACAATAAAACTTTCTTCAAATATATTAGAAGCAGGAAACCAGCCAGGGAAGCAGTGGGGCCCTTGGATGACCATGGGGTAAAAGATGTTGTGAAGGATGATAGGGAAATGGCTGAGAAGCTAAATGCATTTTTTGCCTCTGTCTTCACTGTGGAAGATGAAAAGTGCCTGCCCACTCCAGAACCACTGATTTCGGTAGGGGGGTTGAAAGACCTGAGTGAGATTGAGGTGACAAGAAAGGAGGTCCTACGTCTGATAGACAACTTAAAAACAAATAAATCACCGGTCCCAGATGGCATACATCAGAGAGTTCTGAAAGAATTCAAATGTGAACTTGTGGATCTCCTGACAAAAATATGTAATCTTTCCTTAAAATCTGCCTCCATTCCTGAGGATTGGAAGGTAGCGAATGTCACTCCTATCTTTAAAAGGGGTTCCAGAGGAGATCCGGGAAATTACAGGCCAGTCAGTCTGACATCGATACCGGGTAAGGAAAAAATTAGTAGGCACATTGATGAACAAAATCTATTGAGGAAGACTCAGCATTGGTTCTGTAAAGGAAGATCTTGTCTCACTAACCTGTTAGTGTTCTTTGAGGGAATAAACAAACATGTGGGCAAGGGGGACCCAATAGATGTTGTTTACTGTGACTTCCAGAAAGCTTTTGATAAAGTTCCTCATCAAAGGCTCCTAAGTAAGCTCAATAGTCATGGGATAAAAGGACAAGTCCTTTTGTGGATCAAAAACTGGCTAATTAAAAGGAAACAGAGAGTGAGTATAAATAGGAAATTTTCTTAGTGGAGGGAGGTAAGCAGTGGGGTACCACAAGATCAGTACTCAGTCCGATGCTTTTTAACTTGTTTATTAATGATTTGGAGTTGGGAGTAAGCAGTGAAGTGGCTAAATTTGCAGATGACATGAAGTTGTTCAGGGTGGTGAGAACCAGAGAGGACTGTGAGATACTCCAAAGGGATCTGTCCAGGATGGGCGAGTGGGCATCAACGTGGCAAATGGGCTTTAATGTGGCCAAATGCAAAGTGATGCACATTGGAGCCAAAAATCCTAACTATAAATACACACTGATGGAGTCCGAACTGGCGGAGACTGACCAAGAGAGAGATCTTGGAGTCGTAGTAGATAACTCAATGAAAATATCGAGACAGTGTGCGACTGCAATGAAAAAGGCCAATGCTATGCTGGGGGTTATTAGGAAGGGAATAGATAACAAATCAGCCAGTATCATAATGCCCCTGTATAAATCAATGGTGCGACCTCATTTGGAGTACTGTGTACAGTTCTGGTCGCCACACCTCAAGAAAGATATTATAGCATTGGAAAAAGTGCAGAAATGGGCAACTAAAATGATAAAAGGATTGGAACACTTTTCCTATGAAGAAAGGTTGAAGTGCTTGGGGCTCTTTAGCTTGGAGAAATGACGGCTGAGAGGTGACATGATCGAGGTTTATAAGATTATGCATGGGATAGAGCAGGTAGAGAAAGAAGTCCTTTTCTCCCTTTCTCACAATACAAGAACTCGTGGGCACTCCATGCTGAGCAGTCGGGTTAGAACAGATACAAGGAAGTACTTCTTCACCCAAAGAGTGATTAACACGTGGAATTCACTGCCACAGGAGGTGGTGGCAGCTAGAAGCATGGACGGCTTCAAGACGGAATTAGATAAATATATGGAGCAGAAGTCCATCAGTGGCTATTAGCCACCAGGTATAGATAGGAACTCTCAGTCTGGGGCAAGTGATACTCTGTAATCTTGGTACTCGGGGGGGGGGGGGACAGTGGGAGGGCTTCTAGTGTCCTGCCCCCACCGCTGGACCTTCTGAGGGCACCTGGTGTTTTTGGCCGCTGTGTGACAGAGCGTTGGACTGGATGGGCCATTGGCCTGATCCAACATTGACTTTTCTTATGTTCTTACAATTAGCTACACTGGAGATGTCATAGAACTTTGGTACATATTTCATGGACTTCCTATTCCTTATCATGCATTAGATCAGGGATTTTGTATGTAGCATGATTCTTTTTTGAAGAACAAAATGACAATGGCCTCTGGTTGATGAAATTGTTTTAATATGTGTTGCTTGCATATCCTGTCTCTCTGATTCATGGTTAATGTTGATTATGAACAACAAATGTGAGTGTGATCTAACAGTGGCGCATATATTTTGGTGCATGTGATAGCGATCAAGATTCACTGATGGCTCTCTCTCTGAGTTTCTGGACATTCACAGAGTTCCTTTGAGGCCATCAGTGATCAAAACACATTGTTCATTCATTCATTCATTCATTCACATTTTTACCCCGCCCTCCCTGCAAGCGGACATTTGTCCGCTAGTGATATCTTTTAGAAACAGAGAGAGTTGGAAGTGATCCCAAGGGTCATCTAGTCTAACCCTTGCATGATGCAGGAAATTCACAGCTACCTCCCCCCTACTGCCCTAGAGACCCCTGCTGTATGTCCAGAGGAAGGCAAACATAGAGACACATGGACGGACACACACACACATCCAGGATCAAATCTGGCCTGGAGGAAAATTTCCTTCCTGACTCCAGAGTCATGATCTTTTGAGCAAGTACCAACTTACTATTGAACCTTGGGTAATTTCCTTTTTTGTTGGCTGACATTAGTCCTGTATGCAATTTGTGGCCAAGTTCTTGTCCATTATTATATCTTTGAGACACGCTCCTTCTACATATTAATGTGACAATCAAGCAATTTTAGTAGTGCCGTAATTTTCCTTTATCAATTGGTCTGTAATTGTTATTGAACTGTGATTTTTATTGTATGGCTCAAGACCTCCAGTCAAAGGAGCTTATTGTTAAGAAAGGAAAGAAAGGGTCATTTTGGATGGTGGAGACGCATGCGTATTGCACAATTCCATTCACCCTGGGTTTCTAAGAAAGGGCCACGAGATCCCAGCACTGGGTCATCCCTTCCTGCCATCCTCCTCACAATCTGCCTAAATTCATTGTGGATTCTTTAATATTTGACAGACTGTTTAGTGTTTGAGAGATGCATGGTTGTTTCCTGCCTGTTAGTCTAATAGTCAAGGGTTGGTCATCATATAGATCAACAAATTCCTGTTAAGTACGACCAGGCACAGCAACAATTTAGGGTGCTGCAAATCCTGGGAAATCCCCAGGTTTGCAAAAACCCAATGTGGTACAAACAATGAGGTAACCCCCCCCCCAACAAAAAAATTAAGCACAACCTTTGCACATGTGCAGATATTACAAAAAAATGTTGGCACCCACTCATTTATGTGCAAAAAAAAATGTGATGGTGCCACAAGGAGCAGATAAGATGGAAGAGCTTGTTCCAGCTGTCCAATAGACTCCCTCCCCTTGCCACACGGAAGCTTGTAGAGAGCAATGCTCCCTCTAAGCTGTGGAGTCTTGTGAGCAAAAATTCTACTTTGTGAGCTACTGGCATTAAAAAGTTGTGAGTGAGCAATTTGGCTACTGCGTTAATTAGCCACTCTGAGCCTGCGTTGCGGGGAGAGTGGCCTATAAATTTAATAATAAAATACAATAAAATATAAATAAATAATTAGTTTGCTCTGGAGGGACCCTTCCTGAGCTAAGACAAAAATGTGTGAGCTGGAGGCTAAAAAACTGTGAGCTAGCTCACACTGACTCAGCTTAGAGGGAACCCTGGTAGAGAGGAGTGTGGATGGGTAGCAGGAGTCAAGGGGGGGGGGGAGCTGAAGTGGGTGTACAGGGGGTGAGATGTAGCGGATGGATGGGGAAAATCCTGAGCTGCTAATGGTTGCTAGTCTCCGGATGGTGTCTGGAGATCTCCTCGGATTATAACTGATCTCCAGGTGACAGAGATCAGTTCACCTGGAGAAAACGGCCACTTTGGAAGGGGGGCTCTATAGCATTATACCCTCCTGAGGTCCCCCCCTCCTCAAACCCTGCCCTCTTCAGCCTCCACCCCCCAAATTGCCAGCTGTTTCCTAACCCAGAACTGGCAACCTTATGAGTTGCTTTGAAGAGGGATGGGATAGAAGATGGATAGGTGGATGGAGAGAAACCAGAAATGGGGCAGCCGCCTGATGGGAGGCAGGGATGGAAAGCCAAAGGCAAAAGGACAGGGGGGCATGGGATTTCCCCTTCCCTGCAAATCCTTGCAAGCCCCACATGTTCTGCCAGCAGCCTGTGGTCAAAGGGATTGTTTCCCTTCTTTAATGACATGATAGCAATTTATGAAATTATGCATGGGGTAAAGGTGGACAAAGAGAAATAAGTCCTTTTCTCCCTTTCTCACAAGGCAAGAACCCGTGAGCACTCAATTCAACAAGCAGTAGGCTTAGAACAGATAAAAGGAAGTACTTCTTCACCCAACGAGTCATTAACACATGACTCCACTGCCACTGGAAGTGGTGGCCGCTTCAAATATAGACAGCTTCAAGAGGGGATTGGGAAAACATATGGAGTAGTGGTTGATCAGTGGCTTTTAGCCACAAGGTATAGATGGAAAAGTATTTCTGGGGCAGTGATGCTCTGTTTTTTTGGTGCTTGGGGGGAGGGCAACAGTGGGAGAGCTTCTAGTGTCCTGGCCCCACTGATGGACCCCCCTGATGGCACCTGGTCTTTGGCCACTGTGTGACACAGAGTGTTGGACTGGATGGGCCGTTGGCCTGATCCAACATGGCTTCTCTTATGTTCTTATGCCTGGGGCAGTGATGCAGGTTGAGTGAGTTCCTGTTGTGGGAACCAGCACTGTGTAATGGTTAGAGTGTCAGGGTAGGATCTGGGGGTGTCCATCTTTGTGTGTGTGTTTGTGAGTGTGAAGTAGCAGTTATTTGTATCGGGACTTCAAGGCAAGATACTAACAGAGGTGGTTTGCCAGTACCTCCTTCTGCATAGCAAACCTGGAATTCTTTGTTGGTCTCCCATCCAAATAATAATTAACATATGGAATTCATTGCTGCAGGAAGCAGTGGTGGCTAGAAACATAGACATATGGAGCAGAGGTCCATGAGTGGCTATTAGCCTCAAGGTATACATGGGACACTGTCTGGGGCAAGTGATGCTGTGTATTATTGGTGCTGGGGGGGCAAAAGTTGGAGAGCTTCTGGAGTTCTGGCCCTGCTGATGACCACCTGAGGGCACCTGGTGTTTTTGGACACTGTGTGACACAGAGTGCTGGACTGGATGGGCCACTGGCCTGATCTGACTAGGGTTTTCTTATGTTCTTAGGTTCCCGCTTAAGAAGTGGGATTGCTCTCTCTTTCATCTCTCCATGAGCAGTTTGAAGCACAAAAAGGGGTGGTGGTGGCTTGTAATGCCTTTTAATTCATCACTGGGAACAGCCTAAAGGAACCTGTGTAATTCATTACAGTCTCCACCTCGAAGTTTGAGCTCTGAGAGTCAATTCCGTTCTTTGGGTCTGGGTTTTTTTGTTTTTTTTAAATTATTATTATGTTTGGCATGAGACTAGAAGGTAAGCAGGCACAAATGACGACAAAAATCCTAAAGAGCTACAGGGACACCATTGTCAACTGTCTCGTCTCTCTCCCCTCCCTCACCCCACCCTGCTTATAAATGATGGATGGCTTTTCCCTGGCTATTTAATCAGATCTTCAAACAATGCCACTCTGATTCCTCAGAGAGGCTGAGAACAGCAGCCTGCCCAGACGGCAGGGGAGCCCGGCATAAATACAAATTAAACGCCGGGCTTGACCACAGTGTGGGGGGGGGGGGACCTAGCCCTTCTGTGTTCAGAACTTGGTCAATAAATGGGCACCATCTATTTCTCACACAGTGTGAGCCCAACACTCCCACAGCTGTTCCATTTGAGCCTGGCCACAGGCCACAGACGGGAGTTACCCCTAGCAACTAGGACAGTCACCGTCTTGCGGAGATGTAGACAATGACCTATTAAAGCCACCATGTGCTGTCGGGCAGATATTTATGGGAGCCTAATGAACTTCCAGCGGAGTCATCCGAGTGGTGGTCAGCCTGTTGGGGTTTTTTTTACAATGATTACAGCCAATGGAAGGGGAGGAGGTGAAAACGGAAAGGACTGCTTGAGAGAGAGGATGCAGCAAGTCAATGGAAAGGGGTAGTGGTGTTGGAAGCAATTATAACCTTGCCCCAAGCTGAGAGAATGGTTAGAGAAACACTTGCTGTTGGATTTAGGGCTGCATTGGTGTCATAATTCCACAGAAGCTCAAAGGGGGGAATGTGGTCTGGGGAAGAGAATTCAGCATCCTGAGAATCTCAATTAAAAAAAAAACAAAACAGGTTTGTAGTCCTCATGGCTGTAGAGATATGTGTGAAAGTGTGTGGACAGCAGCTGCTGGAAATAAGCTTGCCAGTATCCCGGTGGAGACCTTGGATTCTGGATACGAGAGAGCCAGCATTGGATGTTTATTTCTGGAGTGGATAAGTTGATAAGAATTGCTATTGCCACACGCTTCAACAAAGCAATCTATGTGAAACGGGGAGTTGTTATTGCACAACATCCATTGTGTGTGAGTGATTAAAGATTTTTTTTCTATAGAATCACAGCTGTGATAGTAATTGGGGGGGGAATATATATTTATTGATTCATCATCATTTTCGTCACGGATGTTTTGTTTGGATGTCTCCCAGTCACAGCAGGGTGTTCCCCACAGCTAGGTCCTGTTCCCGTGTGCACTGTTACATTACTTCTCATGAAAATCCAGAAATGACAGTTTAACCATAGTGTTTCCAGAAATTCCTAGAGCTACCCTATATCATTTCTCTTTAAAGCCTTATGCGGCCTGGCACCGACATATCTACGGGACCGCCTCTCCCCCTATGTGCCCCGGAGAGCCTTGCATTCTGTGGAGAGCCATCTGCTGGTTGTCTCCAACCCAAAAGATGCCCATCTAGCCTCAACCAGGGCCAGGGCCTTTTTGGTCCTGGCTCCAGCCTGGTGGAACATGTTCCCGATGGAGATCAGGGCCCTGCGAGACCTGTAGCCATTTTTCAGGGCCGGTAAAATGAAGTTGTTCCACCAGGCCTTTGGCTGAGGCAGCGGGCATCTATCAGCTGGCATCCCAATGGCTGCTACATGAGACCATCATGGCTCGGCATTGCCCTCCTTATTTCCCCCAGCTGCAATGACTGGAATTAATTGCATTGCACTGCCCGCTTCAAATATTTTAATTACTTTAACATTTTAAACTGGTTTTATTGTACTGTTTATTGTACTAATTTTAGATTGTTTGTATTTATTGTGGTGAGCCGCCCTGAGCCCGTTGGCGGGAAAGGTGGGATATAAATTGACATGATTAATGAATAAATAAATAAATAACATTTCTGGACTTTTACCGGAAGTGACATAACAGCGCGCACAGCTTCGTAATACACATTCTTTTTATCGAGTCACAGTCCAACACAAAAGGTTTCATAACAACTAACATAATAATATGTTATTATTCAAAGATCCCCCATGACCCAAAGATCTCCTGTTGGCTGCCGAGTATGGCTGGCGACTCTAGCTGGAAGGGTGGTTATGGCAGAGCTTTGGTGTTCTCAAAAACACCTTGACCCATTTTCCTGACTTGCAAAACAAGAACAGATGTTACAAAATAAGAGAAATTGGGTGCATTTGGGAAAAAATGGATTGCTGGAGCACAGAATTTTGATTCCCTTAAAAAAAAACCCTATAACGTTTTTCCCACCATAGAGAACAATGGAGGGGATGGGGCAACCTATTTGAGGCCCCGTAGAATTAGATCCCGTGGTCCAATCTTCTTGAAACTTGGTGGGTCCCAGAAGCTACCCGGCAAGTTTGGAGCCTCTCCCTCAAACCCCCTCTCCTCCATCCCCTCATATACCCTATGAGTTTTTGCCATTGACTTCAATAGGGCTGAAACTGACATTTGGCCAGTTATGCTAATGAGTTATGCTAATAGATATGCTAATGAGCTCCTTCACCTCTTTTTCTACGAAAGGATCCCTGGGTGAAGCACTCTGAACACTATCACCCCTACGAGTTCACTGATGACACGTACCAGGTCCTCCTAGAGTACGAATAAACACATGAAGCTCCCCCTCCTTCTGTGGAGGTTTCCAAACAGAGGCTAGAGGGCCATCTGACAGCAATGCTGTTTGTGTGAACTTAGGGAGATCATGAGAGGGAGGGCAGGAAGGGTTGCCTCAGTGCTTAGTTCTTGTGGCCCTTTCCGACACGCCCAGGGAAATGCTGGTCGCCACTTTGGGGTCAGGAAGCAATTTTTCTCCAGGCCAGTTTGGCCGGAGATCCTGGAGGGGTTTTTTGGTCATCTTCTGGGTGTGGAACAGCTGTCACTGTGGGTGTGGAGGAGTAGGTATTTGTGAATTTCCAGCATTGTGCATAGGGCTGGACTAGATGACCCTGGAGGTCCCTTCCAGCTCTGTGATTCTATGATTCTAAGCTGCTTTATACTGAATCAGACCATCAGTCTATCAAGACCAAAATTACCTTGGGTAGGTCTTTCATATCACCAACTACCTCATCCTTTAAACTGGAGATGCTGGGGGTTGAACTTGGGACCTTCTGCATGCCAAGCAGAGAGAGAGAGAGAGAGAGAGATTGGATTTATATCCCACCCTTCACTCACTTGGAGTCTCAGAGCAGCTTACAAACTCCTTTTCCCTTCCCCTCCCCACAACAGGCACCCTGTGAGGTAGGTGGGGCTGAGAGAGCTCTTTCCCAAGCTGTCCTTGAGAGAACAGCTGGTACAGAGCTATGGCTTGCCCAAGGTCATCCAGCCAGGTGCAAGTGGAGGAGTGGGGGATCAAACCCGGTTCTCCCAGATTAGAGTCCGCGCACTTAACCACTACACCAAACTGGCAGATGCTCAGTCACTCAGCCACAGTCCCTCCCATCCCTAAACATGGTTCAAATCTTCCGTCAACCTTTCATACTGCTTGTGCTGATTGATGGCAGCAAACAGACACCTGATGTTAAAAAAAAAAAAGAAAATGTGTCCCAAGAAACTAGCAAACAATCATTTGTTTTATCTCTGTATGTTCTGTCTTTGTTTTTCATATAGCGTTTCAGGGAAGTGAGCCGGTTTGGTGTAGTGGTTAAGTGTGCGGACTCTGATCTGGGAGAACCGGGCTTGATTCCCCACTCCTCCACTTGCACCTGGCTGGATGACCTTGGGCAAGCCATAGCTCTGTACCAGCTGTTCCCTCAAGGACAGCTTGGGAAAGAGCTCTCTCAGCCCCACCTACCTCATAGGGTGTCTGTTGTGGGGAGGGGAAGGGAAAAGGAGTCTGTAAGCCGCTCTGAGACTCCCTTGGGGAGTGGAGGGCGGGGTATAAATCCAATCTCTTCTTCTTCTTCTTCTTCTTTTGTTCTTTAGATTAAATGGTTTCAGCGTACAGGGGGAAGAAATCCAGACAAGGCAAATCTAGAGTAAGCCTTTGTTTCAGTATCTGATGCATAAGTGCCGGGTTAATTGTCAACAATATTTCATAACTACTTCTCCTTGCTCACTCGAACCTTCGCTGGAGGATGCATGTTCCGACCCTGCACGTGGAATAAAAGTATTAATCATTAATCGCTCTGGGCATTGTTTTCGATAGCTGACTTACAAACAGCAAGCTAAAGAAAGCCACATTTCGCAGAAAGGATCGTGCTGTACAGCTCCAAAGCTTCACGGGGCCGCATCACACAGAGAATGTGTCAGCGTTCTTGCGAGTACTTTCAAAAGTGGGCAAAAAAACCCCATCTTCCTTCATTTCAAGATGACTTGTGTGGGAGAGGCTCCCGATGGATTAAGCCTGACCTGCTGGAGAAATATGTAGGAATGGAGAGAGAGTTCAGGCTAGCAGATGCTAAATACTGACAGTAATAAAACGGCTCTTTGGAATGTGCATTTCAGGTAGTGGTTCCTGGTGGCCCTTTTAACGCGCAAGTCACCGCGGGATGGAGTTTCTATGGAAATGAGAGGAGATGGATTTGAGGGCCGTTTTACACTTCCGTCCAAGCTAGATTTATTCTGTGGGTTGCTAAAAGCCTGCTGGCTATCAGATTCATCATCTGTCAGATGGACCTCTTCAGACTGCCCAGATGCACCGAGCTCCTGTTGCGAGGGGCTGTGGGTCACTTGTTTTACTGCTAAATGAGCATCATTTGAATCCAGTGTGATCCCTAATAGCAAATAGCCCCAGATGTGATACAGAACAGACCTACGAAGCCAACAGCTTACCATTAGAGTTTCACTAATGCAAAAAAAAACATTTTCAGGGTAATAGCCTGATCCATATCTTGAGAAGGTGGCGGCGAAATGCGGTAAGTGGAAGCAGTCAAAGCGGGCTGTTGTTATCCTGAAAGACATTATGGAGATATGATGGATTAAAAAGCAGGGTGGAGACAATCTTACCATGACACCATACTATTTCTTTATACAGAAGTAAGTTGGTTCCACTAGTATTATTATTATTAGCAGAAGTAGTCGTAGTAGTAGCATTGTTGCTGTTGTTGTTATTTTGAATGGAGAAGAAGATGAGTTGAATCTTCACTCAGAGTCTCAGAGTGGCTTACAATCTCCTTCCCTTCCTTTCCCTGCAACAGAGGCTGAGGACAGACTGGCGATCTGCCCCGGGATAGGTCCGCATGGGAAGCGGGGGAAGGGAGCCTGTTCAGATATGCGCAGCTGTCCCTCGGTTCCCTTCCGCACTTACCTGCTTCGAAGCCGGTTTTCTTGCGCTTTAGAAGGACACCAGGAGAAACCGGTGTCCGGAGGCAGTCTTGTGCTTGCCTCCCGCATCCAGGAAGTGTGAACTGGAAGAAGGCGGGAGGCAAGTGGAGGCAGCAGTGCGAACGTGGTGTTTTGCCAGTTTGCACATGAGCGCACATGCGCACATACGCAAATTGCCGAAGCTGCACATATCACGAGCTGCACATATCACGAGCGCACATATCACGAGCTGCAGAGGCCGGCCCACCTGGGGCCACTCCGCAGCAGTCTGAATGCTCCGTAACGGCATCCTTGCGCAATACCCTGGCCAATGTGGACAGCCAGCCCCGGGGGATTTTCCCCCCGCAGCTTTTGCCTCCAGATTCATCCCACTTCAGATTGCCAGTCTGTCCTCAGCCAGACACCCTGTGAAGCAGGTGGGTCTGAGACAGCTCTGAGAGAACTGTGACTGACCCAAGGTCACCCAGCAGCTGCATGTGGAGGTGGAGTGGGGAATCAAACCCTGGTTCTCCAGATTAGAGTCTGCTGCTCTAAACAACTATACCACACTGGCTCTGGAGGGACAGTGTACTTAGGCAGATCACGAGAGGGAGGGCAGGAAGGGTTGCATCAGTGCTTAGTTCTTGTGGGCCTTTCTTACATGCCCAGGGAAATGCTGATCACCACTTTGGGGTCAGGAAGCAGTTTTTCTCCTGACCAGTTTGGCTGGAGATCCTGGAGGGTTTTTTTGGTTTTTTTTTAATATTCTGGGCATGGAACAGCGGTCACTGGCGGTGTGTGTGGGGGGAGGTATTTGTGAATTTCCAGCATTGTGCAGGGGGTTGGACTAGATTACGCTGGAGGTCCCTTCCAACTCTCTAATTCTATGATTTGATGTGCATTTTTGTGTCACATTTACAGTCTGCCCTCCTGTGCTTTGAGAATGGCGGAAGAAGCATCCTTGTGCATGCTTCCTCATTCAGAAGCACAGGTTTCACACCCGTGTTATTACATGTAGTTGTGTGCCCACCATCCCCATCATTTCTAAAAGCACCAAGTGTTGTGCAGAAACAGAATGAGCAGGATCATCTTGAGGGTCACAGGCTAAAACAAATTGTCCAGTCTATCCTGAATTCCTCTGTTCTATTAGTCTATTAGACATTTTAGTCTATTGCATGTCCTTCCTCATTTGGCCACGCTTGATCAGACTACTGGCACATCTAGTCCAACATCCTGTACAGTACAGTGGCCACCCAGATGCCTCTGGAAGGCTTGTAAGCAGGACAGAGAGGCATTGGTATTGAGGGGTTTACTTTACTTCTTCACCCAAAGAGTAATTGGCATAGAATTCACTGCCGGAGGAAGTGGTGGCAGCTACAAGCACAGACAGCTTCAAGAGGGGATTGAATAAACTTACGGAACAGAGGTCCATAAGTGTCTATTAGCCACAAGGTATAGCCATGGTGGCTCAGTGGTTAGGATGCTGAGCTGCCGACCGGAAGGTCGGTAGCTTGGCAATTCGAGACCCTAGTGCCGTGTGACAGAGTGGGCTCCCGTCTCTGGCCCCAGCTCCTGCCAACCTAGCAGTTCGAAAGCGAGAAATTGCAAGTAGACAAATAGGTACCGCTTCAGTGGGAAGGTAACATGACCCCGACCACATGACCACAGGTAAGTCTTTGGGCAATGCTGGCTCTTTGGCTTGGAAACGGAGATGAGCACCACCCCCTAGAGTCGGATTTGACTGGCTTTCATAAGAACATAAGAGAAGCCAGTGTTGGATCAGGCCAATGGCCCATCCAGTCCAACACTCTGTCACCCAGTGCTCAAAAACACCAGGTGCCATTAGGAGGTCCACCAGTGGGGCCAGCTTGGAAACCTTTACCTTTTATAGATGGAATGCATTAATTAATTAATTAGTTAATTAATAAACACTTTGTCTGGGGTAGTGATGCTCTGCATGATTGGCACTGGGGGGGGGGGCAGTGGGAGGGCTTCTGGAGTTCTGGCCCTCCTGGTGGACCTGGGCTTTGACCACTGTGTGACACAGAGTGTTGGACCGGATGGGCCACTGACCTAATCCAGCATGGCTTTTCCTTTGTTCTTAAAGCATGGACGTTTATTTCCTTCCTTTCCCCCTGCCTTTCTTCCCGGTGGGGCCCCCGAAGCAGCTGACAGAGTTTTCCTCTCTGCCATTTTATCCTCACAACAGCCCTGTGGTGGAGGTTATGATGATGGTGTGTGATGGACCCAAGGATACCCAGAAAGTCATCATAGGGACTGGAACCTTGGTGTCCCAGATTTACACTTTGGTAACCCCGAAAGTGTGGATATTCATGGCACACCTAAGATCTAGGGTTTTTTGTTTTCCTGGGGCTTTGCTATATTTTCTTTACAAGAAGATCCACACGTTTGGTATATTAACTTTTCAAGGCTGCGGAACGTGAGTGTGCATATTCTACTTTTCCAAAAGTTATCTCTGCTTATGTTTTTTTAGACTGTGCACAGTTTCTGTCTTTCCATACTACCCCCCACAGCGGAATGATCAATAAGACCTTCAGTTTTCACAAACACAGCGTTTCATCCTTGTTATTCTTCCCTTTTATTGCCCACGTCTCTTTATTCTTGCATTAAGAGAGGCATTTTGCTCAAAAAGGGGAGCGCTGGGTCTGCCCTGTGCTCTGCAGGCAGGCTCACCCAGGTCTTCTCTGGAGTAGTGCCCTCAGGCCTAGATAGCAAGACTTAGAGGGTGTTGACAAGAAGTGGAACTGGAGGCAAAGAACTGGAACGGGAGAAAAGGAACGGGAGCTGCCCCACAGGCTTACTTCTAGGCTGCGGTCACACTGGAAGCTTAGTGCGCTCTGGCTGCACCTCTATTTGTTGTGGTTTAAATAGCTGCGAGACGTTTTGATCAGACATCCCACCCCGAGCCGGCTTAATTGTATGCTTGCCCCATGGTCCATTATTCAGATTGCTGTGGCATTCTTCCCCCCCACACCCATACGCTTAAGTGTCCATCTGAAGCTCCGGCTCCTTTTGGATCGCTCCACAGTCTCTCTGCTAAGTACTCTGGCCCAGGGCTCATTTCGTAGCAGGAGCTCCTTTGCATATTAGGCCACATCCTCCCGAAGTAGCCAATCCTCCAAGAGCTTACAGTAGCCCCTGTAAGAAGAGCTCTGTAAACTCGTGGAGGATTGGCTACATTAAGGGTGTATGGCTTAATATGCAAAGGAGCTCCTGCTACGAAATGAGCCCTGCTCTGGCCCCTTCTCAGCCTCCTTCCCTTCACCTCTCTTCCATGGAATACATGGGAGGGTTAAAGTGCAGATTTACATGATAGTAGTCCTATTAATGCCAGTGCATTTGCCCTTCTGTCAGTCATGGATTGCTCTCAGGCTGACGCAGAAACAGTAGAGGGGTTTTTTTGGGGGGGGGATTTGTCACTCGAAAACAACTCCCCAAGGGACTTCCGATCCAAAATAACTACTTGACTATGGCGACTGACAACGCCAGGGGCAATTGTTCGCTTATGCGCACATAGCTACCTGATCAAAACAACAACAACAGCAAAGGGAGTAGAAACAGAAGGGAAGGTTCAGACTTCCCAAACGGCTTGACTTTGCAACAGGAGGGTTCAGACGTTGGGGAATGCAAGCTGTAAGCACTGGCATCTCATAATACTGGACTTTCTCCAGTGCCTGATTATCCTGCTTCCAAAGCAAGGCAACACAGGGTGCTGACAACTGGGGCACAGAAAGCAGATGTTGTTGTCTGATCATGCTCTTCAAATCTGCAAAGGTAATGCTACTATATTGCAGCAAACTGCTTGCATGACCTCAGCCCTAGTGGTAGTTGTTCAGCTCTGGCAGCAGTTCTGGGCTTCAGCCAGGATCCTATGAGAAAGTACTGTCCTCAGCCCCCCTGCTCCAGACCTACAGGGAGCAGGCCCATAGCTACATTGGGGCTTTTGGGGGCTCTGCCTCCTTTCTTAAAGGCACAACCCTACAAAAATGTATCCTGTACATTTTTTTTACCATCATTTAAAAACATTTTTAAAAGCATGTGCTCCTTTAAGCAGAGCGAGGTGCTGTAGTTGCCTAATTTCCACACTGAGCAAGGGGGTTGGAGTAGGTGACCTCTAGGATCCCTTCTAACTCTGTGTCAAGAACCTGGTCTCCTTTAAGAGAGTTTTTCTGCCTAAGTGTTAGCTTTCTTGACTATAGAAGCCATCACCCAACCTTCTGGCTTGTGATCAGAACTGTTGCTTAGGCTGGCAGAAGTGATTAACTTGCAGCAGCTAGAACTGTCATCTAAAGTGGTCAGCACAGCTTGCAATTCAGAGATCTATCCTGTTGTTAAAATAGTGGGTTCCATGGATCAGCAAACTCACTGCTAGTAATCAGCTCAACTTTATCTGTGATTTCAGCCAGAGCAAGGCTGAAGACCAGGGCCACATGCCCTGTTTAAATAGCATGCAATTTCCACACCCAAACACACCCCACTGCCAATGATAGGGTATTTATACAACATTACTTCTTGATTGGTTACTGCCAGAATCCTAGTGGGCTACTGTTCTTAGGCTCCAAGCTCAACTAGTCTCTGGAGGCACAGTCCAGCAACGTTTCAGTCCCAGTATATAATACCTGGTTACAACTTCCTATTGGCTAAATGGCTGTTCTTTCTGGACTGAGAACTTCAGCCCCACCAGGGAAAAAAAACCAACGCCCCACAAGCCCCAACATCCTGGCAACAGTCCTGATTATGCCCAGATTATGCCCAGATAGGGAGATTATGCCCAGATAGTCAGGCACTTTGCCTCCTTTGTGCTGCTCGGCTTGAGGCTTCCACCACTACCATTCCTGTGGCGTGGGAGAGGGTCCTGAGGAGCTGCAGTCCAGGGTTCGAGTCCTGCCTGGCGGCGGCCGAGAGAATGACTCAGCCAGGCAGGACTCGAACCCTGGACTGCAGCTCCTCGGGACCCTCCCCCACTCCACAGGAATGGTAGAGGTGGAAGCCTCAAGCCGAGCAGCACAAAGGGGGCAAAGTGCCTGACCAGTGGCAAGGCTTCCCTTGCGGAGTCTGCAGTGCGGCTTCTGGTGCCACTGGTACATCCATGACAGGTGCTGGTGCATTCTTTTTTTTTTAAGAGTCTATTTTCAAGCTTGACAGATATGACAAGTTTTTACAAATGAAACCAATACAGAGTTGCAACGAGGACCAATAATCCAATGGAAGCAACCAACAATAACAGAAATGACATTACGGCTTATAAAAGAGGAGTGGATTGACAGACGACGCTGTATTTGACAATAAACGGCATCTATCCTCAGCTCAGTTGTCTATTGTTGCTTGATGGTGGGATCGAGATGCCATCAAAATACTGCAAGTTAAGAGCAGGGAATCATACAGCTGTGACAACACACTCTCCTATTAAAGCATATGCATCAAACATTTCAAAAATATGCAAAAATATTGCAAAATATAATTAATTTAATATAGTAGGTGATGGGGGTCCAAAGTCATCAACAACGAAACATCCGGTAGATACATTCGTTTCCAAAAGTCTTCATCAGGTGTGGACCAACAATTAGAATGTCTTCAAATGTAATAAAAGTACCTCTACTATATCTGGTTGATTCAACAATGGCATTTTTTATCATGTCTGGAATACTCCTAAGTTAATGCATGTCTGTAAAGCCTTTGAGTGACATGCATTAACTGTAAAGCCTTTGAGTGTAAAGCCTTTCCCCCCCATGATAAAGAAGTCCCACAGTACTGTTTGTAGAGCTGATGGGAGATCTTTATTTTTCCAGTTGGTTGCAACTGAGGACTTGGCGGCGGCTGCTGCTGCTAAGTAAAGCAAAGATGAAATCCTTCCTCACAGCTGGGTGCTGGCACATGCAACGTTTGGCCCTCCTGTCCTCCTCGGTCACTGACCTTGCCTCCCCAGGCTCCTCCCCTGATTTGCGGGGCTGCTCGGAGGGGGTCATGACCGGAGCAGCATCCACGTGCCTGCTTTTAGTTCAGGCCTGGCAAAGATAGAATAATGCAGACCCGGCCACTGTGGAAACTTGTTTGTCCAGAGAAAATGAGGCATCAGGCATATGAGCATGTTAAGCATAAGAGTCAATATTTGAAAGTCTCCAGAGAGAGGAAGCCCAGGAAGGTGAAGAACGCTCTTAAGAAAAGCTGCTCCTGTTCCTTGGGCTCTCATATTTGATATGCCGCACTGACAGCAGGAGTCTCTGAGCGGTAATCGCGATCACACTAGGGCATCACCCAGCATTCCAACAGGTCTCCTTTCTTGCATTTGATTTCACAGGGCCTGACTCATGTTCTTTGCAGTTGCAGAGGAGCTGCAGGGAACTGCCTTTTAAAGAGCCCCATGGATTTGATTCTGCTTGAGACCATGGCACGGTTGGAAGAGGGTCTCCTGTCTTCCCCTGTGCTGTTTCCCTGAGCCAGAATTGCCTTGGGGGCATGGTTTGATCTGTTTTGGAGCCATGGGTGCATGGAATATTCCCGCGACCTAACTGGTTAAAAGTAGTAACAAGTAGTCTGAACTTCACATTAGGGTTGCCAAGTCTGTATTACTCACCGGCGGGGGGGGAGTCCTCTGTCCGCCGGGAGCTTCCTCAGTGCGCGGGCAAAGCGTGCGCGCCCGGTGACATCACCGGAAGTGACATCAGCACGTTGGGGGCGTTGCCAGGGCGACGCTCTGGCAATCGCCCCAAAACTCTATGGTATCATAGAGTTTTGGGGCGATTGCCAGAGCGTCGCCTTGGCAATGCCCCCAACGTGATGACGTCACTTCCAGGTGACGCCATTACGTTGGAGAAGTCGTCCTGGCTGGACGACTTCGGGGTGGGGTTCCCCCCGCTGGCCAAATGCTGGCTGGCGGATTGGGAACCCCTGTAGCGGGGGATCCCCCGCCCCCCGGGCTGACTTGGCAGCCCTACCTCACATAGAAACTTCTGAAACAATGCACATGTTACTCCAGTTGGGAAAGTGCAAGTGGGGGACCTGCAAGGATTCGTGGGGTGGATTTCTGTGAAGTCCCCTTCCCCGCTATTTCCTGCATTCCTTCCCTGGGAGCCCCTGTAGCCTCTCCCCTTTCCCTGCTCTCCTTCACACCCACCAACTAGTCTTCCTTTTTCTGCCCCTGTGTCTTCAGCTTCGCTTCCTTAGAGAGCCAGTTTGGTGTAGTGGCTAAGAGCGCGGACTCTAATCTGGGAGAACCAGGTTTGATTCCCCACTCTTCCGCATGCAGCTGCCAGTGTGACCTTGGGTCAGTCATAAGTCCTTTCAGAGCTCTTCCCTCACGAGCAGTTCTCTCAAGAGCTCTCTCAGCCCCACCTACCTCACGGGGTGTCTGTTGTGGGGAGGGGGAAGGGAAAGGAGATTGTCAGCCGCTCTGAGACTCCTTTGGGTAGTGAAGGGCGGGGTATAAATCCAATCTCCTCCTCCCCCCCCCCCTCGGCAGCCATTTCCTGTCAAAGGTTTGTCCAGACTGTGTGGTGGCTGGCACCAGGCTATGCAGTGGCTGGGGTCACTTGCGTGGTCGCCACCACTTGCTCGGGCCCGGCAGGGATGAATTGTGCTGTGGCCACTGCTGCTGGGCCAGGTTGAGCTGTGTGGGTAGTATGTTTCTGGTAGTCACTGCTGAGCCATTCCCTGGGAAGTCCTCCATCAGGTCAATGTGATAAGGGGGGGGCTTTTCTAGGGCTGCCTCCCAATCTACTCATAATCTCCACACCCCATAGTTTTACTTTATAGAAACCGAGGTTTGGAAGGCTTGGTCCCACACTATGTTTAGACTCGATCCTTCTTTGCTTCTTGGCCCGTGTGCTCCCTTCTTCCTCTCGACAAGCATGAAGCTCGAATCGAAGACTTCTTGGTTTAGAAGATTTCTGGTCCATCCTTAGTTCATTGTTGAACTTGGAATTTGCCCCCGAAATGAGATTAAACAGTGGTGTAGATTCCCGGTTTGAGAATGTTATTCAAACTGCAGTTGATGGAAGGAACCAGACTGTCACAACAGATTAGTTTAGATTGAAAATCTACTTTACCACAAAAGCTCAGCTCAGTGTAGGTGGTAGTGGGGGGAAAAACAAAATGCAGTCAGCATGTACACCATGAGGTGTTTCCAGGTTCTCCTGGAAGTCTTACCACATCATTCTAGGAATCGCTGGAAAGTCTGTGATTTTTACCATAGAGTTTCCAGCAATCCCTAGAGTGGAATGGTGTCGTGTCCAGTTTTTCCCAGAAGTGATATCACTGTTCTGGCACCTCCTCATATTCCTGTCCTCGAAGCTCCCACTGGTTGCCAGGCATGCCCTGACAAATGTAGCTCAGTAGGAGGAAGGGAATTTGTATTCCTGAGCATGAACCAAATGAACCAAATTAAAGCACACCCTCTGTGGCTTTCAGGGCAGGGGTCCTCAGCTACAACTCTAGCCAACTGGAGGCAGAAAATGATTATTCTAGTGAAGCAGAGGCAGATGGCAGAAGGAATGTGCTACAAGACAGGAAGAGTCACATGGTCTGTAGGTGTTATATATTAGGGCTGGAACATTCCAGGACTGCCTATCGGGCTTGGAGCTAGGAGCTCTAGAACAATAGCCCACCAGGACTCTGGAAATGCCCAATGAGAAACTAATGTTATGTAAATAGCCTGTTGTTGGGAGTTGGGTGTGTTTGGGTGTGGTTTTTGCACGCTGTTTAAACAGGGCTACTGCCCTGGTGTTTCAGTCTTGTTCCTGAAATAATAAAGTAGAGCTGTTTCCCTGCAATGTGTCTTGAACCCACCATTTAACAGTATGTGCGGTGGGTATAAGAGGGCAGGGAAAATAGCCAGGAATTGAATGGAGTCAAATTGTTTAATTCGACCTTAAGACTAGTCCTGGAGCATAGTAGACAGGAGTTCCATTCTACTGTTTGTCCTGATTCTCAGTGAAATGCCTGAGCCAGACACCTTTTCAGGTTGCAGTTGAAAAGTCTCATGACTGAATGCTCTTCTATGCATAAACGTCCTCTGCATATTGGAAAAAAAAAGCATCAGGAAGAAGCAATGCTCCCTCTAAGCTGTGGAGTCTCGTGGGCAAAAATTCTACTTTGTGAGCTGCTGGTATTAAAGTTGTGAGTGAGGGGCTTGGCTGCTGCATGCATTAGTTTGCTCTGGAGCCCCATCCTTCCTGGGCTGTATGACAAAAATGTGTGCGCTGGAGGCTAAAGAACTGAGAGCTAGCTCACACTAACTCAGCTTAGAGGGAACACTGGGAAGAAGCCTCGCCCTGTTTCAGGAAATCTAGTTTTTCAGGTGGAGGCGTTTGAGGAGGCGATAGAGGAGCATGGAATCACAGGCCCCCTCCCCTGCAGTCTGACCGTGCAGAGACAGATGGATCTCCTCTGTGAAGACTAGGCCTACATAGACAAGAAGAGGAGATGCTAAATAAATGTATGCATTCCTTTTAGGAAATGAAAACACTCTGTATCCAGTAGCCAGGGAGTGCCTTCAATCTGTCGTTCTAAAAAATAAAGTCCCCCCACCCCGGTTGCAGTGGTCAATTTCACACTCTTCCCTGCACGGCCGCACTTTGACCCACATCTCCCCTCTGATTCCCCCCACGTCTTCTCGATCTCAAAACCAAGAATCTAGAAGATGTGGGGGGAATCGGGGGGGATATGCGGGTCAAAATGCGACTGCGCGGTGAAGAGTGTGAAATTGACCAGTGCAACGGGGGAAACAGAAGGGCGAGGGTGGCACAGCCGCTTGTGGGGAATCGGTCTGGGTTTACATTAGTGACACAGTGTAAATAATCACACCCTGGTCTGGATGTCCCTGATCTCATCAGAGCTCAGAAGTTATGCAGGGTCACCCCTAGTTAGTACTTGGATGGGAGGCCACCAGAGAAATCCAGGGTTGCTACACAGGGGAAGGCAAACCACTTCTGTTTGCCTCTTGCCTTGAAAACCCTACGGGATTGTTGTAAGTTGCTTGTGACTTGGTGGCCCTTTCCACCACAAAAATGCTCAGAACAATTGTGCAGGCTCTGATATGCTCAGACTTGCTGATTTCACAAGGACTGGACCATGTAAGGCTCATTTCTCTGCAGAAAATGATACACGAAACCCCATGGTGTGTTCACAAGAGTCTTTGAAAGTAGTGGTAGTAATTCTGATGTACTTCCTTTCCACAATGCCCCTGCTGGTACCCCTACCAGCTTTGATTTAAGAAGCTGAATTGCTGCCTTCAGTTTCTTGGGGAAAATTCGTCAAATGGCAGGCTTCGGTGACAGGTGGGATAATAGCGGGGAAGAAGAAGAAGAGAAGAGATTGGATTTATACCCCCCCTTCACTCATAGTCTCAGAGCGGCTTACAAACTCCTTTCCCTTCCCTTCCCCACAACAGACACCCTGTGAGGTAGGTGGGGCTGAGAGTTTTTTCCCAAGCTGTCCTTGAGAGAACAGCTGGTACAGAGCTATGGCTTGCCCAAGGTCATCCAGCCAGGTGCAATTGGAGGAGTGGGGAATCAAACCCGGTTCTCCCAGATTAGAGTCCGCGCACTTAACCACTACACCAAACTGGCTCTCAAACTGGATGATCCTACCTATGCCTACGGGGATCTTTCCCTTTATGAGAGCTCTTAATAACCAAATAGTTGCTTAACCAAAAGGTTTGCTTTTAAGAAACATAAGAAAATCTTAATAAAAATGCCCACATACAGAACTAAGACACCTGTTAAATCATACACACAAGTAATGGAAGTACAGAGGTGAATGGAAATAATAAGAGGGTTTTGGGGAAATATCCAGGAGATTATGAGTCCATGGAACAGAAGCTGGAAAGATGGAAAATTGCCCAAACAAACTGGGGGTGACCCATCAGTAGGTACCAGGGGAAGACACACAGAGACTGAGCTCTGAATGCTATTTTTATACCCCACAAATGTCTCCAGAGGGCTTGCTAATGTGTGGGGTCCCTCAGAACAAAGTATTGATGAGATCAATCAGGGGAATGAGGTGATTAATCCGGGGTAAAATAATGTAGTTTGGGAACTTGGTTTAGAACTCCCAGGAGTGGACAAAGGGGACTGGAGATTCTCTTCTAGATGCAAAGGACCAGTTGGGTTGGGTTCCTGATTAGTTCCCTGGTGGTTTGGAGAACTAATGGACTGCTAATTTATATTAATCAAAATGGAAACAATACTGCTTAATGAGCCACCCACCTGGTCTTGGGGTTTGGGAAAGGGGTAAAACTCAGGACTCATCGTTATCAAGGAAATGTGATAGGGCTGCCAAGTCAGCCCGGGGGGCGGGGGATCCCCCGCTATAGGGGTTCTCGATCCGCCGGCCGGCATTCGGCCGGCGGGGGGAACCCCGCCCCAGAAGTCGTCCGGTGAGGACGACTTTCCCGGAGGTGACGTCATCACGTTGGGGGCGTTGCCAGGGCAACGCTCTGGCAATGACCCCAACGTGATGACGTCACCCGGAGGTGACGTCAGTATGTCACCGTGGCGTGCGCGCAAAGCGCACGCACCAGAAGAGCTCCCGGGGGGAGAACAACTCCCCCCTGCCGGTAAGTCGCCAGCACTTGGCAGCCCTAAAATGTGAGAAGGAAAGATGAGATCAGATTGATGGGATTAGTGACTGAGATTGAAAGAAATCATTCTGGGGCAAGGCAAGTACATTGTCTGGAGTATGCAGATATCAGTGGGGAGGTGGAGTCGCAGGTGTCAGGGCAAGATCGCACGCGCTTTTTCCAGGGTCATGTCCTGATTATATGGCCTGCCAGTCCTGGCTTCCATCTTTGTGTCCACTTATGTCAAGTTGCCTGGTATGTGGACTTCTGGGGTAAGAATTATTTAAATTTTTATTTATTTTGGGGCTCAGTGACATATTACATATTACATCCTGTAGATAATGACGGTGGGTTGGTTCCAGACCAAATTTTCCAGTGACCTAACGAAACTTCCCAGCTTTTCCTGTCCCACTGTGCCCACCAATCTCCCTTAAATGCTGTTCTTGGGGGAGTGGAGACCCTACAGAATGTCAGGAAGGGGTCTGCAGCAGGAAGGGGGAATCAGTGGAAAATAGGGTTGCCAAGTCTGGGTGGGAAAATACCTGGAGAGGGGTGGGGTTTAGGGAGGGGGAAGGGCCTCCACATGGTAGAATGCCACAGAGTCCACCCTCCAAAGCAGCCATTTTCTCCAGGGGAGCTGATCAGTTGTAAAAGCGGGAGATCCCCAGGCCCCACCTGGAGGCTGGCAACCCTAGTGGAAAATGCCTATTCAGTCTGGATCCAACCCTGTATATTTAAGAGGTATTTTTCCCCCTATCTTTCTTGTCTCCCTAACTAAATGTACAGCAGTGGAACACCATAAGGCATTCAGGGCTGTACGGGAGGGGAGTGTTGGCTTCTTGACTTCCGACCATAATCTCTTTATGAGGTTTGATTACCCATATTTTAGCATGCACAGCCAGTTTGCTATGCCCTTATGAGTCCACATAAGCACCAATAATAATAACAGTGATGATGCTAACCACGAGTGATTGCTTCTGCATATTTTTATGGCTCCCTTTAGTTTAACATCCTATAACCTATGCTGAATTGGTAACAAAATGCTTTAAAAATGCAAATCAGCCAAATGTTTACTTGGATTAAACTTTGGTCTTCACGTTGCCCAGCTGTAAAAAGTTGGGTTTTTTAAGAGCCAGTTTGGTGTAGTGGTTAAGTGCGCGGACTCTAATCTGGGAGAACCGGGTTTGATTCCCCACTCCTCCACTTGCACCTGGCTGGATGACCTTGGGCAAGCCATAGCTCTGTACCAGCTGTTCCCTCAAGGACAGCTTGGGAAAGAGCTCTCTCAGCCCCACCTACCTCACAGGGTGTCTGTGGTGGGGAGGGGAGGGGAAAAGGAGTTTGTAAGCCGCTCTGAGACTCCCTTGGGGAGTGGAGGGCGGGGTATAAATCCAATCTCTTCTCTTCTTCTTCTTCTTCTTCTTCTAAATCCTTGGGAAGAAGATGACGTTCTCTCTAGGGTACTTTTCATTTTGTCTCCGTAACACCCAGGTATCATTGCGGGTTTTATTCAGACCAGTGTTCCCTCTAAGCTGAGTTCGTGTGAGCTAGCTCACAGTTTTTGAGCCTCCAGCTCACACACTTTTGTCTTAGCTCACGAAGGAGGGCTCCAGAGCAGACCAATTTATGCAGCAGCCAAATTGCTCGCTCACAACCTTAATGCCAGTAG
The DNA here is from genome assembly GCA_029233225.1 of Lepidodactylus listeri. Lineage (NCBI taxonomy): Eukaryota > Metazoa > Chordata > Lepidosauria > Squamata > Gekkonidae > Lepidodactylus > Lepidodactylus listeri. The sequence goes on from JARCFY010000004.1 coordinate 17,875,850, forward strand.
CTCACACAGTAGAATTTTTGTTCACAAGACTCCTCAGCTTAGAGGGACCATTGATTCAGAAAGGTCTTTGTAGTACTTCCCTGGTCACTGCGGGTAAGGAATTGCTTCTCACAATGACCTATTCTGGGCATGCTGAGAACTCAGTAGAAACATGATTGCAGGTGACCTTACCTTGCTTGAACGCCCTCAATTACATATAAGGTGAGCTCCTGATAGTGTTCCTTGCAGAAGTTTGTCCTGTGTATAGCAGGGTAACAAATAGTTTCCCACCTGTAGAGTGCTCATTTGTGCTACAGAGCCAGGCGGTTGTAGCCTTTGACTAGGGATGGGCACAAAATGGGAAAATGCAGTTTGGTTGGGTTTGAGACCGAACCATGAACTGAATCCGAAACTGAACTTGGAGGCTCATTTATGAACCAAATCACTTCTTGTGCTTTGGGGCCCTGCAACCCCCACTGAAAGGGGTCCCTTTAAATAGGGTTTGTGGAAAGCCTGAAAGACAGCTCTTTTGGGCTGTCTTGCGCAGACCCTTTAAAGGAACTTCAAAAGCATTTAAACCCTCCTTTCTGCTCCCCACAGCTTTTCCCCAGGGACCAGAAGGCAGGGCCATTGAAACCCCTGTTCTCTGCTCCTGGCAGATAGCTGCAGGGAGCAGAAAGCAGCAGTGGTTTAGATAGCGTCAATCCATTTAAACCTGCTTTCAGCTCCCTGTGGATTTTTTTTTCATGGGGCTAAGGGCTATTTAAACCAAGTGGCTGAGTGGCAAGGGGCTCCCAGCCACTCAGCTGTTTGTTTGTTTTTTTCCGTGAAGAGCAGAAAGCAGGGGTTTACCTCTTCATGAACCACCACAAATTACTCCAAAATTCGTGGTAATTCATATCGTTTCTTCAATTTACAAACTCCAGTTTGTGAGCCCCAAACAGCCCAAAATTTATGACAAACTTTGGTTTATCATGAGGTTTCTGCCCATTCCTACCTGTGACTACTTTTGACTGACCCATGAACTAAATAATCAAAAGTACCAGACAACAGACAGTGTAACCCAAAATGCTGAATCACTTTCCCCTCATTATTCCTGCACAGTAAGGAACATCCTTAAAAAATCACCCTCAGTTATGTTGCACTGCCTGCTTTTTGTAATTGTGCAATCATTGCTGTTGGGTGGGATAGAAATAGGGTTGCCAACTCCAGGTTGGGAAATTCCTGGACATTTGAGAGTTGGAGCCTGGGGAGGGTGGGATTTGAGGAGGGGCTACAGACCAGTATAATGCCATAGACTCCACCCTCCAAACCAGCCATTTCCTTCACTTAAACTACCATTGCCAGCCTCCAGACAAGGGCTGGCGAGCACCCAGTATTACAACTATTGTCCAGGTGACAGAGATCAGTTCCCCTGGATAAAATGTCTGCTTTGGAGGGTTGCTGAGGCTGCTTGCCCCCCCCCCCCCGTCCTCACTGTCTCAAGGCTCCACCCCCAAATCTCCAGGAATTTCCCAACCTGGAGCTGACAGCTCTAAGGTGAATTGATCTCTGCAGCTGGGAGATCCTTTGTGATTCCCTGAGCACTGCCACTGCTGCTGTGGGGGGAGAGGAAGCAGGCAGGAGGCTGGGAGAGTGATGGGGGCAGAAAGAGAGAGAAAGAGTGATGAGGTGGGGAGGCAGAAAAACAAAGGGAATGATGACGAGTCAGAAAGAGAGAGGAAGTAACATATACAGGGGAGAGAGAGAGAGAAAGGGGGGGGGCAGAAGGGAGAAAGAGTGTGAGAGAGGTAGGGGGAGATGGGAGGAAGCAAAGGTGTGAGGAATGAGATACCCATCCCGCAATTTCCTTGTGGGTCTCCACCAGTGTTCCCTCTAAGCTGAGTTAGTGTGAGCTAGCTCACAGTTTTTTAGCCGCCGGCTCACACATTTTTGTCTTCGCTCAGGAAGGATGGCTCCAGAGCAAACTAATTTATGCAGGAGCCAAATCGCTCGCTCACAACTTTAATGTCAGTAGCTCACAAAGTAGAATTTTTGCTCACAAGACTCCACAGCTTAGAGGGAGCATTCCACTTGTGTTTACCTAATTCCCGCTTGAAGCCATCCATGTTTGTAGCCACCACCACCTCCTGTGGCAGTGAATTCCACATGCCAATCACTCTTTGGGTGAAGAAGGACTTCTTTTTACCCATTCTAACCCGCCTGCTCAGCAATTTCCCTGAGAGCCCACGAGTTCCTGCATTGTGGGAGAAAGGGTTTTCCCCGGAAGTGACATAGCAGCGCATACAACATTGTGGCTCCCCCCATGTCCATGGCCGACCTTCCCACCTGGCACAGCCTGCTAACCCTAGTGACACCACAACTGTTTCTTTTACAGGCTTCCTCCCCCTTCAAAAAAAAGTGTGTGCAAGAGCTTCTGTAGCACACATTTTTATGCCAGACATGCTTGGGTGACAAGCCTGCCAAGCTGCACAGAGTTAAGCTTCGGAATGCTGCTCCCCCCCCCCCCCCGCATTTACTCAGCTCCATCTCAGACAGCATTAGGGAAGGTGGCCTGGTATAGAATGATCTTGTCGGATCTTGGAAGCTAGGCAGGGCCAGTGCTTGGGTGGGAGGACCACCAAGGAAGACTCTGCCAAGGAAGGCAGTGGCAAACCAGCTCTGCTTTTCACTGGCCTTGGAAGCCCCTTGGCCGGGATCGCCGTAAGTCAGCTGTGACTTGACAGCACTTTCCACGCAGGCATCTAAGGCAGCAAGGCTGCTTTTTTAAAAAAATAATAATAATAATAAGAGTTTTGCACACATTTCAGCCTAGGTGTCTGCAGCATCACAGAGAAACTTCAGGAGGGCACCAGAACGGAAAGACTGATTGTGCAATTAGGCCTACCAACGAGGATCTTTTAAAATTGGGTTTGTGCCTGGATTTTTGCAACTCTGAAGTGCCTGTTTAGGACTAGCGCGCATAATGGACTGCTAAGTCCCCTATTAGCCAGTTTTAGACAATTAAATGTCACAATTAACACCCTTTAATAAACAGAAGCGCTCCTAGAAATGCAGCGGGGAATACAAAGTGGTGCAAACTGCTCCTTCAGCCCACTGATTTCAATGCGTATCATACACCCCGAAGCCAACAGCACATGCGATGCACCATCATGACTCTCAGTGATGCTTCTTAAAGAGATGTCTGCACTTTCGAAAGGGAACTTGGCATGCCATTCGGCTGGCTGTGAACAGCAACATGCTTGTACCGTGGTGGTGGAAAGGGCCATTGAGTCACAGCTGACTTATGGTGACCTCATAAGGTTTTCGAAGCACGAGACGTTTCAGAGGTGGTTTTGCTATTGCCTGCCTCTGTGTCACACCCCTGGTATTCCTTGGGGGATCCCATCCAAATACTAGCTAGGGCCGACCCTGTAGGGTTTTCAAGGCAATAGATGTTCAGAGGTGGTTTGCCATTGCCTGCCTCTGTGTCACACCCCTGGTGTTCCTTGCTTGCTGAAACCACCTGCCCTTGCCTTGCAAGCTGGGAAGGAGGCTACAAAGTATCTTACAGTTAGATTCTGATAACTTGTAAACTTCATTTCCTGGGAAAGGTTTTTAAATGCAGCTTCGGGGGGAGGGGGAGTTTTCCTCAAAAAGCTCATCTTCTCGTCGGGATTTTTCTTACTTATTTGGCACAAACACAGCAATTTTTATGGCTTCCCTTGCAGCCCCACGGCATATTATGCAGTGATTAGAAGCTCTTGTGGGGGGAAAGAAACACCCTTAGAATTTGCTGCGTCAAGTTTTCGCTGAGCTTTAATAGGCATCCTAATGTCAGATAAGTGTGAAAAGTTCAAATGGTTCCTCTTTAATTCTACCTGCCTGGAACAGTTATCCATCTGCCTTCTCTCCGTTTGAGTATTATAATTCCCCAAAGCCTTTTGTACGTAAACAAGGTTGATGGGGTTGTTTTATATCTCCTTTGATAAATTGCAGGCTTGAGGAAGATGTGGCAGAGGTGAATGACAGCCATACAAGCTTTAGGTTATTGTCTTGGGATCGTAGTTTTGTTCGGGGTGCAGTCCAAGAACACAACTGGAGTCCACTAGCACCTTGAAGACCAATATGATCTCCAGACTTGAGCACTGTAGAAACCAACAAGAGCATTTTAGAAACCAACAAGACTATCAGGGTCTGTTCTTTTGAGAGGGGCTGTGGCTCAGTGGTAGAGCATGTGCTTGGCATGCAGAAGGTCCCAGGTTCAATCCCCGACATCTCCTGTTAAAGGATCTGGCAGTAGGTGATGTGAAAAACCTCTCTGCCTGAGGCCCTGGAGAGCTGTTGCCAGTCTGAGTAGACAATACTGACTTTAATGGACCAAGGGTCTGTTTTAAGGTTGCCAAGTGACTTACTAGCTGTAGTGGGGGAGCGGTGGTTCCATTTTGGAACATTTGTGCGTGCTGCAATGACATCGCCCGGAAGTGACGTCATCACGCTGGGCATGTCACCGGGCGATGCTCTAGCAATCACCCTGAAAACTCTATGGTACCATAGAGTTTTCTTTTTAAAAATACTTTTATTTATAATTTTCCAATAAAACACAAAGGAAAGCTGTTAGCATGCTTATAGGTGAGGCAACGTCCGAGCAAACAAAACAAATAACCAAAACCAAAACCTTTACAGAGGAAACAACCGTAATGATAAACTTACATGGTGGAATATAAGGTTAACCAATTATGTAACTTGGACCAAATAGCGACGTACCAATCAACCTTTTGGCACATGGCCTATTGATCAAATTGCCCATTACCACAGCCTTTAAAGTTCTGTAAAGTTTCCCACCTATCAAATAATAAATTTTTCACGTTTATAAAGGAGTAACTTACACATTAGAATAAAAATTTAACCAATTATAAAATTTGGACCAGGTAGCATCATATCTTTCAACCTTTTTACCTCTTAGCCTATGGTATCATAGAGTTTTCAGGGTGACTGCTAGAGTGTCGCCCGGTGACCTGCCTGGCTTGACAACATCACTTCCGGGCGATATCATCACGCCTGGCATGTCGGCCCGATCTGGCCACTTTGGGGGTGGGGTTCCCCCTGCCGGCCGGATCCAGACTGGCGGATTGGGGGCTGTTTTAGTGGGGGACCCTCCACCCTCCTGGGGGACCTGGCAGACCTAGTCTGATTCAGTATAAGGCAGCCCCATCTGTTCATGTGTGCATGAGAGGGCTAGACTTACCCTATGCCAACTTTGGCCTTAACTTGTCCAGGCTACTGTCCTTCCCACTGCAAGGGGAGGCTTTTGCTAACACAGTACAATCTGGAGTTTTGGAAGAGTGGGATAATTTTTTTCTGCTCATTGCCAGAAATGTAGAGGACTGGGGGTTATTTACAGGTCAGGCATGAGCAGCTCTGCTGCAATTTTTGTGTCAGTTGCTTTTAAAACAGCCCCCCCCCCAAAAAAAAGTTTCCCCAAAGGGAATATTGTGGGGAGGGAATCAACAGATCTGAATATCAGACCATTGTTTGGAACCTGAGAAACCAGGAAAACGTTTTGGGTTTTTTTGCTCTCTGACATCCAGGATGGATGGATGGATGGATGGATGAATGGTTGGATGGATGGATGGATGGATGGATGGATGGATGGATGGATGGATGGATGGATGGATAGATAGATAGATAGATAGACAGATAGATAGATAGACAGATAGATTTTCTTTGAAATATGCATTGCTAGGCTGTGGTCCTCGTACTCTTTCATGAGCCTCTGCTTATACCTTAGCTTATCCTATTAGGCGCCGAGTCCAAAAAGGAGGACAGAGCTGTAGTCTGACACAACCCTTACTTTAGGAGTAAGCCGCATTGTACTGAGTTGGCCTCTCTTCTGAGTAAACACGACTCTTCAAAACCTCTGTGCCATTTCCTCGAGGCATATGACGATTGTGTAATGGCGACTGGATTCCGACTGCTTTCAAACGACTCCCTTGTTAAACAACAATGGTATTAATTAAGGGGGGAAATATTTGATTTTGTTAATGAAAGAATTTCAATTAGATGAAGTGGTGAACAGGTGGCCTTCCCGTTCTGCTGTAATCTGTCTCCATATGCTTCGTAAGACTCTGTTTGCACAATGTTTGTTGGTAATTCTCAAGATGTCGAGGAAGATATCGTGAAATGGGAAGATACTGTTCCTAAATCAAGATCTCTGTTGGGTAAGGGCCGCAAGGCACGGGGCTCTTTACCTCATGTCGAGTGGGAGCACACTTGTCTACCATAGCGGTGGACTGCAGAGGTATTTTCTGGATGCTGCAATTTGAAGGAGCTAGAAGAAAACCAAGGAAGAGCCGGTACTGTGGGATTCTAGGCCTAAAGTGCTGGCACAGTGATGTTGGTTCTGTTGGGTTAAATGTAAAAATAAAAATAATAATTAGGGCTATTTTGGGGGTGCAATGCCCCAGAATGGTGTTCCGAGCCCGCCCCTCCCCGCCTGGCTATCCCTGCTGCATGGAGCCGGTGGGAAAGGGCCCAGCATGTCCAATCTTCGCTCGGAGATCGGGCAGGCAGGGGCCTCCAGCTCCCTGCACTTAAAGGGGAGGTGAGTATGGTGGCCGCTTCTGTGGCACATGCACTTTATAATGACTGCCTCACTGTGACAATAATGGTGGCGGCTCCACAGTGTTGGCCCGATCAGTTTTATCTGTCGCATTTGCTGAGCTCTGCTGCCTGGCTCAGCCCCTGTGAGGAGGCCGCAGCAGCTGGGTGGCCATGGGCTCGCTGAACAGCCGGGTGTGGAGGGGGCAAGTGGGAGCCCCACACAGACAAGAGGCGGCAGCGGCTATGACTCTGAATGGAGGTGGCAGAAGCGGGAGCAGAGGGAGCCATCGCAGCGGAGTGGGCAAGAGGAAGCAGGGCAGCCCTGGCGATGGCACGAGTTACAGCGATAGCGACGGGGAGGGCGAGCGGGAGGAGCGGCTACTTAACACCCCTAGGAGGTACTGAGCGGGAAGGCGGATGTGTGTGTGTGTGTGGGGGGGAAAGCTGCCAGATTCCCCGTGGGAAGTTTATAAGCAGCCTGTGAATGGTTGCACACCCTCCTCACATTTTGCTTCTCCTCTCTCAGCATCGGGTCACACTGCCCCTTAACATGGAGGTTTTACTTCCTTCTATAGTACACTGGGTGAGTCATCCTTGCCACAAGAAACTCCACCACCTTGGGCACCCCTTTAAGTGCAGGGAGCTGGTGGGAAAGGGCCCCACATGGAGATCACGTGTGCAAGGCCTTCTGGTTCCCTGCACTTAAAGGGGCTCCCTTTAAGTGCAGGGAGCCAGCCTTGCTGGAGCAGGGGTGGTGGTGGCAAGGGCTTGATCTAGGGGTGGGCCACGGGGGTGGGGGGCTTGATCGGGGTGGTGGGGCTATGGGGAGTGGCGAGGCCTTGATCAGGGGGTGGGAGAGCCTCCCTCCATCCCCATCTCTTTGCCATCTTTCTTTACCTTCTTGTTTCCTTTTCTCTTTCTTTCTGTCTTTTCCTTCTTCTTTCCTTCTCTCTCTTTCCCTCTTTCCCTCCTTCTTTCCCTCTTTGCCTCTGTTCCTCCTTCCTTCCTTCCTTCCTAGATCTGTGTGTCCCCCCCCCAACCATAGCTAGCAATCCAAAAGAGTCCAGTGGCACCTTTAAGACCAAGGTTTATTCAGGTACAAGCTCTCCCTCCTCTGTGAGGGCAGATCTGTGCTGTCAGGGATGTGGCCTAATATGGTAATGAGTTTCTGCTGCTGGGTGTGGCCTATCATGGTAATGAGTTCCTGCTGGGCTTATTCTACAAAAAGAGCCCTGACGATAATAATTGGACAGAAGCTTTACACAGCATCCCCGATTCGCCACATTTCCCAGTTAAGGGGAAATGCTGCTCAAACAAATAACAAAAATGATCTGACTCCATATGGTAACGAGAGAAAGAAATTTTAGTTACAGAAATCAAAGAAGAAGAAGAGAAGAGATTAGATTTATACCCCGCCCTTCACTCACTTGGAGTCTCAGAGCGGCTTACAAACTCCTTTTCCCTTCCCCTCCCCACAACAGACACCCTGTAAGGTAGGTGGGGCTGAGAGAGCTTTTTCCCAAGCTGTCCTTGAGAGAACAGCTGGTACAGAGCTATTTATTTATTTATTTATTTGTTTGTTTCATTTATATCCCGCCTTGTCAGTTTTGCAACCGACTCAAGGCGGCTAACAACATATAAAACATAAAAACAGTTTACAGATTAAAACATTAAACAATTAAACCAGCACTATAATTAAATATCACAAGATGGCGACTTCCTAGCGCTCCGGTGGGTAACTGCAGCAGGGCGTGATCAACAGGGCCAGGGAGATGGTATAATCGGCTTTCTCCCCGCCGCCAGCCCCTATTTGAAAGCCTGGCGGAAGAGCTCCGTCTTACAGGCCCTGCGGAACTGAAACAGATCCCGCAGGGCCCTGATGTTATCTGGGAGCTCATTCCACCAGTAAGGGGCCGCCACCGAGAACGCCCTGGCCCTAGTACAAGACAACCGGGCCTCCTTTGGACCGGGGTAAGTCAGGCGATTTTGGGTGCCCGACCTCAGTAGCCTCTGGGGCCTATATGGGGAAAGGCAGTCCCTCAAGTAGGCGGGCCCCTGACCATAAAGGGCTTTAAAGGTTAACACCAGCACCTTGAACCTGATCCGGTATGCTATAGGCAGCCAGTGCAGTCGCTGCAGCACAGGCCAGATGTGGTCCCTCGAAGAGAGACCCATCAAAAGCCTGGCCGCAGCATTCTGCACCAGCTGCAGCCTCCGGATCTGGGACAAGGGTGGCCCCAAGTAGAGAGCGTTACAGTGGTCAAGACGTGAGGTGACCATAGCGTGGATCACTGTAGCTAGGTCTTTGCGTTCGAGGAAGGGGGCCAACTGCCTAGTCTGCCGTAGATGGAAAAAGGCTGCTTTGGCAGTGGCTGCTACCTGGGCCTCCATCGTCAGAGAGGAGTCCAGGAGCACACCCAAACTCCTGACCCTCAGAGCTGGCACCAATGGTGCCCCACCAAAGGACGGAAGTGGGTGCCCCAACCCCGTTCCGGTCCGACTCAAGCACAGGACCTCCGTCTTCAGAGGATTCAATTTCAGTCGACTCAGTCTAAGCCAGCCCGCAACCTCCTGCAATGCTCGTTCCAGGTCACCAGGGGAGGAGCCGGACCGACCGCCCAACAACAGATAGAGCTGGGTGTCATCGGCATATTGATGACACCCCAGCCCATGCCTCCGGACAATCTGGGCAAGGGAGCGCATGTAGATGTTAAATAACATCGGGGATAGGACCGCCCCTTGAGGCACACCACACACCAGTGGGTGCCTCTGGGAGGTCTGTCCCCCGAGCGCAACCCTCTGTCCCCGATCTTGCAGGAAGGAGGCAAGCCACTGTAAAGCGAGCCCCCGTATCCCAGCATCGGCGAGGCGGTGGATCAACAACTGGTGGTCGACGACATCAAATGCCGCCGACAGATCTAACAACACCAGTGCCGCCGTACCGCCTCGATCCAGATGTCTTCGGAGGTCATCCGTGAGGGCTCACTGATAGTTTCTGCCCAAGGTCATCCAGCCAGGTGCAAGTGGAGGAGTGGGGAATCAAACCTGGTTCTCCCAGATTAGAGTCCACGCATTTAACCACTACACCAAACTGGCCCCTCTTACGTGACATATGCACGTCAGTATATTTAACTTATTCTGAACAGATTAACTCCAGAAAGGTTAACTTGCTACAGCTCCAAGCCTGGGTAAGAGGGAGAAGAAGAGAGGTCCTATATAAGATGAAAGAGAAGGCAAGCAATGGCCAAAGAGGCTCAACATCCATCCATCCATCCATCCATCCATCCATCCATCCATCCATCCATCTCATCTCATCTCATCTCATCTCATCTCATCTCATCTCATCTCTCTATCTATCTATCTATCTATCTATCTATCTATCTATCTGTCTGTCTGTCTGTCTGTCTGTCTGTCTGTCTGTCTGTCTGTCTGTCTGTCTGTCTGTCTATCTGTCTATCTATCTATCTATCTATCTGAATGTATATCCCGCCTAGCCAGCACAAAGCGGCTCTAACGGTCGAACAGATGAGAGGGTGGGGCCAAGTATACCCCAGTGAGAGAATTCCCTTAACCATTTCCTTCCAAGGTCCTTTTGCATGCGGAGTTATAGTATCCAACAGGTTCTTCATAGGGGACCAGGTGAGGAATCAGGAGACCACATTGGGGGAGAGAGGAGATGGGTTAGGTTGCTCCAGTGTGTCCGTGTTGTCTGTTCTTGTGTGTCATTTAGGGCTGCCACGCCCTTGATGGGGGATTACCTGCCCCCAGCTCCTGTTGCCTGCAGCCATTCTGAGTGGTGGCGGGAGAAAACAACAACAACAAAACAAAACAGCAGTGTTGTGTGTGGTGTTCCTCCCTTCCAGTAAAAACCTGGAAGTGACAGAGGGTAGGTCTAGGAATCATGTTTCCAGCAATTCCTATAGCTATTCTATATCACTTCCAGGTCCTTACCGGACATAACATAATGCCTCAGCCAGAATGGTGGCCCCACCATTTCCCTGTGCACAACTTTCCTGCTGGTTGCAAGGAGCTGCCTGGAGCTGCCTGACAACCCTAGTTCTCATTCTGAGTCTTTTCCTTTCATTCGCCGTTGGGCTGTTATTTGCTATCTTTTATACCGGCCTTTTTTCAAATACCTTATAAGTCACGGGTGCTGTTTTGATGCGGAATATACTAATAGCTATTTGAATTTATTTGGATGAATTCATCGGAAGGAAACCGAAAATGACACAAAAAAAATTGTTCACAAGTGGAATTCGCTGAAGGGGAAAAGTAAAATCAAAATGGCGATTGCTTAGTTGAAATAGTTGCGCTGCAGAATTTAGTAGTGACCCCCCCCCCCGGAGGGAGCAGGGAAAGGTTGATATATACACACACACACACACACACACACACACACACACACACACACACACAAGCCGGAGGACCCGTGAAACTCACGGGGGGGTAGGTGAGCCTCTTCCCCCTCCTCTGGCCCCGCGTGCCGAGCCTCTACCCCATCCCCCCTCCAGGCAGCTTCCCCCCCCCGCCTTCAAAACGACGGCAGCGGCAGGGAGACAGCCGCCCACCGAGGCTCCCCCCCTGTAAGGTGGTGGTGGCAGGGAGACCGCTGCCTGCCGAGGCTTCCCCCCGCCTTCAAAACGGCGGCGGCGGCGGCAGGGACACCCACCGTCCACTGAGGCTTCCCCCCTCCCTCCCTGCTTTCAAAACGGCGGCAGAGGCATAGAGACCTGCCACCCGCCGAGGCTCTTCCCTCCCTTCCCCCCCCTGCAAACAGCGGCGGCGAGTCCCCGTCATGCCGCTTCCCACCCCCTCCCCTACAGCGGCCACAGCGTTCTCTGCGCACGCACGGAGAACGCTTTAACTTTTCGGGGGATTTAAAGATCCCCTGAAAAGTTTTTTAAACATTTAGGATTTTTCTGCCCCCCGTGTGTAGAAACCCCACCCCCCAAGTGCCCCCCCCACGCGAATTTAGGTATCCGCATGGGGGAGGGTACTTGGGAATTAGATATATATATATATATATAGAGAGAGAGAGAGAGAGAGAGAGATACACACACACACACACACACAGACACACAGAGAGAGAGAGAGGAAGCTCAGATGAAGATAAATAAATGTCCACTCTGGGTTGGTACATTCCTGGAGATTTGGGGGTGGAGCCTGGAGAGGGTGCGGTTGGGAGAGGGGAGAGACTTTGGCAAGTACAGTGCTATAAACTTCCCCTCTCAGGTTTGGGAAATACCTGGAGATTTTGGAGATGAAGCTAGAGGAAGGTGGGGTTTGGAGTGGGGAGGGACTTCCCTGTGCGACACAGAGTGTTGGACTGGATGGGACATTGGCCCGATCCAACATGACTTCTCTTATGTTCTTACGTTCAGTGAGGTGTAATACCATAGAGTCCGCCTTCCAATGTAGCCATTTTCTCCAGGTGAGCTGATCTCTGATGCTTGGAGAGCTGTTGTATTCCCAGGAGATCGCCAGTCATGACCTGGAGACTGGCAACCCTACACAGAGTCAACTCTCCAAAGTAGCCATTTCCTCCAGGGGAGCTGATCTTGTCCTCTTGAGACCAGCTGTAATTTGGGGAGCCCTCTCGGCCCCACCTGGAGGTTGTCCACTCTAATTGGGAAGCCATGCCTCTAAGTAGTGCCAAGGGGAAGACTCCAAAGAAGGATGACTTTGCCTATCAGTATTTCTCAAAGGCACCACGTGTGGGATCTTCACATCTTTAGCTCCATCCCTGAGCAAGAAAACATTCCTGTTTGCTGCACGAATGTGATGTGCCACAGTCCAGCATTTCCTTCGAGAGACTTGCAAAGTCTTTGTTTAGAGGCAGGCCATATGAGAAGAATGACAATGAAGCAGGGACAAATATGTTGTCAATAGCACCCCAAGGATTGAATATATCGATCTCATTAGTGTTTAAAGACATCGTAATGAAGGACTGTCATTCCCCCCCCTCCTCTTTTCTCTGCGTGCCTGTGCCTCTTTTCCTCTAGGCCCTTTTAAATGCAGATGATTTCCCCCCCCTCTCTCTCCCTGGTTACCAAGGATTAAAAGACTACAAAAGAAATAAAAAAAGGAAAAGGGGGAGAGGGGGAAGGAAGGAAGGAAAAAACAAAACAAAGAAGGGTGCCCGTTGGCCCCCTGCCACCTAGAAATAAAATCCATTTGATTCACCCTCACTATCCGTGTTACAGCATTAAATATGGACTAAATAGTTTAATATGGATTTATGTAATGAGCTCACAAATTGATTTTTTTTTTTGCACCGCGAGCCCCGGTTTCGAGTCGAGGAACAGACGGCCTCTCAGTGAGATCAAAAGAGCACTCGTCCGTTGTGACACCAGACAATGTGTTGCTTTTGTTGTCGATGGTGGCGGTGTTATTGCAACATAGGTGGTTTGTGTGTCTGATTTGGAAGCTCAAGCCGTTGCTATGTATTGGGGGCTGTTTCCTCAATGTTAATGGTGTCCCCAAAAGCCTTTGCGAGGGGAAAAAAAACCTCAATTGTGGCTTAAATGAACCAACAACATACGTAAATTCATCTCATACAAAAATATCTCATAGATCAGAGATCCTCAACACGATTTCCGTGGGCCCCATGGCATGAGCCAACACGTTCTCTGGTGCCCGCCAAGGGTTTTTAGAAAGTGGGAGGGGGCAAGTACAGCGTGTGCCCAGCAGGGCTTTTGATTGGCTGTGCAGATTAAAAGGCATCCCGTTAACCAGAACGCCTGCTTGAAATGTTGAAGAGTTACTATGAGACTTCTGCAGAACCTCCCTCCCTGACATTTTGTGATTGGTTCTGCCTCCTGCAGCACCCGTTTGGTTCTTGCACCCAGCACCCTGCGTCAGAATTCCAGAGGTGCCCAGGGGCTCAAAAAGGTTGAGGGCCCATGCCACAGATACAGTCCTCATTTCATTGTCTCTTCTGAACCACCATCAAATCAAGAGTATTACTTACCGTCTCCAGTTTGGGAAATTTCTGGGGATTTGTTGGGGTGCGGAGCTTGGGGAGAGCAGGGTTTGGGGAGGGGGGGAGACCTCTGCAGTGGATGATGACACAGGGTGAAACTTCCAATGCTCCCGCTAAGCTGTGGAGTCTTGTGAGCAAAAATTCTACTTTGTGAGCTACTGGCATTAAAGTTGTGAGTGAGCGATTTGGCTACTGCATACATTAGTTTGCTCTGGAGCCATGCTTCCTGACCTAAGGCAAAAAAATGTGTGAGCCAGAGGCTAAAAAACTGTGAGCCAGCTCATACTAACTCAGCTTAGAGGGAACACTGCAAAGCAGCCATTTTCTCCAGAGAAACTGACCTCTGTCACCTGGAGATCAATTGTAATTCAGAGGACTCCCCAGGTCCCACTGGAGTTTTGCAGCCCTAAGAGTTACTGAGAGGCTTATCTTCCTGCCTGTCTTTTCAAGGGGCAGCAGGGGGCGGGGAGAGCATAAAAGAAGATCCTCTCCATAACTTCCTTTGTGTGAAGATAGTTTACAAGAGATAAAGTTATATAGCAACCTTCCTTCCTTCCTTCCTTCCTTCCTTCCTTCCTTCCTCCCTCCCTCCCTCCCTCCCTCCCTCCCTCCCTCCCTCCCATCCTCCCTCCCGTCCTCCCATCCTCCCTCCTGTCCTCCCTCCCGTCCTCCCTCCCGTCCTCCCTTCCTTCCTTCCTTCCTTCCTTCCTTCCTTCCTTCCTTCCTTCCTTCCTTCCTTCCTTCTTCCCTTCCTTCCTTCTTCCCTTCCTTCCTTCCTTCCTCCCTCCCTCCCATCCTCCCTCCCGTCCTCCCGTCCTTCCTTCCTTCCTTCTTCCCTTCCTTCCTTCTTCCCTTCCTTCCTTCCTTCCTTCCTCCCTCCCTCCCTCCCTCCCTCCCTCCCATCCTCCCTCCCGTCCTCCCTTCCTTCCTCCCTTCCTCCCTTTCCAATCCCTCCCTCCCTCCCTCCCTCCCTCCCTTCCTTCCTTCCAATGTTTTCTTCCTTTTTTCATTTGTAAGATAGAATGTGTTCTTTCCTTCTTTTGTGAGAAAATGCTTCCTTCCTTCCTCTCTCCCTCCCTCCCTCCTGGGATACAGGAGTGTCTCTTACAGGGGGGAAATGTAAATACCATAACACTCTGAGTGACAGGATAAGATACGTTTCATCTCCCCTCTTCCCCCCACCCCACTCCCCTCCCTGGCCTTCTTCTGTTCAGAAATAATGTGACACACCTGACTTAAGCATTAATTATTAGCGTTAATTATTTGGCTGTGGTGATCTGCTGATAATTTGCAGAATATGATTCCTTCCAAGTTCCGGGAGGGACGAATCCCTGACTAGTGGCCTTTTCCAATCCAGCCTCTCCTCTGCTGGGTTCTGAGGCATCCGTTAGGCGCATTTGTAATTGGCGTCTGGGTTACCGTGTCAGTGTCAGCCTATCATTTCTGGGTTTAGAGCAGCACGCTGGGTAGCTGGATTTGTAATTATAATAGACTTTATTCCTATTTATATTCAGGAGACTCCTCACCTCACTGCTCCTTCCCCTGGAACAGAAAAGTGGTAAGAAGGGATGGGAGACTTCAGTAAACTCTTCCCCCCGCCTTTTACAATGGCTAGCTTTCCCCAGGGTCCTGGCCAGGTGTTGAGAACTAGAATTGATAACCGGATCAATGTTTGTCTACAGCAGTCAGTGGCCTCCTGGGTCTTCCTAAGTGAAGGCAGAACCTGGCAGGTCCTGGGACCAGACCTGCCTCCAAGCATTGCCACAACATCAGAAACATGTATTGAATGTTTTCTGAATTCAGTCAAGTTTGTAGTCAGCATCCTTTGAGACATTGTATATTTTTTCATGTGTGTATGTGTGTATGCACCTGGAACTCATGGTTTTCCTCAGGTGACTTACCCCTCCTGGCGGCCTGGAGGATATTCAGAGAGGTGGCTGAATAAAGCCTGCCCTCACCTCCTGCCTTTGGTATTCCAAGGAGGTCTCCCATCCAAGTACTTGCCAGAGTTGACCCTGCTTAGCTTCTGAGATCTGAAGAAATCAGGCTTGTCTAGGCCAGGGGTGGGCAAACTTGCTCAGCGTAAGAGCCACCTAGAACAGGGGTGGCCAAATTTGTTTAAGAGCCGCATAGAATAAACATCTGAGAGCCACAAGACATGAACAAATATTATCTGCTTTTATCGGAAAATAAGCAAATTTGCTTTTTATTATCATTAAATGAGACAGCCAAAAATAATAACAAAAGGGGTAAAAGCAGATATTGATAATGATATTAATTTGTCCAATGATATTTGTTTGCTAATGATATTTAGCTTCCCCAGCCGCCCTGCCGGGAGCCACATCATATATGTGAAAGAGCCGCATGCAGCTCCTGAGCCACAGTTTGCCCACCCCTGGTCTAGGCTATCCAGGTGAGGGCTCCTTTTTCCATGAAGATCAGAAAGCAACCCCCTGCTTTCTGCTCTTCACGAACCACCAACATTTGTGGAACTTCATGCCGATTCTTCAGTTTGCGAACATTGCTTCGCGAACCACAAACTGGCCAAAATCCAGCTGGTTCATGCTTATCCCTAATGATGTGTGTGTCTGTGTAATCTTCGTCTTGGGCTCCTGGGCTCCTAGGGTCTGTCCCACTCCTGTATTTTGGAATCCCAAACCACCTGGTCTGAGGCATCTGCAAATCCCCAGGACTCTGTTTCCGAGTTTTGTGTAATGCACTGTGTGTTCACGGAGTTCTGTTCCTACTGTTCATGTTCATTTTCACCATCCTCTTCCCCAGTATGTTCCTGAGGTCAATGTGTATATTGATGCAGTGATGAAAAATGCTGTCAAGTCACAGTTGACTTATGGCAACTTTGTAGAGTTATTAAGGCAAGAGATGTTCAGAGGGGGACTGGCATTGCCCACCTCTGCATCGAGGTCTCCTGTCCAAATACTGACCAGAGCTGACCCGGCTTAGCTTCTGAGATCTGACAAGATCAGTCTATCCTGGGCTATCCAGGTTAGGGCTTCTAGTGTCCTGGCCCCACTGCTAGATCTCCTGAGGGCACCTGGCATTTTTGGCCACTGTGTGACAGAGTGTTGGACTGGATGGGCCATTGGCCTGATCCAACATCGGCTTCTTTTATGTTCTTATATTGAGAAACACTATAAAAAAGGGGCTCTGAATGGATTTATTCTTATTGTATCAAGATTATTTTTGTGTGTTGTTTTCCCATTGCATAGGAGCCTATTGGTCTACAAAGAATCTTTATACAACCATGCATACAGTTGTATCGATACTAACTTTTTCAGTGTTTGATCAGAGTGTATGTGTGAACTAGGAACAAAGAGGTATGGCGGGCAGGGGAGAGATATGGATGGAAAGAAGGTATGAACAGACAGAATTCTGATACAACGGGCACAGGAGTCTGGCTGCAGCAGTGGCAGATGCTGGGAGCTGCTCTGGGCTTAGCCATGGTGGCAGATGATGCTGGAAACCACTGGGGGCGGGCCAAATGTGGCAGTGCATGATGCCAAGAGCTGCTTTGGGCTTGGAGCGGCTTCCAGCATCTGCCACCACTGTGGCCAGGCTCCAAAGTGAGTGACAGGGCCTGGAGCCATGCCGGGGCTCAGTGATTAGGGGGTTGGGATTCCCCGCACAAGTCTCGTTGCCCCCCCCCCCATTTGTATTTATTATATTTAATCCCAGAGCCAGGAGGCAACATCAGGGGAAGGCCTTGGCCTCTGTGCCCTGTTGTTGGCCATCCAGAGGAACTGGTCGGCCACTGTATGAATTAAATCAACTAGACCAGCCGCAGTAACCAAAACTAGGTAACAACATATCCTGCGGTTGTAATAGCACTATGACAACAATTTAAACGAACAATCACAACATATATTTCTGATGAGTTATATAATCAAAATATTACAGTAGAATTTGAACAGAAGTTTTGTCCCAAAAGCAACCCCCCCCCAATGAAACAACAACATGGTTCTTCTTTCTAATATTCTTTAAGTATACATTCTGATTATGTATTAGAGTCCATTAATAACACATAGGCATCTTTCCCTTTTTAATGCTGACGTGTTTTCTAGATAATTTCCACCTTTTGAGGAGAAACCTGCTTTTAAGCAGATGCCATAATTCAACCAACAGTGTCAAAATTTCTTATAAGCAAAACTCGATAATTTCAAATCCACAGCATCAGTATTTCGCTTATGGTGAGTCAAGGGTTCACAAAATATATAAACCGGCTTACAGTTCCACAGTCTTTATGACTCAAAATGCCTTTTGTTCAATGTATTTGAGCCAACATATTGGAGCAGCTTAAAACTGGATGTGTGCTACATGCGTAGGATGTTCCCTGGTAATCCCCCCTTTTTCCTTTCAGTTCTTTCAGTCCTTTCTACCAGCACATTCACTTAAACTTAAAATAGTATTTGGCTGAGGGAAATATTATTTGATTCAGTACAGAACTACATGCTATGGTCAATGTATAGCCATTGCTCAGACTAGTGTTCTCCCCCCCCCCCCCCCCATTGAAGCAACTGTGTGATATCACTTTCTTTTTGGGCCACCCTCAGCAGTGTATCTTGTCATATCACAAACTGCACTGTCTTTTGCCCGACCTCACTGGCTGATGCTTTAAAGGCAGGGGGAACTCAGAGTACAATGCCATTGTGTCATATATTTTGTCTCATGTCACATGCGTCCCGTGTTTTGCCCCATCTTTTACACGATCGGGGACAGGAAATGAAGACACGGGTTACCGTTCTGAATGGCAGCCGTGTATCCGCTTATTGTATCCTTGCCAATAAGTTTGTTGTTGAAATATTGAAAGCAGTGGACCTTTTTCTCTCCCCTTAATTTTATCAGGTTTTGTTTTTTTTTCTTTCTCATTAGATTCAGATTCACAGAGACTAATTTTCCATGACCGTATGCATTTAACAAAATGCTTTTGAAAGATAAGGCTAGATTGGATGATTTGCAGAATCCTATTTATCTGGAATATTTTGGTCTTGCTTTTCATAAAACTCAAAAGCATCTTATAAAAATGTAAAACAACAATCAAAAGCCTTACTTTGAAAACAATACATAAAACTACCATTGGATAAAATGAGGGTGAGGGTGGGGGAAGGTGTTTCACATTTTGAAACTTAACTATACAAAGCCAGTGTAACTCTCTGGTGAGGGAACACATGGCAACAAAATGAAGTAGCATATTGGCAAACACAGACTGATTTCACACAAGCCACTGCTCCACCCCCGCTCTTCCCTTTCCCCTGATGGCGTCCGTTTCCCACTATGTGCTGTGTGGCTGCATTTTGACCCGCAGCTTCACCTGATTTCCCCCGCATTTTCTAGATCCTCAAAAAACAGGATCAACAAGACGTGGAGGAAATTGGGTGAAGCTGCAGGTCGAAATGTGGCCTCGCAGAACATAATGGGAAACTGAAACATGCAATCGGGGGAAAGGGAAGAGCGGGGGCGGAGCAGCAAAATCAGTCACAGTCAGAAGCCTGACAAAACAGCCACATTTTTAAGTGACAGATAAACATAGCCAGAGACAGATAAAGATGAATAGCCATGTTAGCCTGTCTGTAGCAGCAGAAAAAGACCAAGAGTCCAGTAGCACCTTAAAGACTAACAAAATCTGTGGCAGGGGAGGAGCTTTTGTGGGTCACTCACAAAAGCTCATACTCTGCCACAAATGATGTTTGTCTTTAAGGTGCTACTGGACTCTTGATCTTTTCCATAGGCAGAGAGAATTAAGGCAAATCATAGAGACAACAATTCCATATTCGTGGTGCTACCATTGAAAAGGTCATTCATCTTGTCACCACCTGCCTCACCTCAGAAAGTGGTGGCACTTGTAGAATTGCTTCTCAGAAGTACCTTGGTCAATAAAAAAAATTGCCAATCTTGTTCTGGAACTTTTCCAGAGCAGAAACTGCTACTACTACTACTACTACTACCACCACTACTACTACTACTTACTACTACTGCTACTACTACTACTACTACTGAAATATGTGTTGTTTAGGAGGGAAGGTGGCATGGCATAGCCCAATCTCATCAGATCTCTGAAGCTAAGCAGGGTCGGTACTTACGAGATGGCCAAGCAATGTTCCCTGTAAACAGAGCTAGAGGGTGCTGGCGCACACTTTTTAAATCTCCTATCACACTGAGATTAGCTCCTAGTGCACTGAGGAATCCCCCCCCCCATCTCGGCACCAAGTGAGTGGTTCACTTTGCACCCATTCCCGCGCCACAGCTGAATAATCTTGCACAACCAGTAATAGCGTTGCTACCCTTCTTCTCTCGTGCATTTGACAGAACTAGTCACGTAGTGGCCGGAAAATGTCTCTTTGTGACCTAAATGACAAGCAAAATGTGCAACAGCTTCTTGCAAAACAGGGAGGAAGAAGCAGCCCTAAAACCTCCTTTCCTTTTGAGAGGCAGGGCCAGCTGCTGCCTTGTACCCTTCAGAACCCAGTCCCTTTTCCTAGCCACCGGGGCAGCAGTTTCTGGGAGGAGGGGTGTCTCTGGGAAACAGGTCTGAGAAACTGGGCAGTCAACCCAGTGCTGCTGTCCATCCTTCCTGTGTTCCCAGCACAACAGCCAGCGGGGCAGGAGGCGCCTGTGTGGCTTTGCACCCAGGCAGCCCGTGAGCAGTGGGCCTCATCTCCCCTTGCTTCTCCTGGGAGGTATGGGGTGAGGGCGGGGACAAACTGTGCTCTCCTCGTTCTGACCAGGATGCTGCCACCATGCTCAGTGTGCCTCTGGAGGTGGCTGGTCCAGCTGAGTTTGGAACTTCAGAGAAGATCTTAGCCTCTTTTTTTTCCTTCCTACCCGCAACTCCCTTGAGCTCAGTTCTTGCCAGCAGCAACCTCCAGGGCACAATCCAGAGAGGAGGAGGGGACGCCATTGGTTGCAATGGCATCCGACATGGATAGAGACAGGGCTATTTTGGGGAAGGAACGCACAGGAATGGAGGTCCAGCTGGCTTCTGAGCTGGCCACGCCGACAGCCAAAACAGAGCATGCTACAGAGCACACTGCCCTCCCCACGTTACACACAAGAGGGAAAGGCGGCATGTTAAAACGCCATCTTTCCCTCTGGGAAGCCCCTCGGTATTTCCTTGTTGGGGGGGGGAAGAGGCAATCTTCCATGCCTGCCCTGTGCTTTCCCAGCCCCCACCTAACATGCTAAAGAGGTGTGCTGTCAGGGGTGTGGCCTAATATGCTAATCTGTTTCTGCTGTTGGGTGTGGCCTATTACGCTAATGAGTTCCTGCTGGGCTTTTTCTGTAAAAAAGCCCTGGGTAGAGAAATGATACCCGCTGACTTTCAGATAAATTTCAAATCCCCCCATCTCCACCACTGCCACATTCAACCCATAATCTGCTTTTTGCTTTCCTTCCCCCCCCCCCCCCCCGGCTCTTGTGTTTTTGAGGGAAGATTTAAGTACTAGAGTTGTGAACATTGTTCTGAAACGATAGGAGAATTTTCGATTGCATTCAGTTTGCTAAAGAGGTGTGCTGTCAGGGGTGTGGCCTAATATGCTAATCTGTTTCTGCTGTTGGGTGTGGCCTATTACGCTAATGAGTTCCTGCTGGGCTTTTTCTGTAAAAAAGCCCTGGGTAGAGAAATGATACCCGCTGACTTTCAGATAAATTTCAAATCCCCCCATCTCCACCACTGCCACATTCAACCCATAATCTGCTTTTTGCTTTCCTTCCCCCCCCCCCCCCCCCCGGCTCTTGTGTTTTTGAGGGAAGATTTAAGTACTAGAGTTGTGAACATTGTTCTGAAACGATAGGAGAATTTTCGATTGCATTCAGTTTTTCAAGTGGCACGAATAATAAAAAAAGCCACTTCACTCATAAGTAAGGCATTTTAATCATCTTAGTCCTTCACAAAGAAAAAAAAAACACCCAGCCAAATCAGGCAAATGTATATGGTTGTTTGTTCTTAGATCTGTATCCTTCACCTCTCTGTAAGCTTTTAAATAATAAATACATAGCTGTAGTGGGCTGGAAAATAGGTGCTGTCATTGTAAGGTGCCTGCCAACATTCCTAGAGTCAAGACTTGTTTCAAACTTCGATATGAGAGAGAAGAGATTAAAAGGCGGGTATATCATATAAGAAACCTCCCCAATGCCTTTGGAGTTGAAAATGATTTTAAACGATTTAGTTTTGGTCCCAGAATGTGTCTCTGGCCCCCAAACAAAGTGATATTGAGTACTTCTGTAAGCGTTGGAGTTCGTCTATTGAGTGGATTACTTTGTGGTGTTTTATTAATGTTTCTCCAAGAATTCAGTTCAAGTACGGCAGTTTCCTCAAATTTTCTGTTTATTATCTGGATACCCAATAAATACATCTGTATACAGGGAAGTAAGCTAGCTTCAGATCTTTTGGATGATGTAGTATGACTTAGCTTTAGTTTTGAGCTTATAGTAATGGTCTTGCAGGCAGGTCAGACTGGGCCCCTTCTAGATTCCATCTGACTTTTCCTTCCCAGAGCAGGGTTGCCAACTCTAGATTGGGGAATTCCTGGATCTTTGGGAGGGAACCAGGGGAGGGTGGGATATCATGCAATAGAGTCCACCCTCCTCTAAGTGGCCATATCGTCCAGGGAAGCAGATCTCTGTCCTTTGGAGATCAGTTTAGTAGGGATGCCAGCCTCCAGGTGGGACCTGAGGATCCGCCAGAATTATAGCTCATTTACAGACTACAGAGATCAGCTCCCCTGGAGAAAATGACTGCTTTGGAGGGTGGGCTCCTTTGGAGGGTGGACTTCTTCACCCAAAGAGTGATTAACACGTGGAATTGACTGCCCCAGGGGGTGGCGGTGGCTACAAGCCTGGACAGCTTCAAGAGGGAATTTGATAAACATGTGGAGCAGAGGTCCATCAGTGGCTATTAGCCACAAGGTATAGATAGGAACTCTCAGTCTGGGGCAAGTGATGCTCTGTATTCTTGGTGCTGGAGGAGGGGCAACAGTGGGAGGGCTTCTAGTGTCCTGGCCCCACTGCTGGACCTCCTGAGGGCACCTGGTGTTTTTGGCCACAGAGTGTTGGACTGGATGGGCCACTGGCCTGATCCAACATTGGCGTCCCTTATGTTCTTGTGTTCTTATGACTCCATGGTATTGCACCCCACTGAGGCTTCTGTCCTCCCTAGGCTCCATCCCTAAATCTCCAGAAGTTTCCCAGCCTGGATCTTGCAAGCCTATCCCCCCCCCCCAATCCCCTGCCAATGGTCGGGGTGACTCGGCAGTCCTAATGGGATGACTAGAAAATACTTGTTCATGGTTTGCAATGGTGACCCATTAATCTGTTGAAGCTCACAAATGGCTATCATCTATCTGGGGATTTCATGCTGCAGACTGAGAGTCAGGAAGGCATTCTGACTTTGACTTTGGAGGTTACCTGATACCAGTTTGGTGTAGCGGTTAAGTGTGTGGACTGGGAGAACCAGGTTTGATTCCCCACTCCTCCACTTGCACCTGCTGGATGACCTTGGGTCAGCCACAGTTCTCTCGGAGCTGTTCTTGAAAAAGAGCAGTTTCTGTCAGATCTCTCTCAGCCCCACCTACCTCACAGGGTGTCTGTTGTGGGGAGGGGAAGGGAAAGGAGATTGTAAGCCGCTCTGAGACTCCTTTGGGTAGTGAAGGGTGGGGTATAAATTCAATCTCTTCTCTTCTTCCTCCCCCCCTCATGGGTGCAATGTGTGGGTGCTAGGAAGGTTGCCCTGCAGTTCTCTCTCTCTCTCTCTCACACACACACACACACACACACTTTCCTTTCCCGCCATAGAAAAGACTTTCACGGTTAGAATCCCCTCCTCTGCTTTTTTGTCCCTGGTATTGCTATTGCCTTCGTACATAGTTTTATTATTTATTTCTTAATTATGTAGCTGCTTCATTTAGCTCAGTGGTTAAGACACTGAACTGCAGACCGGAAGGTCGGTAGTTCGGCAGTTCAAGACCTGAGTGCCGTGTGATGGAGTGAGCTCCCGTCTCTGGCCCCAGCTCCTGCCAACCTGGCAGTTTGAAAGCAAGAAATTGCAAGTAGATAAATAGGTACCACTTCGGTGGGAAGGTAACAGCATCCCGTGCGCCTCGGCATCTAGTCATGCCGGCCACATGACCACGGAGAAGTCTTTGGACAGCACTGGCTCTTCGGCTTGGAAACGGGGATGAGCACTGCCCCCTAGAGTCGGATTTGACTGACTTTAGAGCAAGGGAAACCATTACTTTTCTCCCTGTGGGGACCCTAAGCAGTTTGTATTCTCCTCTCTCCCATTTCTATCCTCGCAACAACGTTGCGAGGTAGGCTCACTCACAACTTTTATGCTGGTAGCTCATGAAGAAAAATTTCTGCTCACGCCACGCCACAGCTTAGAGGGAACATTGCCGCCAAGGAAGACTCTTCAGAGGACGACAATGGCAAACTGCCTCTGCTTCTCATTTGCCTTGAAAGCCTCTTGCTGGAGTTGCCATAAATTGGCTGCAACACACACATATGTGAGTTGTTCGTAGTGAGTCTTCACTGCTGTAAGGGCAATGCAATGTAGGTCTCTTTCTAACTGCACTAATTAATTTCAGTTTGCTGAGTTCATCCTTAGTGCATCACCAGTGTCATGCCACATTGAGAATTACTGCAATCAGTCAGGTGAGGGTAAGTCGGGGAAAATTGAATAGGGCTGCTCATTGCAGCCACATCTTTAACAATGACTTCATGTATGGATGTTGTCAGATGATATGTGTTATCTCTGTGTCATTAAAAAGCTCTCCACGCTTATCAATCTGCTGTTTTAGGCCCAAGGTGACTTGGCCATTTGTTTCCTGGTGAGCTGTTGTGGCTTAAAGGAAGGGGTCTATGGGGGAAGGGTTGGGGGAGGGGACATGGGGGCATGACATTGGCAAAGGCACTGCTTTACTTCCTGGGAAAATCTGTGGAAGTGATGTGGAGTAGCTCTAGGAATCACTAGAAACTCTATAACTTACCATAGAGTTCCCAGTCATTCCTAGAGCTACTCTATGTTGCTTCTTGGTTTTCCCCAGAAGTGACATAGTAACTTCGCCAACATCACTTAAAACCCCCCCAAAAAAACTCCCACTGCTGCTTGGGAGCATCAGTGGGCAAGACAGGCTACCAGAAGGAGACCTCCTGCCTGGAAGCCCTTGCCTTTATTCAGTGGTCAAGTATAGTACATGTAGAAAGTCCCTCGTTCCATACCTCAAAGGTGCTTAAGGGACCTTGCAGCAGATGTTACGAAACACCATTCTCTGCGTAAGACTCTGGGGAGTTCTTGCCTGGCAGAGTGGATGATGCTGAGTTAGATGGGCTGGTGGACTGGCTCAGCATGGTAGTTTCATTTGCTTCGTTCTTGTAGCCCTTTCTTACATCCCCAGGGAAATGGTGATTGCCACTTTGGGTTCATGAAGCAATTTTTATCCAGGCCGGTTTGGGTGGAAATCCTGGAGGTTGTTTTTTTGGGGGGTCATCTCCTGGGCTTGGAACAGCAGTCACTGAGGGTGTGGAGGGGGAGGTATTTGTGAATTTCCTGCTTTGTACAGGGGGTTGGACTAGATGACTCTGGAGGTCCCTTCCAACTCTATGATTCTATGATTCTATCTGCACGTTCAGGTGGCAGAGATGATCTAAATTGCCATAACAGTGCCCTGCTGCAAACTCATTCCTTATAAAATAGTAGCTACTTAAGATAATAAGAAGCATACATATTTTTACCAGGGACTTTACAACAGCTCTGGGTGAGTTTCCCAGCCCTCCCCCACCCCCTGCCCCCAGTCTGGGCTTTGCTACGATTGCTTCTTTAGTGCTGACTTTGACCTCGCTCCCTGCTTCCCTTTAGGGCTGAGTTAGTTAATTCTTTGGTAATCTCGCTTGCTTTCTGCCATGCTGCTACTAAAATGATTGCTGCCAGTAAGAACGGCAGCTACTTTAATCTTTGATTCACCAGGACAAATCTAATGTAATTTCATTAAGTGAAACAGATTTGCTCCAGATTTAAATTAATGTAACTCCCTATAAAGCACCGATAGATAAAAATCGAGACAGCTGCTCACCTACTGATGCAGAACCAAGCTTTAAATAAGATCTCTGACATTTGGGAGCTTTATTTCATCTTTTATGTGTGTGTGTGTGTGTGTGTGTGTATATATATATATATATATATGTTGTTGTTGTTCAGTCGCACAGTCGAGTCCGACTATAAATCAGCAGAATGTTAATGGTCTAACCCTGAGTTTTACTCAAGGTTCTTACTTGCAGAAGCATAATTGATATGGCTTAATTGTTGCACATCGAATGCAAAACAAACACTCACAACTCTATCCTCAAGGGAGCATTTCTTGCTCCTTCGTTTCCCCTTCTCTTTCTGAAGTCACAGCCAACTGACAGTGACCCCTGGTGGGGTTTTCAAGGCAAGAGACATTCAGAGCTGGTTTGCCATTAGCCTGCCTGGCTCTGCGTAGCTACCCCAACTTCCTTGGTGGTCTCCCATCCAAGGACTAACCAGGGCTGGCGCCACTTAGCTTCCAGAGCTGACAAGATCAGGCTAGCCGGGGCTATCCCAGTCAGGGCCATTCTTGCTAGGAGTGATCAAATAACAGGCTCATAACGGCTCCTAATTTTGCTCCCATTTGTTTTGTAGAAAATAGGGAGCTATACAGGATGGGAGCTATCCGATGTAACCGTGCACATCTTTTTTACGAGGCGCTGTATTATTGCTGAGCAGTCGGGTAGAACGGATAAAAGGAAGTACTCCTTCACCCATAGAGTGGTTAACTCGTGGAATTCACTGCCACAGGAGGCGGTGGCGGCTACAAGCATGGACGGCTTCAAGAGGGAATTGGATAAAATCTGGAGCCGAGGTCCATCAGTGGCTATTAGCCACAAGATATAGAGAGGAACTCTCAGTCTGGGGCAACTGATGCACTGTATTCTTGGTGCTTGGGGGGGGCAACAGTGGGAGGGCTTCTAGTGTCCTGGCCCCACTGCTGGACCTCCTAAGGGCACCTGGTGTTTTTGGCCACTGTGTGACAGAGTGTTGGACTGGATGGGCCACTGGCCTGACCCAACATTGGCTTCTCTTATGTTCTTACCCTTTTTATGGTTGACGCTTCGACTTCCAATAACTTGAACTCCCATTAAAGATTTTGGCTATACAGCAGGGGAACAGTGCTGTGATATTAACACAGGTCCACAGGGGCAGGTTAGGATGTTCTGGTAGCCTGAGAACATACTGAGCCAAATGGTCCCCTGGTCCAAACCAAGCAGCCCCTTGTGGTTCTTCCAGGACTGCAGAATCCTTTGGGTCAGCTTGTTCATGGCTGCCGGAGACCTCCCAGAGTAGCAGATCCCTGAGAGCTTTCCTGGCATCTTAAAAGGCTGGTCTGCCCCTGTTCCATGTGCAAGGTGGCAGGCAAGATCAGCCTATATTGTTGCTGTTGTTTTTGAGAGGAAGGAAGTATAATGTTTATGATGAATCCTAGGTCGGCTACAGAGGTCTGCATGCAGGCCACTCCATTCCACATCTTCTACTTAAGCACAGAGTGGGAAGGAAGGAAGAAGACCCCCTTGGAGTCCTAATAGCTGCCGGTGCTGACCTTTAAAGTCCTACATGGTTTGGGACTGACATACTTGAGGGACTGCCCACTCCCTTATGAACCTACCCAACCAACCATGATGGTCATCTTTGGAGGCATGGCTTCAGGTGCCCCCCATCTTCTGAGGTGAGGTGGGTGACAACCCAGGAGAGGTCTTTCGCGGTCGTGGCACCAAAGCTCTGGAACTCTCTCCCCAGGGAGATTTGGTGGGCCAGTTTGGTGCATGGACTCTAATCTGGGAGAACCGGGTTTGATTCCCCACTCCTCCACTTTCAGCTGCTGGATGATCTTGGGCAAGCCATAGTTCTGTCAGAGGTGTTTTTGAAAAAGAGGAGTTTCTGTCAGAGCTCTCTCAGCCCCACCTACCTCACTGTTGTGGGGAAGGGAAGGGAAAGGGGGTTGTAAATCGCTCTGAGACTTCGAGTGAAAGGCGGGATATAAATCCAATCTCTTCTTTGTCGGTTCTCTTCTGTTGCTACCTTCCAGCAGCAGGTGAAGACTTTTTTGTTTCATTTTGCATTCCCTCAGGGATCCCTTCTTCTTGCCCAGTGGCTTTTTAATTGTTGTTTTTATGTTTTGTAAGTGTTTTTGTTGTTGTTCAGTCACACAGTGGAGTCCAACTCTTCGCGACCCCATGGGCCACATCACGCCAGGCCCTCCTGTCTTCCATTGTCCTCTGGAGCTTGCTCAATTCCATGTTCGTTGCATCGATAACACTGTCTAACCATCTCATCCTTTGCCGTCCCCTTCTTCTTTTGCCTTCAGTCTTTCCCAGCCTCAGGGTCTTCTCCAGGGAGTGCTCCCTTCTCATTGGGTGGCCAAAGTATTTGAGCTTCAGCTTCAGGATCTGGCCTTCCAGGGAACAGTCAGAGTTGATTTCCTTTAGGATTGACTGTCTTGATCTCCTTGTGGTCCAAGGGACTCTCAAGAGTCTTCTCCAGCACCATAATTCAAAATATGCTTTAGTTCCATAATTTTTAACAGTGTGTGGCAGTTTTTTTTTTATTGGCTTTAATCGTCTTAAAATGGGGTTGCATTATGCATTTATTAATTTGTTAGCTGCTTTGGTGGCCTTGTGAGAGCAGAAAGGCGGGATATAAACCTGGTAAAATAAATGAATACATAAGCCATAAAATGATATGCCAGTGTAGATTAGGAGAGAATAAACTGTCCAGCATTTGAAGGCTGTTTAAAGCTTTGTGCCTTAGTCTCTCTTGTCTCTGAATGTCTTAGTGCACAAGACATGACATGATTGCTCTCTTTAAGTCTTTGAAGGGCTGTCACTTAGAGGAGGGCAGGGAGCTGTTCCTGTTGGCAGCAGAGGACAAGACTCGCATTGACGGGTTTCAGTTAAGGGCAGGAAGGTATCTTCCTGAGAGCCAGTTTGGTGTAGTGGTTAAGTGCGCGGACTCTAATCTGGGAGAACCGGGTTTGATTCCCCACTCCTCCACTTGCACCTGGCTGGATGACCTTGGGCAAGCCATAGCTCTGTACCAGCTGTTCCCTCAAGGACAGCTTGGGAAAGAGCTCTCTCAGCACCGCCTACCTCACAGGCAGGGGTCCGTTGGAGCAGGAGCGCACAGGAGCGGAGCTCCAGAAGTGAGGAGCCCAGGGGGCGGGCACATGACCAACCCCTGCCCCTTCCTCAGCTTCCCTGAGCAGTGCAAAGGCGCAGCGCCCTGGGGAAAGCCCTGCTAGGGTCTTTATTGTTTTTAATGTTTTGTTTTAATATTGATAATTTTATCATTGTTCCTTTTATGACTGTGTGCTGCTTTTCCAGAGACTTGCTCAAGGTGGCATATACATTTTCTAAGTATATCATTTTTTATCTGGGCACATGGCACATAAGCACTGGAGAAATTTCACCAACCCTTCAGCAGCTTCCACCACATCAGTTTGGTGTAGTGGTCAGGAGTTGGACTCTAATCTGGGAGAACCGGGTTTGATTCCCCACTCCTCCACATCCAGCTGCTGGTGTGACCTGGGGCCAGTCACAAGTTCTCTCAGAGCGGTTCTCTCCTGAGCAGTTCTCAAAAGACCTCTCTCAGCCCCACCTACCTCACAGGGTGTCTTGTTGTGGGGAGGGGAAGGGAAAGGGATGGGTGGTGCACATGTCCTGGGTATCTCAAGTCTACTTGAAACCTGGTGGTTTCAAGGGAGCAGGAAGAGAATGAGGGTGTGTTCTTTATGCTTATTTTTATTGCACCAAGTATTGGATGGGGAAGGGAATGGAGGAAGAGGAGGTCAGTTTCACTCACCTGTGGAGTGGAGCCTGAGGGGTGGGTGTTGCCTTCTGACACACTTCCGGTATGTTAGGGGGTGTGGCATATGCAAATGAGTTATGCTAATGAGTTATGCTAATGAGCTCCTGCACCTCTTTTTCTACGAAATGACCCCTGCTCACAGGGTGTCTGTTGTGGGGAGGGGAAGGGAAAAGGAGTTTGTAAGCCGCTCTGAGACTCCCTTGGGGAGTGGAGAACGGGGTGTAAATCCAATCTCTTCTCTTCTTCTTCTTCTACCAGCTGGGTATTAGGAAAAACTTTTGTGCAATAAGAGTTGTGCAACAGTGGAATCAGCTGCCCGGGGAGGTGATGAGCTCCCCCTCGCTGGCAGTCTTTAAGCAGTGGCTGGACAAACACTTGTCAGGGATGCTCCAGGCTGATCCTACATTGGGCAAGGGGTTGGACTAGATGGGCTGTGTGGCCCCTTCCAACTCTGTGAGTCTATGATTCTAGGGAAATGTAATAACTCTGAATTATATTAACCTCTTGACTTGTAGAAAAGAGCAAGAGTCCAGTAGCACCTTAAAGACCAGCACAGTTTATGACAGGGTATGTGCTTTCATGAGTCACTGCTCACTTAGGTACCTGAAGTGGGCAGTGATTCATGAAAATTCATTCCCTGCAACCAATGCTGTCAGTCTTTAAGGTGCTCCTGGACTCTTGCTCTCTTCTACTGCTACAGAAAGCCTAACACAGCTGCCCACCTTGATCTACCTCCACTTGACTCGTAGCGTTCATAATTGCTACAAACCGGAAATCAATTAAAAGTCCTTATTTTGAGTCCTTCCCCCCCCCCCAACACTTAAAAAAAGAAGTACTTGCTTGCATCGATATCCTTTATTTTCTGCTCACGAAGGACTGTCGCACGAGACTCGTTCTAAATGCAGTGACGGGAGAGCAGAATGCAAAGGGTGGGAAAGTAAACATCCACCAGCAAGTCAAAAACCCATCAAATGGACAGCATCACTTGTCGTGATTTGAGACCAAAGGAGCTAAATGGATCGTGGCACAGTTGAAGCTCAGAGCTGACCAACGGGTCATCCTAGGACAGGAAGTCTGGGGGATTGGGGGCTGCAGCTCAGAGGCAGAGCATCTGCTTGGTTCAGTCCCCACTGTCTTTGGTTAAAAAGGACCAGGTAGCAGGTGATGCGGAAGACCTCAGCCTGAGACCCTGGAGAGCTGCCGCCGGTAGACATGACTGACCTTGATGGATCGATAGCCTGATTCAGGAAAGGCAGCTTTGCGTGCATTCACTTGGAGCCTTGTGGAAAAGACTGGCTGCTTGTCTTGAGAGGCTCGTACCAAGAAGAATGTCTCAAGTTCTGTGGCCAGAATTCTGTAGCTTTTTCAGGCATTGGACAGCTTCAAGAGGGAATTAGATAAACACAAGAACTGAGCGACTTAGCATACGTAGGTGCACACTTCTTCAGATACATTACAACAGACAGTGAGGCAGTTCTCAGAGCGTTCTCTGCACATGCACAAGGAATGCTCTTTTACTTTTGGGGGGATTTAAGTATCCCCCTATATTTTTTTTTTTAGATTTCAGATTTTTCTGCACACCTGGGGACCAGTGTTCCCTCTAAGCTGAGTTAGTGTGAGCTCGCTCACAGTTTTTTAGCCTCTGGCTCACTCATTTTTGTCTTCGCTCAGGAAGCATGGCTCCAGAGCAAACTAATTTATGCAGTAGCCAAATTACTCGCTCACAACTTTAATGCCAGTAACTCACAAAGTAGAATTTTTGCTCACAAGACTCCACAGCTTAGAGGGAACATTGCTGGGGACTGCCCCAACCGTGCAGGAAAATCTCTCTGCCCCCTAGGTGCCCCCGATGTGTGGATTTAGTTATCCACATGCAGGGGCGCCTTGGCTATTAGATATATAGATATGGAGCAGAGGTCCATCAGTGGCTATTAGCCAGAAGGTATAGATAGGGACTCTCAGTCTGGGGCAAGTGATGCTCTGTATTCTTGGTGCTTGACGGGAGGACAACAGTGGGAGGTCTTCTAGTGTCCTGGCCCCACTGCTGGACCTCCTGAGGGCATCTGTTTTTTTTGGCCACTGTGTGGCTCAGAGTGTTGGACTGGATGGGCCACTGGCCTGATCCAACATTTGCTTTTCTTATGTTCTCTTATGTTCATGTTCAGAAGTACTCAGTGTGCTCAGGTTGTTATCATACGGTGCTCCCTGACTGCACTTTTGTGAGTTTGTTTGCCACTTCACATTGGCCTCCCTGCTCTTGCCGGCAGAGTACCTGGGCTCTGGGAAGGTTCCCTCTTGACCTTCTTTATAATTATTGTCCCCCCTTAATCCCTCCTTTACCATGCATAGCCTGGTTTGATCCAGCTGCTAGGGCACGTGTGTCTGTACACCGATGTTGCCAGCACACGCTGATTGGCATTCATGCTTGAGTGTCTTTTTATTTTCTCCTTGGCTGCTGGGAGCCAGCCGAGTATCTTGGAAACGAAAGCGCTTCATCTGTTAGGCGTGACAGATTTGTATTTAGTGGTAAATGCCTGACCTTGCTCAGGGTACCTCATCCATTCCTTTCCTTCGCCCCCCGCCCCCCCCCCAGATGAAAGATTCCGCTGAACTCCGGCTTCCCGTCGGTTGCCTTGGAAACGTAGACTAAGCAACTTGGCTAAGAGAATAACTAATAAGAGGATATCTCTGTTTTAAGAAGGAGGGAGGGGGGAGCTGCACTGAAAAAGAAAAAAAAAGTGTTTCAGTGCTCCTCTAAACACGAAAGGCTTTGAAAGGGAGGGTTTTCTTAAGGCCCTCTTGCACAATCCCCTGGGCAACCGGCCTGCGTCCGGGTCCTGAGGTA
Source organism: Lepidodactylus listeri (assembly GCA_029233225.1). Taxonomy (NCBI): domain Eukaryota; kingdom Metazoa; phylum Chordata; class Lepidosauria; order Squamata; family Gekkonidae; genus Lepidodactylus; species Lepidodactylus listeri. The sequence continues at coordinate 17,908,124 of JARCFY010000004.1, forward strand.
GTGGTTGAGGCTGGCTTATGAGCACAGCTTTGCTCCTGGGTAAGTCATAAGGATGTAAGAGGAGCCGCAACATCTTGTTTTTCTAGCTTGGTCAACTAGGGTGGCCAACCTCCAGGTGGGGGCTGGAGATCTCAAGGAATTCTATTTTATCTCCAGAGTACAGAGATCAGTTCTCCAGAAGCAAATGGCTGCCTTGGGAGGCGGCCTCTACCCTGCTGAGGTTTCTCCCCGAAACCCGGCCTCCCCGGATTGCACTCCCAAATCTCCAGGAATTTCTCAGCTCGAGCTGGCCACCCTGTGGCAGATCAAACAGAACTCCTGGGTGCCCCACAAGAAGTGGCATATAAGGCAAAGGCTCTCCATATTGCTGAACCACATTGACTGGCATTCAAAGATATAGTTCTAAAAAAGGTAAATGTTTCCCTTCCTCGAAAGCCAGTCAAATCCGACTCTAGGGGGCAGTGTTCATCTCTGTTTCCAAGCTGAAGAGCCAGCGCTGTCCGAAGACTTCTCCGTGGTCATGTGGCCGGCATGACTATACACCGAGGTGCACGGACCACTGTTACCTCCCCACCGAAGTGGTACCTATTTATCTACTTGCAATTTCTTGCCTTCGAACTGCTAGGTTGGCAGGAACTGGGGCCAGAGACGGGAGCTCACTCCGTCACATGACACTTGGGTCTTGAACTGCCCAGCTACGGACCTTCCAGTCTTCAGCTCAGTGTCTCAACCTCTGAGCCACCACAGCCCCTTTCAAAGATACAGTATCTCTTAATACCTCCTATTTTGGACAGCAGCCTATGTAGTCCAGGCTAGCCCGGTTTCATCAGAGCTCAGAAGCTAAGCAGGGTCATCCATGTCTGGTACTTGGATGGGAGACCACCAGAGGAGATCAGGGTTGCTACACAGAGGAAGGCCAGGGCAAACCACCACCTCTGCTCCACTCTTGCCTTGCAAACCCTGTTGATGAGGTCAGTTATTCGTCGGTTGCGACTTTGTGGTACTCCCCACCGCCTTTAGCCATTCCATAGTGGAGTTTCTGCTGAACTAAGCCAAGAGTTAAATGTCATTCTAATAATTGCCATGCTAAGCCACCCTTAAAGCTACCTGAGAATTAATTTAAGGTTTCATTGCCATGAGGTTATGTATTAGCAGGAGACTGGTTTGGGCGCACACACACACACACACACACACAAACCATTATCAGCTTAGATCCTATGGGAGCCTATAGAGCAATAAAAAAATGTATGCATAGAAGCCCATCAATTAAGTGGACGCTTCGGGCTCTGGGAGAGCCATTACCAACATTGATCACGTGGTTTCAGGGTTTTTTCCCCCCCTTTCTCTTCTTCCGTATGATTTTTTGGCTATGAATTTGAACACTTCAGAGGTGCAGAAGCAATTGCCTTCCTTTGCCTCTCAGATTGGGAGGCTCATTTGGGGGAGGGAGCGGGGGGGATTTAATTCACCAACAACGTTGTTCAAACTGTTTGTAGGGTGGGACATCTGGGAACAATCCAGAAACTTCTCCGTGCCTAACAAACAGCTCTCTAGCTTAGCAGCAATGGTTTTGATCTGCTTGGAAGAGGAAAGGGTACCTGGGGGCCATCTGGGTTGAATCTTCCTGTCTAGGGCTGCCAAGTCTGCCCGGGGGGGCGGGGGTCCACCGCTACAGGGGTCCCCAATGCGCCGGCCCGGATTCGGCCGGTGGGGGGAACCCCAACCCTGAAGTCGTCCGGTTAGGACGACGTCCCCAGAGTGATGATGTCACTGGAAGTGACATCATCACATTGTACACATTGCTGGGGCGACACTCTAGCAACCACCCCAAAAACTCTATGGTACCATAGAGTTTTGGGGCAGTTGCCAGAGCGTCACCCTGCAACGTGCACAACGTGATGATGTCACTTCCGGCAAAGCGTGCACGCTGGGAAACTCCTGGCAAGAAGAGGACTCCCCCCCCCCGCTGGCCTGTGGTGAGTACTTGGCAACCCTATTCCCGTCCCACTTCTTGCCAGGATTGGTGACATCACTTCCTCTTATGGAATGGGAAACACCGCAGCAATAGCACCCCTACCCGTTTTACTCTGCTGTTGCACCAGGCAGCAGGAGGATGGGAGGAGGGTTGCCAGCTTTGGGTTGGGAAATCCCTGGGGATTCTGGGAGTGGAACCTGAGGAGGGTGGGGTTTGGGGAGGGGAGGGTCTTCAATGGTATATAATGGTATATAATGAATAAGGAGAGAGAAGAGAAGAGACTGGATTTATACCCTGCCCTTCACTACCTGAAGGAGTCTCAGAGTGGCTTGTAATCTCTGTTCCCTTCCCCTCCCCACAACAGACCCCCTGTGAGGTGGGGCTGAGAGAGCTCTTTGAGAACCGCTCGTGAGAGAATGGCTCTGAAAGAACTTGTCATAGACCCAAGGTTACACCAGCAGCTGCATGTGGAGGAGTGGGGAATCAAACCCAGTTCTCCAAGATTAGAGTCCGCACTCCTAACCGCTAAACCAAACTGGCTCTTAGTGGCAGCGTCCACCTTCCAAAGTGACTATTTTCTCCAGGTGAACTGTCACCTGGAGATCAGTTGTAATCCCTGGATACCTTCAGCCGCCACCTGGACACTGGCAACCCTACTCTTCCCTCTCTTCTAGAAGTAGGGTCGCCAGCTCCAGGTTGGGAACTATCTGGATATTTTTTGGGAGGGGGAGCCTGAGGAGGGCAGGGTTTGGGGAAGGGAGGGACTTCACTGGTATTGGTGCAGTGTAGTTTGGCGTAGTCTGGTGTAGTGGTTTGGTGTAGTGGTTAAGTGTGCGGGCTCTAATCTGGGAGAACCAGGTTTGATTCCCCACTCCTCCACTTGCAGCTGCTAGATGACCTTGGGCAAGCCATAGCTCTGGCAGAGCTGTTCTCTCAAGGACAGTTCTGGAAAGAGCTCTCTCAGCCCTATCTACCTCACAGGCATAGGCGTCAACTTCAGGGGGGCTGGGGAGCTGGAGCCCCCCCAAAAAACTTTTCCAGGTGGTGCTGAGCCTCCACTGGAGACAATGGACTATGATGTCTCTGGCCCAGCACTAGCCCCCCCCCCCCCCGGGAAATTGGAAAGTCTACGCCCTTGCTCACCGGGTGTCTGTTGCGGGGAGGGGAAGGGAAAGGAGTTTGTAAACTGCTCTGAGACTCCGAGTGAGTGAAGGGCGGGGTATAAATCCAATCTCCTCCTTTTCCTCCTCCTCCTTTCGTCCTCCTCCTCCTCCTCTTCTTCTTCATAATGCCATACAGTCCACCTTCCAAAGTGGCCATTTTCTCCAGGGGAACTGATCCTCTGTCGCCTGGAAAACAGCTGTAACACCAGGAGATCTCCAGCTACCACCAGGAGCTTGGTCACCCTAGAGAGGGAAGATCTGCCTATCCCAATCCCCGACTAGGATGAATGTGCTTCTGGGCCCTGCGGGGAGGCTGGTGATGGAGCCGGACTGGGAGGTGGAAGCAGCTCCCGTCAAACTCTCCCTCTGCTACCTGCCTAAGTCGATAAAACTTTTTGTGTTAATTGGTTTAAATGATCCAGGCATATCTTGGCTAGTTTACAATGATGCTAATGGGATGAACACTATCATGACTTCCACCGTGTGGATAGCCGAGATTAATTATTGAGTACTCGGTTGATAGCATTAAAAGTTAAAAAGCCATTGTTAATAATTAACTAGTAAACTCTGTGTGTATGTGTGTGTGTGTGTGTGAGAGAGAGAGAGAGAGAGAGAGAGAGAGACACGCATGTGGATGAGGCTTGGTGTCCTGTACACTGCAAACTTTCTTGCAACGATGAGACGCCGGGGTGTTTTAATCTAATTGTTGCTCGACTGTTGAATTTGTCATCATGTTTTAGTATTGATTTAGGGCTACTTTTTCCCTCTGTTTTTAATTACGGTCTCAAAGAATGTTGTTGTGTCTAGGAGCTTTGATCTTAAGGGGAGGAAGTATTAGAAGCATTTTAAATAAGAGGGGGCGGAATAAAATAACCCCTTTCCTGGAACAGAAGGAACTCCTGCTGGGGTCTGCGTGAAAGGGGCTAACACTGAACCAGAAAATTGGTCTATCGAGGTCAGAGTTGTCTACAATAGCTCTCCAGGGCCTTGGGTAGAAATCTTCCACATTGAAGAAGAAGAAGAAGAGATTGGATTTATACCCCACCCTTGTAGTCTCAGAGTGGCTTACAAACTCCTTTCCCTTCCCCTCCCCACAACAGACACCCTGTGAGGTAGGTGGGGCTGAGAGAGCTCTGAGAGAACTGCCCTTGAGAGAACAGCTGGTACAGAGCTATGGCTTGCCCAAGGTCATCCAGCCAGGTGCAAGTGGAGGAGTGGGGAATCAAACCTGGTTCTCCCAGATTAGAGTCCGCGCACTTAACCACTACACCAAACTGGCTCAATTGCCACCTACCTAGGGTTCCTAGACCTCCTGGTGTGTGTGTGGGGGGGGTCCCCCTGCTGCCATGCCCTACCATCCTGTCACCAATCAGCTAGACAGTGCGGGGGAACTTACCCTGAGAAAGAGGGAGACCCAACCGACATGTACCTGGAAGTGACATCATCACATCGGGGATGTCGGGGTGATGCTCTGAGAGCCAGTTTGGCGTAGTGGTTAAGTGCGCGGACTCTAATCTGGGAGAACCCGGGTATGATTCCCCACTCCTCCACTTGCACCTGCTGGATGACCTTAGGCAAGCCATAGTGCTGTCAGAGCTTGATAAAAAGCAGTTTCTGTCAGAGCTCTCTCAGCCCCACCTACCTCCCAGGGTGTCTGTTGTGGGGAGGGGAAGGGAAAGGAGTTTGTAAGCTTCTCTGAGACTCCGAGTGAAGGGCGGGGTATAAATCCAATCTCCTCCTCCTCCTCCTCCTCCTCCTCCTCCTCCTTATCTGGTATTTGAGCAAAAACTCTATGGTAGAAGCCAAATTTATGATAGATTTTTTGCCCGAATACCTAAGTCTCACCCCCAGCATCTCTGATGTGATGGCATCACCTCTGGATCACGTAGGCTGCACATTGGCTGGGCCTCACTCCTGCTCCTGGTAAGTCTCCCCCCCCCCCCCATCCTCTGCAAGTTTCCAGGATGAACCTGGCAACTCTACATCTAACCAATCCCTTTAACTGGTTCACCGGTGATTAAACCTGGGACTTCCTGCATGCAAAGCAGATACTCTCCCACTGATGCCCCTCCCTCCCCATTTGCAATAATTTGTGAACCTGGCTAATATCAGCAAATGACTCAGGTTCCTTATTGCTGTCTGGGCTCAATTCAGGGGGCTCGTGACCCTCTGAAAGGCTGTGAGCAAGCTTGGCCTAGCATACTGCTGCCACCATATCTGTGTCTCATCAAAGCCCTTGAGGAAGTTCATTCTCACTGAGATGGTAAACCTGAGCTGCACTTATCCATTTCAGCCTCGGGGCATGCATACAGATGTATATTAAAAACAACAACGTTTATTTTCTTTATTTTTGACTCTTTTTTTTCCTGTCCAGTGTTTCTTGTTCATTATTTATGTCCTTTTTTTCCCGTCAAAGGGAAGTATATTTTAGGCTGCAGTGATCAGCTCACATTTCAAATATTGTTGCATCTCTGCAATGGTGGCCTTCCACATGAGGGACGGTCAGGTTACCATTGCGTCTGTATTCTCATAATAGACTGGCATGCTTGGATTCCATTGCACGAAGCATGCCTTCCACACTTGATTCCGCACTGGACCTTAAATCCTGGCTCAACCCTGTCCCCGAACTTATATTCTACACTACGCTTGAGTTCACCCAGTGGAATTATCTCGGGGTATTTTTTTTGTTTTCACATTACACTGAGGTCATCCCGGTTTCGCCCCACACGTGTTCCGGAATAAACGGATGCTTCTATAACCAGGGATAAATGCAAGGTATTGTGTCGCGGGCTGAACGCTGATAAAACCAGGGATGAGATCCAAGTGTGGAAAGGACCATAGATGGAAGTCGAGTCCTCATCCAAAGAATACTCCCTTCCTAATTTCTGGTAGACAGGGCAAACAGGCAGGTAAAATTCTTGCTTGCAGAAAGGGGGTACAGGGAACTGTTTCTCAACCCCGGAAAGCAGACCAGAAGGGCAAGGTGGCAATGGGGGGCATCTGCCTCCATAGGGCTGGTTCCAGGTTTTGAGGGGCCCTAGGCAGAGGGTGCCCAACCACCCCATGGCTATTATGAGGTCATCCTTCTTGTCCCCCACTCGTACGTCCCCATCTGCCTGTGCATCCTTCCTCTGTCCACATGCAAGCTCTCCCCCCACCGGCAGTCACAGCTGCCCACACTGCTGGCATGCCTTTTCCCTGGTGGTGTTAGGAGTGCCACTGCCATGGCCATAGGGCTGCCAACCTCCAGGTGGCACCTGGGTATCCCCTGCTATTACAGCTATTCACCTGGGGGGGAATGGCTGTTTTGGAAGCTGGACTCTATAGCATTACACCCTGGTGAGGTCTCTCCCCTCCCCAAATCCCACTGTCCCCAGGCTCCACCCCCCCCCCCAAATCTCCAGGTATTTCCAAACCCAGACCTGGCGGCAACCCTACACAGCCACCAGTAATGCTGATGCCTTGCTCACCATTCACGTGACTTTCTTGAGCAATTCTGGGACAGCATACGCAGCTGGGAAAACAATGATAAAGCACTTACCAACTGGCTGATAGGTGTGAATACAGGTACCTGTCATGCTATAACAAACCCTTTTACGGTCCCCAGTAACATGGGCATGCATGATGTATCTCATCCTTTTTTTCATCCTTTTTAAAAACATCGCTATCGTTTTGCACATCTGCATTCTAACAATCAGTATTTTTGCCCCAAGCTATCTTCATTCTGGCAAGTGAACCCATGCCTCAGAGCCACACCATCTGTAGTTGCATGATATATTAATCCCTTTGTAAGGCTGGGCAGCATCCTTACGGACTTTTCTGATTTATAGGGCAGCGTATGGACTATGCTATCAGTTATGCGGGACATGAGAGTACACTAGGTGACCAGTGGGAAGGTGGGAATAGATGACTATACTATAGGACCAGAGTACCATTTTCTGAGGTTGCCACCTCCAGGCGGGAGGTTGACACAGAGAACAAAGACACTCTCTCACACAAAGCCATGAGGTTACAGACTTACACCCACAACTCCATACAGATATACACTCCTTGCATGTATGCCTGCTTGTGCCCCCTCCTGCCAGCCTTCATCTCCATTTGCTACATCAAAGGACTTCACACCTGGGTGCGAAGACACCGGGATGCTTCCTGAAGATCGGTTCCCATGGCCAGCGTTCCTGTGATCCAGAAGATCGGCACCAGATCCCGCTGACAGTGACATCCTGCCGTGGCCATCAGATGGATTTGAATATTGACCACTCCCTTAGCGGCTAGAGATAGCAAACGGACCTTGTATAGGTTTTCTAGGGATGGCATCACGTCTGGCCATCCTCCCAGGTACCACCTCCCAATAAAAGCTGCTCCCCAAGATTCCAGTTCAGTTTAGTTTCTATTCTAGTCCCTTCCTTGTCTCCCATCCTCCCTCACGGACCCCTGGGTGCACCACTAGGGTCTGCCACATGGTCTTCTGCTGGTTCAGAGCCACGATCCCTTATCTTCTTCCCAAGGACTTCTCATCCTTGTTTTCCAGCCGGATTCTACTGCTTCTATAGAGGTAAATATCACCCTCGACGGAAACCATCAGTTACCTGCTCATGCACACGTCTCTGTAATTCCTATCTAATTTCCTAGTACTGTATGCTTGTATGAATGACAGAACAGCATTGTTTTGTACAACCTTTTATTATATTTCAGTAAACAAACTATCTTATACTTTTTAAATTGAGTCTGTGTCAGTTTCTCAGAAGTATCGGTTAGCGTCGCCTCTGTATACACTGGTGAAGGTCCTAGTGACCAATAAAGAGGAATCTTGTGGCACCTTAAAGACTAACATAATTTTATCCTGACATAATCTTTAACCATCAAGCACACTTGAGGTACTATGAGTAGACCCTCGCTGTGCAGACATCTTTTGTATATAATCTAAAACCAACAAACTAGGTCAAGGGACCATTAAATGCAGAATTACAGGGTTAAACGTATTTATGTAAAATGCAATATATTTTTTTTAAATTGCAGAGACAATTAACTACTTTTCTTGAACTAGTTGACACCTATCTTATGTGAGTCAGGGGTCCTTTCGTAGAAAAAGAGGTGCAGGAGCTCATTAGCATAACTCATTAGCATACCTCATTAGCATATGCCACGTTCCCTGACATCACCAGAAGTGTGTCAGAAAGGGAATGTCAGTTTCAGCCCCATTGTACCCTACGGGCCATTGAAATCAGTGGCAAAAACTCATAGGGTATATGAGGAGCTGGAGGAAAGGGGGTTTGAGGGAGAGGCTCCAAACTTGCAGGGTAGCTGCTGGGGCCTCTCCTCAAAATACCCACCATGTTTCAAGGAGATTGGACCAGGGGGTCCCCAAACAGGGCCCCCAAACAGGTTGTCTCATCCTCTCCATTGCTCTCTATGGTGGGGAAAATGTTAACTTTTTTCCTCCCATAGAGAACAACGGAGGGAATGGGGGCAACCTGTTTGGGGGACCCCCTGGTCCAATCTTCTTGAAACTTGGTGGGTATTTTGAGAAGAGGCCCCAGCAGCTACCCTGCAAGTTTGGAGTCTCTCCCTCAAACCCCCTCCCCTCCAGTGGCTTTTAAAGTTGCCGCTGAATTTCGGCGGCAATTCAGCAGCAGGCTGAATCAGATCCGAGAATCTGATTTGGCCCGTGGCTGCCCTAGTGGTCACTCCTGAGCTGGCAGAGCTTTGCTTTGCTTCGCCTCGCTCCGGCCCCAACGGACCCCTGATATGAGTCAAATCCTAGTTTAATCCTAGTGAGTAAGTCTTAGTTCAGTCCTGGGGGGGACACAGTGAGAAATCTCTTAATGGATTTCAGTGTGCTAAAGACCATTTTTTGGCATTTATGTATCACTGTTCAAGGCTTGCTGAAAGCATTTTACATGTTCTCCCACCAGAACACTTCACATGTCCAGGACACTCAGCTGCTGGCTCAGAAGCCACCATTGTTCAACAAGCAAAGATGCCAGGCAGAGACCTGGCATCCGTGAGAGCTTTGAAGGTTGGGTAAGGGGGAGGAATGATGTTAAACTATTTGCCAACTTCACATTCGAGCAAAACCCAAGACACGATGCCAGTGTGTCGACTGATACTCTAGAAAATTATTACCACAGAGTTTCTAGAGAGGCAGTCTGATGTCACATCCGGGTTTTTGTCTGGATGTGATGTCACATAGCCCGATATTATTTCCAGCCTCTGCTGAGAGCCAGTTTGGTGTAGTGGTTAGGAGCGTGGACTCTTATCTGGGAGAACTGGGTTTGATTCCCCACTCTTCCACATGCAGCTGCTGGTGTGACCTTGGGTCAGTCATAAGTTCTCTCAGAGCTGTTCTTTCATGAGCAGTTTCCTCAGGGCTCTCTCAGCCCCACCTACCCCACAGGGTGTCTGTTGTGGGGAGGGGAAGGGGAAGGGGATTGTAAGCTGCTCTGAGACTCCTTTGGGTAGTGAAGGGCGAGGTATAAATCCAATCTCTTCTTCTCTCACCAGCCTGAGAGGCGAGGGTGGGTGGGAGGCCCCTTTGGCAGGTGACAGTCCAGGTGAAATAGGCATTTTGTGTGCCTGTCAACAACAGAACTTCCAAAGGAGACTATAGTGTGACATTTCTGAAGTGGGAATCAGCCCAAATATGAATAGGTTTGGGATTTATTTATTTTTTGTCATAAGAATGTGCTGAGTGAGGAATCATTTACAAATCTATCAAATTGTCAGATGCAAATCTTCAGCCTCTAGAAGAACATCAGCACTTTTCTGCCACTGGTTCACAGTCATTATCCAATACGGCTCTGACCTGGTAGGTGAGGATTTTTTTCTCCTGGGGAAAGCAGCATGGCTTGCCTTCTTCAAGATCAGGAACTGTCCCTTATTTTAAAGGAATTATTGTCCCACAGATGTAGACCAAGTGAAGAGTACAGTACTGAGGTAATGATAAGAATGTAAGAAAACATAAGAACGTAAGAGAAGCCAATGTTGGTTCAGGCCAATGGCCCATCCAGTCCAACACTCTGTCACACAGCGGCCAAAACACCAGGTGCCCTCAGAAGGTCCACCAGTGGGGCCAGGACACTAGAAGCCCTCCCACTGTTGCCCCCCCAAGCACCAAGAATACAGAGCATTGCTTGCCCCAGAGTTCCTATCTATACCTTGTGGCTAATAGCCACTGATGGACCTCTGCTCCATATGTTTATCCAATCCCCTCTTGAAGCCATCCATGCTTGTAGTCGCCATCACCTCCTGTGGCAGTGAATTCCATATGTTAATCACTCTTTGGGTGAAGAAGTTGTAAGCCAAATTGCTCCGTTTGCTTTAATAAAAGGTTGGGGAACTATGATATTAAAGTGCAATTGGCAGAACTACAGGATCATGGCCTTTATATACCAGAATCCCACTTGATTCAGGTCACAGAAATAGACACAGAGACTAGATAACTAAAGCAGTGGTCTCTTTACTGAAGGATTCTTAAACTTATAAACAATAATCAAACATTCATACACACAATATAGAACTAAGGAAGTAGAGGTGATTGATAAGGAATAGAGGGGATGAGTTATGGGGTGATACTATCTGTCCAGATGGGCAGAGGTTCATGAAGAAAGGATTATGGCCTAAACCCAGAGGGTAAAGGGGTGGCCTGCTAGTTGGCATCAGGGCTTAATCACATGGTCAGAGGCCATGGACCTAGACGGTTAAAGGCACTGGAAAACAATGCAGACCATTGGAAGGTCTTGGGGGCTGGTCTCAGGTGAGAACAAAAGGTTACCTGGGCCAGTCAGGTGTCCCAGGAGGTATGTGACATCAGGATGGGCAAGGCCTAGATGTGGCCAATGAGCATCCAGAGGGGGCAGAGTCAGGCTTTAATGATAGAAGCCAGGTTGGATGACTGTGCTGGGGGTGTCCATTGCGGAACAATAGAGTGGTCTGGCGTTTCCCTGGTGCCAGACAAAAGGAGTAATGTTTCTTAATGTGTGGCAGAATGATCCTGAATGGGTGACCATTCACTATACATGGAGAGTTAATGTTTACCTTGATGGGTCTGGCATTGGTGTAAGAATGCAGATATCGTAGACCAGGGGTCCTCAAACTACGGCCCGGGGGCCACATGCGGCCCGCCGAGGGCATTTTTCTGGCCCGCCGGGTGTGCCGCTGCCTGTCCTCCAATTCCCAGCAGCACACAAAGCAGCGGAAAAATTGCAGCCGACTCGTCCCGGGCCACATGACAAAGCCCCGCCCCCTGCTTCCAGTCAGCCAGGAGGAGGCAAAAGGAAGACTGGAAGAGGGTAAGTGTGGGGTGGCAGGCGCTCCGGCTGGCCCCAAGTCTCCTAGCCAGAGAGAGAGAGAGAGGTTTCTCTTTCCCATCATGATGCCTGCAGTAGTGGAGTTTCAGGGAGAAGCAGCTGGGGGCTTGCTGCCTTAAAAAGTTTGTGAGGATGCCGAGTTCTTTGTTTCTTCGGAGAGGGAAAGACAACAGCCCCGTCAACAGTGCCTTTTGGCGCACCTCCCCGCCGCGCCTTCCCTACCCGCAAAATAACCAAAGAAAAAGCCCATCTTCATAGTTTTTTTTAAAAAAACTATAGTGCAGCCCTCCAACGGTCTGAGGGACAGTAAACTGGCCCCCTGTTTAAAAAGTTTGAGGACCCCTGTCGTAGACAAATACACGGCGACAGGGGTGAGAGGATTGTTCCAAAGACACTTCGTAACATGGGTGAAACAGGAGAGGGGGGTGGAAACATGCAGCGTACTTCATTCATGAGAATAGCACAGACCAGAGGCTTTTTGCCCCTGCCTGCCTGTACATTTGACAGACAAAAGACTAGCCATTTGGTCAGCAGAAGATGCCTGAGGCAAAAGCAGAGACTTGCCCATGCTTAGTCCTTTTTGGACTATAGCTGACAGGAGAGAAGAGTGGGGGGGGGGGGGGGGTGCTTGCATGGGGAATTCTCTTTGGCCTGAGTTTTCTCCTCCAAAATGTGCTTCTTCTAGCCTCCCAGCAAAAGCCACTGTTGGCTTCATAGGGCACTGCTTATGGAGGTTCAGAGGTCGCTGTAGGGTGTCTCTCTCTCGGGAAAGGCTACCCAGATGCTGGGTGTGTGCTGCTGGTTACAAAGTACTTCCTTTTATCCATTCTAACCTGACTGCTCAGCAATTTCATTGAGTGCCCATGAGTTCTTGTATTCTGAAAAAAGGGAGAAAAGTACCTCTTTACCTGCTCTGTCCCACACATAATCGTATAAACTTCGATCATGTCGCCCCTCAGCCGTTGTTTCTCCAAGCTAAAGAGCCCCAAGCGCTTCAACCTTTCTTCATAGGGAAAGCGTTCCAACCCTTTTATCATTCTAGTTGCCCTTTTCTGCACTTTTTCCAGTGCTATAATATCCTTTTTGAGGTGTGGTGACCAGAACTGTACACATTACTCCAAATGAGGTCGCACCATCAATTTATACAGGGGCATTATGATACTGGCTGATTTGTTTTCAATTCCCTTCCTAATAATCCCCAGCATAGCATTGGCCTTTTTCATTGCAGTCGCACACTGTCTTGACATTTTCAGTGAGTTATCCACTATGACTCCGAGATCTCTCTCTTGGTAAGTCTCTACCAGTTCGGACCCCATCTAGTATTTATATGTTATCAATGTCCACAGTGCTTTATCCACAGTTCATGGCCTCCCAATTAGGGATGGGCATGAACCGGGAAATTCAAGGTTCACTTTAGTTTGTGGGCAACACGAACCACAGACCTGATGTTCTTATGAAGGCCTCAATGTCTATGCCCTGTTGTTGGCCCTCCAGAGGAACTGGTTGGCCTCTGTGTGAGACAGAATGCTGGACTAGATGGGCCACTGGTCTGATCCAGCAGGGCTCTTCTTGTGTTCTTATGAAGGCCTCGGCCTCTATGCCCTGTTGTTGGGCTTCCAGAGGAGCTGGCTGGCCACTGTGTGGGACAGAATGCTGGACTAGGTGGACTATTGGTCTGTGAGACAGGATGCTGGACTAGGTGGACCACTGGTCTGATCCAGCAGGGCTCTTCTTATGTTCTTATGAAGGCCTTGGCCTCTATGCCCTGTTGTTGGGCCTCCAGAGGAGCTGGCTGGCCACTGTGTGAGACAGAATGCTGGACTAGATGGGCCACTGGTCTGATCCAGCAGGGCTCTTCTTGTGTTTTGATGTTCTTAGTTGCTATGCTGGCTCTGCTTTTTTTGCTCACTTCTCACAAACTTTTTCTCTCTGTGTACAAGTTTTGGTGTTCTGCTTGGGGGACTGATTGAATCACCCAGTGAGTAATGCCATTGACCACTGGGGAGAGCCAGTGAGTCATGGATGGAAAGAAGAGACCCCTTTTTTCAGCTTGATTGTCATTGATCTTTGTGTGCCGATGTTTGGTTACTATTGCTCCTGTTGCTCATGTGCCTGTGCATCTCTGTATATGTTTACATATATAGAAGAAGTAGTTGGTTTTCTCTTTTCTCCGCTTTTCTCTCCCCTAAGGGGTCTCAAGGAAGTTTACAATCGCCTCCCTTTCCTCTCCCCGGAGGAGGAGTGGGGAATCAAATGTGGCTTTCCAGATTAGAGGCCGCCACTCTTCACCACTACAGCAAGCTGACTGGTTGTGTCACTTTACGCTGTAATAACATAACAGCTTTGAATCTTGTTGAACTCTAAGGTGCTGCTGACTCGAATCTAGTATTTCTACTGCAGACCAACACGGCTACCCACCCAAAACTAAATTTATACCTTATTGGATTTGTAAAATTATATTTAATCATGTAAGTGGTTTCCAGAGTTAGTTCTTTTGGATGAAAACAAGAGGAAAAAATACATATGACTAGCATGGAACACTTTTGAAGAGAAGTAGAGTTGTTTTTTTATACCCCACTGTTCTCTGTGTTAAGGAGTCCTCAGAGTGGCTGACCATTGCCTTCCCTTCCTCTCCCCAATACAGGCACCCCTGTGAGGCAGGTGGGTCTGAGAGAGTCCTGAGAGGACTGGGACTGGCCCAAGGTCACCCAGCAGGCCTCATGTGTCTCAAAGCAGCTAACCACCGCCTTCTCTTCCTCTCCCCACAACAGGCACCTTGTGAGGCAGGTGGGGCTGAGAGAGTCCTGAGAGGACTGGGACTGGCCCAGGGTCACCCAGCAGGTCTCCTGTGTCTCAGAGCGGCTGACCATCGCCTTCCCTTCCTCTCCCCACAACAGGCACCTTGAGAGGCAGGTGGGGCCGAGAGAGTCCTGAGAGGACAGGGACTGGCCCAGGGTCACCCAGCAGGCCTCATGTGTCTCAAAGCAGCTGACCATTGCCTTCCCTTCCTCTCCCCACAGCAGGCACCTCGTGAGGCAGGTAGGGCCGAGAGAGTCCTGAGAGGACTGGGACTGGCCCAGGGTCACCCAGCAGGCCTCATGTGGCAGAGTGAGGAATCAAACGTAGTTCAATGGATTAGAGTCTACTGCCCTTAACCACCACACCACACTGGGAGAGAGTATGTACAGGGTAAGATTTGGTTTTCCAGCCATTTTTAACGTTCACCCTATCCTCTAAAAAAAAAAAAAGCATATAGATATCACCATCTCTAACGAAATCACTCAGGATTTAGTTTTGCCTCTGAAAGGATTGTTGTTTGTCATGGTCATGAAGGGCTAAAGGGTGACATCTCTCCACAGCACTTAAAAAATAGTTCCCAGGATCACAATTTTTGTGAGGGTAGAAAAATACCCCACTGGAAAAAAAGCTGTATACATTCCTGGTTCTCTCCACCCACCCAGGTGTTTTGGTTTACAGGAGCTAAAACTGTACAGGGCTGTAGTTTGGCACAGTGGGGTAGGCCGTACCCCTATCCTACCCTGTCACACCAGTGAGCTCATTTTTTAATTGCTCTTATTTATTAAAATATTTATACCCGGCCTTTCTTTTGGCTCAAGTCAGAAGTCTTCCTCCAGTGCAAATCAGTCTTCCTCCAGCTTAAGTGGTTATTCCATCGGAGGAAGAGCCACTTAAGTTTGGAGAAGAACCACTAAAAGGATTGGAAGAAGAACCACTTAAAGGATTGGTTGGATACACTTTGCTGTTTACTACCGTTCAGTTGAAAGGGTCCTAAGAGGGGAAAGGTTTTAAAGCTACTTCCCTCATAATTCTACCCAGAAAGAACAAATGAGAAGCTAATTCATCCCCATGGTTTTTTTTTCAGGGTTTACAGCATAAAGAGTATTTTGATAGCATTAAGGAACTTGAATTATCTATATATCTAATAGCCAAGTGCCCCCATGCGTGCGGATATCTAAATCCGCACACCGGGGCACTTGGGGGGGCAGAGAGATTTTCCTGCACACCTGGGAGACTCCCCAGGTGTGCAGAAAAATCCTAAAAGTTAAAAAAAAAATCAGGGGATATTTAAATCCCCCCCCAAACTAAAAGAGTGTTCCCTGGGAATGCGCAGAGAATGCTCTGGGAACTCTGTGGCTGGCCGGCGGTTGGGAGGCATCCAAGCCTCACCGCTGGTGCCAGGGGGTGGGAGGGGAGATCGGCGGCCCAGCAACTGAGAGCCACTGAGGCCTCACCACCGGTGCCAGGGGGTGGGAGGGGAAATCGGCAGCCTGGCGGCTGAAGTGCCAGGGGGTGGGGGTGGGAGACTTACCTGGAGCTGCAGCCTTTAGGAATTATCCCCCCCCCCCGTGAGTATCATGGGTCCTCCTTCCTCGCCATCGGTAGTGGGGGGGAGGAGAAGGATTGGCAGGCCCAGTGGCTCAGAGTCGCGCAGGCCTCACCGTTAATCCAGGGAGGGGAGGACTGGCAGACCCGGGCCTCGCCATCAGTGCTGCTGGGGGCAGGGGAGAAGGCTCACCTATGGCTGCTTCTCTTCCATGTGAAGCTCCTCCACCCCCACCCCCCGCGAATATTGCGGGTCCCTATCTCTTGTGATTATATAACTCAGTGAATTCCCAGGGTTGTAGACAGACCAGAAGTAGTAAAGCTTCCCAGGATGTGGAATCAGGATCTTTTTCCACCTTCCAAAGTGACAATTTTCTCCCAGTGAACTGCTTTCTGTCACCTGAGGATCTGTTGTAATCCCAGCAGAAATCCAGCCACCACCTGGAGGCTGGCAACCCTTTCCAGAAGGCCATTCAACAGGATTGCCCCTGTGGCCCTGGTTGAGCAGAAGGGTGGACAAGAGCTTTCTGAGAGGGCACAGCATATGGAAGCTGATCAGAGGAGCACAGCTTCATATAGACATGTCTTAAGGAGTACCCTGAAGGAACGTGGTTTCCGTCCAGAAGGGCTTGCAAATTACACATGTCTCATGTCTGTGCATGCTCTCATACAAGCAGTGCCAAGCGAGGCACATAATAGAAGAAAAAGTCCGGCTGGCCAGCACCAGGACCAGGGCCTTCTCAGTGGTGGCCCCATACTGGTAGAATGAGCTCCCGGACGACATCGGGGCCCTGCAGGACTTATTACAGTTCCGCAGGGCCTGCAAGATGGAGCTCTTCCACCAGGCTTTTGATTAGGAGCCACCACCGGGGGACTAGGACAACTTTTCCCTGGAACTTACTGGCTGAGCCTTTGCTGGAGACGGCTTGATTTGCCTGCCACCTTTCTTTTCACCGTGTGACTCTGTTTGCCACCAGTATCTGCTGTTTTATATGTAAATTGCTTATATTTTTAAATTTGTAAACCATTGTTTTTATGGTATTTTAATCGCTGGAAGCCACCTTGAGCCAGTTCATCTGACTCATTTCCCTTCTCCTCTGCACAACAGGCTCCCTGTGAGGTAGGTGGGGGTGAGAGAGCTCTTCCAAGGACTGTTCTTGAGATAACATCTCTGACAGAGCTATGGCTTGCCCAGGGTCATCCAGCAGCTGGAAGTGGAGGTGTGGGGAATCAAACCCGGTTCTCCCAGATCAGAGTCCGCGCACTTAACCACTACACCACACAAGTAACTGCAATTGTAAACGCGTCTGACTCAAATAGGGCTCATTGCCGGGAAGTTGTTCTTGGGCTGTCACCAAAAGCCTCCCATATTGCTGCAAGACAATTTTTCTCTTTAGCAGAACACGGTGGATTGGGAGATATTTTCCTATCCCTTCATGATTGGCAGGCACAAGAGCCGACCTCCACTGCCCACTTATAGTCCTTTCAAGTTAATCATCCTTTTTCTCTCAAGGTAGTCTTTTTTTTTTTTTTTGGCATTGCTGCTGTCCTCTCTTCTACCAGCATTAATAAGGGCCATTTTTGAACTGAGTTTTACCTCTCCATCTGAGAACATTCTTCCAACTCCATAAAAAAAAAAAGAGTACTTTTTTTTTTCTTATCACACCTTCTAGCCTCTCCCTGGCTCTTAGGGCAGCAATTTAATTCCAAATCATCACCAGTTGCATGGAATACTTCCAACGGTAGGCAGGGCTCATTTCGTAGCAGGAGCTCCTTTGCATATTAGGCCACACACCCCTGATGTAGCCAATCCTCCAAGAGCTTACAGAGCTCTTCTTACAGGGGCTACTGTAAGCTCTTGGAGGATTGGCTACATCAGGGGTGTGTGGCCTAATATGCAAAAGAGCTCCTGCTACGAAATGAGCCCTGGCGTTAGGGAATGTCCCGTGGTAGTTCCATCACTCCTCGTGTGGGCACGGAGCTGGTGGAAATGTGTGTTTTGGAACTAAGGTTGCCAACCTCTAGGTGGGGCCTGGAGATCTCCTGGCATTACAGCTCATCTAGAAGAAGAGATTGGATTTATACCTTGCCCTTCACTACCTGAAGGAGTCTCAGAGCGGCTTACAAAGTCCTTTCCCTTCCCCTCCCCACAACAGACATCCTGTGAGATCGGTGGGGCTGAGAGAGCTCTGAGACAACTGTCCTTGAGAGAACAGCTGGTACAGAGCTATGGCTTGCCCATGGTATTCCAGCAGCTTCAAGTGGAGGCGTGGAATCAAACCCGGTTCTTCCAGATTAGAGTCCACACACTTAACCACTACACCAAACTGGCTCTGTTCATACAGTATCTACATACAACAGTGATTAGTTCCCCTGGAGAAAATGGCCACTTTGGAAAGTGGAGGGCCCTCCCCTCCCCTCCCCTCTCCAAACCCCATCCTCCCCAGGCTCCACCCCCCAAAATCTCCAGGTATTTCCCAGCCCAGAGCTGGCAGCCCTATTTGGCATAACCTCAACCACAACCTGTGCTACCATCTCAAGGTATAAAACCAAGCTGATTACATAACCAGTGCCTTGGGGAACCCTGATCAGGCTGCCTCTGAACAAGTACAAAGGGAAGAGCTTTTAGTTGCTTTAGCTCCTCCAGTGCATGTGATGCGATCTAGTTGGTGATGTGTGGCGACCCCAGCAAAAGGCTCCCAAGGCAAAGGCTCAAGCAGAAGTGGTTTGCCCTTTCCGTCCCTGCAGAGTCTTCCTTGGAGATCTCCAAGTATTGAGCCTGCTTAGCTTCCGAGATCTGATGAGATCGAGTTGCACCATGTTGCCTTCTCTCAATGGATCAGTTAGGCATGTGATGTTTACAGCTTCCAGTGGATCAGGCAACAGGCTTGAGATAAATGGTATAAGCCATTAGAAACTAGGAGTGTGTTCTCGGTATAAACCAAGCCGAAAAATTCTTGATAAACTGGATTATTGGTATTTATCAGGTATTTTCTCAGCCGATCACCGAGGCAGCTGGTGATTCAGATACACAATAATGGCTGCCCCAAACCCCTCCCTCCAAAATTGGGGTTGGGGGGTTGGGACTGCAGGATAGCCACAGTTACAGGACATTTAAAGGGCTCTCAGTCCATTTAAATGCCTTCGGAGTTCACTCACTGTGATACAAAGTCACACCATGGCTTGGAGAAGGCATTTAAAGGGAACATGTCCCTTTAAATGCCTTCCCCCCATTGGCAACAATGTAGGATGGAAGAACCTTCTTCTGGGTCCCATAGAATGGGACCCCTTTGGTACAGTCTTTTTTTGAAATGGGGAGGTGAGGAGAGACACCAGCAGCTATACTGCAAATCTGATGCCTCTACCTCAAAAAAACTGCCCTCCCCGAGCCAAAAATACCCCCGGATCAATTCTCCATTTTAGCCTATGGTGACAATTGACAATAATGGTCCCTATAGGGTATAATGGAGCTGAAAAAATGTTACCAGTCCTGAATATTTCCCAAATCCCAATACCATACCAATGTTGGGATCCCAATGTTGGGATTTGGGAATATCAGGAAAAACCAATATGTTTCGGGTTCAATATTTTTTTTCATGCAGACTTCTATTAGAAATCCAGTTTTGCCGAAGAGCAGATAGACAGACAGACAGACAGATGATCATAGCACTCATTTCCTTTCTGTTCCCTTTGAACATCTGATGAGTGCAATCCTTTCAATAGACTCTCTAATGCCACATAAAGTGTTCCAAGTGGGGACTGGACTTCTGCTAGCCACACATTGGCTAAAGCCCTGACCGTACATGCTGAATGCTGCCTTCCTTTTTTTTTTTCAACTGAAAGTGTGCAAGAACATAAGAAAATACAAGAGAAGCCATATTGGATCAGGCCAATGGCCCATCCAGTCCAACACTCAGTGTCACACAGTGGCCAAAAACCAGGTGCCACCAGGAGGTCCACCAGTGGGGCCAGAACTCCAGAAGCCCTCCCACTGCCCTCCCCACCAGCACCAAGAATACAGAGCATCACTGCCCCAGAGAGAGTGTTCCATCTATACGTTGTGGCTAACAGCCACTGATGGACCTCTGCTCCATACATTTATCCAATCCCCTCTTGAAGATGCCTACACTTTTAGCAGCCACTACTTCCTACGGCAGTGAATTCCATCTGTTAATTACTCTTTAGGTGAAGATGTACTTCTTTGTACCTGTTCTAAGCCGAGTGCTATTTTTTCTCACACGCACACCACTTTTCCCTACATCCGGTTCTTTCTTCCTTGAAAGAAATTGTATTTGTAATGACCAGGGCTATTTTTGGGCAGGAACGCACAGGAATGGAGTTCCGGCTGGCTTCTGAATTGGCCATGCCTACAGCCTCATCTCCCCCGATTCCCCAGGTGCCTCGCCAACCACCTGGGGAAGCTGAACCTGGGAGGGAGCTACGCTGTCAGGGGTGTGGCCTAACATGCTAATGCATTTCTGCTGTTGGGTGTGGCCTACTATGCTAATGAGTTCCTGCTGGGCTTTTTCGACAAAAAAAGCCCTGGTAATGACTATCCTGAACTTCCAGCTGTGTGGGATGAAACAGGAAGCAAAAGAAGGACCACTTGCACGTAACGCCTGTATTTCCAGCAAGGTATCCGGGGGAGTCATACTGGGGACATGATTTGGTTCAGGGTGCTCATAATGAAACTAGATTGCTGGAACAAATACCCATGAAAATCTGATATTAGAGGAAGCTGGAGTGTGACTAATGCAGTGAAGAAACTGCAAAAGTGCACTTGCTGTTTATACCCCTGGGTCTGCTGTGCCACATTGTCAAGGTTAGAATGACATTGCATGGGTTGAACGATACACTGTGTGTGTGTGCAGGGGGGGCACATCTTTTGATATTAGGTTAGTATGATATTGTATGAGTCAAGCTGTACAGTGTGTGTCCATTTGAGTGCGGGGGAGAGCATCTTCTGGTATTAGGGTTGCTGGGTCCCTCTTGGCAGCTGGCAAGGGGATGGGGGGGCGAGTCTATCGGGAGCAGGATGCTTCATTTGACCTTTCAGCGACATGCTGAAATAATCCCTCTAAACTGAGTGAGCGTGAGCTAGCTCACAGTTCTTTAGCCTCCGGCTCACACATTTTTGTCTCCACTCAGGAAGGATGGCTCCAGAGTAAACTAATTCATGCAGTAGCCAGTAACCTCCAGGTGGGACTTGGAGATCTCCAGGAATTACTGCTGATATTTCAGGCAACAGAGATGAGTCCCCCTGGAGAAAATGGCTGCTTTGGAGTATGGACTCCATGGCTGTGGTCACACGGCCCCTATAAATCTGGGAGCCCTCCCGGATTAAAGGGGCCGCATTTTTTTACCTCGGTTTGGGATGTTTACACGTATCAGATTGCGAGAGAGGGCTGGCCAGATGGCTCAAATGCAGGTTCCTCCTGCGACTCCCAAGAAAACGGTCAATTTTCCCGGGGTTGAAAAATGCGAGAGGAACCCGCATTTGAGCCCGCTTCAGCATGGGACTAGCCCCGGCCTTTTTGGACAGTCCTTTTAAATGTGGGAGGAAACAGCCCTTCCTCCCGCATTAAAGGGCCGTGTGACCGCGGCCTATGGCGTTATACCCTGCTGAGGTCCCTCTATAAGCTGCACCTAGGGAAGCTGATCCAGAAACTGCCTTCCTTCCCTCGGGTTCCCCATGCACCTCACAAGCTGCGGGAGGGAACTGTGCTGTCAGGGGGTGTGGCCTAATATGCTAAGGAGTTCCTGCTGGGCTTTTTCTACAAAAAAGCCCTGATCGCCACTGCTTGTTTTCCCATCGCATTTGATACCTAGACAATATTGCCTTGGAAAGGCAGTTTCAGTCAACTATCGTGCCTAACAGCAGACCAGCCAATGCTCATATCTTTAAACGCCTTTTCAGTTTCATTTTATATTCAAAATGTTCCAGAAGCAACTAGAGCAGCACAGTAAGAGCAGGTAGCAGCAATCTCTTATTCAAATAAAACCAGCAGATCTAGCAGAATCAAGAAACATAATAGAAACAGAAACATTGTCGAGAGCTGTTATTTTGTCTGTTCTCTGGTGTATTTTATTCCTCTGCCACAGATGGCTGCACTGAGCAGCCATGTTAGGCGCTAGGTTCCTTAGAATATGCTGGGGAAACCACTTTCATGCAATCTGTTCCTGATCATTTTAAGATGAGATTTGCCAGCTTGTGAAATGAAAGACTGTCTTTCCCAAAACCGTCTACCTGAGATCCTTCAAAGGGAGATGCTGCAGATCGAACCGGGGACCGTTCACATGCAAAGAACATGTTCTAGTACAGATCTAGGGACCCTTCTGATACTAGTGTATACAAACGCCAGCTTTTGTGTACAGAGGCAGTTTGGTGGTTAAGAGCGGCAGGCTCTAATCTGGAGAACCGGGTTTGATTCCCCACTCCTCCACATGCGGACTGCCGGGTGACCTTGGGCCAGTCACCGCTCTCTCAGAGCTCTCTCAGCCCCACCTACTTCACAGGGTATCTGTTGTGGGGAGAGGAAGGGAAGGTGATTGGAAGTCGCTCTGAGACTCCTTTGGGTAGTGAAGGGCAGGGTATAAATCCAACCTCCTTCTCCTTCCCCCCAAGTAGACCACCAGACATGGCTATAGGCTGTGTTCAGCTTGAAGGTGAAGGTTTCCCTTGTTTGAAAGCCAGTTGAATATGACTCTAGGGATGCAGTGCTCACCTCCATTTCCAAGCTGAAGAGCCAGCGCTGTCCAAAGACTTCTCCATGGTCATGACTAGACGCCGAGGCACACAGAACGCTGTTACCTTCCCAGTGAAGTGGTACCTATTTATCTACTTGCAATTTCTTGCTTTGGAACTGCTAGGTTGGCAGGAGCTGGGGCCAGAGATGGGAGCTCACTCCGTCATGCAGCACTCGGGATCTCGAACTGTTGAACTACCGACCTTCCGGTCTGCAGTTCAGCGTCTTAACCACTCGAGGCACTGCAGCCCCTTGGGTGTTCAGCTTAGATGCCTCCAAAAGCTGTACATATGTAAGTGCCGTCAAATCACAACCGACTTATGGTGACGCCAGCAAGGGGTTTTCAAGGCAAGGGATTAAGCAGAGGTGGTCTGCCATTGTGTTCCTCCGCAGAGCCTTCCTTGGCGGTCTCCCCTCCGAGTACCAACTCTGCATAGCTTCCAAGGGCTGATAAGTTCCGGTTGTATGTACCATGCTGCCTTCCCTCCACCTAACAGTGCGCACGTCTGGAATTCAGGTCTGGGGAAATCAGGCTAGACAGAACTGAGCAGGAAAGACTCGGCATTGATTTAGTTGAGCTAGAATTTGAACCCATAAATTCTGAATCCACGTCTGACGCAGCAGCAACTGGATAAACGCTATCTTTCAAACGTCAGTATCTTCAGCGAACTGATCGAGATGGTTGGCTGTGTTACGCCTGTCTGTAGCAGTCGAAAAGAGCAAGAGTCCAGGAGCACCAAGACTTTTGTGAGTCACGGCTGAAATGAGCAGTGACTCATGAAAGCTCTTACCCTGCTACAAATTTCGTTAGTCTTGAAGGTGCTCCGGGACTCTTGTTCCTCGTTACTCCTTCAGGTAATAGAGTGTGGGGAGTTTGTCGGATACTGCCTGATAAAAAGGGACGCTGAAAACTCTGCAAAAAACTGACATTCCAACTCACTGCGATCAAACTGTTCATATATGAACAAGGTGAACCCCTTATCAGATTACCTTGATGTTAAGATCAAATTTTGAATGAGATGCCATGGATGTTGAACTGCTTTGAGCCTGCATAGTTTGCATCGTTCGGTTTAGCCGCTGTCCAGGTAGGCCCTCTTAGTGAGGTTGTCAGGTCCCATCTTGGCCACCAGTGGGGGGGGGGCAGGGTTGCCAGCTCCAAGCTGGGAAATTCCTGGAAATTTGGGTATGGAACCTGGGGGACCTCAGTGGGGTACAATGCCATAGGATCCACCCTCCAAAGCATCCCTTCCCTCTAGGGGAACTGATCTCTGCAGTCTGGAGATAAGCTGTAATTCTGGGGGATCCCCAGGCCCCGCCTGGAGGCTGGCATCCCTGTAACAGGTTTTTTGTTGCTATGCATGTCCTGGGTTTATGAACAGACTATAGTTTTGAAACTGTCAATCAGAACAGCCCTTTGACATGATGAAGACACTTGCGACATGGCTACCTAGGGAAATTGAGGCCTTCCAGGGGTAGGGTTGCCAAGTCTGGGTTGGAAAATACCTGGAGACTTTGGGGGTGGAGCCAGGAGAGGGCGGGGTTTGGGGAGGGGAGGGTACAATGCCATAGAGTCCACCCTCCAAAGCAGCCATTTTCTCCAGGGGAGCTGATCTCTTTCAGCTGGAGATCAGTTGTAGAAGCAGGAGATCTACAGTTCCCATGAGGCAGCGGGAGAACGTGCAATTGTTTCAATTTGCCTGCCTTTGCCATTAAAGGACATCAAGTCAGGCGAGTGCAAAGGACCGAGGGGATATAAATAATTAACTCTGAAATGTTAATGTTTCTGTGCACCAAAAGAGAGTGCAGGAAGTGGTGACAGCAAAGGGAAACTGCAGGAAAGCAGCATCCACAATTGGGCTTTTTAATAATAATGATAATAATAATTTTGTGCATGATTTAAAGATGCAAATTGTTTGGGCCCAGGTGAACAGCTCATCAAACTTTCAACAGCGCTGATCACAAACTGTGGCTGGGCCGTGCGGGGATATTCCGCAGGTCATGCAAGGCAGTTCAGATTGATCGCGCCTGTTATCTGCATCTCTGTGGTCCAAAAAACAAACAGCGGACTTTGTTGGGGAAAACAGTCCTAAAGTGGCAACAGAACAGAACGGCTTTGTTTCCCCTCCTTCAATGGGCTCCCATGAATTATTTTATCGCCCCCGCAGCTGTCGGATCAAATATTCTCCTTTTTCATTTCTTCAGTGATGGAGGCACAAAGGAAAAAAAAACCCCATCAAAACTGTCAAGAATAAAATTTGTGCTGCCCAATGATTTTGAAAGTTTTTTTTTTTTTAAACCAGACTTCACATATCTTGTTTATATCAGTTTTGCCCATTGGGGGGTTCTATGACTGGCTTAGGCTGAAGTCTGTTTGCTTCCTGCGTAGTGCGCATGCCTGGGATTTATGGTGGGCCCAAATCATGAGTGGTCTTCATGTGCTTATCATTACTACCTGTGTTGAAAGCATCACTTCTATCAGAGTCTGAAGAAGCAATGTGGTGACTCTCAGGCTGAGGACAGACTGGCAATCTGGAGTGGGATGAATCCGGAGGCAAAAACTGCGGGGGGAAAATCCCCCGGGGCTGGCTGTCCACATTGGCCAGGGTATTGCGCAAGGATGCTGTTACGGAGTGTTCAGACTGCTGCAGAGTGGCCCCAGGTGGGTCGGCCTCTGCAGCTCGTGATAGGGCTGTTTCGGCAATTTGCGCATGTGCCGCCTCCACTTGCCTCCCGCCTTCTTCCGGTTCACACTGCCTGGAAGCGGGAGGCAAGCGCAAGACAGCCTCCGAACACCGGTTTCTCCTGGTGTCCTTCTAAAGCGCAAGAAAACTGGCTTCAAAGCGGGTAAGTGCGGAAGGGAGCTGAGGGACAGCTGCACATGTCTGAACAGGCTCCCTTCCCCCGCTTCCCATGCGGACCTATCCCGGGGCAGATTGCCAGTCTGTCCTCAGCCTCAGTTTCCTTCCTTACGCTTTAAGGATCAGCATCAATGCCCCATCCTCACACTCTTTCCAAGCTCAAAAAAGATGTCTGTCTATCTGTCTGTCTGTCTGTCGATCTATCTTTATCAATATTAGGGTTGTCAGGTTCCCCTGGCCACTGGCAGGGGATGCGAGCTAGGGATGTCATGCTGGAAACCTCCTGGATATTTGGGAGTGGAGCCTGGGGAGGACAGAGACCTCAGTGGGGTACAATGCCATAGAGTCTACCCTCCAAAGGAGCCATTCTCTTCAGGGGAGCTGATCTCTCTAATCTAGAGGTAAAGTGTTATTCTAACTATCATCTGTCTGTCTGTCTGCTCTTCGGCTTGGAAACGGGTTGGAAAGCAAGTCAAATCTGACTCTAGGGTGTGGTGCTCATCTCTGTTTCCAAGCCAAAGAGCCAGCCCTGTCCAAAGAGCCAGCCCTGTCCATGGTCATGTGGCCAGCATGACTGAACACCGAGGCGCACAGAACACTGTTCCTTTCCCACTGAAGTGGTACCTATTTATCGACTTGCAATGTCTTGCTTTTGAACCGCTAGGTTGGCAGGAGCTGGGGCCAGAGACGGGAGCTCACTTTGTCATGTGGCACTCGGGACTCGAACTGCTGAGCTACTGACCTTCCGGTCTGCAGCTCAATGTCTTAACCTCTGATAAAAAACTTGTAACGTGCCCATTCCTCTGCATACACACATATTTCCATCCTCTAATATGATCTCAGGAGCTATTTTATTTCTAAAATGTCATAACCAGACAATATCATGGTTGTAGTCTTGCAATTCAAGTTGTTCCCCCGGATCTCCGAGTCCTGGTAGAAGTGTACCCATTTCCCTCCCCCACTGTGGCCCTTGTTGACAGGATTTATTAACAGATTTGTGTAAAATATCAAGTGCAATCTAGAATCCAAATGGAAAAAGCACTTGTACCACAAAATATATACCACACGACATTATTTGTGCTGATTTCTGGTCTCATCAGATTCATTGCTGTTATAGTCAGAACACTAACTCCATTAAGTCACATAATTTATAAAAGGCCACATAAAATAGCTCACCTTTCGTCTCATGTGCACAGTATTTTCACAACAGAAAGGGAGTTAAATGCAGCACTCTGGAACAATAACAGAAATTGTCTCTCTGTTTAAATCAGTTTTCCTTCTGGGAACTAGATAAATTCTTTTTAAAGTTTTTTTTTTTTTCCCTCCGATGCGACAGCAGGTCGCCCCCCACACCCCCACTGCTCAAGCTAACATGAATTTCTGCTGCCTGGTCAAATGTAATGCTTTTTTTTTTTTTTTTGCAGCTGATACATTATTTTTTCCTTCTTATCAGTCGCCGACAATTGGTATTCTAACACTTCCTGCTCTTTGCCATCACACCAGACTGGGAGAATTATTCTAGTGTGACCACTGTTTGAACGTACTCTTTGGTATACTCTCAAGTTTTTGCCTTAGGCGGTTTGTCTGCCTGCCGTTTTTTTTATACTACCCCAATGACCCAAGAAAGAAAGCACAGTCCGTAAAGCAGAAAATGGCACCGGGTTGAATCTGCAGCGCTGCATTTCAAGACTGCTTTATCTATTTGTTCAGCTGAACTGAAATGCATAGGATCGTGGGGGTTTCCACCAATGCTCCCTCTAAGCTGTGAAGTCTCGTGAGCAAAAATTCTACTCTGTGAGCTACTGGCATGAAAGTGGTGAGTCAGCGATTTGGCTGCCGCGTAAATCAGTTTGCTCTGGAGCCATCCTTCCTGAGCTGAGACAAAAAGGGGTGAGCCAGAGGCTAATTTTTTTTTAAAAGCTCACACTAACTCAACTTAGGGGGAACACTGGTCCCCACCATTAAAAATAGGTTGTGTCAAAGCCCTGTCTGTCTTATGGATGGTGCAGAGAAACCACTTGCCTACAAAACTGCCATATATATTGAGTCACTCTAGTTAAGTGTGGCCTGCTCTTTCTGGGAGCAGCTCTCCGAGACCTAATGGGAGAGGAAGATCTTCCCTAGGGCTGCCAGCTCCTGGTTAGGAAATACCTGGAGATTTAGGGGGTGAGTGGGGTTTGGGGCGGGGTTTGGGGAAGGCAGCAACTTCAGTGGGGCGTAATGCCATAGAATTCGCCTTCCAAAGCAGCCATTTTCCCCAGGGGAATGGATCTCTATCACCTGGAGATCATTCCCAGGAGATCGCCAGCTTCCACCTGGAGGTTGGCAACCCTCATCTTTCCCGGGTATTTCTACAGCTATTACCCGACCCATTTTTCAGTCTGGTTATATGCCTACATCTCATATATGGTGACAGGACTTCCAAGAAGCCTTGTTGTGGATGTAGTGCACAAGAATTCTCTTCACTTCCAACTTGATTATAAGTCTACTGTTATGTATTGACCATGCGGTCTCCATGTGCTCCAGTAATGGCGACCGCCATGTGGCCGGAGCACATGGCCAAGAAACTACCTGAGCTTCAGCCAGGTAGAACAAAGGCCAGGTAGATTCAAACCGACCACCAATCATGAACCTAGGTTTCTCCCAGGGAACCTATGAGATGGAAATAGACTGATAATAGCCTATCAGGCCAGTTGGGGGAGGTCAGGGGATTGTCCCTGACCAGCATAAAAGGAGGGCTCGGAGCCCTGGGTTGTATGCTTCATCCAGACCAGTAATAAAGATCTAGCCGTTTCACTGTTCCATGGACTCCCGACTCCAATACTTCTCATCTACAATATGTACTAAATGTGAGGAGACCTTCTGATATATGAGTAGGATTTTTGGATACATTTGTATGTAGTGATTAGCTGACGGCTGTTATAGTCAACAGAATCTTTTTAGCTTGGTAATATTTATTGCACCGCTGAAGAAGGCAGTTAGCCGGAACGTGTTTGGTGTTTTGTTGTATCCTATTATTTGGCCAATTCCATATGTGTCACTTGGTGATTGCTCTGCCTGAATTAGTTTATCTGCCATATTGGTAAAGGGATTTATGTACAGAAAAGCAAAGCTCACGGTGTATGTAGTCTACCAGTTATTATTTTATTGTGATTTATGGCTAATTAAAACTCATTTAAAGATGATGATGATGAAATTGATGATGATTGTTGTTGTTGTTTGCATTTTGCTTACTTAACCCCTTTTCGTTATTTAAGTTATTTCAAAAACAAAATGTTTTCTTCCATTACTTAAGAGATTCTGGGTATTTGTGTGTGTGTGTGTGTGTGTGTTTGTTTGGGGAGGGGGCTTTATCTAAGGTTGCCAACCTCCATGTGATAGCTGGAGATCTCCCACTATTACAACTGATCTCCAGGTGACCAAGATCAGTTCCCGTGGAGAAAATGGCTGCTTTGGAAGATGCACTCGTTGGCATTACACCCTGCTGAAGTCCCTCCCCTCCCCAAACCCCGCCCTCCTCAGGCTCCACCCCAAAATCTCGAGTTATTTCCCAACCCAGATCTGGCAGCCCTAGTTTTACAAGCATGTACTTCCTGCGGAGAAATTATGCTTGGTCCCAAGGATGCTTGTTCAATGGACAGCAGGCACATAGTGTGTGACGTCTGGGCTACATTTAACCATGTGCATTGCAGTCTGTGTTAGACTGACCATTGGTTCACAGATGAAAATTAAGACGTGCTTGTAATAATTCCGTTCGAAACAACACACTTATAACTTGAGCCAGGACTACAGCTGACTTCCCTTTTTTGTTGTTATAAGTTGTTACCCAAATCAGTCCCAGTGTCCGCGGGTCATGGTGAAAACCCCTAAACCCAAGTCGAGGGAATAAACAGACCCAAGTCTTTTGTATACTTGACTTTCAGTTTGTCACGATAAATCTCGGATAAAAAGAAGGATGGAAGGTCAGAGCACTTAACCAGCAAGTAACTAACCGTGATGCATACTGGGAAATGAGAAATTAGTATTTTAAACAAGAGAGAAACCAGTAAAAGCCAGTCACTGTAGACAATTCTGATTGCCCCTAGAAGTTCGACAGAGATCAGTTCCCCTGGGGCAAATGGCTGTTTTAGAAGGTAAACTCTATGGCATTTTACCCAAATGGATTCCCTCCCTTCCCCATATCCTACCGTCCTTAGGCTCCACCCCCTGTCATCCTCAGGCTCAACCCCCAACTCCAAAATTTCCCAACCTGGAGCCGGCAACCCTATCCCACAAACTGTAGGGGTCCCGATCTCAACCGTTTATGGTTGGATCCAAACTATGCTCCAGGGAACTGAGGAGAACCCACAATTCAGGTCTGACTGAAAGACAGAGAAGGAAACCCAGGCATGACCTGTGTACGCTGTAACATGTGAACTGGCCCTAACAGCTGCAGTTAGATGTTGGGATTAATCTGAACCGCCTCTCTCTGGCAGTCTCCGCTTGCTTGCGAAAATACCAAGAGAGCTTTCTTTCAAAACAAAAACAGAAGACAAATCTTAAAAGTTTTGTCTAGACCTTCGTGTCATACCTTTTTTATATATATATTGTGTCCTTCCAAAAGGTGAAATAAGGAACGCCACCTATTTGTCCCGTCTCTCCAAATATCTTTTCCATATGCTGCTGTTATTTATGTGCCGTTCAGACTCGCGGTTTCATAAACAAGACAAGATCCCTGAGTTAGGTCCTTTTTTTTTCTTTCAAAGGGGAAAGAAAAGAGGAGGATGACTTGATTTGTCTTGCTGGGCTTTGCTCCCTAATGGCTGCTTTGTGGAATCAGTTCAAAGCTTCGCGTGTGTCTGAGAGGCCTCCCTCCCCGCCACATGAATTCCAGCCACCCCATAGGATCCAAAATGAAACAATATATTCTAAAGCAAAATCACTGAAACCCGGTATGATGAGGCTGCACATGTACTTAGAATGCAGCTATGTTTTAATAACAGCTAAAACAGGGAAGGATGGTTTTTTTGTTGTTGTAAATATATATTTTTCTTACTGAATTCTTCCATAGTGAGATTTCTATCTGGGGCAACTGACCCCAGCAGTGCTCCTTCTAAGATGTGGAGAGTCTTGTGAGCAAAAATTCTACTTTGTGAGTTACTGGCATTGAAGTTGTGAGCGAGCAATTCGGCTACTGCATAAATAAGTTTGCTCTGCAGCCATCCTTCCTGAGAGAAGACAAAAAGGTGGGAGCCGGAGGCTAAAAAACTGTGAGCTAGCTCACACTAACTCAGCTTAGAGGGAACACTGGGTCCCAGTTGTCATGTCAGTAAGTGGAACGCCATGCATTATCTTTCACCCATTTTTAATTGGTGCGTTATAGATTTTCTAAAGGGAAGTTGTGCATTTTTTCCCCGAGGAATCATAGAACCATCGAATGTTAGAGTTGGAAGGGACCTTGCAGGTCATCTAGTCCAACCCCCTGCACTCTGCAGGAGTTTAGCCGAAAGATAGCCCTACAACATACCTGAAAGATGGTCATCCAGCCTCTGCTTGAAAACGTCCAGCGAAGGAGTATCCACCACCTCCCGAGGCAATCTGTTTCACTGCTCAACCACTCTTACAGTTAGGAAGTTTTTCTTTATATTTAGACGGTATCGACTCCCTTGTAACTTCCACCCATTAGATCTAGTCTTGCAATCCAGAGCAAGAGAGAAGAGATCCACTCCATCTTCTACATGACAGCCCTTCGGATATTTGAAGACTGCAATCAAGCTTTACACATTTATCTCCTATTTCGACATATTTATTGCTTTACTGTTTTCCTCCCCTTAATGAAATCAAAAACAACTGATGACCTTATAACTTTAGCTTGGTTTTTTTAGTTTTTTTCCCCTTAAAACATCTTCATGTTACATGTTAATTTGCTGTTCAGCCTCTGACTATAAGTTTGAACCCTTACCTTCCATTCCAATGTAGTTGAAAAAAGTGTGCATGCACATGAAAGCTCATACCTTGAATACACCTTTGCTGGTCTTACAGGTGCCCCTGGACTCTAGATTGGTCTTGTGATTAGTTACTTTCAGAATGCACACTCCCAGCTCTTGTGGAGACAAATGACTGCCATCGTACCCAGTTTAGTTGCTGAACCATGTGTTGAACTGCTGTTAGCTTATTACGCCCCAGCATGTTTTCTTTCCAAATATACTTTTAACCAATGGAACCATCACCCTCTTGATTTTTAAATCAATGCAATCAGCAGGCGTGCCGCCACATTTTGCACTAGCTGGAGTTTCCGGATCAGCCACAGGGGCAAGCCCTCATAAAGCAAGTTACAGTAATTAAGCCTGGAAGTGACCATTGCATAGGTCACTATAGCAAAGTCCTGGAGGGAGAGGTTAAAGCCAGGTTAAAGAAAGAGCCAGGTTAAATTTATTTATTTATTTATTTATTTATTTATTTATTTATTTATTTATTTCGATTTACATCTTGCCTTGCCAGCTAAAGAAAGGTTAAAGCACTTGGGGATCTTTAGCTTGGAGAAATGATGACTGAGGTGTGACATGATAGAAGTTTACAAGATTATGCATGGGAAAGAGCAGGTAGAGAAAGGAGTACTTTTCTCCCTTTCTCACAATACAAGAACTCGTGGGCACTCCATGAAATTGTTGAGCAGTCGGGTTAGAACAGATAAAAGGAAGTCCTTCTTCACCCAAAGAGTGATTAACACATGGAATTCACTGCCACAGGAGGTGGCAGCGGCTACAAGCATGGACGGCTTCAAGAGGGAATCGGATAAACATCTGGAGCAGAGGTCCATCAGTGGCTCTTAGCCACAAGGTATAGATAGGAACTCTCGGTCTGGGGCAAGTGATCCTCTGGATTCTTGGTGCTTGACGGGGGGGTGGGGGGCAACAGTGGGAGGGCTTCTAGTGCTCTGGCCCCACTGCTGGACCTCTTGATGGCACCTGGTGTTTTTGGCCACTGTGTGACAGAGTGTTGGACTGGGTGGGCCACTGGCCTGATACAGCATTGGCTCCTCTTATGTCCTTATCTGCCAAAGATGACAAAAGGCAGACCTGGCAACTGTGGCGACGTGGGCCTCCACAGAAAGCGAGACATCCTGGACCACCCCCAGGCTCCTTACCTTCTGAGCTGGCACAAGTGATGCACCATCCAGGATGGGCAGCCTGATTCCCAATTCAGCTCCCCCACCCCAGCTCAGGTACAGGACCTCCGTCTTCGCTGGATTAAGTTTCAACCAGCTCTGCTGCAACCACCCAGCCAGGGCCTCCAAGGGTGTTTTGCTTTCATCTACCAAAGTCCACACTGATCATGATACCATTAGTATTTTGGAACTGCTGGTTGTACTACACAGTAGGAAAATCAATCTCTCCCTCCCTCCCCCCTTTCCTCTTCCTAAGTCAGAGAGATGACGCTGTACTATTTCTGCTGAACCGACAGCAAGAGGATGCCTGTGTGAAGAAGGCGGGGAGGGGAGAGAGACAATGGTCTGTCCCTCCACGCTGAAGTGGTGGCTTATTTACATGCCGATCAGCTCCCCTGCACCGAATTGCTTCTATACAGAATAACTTGGGTCTTCAAATCACTCTGAATAGACAGGACCGGAGCTATAGATTCCTACAGGCCTCTCAGCTTGATTACATTTATGGTTGGATTCACAAAATTTCGTGTGGGGGGGGAGAAAGGTAGCTCATTTATTTGGGGCCAAATGGAATCCACATGAAGGGATTTTCATACCCCTGATGATGAAAGAAATGTGTAACCAAATGCAATTATTATCTTGAACTTGGCAAGCTCAGAGCCATTGCGCTCATCCGTACCGGCGCACGAGCCACGGCAGGCATGATGAAAGCGCCGGCTGGAAATGAAACCGGCAGTTCCCATTTAGTTCAAACCTGGTCTTCATTTTTTTTTTTAAAGTGCTCTCCAAACAAAATAAATTTTCAGAAATGTGACATTTGTAAACAGGTATGGTGTCATTTCAGGACAACTGTTGGGGGCGGGGGGGAGAGAAAACAAATCCTAGAAGAGATGAAGAATCACATGTGTTGCAAGTTAGATATATGAGTCACCTGCAATTTCACATCAAACTACCTTTGGTCATGTGACAAGGGTTATAGGGTTGTCAGGTATGTCCTGGCAACTAGCGGGGGATTGGGGGGGCGTTATCAGGAGTGGGAGGGAGGCCCAAGCTAAGGTGCCGGCGATGTGACAATGTCACTTCCAGCATGTACAAGAAGTGATGTCATCACATTGTGGCAATGCTGTGACACTCTGGTATTTGGGCAAAAACTTTATGGTAAAAATGGCTTCAACCATAGAGCTTTTACCCAGATATTAGAATATCACTGCAACATTGTCAATGCGATAACTTTACTTCCAGTGCATGCTAGAAGTGATGTCGCCGGTCACTGACAATGCAACCTGGGCCTCCCACCCTCTCCTGATATGTCCCCCTAGAAGCCAGCTGGTCAGAGGCAGGGGGCAGGCCCTGGTGGCAGGAGACCCCCACCTTCGCCAGGGGGTTGGCAAGCCTATCTGCTTCTACTGATATTCCAAGAAGAATTTATCTCTGTAAAACTTTTATATTTTAAGGTCTGGGAATACCTGGAGGTTCTGAGGGTGGAACCTGGGGATAGGGCTCCTTAAAAGAGAAGTTTGATGAAATCTTGTGGAAATCGATGAGGGAGAGGTTGCTGTAGTAAAATCTGTATTATTTTCCAGCTCTGAATTTATCCAGGAAGTGCTGTGTCTTCATAAATTGCATATGTTGAACTGTTTCTGTAGTCTTGTTTTAACACTCCGAAATCTCTGATACAGTGTGGCTGTGAGCTCATATGCCTGCACAAAAATACTTAAAATGGGGAAATCTGGTATAAAAACATAAAAGAGTTTTCTGGGCTGGTAATTTACTTATTTGTCTTACACATTCTAAATCATTCATTTAAAGATGAGTTTCCACATCATTTTATTATTATTTTACACCTTAAGGCTATATATAGGCTTTGTGAGAAGGGGGGAGAGCCCGAACATTTTCATATTGATTCTCTAATTCTGCCAGTATATGGGAGGCGGTAAGGATTGGTATAGCTTGACATTCAGTGTTCATGGGTAAGAGAGATGGTTTATCTCTTGAGTATCACAAATTACTTTCTATCATAGCCATGTATTATGAACGATGCCAGCTGTCCTCTTTCAGACCCTTCAGCTGAATCTGGCCTTGTTTGCCTTTTCTTCTGTATGATGCAATAATACAGTGACAGCCAGATAAGGGACTTCCACCGTGGGTCCTAACGGCTTAAACCTCCATCTCAAAGAGGTTAGAAAATCAACTGGACTGATGCACAAACATGTAGTGAAAGGGCCACAGGCAGAGACAGCTTTAAAAGGGGGGTGACACAGGGGATGACACAGAATCATGGAGGAGAGGTCTGTCAGTGGCTACTAGCCAGGAGTACTAAAGGGAACCTCCATGTTTAGAGGCAGCCGGCGTCTGAATCCCAGTTCCAGGAGGCAACTTCAGGGGAAGACCTCAGTCTCTCTGCCCTGCTGTTGGCCCTTCAGAGGAACTGGATGGCCATTGTGTGAGACAGGATGCTGGACTAGATGGACCACTGGTCTGTTCCATCATGGCTTTTCTGATGTTCTTATGAAGGTCTCAACATCTATGCCGTGTTGTTAGCCTTCCAGAGGAACTGGTTGGCCACTGTGTGAGACAGGATGCTGGACTAGATGGACCACTGGTCTGATCCAGCAGGGCTCTTCTGATGTTCTTATGAAGGCCTCAATGTCTATGCCATGTTGTTAGCCTTCCAGAGGAACTGGTTGGCCACTGTGTGAGACAGGATGCTGGACTAAATGGACCACTGGTCTGATCCAGCAGAGTTTTTCTTATGTTCTTATGTTAAATAAGGTACAAGTTAGGATCTCGGATTGCCTCTCTCTGTATATAACCCGCCCCTGTAAAATTACTAAATTACCAGGGGAGTAATGCTATGAGACCTCTTACACTTGAGTTTAAGGCCACAGCATTTCCTACTCTGGCCCTGTTTCATTGTGAATGTTCAGAAAAGGTTGTGGGACTCCCCCCTCCCCCCCCCCACACACTACACATTTGACTGAACACATTTTTGTGTGAATTGTTTTAATTGCTTTTATTTTTATTTAATTCACTTATTTTTATTGACATTTATTTATTTGTTTGCTTTTTAGTGATTTTTTTTTTTTTTAAATGTAACTGCCTTTGAGCTCTGGTAAAATTTGAGATTGCCAGCCCACTTCTGGCAACCCCTGGGAGATTTCTGGGGGAGAAATTGTGGAAAACAATATCTTTTAGGCCATGATATTATTTCCGAGTGAAAATCCAGAAGGGATGTCACAACCCCCCTGCCTGTTCTAGGAATTTAACAAATAAATGACAATCTCTGGACTTTCTATTGTGTTGGGGGGGTGGTCACATCAGCAATGCCGTTTTTCCTCTTCCCTCCCACTGCTGAATTAAATGGCAGCAGGCTCTTAGATGCTTGGCACTTGGCAACCCCAGTAGAATGTGCCTGTTGCATTCTTTGATAAGAACATAAGAGAAGTCATGTTGGATTGGGCCAATGGGCCATCCAGTCCAACACTCTGTGGCACACAGGGCCCAAAACCCAGGTGCCATCAGGAGGTAGTGGTTCCAAAACTCCAGAAACCCTCCCACTGTTGCCCCCCAAGCACCGAGAATACAGAAAATCACTGAAGGGTGATGAGTCCACTGAGGGGATTCCTGTTTTGCCTTGTACTGGTGGGTCTTTAATGGAAGCCTGCTGTGGTAGGAGCCCCTAACTAGAGCTTCCAAGGTGCATGGAGCCCCAAAGGCAGTGGAGACCAGTGTTCCCTCTAAGCTGAGTTAGTGTGAGCTAGCTTACAGTTTTTTAACCTCAGGCTCCCACTTTTTTGTCTCCGCTCAGGAAGGACGGCTCCAGAGCAAACCGATTTATGCAGCAGCCCAATCACCCGCTCACAACTTCAATGCCAGTAGCTCACCAAGTAGGATTTTTTGCTCACAAGACTCCACAGCTTAGAGGGAGCATTGGTGGAGACCATGGTGTGGGTCCTCTTCTGTTGAACCGTCTCCCGAGGATCATTTCAGAGGGTAGCCGTTGTTGGTATGCAGTAGAACTAGGGTTGCCAGCTCTGGGTTGGGAAATACCTGGAGATTTGTGGGGTGGAGCCTGGGGAGGGTGGGGTTTGGGGACGGGGAAGGACCTCAGCGGGGTATACTGCCATAGAGTTCACCCTCCTAAGCAGTCATGTTCTCCAGAGGAACTGATCTTGGTCATCTGGAGATCAACTTTAATATCAGGAGATCTCCAGATGCCAAATGGAGATTGACAACCCTAAGTAGAACTGTTCGATCTGAGTCCAGTAGCATTTTATGGGTCTCTAAGGTGCCACTGGACTCTAATCCCACTAATCTCATGATGCATTTTCCATCCATGTTACGGCTGGTACAGGTCCAATCCTGATAACATCTGAACAAGCTCCCCTTCCCCCTTTGCCTCTTGCATGACAAATAACTCTTTTAAATGAGCTTGTTTTAAAATCCCTTTTCCCGCATTCTGTTTTTGTGTGCCTGCTAGAAAATCATTTTCCCCCCCTGCAGTAAGATTCTAAATGGGGGGAATTACATTAAACTGAAGGCATATTTACTCAGTGCTGTTCAAATCCTCTCTGCATCTGTTAAAAAAAATCAATCTCATTATTTACAAGGGATGCGATGTAAAATACACAAGACTAATAATCACAGCATAATGATTATGAATAATGAATCTTTGGAAAGTCAGAACGCTGAAAAGACGAATTCCTGTGCCGTGTTTTATTCCTTAATTATTGACGACTCCCTGATAATTACATGCTTGTTTTTAACTCTGTCTAGGTAGGTGATTAGGAACTTCAAATATAAAGACCATTTTGACATGACATTTCAAATTGGGTTCATTTAAGAATGATAAGATGTTTTATTTTATCATCGGAATGTTTTTTCCCCCTCTCCTGATGAATCATCACCAAACTAAACCTGGAGCTATTGTCGGGCTTTGAAAGGATAGATATGGAAAGGGGGGTAATCATTTTTATCACCATCTTAAAAATTAATGGCACTGAAGTGGAGATTAAGTATTAAATATTTGTCTGGAGAGCTGTGGATTGTTTCTCTCTTTCTGAAATATGATCTGAGCCCTGGGTGGTAGAAATTCTGAGAGGGGGGAATTACACTTAGATGTGTTAATGTAGTTCCAGACTGAACCAGTAGTGCATTCTGACAACATGTTACTGTGCTGTGTACATTGTCATTCCCCTGTGTGTGTGATTACATACACCATCAAGGCATACACCATAAGTTGCAGCCAACCTATGGCAATTCCAACCATGGCCTTTCAAGGCAAGTGAGAAACAAAGGGGGTTTGCCATTGCACTCCTGTGCCAAGTTTTTCTTGGTGGTCTCCCATCCATGTACCAAACCTGTTTAGCTTCCGAGATCTGACGAGACAGGGCTATACCATGCCAGCTTCCCTCCCATTTCAACCCCCTTAATACTTGTCAATAAACCTGATTTCCAATACAATTTTGAATTTCTATATATTCTGTTACCCCCTTCAAGACTTGAAGTGACCCTTCAACATCTAGTCAAAAGTCCTTATTGCTGGCATGTGGGCCATTGATTTGAACTGACTTTTGTTAATTGGATCTGAGGAAATCCCAAAGAGTACTGCTTCCTGAGACGTTTTGCTCCAGCCAATGTTAAAATCCAAGACAGGAGGACAATGAGTGAGAACAGAGTAAGAGGTTGCAAAGGAGGAGTGGTTTATCTGCACTGATGCCCGTTTTGTACACTGGAGAATCTGGGTATTGAACCTGGCACCTTCTGCCCACAAAGCAGATGCAGTATTATCAAGATACAGCCCATTGCTTTACACATAGTAACTCTAGCCCTGTTCATAATTTACAGTGAACCCCCCCCCCCATTCCCCTTATTTTCCTCTTGCTGTCCAGCTGAGCAGTGGCAGAAATGGCTGGTGTGGGGTGATTAGAGATAGGCACAAACCAGCTCATGAACTAAAGTCTGTGATGAACTTTCCATGAACTTTCAAGCTGTTCGTGCTGGTTCGTGACAGTTCATGAAGGGATATATTTCCAGACAGACTGTCTCTGTTCAGTCTACATTTTTAACAAACTTTAAAGTAATATGGGGGGGGGGCAGAACTTGGAGGGCAAGTAGAAGAGCATGCAGGGGACGTCCCCTGCAACTTTGATATCTCTAGCTTTCACAGGATCCATTCTGTGTGTCCATCCAAATGGCCGCTTGTCAACGCTTGTCAGTGGTCATTTCCCTAGAAAGCACTTTCCCGGAGGCACCTTCTTGGGGGGGGGGGGGGGGGGGAATAACATGGAACCTGTAAATCTGGAGGGCAGGTAGAGGAGAGTCAGCCAGATATCTCCTGTAAGTGTGGCATCTCTGGCATGCTGGGGGGAGAGCATTCGACCACATCACAAACCTTCCAAATTGGTTTGTTTGGCAGCTAAAAGTTTACGACAGTCCGTGGTTCAAGAACTGGGCATGCCATGAACCACAAACCAAACCAAACCACATTTTCCCAGTTTGTTCCCATCCCTAGGGGTGATGGTCTTCCACCAGCAAATGGCAACCTGGCAACTCAGAAAGCTCACTTCTGCCTGCTTTAGCCAGGGCTGCCGACTTCAGAATCAGCCCTTTAACTGGGACATGATTATAGCATGGAAATAAACGTGACTTGTTTAGTGCACAAGGGATGGTTGAAAAGCTGACAGCCCTGGTGGTAGGT
Organism: Lepidodactylus listeri; assembly: GCA_029233225.1. Taxonomy (NCBI): domain Eukaryota; kingdom Metazoa; phylum Chordata; class Lepidosauria; order Squamata; family Gekkonidae; genus Lepidodactylus; species Lepidodactylus listeri. The sequence goes on from JARCFY010000004.1 coordinate 17,947,363, forward strand.
ATTCATAAACCCTGCAATAGCCTGCTGGGCATTGGCTCCTGAAGCAGAGTTTGCTCATAAACTGGATCCTAAAAGTTTCCCTTTTATGGTCAATTTACTGACCCTCTGGAAAGGAAATGCTCACAATTATTTATTAGAAAAGTCCCCCAATGACAAAAACAGAGAAAACAACTTAAGCAAGACAGGAACTAGAAAACAGGAGCTATCCGGGTAAATAAGAACAGCTGGATGGTGTGACCTTATAATTTGGCAGCAATATCCTGGTCCAGTTATTCTTGTCTCAGCACAACGAGATTGTCAGAACAAACCTGGCAACCAGTGGGAGGGCTGGGGGGGAGGGTTATTGAGGGTGTGACATTTGTGGTGCTATAAACAAGACTATGTCACTTCTCCCTATAAGATTTGTTGGAAACTCTATGGCTACAAAAAAAAATGAAGAAGAAAGGGGGCCACACCGAGACAAAACAAAGATGAAGAGACAAAGGTGCAGAAGAAAAAGAGTCTTTAATAATTGTACAGCCCCTACATGTTCCACGTGTAGCTTCGTCAGGGGGAACCTGCCAGAGTGTACATACGGAAATGGAACTAAAAGTGTGTATACGGGAACAGAATTAAAAAGAATCTGGAAGGTGCCCCCCGATGAAGCGGCACATGAATCACGTTGGGGTTGTACAATTATTAAAGATTCTTTTTCTTCTTCACCATTTGTCTCTTCGCCTTCGTTTAACTGGAGGAGGAGGAGGAGGCAGAGGAGGAGAATCGCTGCTGGCCTCTGCACTGGTCCATCACTTCTGTGTGCAGCCCAGAAGGATGGAAGGGTAGCTCTAGGAATCACTGTTTTTAGTGATTCCTAGAGCTACCCATTGTACCTTCTGGGTTGTACCCAGAAGTGATGTACTTGCACAGAAGCTAACAGCCATGATTTTGTGTGTGTGTGTGGAGGATCAGAGGGTGTTCTGCCAGACCAGGATGCTCGGTAACCCTACAGCTCAACCACTGCCTATTCTTTATTCTATGATCAGTTCAGTTCCAGAGAGGGGAATGTTGTCCAGGACATTTTGTTTCCCTCTGGACTGGTAAACAGGCACCTTGCCAGTGGATTTGTCAAGAGAATACTTCTTTCCCGCTTGTAGGCAATATCTGTTTATATATAGAGCAACCCTGAAGATTTATGATGAAGGGTTCATAGAGATCCGATCCCTTCTACCACACTGTATTTTTCAGTAAAGTTTGCAGCCTTGCCTGCTGCGGTTATAAAACTGGAAACGGCGAACCAATAAACAAAATGAATCAAATCCCTCACTCACAATGCTGCTCTTTTAAGGACATTTTGTGGCTTCCAAGCATTCTCCGTAGTGCTGCAAAGGACTGCTTGTACCTTCATCATTCACTGTAATACAGAGTATTTATGTCTCACGCTACCCTTCTAGGCTTCTCGGTCAGGAACAAAACTACTCATTGCTTTTTATTAAATGTCACACAAACCTGGGCCGTGCAACAGAGAAAGTGGAGAAAGAAGCACTTTTCTCTCTTTCATGCAGTACAAGAACTTGTGGGCACTCAATGAAACTAGTGACCAGTAGGCTTAGAACAGATAAAACAACACAAGAACATAAGAGAAGCCAATGTTGGATCAGGCCAATGGCCCATCCAGTCCAACACTCTGTCACACAGTGGCCACAAACACCAGGTGCCCTCAGGAGGTCTAGCAGTGGGGCCAGAACTCCAGGAGCCCTCCCACTGTGCTCCCCCCAAGCACCAAGGATACAGAGCGTAACTTGCTCCAGACAGAGTGCTCCATCTATACCTTGTGTGGCTAATAGCCACTGATGGACCTCTGCTCCATATGTTTATCCAATCCCCTCTTGAAGCTGTCTATCCAATCCCCTCTTGAAGAGAGCCAGTTTGGTGTAGTGGTTAAGTGTGCGGACTCTAATCTGGGAGAACTGGGTTTGATTCCCCACTCCTCCACATGCACCTGGCTGGATGACTTTGGGCAAGCCATAGCTCTGTACCAGCTGTTCCCTCAAGGACAGCTTGGGAAAGAGCTCTCTCAGCCCCACCTACCGCACAGGGTGTCTGTTGTGGGGAGGGGAAGGGAAAAGGAGTTTGTAAGCCGCTCTGAGACTCCCTTGGGGAGTGGAGGGCGGGGTATAAATCCAATCTCTTCTTCTTCTTCTTCTTCTTCTTCTTCTATGCTTGTAGTTGCCGCCACTTCCTGAGGCAGTGAATTCCATATGTTAATTTCTCTCTGGGTTGAGTACTTCCTTTTATCTGTTCTAAACCTACTGCTTATCAATTTCACTGAGTGCCGCTCTGAGCCTGCTTGCAGGGAGAGCAACCTATAAATATAATCAATCAGTCAATCAATCAATCAATCAATATGTTGTTTTTTTTTGTTTTTTTTAATTGTTACATTGCAATTTAATTCCAAATTTCTTTTGATACTCCTTTTACCCCCGTTTTTCCCTCCCCCCCTAAAGTGGCCACCATCATAATTTTCAAGTTACATTTTCAACCATGAGCATATTCTTTCCAACTTTTCAAATATAATTATATTGGCTTCCCCTTTATAGACCCATTCAAAATATACCGACCATTTCTTTTTTATCTCCTCCATTTTTACAGTCCATAACTTATCTTGCTTTAAACATTCCAATATGTCCGATTGTATATATTCATATAGATATTCGTTCCATTTTTCTAAAGTCCATTTTAAGTTCTCCTTCCAACCATATGCAATCACTGCATGCGCTGCTAATAACATTGCCTTAAAAATATTCTGATTTTGTTTCTCAATTCTATGATTTCCCAACACACCCATAAATAATAAATCCACATCTATATCCAGGTTAACTTTACATAGTACTGCTATTTTTCCCCGTATCTTTTCCCAGAAATCTATCACCTTTGGGCATTCCCACCATAAGTGAGAGTACCACCCTTCTTTTGCATTGCAGTGCCAGCAATTAGGTTTCATCCCTTTGATCATATATGCCAGTTGGGCAGGGGTTCTATACCACTTCAAAAAAAAATTTCTTTCAAGTTCTCTATACTTTTCTAGCTTGATTTTCTTCAAATTCTCCATTAACCTATTAACCTCCTCAGTAGTAATTTGTTTTTCCTTATTCCATTTGTTTTTTAAAATTCTGAACATAAATTCCCTATCTTTCACCAGTTCTAAGTAAATCTTTCCTGCCAAACCTTTCTTTATTTCTTTCACATATAGTATTTGTTCTATATTATTGTCTTCCCTTTTAATCGCTTCTCTATATTTATCTTGTTTAATTAAATGATGTAATCCCATTGAATTTAACCAGTGTCTATTTCCTAATTTTTGATTTAACTCCTGAAGTGTTAATACATTTCCTTGGCTATTATACATATCCTTCACTCTTAATATTCCTTCCTCCTGCAGATCTTCCCAAAATTTCGGGCTCACCTCCTTCTCCCATATATACTTAAGTGGAGTCCATTTCGAGATCTGAGGGATCAAAACCTTTTCCCACCTTTTCCAAACAATCAAGGCTATTCTCCTTGGTCCCTCTGCTTGCCTTATTTCTTTTCGCAGTTCCCTAGTATAAATTCCATAACTTCCTGCTCCCTTATTTACCTCAGATTCAAGTCTTACCCACTTGTCCCCTTTCCAATCAATATGTTGTTGTATTGTGAGAAAGGGAGAAAAGTACTTCTTTCTCTGTCTCCTCTATCCCAAGCATAATTTTGTAAACCTCTATCCTCTCATCCCTCAGTCATTGTTAACCTTTCTTCATAGGGAAAGCACTACATCCCCTTAATTGTTTTAGTTGCCTTTTTTTTTGCACCTTTTCCAATGCTATAAACTTTGGCTCACAAACCACAAACCAGGGGGTTTCCGTGATGAACGTAGGTTCGTAATGAGGTTCGTGCCCATCCCTATTATCAACAAAACCAACATATTCCTTTATTCCTTGTGGTTTCCAGCCAATGTCATTGTCTAAATGTTTGTGTTTGGTGCCAAGAGACAGAGTCAAGTGGCATGAAGAGCTGATGTCTCTTTTCTTCAGAAACAAAGCACCCATTTCAATTACTCTTTTCTTTTTTCCCCTGGCCACCATCAATTAAAAGTCACCTTGTCTTTTATGGCCTCTTCAGTTTGATAGCCAGAATAAATCCCAAAGAACTGTAAAACAAACACTGCTGGAGGAAACACGAATAGAGGATGCGACAAGAGAAGCAAGAAATTCCAACTTTGCAGTCAGCTCTGCAGTGACTTCCTCCACTGCTTCTAATACAGGTGATAGTTTGGGCTGAACACCTGGCGCAAACAGCTGGGATGGCAAGGCCAATAGTGAAACCTGCAAGCTGTTCAGAAAAAAAAAGATATTGCCATGAAATTAAAAGATGCCTGCTCCTTGGGAGGAAAGCGATGGCAAACCTAGACAGCATAATAAAAAGTAGAGACATCACCCTGCCAACAAAAGTCCATATGGTCAAAGCAATGGTACTCCCAGTAGTAACGTATGGCTGTGAGAGATGAACAATAAGGAAGGCCAAGCGCTGAAGAATGGATGTGTTTAAATTATGGTGCTGGAGAAGACTCTTGAGAGTTCCTTGGACTTCAAGGAGATCAAATCAGTCGATCCTAAAGGAAATCAACCCTGACTGTTCCCTGGAAGGCCAGATACTGAAGCTGAAGCTCAAATACTTTGGCCCCCAAATGAGAAGGGAGCACTCGCTGGAGAAGACCCTGACGCTGGGAAAGACTGAAGGCAAAAGAAGGGGAGGGCAAAAGATGAGATGTTTAGGCAGTGTTATTGATGCAACGAACACGGAGTTAAGCAAACTCCGGAGCACAATGGAAGACAGGAGGACCTGGCATGATGTAGTCCATGGGGTTGCAAAGAGTCAGACTCGACAGTGTGACTGAACAACAACAACAACAACAAAGTGTTGTTCCAAAGTCTGACCCTTCCCAACAGCAGGGGCCATTTGTGCATGCTGCACTCGGACTTAACCCCCATCTGACATGCTACTAAAACTACCTGCTACACAGCACATTACAGCTGTTCCTTGTATTGAACTTCTGCCTTCTTTTTAAAAAAAACACAACCCATTATCACAGTAATCCTTAGAACACCCCAGTAAGATAGGTCAGTGGTACTATTATTATTTACCTAAGGTACTTCCATCTTAGTTGCCAGCTCTGGGTGAGGAAGTACCCGGAGATATTGGGGGTGGAGCCTGGGGAGGGCGGGGTTTGGGAGGGGAGGGACCTCAGCAGGGTATGATGCCATGGGGTCCACCCTTCAAAGCAGCCGTTTTCTCCAGGGGAACTGATCCCTGTAGTCTGGAGATGGGCTGTAATTCTGGGGGATCCCCAGGCTCCATCTAAAGGCTGGCAACCCTCGCGTAATGTGTGAACTAGCAAGCACCACTGAGAAGCAATTTATTTATTGATGTTTCCCATTTATTAAAACATTTATATTCCTCAAGGAAGCTTACAATATTCACAGAATCATGGAGTCGGAAGGGATCTCCAGGGTCATCTAATCCAACCCCCTGCACAGTGCAGGAAATTCACAAATACCTCCCCCTCCACACCCCCAGTGTCCACTGCTCTACGCCCAGAAGGTGACAAAAAAAAAAAAAACCCTCCAGGATCTCAAGCCAAACTAGCCTGTTTTTAATGTTTTAATAGTTAAAAACATTTTCAGTTAAAATCAGAAGTAAAACAGCAAACCTCAAATCTCTCCCACAAAGGAGAAGGGCAATCAAAGTGAGGATTGGGTGTGTGTGTGTGTGTGTGTGAAACAGAAGGGACAAGAAATGCATTCAAAATCATTCCTGGAGACCAATAAGATCTTGCCCTTGGGGCCATCAATTTGCCTTGCAATATAAGGGCAAGATATTTTGATTTAGCAAGAGCCAAAGGTCGGTAGCTCGCTTTGCTAGATTTTATTCAGATGTTGAACGAAAGCAGGCAATGCCACGCCTGCCATTTCCCTTTCTCCAGCTCTGTAAAGAGTGTGTTCTACCGTTACTCAGTGCTGTGATCTATGGCATGCTAAGTTAATGGAAGGATTGGTGTTCTTACAAGGCTCCATTTATATTTCCTGTTTTATAAAGGCAGGGAGATTGGTTGGCAAACATTATAGTTCATTAAGAAATAGATTGAACACCACTGGCTTCCTTTTTGAGTCAGTAAAATTCAATATTTCAATCATAGAGTTGGAAGGGACCTCCAGGGTCATCTGGTCTAATCCCCTGCACAATGCAGGAAACTCAAATACCTTTCCACACACACACACAACCGCAGTATCGCTGTTCCACACCCAGAAGATGACAAAAAACTTCCAGGATCCCTGGCCAAACCGGCCTGGAGAAAAAATGGCTTCCTGACCCCAAAGAGACAATCAGCAATTCCCTGGGCGTGTAAGAAAGGGCCACGAGAACTAAGCACTGAGGCAACCCTCCCTGCCCTCCTTCTCATGAATTGCCCAAGTTCACAGAATCTGCATTGCTGTCAGATGGCCATCTAGCCTCTGTTTGAAAACCTCCCAAGAAGGAGAGTCCCCCACCTCCCGAAGAAGCCTGTTCCACTGGGGAACCGCTCTAACTGCCAGGAAGTTCTTCCTAATGTTTAGCCAAAAACTCTTCAGATTTAATTTCAACCCGTTGGTTCTGGTCCAACCTTCTGGGGCAACAGAAAACAACTCTGTATCATCCTCTATATATGACAGCTCTTCAAGTACTTGAAGGTGGTGATCATATCACCTCTCAGTCATCTCCTCTCCAGGCTAAACATACCCAGCTCCTTCGACCTTTTCTCATGAGGGGGGGATACCATATCTTAGACAAATAGAGTAATACTCATGACTTAATTTGTATTCCAAGCAGAGTGGCCAGCTCCAGGTTGGGAAATACCTGCAGATTTGGGGGGAGGAGCCTGAGGAGGGTGGGGTTTGGGGAGGGGAGAGACTTCAGTGGGCTATAATGCCGTAGAGTCCACCTTCCAAATCGGCCATTTTCTCCAGGGAAACTGATCTCTTTTGTCTGGAGGTCAGTTTTAATAGCAGGGGATCTCCCGCCACCACCTGAAGGCTGGCAATTCTGATTCTAAGGAGTGAGAATTTCACAGTGCCAGATGTCAGTGCTTGACCTTCTTGTGATATTAATTGTAGCGGGAAAGAATAAAATATCCCCCCCACACCCCATAGATTGTTTGGTTTGAATGAGCCAGTTTGTATAGTGCATTCTGTTCTGCTGCCTGCACTCAGGCCCAGTTGGGTTTCTTCTGAAGCAGGTCCCTTGTGCTTGGGCTGGTTAGGCGTGGGACGTAGGGTAGAGCTGGGAGGTGTTAGGGTTGCCAGCACTAGGCTGGGAAATACCTGGAGATTTGGGGGGAGTGGAGCCTGGGGAGGGGAGGGACATCAGCAGTAGACTCAGTGTTCCCTCTAAACTGAGTTAGTGTGAGTTAGCCCACCATTTTTTAGCCTCCAGCTCACACATTTTTGCTGTAGCTCAGGAAGGATGGTTCCAGAGCAAAGTAATTTATGCAACAGCCCAATTGCTCGCTCCCAACGGTAATGTGTGCCAGTAGCTCACAAAGTAGAATTTTTGATCAAAAGACTCCACAGCTTAGAGCAGTGGTTCTCAACCATCCTAATGCCATGACCCTTTAATACAGTTCCTCATGTTGTGGTGACCCCCAACCATAAAATACTGCCAACACACAAAACAATGAAGCTACTTTTTCAGATGTTTTCTCTTGCATGGCAGCTAGCACCAAACCACTTTAATGCAGACTTTAGACACACATATATTTGCAAGCTAGTCCCAACAAGACACAACAAACACTCAGGCTTCAGACTTACTTTTCTTCAACAGAAGATGCCATGAGAAAATGAAGGTAGGTGGGGGGAGAGGCTGTTGCAGGTAGGGGGGAGAGAGAGAGAAAGGGGGAAAAGAGAGGGGGAAGAGAGAGAAAAAGAGAGATGGGGAAGAGAGAGAGAGAAAGGGGGAAGAGAGAGAGAGAGAGAGAAAGGTGGGGGGAAGGAAGGTAGGTAGGTGGGGGGCGGCTTTTGCTGCTTTTCCTGGGCTCTGCGCTTCAGTACGGAGCCCAGGGGAGGCGGTGGGGGGGGCAGCTTTTGCCGCTTTTCCTGGGCTCTGCATCTCGGCGCGGAGCCCAGGGAAAGTGACGGCAGAGCGCCCTAAATGCGGCGGCGAGGAGGGGGAAGCGGCCTCTGACTTACCTGCTGGCTTCTTCCTCCTCATGGCCCCTGCTGGAAGGGCTGCTGGAAGCAGGGGGTGGGGCTCTGGCCCCAACTAACCCCTGCTCTTTGCCCTTAAAGGGAAAGCTCACTTTGAGGGCAAAGAGCCAGGACACTAGACCTTGCGCTCGATCAAGCCCTGCCTAAGACCATCAGAAATACATGTTTTCCGATGGTCTTAGGCGACCCCTGTCAAAGGGTCATTCAACCCCCAAAGGGGTCACGACCCACAGGTTGAGAATCACTGGCTTAGAGGGAGCACTGGCAGTTGGCTTCCCACAAGCCAAAATTCAGCATGAATATGGGCCAGTTCAGAGCCCCCGAACCAACATTCAGGGAAGATGCTTTCCCCAAACATTTACCAGACTATTGTCCAATTCGGTTCAGCTGTTCGGGGCCATTTAAACCTAACAGCTGGGTGATGCAGGGTCTGCCCATCAGCTGTGAGGTTTAAATGGCGGCCAGGCATTTCATACCTGGAGATGCCAAGTTTTTTCGGCATGCAAAGCAGATGCTCCACTTCTGAGCCAAGTCCCGTCCCCTGGCGACATGTTACCCATCTCTAAACAACATGAGAAGGTGTGAAAAACAGATAAGCTCATGATCCACGATGGATGCTTCAAGAATAGGAAAGTGAGTCTACCATGACAAGAAGCAAGGCAGTATAAAAGTTACCACATTGTCCCCCAGCGCCATCGTAAACATTAAACAGAAATGGAAGGATACCAGAATCCTCATGACCACCCAGACTTATGAAAAACAATGAACCAGGGAGGAAATCGAAGGGAATTTATACTTCCAGTAGGAACCTGGTTATCCCTACAGAGAGAGTCTTGTTTCATCCTATGGGAATCAGGGACTCACATCCAGAAGATGCAGAACTTGGCTTGCTGGTACATCTGTTTGCAAACTGATCTGTTTGCATCCCTGAAAGCAGTTATACTGTTTTTAATAAACATAACAATTCCCATTGAGTCAGGGAGCCTGTGTGGCTATATGCATAATTAACACATCTGGATAATTAACACCAACAGGGGAGGAAAGGAACAGAAGATTAAAACAAATAAAATAAAAAGAGAGGAGGGGAAAAAATAAAACTAGAGAAATGCTGCATGCACTCCCCCGCCCCGTAATGTGCACAGTGCCAACTTCCTTCTTTGCATTTGTGATTAATGCAAAGAAACAACATGGCAGTGACACTTCCTTGCAGGGTCCTGGCTAAATTGAGAAGCCAGCCTTTAGGTGGGACCTGGAGACCCCCTGGAATTACACCTCATCTTCAGACTACTGAGATCAGTCCTTTGGAGAAAATGGATGCTTTAGAGGGTGGGCACTACGGCATTGTACCCCACTGAGGTCCCTGCCCTCCCCAGGCTCCAAATCTCCAGGAGTTTCCAAACCTGGATCTGACAACCAGTGTCCCCTCTAAGCTGAGTTAGTGTGAACTAGCTCACAGTTTTTTAGCCTCCAGCTCACACATTTTTGTCTTAGCTCAGGAAGGCGGGCTCCAGAGCAAGCTCATGTATGCAGTAGCCAAATCACTCACTCACAGCTTGAATGCCAGTCGCTTGCCAAGTAGAATTTTTGCTCACAAGACTCCACAGCTTAGAAGGAATATTGTTGGCCAGGGGGAGTCTGGCAATCTTGTGGCCAAAGCTGTGTTCAGACTCTGGAACTCCAGCCCCTGCCTGAAGTACTCTTGGGCCCAATTACCTCTCACTGTATTTAGGCCGAGGCCTGGGAGGACAGTCCTGCTGGATCAGCTAGTTCGCCAGGCACAAAGCTCATGTTCCAAGCTCCAGGTCCACATTGCAGCTCCAAGTTTTGAGCACCAGTCAGGTAGCCAGCCTCCAGGTGGTTCAAGCCATAAATGGACCACAGTGACTAACCAAAGGTTGCACCCCGCCAATAATCACTGCGCAAAAATGATACTAGTCGAATTACAGCCCACAAATATACTTCTTCTTCTTTTGTTTCTTTATTTTATGTCATGCAGTACTGCTGCTTCTAAACAATTGCCATGTGACTACAGATTTCCCGGGTAAATGTCTGTTTCCCTCTCAGCTTCGTCAGGTCGCTTTATACTTGGAGCTGTTTTCTCCAGGTGGTGGCTGGAGATTTCCTGGGATTGCATGTGATCTCCAGGCAGCAAAGACCAGTTCACCTGGAGAAAATGGCTGCTTTGGAAGGTAGATTGTATGGCTTGATACCCTGCTGAGTAGGGATGGGCATAGACCTAAAAAATCTGCAGCTCCCGAACCAAGCCAAAAGGCCTCAAACCAACGAGGATTCTGGTATTGGATTATTGGTACTTGTGGATGGTCATGAGGATCCTGGTATCCTTCCATTTCTGTTTAATGTTTATGATGGTGCTGGGGAACAATTTGGTAACTTCTATACCACCTTTCTTCTTGTCATGGTAGACTCACTTTCCTGTCCTAGATGCGTCCATCGTGGATCGTGAGCTTATCTGTTTTTCACATCTTCTCATGCTGTAGCTGGGGAGGGGACGTGCATGCTTTGCATGCAGAAAATCTTAGGTTCAATCCTTGGCCTCTCTAGGTAAAAGGATTTGGTAAAAGTTAATCCAGACCCAGGAGAGCTACTCCCAGTCTGAGTAGGTGATACTGACTTTGATAGACAAAGTCTGGGGCTCAGAATAACGCAAGTTCACGTGATTGTGTGTTGGGGGTTTTGTTGTTGTTGTTGTTGTTGTCGTCTTTAACCCTCATTTTTCTTTTTTTTTTGAAAACAAATTTTATTATTTTTCCAGTTACAAAACTTTACATAGTTACTTTTAAAATATTATCATCACTATCAGTTTTTCTATATAGCTATGTATTCCAATTACAATTCAAGAACTTTTAGGACTTCCCGCCTCACCTATACCATTATATATATAATAGCAAATATAAAGGTTTAAAAGTATTAACTCTTACAGGTAACAAATTTGGTTATAACAATAAAAAAAGAAAGGAAATTTTTAAACATTTAAAAGTATTATCTAGATATCTGTAATATGTACTCTAGTTTCTATTCTTGTCATTTCAATCATTCAGTATGTTTCTCTTAAAAATAATTGTTTCTCCTTTTAAACATCTAAAATCAATAATTAGTCAATGTAAAAAATATTATTTTTCATATCCCAATGTTGTTCTAGATATTCTTTCAGGTCTTTCCATTCTTCTAGAAATCTTTCTGAGTCTTGATTATTCAATTTTCTTGCCCATTTGTCCATTTCTGCCATTAACCCTCATTTTTCTTGATCAGTTTGCTAAGATAGAACATGGACTGCCCCTAACTGGTATCTGAAGAAGTGAGCAGTGACTCATGAAAGCCCATCCCCTACCACATATTTTGTTAGTCTTTCAGGTGCTACTGGTCTCTTTTCTACCACCCCTAATTGTGAGAATCCAGTGAAATGTCTGCCTGTATCTTCCACTCCTGGATGACCCAGGATAGCCCAGTCTGGTCAGATCTTGGAAGCTAAGCAGGATCAGTCCTGGTTTGTTCTTGGATAGGAGACCACCAGGGAAGTCAAGGGTTGCTATGCAGAGGCAGGCAAGGGCAAACCACTTCTATTTGTCCCTCGCCTCGAAAGCCCTGTGGGTTCACCATGAGCAGGTTGTGTCTTGATGGCACTTCCTACCACACATAAACCACAGAGACATCATTAGATAAGCATCTCATAGATTAAAAAAAATAGTTTAGTTGTACACCGTCACAGTCATGTTCTTCTTTTTCTTTTCTTCTTTTTTTGCCACCAAGTCACAGTTGACCTCTGCTGACCTCATGAGGTTTTCAAGGCAAAAGATGTTCAGAGGTGGTTTGCCACTGAGAACCAGCTTGGTGTGGTGGTTAGAAGTGCAGACTCCAATCTGAGAGAACTGGGTTTGATTCCCCACTCCTCCACACGCAGCTGTTGGTGTGACCTTGGGTCAGTCATACGTTCTTTCAGAGCTGTTCTCTCACGAGCAGTTCTTGGAAGAGCTCTTTCAGCTCCACTTACCTCACAGGGTGTCTGTTGCGGGGAGGGGAAGGGAAAGGAGTTTGTAAGCCACTCTGAGACTCCTTTGGGTAGTGAATATAAATCCAATCTCCTCCTCCTCCTCCTTCTTCGTCTTCTTCTTCTTCCATGGTATTCCTAGGTGTTTTCCCATCCAAATACTGACCAGGGCTGACACTGCTTAGTTTCTGAGATCTGACAAGATAGATAAATAAAAAGAGGTTCATAACCAGGGCTATTTTTCTGCAAGAACACACAGGAACGGAGTTCTGGCTGGCTTCCGAGTTGGCCACGCCTACAGCCTTCCCCCCCCCTCAGGTTCCCCAGGTACCTTGCAAGCTGTGGGGCGCCTGGGGAAGCCAATCCAATCCAAGGAAGGAAGGCAGTTTAAGCTGCCTCCCCTCCTTGGGTTCCCCAGGCTGTGTGGTCAGGGGTGTGGCCTATTCTGCTATTGGGTGTGGCCTATTATGTTCATTAGTTCCTGCTGGGCTTTTTCTACAAAAAAAGTCCTGTTCATAATTATAGGTCATTCTGTTCTACTTGGTAAAGAAGAGGAAAGACAATGGGATGGATTTATCTGTGGTAGAGCCCCTGGCATCAGTGGCAGACTTCTGGCACTGGAGAACCCCACTGTTAGCAGGACGGACCTGTGAAATTCATCCACATGTTTGTTTGTTTTTTAATGCCCAAAACATTGAGAGGCTCCACAGGTAGCACTAGCTTTCCTTTCGATCAGAGAAAACCCAAAACTTCTTTTTTTTTAATATGTACGTAGAGCGCTGATGGAGACAAAGATGGCATCCTACATGGCTGCAGGTCTCCTTAAGGTCCCTCTCACCCTGAAGGGCTTCACTTTCTGATAACTCGTAGTTCTGTCCATCTGTCTCCTGTCTCCTCCAAATAGCTTTGAATGCTCCAGATATTTGTCCGGGTTGGTCGATTTTCAGACTGGTTAATCAGGATCTCCATTTAAAGGGAGAGGAGAGAGAAACAGATTGTTGGATTTCAGTGAGAAAATGGGTAAAGAGGAATTAAGAGAATTTCTCTTAACTCTGCTAACAGGGTTCAGTTTATTTTATTTAAAAGCATTCACACTTTTCCCTGCAAATTTGAGCACGTATACTTTTCTCACTTGAAACATTTCTTGGTGCTTTGGTGGTCTTACAAGTCTTGTTTATTATTCCCTCCCCCCTTTCTTCTTCTTCTTTTCTTCTTCTTTTCTTCTTCTTCTTCTATGTGAGCAGTTATTGTTCATAGAGTCTCAGACGTTCAAGCAGATTAACTGGCCGGCATTTCTGCAGGGAACGTTTTTGGCTGATTGAATTTCTCCTCAATCGCCAAGCGATCGCTCCTTCCTCTCGTACAATCCCTCATCTCTCTTGTTGACTAATTGTTTATGACAGATGTCACCTGGGCTGCGAAGCTAATGGTACTCCAGGAGCCCTTGATTGAAGACTGAGGGCGGCAGGACTAGGGCTTCTGTGAGACTGCAGCGCTGATCACTGTTATTTTTGCCAATTGATTTCCTAGTGCACGGGTGTCAGTTAATTACAGAGGCCCATTCAGGGCCTAAATGAAAGTGGCCATTATGGGCTGTATTTCCAATTGATTTTCCTTGCAAACATGAAGAGCAATTTGCCCGGCCAATGAAGGGGAGAAGTGAAATCATACATATATTTCAAACAAAACCTGACATAAATTCCCACCTGTTGCTGAAAAAGGGAAAAATAGAGCCCTGATAAGCACAATGTCTAGCAGTTGGGGAATCCAATGTAGTTATGAGATCTCACCTAAAACAAAGTCAGACTTGGAAGATTCAGGTGGGGGAGCCGTGTTGGTCTGAAGCAGCAGAGCAAATGTTGAGTCCAGTGGCACCTTTAAGACCTTTAAGACCAACACAGTTCAATATTGGGTATGAGCTTTTGTGTGCATGCACACTTCTTCAGATACATGTATCCAGGGTAGGGCTGCCAAGTCAGCCTGGGGGGGCGGGGGATTCGGCCGGCAGGGGGAACCCCGCCCCAGAAGTCGTCCAGTGAGGACGACTTCCCCCGTATAATGACGTCACCCGGAGGTGACATCATTACGTTGGGGGTGTTGCCAGGGCGACGCTCTGGCAATCACCCCAAAACTCTATGGTGACGTCATCACATCGCTGTGGCGCGCGCGCAAAGCGCACGCGCCAGAAGAGCTCCTGGGGGGGAGAACAACTCCCCCCCGCCGGTAAGTAGGCCCTACTTGGCAACCCTAATCCAGGGGTCATTTCAAGGGGGAGCGAGCAGGAACGGCGTTCCGGGAGTAACAAGCCCAGGAGAAGGGAACCTAGGCATGCCTGCCCTTTGCTTCCCCAGCCAGCCTGCTGTGGAGAAACTCGGGGAAGTGGGGGAAAATTAAATGCCTTTCTTTCCCTTCCCCATCTGGAGAAGGGGGAAAAAAGCATTTAAACATGCCTGGGTTCCCTGCCTGGGTTCCCGCAGCTGTGGGGCACCTGGAGAAGATCAGGCAGGGAACCTACCTGCTGTTTGCTTCTCCAGCTAGCCCACCGTGGCAGGCTGGCTGAGGAAGAGAAGGGGAGGCATGGAAGCATGCCTCCTCCTCCCTTCCCTCTCTGAGCTTCCCCGCTACTGCAGAGAAATTCAGAGAGGGGAGGGAAAGGGGGGGATGTTTCAGTGCCTTTCTTTCCCTCCCTGGATGGGGGAGGGACAGAAAGGCGTTTTAAATATGCCTGGGTTCCGTGCCCGAGAGGCGTCTGGAGAAGATCAGGCAGGGAACCCAGGCGTGCTTGCATGCCTCCCCTTTGTCAGGGGGTGTGGCATATGCAAATAAGTTATGCTAATGAGTTATGCTAATGAGCTCCTGCACCTCTTTTTCTTTTTTAAAAAATATTTTATTCCTTTTTCACCAAAACAAAAACTAAAACTAAAAATTCTTTCTAATACATCATTTTGAGCCCCTAAACAGGTCTAACCAATCATATAATTTGGACCAAATATTTATCGGAGCTTGACATTTAGCCATGTCCAATAAGTAACTCAGTTTGTCCATCTCTGCCAGTTCCAACAGTTTATCGATCAACTCTTCCTTTCCAGGTGTAGTAGACGATTTCTAATGCTTGGCTCTAATTATTCGTGCTGCAGTCAGGATTGAGATTAACAATCTTTCATCTGATGGTGTCATTCCTTCTGGTGTCATACTTAACAGATATGTCTCTGAGGTCAAAGCTATTTCTGCACCCAAAATTTCCTTAATCATATCCTTAATACCATGCCAAAATTTCCACATCACTTTACACAACCGCCACATATGATAAAAAGGATCCCAGACTAGTTTTACAAAGCCAACATTGGTTTGAAGTATTAGGGTAGCATTTATTTAGCCTATCTGGTGCCCAGTACCAATGATAGAAGACTTTATATATATTCTCTTTGTAATTTATTGCCTTCATATATTTTATCCCTTTCCATATTTTAGACCAGCGGTCAATTTCCACATTATGCCCTAAATCTTTCATCCAGAATGACCCCTGCATGTATTTGAAGAAGTGTGCCTGCACATGGAAGAATGTGCAGAATTAAACATTGTTGGTCTTAAAGGTGCCACTGGACTCAAACTGTGTTTAGACTTGGCAGATCCTGCTTCTGGTCCATTAAACACCAAACATGGGATGGTGGTGATGCTGTGGGAGGACCAAGAGGAGGAGGTGGTGGTAGAGCTGACACAGAAGGCTTCTGGGGAGGCTTTAAAATATTTGGGGGGAAGGAGGGGCCATGGCTCAATGCTAGAGCACCTACTTGGCATGTAGAAAGTTTTAGGTACAATCTGTGGCATCTCCATCTAAAAGGATCTGGTGGTAGGTGGTGTGGATGATCTCGGCCTGAGACCTCGGAGAGCCCCTGCCATTCTGAGCTGGAAATACTGCACGTTGATGGACCAAGAGTCTGATTCAGTATAGGGCAGCTTCGTGTGTCCATGAAAGATGAAACGTGTGTTTAGTAAAACTAATGTGATTTGTGTACGCTCTCAAGTTGCCACCAAGTCTACATGGTATAATCGTCTTTGAGGCTCAGTGACAATGTAAATACATGTAAATAAATAGTGATTGTGGAAATGCCTGCTCAGGAAAAAAAAACAGAGGAATTTCAAGAGTGTCTAAAGGTATTAATAAGTCCAACCAAAAAGGAATTTCAGGTTTCCATGGCTCTCTAGTTTGAATGTGAAGGCACTCAGAAGTTGTATTCCTGTAACACAGAAGTTCTTGACTCTTGTCACAGTGAACCTCTCAAAAGCAAGAAATCTATCTTTGAATCTTTCTAAGGGCAACTCTAACCTGACCTGCATAGCCCAGAATAGCCCAATCTCATCAGATATGGAAAACTAAGCAGGGTTGGCCCTAGTTAGTATTTTAATGGGAAACCAGCAAGGAATACCAGGGCTGCTACTCAGAGGTAGGCAGTGGTAAACCGCCTCTGAATGTCTCTTGCCTTGAAAACCTGATGAGGTCACCATAAGTCAACTGAGACTTAACTGCAACACACCAAAAAAAAACAAAAAAACCCCAACTCTGAAGAAGTCCTTTTGTATAGTCAGAGTCTTGAGGTAGAGAAGTGGCCACCAAGAAGAAGAAGAGGAGGAGGAGGAGATTGGACTTATACCCTGCCCTTCACTCAGAGTCTCAGAGCAGCTTACAAACTCCTTTCCCTTCCCCTCCCCACAACAGACACCCTGTGAGGTGGGTGGGGCTGAGAGAGCTCTGACAGAAACTGTTCTTTTTCAAGGACAGCTGTACCAGAATTATGACTTGTCCAGGGTCATCCAGTAGCTGCACGTGGAGGAGTGGGGAATCAAACCCAGTTCTCCCAGATTAGAGTCCGTGCATTTAACCACTACACTATGCTACACCTAGTAATTTCTCTGCAATTTGAAGATGGGGGAAGCCCTCCATTTCATCTCAGCCCCAGTATAGAATGGCAAAGTTCAGCATTGACCTTTCCGTGAAGGGATGTGGCTCTATCACAGTACACCCTTATTTTCATGTAGAAAGCCCGAGGTTCAAGCCTTGCCTACTTGGAGATAAATAATCTCAGACAGAAAGTAGTGAACCCTTCTGAAGAGCCAATGCCAATCAAAGTACAGTTAGGAGCTGGATGCACCATGACTGGCTTCATTTGATATATTTGTAACTGGACTTGCCATGAAATAAACATGTAGAACTCTGATAAAATACTGTGGTTTCTCCCATGTCTAATGTGAGAATTCTAAATGCCTTTCCAAGCTTATGCTGTCAGGCTTGCAGGAAACCTCTTCCAGTTTTGCTCATGTGACTAGAGTATTGTGTTTTCTTGGAATATTTGCAGTATCATAATGGGACAGCCTTTCCATCCCAACCGTTTGTGTTGTGGCGTAGCACTAGTGGTATAGTGGTTAAGAGCAGCAGACTGTCATCTGGAGAACTTGGTTTGATCCCCCAGTCTTCCACATGAAGCCTGCCATTTGACCTTAAGCCAGTCACTCTTCTCTCAGAGTTTTCTCAGCCTCGCTTACCTCACAAGGCACCTTTTCGGGGGATAGGCTTCCCAGGCCCCAGATCCGAGTGGGGGATCCCCCACTTTCTGGATCTCCTTCCTGCTGCTGGTCAGCTGGATGGTGGGAGGAACCCCTGCCACCAAAACAGCCACATTGCGTGGGAGGTCCCCAATGCAATGACATCATGTGGAAGTGATGTCATCACATTGGGGATGCTGTGCAGCAACATTCTGGCTGTTGGGCAAAAGTCTATGGTTTGAGGGCAATTTTACCATAGAGTTTTGTCCTCAAACAAGGGCATCGCTTTAAGGCATCCCCAGCGTAATGACGTCACTTTTGTGTGGTGTCATCTCATCGGGGACATCACACAACATCCCCACCCCCTCCAGGAATGCCCTTTATAAAGTACTGGGTTCGGAGACGCGTTGAAGTGAAATCAGCTCATAAGTTTATTAGATGGTTCAAAACAAGACTGCTGAGCAGCTTAAATGCCAGTCTAAACCACACCCCCGGCCTCACCCAATCCCCATGATAGGGTCATTTACACTGCACCTTTGACCATAGGTCCCTTTACGAATCCTGGGTGGCTTATTGGTCCAAATTAGGATCCGCATGGGCTATTGTCTATCGAAGCGAAGCTCCGGTAGTAGCCCGACCATGTGCAAGATCCCCGACCGTATGCACGGTCACCGTTAGTACAAAACGCCCTCCAAATACCCCCACCAGTGAGAAGGCAGGACCTGGGAAAGAGCGATTGTAAGCCACTTTGAGACTCCTTAAGTTAAAGAAGAGCAGGGGATAAAAACCAGTTCTGCTTCTTGTTTATTTCACCATATTGTTTGCAATTTATGCTACCCAACCCCTTTGTATCGCGGCATTTAAGAATGATGGCTTTTGAGGCCTTAAAACTTTTAACGCTGTTGACGCAACATAAATGCCTTCTACTCCCCGCACCAGCCATCTGTGATCATCAAAAAGACAGTGCTGAAAGGTTAAGGGACCCATGTTGATAAAGTGCCATGAAACGCAGGTGGCTTCAGCAAGGAGGAAGAAACTAGAAGAAGAAGCAGCGATTGGATTTATATCCCGCCCTTCGCATAGAGTCTCTGAGTGGCTTACAAACTCCTTTCCCTTCCCCTCCCCACAACAGGTAGGTGGGGCTGAGAGAGCTCTGAGACAACTGTCCTTGAGAGAACAGCTGGTACAGAGCTATGGCTTGCCCAAGGTCATCCAGCAGGTGCAAGTGGAGGAGTGGGGAATCAAACCCGGTTCTCCCACGCACTTAACCAGTACACCAAACTGGTTCTTATCCTGTGCCAGCAGAGCCTCTTGCATGGGAGGAAGGCCTCTAGCACAGGGGAAGATGATGTGTGGGCTCCAACCCATAGTACTATGGGATAATCTCACTCCATCACCACCACCACCCCTCCCCCCGTAGTATGACAACTGCCCTTTGAAGATAGCCATCTGCAAGTCTAATTGTGCTTTAGAAGAATGGTTCCCAACCTTTTCATTATCTTGTCTGCAAAGTCCAAATTTACTTGGTACGGTGACCCATCCAAGGCTGGTCCAAGGTTTTGTTTGGTGCCCTGGGCAAACGGTGACCTTGACCTAAGCAAACAATGACCCTTCTAGGTCAGCATTCCATTTCTACAGTGGCTAGCCGGATGTTTTTGAGAAACCAACTAACAGCAGAGAAAGGGCACAGCTGTGCCCACTATGAACCCCAGGCAGGTGACATTCTGACATAGAATCACAGAGTTGGAAGGGATCTCCAGGGCCATCTAGCCTAACCCCCTGCACAATGCAGGGAATTGTCTAATGCCTCCCATACAAATACCTCCAGTGGCCCCTGCTCCATGCCCAGAAGCTCCTCCAGGATCCCCAGCCAAACTGGCCTGGAGAACAATTGCTTCCTGACCCCAAAGTGGCCATCAGCCTTTCCCTGGGCGTGTAAGAAAGGGCCACGAGGACTAAGCACTGAGGCAACCCTTCCTGCCCTCCCTCTCATGACCTGCTTGAGTTCACAGAATCAACATTGCTGTCAGCCTTTGCTTCTGGAGGTTACCTTCCAGCCCTTTCCATCTCCGTGCCTCCCTCTAATCCCCCTCCACCCCCAAGATTCTAAGAAACTAACTCTAGTAACCATCAGGACAAGTTTTATTTGATCAACATGTATATGATGGAAAGAACAAAAATACCAACTAGTGTATGATGTGGAAGATACTGTTTTCAGGTCCACGTCTTGGTTTCCAAAAATATAAAAAAGTGCAATGGAAAGGGCAGGGGTGGCCAGACGGGAGGGCTGGGCGGTGAACCGCTTTCAGAAGCTTTGCGGTCCCCTTTTGGGTCTTGACCCACAGGCTGTGGGACACCGCTTTAGAGGACTGCAGTGTGTGTTGCATCGGTCGGCATTCGCAGGATATCTACAAGGACCGGCACCGCTTTAGTGGGGAAGGAATGTAATACAGAATTGAAGGCCGTGCCAAAAGTGTAGCTGAGTGCACCTGGGAGAGATGAAAAAAAATATTTTTGGAGGTGTGGTGACCAGAACTGTACACAGTATTCCAAATGAGGCCACATCATAGATTTTGGGGTTTACAATCAATCTCTGAATGCACTAAAATCGCAACCCCCCAGCTTTTTGTAGACCCAGGTTGCCACAAATGTATTTACCCAGCCAGCTCCTAGGAGCAAAGAATCTGTTTGCTTACGTCCTTCTTGGAAAAATAAAATACCTGATTGTGAGTCTTGAGCATATGCTCCAAATTTGGCTTTTTTTTTTTTTTATGGGGTCAGCTAAGTCTTTGACATTCAAGGATGTTGCTGACAAATTAATATTACTATTTCCTATACAATGAGACGTGGATATCAAGACCAAGAATCTTGTTCAGCTCTATCAGCCAGGGGAAGCACAGAAGAAAAGAAAAACACACACACACCAACCCCCCCTCCCCCTATAATTCAGAGAACAAATACTCAGGTGACATCGTTACCTGCAGGGCTTTTTTTGTAAAAAAAGCCCAGCAGGAACTCATTAGCATAATAGGCCATACCCAACATAAGAAACTCATCAGCATATTAGGCCACACCCCTGACAATGCAGCTCCCTCCCAGGATCAGCTTCCCCTGGTGCCCCGCGACTTGCAAGCGCCTGGGGAACCCGAGGGGGGGGAGGCTGTAGGCATGGCCAACTCAAAAGCCAGCTGGAACTCCATTCCTGGGCATTCTTGCCCAAAATAGCCCTGGTTACCTGTCCTCTTACACTGCTATGGCAGAGCAAGAGGCCACCAGCAATTAATATGGAGTGAGAGAAAAATAGAAAATAGCCCCTAATTGGGGGGGGGGGTGTCCTGCCTAGCAGTGTGCAGGGTACCAATAATACGAATGACTCCGATGTTAACAAGAGAAAGCAATTTTACTTACAAAAACAGAAGCACGCCTTACATAACATATCCATGTAGGTCCAGGTCCATAGTAGTGGTTAAGTGCGCTGATTCTCATCTGGGAGAACTGGGTTTGATTCCCCACTCCTCCACTTGCACCTGGCTGGATGACCTTGGGCAAGCCATAGCTCTGTACCAGCTGTTCTCTCAAGGACAGTTGTCTCAGAGCTCTCTCAGCCCCACCTACTTCACAGGGTGTCTGTTGTGGGGAGGGGAAGGGAAAGGAGTTTGTAAGCCGCTCTGAGACTCCCTTGGGTAGTGAAGGGTGGGGTATAAATCCAATCTCCTCCTCCTCCATTTAATTTATTGTGAACAGATTAACTTGAAAAAGGTTAACTTGCTACAGCTCCAAGCCCAGGTAAGAGAGAAGAAGAGAGGTCCTCTATAAGATGAAACAGAAGGCATGGGATAGCCCAGGAGGCTCAGCATCTAAGCCATGAGAGGGCGGGGCCAACTGCCCAGGGTCCCCCAGTGAGAGAATTCTCTTAACCCTTTCCCTCCCAGATCCTCTTGCATGCAGAGTTACAATATGCAACAAAATCTCCAGGAGTGTCCTAACCTGGATCTGGCAACCCTACTGTCAGCTAGGCTGCCATGGAGAATGTGTGTGTGTGTGTGGGGGGGAGAGTTTGCCTCTGCTATTCTAAGTTTCGATTCTCCTGCATCCTTTATCTCCTGCTCTGACAAGGGCTGACCTTGGAGACTTGGGAGACGTTCACTGCTTTCCCGCTAGGAAAGGAAAGCTGTTGGTTTTAGCGTGAATGTAACCTGCTGCTTATTGGCTTGTATCCATCAGAAGACCTTTGTCTGAACCTAGTATATCTACCCCTTCCCGCCCTTGTAACAGTAGTCTTAACACAAATGGTGTTTAGAGCAATACAGTATACTGAATCAATAAACTGATCCTGTTTAAGGAACTTTGTTGGTTTCTGATCGCTGGGGACTCTGACACCTACCTCCCCATCCCTTGCCAGTGGCCAGGGGGGTGGGAATCTGACACCCCTAATCTTCCTGTTTGTGTCAGTGGTGGTTATAGCATATTTGTTAGCAACAGAAAACTGCCGATTGCGGCTCCTCCTTTAGGATAAACACCGACCAAATTAAATAAGGCTTTGTCGTGCTTCGGTATGAACAAATGTTTGTATGTTCCTGTTTGTGTGTTGCACTGAATATTGCCCACCTTTTGTGCCGCACTGATGAGCAATTTTGATGTCTATAGTTATCTGTTGTTTCTTGTCATGGGTAATAACATTTTTTAATGGTAATGTTTTCTTGCAAAAGCGGGGGGGGGAGGAAGGCAGAAGTGTTACTTTAAGATTTTTTTTTTGGCAACACATCATTATTTCTCAGCCTCCAGAAAATTAACATTTTTCTACCTAAAGTGACAGGGAACAAGACAGCAGTTGATGCATACCCACAATTTATGATTACATAATGAGTTTTTATTACTTTAATTAATCATTGCTCAGAGTTATTTCTTTTCGTTTGCCTACATAATGGCTTTCAAGCAGGCCAGTGTACTTCCTATTTATGCTTTATGGCCTTCCTGGCAGATTTTTCGCTTGCGTGCATAGAACAGAAGAGATTGGCCGGATTTCTGGCTCAGAAACAAGTGGGTATGCTGACCATTCTTTATGGCAGAAAATAATGCAAGCTTCTGAATATCTTCTGATTTTTTTTAGCGCTGGGACCACACTGAATTAATATAAAAGAAATGAAAGCTTCATTCGCAGGGAAATTGTGCTGTCTGAGATTGATCAAACAGCTGTGTTTCTCGGATTTTTGAGTGGCAGAGTGTGTGGGGCTACGGTCGCATGCGCGAGATAAAGTGGGGGGGAGGGAGAGGCTATTTCCTCCAGAGGAATTTGACCCGCAGCTGCACAATCACAGCTTCCTTTGAAGCTGCAGGCCCAGTCCATCAGTGTGTGATCAGATGCAACTGTGGGTGAGTCGTGTTTTTTCTTTTGGTGTGCTGTTTTTTTCCTCCCTTGCACTTAAACGAGGGATCAATGAATCACACCTCAGCCCTGAGGGCTCCCTACGGACTGTGTGATGATGCGCATACTGCGAAAGGGGAAAAACAATGGCACAGAATCGGGACGGCTTGATCAGACCATCCCAATGCCATGAGAGCGTGTTGGGGCGATCAAACTGGGGAAAGTTCGCCCACGGTCCGTTCCGTTTACTACCAGATTTTCCCTGGTATCTTTTAACTCCGCTTCTGCAGCGGAGCAAAATGAGTTGCTGATGGCTGCGGGGCGCTTCCCAGATGTTGTTTTCTGATCGCTCCCTTTAAATCTGCCCAGCATTCATGCCTATGTCGGGGCTAATTGTGCGTATGATTGCAGCCTGTGTGTGTTTTTTCTCTAGATTTAAATAGAATATGTACACCACTCTTTTGTTCTACATGATATATACATACTCCCATGGCAGCCCACTGATCTCCATGAAATTCTGATCCTGGGGGGAATAGGAGACCCTGAGGAATGGCCTGAAGGTGTAATTGGAAGAAATTGCCAATTCAACCTGAATCCAACCCAACATCTGTCGATAGATCACTAGCACATTGTTGTCGGTCCTCAAAAAAGACTCCCTGGCGTCTGGATAGACATTTGTGCAGGGGGTTGGACTGGATGATCCTTGAGGCCCCTGCCAGCTCTACATTTATGTGGGGGAATTTCTTCAGCACCCCTATCTTTTATCACTCCCCTCCCCCAAGGAGGAAAGGACTTAGTCCTAATTCACATCAGGTGTCTTTTCTCAGTTTTGTACTATTGTCAACTCCATGGAATCCTGGGAAGCACAGTGCAATCCTAATCAGTGCTGTGTGTGCGGTAAGTGCTGTCAAGTCACTTCCAATGTATGGCGACCCTATGAATTCATGACCTCCCCCAGTGTCCTATTGTCAGCAGCCTTGCTCAGGTCTTGCAAACCGAAGGTCGTGGCGTCCTGGACTGAGTCCGTCCATCTCCCGTTGGGTCTTCCTCTTTCCCTGCTGCCTTCAATGTTTCCTGGCATGATTGTCTTCTCCAATGACTCTTGTCTTTTCATAAGGGGACCAACAATAATTTCAGTTTAGTGAATTTAGCTTCTAAGGAGAATCTGGGCTTGTTTTGATCTAGAACCCACTTTTAGCAGTCCACAATATACATAAAACTCTCCCCCCCCCAACACGTCATTTCTAATGAATCAACTTTATTCCTGTTAGCTTTCTTCGTTGTCCAACTGTCTCACCCATACATAGTCATGGGGAGCACTATGGCATGACAAACCAGAGTTACATGCTTCTTACCATTAATGGGCTTAAAAGGGTATACCTCTGCTTCAGATCACACCATTATTTATTGGTTATCTATTTATTTGATTTATACCCCACCCTCCCCACCGAAGCAGGCTCATGGCAGCTGTTAGTCTGTTAAGTGGTAAGAATTCTGTTTGTGGTGTATTGTCAACGTAAGTACCTGGCTTCTACTGAGCCAGAACACTGGTCCATCTGTTTCGATGTTGCCTATTGTGAGTGGCAGTGGCTTTCCAGGGCCTCCATCAGAGAAAGGTCTTTCCAGTTACCTCCTACTTAACAGCCTTGCAAACGGGAGTTGCCAGAGATTGAACCTGGGGCCTTCTGCATGTCAAGCAGATGCTCTTTCACTGAGCCATCGCTTAGCCCTTCCACCCATGGCCATTTTCCATCTTTTCAAGTCTGTAAAGGGACTATGCCCTTTGCCGTGAAGGTGCCATAATGGCGCCTATCAGTGAATACAGCTCCTTGGTACTTACGCAGCACTTTCTTCAGTGTTCAAAGGTTGCATTATCCTCCATAATCCTTGTAAGATATGCCGGCATTATTATCCCTGTTTTGAAGCTGGAGTGGCTGGGATCACTGCCACTCGTACTGATTCATATTTGTCCGGCGCTTTTGCTCCGTCATCTGCTCCGTTCTGCATCCTCCTGATAAGCACGCTGCAAATTCCGGGGAACGTGCACACCATGTGTGTTTTGATCCCTGCACTCTGTGTCTGGTGAGCACTGCAATCCATATTTCCACCATTTCCCCACAGCGATAAGAGGTATCAAAATTCGTCTCCTGTGCCTATCTGCCCCCCATCCCAACAACGTAAGCAAAAAACCCAAAAAAACCACTATCTACAAGTAATTATGTACTACGGACAATGGTGATCAGAATAGTTTGTGCTAGGAAGAATTCCTGTTGGGGAGAAATTTGGAAATCTCCTTAGCTGAGCTTGGTAAGTTATGAGAATGACCAGAGTGGTAGAACAGGCGCAACAAGCTCCAGGTTCAGGCCCCATACTGTCCAGTTTATTTATTTATTTACCTATCTATCTGTTTATTTATTGAGATTTATATCCTGCCCTTCCTGTGAGTGGGCCCAGGGCAGGTTACGACAATAAATTACAATCAGTAAGCAATGAAAATACATATTAAGCATCAAAAACAGTTAAAAGAGTTAAAAGATGGGCACGGCAGCAATTACATGTTCAGTAATCCTCGAGGAGGAATAATTGGGCTGCAGCCGAGCTATAAAGATCTTATTAGTAGCGGTCTGTCAGTAGCAGAAACTGCAGGAACTTCGGTAGGGAGGCCAATTAATGGCCGCTCACCACCTCACCCGAAGCCTGGTGGAACAACCTGTGAAACTGTACTAGGTCTCGCAGGGCCCTGGTCTTGATCAGGAGTATGTTCCACCAAGCTAGGGCCATGGCAGAAAAGGCCCTGGCCCTGGCTGAGGCTAAATGAATGTCCCTCAAGACAGGGATAACCAGCAGATGGTGGTCCACTGAGTGCAAGGCTCTCCGGGGCATATATGGGGAGAGGTGGTACCTTAGACAAAGAAGAAGAGAAGAGATTGGATTTATACTTGGAGTCTCAGAGGAGCTTACAAACTCCTTTTCCCTTCCCCTCCCCACAACAGACACCCTGTGAGGTAGGTGGGGCTGAGAGAGCTCCTTCCCAAGCTGTCCTTGAGAGAACAGCTGGTACAGAGCTATGGCTTGCCCAAGGTCATCCAGCCAGGTGCAAGTGGAGGAGTGGGGAATCAAACCCGGTTCTCCCAGATTAGAGTCCACACACTTAACCGCTACACCAAACTGGCTCCCAAACCACTACACCAAACTAGATATGTCGATCCCAAGGCCGCGTAGGGCTTTAAAGGTCATAACCAGCACCTTGAAGTGAATCCAGTACTCAACTGGTGGCCAGTGCAATTGGTGGCGCACCGGCTGAATGCGCACCCACACAGACACCAAACGCATGTTGGCAATACTTTTCTTGTTTTGACTTCCCGATAACCACGGAGAGCCACTGCCAGTCAGAAGAGCCAGTGCTGAGCCTGGTGGACCAATAAGGTCACCAGCTTAGCACTGGGAAATACCTGGGGATTTGAGAGGTGGAGCCTGAGGTGGGTGGGGCTTGGGGAGGGGAGGGGCCTCAGCAGGGTGCAATGCCATAGAGCCTACCCTCCAAAGCAGCCCTTTTTATTTATTTATTTATTTGTTTTGCCAGGGGGGACGGATCTCTCTTGTCTGGAGATCAGTTGTACTAGAGGGAGAGCTCCAGGCCCCACCTGTGGGTTTATTTATCTATTATTTATTAAATTAGATTTACCAGGTCTCCCTTCCCTACAAGTGGAGCTCAAGGTGGCTTACAACAAAATAAATGCGCAAGTCTCAGTTTAAAACTAAATTAATATAGCCCAATAAATACCAATTCATGAAAAACAGCCTATATGAGATGGCAGAAAGAATTCCAACTCCCCAGCCTCCCTAGGGAGAGGGGTTACGGGGCATGGGGGCTTGTGAAAGAGTACCAAATGACATCCTGCCGCTGTCCTCAACCAAAAGCCCGTCAGAATATCTTTGCCTTGCACGCCCTGCAGAAACGTAACAACCACCGCAGGGCACGGATGTCTTTTGCCAGTTTGGTGTAGTGGTTAAGTGCGCGGACTCTAATCTGGGAGAACCGGGTTTGATTCCCCACTCCTCCACTTGCACCTGGCTGGATGGCCTTGGGCAAGCCATAGCTCTGTACCAGCTGTTCCCTCAAGGACAGCTTGGGAAAGAGCTCTCTCAGCCCCACCTACCTCACAGGGTGTCTGTTGTGGGGAGGGGAGGGGAAAGGAGTTTGTAAGCCGCTCTGAGACTCTTAAGTGAGTGAAGGGCGGGGTATAAATCCAATCTCTTCTCTCTCTTCTTCTTCTGGCAGAGAGTTCCGCCAGGCAGGGGGCCAGGACTGAAAAAGCCCTGGTCCTAATTGAGGACAGTTGGACTTCTCTTCTTACTTCCTGAGCGTAGCATTCTTGCAGGGGATGGACCAATGGTGCGGCTCCATCTAAGGCAGCTTCAACTGTCCATAGCCATTTGGTTGGTGATACTTAATCTCTGTTCTTCCCTGCTTTCACTCCATCCGGTGGAGGTTTGCCTGGCAGCAGCTGAGAAACTGGGGATCGGCCTGGACTCTCACACTCAGTTTTGGCTATGGAGTTTATCTTCTCACCTGCCAATGATCATTTAAGGGATGCTGTGAGAAACCGAAGAAATTTGGGATTATTTTTTTTTTGGCGGGTGGAGAGGGAACAGGCTGATGCTTTGTGCAAGGTGTGGAAGTTCTGAAAGAGCCCTGGCTTATAGGAAGCTAATTGGTTTGTGCCTTGGCCGCCTTCCCCGTTTTTAATTTGTCTCTGTTAATGACAGCGAGAGACCGCTCGCTTGAGGCCAGAGCCAGATATAGAGGGTCCAGATGCTGCTTTGAGTTCTCTTCCGCCAACGCTTCCCCATCCTCACCTGCCACCCTCCCTACTCTTGCGTTGCCGAGCTCTCTTGCTGCATACAGAGCTGGCTAATGGAATCTTGCAAAGAGAAAGCATTTTTTTTAAAAAAAAAATCACCCTGCTGGGATGGCAATGTGATGCTTTGCATGCATGCAGCAAGAGCCACCCCACTCCAGCAAATGTTGGGAAAGCCAGTGGGGTGTAGTCAGGGGTCATTTTTGTAGAAAAAGAGGTGCAGGAGCTCATTTGCATAACTCATTTGCATAACTCATTTGCATATGCCACACCCCCTAACATGCCGGAAGTGTGTCAGAAGGCAACACCCACCCCTCAGGCTCCATTCCACAGGTGAGTGAAACTGACCTGCTCTTCCTCCATTCCCTTCCCCATCCAATACTTGGTGCAATAAAAATAAGCGTAAAGAACACACCCTCATTCTCTTCCTGCTCCCTTGAAACCACCAGGTTTCAAGTAGACTTGAGATACCCAGGACATGTGCACCACCCATCCCTTTCCCTTCGCCTCCCCACAACAAGACACCCTGTGAGGTAGGTGGGGCTGAGAGAGGTCTTTTCAGAACGGCTCATGAGAGAACAGCTCTGAGAGAACTTGTGACTGGCCCAAGGTCACACCAGCAGCTGCATGTGGAGGAGTGGGGAATCCAACCTGGTTCTCCCAGATTAGAGTTCAACTCCTGGCCACTACACCAAACTGATGGGGTGGAAGCTGCTGAAGGGTTGGTGAAATTTCTCCAGTACTTATGTGCCATGTGCCCAGATAAAAAATGGTATACTTAGAAAATGTATATGCCACCTTGAGCAAGTCTCTGGAAAAGCAGCACACAGTCATAAAAGGAACAATGATAAAATTATCAATATTAAAACAAAACATTAAAAACAATAAAGACCCTAGCAGGGCTTTCCCCGGGGCACTGCGCCTCTGCACTGTTTGGGGAAGCCGAGGAGGGGGTGGGGCTTGATCATGTGCCCGCCCCCTGGGCTCCTCACTCCCGGAGCTGCGCTCCTGTGTGCTCCCGCTCCAATGGAACCCTGGGTGTAGTGGTTAAGATTTTTGGACTAGTGTCTGGGAGAAGGAGGAGAAGGACGATGACGACAATGAGGAGGAGGAGGAGATTGGATTTATACCCCGTCCTTTACTCGGAGTCTCACAGCGGTTTACAATCTCCTTCCCTTCTTTTCCCCACAACAGACACCCAATGACGTAGGTGGGACTGAAACAACTCCTTGAGAACTGCTCTTGGGAGAACAGCTTTGAGAGAACCGTGGCTGGTCCAAGGTCACCCAGTAGCTGCATGTGGAGGTGTGGGGAATCAAACTCAGTTCTCCCAGATTAGAATCCGTGCTCCTAACCACGACACCAAACTGGTTCTCAGGTTCAAATCCCCACAGGTTGGAATCCCCACGTGCGCCATGGAAGTTTGTTGGGTGACCTTGGGCCAATCACGCTGACTCAGCCTAACCTACCTGAACACATGAAGCTGCCTTCTACTGAATTAGACCCTTGGTGGATTACCATCAGTATTGCCTACTCTGACTGGCAGCAGCTCTCCAGGGTCTCAGGCTGAGGCCTTTCACATCACCTACTGCCTGGTCCTTCTAACTGGAGATGCCAGGGGCTGAACCTGGGACCATCAGAGGCGCTACTACTGAGCCATGGCCTCTCCTCAACCTACCTCACAAACTCACAAAGTTGCCATGAAGATAAAATGGAGGAGAGGAGAATGA
Organism: Lepidodactylus listeri; assembly: GCA_029233225.1. Lineage (NCBI taxonomy): Eukaryota > Metazoa > Chordata > Lepidosauria > Squamata > Gekkonidae > Lepidodactylus > Lepidodactylus listeri. The sequence goes on from JARCFY010000004.1 coordinate 17,977,119, forward strand.
TGTAAGTCACATTGGGTCCCCATTGGGTAGAAAGGGGGGGGGGATAATTAATTAAAGAAAGTAGACTTTATGCTGAGAGACTAGGGGGTTCAAGGTGACTGTGTCCGCCAGCGAGGCATTGGTTTCAGGCACTGATTTTGTGGTGCGGGTGCAATACTGCTGCAGAAAGAGCTTGTTTTGATTCTTCTCCCTGTGACCCAAGTGGATCCGGGGCTCAGCTAGGCTGTGGCCAATGTTCCCTCTAAGATGAGTTAGTGTGAGCTAGCGCATAGTTTTTTAGCTCCCGGCTCACACATTTTTGTCTCCGCTCAGGAAGGATGGCGCCAGAGCAAACTAATGTATGCAGTAGCCAAATCGCTCACTCACAACTTTCATGCCAGCAGCTAAGAAAGTAGATTTTTTCGCTCCCAAGACTCCACAATTTAGAGGGAGCATTGGTGGTGGCCCATAATCTGGGATGGTATTTCTGAACCCAGACAATCTGTGAAGATTCTGTGCACAGGACAGATGGCAGGGATAGGATTTTTCTTCTGGAACGTTTCCATGCTAGACACAGGCTGGGATTCTGACGGATTTCAGAAAGATCCTATTGGTCCAGGAATTACCATAAAGGCCTTGTTTACCATTTCCCTTGTTCTTGTTATTAGTTCTTGTTGGTGTATCTGAGCGGCTAAGAGATTGAACTACGATCTGGAGAGATCTGATTTGAACCTAGTCTCTGCTTTCAATTTAGCAGGTGGCCATAGCAGCCACGTTCTCTCAGCCTCTTATCTGTATAATGGGGTGGGGTAATCGTACTTGGGGGGTGGGGAGGCAGGAGGAGGAAGAGACTGGATTTATACCCTGCCCTTCACTACCCAAGGGAGTCTCAGCGTGGCTTACAAACTCCTTTCCCTTCCCCTCCCCACAACAGACACCCTGTGAGATAGGTGGGGCTGAGAGAGCTCTGAGACAACTGTCCTTGAGAGAACAGCTCTGACAGAACTATGGCTTGCCCAAGGTCATCCAGCAGCTGCAAGTAGAGGAGTGGGGACTCAAACCCGGTTCTCCTAGATTAGAGTCCGTGCACTTAACCGCTACTCCAAACTGGCTCCTGACCATGGAAATTCCAGGACCTCAGTGGAATACAATGCCATAGAGTCCACCCTCCAAAGCAGCCATTTTCTCCAGGAAAACTGATATCTGTAGTCTGGAGATGAGCTGTAATTCTGGGGGATCCCCAGGTCCCACCCGGAGGCTGGCATCTCTAGGTGGCAAGCAGGGGGGAGCAATCTGGACACATAAGTACTATTTTTGTTTTGCTTTGATTGGTGTGGGAATCTATCATATAATTTTTCCTCAGGATAATTGATTGTATGAACAAGTTGGGAGGGGAGTGAGGGACCCCTTAGATGTTCCACGGGCTTTGTCTCTCGCCATCAACCTTTTCGAGGTGGAGATTGCAGTGTTCCAAAGTGACAATTTTAAATGTCCATAAGTGGAAACGATGGCCTTATTTCCACATCCTCTTGATAGGCTGTGTGCTGGGGTCTCTGAGAAGGCCAGCATTTTGACCTGTGGCTCTTATTAGATTGCTCTCAGAGCACTGGTAATGGCTTATTAGGACAGTATATATATAGAGAAAAATATTTAGAAGTGCTGCGTTGTGCCCTCAGTTCATTTATCCCAGCCTGAGTGGCACACCAGCTCCTCTTTGACTGTAAGCACAGTTTTGGAGAATGGAAACAATGCTATTCTTATGACCTGATGTGCAATCCCCCCCCGGCCGCCTTCCTCCCACATATGTATGCATACATTTGCTGTTGATGTTCTGTTCATGTACTGGCAGATTATATCACTTAGAATAATCTAACACAAGTCAAAATGGTTCATTGCTTTTTTTCTTCTCTGTTCTGGATTTGAAAAGAAAACAAGCAAACGAATGAACAAAGAACTAGTTTGGTGTCTTGGTTAAGAGCACAGACTCTAATATGGGAGAACTGGGTTTGATTCCCCACTCCTCCACCTGCAGCTTCTGGTGTGACCTTGGGTCAGTCATAAGCTCTTTCAGACATGTTGCTACGGGCCTGGGGTGGACTTCCCGCTGTCTGATCACTCCAGAGCGCTCTCATGGCATCGGGATGGCCTGATCAGGCCATCCCGACTATGTACTGTTGTTCCCCCCCTCAGTATGCACATCATCGCACACTCCATAGGGAGCCCTCAGAGCTGAGGTGTGAATTGTCAATCCCTCATTTCAGCGCATTGAGGATAAATGGCAAAAAAACCCTCCGACTCATCTGCTGTTTCATCTGATCACACAGTGGTGGGCTGTGCCCACAGCTTCAAAAGAATGTGTGATAGCGCGACTGCGGGTCAACTTCTGCTGGAGGAAATAGCCTCTCTCCCCCATTTTATCTTGTGTGTGTTACCACAACCTGTATGTCCTTTTCCTGATGGTATTCCCATACCACCACTGTGCTGACACTGTATACACCTGCGGAGCCCTGCCAGAAACCTCGGGCCCCGGTGGCAGTCCACCTTGGGGTTTGCAGACACTGGCTCTGGAATGGTGGACTGAGTCTTGTGTTCAGCAGTGGGTGACTCCACTTCATCGTCGAGCTCCGAAGTAAACTGCATGGCAACCGTCTCTCGCAAGGCTGTAAGGGAGGATAAATGAGCGGCAAATTGTGAAGTGCTTTGCACAATGGAAAGGGGGGTGAAGATCATTAACAATAATGGAGTGGGCTGTTAGATCCCTCTCTGAATCGCTCAACCATGTTTCCCTGTGCAAAGGCACAAGCAGAGGCATTTGGGGCAGGTGTCTGAATGACAACGCAGTCCCAGACCAGTGAAGAGATACTCGCCGTCTGAGCAGCTGTATAAAATATTGTACAAGAGGTGCGAACCTGGTCAGACTCCTTGACCAGGCATGCAGTGATTGAATGTGTTCATAACAGCAACAGCCGAAAAAAAACCTTACAGTGATTTAGGAAGTCACCTGTTGAGGAACGTAAAAAGAAGGCGGTAGCCATGCTTCTCTTTTCTGTATTGTACTCGGAGTGTAAATAACATGTTTGCTATTCAATGCCAGTCTGCTAGCAGCTGGCAAAGGTGAAATCGATTTTTTTTCCTGCTAATAACAGGAAATTGTTATGTATCAAACACTCCACGGCTTACAGAATGCCAGCAGGAGTGAGCGGGTGCTTGAAATGGTGGACAAGATTGTGTTTGCTCTGCTGCTGATGGCCAGGGGTGCCAGCTCCAGGCTGGGGAATATCTGGAGATTTTTGGGGGGTGGATCCTGAGGAGGGCAGGGTTTGGGGTGGGGAAGGATTCCACTGGGGTATCATGCCATAGAGGCCAAAGTGGCTGTTTTCTCCAGGTGAACTGATCTCTGTGGCCTGGAGATCAGTTGCAATAGCAGGAGATCTCCAGCCATTGAGTGGCGATTGGCAACCTTACTAACGGCCAGTGTTCATACAGAAGCCAAGAGAATTTCAGCCTGTTTTCAGAAACTGTCTATTTCCATCTTTTTGGTTGATTGACATTAAATTAAGAGTAGCCTAAGTTGGCAGTGATGGGGGGGGGGGGTGTGGATGCCTGAATTGTTCAGACATACACCTTCACAGAGCGAAACTGTCTCAACCCGGAAACCCCAGTTCTGATTTCACTTTGCCTTGGGAAAACTGAATTTGCGAATCTTTATTGTTGTGCCCTGTGTTTAGTCACACCGATTTCCCCTCCTGTAAACTGTACATATTTGTGCAGCAATATGTTAGCATTATGCACAGATTGCACAAAAATGCCACCCACTGTAGGTACGGATGATGTATAAAATCTGTACAACATGAGCCCATATTACATATGAATCTGCCATGTCATCAGTGAAAAGGGCACTGAAACAGTTGATGAAAATGTGAACAAAAATTTAGAAAGAAGTGAAATGCACTTTCTATGTTATGTCACATCTGGTAAAAAAAAATGTAAGTGACATACTTCTAGGAATCTCTGGAAACTCTATGGTTTTGACACTGAAGCAGCAGTGCTGGAAGATAAAAAGGTAGAAAGTCCACAGGGTGTGTTCTGCACTGTTTGGAATATATGTTTTGCCATGAAATTTGTCCAGGGTGAGCGTCTCTGTTGGAAAGCTTTAGCTTATAATCTTTATGAAAAATTGTTTTCTTATTAAAATTGCAAAAAAAAAAAATTCTTAAGAATATTTTGATTTTAATTCTTTGCTTCTTTGTTCCACGGACTCTGTTGTTTGCTAGGGGAAGACATTGGCCGTGGACATACTGGCAATCTGCCGCACCTCCGCGGCACAGCAGAACAAGGCGGGGGGAATTGCCCCCATCGTGCAGCGTTCGCACGCCGCCACAAGGAAGCCGCCCGCAGCGTCCGAACACTGTGGCGTTCGAACACTGCGCAGCTCCCCCGCCCGGTGCGTGTTCTCACCCGCCAGAAGCGGGTGGAACGCGCGCCACAGCAGCCGGGACACCACTTTGAAGTGGTGCCCGGCTGCTGCGGGAGGAGCGCGGCACCGGACGCGTTGCATCCGGGCCGCCTCCTCCGAGCAGATGCGGCAGTCTGAACGGCCGCTCTGCCTCCACTTTTAAAGCGGAGGCAGAGCGGGCCAGACTGCCAGTCTGTCCTCGGCCATTGTTCTTGCAAGCTGAAACCAGTTTTTATATCACTGATCACTGAAATATTTGGTAAAAGTTTTATGGAGTTTCACTGCCCTTGTGATTGGTGGTGAAAACAGAGATCCCTAAGAAGGACCTCAGCAAATTCCTGAGACATAGTGATGGTCAGGAAACCAATTATTATTAATTAATGAATCACAGACATAAGATGTGTATAAGGTTTGGTTGAAAGTGGTTCATAGATTCTAGCCACAGTCCAAGTAAACTTAAGCACAGCTTTGTTTCTGGAAAAAGAGGTGCTGGAACTCTCAAGAGGGAAATGAAATTTTCAATCTGTATACTGACAACTCGTGTACTTTTAAACATTTTTTGAATAATTTTGTCAAAGAGGTTCCGGAACTCCGTTCTGACGCGTTTCCCCCAGGGAAAAAAAGCCCTGCATCTAAGCCGCATGCTTAACTCAGTTTTGGAGTGTGACCTCTGTGAAATCCATAACTATGGTACAAAAGTGTTTTTGAATACAGACGATGTATTTTAAAAATTGATTTTACTGTTAGTTCTTTTTTTTTTCTTTTCTCTTTTTCTTCTTCCTCCGTTGATCTTATTCACACCTGATCCGCTTGGTCCTTTGTTTCCTAAAACATCAGTAGCACCTACGACTGTTCTTCCCACTAGCCCCAAAGCCCCCGAACCACCAACCTCTCTGACGGATGCCTCTCCTTCCCCTTCTTTAGCTATCCCAAGCTCCAGTGTCCTCCCCTCTGCTCCCCGCGATGTGGTCCCCGTTTTGGTCTCCAGTCGGTTTGTTCGTCTCAGCTGGCGCCCACCTGCGGAAGCGAAAGGGAACATTCAGACCTACACCGTTTACTTCTCCAGAGACAGTGTGAACAGGTGAGTCCCGATGCCCACTTGCAGGTAGCACGGGTGCTTATGAGCAGGGATCTGCAAATTCTGTACTGTAAAGAGATCGCAATACTGTGCCTCCCAAGCTGATATTTCATTCATTCATTCATTCATTCATTCATTCATTCATTCATTCGTTCGTTCGTTCGTTCGTTCATTTGTTCGTTCGTTTGTTCATTCGTCCATTCATTTGTTTGTTCATTTGTTCGTTCATTCATTCATTCGTTCATTCTGTGGGAGAATTTTTGATGAAGGAAGACTTGGCCATATATGTATAAAGTATACTGAATACATAATAACAAATGTAGACTCTGGTTTCATCCCAGAAAGCATTGCAGCCTGGCTAATGCTGTCTTCTGAAACACAAGCAGTGTCTGGCAGCCTAACTCTGCTCCACTTGCATAGTTTACACATTCCGAGCCTAGTGTGCTATTGGGGAGACCAAGCATCTATAGATTAGCTGTATGTATGTCTCCGGTTCTGTCTAGAGGCATTTGACCTGGCCGCTACCCGAAGGAGAGGCAGAGTTCATGGTACCATTAAGGGGAAGGGACTGGTTATTGTTATGATTATCGAATTCTTTATTGACAACTTCCTTGCCTGCCTTTAGAGACAAGAGAGTATAAATATTGTTGATTCTCAGGATTTGGGGCTGCCAACAGTGCTCATTTGGAGACCTCGGCTGGCAGCCAGCGATATCTCTTTCTTGATTGTGTAAATTGTTTTACTTTCAAGCTCTGAACCTTTTTGCAAGGTGTCTGTATTGATGAATAAATAGAGTTTAGTTGAAGCAACTGTCTTCTTTTACCAACTGTGTCTTGGTATCCAGATGGATGCACATCTGGACCATTGAACCAGAGGGAGACTGGGACCTCAGATGAAAGCCTGAGAACCAGAGGTGCCCCCCAAAAAACACATTCATTCATTCATTCATTCACTCACTCACTCATTCATTCATTCTTTAGTTATAGTCTGCCTTTCTCATTGGGACTCAAGGTGGGATACACAAAGTGAGATAATATAATCAATAGGATGGGTCATTCAATCAACAGTAAAATAGGATTTGGGTTGTAGAACCAACCAGAAATCAGAAATATAATAATAACAACAACAACATGGAACTGAAGCAAAGCTTAAGTGTGAACATGGCATATTTGATATGCTTCAATTGGTGTAAATTAATCAAATCAGGCAAATCTGCTTATTTTGACATACTTTACTTTTTTGCTCTTGGGGAATATATGAAAATGGCCATATATTTTGTCAGACAATTTGTCCATATAGTACTGTCTACTTATACTGTTCATGGTTCTCAATAAAAATGGATGGATGAATGGAGAGCCAGTGTGATACAGTGGTTAAGAGTGTCAGATTCTAATCTGGAGATCCGGGGTTGATTCCCCACTCATCCACATGAAATCAGCTGGGTGACCTTGGGTCAGTGACAGATTTTTCAGAGCTCTCTCAGCCCCATCTACCTCCCAAGGTGCCTGTTGTGGGAAGAGGAAGGGAAGGAGATTGTAAGCTACTTTGAAACTCCTTAGGCAAAAGTGGGGTATAAAACCAACTCTTTTTCTTCTGGATGGATAGTTAATGGCTCTCCAGGTAATGAGCCCTAATATACAACCCTGGATATGGCGATGTCAAGGGTTGAACCCGGACCTTCTACTTTAAAAATGTGCTTGATCACTACTTTCACTGGACAGGACCTTCTTCCAGCAAGGGAGCATGCATATGGCTTCCAGAAACATGGTGGATGGTGACTACAAAAGACATGGTCTTTTCAGCAGTGGCATCAGTGCTATGGAATTCCCTCTTCAGCATAGTTTACCCTCCCCCATGTGTCTTGCCTTGAGGCATCAAGCATTCTTTCTCATTCCAGAGGGCATTCGGTGTCTGAACTAGACCTTGGATACGGGCCTCCCATTTAGCCTTGATGTTCAGTGTAAAGTTTATTGTGCGGAGGTTGGTCTCGTTACAGCGTACTGTCTCCACATCCCCTGCTCCCCTCTATCAAGGCTGGTCTCTTGCTGACTCCCCTCCCATCTCCTCCCTTGCCTGCCTTTCTCTTCCTTCCATCTCCCCAGAGCCTGTGCCCCCTCTGTCTCCCCACTGCCTTTCCATCCCTTGCTTTCTCTTCCTCAATGTTCATCCTCCCACGCACCCTTTCCCCAGCCAGTTAAGAGCCCTCTGAACTGCTCTTTTAGCTGCACAGCCCAAGCTGCATCCCAAGCCAACTTTTTTTAACTGGGCTCCTCCCACTCCAGTGCAGCAAACTGTACACCTTTCAGCTAGGCCTCTGGATGCTGGAATTCACACACCTGTTCCCGCTGGCCAGCTGGCTTGGACTTGTAGCTGCCCTTCTTCAGGCCTCTGAGGCTGCCAGTAGCCAGCCCCCATGTTGGCCTCAGGTAAGGATTTCAAAATGGCAGTCAGGACATCATAGGGTTGCCAAGTAGGGTCGACTTACCGGCGGGGGGGGGAGTTGTTGGGGGCGGGGGGAGTTGTTGGGGGCATTGCCAGGGCAACGCTCTGGCAATCACCCCCAAAACTCTATGGTATCATAGAGTTTTGGGGCGATTGCCAGAGCGTTGCCCTGGCAACGCCCCCAACGTAATGACGTCACCTCCGGGTGATGTCATTACACGGGGGAAGTCGTCCTCACCGGATGACTTCTGGGGGGGGTTCCCCCCGCCGGCCGAATGCCGGCTGGTGGATTGGGAACCCCTATAGCAGGGGATCCCCCGCCCCCCGGGCTGACTTGGCAGCCCTAGGACATCAGCCTAGTCCCTAGGTGCAGTCCGGAAGAGAATCAGCTATTAGTGTAGTTCCTTTTCTTTCCATATCTGTGAGGTTGAGGGGAAAGTGCAATGTTGCCAGACCCTCCCCCCCCCCCTTGATGGAAGTGGGAGTTTCCCGCCACCAGGCCGTATCACCCTGCTGCTGATCAGCTGGCCAGCAAGGAGGGGGCTTAACCAGAAAAAGAGCCAGGCCCAGTCAACATTGTAGCGACTTGTCTATGTCACTTCTGATGTGACTTGGAAGTCACACCATCATGTCAGCTACATCAGGGTGACACTCTGGTATTCAGGGGAAAACTATGTTAGAAGCCAATTCATCCTAGAATTTTTGCTCAAATACCAGAGTGTCGCCTGGATGTCACAGTGTGATGATGTCGCTTCCGGGTCACGTTGGAAGTGACATAGACATGTCTCTGCAACATCAGCTCGGACTCCCTCCCACTCTGGGTAAGTCCCCCCATCTCCCACTGGTTGCCAGCAGGGACCTGGCAAGTGTACAGTTGCCACCCCCCCCCAGCTGCTCCCCAAGGATATCCAACTTCATATTAAGCAGTGGTAACACAATTAATTGTAGCCGCTTGGTGATATACTGGGAAATGAACACTGTCCATCCTATGGACAGCCTGTATCTAACTTATGGCTTGGAACCATCCTGATGTTTCCATGGACAGAAGGACTGCCATCCATGGAAATGCTCTGGTGCAGGGGTGGCCAACCTTGCTTAACGTAAGAGCCACATAGAATAAACGTCAGATGTCTGAGAGCCGCAAGACAGGAACAAATATCACACACACGTTTTTATTTTTAAAAATATGCAAATGTGCTTTTTATTAACGTTAAATGGGACTGCCAAAAATAAAAACAAACGAGGAAAACCGGTTATTGATAATGATATTACTTGTTTGCTAATGATATTGAGAGAGAGAGAAAAAGAGAGAGACGGAAAGAAATAATTAAAGAAGTGGAAAGAGAGAGAGAGAGAAACTAGGAAAGCAAATAGATGGGAGGGAGGACGGAAGGAAGGAAGGAAGGAAGGAAGGGAGAAAGAGAGAAAAAGCATGCCTCCCCTTTGCTTCCCCAGCCGCCCTGCCAGGAGCCGCACAATATGTGTGAAAGAGCCGCATGTGGCTCCCGAGCCACAGGTTGGCCACCCCTGCTCTGGTGGATCCATGTCATCCTTTGGAGTTTCCCAGTTCACTGAAGAACATATAGACGAAGAAGAAGAGAAGATACCCCGCCTCTCAGTGTCTCAGAGTGGCTTACAATCTTTCCCCCTTCCTCTCCCCACAACAGACACCCTGTGAGGTAGGTAGGGCTGAGAGAGCTCTGACAGTGGCTTGCCCAAGATCACGCAGCGGCTGCATGTGGAGAAGTGGAGGATCAAACCCGGTTCTCCCAGATTAGAGTCCACACTCCTAACCACTACACCAAACTGGCTCACAGGCTGAGGACAGACTGGCAGTATAAAGCAAAAGGGAGGCGGGACAAAAAGATCTGGGCCAAGTTGTAGCAGGGATTCCTGGTCACACCCCACCGACTAATGTGGCACCTTACTGGGGAGGAGACGAAATGGAGCAGTCGTACTACGGGGCGCAGGTTTGGCCCACTTCACCAAGCTGCATGTAGGCACATGGGCGCATAGATGCAGCAGCGATCAGTGCAGGATCTCGTGGTGCCCGCCCCCACCCCACCCTTTTCCAGGATGCTCCTCACACACCTGCCATTTTGCCGAACTGTCTCTTAGGACACCGTGGGCTGGGAGCTTTAACTCCGTGAGCTGGAAGTGTCCCCACGGGCGGTTGTGTGCTCAAGCGCACAGTACACATGGGCGGTTATGCGCATCCCTGCTGGATCAGCAGGTTCACATTACCAGTGTTGCTTGATTGCGGCTTATTTGCATCCACACTTCCAGGAAGCGGGATCAACGTGCACCCAAACGGCTTGCCCCGGCTTTCACCTGGTACTTTTAAAAAGTGGGATCAAAACGCTTCAGGATGGGGTGAATACGGCACGGGAATGCCAGACAGCTATGCCTGTGTAAACCGGCCTACTTAATCCACTTGAGAAACATGCCAGTTTGGTGTAGTGGTTAAGTGCACGGACTCTAATCTGGGAGAACCGGGTTTGATTCCTCACTCCTCCACTTGCACCTGGCTGGATGACCTTGGGCAAGCCATAGCTCTGTACCAGCTGTTCTCTCAAGGACAGATGTCTCAAAGCTCTCTCAGCCCCACCTACCTCTTCTTCTTCTTCTTCTTCTTCTTCTTCTTCTTCTTCTATATCGGGCCAAACTGCCAGTCTGAACTCAGCCACAGATGAACCAGGAATGTAATCAGTGGGCTTGGTTCAAATCAGATGGAGTCACAACACAAGGAAGCAAGAAGACAGATACGGGAATTCAGAGAACATTTTACAATGGATATGTTTTAGGATTTTCAATGTGCATGTCTAAGCAGCATAGTCTAGAAGCCGTACCATTTTGTCCTGATAAGTGTTTTTGCATGGGCAAATGGTTTCTATACCGTTATTATTCACTCAAGCGGACGGAGCATTGTTCTGCAGTTCAATCGTATTTTTTGTGCTGCATCGGATAATCATCACTCCTGTTTTTAACATTAACCCCCCCCCTCCCAAGAGCAGGAGTTCTGTCTTAGATGTTAAGTAGAGTTGTTTTTGCTAAGTAGAAAAATTCAGAAAGTACCCAAGGCCTGGAGTGCTTTTCTTTGTGATTAAAGTGTGAAATGCATACGCTTCCTTCCAACCACTGCATTTTAATTAAAGCTGGCGTTTCAGAGACGCGTCCTGGAGGTAGCCATCCTTCTGAAACACAATGTTATTCACAGGCCTGTGGAATGGTCCTCATAATACACCAGGGGGACAACAGCCCGTAGCCTGATAGGATCATGATTGTTGACCACATCTTTGTTACCTGGAGCTAGTTGTTCAAAGATCAAGTTCCTTTCCTTTTATCCAATAAAAGCTCTATGATACATGAATCTTGAGTAGTGAACAGTTGCAAAGATCAAGTTCATTCTGAAGCAGTGCACAAATAGTGTGGCTCAGATACTGAGAGGAGGGGACTGGCACACAGTTCTGCAAACAGAAGATCTGTCCTGATCTTTGCAGCAGTGGGAAAATGTGATAGATGGAAGGGGGAAAGATATTTCTGAAATGGTTATGGGCTTGAGTCAGGCATAGATAGCTTTAAAAGTCAACTAGACAGATTCATGGAGGATAGGTCCATCAGTAGCTACTAGCCTAAGTGACTAGAGGAAAGCTCCCATGTTCAGGGGTAGTAAACCACTGAATCCCAGAGCCAGGAGGCACCATCAGGGGAAGGCCTCAACCTATGTGCCTTACTGTTGGCCCTCCAGAGGAACTGGTTGGCCACTGTGTGAGAAGGATGCTGACTAGATGGACCACTGGTCTGATCCAGCAGGGCTCTTCTTATGCTCTAATGAAGGCCTCAGCCTCTATGCCCTGGGGTTGGCCCTCCAGAGGAACTGGTTGGCTACTGTGTGAGACAGGAGGCTGGACTGGATGGACCACTGGTCTGATCCAGCAGGGCTCTTCTTATATTCTTATGAAGGCCTCGGCCTCTATGTCCTGTTGTTGGCCCTCCAGGGGAACAGGTTGGCTACTGTGTGAGACAGGATGCTGGAATAGATGGACCACTGGTCTGATCCAGCAGGGTGTCAGAATCTGCCAATTCAGCCAATGTATTAGTCAGATCTAGATTTAACTTCTTGCATGCATGTCTTTCACTATCCCATGTATCTAAAGTATATTGGGACCTATGTAACCATGATGCATTGTTTCTGTCCTGGCCGGGAGGGTGACAACAATGATTTGCGAGAACAAGGAGGCCTCACATCCCTGCCTCCGCATTCCAGCTGCTCCGGCAGTAACTTCAAGGGAGGATGCCTCTCATCTCTTATCAAATGCAAAAGAACCTTGGAGCCATTGATTGTTATGTGAACTCGAAACATCTGAGGGGTCTGGTTTGGGAGAGGAAATTTACTGCTTAACACCTCACTTTTTTCCTGTGAGAACCAAACGGTCAGGACACCTTGTAGCCCGCCAATTTTCCCTTAAGGGGATTGGCTATCTATGGGTAATTCAAACTCCTTGGAATGGTATAATAGACCCGCTTGTATAATTTGTCTCATCTCCGACAATAATCCGAGATGCTGTACTAATGTAGAAATAGGGAATAAAGAACTGTGGTTAACCAACCAAGATCTGATCCTTGACTACTTTGAGCAGAACTCTCATAGATTGTCAGAGATCTGTGACTGGGACTCAGCCGTTCCTGACTATGTCAGACGACGACGCGGTCCCCCTCAACCCTACCCCCGAAGATGCTCCCGTTACCCCGAAGGATCCGGGGAACGGGGGTGGTGGCGGCGGAGGAGGCACCAAAGTGCCGGTGACTACGAGCCAGGGGGCTCACTACATCCCGCGCCTACTTCCTCATCAGAGCGTGACCCCCAAGTACGCCTGGAGCCATTTCGGTCGTCGGACCGTGGATTCGTGGGTACACGACCGGAAAGGGGTACGGGTTTCGCTCACCGGAGACCAGCTCGATCGAGGGAGACCGAGCTACCTCGGAGACGACCGCGAGCCGATCTACCGTGGAGAGCCGCGTCGCCCGCCTTTCGAATGAGAGGGGACAGGTCCGTATGGGCCCGATCCGTATGGAGAGGAGCAGATGGCCCCCCTGGAGCAGATGATGGGAGAGTTGCGACTTCAACTCACCGCCGAACTCCGCGAGTTGGCCCTCGATCTCCAGCACCAATTTCGAGACGCTATGAGGGCAGTGCAAGGAGCTCTCCCCGGTCAGGGGGTAGGAGCCCCCCAACAGCCAGCGGCGCCCGGAGGGGTCCCGGTTCAGCCGCCGCTGCCCGCTCTGCCGGCACAGCCAGTCCAGCCGGTCGTTCCGGCCCCGGTGCCAGGGCCCGTTCCAGCACCCGCCCCGGCCCCGGTCGCTCCAGCCGTCCGCCCAGCCCCCTCCGACCTGTTGACGACCACTTTCGATGGGGACCCAGAGAAGCTGCGTTTTTTCATGCTGGAGATAGAGAGATTCCTGGACAGCTGGGGCCACCTCTATCCCACCGAGAGAGAACGGATTGGTTACATCGGTTCCAAGCTGAAAGACACCGCCAGCGACTGGTATGTGAGCCTGCACGACACCCCAGGACCTGAGTTGCGTTCCTTGAACAACTTCATGTGGGCCCTCCGTCATCAGTTCGAAGACCCCCTGGGCGAGGAAAAGGCCCGTAATCAACTAAGAAAGCTGTTCCAGGGGAGATCGACGGTGAGGGATTACACTGACAAGTTCAGGCGCATCGCGGCCAAGATCCACGGATGGCCGGAGGAGTTATTCATGGAGAAGTATTGGGAGGGCCTTAACCCGGAAATCTACGAAACCGTGCTGTTGGGGGGCCGCCCGGGCACGTTGGCCACCTGGATGAGAGCCGCCACCGACATGGAGGAGAGGTTCGCCTTGATCAAGATGGGAGCTTCGGCGACGGCGGCCAGCAAAGCAGCCCCCAGAGCAAAGCCCCGATCCAGTGTGCAAGACGTCCGAGATGCCAGGTTTCGGCAAGGGCTGTGCATGAAATGTGGGGAGAGTGGCCACTTCGCCTCCGCCTGCCCGAGAGGGGAAGGGAGAGGCCCGAAGACCTCGACGCCGGTGGTGGGGAGCACCCCTAGCCGGGGAAAAACACCAATGAAACCCCGGGCGTTGCAGCTGGAGGGAGCTACCAGTGACCAGGGGGAACTAGAGCTGATGGAGACGCAGATGTCGGGAAACTCCAACGACCTGCAGTGAGCGGCGCAGAGCTGCAGGTCCCCCGCCAAGAAGCGCCATCTCCGGTGAGCATCCCCGGCCCCCTATTATATATGGTAGTGACTGTGGTGACCCCTGGATCAGGTACCCACATGAGGGTCCGCGCATTAATTGACTCTGGGTGTGCGCGGGACCTGATTAGCCCATTGGTAGTGGAGGGGCTAGGACCAAAGGTCACCCCATTGGTGGAGCCCCTAAAGTTTACTCAAATGGATGGGTCTGAGATGAAGGAGGAGTGCATAGCAGAGACTGAGAGCCTGATTTTGGGGACGGGGGAACACTGGGAGAAGCGGGCTTTTGTCATCACCCCAAACGCCCAGTTCCCTATGGTGTTGGGAAGCCCCTGGCTCGGTGCGCACGACCCTTATATTAAATGGAGCGAAGGAAAGATCTCTTGGGTGGACGAACGCTGCCTTACCCATAGATGGGACCCGGAATGGGGACCCGGACCGCCGGCCACTCCTCCCCCGGTCCCCGCGCTCGCTCTCACCCCCACCATGGTGCCCAAGGAGTATAGAGATTTACTGGAAGTATTCAGCGAGACTGAGGCGGATGAGCTGCCCCCCCACCGACTGTCAGACTGTGCTATAGAGCTACTCCCAGGAGAGAAACTCCCAAAGGGGAAATTGTACTCCATGAGCCCTTTGGAGCGGGAAGAGTTGCGAAAGTTCTTGGACAAAAATCTAGCGCGTGGTTTCATCCGCCCAGCCAAGTCCCCCTTCGCCGCGCCGGTGCTGTTCAGGAAAAAAAAGGATGGGGATTTGCGATTATGCACTGACTATAGGGGACTGAATGCGGTCTCCACTACCAACGCTTACCCCCTCCCCTTAATAAAAGACCTGTTGGCGGAAGCTGCTAAGGGGAAGATCTTTACCAAGCTGGATTTACGAGATGCCTATTTCAGGGTGCGCATCAGGGAGGGGGATGAATCCAAGACTGCCTTTAATACCCCCCTGGGACAATTCAAATATCTAGTAATGCCGTTCGGCTTAAGTGGCGCGCCCGGGGTCTTTATGAGTTTAATCAATGAAGTGTTGCACAAGCACCTATTCAAAGGCGTGTTATGTTACATAGATGATATCTTGATCTATTCTACTGATAAGAAAGCACATGTGAAATTAGTCAGGGAAGTCCTCGCCACCTTACTAAAAAAACAGCTATATGTTAAGTTATCCAAGTGTGAATTCCACCGTGAGTCCGTGGACTTCCTGGGCTATCGCATCTCTCAGAAGGGTTTGGAAATGGACCCGGGGAAGGTGGAGGCGGTGGTGCAATGGGAGGCTCCGCGAACGAGAAAACAATTGCAGAGCCTTTTAGGATTTTGTAACTTTTACCGAACCTTCATCAAGGACTTTGCTAAGGTTACTCTCCCCTTAACGGACTTACTAAAAACTAAGGGGAGAGGGCCCGAGGCAGGGAAGCCAGGAGAAAAGATTACTTGGAACGGGGAGTGTCAGAGGGCGTTTGAAACTTTAAAGACTCTTTTTACTTCTGAGCCCATTCTAGCACACCCTGACGAAACCAAAGAATTTGTAATCCATGTAGACGCGTCTGATGTAGCCATGGGGGGGGCCATATTGCAAAGTGGTCCGGAAGGGAAATTGCACCCACTGGCTTACATTTCGAAAAAATTTAACGAAACGGAGAGGAATTGGTCGGTCTGGGACAAAGAAGCCGCAGCAATTAGGTTGGCGCTCACTACGTGGCGGCATTGGTTGGAGGGTGCGCAGACTCCGTTTGAAATATGGACTGATCATAAGAATCTAGAGGCGCTGCGCACTCAGAGATCCCTCAACGCCAAACAGCTGCGATGGGCCGATTTCTTCTCCAAGTTTAACTTTGTGCTTAAGCATTTTCCTGGGAAAGCTAACTCCTTGGCAGACGCACTGTCCAGATTGCCCCAACATGAGAGTGTCAAGGAAGAGGTGTTTGACTCCATGTTCTCCCCCCAGCAATTAGGGGGGGCAGTAGTCACCAGGAGCCAAGCTAAGAAAACACAGTTGGACATTGGGAAATGTGATTGGGGGGGGGATTATGCTCCGGAGGAGGTAGAGGAATTGGAAGCTCTGGAGGAATGCTCCAAGGGAGAAGATCAATGTTGGCTGCATGGAGACAAACTAGTGGTGCCGAAGGTCAAACGTAAGGAGATATTGTTGACCTGCCACTCGTCTAAACTTGCTGGGCACTTTGGCTTCCTTAAAACGCTTAATTTGATCCAGCGTCAATTCTGGTGGCCGCGCATGCGCCGAGACGTCTCCGACTTCGTCTCGGCTTGCCAAACCTGTTTAATGTGCAAAAAGCGGGGGGGGGAAAGTTCCTGGATTGTTGCACCCACTACCCACCCCCTCGCGACCCTGGGAGGCCATAGCCATGGACTTTATCACCAATTTGCCCCCCTCCAAGGGAAAAACGGTTATTTGGGTGGTGGTAGACACATTTTCGAAGCAAGCGCATTTCACCCCCTTCAAGCAATTGCCCACCGCTAAAGGGATGGCCAAAGCTTTTTTCAATCACGTGATTAAATTACACGCTTTTCCGAAGAGAGTGGTATCCGACAGAGGCAGTCAGTTCGTTGCCAGCTTCTGGCGGGAGCTCCTGAAAATGATGGACATAGAACCAGCCCTGAGTTCGGGTTACCACCCAGAAACCGATGGCCAATCCGAACGAACTAATCAAATATTGGAGCAGTTTTTGAGATGTTACACCAATTATCACCAAGACAATTGGGTGGAACTGCTGCCGTTTGCAGAATATAGCTACAACAATGCAGTGCACTCTTCCACGGGAGTCTCTCCCTTCATGGCGGTAGGGGGGTTTGAGGGGAAACCATTGCCTACCATTGAGAATGTCCCCAATGCTTCCCCATCGGATTTTAAAAGCTGGTGGTCTAGTCTCCAAGACTCCTGGCCATTAATAGGCAAAGCATTGGACCACGCAAAAGAGGATTACAAAAAATATGCTGATCGAGGGCGAGCAGCAGGCTGGGATCTCCAACCCGGGGACTCTGTCTATCTCTCCACCAAAAATATTCATGGGTTGCAGCCCAGCAGAAAACTAGGATGGAAATATGTTGGACCCTATAAAGTATTGCGTAAAATATCGGATGTGTCTTTTGAACTGGAACTGCCTAAGTCACTGAGTTCTGTGCACCCTGTGTTTCATTTCAGCCTACTGAAGAAAGATCCTGGGCCGAATGCTTGGCATCCAGCTCCTCCAGTTCCTCCTCCACTGATGAAGGAGGGGGCCCCTCACTTCGAGATAACTGAAATCCTTGATTCCAAGATGCGAAGAGGCCGATTATATTACTTAGTTAGATGGTTAGATTTCGGCCCGGAACACAACGAGTGGATTCGCTCAGAACATGTTCACGCTCCTAAACTGACAAAATTGTTTCATAAAATGTTTCCTGATAAAGCTAGGTGAAGTGAATTATGAGGAGGGCAGGGTGTCAGAATCTGCCAATTCAGCCAATGTATTAGTCAGATCTAGATTTAACTTCTTGCATGCATGTCTTTCACTATCCCATGTATCTAAAGTATATTGGGACCTATGTAACCATGATGCATTGTTTCTGTCCTGGCCGGGAGGGTGACAACAATGATTTGCGAGAACAAGGAGGCCTCACATCCCTGCCTCCGCATTCCAGCTGCTCCGGCAGTAACTTCAAGGGAGGATGCCTCTCATCTCTTATCAAATGCAAAAGAACCTTGGAGCCATTGATTGTTATGTGAACTCGAAACATCTGAGGGGTCTGGTTTGGGAGAGGAAATTTACTGCTTAACACCTCACTTTTTTCCTGTGAGAACCAAACGGTCAGGACACCTTGTAGCCCGCCAATTTTCCCTTAAGGGGATTGGCTATCTATGGGTAATTCAAACTCCTTGGAATGGTATAATAGACCCGCTTGTATAATTTGTCTCATCTCTGACAATAATCCGAGATGCTGTACTAATGTAGAAATAGGGAATAAAGAACTGTGGTTAACCAACCAAGATCTGATCCTTGACTACTTTGAGCAGAACTCTCACACAGGGCTCTTCTTACGTTCTTATGAAGGCTTCGGACTCTCTGCCCTGTTGTTGGCCCTCCAGAGGAACTGGCTGGCCACTGTATGAGGCAGGATGCTGGACTAGATGGATCACTGGCCTGATCCAGAAGAACTCTTCTTATGTTCTTATGAAGGCCTTGGCCTCTCTGCCCTGTTGTTGACCCACCAGAGGAATTTTTTGGCCACTGTGTGAGACAGGATGCTGACTAGATGGACCACTGGTCTGATCCAGCAGGGCTTGTCTTATGTTCTTATTTTTTTTCTTATGTAACAGCCTCACCTGTAACACAGGACAGACATGAAGGGAAGGGGGAACTGAGGAGATAATTGTGTATATCACCTTGGACTGTATGAAGAAGGGGGGAGGTCCAATACATTTTCTTGTCGCAAAAAACCCCCCTATGAGGGACGGAGTCAGGACTCAAACTTTGTTTTAAGGTAACACTGTGAGTTTCATGACTAACTAGTGATTTACAGCGGAATCCTAAGAATACTTTCCTGGGAGTAAGCTCTGTTGAATAGATCTGAGTAGGAATCTGAGTAAATCTGCTTAGGATGGCATTGTTAAAATTTGGGTCTCCCCATTCTTAGGCTTAGCCACTACATCACACAGGTGTACGATTGTATGTAAATGATGGGATCGGTGTATGTGTGATGATAAATTTATTTCAGGTCCAAAGAGTTGGTGCTTAGGACATGACAAGGTGAATGTTTGTAAGGGTGGCTGTATTTTGTGGGTTTTGGTATTTTCAGTAGTTTGCGAATACACAAGTTTGGTGTTCGCACTCTGAAACGGAACATTCTTCACGCACGCATTCTCCCCTGGCCTTTTCAATAAACTAATAAAAACAATTCTGCAAAACCATCCTGAGCAAAGCTATTAAAATCATTCAGTATCCTCTTACCTGCCTTCAGAATTCCAGCGGATGTTTTTGTACCTGCTTGAAATTCACTTGAAATTTGATTTCGGGGGGGGGGGGGGGGGAGAGTCGTTAGCAATCTAATAACATTGTTGCTTGTACCTTGGATACTTCCTGTCTTATATTCAACAAACTGCTGCTTATTTTAATTACATTTTCTTCTTTTCTTTCTTAAGACCCTCTTTTCTAGCAAAACATACCTTGACACTCACTTTACCCATTTCTCTGTTTCATCTATACCACTTTTAATTGTTAACCCTAACCGTTCTGGCTATCATACGGTCAAAGTAAAATACCTGCTTTGTTTCCTGGCTCTCCAACTCTCATCACCATCTCCATTCTGTTCTGCACTATATAGATGCACATGTGAATCCACATCAAGAAGTCTGGGCCACTGCAGGGGGTTCTTACCCCCGCTTTGCCTGTGCAGCTCCAGGACTCGGTATGAGGCTGCTGCCAAAAACAGCATTCCCGCTTCAGTATTTCCCACTTGATCCCATAACATGTAGGATCAGGGGTCCGTTGGAGCGGGAGCGCACAGGAGTGCAGCTCTGGGAGTGAGGAGCCCAGGGGGCGGGCACATGACCAAGCCCCGCCCCTTTCTTGGCTTCCCTGAGCAGTGCAGAGGCGCAGCGCCCCGGGGAAAGCCCTGCTAGGGTCTTTATTGTTTTTAATGTTTTGTTTTAATATTGATAATTTTATCATTGTTCTTTTCATGACTGTGTGCTGCTTTTCCAGAGACTTGCTCAAGGTGGCATATACATTTTCTAAGTATACCATTTTTTATCTGGGCACATGGCACATAAGTACTGGAGAAATTTCACCAACCCTTCAGCAGCTTCCACCCCATCAGTTTGGTGTAGCGGTCAGGAGTTGGATTCTAATCTGGGAGAACCGGGTTTGATTCCCCACTCCTCCACATCCAGCTGCTGGTGTGACCTGGGGCCAGTCACAAGTTCTCTCAGAGCTGTTCTCTCATGAGCAGTTCTCAAAAGACCTCTCTCAGCCCCTCCTGCCTCACAGGGTGTCTTGTTATGGGGAGGAGAAGGGAAGGGGAAGGGATGGGTGGTGCACATGTCCTGGGTATCTCAAGTCTACTTGAAACCTGGTGGTTTCAAGGGAGCAGGAAGAGAATGAGGGTGTGTTCTTTACGCTTATTTTTATTGCACCAAGTATTGGATGGGGAAGGGAATGGAGGAAGAGCAGGTCAGTTTCACTCACCTATGGAATGGAGCCTGAGGGGTGGGTCTTGCCTTCTAACACACTTCCAGTATGTTAGGGGGTGTGGCATATGCAAATGAGTTATCCAAATGAGTTATGGTAATGAGCTCCTGCACCTCTTTTTCTACGAAATGACCCCTGTGTAGGATGACCTGGTCATGCGGTGATATCCTCATGTTGCATTTGTCTCCTCCCCTACTAGCAACAGCATGATGATGTCATCACAACACGACCTAAGGAATTATGGTGGTGGCCGTCCATTCAGTCAACTTCTGGCAAATCTCTTTGGGCTTTCAAGACAAGAGAACTTGAGAAGTGGTTTTCCATTGCTTGCCTCTGCCGAGTGTCCTTGGACCTCCCATCCAAGTACTAACCTGGGCCAGCCCTGTTTCGCTTCTGAGATCTGACATCAGGCTAGCCTGGGCTGTCCAGGTCTGGGCACTTATCATACCTATTTTTAAAGGAGAATTTGACACAGGGATGTCATTTCTAATGTCATTTTTGCATCAAGTGTAATATGCCTTTTTCTGTCGCAGTAGAAAAAAACAAGAGTCCAGTAGCACCTTAAAGACTGTCACATGAACTGTCAGACCCATCTTCACTCGTGTCCAGTTCCCCCTCTCCTTGCAGCCCTGCCAACCAGCCGATGCCTTCTGTAGGTGTCTCTCTGCCTCTTTCCCCCCTAAGGGCTAGGGTCTCAGTCCTGTAGCCAGGAGGAAGGGGGTTCCGTCCCCACTCCTCTCTCCCCGCTGTCTCCTGGGTGCCTATGCTTCATCCTGTTTCTCTCGGGTGACTCCCATGGCAGCCTCAGGCTGGTCCTACTTGACTCATCCTTGCCATCCTCCTTTATATCCTTCCCCCTCCCTCGACTCCTCCCCATCTCCTTCTCCTGTTTCCCTCCCTTTGGCCCCGCCTCCCTTCTTAAGCTGGGACATGAAGCGCTGCTTCCCTCCTCCCTGTCGGTGGGCTCTTCCTGGCCTTGCCCCTTCTCGCTGAAGGGCTGGTGGCTCCTGACATGGGGGCGGGCTCTTGCGTTGGGCCGAAGGCTCAATGTGGACTTTTTGCTGCCAGGGTGGGGCCACAGGCCCATGGTCGTCTGTCCTGAGGCCCACCGACCCTCGGGGTGCTGATGTGCTGGGGTGGCTCCTTCCCGGAGCCTCTGGAGACAGCTCTGGCTTCCATATGAGCACTGGGGCCTCGGAGGAGGGGGCTCTTGGTGCAGTCACAGTGGCTGGGGGAGGCCCCCTGTGCCCTGGCGCCATGACAAGGACTAACAAAATTTGTGGCCGGGGATGAGCTTTCATGAGTCACGGCTCACTTCTTGGGTGCGTTCACACTGGCAGTTTTGAAATTTAGCGATATTCGCATGAGCGCCCATACGAACCTACATTTAAAGGACAGATGTGGAAATGGAGGCTAGTTCTACCGTGTACATGAGTTTGCAGTCACGATGAGGCTATTTTCGGGTTGAAATAGCACAGCGTTTTCAAGTGTCTAAAGGAAGCAGTGATTTGGTCCGATGGTGCTACGTATGCGCGAAAAAAATTTCCCATCCGCCTGCATGAGCGCTTATGCGCATGCGGCGAAAAAAATAAAAAAAAACCCGACCCCCCCCTTGAGAGCAGTGGATCACAAGCTCCTCCCCTGCCTCAAATTTTGTTAGTTTTTAAGATGCTACTGGACTCTTTCTCTTTTTTTTTTTTACTGCTACTGACAAACACATCTACCAGTCTTGATCTATGTTTTCCTTCTTTCTCTAAAGACATGTGGTATATTTCTGGGTGGGAACCTATAATACGTTTCATCAGTTTAGCAATTTACGTATATTTGTACAGGTATGAACTGCATATCTACTTCAGGTTTTTTTTTAAAAAACAAACATTTAAAAGGGCATTAGTTACTTAAGAAGTCCATCATAAGAAATATCACTTTCTCTTTGCTAGAGGGATAGCTCTTAACATCGGCTTAAAATGCCACTTTTAATTTAGACCAAAAAAAAACTTTTAGAAACCGTTTTAAGACTTCTATAGTGGTAGGAACTGCCTCTGGACTTGTGAACTTGCCGGCTCTCCGGGCGAACGGAATAAATGTAGTTTCGTGCTTGGGTGGAATACTGAGTCATTTATTGTTTATACATTATTTTTACAAAAGAGCTATTTTTCTCTTTACAATAACAGCGGATCTGACATTAACCTCGGGCATGCACAAAAATTGTCAGACAAATTACTGTAACTCCGCAGCACAGAACGATTCCTGGTGTTGAGGAATAACAGTAATTTAGCTGGACAATTGACAGTCCTAGTAACGCCAGCCCTATGCGGGGAACCAGTCATTCTGCGGCACATCTTCAGCCGTTGCTTCTCCCTGTGCTTTCACTATCCGGTGACATCCATCTCAAAAGTTAGAAAAGTTCAAACGGTGTTTTATGGAGCCATGGGGTTCTTTGAGAACTTAGTGGGGATTCTTCAAGGAGATGATCAGTAAAAGGAGACAGGTCTCCTTGAGAGTTGGTTGCCCAGAGTTCACTAAGGAACATAAGAACATAAGAGAAGCCAGTACTGGATCAGGCCAATGGCCCATCCAATCCAACACTCTGTCACACAGTGGCCAAAAATAGTAGGTACCCTCAGGTGGGGCCAGGACACTAGAAGCCCTCCCACTGCCCCCACCCAAGCACCAAGAATCCAGAGCATCACTTGCCCCAGACTGAGAGTTCCTATTTATACCTTGTGGCTAATAGCCACAGATGGACCTCTGCTCCATATCTCTATATCTAATAGCCAAGTGCCCCCCCGCGTGCGGAAACCTAATTCCGCGCGGGGGGGGGCACTTGGAGGGCAGAGGGGGGGTTCTGCAGGTGGCGGGGGACCCCCCCCCCCCCGCCTGCAGAAAAATCCAAAAAGTTTTTTAAAAGATTCGGGGATAGTTAAATTCCCCCAAAAGTGAGAAGTGTTCTCTACGCATGCGCAGAGGATGCTTAGTGGGGGGAAGCGGCGCGGCCGCCGCGCTGCCGTTTGGAACACGGGGGAGGGGATCAGGGTGGGTGGGAGGCGGTGCAGTGAGGGCTGAGGCCCGCCGCGCCGCCGTCCAGAGCACAGGGGAGAAGGTAGAAGGAGGTGGGAGGTGGCGCGGCAGACCTCGGGCTGCGCTGTGTAGCCGTCCGGAGCACGGGGGGGGTGGGGGGGGGAGGCGGTGCAGCGAGGGCCGAGGCCTGCTGCACAGCCATCCAGAACATGGGGCAGGGGGTTGGGGGGGAAGGCGCCGCGGCGAGGCTTTGCTGCCACCACCACTTTTGGAAAGGGAGGGAGGGAGGGGTGAGAGCCCCAGCAGGCGGTCCTCCGGCTGAAAGCCACTCCAGCGGTGGGCGGTGGGGGGTCGGAGGAACATCGGTCTGGAGCTGCTTTCAGCCACTCCAGCTGGCGAGGAGAAAGGGAGGGGGCGGAGGAGCGGCTGTTAGCTTCTGCCCCCCCCCTTGTGTTTATCTGCCCCCCCACGAGTATCGCGGGTCCCCCCCCTTGTGTTTATCTAATTCCCTCTTGAAGCTGTCCATGCTTGTAGCCGCCACCACCTCCTGTGGCAGTAATACCACGTGTTAATCACTCTCTGGGTGAAGAAGTACTTCCTTTTATATGTTCAAATCTGACTGCTCAGCAATTTCATGGAGTGCCCACGAGTTCTTGTATGTATGTATGTATGTGTTTGTGTATCCATTCATTCATTCATGCATTCTTTCATATTTCTATCTCGCCCTCCCCACCATTTGGCAGGCTCAGGGCGGCTAACAGCATATACAATATACATTGTGAGAAAGGGAGGAAAGTACTTCTTTCTCTACCTGCTCTATCCTATGCATAATCTTATAAACCTCGATCATGTCACCCCTCACGACATGACAGGAAGAAGTATGCTGGATGTGATCGGTAGAGTTGCCAGTTGCTTGGGGAGAAACGGCAGGGGAGGGCTATTGCAGCACTGTTCAAACAACAATTGGGATGTGTTGATTTAATAATTGGACACCTGCTCGGATAAATGTGTGGGGCTCCCTGAACTAGACATGATTGGAATTTATGGGGCTAATTAGAGCTCCACGATTGGAATGTGGAGGACTTTGGAAAGTATTGCACTTACATTCTGTTATTTAAACTTTCTGTATTTGATTGTTTATCAGTGCTCAATTTGGACTTTTATACATGCACTTCATTAGAGTAAAAGATAATACACATTTGTTCATAATTTTGTCATGGTTGCTTTGTTTTGTTTTCCATTACTTGCACGAGCAGCATGATGTGGGCCTGAGCAACTCACAGTAATCTGCCTCTCTTCTTCTGCAAAGCAAGAGTTTCCTGGGTCATGAAGAGGAGCCACAAATTCCAGTGTTACACTGCTCATAAGAGGCTTCCATGAACAATTATTTAATATACACGCACGCACACACACACACACACACACACACAAACCCTAGAAAAGGTAATTCCTGCAATTCACAACACTGAAATCTTGAGAAAGGCCATAAAAATGAAATTACATTAAATCTGCCAATGTATTTATTTTAACTGAAATCTATGGCAAAACCCCCAAAACAATGTAATCTGAAATCCCAGTTGCTTCTCACCTTCTTCTCACATAGGGAGCAGAGGTCCATCAGTGGCTATTAGCCACAAGGTATAGATAGGAACTCTCAGTCTGGGGCAAGTGATGCTCTGTATTCTTGGTGCTGGGGGAGGGGGGCAACAGTGGGAGGGCTTCTAGTGTTCCGGCCCCACTGCTGGACCTCCTGAGGGCGCCTGGTGATTTTGGCCACTGTGTGACAGAGTGTTGGACTGGATGGGCCACTGGCCTGATCCAACATTGGCTTCTCTTATGTTCTTACGTTCTTATAATCAAGATGACTAAAAATTAGCCCAAGTGGAAATAGTGATGGCTGAACCCCTCCCTTGGCCACACTTCATTCATTTTTATTTTATTAATTGTCTGTGTTTCTCTTTGGGACTACAGGCAGATCGCACATTTAGAGACATAGCGGGGTAGGTTTTTATACCCTGCTTTCCTCTACCTTAAGGAGCCTCCAAGTGGCTTACAATCACCTTTCCCTTCCTCTTCCCACAACAGGCAGCAATGGGAAGTGGACGGGGCTGAAGGAATTGTGAGAGAACTGTGACTGGCCCAAGGTCGCCTAGCAGGCTTCACGTGGAGAAGGAGTGGGGAATCAAACCTGGTTCTCCAGATTAGAGTCCGCACCTTTTAACCACTACACTATGCGGGGAGTAAAAGCAGTCCAATAAGAACAGGATGACAGGGATGGAACCTGGAACCTGGCACCTTTTTGTATGCAAAGCAGGGAATTGTCACCAATTTTGCCCTGTTCATGGTTCGCAAACCAAAGTTCGTGATGGGTCACTATACTCACAAACTTCCATGAGCTTTTAAAGCAGCTCATGGTGGTTCATGGATAGAGCAGAAAGTAGGGGTTTAAAGGGACTCTGAAACTTTAAAACCCCTATTTTCTGTTCCCAGCAAAAGTGGCAAAACAGATGAGTAGTTGTTTTTCAGGCTTTGTTGTGCAGCCCCTTTAAAGGGACTGCACAAGAAAGCGTGAAACAGCTCAGATGTTTTTCAGGCTTTTTGCAAACTCTGTTTAAAGGGACTGTAGTCCCTTTCAATGGGGTTTACAGGGCCAAAAACCACAACCCGTTTCGATTTGTGAACGAACCTCCCAGTTTGATTCAGTTCATGGGTCAGTTCATGGGTCAGACAGAAACCACGAGTCGACATGAGCCACATTTTTCCAGATTGTGCCCATCCCTATGGGATATTATGTGCCACCAATGTTGCAACAATACTAGGTTACAAAATCAGAGGACACCACACTGGGGGAGAACAACAACAACAACAACATATAATAGACAATAAAGCAGGGTTATAAGATTAGAAAATGATGCAGGGAAAAATATTTTGCATCCAATAAACAATGCAATCAAGTCAGATGACAAAATTAGAGAACAGCGCAATAAAGCAGTATAATATCAACAATGAACAATGCAATGAAAAATGCCCCAAAATTCACAGACATTGCCACACGAGTCACTGGAGCTGGTCTTGCCATCGCTGGACTCACTATCTGTGCCCCACGCCGCCACCTCGCTTGCTTCCCGCCCTCCGCAGCCAGAGCCTCAGATATGGCGATCGGGGGGGGGGGGGGGGTTACGTCACCACACCCACCCCAGCCACCTCCTGGTGTGATGTACTGTGCCCTCTCTCTGTACCCAGCTGGCATCCACCTCCAGGATTCTCCTCCCCGGCTCTGTTTGGCTGCTTCTCTTTTATACCCCCCCTTCCCACAACCCTTTCCCCTGGGTTCCACCCCTTCTGACCCCGCCTCCCCTCTTAAGCCTCGACGCCGAGGCTCAGTAGTGGCTTCCGGGCCCACCCTTTCCTCTCCCCCCGCCACTGGGCGAAGTGCCCGAGCGCACTGCCATGCTCTCCTCCTCCTCCTGCCCTCTCACTGACGGAGGCTGGGGGTGTGGCCGACGGCGGCCGGCATTCCAGGGCCTCGGACCCGCTCCTGCCGACCGCCTGGCCCTTGCTGGGTGCAGCCCTTTCCTCCCAGCCTGCCTGGCCGACGGCCACCCCGAGACCCAGCGCAGGCACGGCCGCGCTCTCCGTAGCGATCCCCGCTGCAGGGCCTGGGGAACATCGCGGCTTCTTCCTTGGCCTCCTCGCCCCCTCCGCCCTGGTGTCTCGGCCGGCGCTGATGGGGCTGCGGGTTCCTGGCTCCTCTCTGCGCCTTCCTGATTCGTGGTGAGTCTCAGGGGCAACGTTGGGGTGGCTGCCGGGGGGTCGTTGGGGCCTCGGAAGCTCGGGAGAGTCCCGCGATTGGGACAGACACGAATCGCAACCTTATTCCCTTAAAAAAAAAGCCCTCCTGAACAATTCTGTTTTGCACATGTTGCTGAACACTAGGCACATGGGAGGTTTCCCGACCTCGTCGGGCAGACCGTTCCACAAGGTGGGAGCCACAACACAGAATGCTCGGGCATGGACAGCTGGCATTTGCACAGTGGCATTTGCTCAAGTGAGTACCACAGAACAGCATGTTGGGAAAGATGGTCCGGTAGATATGTGGGTCCCAGACCATAGGCTTTATTGGTAATAACCAGTAAAGTGAACATTGTGATGGCCATGAGCCTAGGGGAGGGGCTGGGGCTCAGTGGAAGAGCCTCTGCTTTGCATTCAAAAGGTCCCAAGTTCAATCCCTGGCATCTCCAGTTAAAAAGGACCAGGCAGTAGGTGATGTGAAAGACCTCTGCCTGAGACTCTGGAGAGCTGCTGCCATTAGAGTAGACAGTACTGACAATACAGTATCATGCAGCTCCATTCATACATGTAGATAGGGATTCAACAAATTCCTGGCAGGTGGGTCTCTCAGTGGCTACTGACCATGGTTTCTAAATGGGACTTCCATATTCAGAATCAGTAAACCTCAGGGGCTTCCGGTCGGGGAAAATGGAGATTTGACGCACCCTGTAAATGCTCAGGGTGGACGGAGGTTCTTTCTGACAACTCGGGGGCTTTTAGCACCCGATGCAACCCTCCCCAGGCAGGGGAGTGTCCAGCAAGCAACAAGACCCAAGAGAGAGTTGAGATCGGTGAGCAATAAATCTCGGAGGAGATTTGTTGACACTTTGATCTCCTCCCCCAGTGCAGGCTCTGCAAGCAACCCTAGAGAGCTGAACCGGGCTGATTTATTCAGCATAAAACCTCCACTCCCCCGATTTCTTGACTAACAGAATCAGTAAACCTCTGAAACCCAGTGCTAGGAGGAGACATCAGTGGAAGGCCTTGACTTTTGTGTCCTGTTTGTTGACCATCCAGGGCAAATGATTGGAGAGGCAGTTTGGTGTAGTGGTTAAGAACGTCAGACTCTGATCTGGGAGAACCGGGTTTGATTCCCCACTCCTCCCCATGAAGTGAGCTGGGCGACTGTGGGTCAGTCACAAGTTTTCTCAGAACAGTTCTCAAAAGAGCTCTCTCAGCCTCAACTGCCTCACAAGGCATCTGTCGTGGGGAGAGGCAGTGAAGGAGATTGTAAGCCACTCTGAGACACCAAGTGAAGGGTGGGGTAAAAATCCAACTCCTCCTCCTCCTTCTTCCTCCTATTATTATTATTGTTGTTGTCATCAGGGGTCTGTTGGAGCGGGAGCGCACAGGAGCGCAGCTCCGGGAGTGAGGAGCCCAGGGGACGGGCACATGACCAAGCCCCACCCCCTCCTCGGCTTCCCAAAGCAGTGCAGAAGCGCAGTGCCCCGGGGAAAGCCCTGCTAGGGTCTTTATTATTTTTAATGTTTTGTTTTAATATCGATAATTTTATCATTGTTCCTTTTATGACTGTGTGCTGCTTTTCCAGAGACTTGCTCAAGGTGGCATATAAATTTCCTAAGTATACCATTTTTTATCTGGGCACATGGCACATAAGTACTGGAGAAATTTCACCAACCCTTCAGCAGCTTCCACCCCATCAGTTTGGTGTAGTGGTCAGGAGTTGGACTCTAATCTGGGAGAACCGGGTTTGATTCCCCACTCCTCCACATGCAGCTACTGGTGTGACCTTGGGTCAGTCACAAGTTCTCTCAGAGCTGTTCTCTCATGAGCAGTTCTCAAAAGACCTCTCTCAGCCCCACCTAACTCATAGGGTGTCTTGTTGTGGGGAGGGGAAGGGGAAGGGATGGGTGGTGCACATGTCCTGGGTATCTCAAGTCGACTTGAAACCTGGTGGTTTCAAGGGAGCAGGAAGAGAATGAGGCTGTGTTCTTTATGCTTATTTTTATTGCACAAAGTATTGGATGGGGAAGGGAATGGAGGAAGAGCAGGTCAGTTTCACTCACCTGTGGAGTGGAGCCTGAGGGGTGGGTGTTGCCTTCTGACACACTTCCGGTATGTTAGGGGGTGTGGCGTATGCAAATGAGTTATGCTAATGAGCTCCTGCACCTCTTTTTCTACAAAATGACCCCTGGTTGCCATTATTATTATTCCTCTTCTTCCTCTCCTCCTCCTCATTTTTATTATTATTGTTGCTGTTACTGTTGTTGTCATTATTATTATTCCTCTACTTCCTCCTCCTCCTCCTATTATTATTATTATACTCGCTTCCAATACCTGCACTCACACCCTCCCACTGCCTGCTTGTGACTGCTCTATCCCTTGCTCTATCTATACCCAGCGATGCTCAAGAAGGGCATGTTAGTGGCGAGCCAAGCAGCAGCATTACCGGTGGCCGTGGCCGTGGCACTACCAGCACCATCAGGGAAAAGGCACGCAGGCCGTGCGGGTAGCTCTGACTGCAAGTTGTGGGAGAGCTTGTGAGCGGACAGCAGGAGGATGCAAAGGCAGGTGGGATCATGTGGGGGGTGGATAAGAAGGGAGACCCAGCTGGGGTAGGGTGGCCACTCTCCAGGCGGCACCTGGAGATCTCCCGCTATTACAGTTGATCTCCAGATTACCGAGATCAGTTCCTGTGAAGAAGATGGCTGCTTTGGAGGGTGGACTGTATGACATTAGTGGTCCCTCTCCAGTCTCCACCCCCCAAATCTCCAGGTATTTCCCAGTACAAAGCTGGCAGCCATATATAGGGAGGCCCTGGACACTCTCTGCAATAAGGAAACATGTCTTTGCTCTGGGGTCATGGTGGTGATGGTCACGGACTCATCTATTAAGACACTAACTAGAGGGACTCTCATTGCCCACCCCCTGTTAAATAGTAAGGTTGTTTGCGTTATTTGGGATATCTCCTGAAAATATGCCTTTTGGCTTGCCCTTGTTTCTCTCAGCTTTCTCCTCTTATCTTAGTTCGCCACCCAGATATTATCTCTTCTTTCGCCCCGTCTGAAACGTCTTCATCCATTCCTCTTTTCAGCTCTAATCTCGCCCCCATTTCTGCCTTTGTCATTTCATCCCTAGAGGCGCTTGAGTATCCATTCATCTAGGCGCATGAACCTTCTGCTCGGGCTCACTGTGGAGAGTGAGGCATCCTTCAAAACACCCGATATTTAGCCATTTCGCCTATGCGAGAGCCAGTTTGGCATAGTGGTTAAGTGCACGGACTCTAACCTGGGAGAACCGGGTTTGATTCCCCACTCCTCCACTTGCACCTGGCTGGATGATGTTGGGCAAGCCATAGCTCTGTACCAGCTGTTCCCTCAAGGACAATTGTCTCAGAGCTCTCTCAGCCCCACCTACCTCACAGGGTGTCTGTTGTGGGGAGGGGAAGGGAAAGGAGTTTGTAAGCTGCTCTGAGACTCCCTTGGGGAGTGGAGGGCGGGGTATAAATCCAATCTCTTCTTCTTCTTCTTCTATGCTAGTGGATTCCTTTCAAATGAACCGTAACGCAGTAAATAGCATGTGATGTTTTGACAGAAACCTTGTACTTAATTTGAGAGACTCCCCCCCCCCCCCAATCCAAGATTTAGAAATCAAAATTTCACATGGCATTGCCTGGCCATGACATTTAGGCTGATTTCGCACTGGCCAGTTGCCTCTTGTTCTCTCCGGAATTTCCCCTCCCAGTTTCCTCCAGAGTATTTTCTTCATTTTCCCACTTGGAACCTCAGCCCTTTCGATATAGCGTGACAAAGGGTTTTCTCCAAAAAAAATTAGAAACTCCCACAATGGGGCAGCCCTGATGAAAGGCGGGCGAGTGGGCGTGTTTTCATTTTGGGTTCTCCCCCGGAGCAAACAGGAAAATCCTCTAAAACAGGATTTGTTTGCTCCAGGGAAATTCCGGTGCAGCAGGACGTTACTCCAGAGCAAAACATGAGCCCGGAGCAACTGGTGTGAAATCGACCAGAAGCTCCGGTGCAAGCATGAGGGCAAACCTGGGGCAAATGCTAGTGCGAAATCGGCCTTAGAATGCCAAATCA
The DNA here is from genome assembly GCA_029233225.1 of Lepidodactylus listeri. Taxonomy (NCBI): domain Eukaryota; kingdom Metazoa; phylum Chordata; class Lepidosauria; order Squamata; family Gekkonidae; genus Lepidodactylus; species Lepidodactylus listeri. The sequence goes on from JARCFY010000004.1 coordinate 18,008,401, forward strand.
GAGAGAGAGAACTAGCAATGCTATCCTAAGCAGTTCGTTATCCCCTGCAACGCCTGTTGGCTTAAACGGTGACAGAAGGGCGGAACGTTGTTTAGAATGACAAAGTGGAGATTCGAACCTGGGTCTCCCAGATCCCAGTCTCACCCTTGAAGCACTACACCACTCTGGCTATAATGAGTTAATGACATTAGTCATTCAAGAAACATGCAGTGTTGTGATTTCGATGTAGAACCTTCAGAGCAACAGACTCCCCGACATGGTGCCCTTGGGCGCCACAACACTTTTCCTGGAGGCCACGTGGGTTTTTTCCTTTAAGAAAGTGGGCGGGGTGAGGCATGTTTTTTGCCCAGCAAGGCTTCTGATTGGTCACTGGATATATGATTGGCTGTACAGATTTATAAAAATGTTGCTGTGGCAGCAGCAGCAGCCAACACAGCAAAATGATCTTCACCGAGTGACTGAAGGTAAGCTGCGGCAGCCATTTTGTAGCTATGTGCACCACACTGTGTCAGAATTCCAAAGGTGCCTGCAACAAAGGCAGGGGGAGGCGGCGACTGTGAGGGAAATTCTCAGTGCCCTGCCAGGTCAGTCTGTGGGGAGAGTCCCGGGGCAAGCCCAGCTGGGTGAGGCCCCAACCCCACAGAGATTGGCCAGCGGACGGGGGCAGAGGTGGGGCTCCAGCCAGATGGGCCACCAGTGAAGAGGGACCATCAAGTGATAAGCCATTATGTCAGACTGGCTCTGTCTCGTCGCAGATCAAGGTGACAGAGGCTGCAGACACACCCACTAAATAATCCACTTTCAGGGCACTTCCCAACTGGACTTTCCTAGTCCACACAGTAAAAATCCAGCTGGAAAGTGCATTGAAAGCAGATTGAAAGTGGATCGTTTAGTGTGCGTGACCGCAGCCAGCGCCTGACAGCCTGGCTGGCCAATGCCGAGATTGCCAGTCAGCACCACCCAACCCACAAGGGCAGGGAGGAGAAGGCTGGTGACTCTACTAAGGAATGAGAGCGAGAGAGCGAGGCCCAATCTGCATCTAGCATTTGCTCTGTTGTCTTACCCAACCCACTAGGCTTACCAAGCCCCCCCGGGAGGGTGGGGGAAACCCCGATTTTAACTCCTCACCCCCGCCTTTTCAAAATTGGCCGGTGGGGGACAAAATGGCTGCTCAGTCCTCCAGTCTCTTCCCAGTGTGCGCTGGTAAGCAGGGCTCTTTTTCAGCAGGAACGCAGGAAATGCACTTCCAGCTGGCCTCCGAGCCTGCCCCGCCCCTTCCCAGCCAGGCCTGAACCATTTAAAGGGGAAGTTCCTGCAGAGAGCCTGCAGGAAAAAGCCTTATAGGACGCTTCCCCTTTAACAGCAGAACCAGCAAGAGGAAGCCCCGCCCAGGCTAGGCCCTTTGTACTGAGAGGCCTGGCTTTGGCTTGTGAGGCTGCCTTGCTCTCCCTGCTGTGGTAAGTTGCCTGCCCCAACTCTTTTCCTTCTCTCTCTCCCCCTCCCCCTTTCTTTCTTTCTTTCTTTCTTTCTTTCTTTCTTTCTTTCTTTCTTTCTTTCTTTCGTCTGTCTGTCTCTCCCTCTCTCTGTCCCCATCCAGCAGAGGTCTATCAGTGGCTATTATTAGCCACAAGGTCTAGATGGAACCCTTTGTCTGGGGCAGTGATGCTCTGCATTCTTGGTGCTTGCGGGGTGGGGGGGCAGTGGGAGGGCTTCTAGGGTCCTGGACCTTCTGAAGGCACCTGGTGTTTGTGGCCACTGTGTGACACAAAGTGTTGGACTGGATGGGCCACTGGCCTGATCCAGCATTGGCTTCTCTTATGTTCTTATGAGTTTTGATTTTCCTCCCTCCAGCTCCAGCGCCAATGTTCCCTCTATGCTGTGGAGTCTTGTGACTAAAAATTCTACTTTGTGAGCTGCTGGCATTCAAGTTATGAGCGAGCAATTTCGCTGCTGCATCAGTTAGGTTTTTTGGAGCCATCCTTTTTGAGCTAAGAAAAATGTGTGAGCCGGAGGCTAAAAATCTGTGAGCTAGCTCACACTAACTCAGCTTAGAGGGAACACTGTCCAGCTAAGCCAATACAGCTATTTGGAATTTTCAGGGTTTGGTGGGGGGGAGGTGCCACAACTCTCAAGATGGAAATGGAAGTTTTCAATACGTATACTGAAAAATCATGAACTTTATAACATTTTTAAAAGAAATTTATCGAAGAAAAAAAGTTCTGGGAATTGTCCTTTCCTCATCTAGAAGCAGCCCCTGGGCAGATGTGATTATGCACAATACATGAATTCAAATGTAACTTAGCTCTCTGGATCCTAGTCATGATTTCTTAAAAAGACAGTTGTGACTCTGCTGCATGAAGGTGTAGTTCTGGTTTTTGGCAGTGTTCAGCCTTAGGATCTTAGACCTTTCTGTTGTGTATTTTGAAGAGTGTACTGGAAGTGACATCATCTAAAGAGGAAGTGACATCACTTGCCACTTGACCTGGGAGTGACACCACAGAAAGTGACATCACAGGAAGTGACATCACAAAAGTCTCCTGGCTCCACCCCCAAAGTCTCCTGGCTCCACCCCCAAAGTCCTCAGATATTTCCAGAGTTGGACTTGGCAACCCTACAACCCACACTGGAACAGAAAAAAACGTGGCTCAAAACCACATTCAGATACCACAGGCCAATGCCACACAGACTGCAGAGTCACCCCTAAATGGTCATAAAACAGCCATTGAATCTATGTAGACAGCCACCATAAAACCCGAGATATCAAACAAAGTGAAAGCGGCATGCAGTCTGGACACTGCCGTAAAAAAAGAGCCGGCTAACGCTGGCTAGGCGGGATATAAATCCCAATCAATCAATCAATCAATCAATATCTGACAATCAATCAAAGTGAAAGTGGCATGCAATGCAGAGGGGGATTTCTGTTCCGGTGTGGTTTTTTGGTAAGACAGTGGGGCAAATGCTAGATGCAGACTGGGCCAGAGAGAGAGAGAGAGAGAGAGAGAGAGAGAGAGAGAGAGATCTAATGGTACAAACCTCTGATGTGTTATACTGGGTAGGGCTACTGTCACATTAAAGACAAGTTGGTTAATAACAGTAACAACAGCAACAATAATTATGGTGATAATGATAAATCTCTTATTAGATAGTTCTTTCGTTTGAGCATAGAGTTTAGCAAAATAGGAAACCATGGCGATGTTTATGATTTTAAAGTCTGAGAACAATTAAAGTGCAATTCCACCTATGTTTTGTGTTTCAAAGAGGCAGTCTATTCCCTAACTCTCGAAATACAGTGGGTGTCTTTTTGGTACAGTTACTGCAAAAGGCAGCTGCTGTTGCAGCCATGATAAAGCCGTCTAATCATTCAGACAGGCACAGCTGAGTTAGTTCAGATGCATCTTGACGGTGTAATGACTGACCGGGACTCTGATCTTGACTGGCGAGCAAGACACTTGCTGAACCATCTGACCATCCGAGCATCGCTAGTCAGATGTATGTTGCTTCTCGACATGGAGATTCCAATTAGTCATCAGGGCTACTAGCCACTGATAGACATCCTCCATGATTTTATTTCTGATCCTCTGTTAAAGCTGTCTAAGCTAGTAATCATCACTCCTAGGGATGGGCATGATGAACCGAAAATGTGGTTCGGTTTGGGTTTCGTGAGGTGCCCCTTTGCGAACCGTGGGCCATCACAAATGTTTCGCTGCCTCGTGAGCTGGTTCAGTTCATGAGGTTCGTGAGGCAGTAGAATGCCCCCCGGTGTGCCAAAGACACCAAAGTCGCAGGGGTTCTCCAGCTAACTTTCCTACCTGCTCTCCATGATTGGTGAGGTTTGGATTTACAAGGTCCATGTTACGCCCCCCCCCCCCTCCCAGAAAGTGCCCCAAGAAAAGTATTGTCTGTTATTTCCTCAGAAAGCACTTTCCTAGGGGCTTTTTCTTTGGGGGGCCTTAACTTGGACCCTATAAATTCAATCCTCTCCAAACGTGGAGGGCAGGTAGAGGTGGGACAGCCAGAGATTCCCTGTGGGTGTGGTGTTTCTAGCTTGCACAGGATCCGTTCTATATACTCTTGAGACTGCGCCTGTCAAAATGGGTATTTTCACAGCCTCAGGTCTAGGAGGTTCAGGAATGCATAGAATGGATCACGTGCAAGCTAGAGACATTGCAGGGTACCTTCCGTGGATGCTCCTCTACCTGCCCTCCCAGCAGTGTTCCCTCTAGCTCACAGGGGTTTTTTTAGCCTCCGGGTCACACATCTTTGTGTGTCTTAGCTCAGGAAGGATGGCTCCAGAGCAAACTAATGTATGCAGTACCCACAGTGCTTGCCAGTAGCTCACAAAGTACAATTTTTGCTCACAAGACTCCACAGCTTAGAGGGAGCATTGCCTCGAAGTTGCTGCTTTGAAGTTTTATGAACTTTGGATTGACTGGGGACAGTCTGGGAATATATCCGCTCACTAACTGGTAATCACTACACTGTGTGGCATCGTGTTCCACAGATTGTCTACTGTGACAAAGAGAGTATTATGGCAGACAGTCAATGTAGCATAGTGGTGAGAGTGTTGGCCTGGACCTGGGGAGAGCTGAGTTCAAATCCTTCATCTGCCATTAAACCGACCGGGTATCCTTGGGTTAGTCACAATTCTTTCGATATAATCTATATCACGGGGTTGTTGGGAGAATAAAATGTAATGAAAAGAACCCCTTATGCTGTTCTGAGCTCCCAGAAGGAAGTGCAGGATAACAATGGGATGGATTGATCAAAGAAGACAAGTTCACTTTCTGGACACGATGCTGAGAGCCAGCATGGTGCAGTGGTTAAAGGCGGCAGTCTCTAATCTGGAGAACCCATCTGATTCTCCCACTCCTCCACAGTTCTCTCTCAGGACCCTCTCAGCCCCACCTACCTCACCAGGTGCCTGTTGTGGGGAGGTGAAGAGAATGTGACTGTAAGCTGCTCTGAGACTCCTTAGGGTAGAGAAAATGGGTGTAACAACCTTTTGTTCTTCGCAACTTCCTGCATGCCCCCCGCTATCTTTCCCCTATACTAACAGCCCTAAACTCTCTTTCACTTTTATCTGTAGAGAAAAACGTTCCAGCCTCTTGATCGTTCCAGTTGCCCTTTCCGGTACCTTTTACAAGTCTATATTATACCTTTGATATGGGGTCATCAGAACTACTGTATTTTGAAAGTGGAACACCTTAGATTTATACAATGACAATATAACTATTTCAGATACGTATATGATGTGGAAGTTATTTGGTCATTTGGGGATCCTCTTTGAATACATTAATTTATAGGGAGATATTTGTATGGAATGTTCACGTTTCCATGACCCCCCCCCCCTTTCGGATTTGTGGATTTGTCAGATTTCATCTTTGTTAGGGAAGTGGCCTAATTTATGGGGAAGTACTCTAATCCATAGGTGTAGACTACGGGGGGGGCTCGAGCCTCCCCCGAAATTTCCCGCGGGACTGAGCCCCCCCGGGAAAACGTAGCGCCTGCCGCCGTGCCTCCCGGGGCCCTTCCGAGGGCGGCAGCTGCTGCTGCCGGTGCCTCTCTCCCCTGCCCGCCTGGCCACTCTTCCATCCTTCCTTCTCCCTCCCTCTTTTCCCGGCGAAGGGAGAGGGAAGGTGTGTGTGGGGGGGGAGAGAGGCCCCGGCAGCAGTGGCTGGCGGGCCTCGGAAGGGCCTGGGGAGGTGTGGAGGTTTCCCGGCGGGGGGGACTAGAGCCCCCACCTCCCGGAATTTACAAAACTCTACGCCCCTGCTCTAATCATTTGTATAAGGCTAATAGTTTCTGTTGATACAGTACAACATACCAAGAGAAGTTGCCCTGACATAGATAGACCAGGCTAGCCCAATCTCATCTGTTCTCCAGAGCTAAGCCTGTGTCACAACCCTGGTATTCCTTGGAGGTCTCCCATCCAAATGCTAGCCAGGGCATTGAAAGTGCATTGAAAGTGGAATATTTGTGTGTGTGTGATTGCTGCCTTAAACTGAGTAGAGGGCCAACAATTTTAAAAAATGTATAAATAATGTGTAAAAATACATGTATTTTTACACATTAAGTTTTAATTGTTGGCCCTCTACTCAGTTTGGCTTACCTTTTTAGGTTCTTGACCCTAGTTTTCAGGGTTAGCTTTGTTTCCCTTTTTTGATAATCGTTATACCTCCAAGGAATACCAGGGTCATGACGTGGAGGCAGGCAATGATAAACCACCTCTGAACATCTCTTGCCTTGAGAACCCCATGAGGTCGCCATAAATCTGCTTTGACTTGATGCCAGTTTCCACCACCACTCTAATAATTTGTATGTGTCTAGTAGTTTCAGTTGATGCAGTACAACATAACAAGAAAATTTACCATGCCAAACTTTGTGCTCATTGAAGAATGTTAGCATGACTCTTCTACCTTGAAGCACCTAATTAGGTATTTAAGAGATTATAGCAGTATTTGTAGGCCACCTACATGGTGTGGAAAAAGTGCCGCAATTACATTTTTAACACCCCGATGCACTTAAATAAGTTGATCTACGTTCATTACCCCAGGAGGGTTCCATATTTTTCTTTAAAGAATAGATGAATCACATTAGAAGCTGTCTCTTGTTTTACATTTCCACAATCAGAACATCCCCCCCCCCCCCCCCCCGTTTTGTTCTGGATGAATGCCTCCACGGGAACTCTGAATGCTAGCCTGTTTTAAAAGAACACCTGTTCGTATTGTGTGTGTGTTTGCACGTGCTCAGTTGGAGGCATGATTCATATGAAATACGTGGCAGTGTTCAGTTAGTCACAGAACTGGAAGTGGGCAAGCGGCCATCTTGGAGAGCCCCAAGTCTTCCCCCACAGATAGCACAGATCAGCCCACCAGTCTGTGGCGGCCCCTCACTGGTGGAATGAGCTCCCGGATGACATCAGGACCCTGAGGGACCTTTAACAGTTCCGCAGGGCCTGTAAAACGGAGCTCTTCTGCCAGGCTTTCGAGTAGAGGCCACCTCAATATGATGGTCCTGGCCCCGTTACCAAAAGCACCACCATCTGGATTTAACAGCTAGGCAGGAGCCTGGAGGCACCATTCAAGTGACAGCAGAAGATCACCATCTTTTAAGATAAGTTACATCATGGGTCATTTCGTAGAAAAAGAGGTGCAGGAGCTCATTAGCATAACTCATTTGCATATGCCACACCCCCTAACATACCAGAGGTGTGTCAGAAGGCAACGCCCACCCCTCAGGCTCCACTCCACAGGTGAGTGAAACTCACCTGCTCTTCCTCCATTCCCTTCCCCATCCAATACTTTGTGCAATAGAAATAAGCGTAAAGAACACACCCTCATTCTCTTCCTGCTCCCTTGAAACCACCAGGTTTCAAGTAGACTTGAGATACCCAGGACATGTGCACCACCCATCCCTTCCCCTCCCCACAACAAGACACCCTGTGAGGTAGGTGGGGCTGAGAGAGGTCTTTTGAGAACTGCTCATGAGAGAACAGCTCTGAGAGAACTTGTGACTGGCCCAAGGTCACACTAGCAGCTGCATGTGGAGGAGTGGGGAATCAAACCCGGTTCTCCCAGATTACAGTCCAATTCCTGACCGCTACACCAAACTGATGGGGTGGAAGCTGCTGAAGGGTTAGTGAAATTTCTCCAGTACTTATGTGCCATGTGCCCAGATAAAAAATGGTATACTTAGAAAATAATTTATATGCCACCTTGAGCAAGTCTCTGGAAAAGCAGAACACAGTCATAAAAGGAGCAACGATAAAATTATCAATATTAAAACAAAACATTAAAAATAATAAAGACCCTAGCAGGGCTTTCCTCGGGGCGCTGTGCCTCTGCACTGGTAGGGGAAGCCGAGGAGGGGGCGGGGCTTGGTCATGTGCCCGCCCCCTGGGCTCCTCACTCCCAGAGCAGTGCTCCTGTGCGCTCCCGCTCCAACGGACCCCTGAATTACATATCGTAGAGTTATGGTTTTATTTTTAAATTCATAATGATGTGTTTTAATGTTGGAGTTTTAATGTACATTTGTACGTGTTGTTAGCCGCCCTGAGCCCGCCAAATGGCAAGGAGGGCGGGATATAAATTTAAATATAAAATGAAATAAATAAATAAACTTCTTCACACTGGGGTTAGGTTGTGTAGTATCCTCTGAGGCATGGCAGGTAGAGGTGAGGTTCCCATATCCTGCTAGCGAGTTTTCCTACACCTAGAAAACCGAGTACTTTCCAGGTATTTGCACTTTGAATCCACAGTTTTGCCTAACTGGACAGCCATCTCTTGCAATGATCATGATTAGGTCATCTGAACGTCCATCTCACTGTGTTCCCGCCCCCCCCCCCCATACTTCCGTCGTTGTGCGCATGAGCAACCCCGTGCTGAATAAATTCAATGTATAAACATTCAAGCGCTCAGTGTATAGACTCCAGCACTCAGTTGTACGTCACCAGTTAATTTTGTTTGCTGTTAAGGGGGGGGGGGGGATCTGCAAGAACAAGGGAGTACAATGAGTTCCAGTGGGATTGGTGATTCGGCCACATGCATATGCACATGCGCAAAGCCATTTTTTTTAAAAAGCTGCGTTGCCCAAGCGGCATCACAGCTATTTGGATAGTGCCCAGACTCTCATCCTACGATGCAAGTGGTTCAGGGAAGGATGCGTGGTCATCCCAACCCAAACAAAAATAATCCTGGTCAAACCTACAGTGGGAACAAATCGGGATAAGCTTGCCGTGTGACCACAGGCTTTGTCTGGAAATATATATTTTTTTTGCCTGATTGCCCAGAGTAGCTTAACTTGTCATAACTAAGCAGTACTTACATAAGAGACCACCAAGGAAGACTGGGGGGTGTTACACAGAAGCAGGCAATGGCGAACCAGTTTGGTGTCGTGGTTAAGTGCGCGGACTCTAATCTGGGAGGACCGGGTTTGATTCCCCACTCCTCCACTTGCACCCAGCTGGATGACCTTGGGCAAGCCATAGCTCTGTACCAGCTGTTCCCTCAAGGACAGCTTGGGAAAGAGCTCTCTCAGCCCCACCTACCTCACAGGGTGTCTGTTGTGGGGAGGGGAAGGGAAAAGGAGTTTGTAAGCCGCTCTGAGACTCCAAGTGAGTGTAGGGCGGGGTATAAATCCAATCTCTTCTTCTTCTTCTTCTTCTTCTTACTCCTCTCTTGACCTGACCTTGATAGCCCAGGCTAGCTTGATCTCATCAGATTTTGGAAGCTAAGAAGAGTCAGTCCTGGCCAGTATTTGGATGAGAGACCCCCAAGGAATATCAGGGCTGCTACACATAGCAAACCACCTCTGAGCATCTCTTGCCTTGAAAACCCTCTGGGGTCACCTTAAGTCAGCTGGAACCTGATGGTAAAAATAATACTAATAATACTGACCTTCTGGCTCTTCCCCCCCCCCTCCCCAGGGAGCGAGCTCTGAACACATCACAGCCTGGGATGCTGCAGCTTACAGTGGGAAACCTAAAACCGGAAGAAACCTACACCTTCCGAGTGGTGGCTTACAATGAATGGGGACCAGGAGAAAGCTCACAGCCTGTCAAAGTGGCAACACAACCTGAATGTAAGTATATTATTTTTTGGGAGTGTGCTTAAAAGAAATAGCTCAACAACAGAACGGTGTTTCAAAGCGATGCTCATGCTTCACCTTGCATGCCTTTTGAACTTTCTAAAGCGATATTTCATCAGGAGACAGGTGTCAGAAGTTTCTGTTTAACGTTCCCCCCCCCCCCCCCCCGCAATTCCACACCCACGTTCTGGGACCGCTGTAGCAAATTCGACATCAGGCTCCTGGCTCTGTCAGCTAGAAGAGAATCCATATGTTGATCCCATTTGCATTTTGTGAGCGTTCGCAGTCCTGGAAGAACATGGATTTTCTTCTTCGTGGTTTAAACCTTTTATTTAATTCAGGCGGCACGAGACCAGAAGGAAAAACTGGGTTTGTAAAACACCCGTGGGCAGATGGTGTGGAGGAGCTCTGAAACGTACTGAGTTCGTAGGCCAGCTTTCATTATGTCTGGAAATGTTGGAACAGAACTAAGCAGTTAAATGTGCTGATATTTGGTGCCATTATTACCCAGTGTCAGAGTATGTAGTAATTTACAAAGTATTGTAACAAAAGACTGGTCCTCGTGTGTCTATCGATTTTTGTCTCTGTTTTAAAAGCTCATCGGTATTGCCCTGAAGCTTTCTCTAATGGTCATATGCAGGGCTTTTTTTGGTAGAAAAAGTCCGGCAGGAACTCATTAGCATAATAGGCCACACCCAACAGCAGAAACTCATTCGCATATTAGGCCACACCCCTGACAGCGCAACTCCCTCTCAGGATCGGCTTCCCCAGGTGCCCCGCAGCTTGTGGGGCGCATGGGGAACCCAAGGGAAGGAAGGCAGTTTTTGGATCGGCTTCCCCAGGCACCCCGCAGCTGCAGGGCACCTGGGGAACCCGAGCTGGGGGAGGCTGTAGGCGTGGCCAACTTGGAAACCAGCCGGAACTCCATTCCTGTGCGTTCCTGCCCCAAAATAGCCCTGGATATGGCTATGTCGTTTGTCCCCCATCCCCCCCCGGATATTGTGCTATCATTGCACTGTGGCAATCATTCACAACTGCAATTTTTCCATATGGACAACACAGTTGCAAACCACTGCTGGAATGCAATAACAATGCAGTATTGTGGATGCAATGGAGGAAGCCAATCTGGGTATGCATAACCTCAGCTTGTGGGTTCCATGGGGCAGGATTTGGAATGAACCTTGCAATCATTCAGAGAGAATAAAACATTTTTTGGGGGGGTAACTTTTCAATTAACAGCATGTAACAAAAACACAGGGGGGTGCGGTGGCTCAGAGGTTAAGACGCTGAGCTGCAGACTGGAAGGTCGGTAGTTAGGCAGTTCAAGACCCTAGTGCCGCATGCCGGAGTGAGCTCCCATCTCTGACCCCAGCTCCTGCCAACCTAGCACTTCGAAAGCAAGAAATTGCAAGTAGATAAATAGGCATCGCTTCAGTGGGAAGGTAACTGTGTTCCGTGCACCTCGGCATTTAGTTATGCCAGCCACATGACCACGGATAAGTCTTCGGACAGCGCTGGCTCTTCGGCTTGAAAACAGAGATGGGCACTACCCCCTAGAGTTGTATTCAACTGGCTTTTGAGCAAGGGAAAACTTTACCTTTACTAACAAAAATACAGAATTTAGAAACACAACAGAACAGGAATCTTTTGAAGTCCAAGCCATTAACTCCTCCCTCCTTCACAGCTTGTCACCCCAAAAGTTCATCCTTTTCCTTTTGTTGGTGGGTCAAGAAGTCTCCAGCTGAACACCCTGTGCTCCAGCTTCCAAAATGAGAGTCCCAGTTGAACTCCCCACTAGATGGCATAGCCCTGAAACAATAATTCTAAAATGTACCATTTAGAACAGAAGTCTCTCTCCATTACCAGTGTCCATCCATAAATCATAATTACCTTAAACAAGAAGATGATACTGGATTTATACCCCGCCCTTCACTACCCAAAGGAATCTCAGAGCGGCTTACAATCTCCTTTCCCTTCCCCTCCCCTCCCCACAACAGACACCCTGGGAGGTAGGTGGGGCTGAGAGAGCTCTTGAGAGAACTGCCCTTGAGAGAACAGCTCTGAGAGAACTGTGACTGAACCAAGGTCACACCAACAGCTGCATGTGGAGGAGTGGGGAATCAAACCCGGTTCTCCCAGCTTAGAGTCCATGTTCTTAACCACTGCACCAAACTGGCTCTTAACACCAAACAGCCTATGGTTAAGGTTCAAGCTCCCTAGCAGGGCAGTCTGACTTCCAGTTTGGTGTAGTGGTTAAGTGCGCGGACTCTAATCTGGGAGAACCGGGTTTGATTCCCCACTCCTCCACTTGCACCTGGCTGGATGACCTTGGGCAAGCCATAGCTCTGTACCAGCTGTTCCCTCAAGGACAGCTTGGGAAAGAGCTCTCTCAGCCCCACCTACCTCATAGGGTGTCTGTTGTGGGGAGGGGAAGGGAAAAGGAGTTTGTAAACCGCTCTGAGACTCCCTTGGGGAGTGGAGGGCGGGGTATAAATCCAATCTCTTCTTCTTCTCTCTTCTTCCCTCTTGAGCTTTCCACAAGTTCTGCACCATTCTGCCTCTAGAGGCTCCATCCCTTTGTGGCCCATTCCATTTGCAGCTAGGGGGCTACACATACATTCATTTTTGCATGCAGATTGGATCACCACTGAAAGTTTCAGTGTGCCATGATCTCTGCAGGGATGGACCCCAGAGCAAGTGTCTTATCTGAGGAAGAACTGGAGAGTCTGGGAAGTGACTCTACCTCCACTAGAAGATATGGAGCTCCAAGAGAACTCAAATGCTACCAGAGGCCCTGAGCTCCTAGATCTACCCATCCCTTGACCATGCAGGGCCTAGACTCTCCCCTGAACACACAAAATCATCCAGTGTTCCCTCTAAGGTGAGTTAGTGTGAGCTAGCTCACAGTTTTTTTAGCCTCCGGCTCTCACAGTTTTTTTTTTTGTCTTCGCTCAGGAAGGATGGCTCCAGAGCAAACTAATTTATGCAGCAGCCAAACCGCTCACTCACAACTTTAATGTCAGTAACTCACAGAGTAGAACTTTGGCTCACAAGACTCCACAGTTTAGAGGGAACATTTATGGTCACTGGCCTTTGAGGACCTAGCCCTGTGCAGGAGATGTGGTTATAATCCATCCATCTGCCATCATGCAAGGCTGCTGCTATTGCTCTTATCAAAATGATAGCCCATCCCTAAGTTCATGCAGGATGAGGTCCCATAAATAGCATAGAGAAGAGGTGGGGCTTCTTCCCTCTGGGACTACTTAATCCTTGATTGTGGCTGAGAACCTGCTGGTTCAATTGCTTCATACTGATCAGGTCCTGCGGAACAAGTGTTTGTTAGGTTTCCTCAGCCAGGGGTCTTGGAAGGAAGATCACCTTGTTGCTGTCCTGTGATAAGTCTGATTGTTGCAGGTAGGTCCTGCTTTTTGTTTCTGAGGAGTCCTTCTCCCAGAGTCCTGCCCATGGAGAATTGGGCATGGAGTGAGTTAACAGATTGCTTCATTGTAATGAAACCATCTAATGTGCATGTGTGGTTAAATGCACTAGGATTGTGTGTGTCCATTTGGAATGTGTGGGAAGGTTGGGGAACTCCTGTGCCCACCTCTGAATATCCCATGCTGAGAGCAAAAAAGAAAAGGAGAAGTGTTTTTCTCAATATTTCACACACACAAAAATCAATAGACAAGCCCATCGGTGCTGTATCATAATCTTAACTATCATCGTTAAAAAAATAACAGTGTCATGATCCTTGCAAATAATATGTTTGAAAATCAAACTCATCTCCCTCTCAGTGTCCATCCTCTCCCGTCAAGCTTTTCCAAAGACTCAGGTAGATGATTTGTTTGCAACTTCAAATGAGCAGTGTTTCAAGTCTGAATCTGTGTTCATTGTCCCATGATGAGCTGGTGGGTAAGAGCTGTCGGCACACGCTCAGAACTGGATTGCTGGTTATGGTGGGAACCATCATTTTCTCAGCCTTCCTGATCAGTGGGGGTGGGACAAGACAACTACAATTTGTGTCGACCATGGCAGAAAGTAGAGTTGCTGACTGGGTTCAGAAATACCCTGGGTATTTGAGATTGAAGTTTGGGAAAGCATGGTTTAGAAAGGGGAGGGAACTCGGTAGGGTATAATGTCATGCAAGCCACCTTTCAAAGGAGCCATTTTCTCCAGGAGAAGTGGAATATGTTTTAAATAAATTATTTATATAGTCTGGAGTGCAGTTGTAATTTCAGGTGACCTCCAGCCCCCACCTGGGGGTTGCCAGCTCTAATGGAAAGTCATGTTGGAAATGAGCGAGGACCAGTGTTTCCCTCTAAACTGAGTTAGTGTGAGTTGACTCACAGTTTTTTAGCCTCCGACTCACACATTTTTTTCTCATAGCTCAGGACAGATGGCTCCAGAGCAAACTAATTCTTGCAGCAGCCAAATCGCTCACTCACAACTTAAATGCCAGTCGCTCACAGAGTAGAATTTTTGCTCACAAGACTCCACTGCTTAGAGGGAGCATTGGTGAGGACCATAATTTGCAAGTATATATAGGACCCAGTTAGTGCCTGCTTCAAAGAGGCAATGCCCTTTTCTTGGGAGGGGTGGGTTTACAGGAAGGAGGTTGCCATTTCTTTAAGTAAAATAATACATAAATTTGTGTGTAATCTGTAAGGCACACATCTGGACAGTCTTGGAGTGTCCTATAGACATATTAGTAAAAGTGTGAGTTGTTTGAAGCTGAGCATGGGGTATCTCCCCACTGTTTGTTAAAAAAAAAAATACCCTGCTACCTTTTTGGCAGAAGCTTCCATGTGGAACCTGGACAGAAGTGGTGAACCCTGGTCTGATGTATTGTCTCACACCAAGAGTTGCCGGCTCTGGATTGGGAAATAGCTGGAGATTTAGGGGGTGGGAGGGCAGGGTCGGGGGACTGACTTCAGTGGGGTATAATGCTATACAGTCCACCTTCCCAAGCAGCCCTCCCTCCCCCCCACACATAGTGAACTCATCCCTAGCATCTTCAATTCAGTTGCAATTCCAGAGGATCTCCAGCCACCACCTGAAAGCTGGCAGCCTACCCACACCCGATCAGTCAAATGTACTGATAATGGGGGAGAGCAGGAAAGGGATTCTTGTTCTGAGAAAGCTTTTTAGCATTTTCCGGGGTGCCCTGACCTGGATAGCCCAGGCTAGCCCAATCTTGTCATATCTCAAAAGCTAAGTAAGATTGGCCCTGGCTAGTATTCGGAAGGGTGACCTCCAAGGAATACCAGAGTCATGAGGCAGAGACAGGTGTCAAGGCACCTCCGAAAGATCTCTTGTAAAAATAAGTCTAGCTCGCCACCTAGTGGTGCATAATTCTAAAAGAGCTAGAACTTCTGGCTTGCCAAGCAATCTTAGGAACTCCTGGCTGTTCTACACACAATACCATATGATAATTATTACTTTCCAGGGAAGGAAGAAGGAGATTATCTCCAATGCTTTCCAAGTGCCAAGCTGTGTTTCCTAGTTACTTATTATTTTAGGACTCAAGGTCTCAAGTCTACCATTTTCTCCACTTTCTTTTTGCTCCCCCCCGCCTTTCCACTTTGCCTCACAACACAATTATTTTTTTTCTTTCTCTATCAAACACACTTAATTCTCTGTAAGATTTAGGCAGATTGGCCTTTACTCTTTCCTGGAATGTGCCATAATCAATGTTGATTTCAAAGAGAATGTCAAGATCTCTGTATTATGTGAGAAATATCAAAAGTCTAATGCATGCAATCTAAGACAACTGAGGAATACAAAAAAAACAGAGAAGGGCATCCAAGAGGCAGGCTTGTCACTCACTCTCTGCAAAAGGGAATACATTTTATCCATCTGTAATTAGTTTAAGGGATCAGCAAATGTTCCAGCTTTTCAAGTGATTATTTTTGAATATAAGGTCTGATTGGATTTATGTAAATGGTGGTACACGTGTGTGTGTGTATCCTTATTATATAGTTGAGTGTTGGGGTGACTCTTTCCTCAAAGTTTCACATGCTCCCACAGCCTTTGGCTCCCTGACCTGTCACCCAAGCTGTCCCTATCCACTGGCTGCATTGCCTGAGTCTTGCCTCCCAGTCGGAACACAGAGGTCATTTGCATATGCGGCCTGATTGGCCTTTCCCTCTAACATTCTAAACAGTTCGCTGTTGCTGTTCATTATGTGAGTCCTGAGGTAAACTACATATCCCTTAAACAGTCATTGGAGTCAGCCCTGTAGCTAGGGATATTTTTGGGAGGGGGTCACCAGCTAATTAAATCAAAGTTAATTAGTGAAACTCCTTAGAAGATAGCCTTCTTCTAAGGCAGCCCTGCACCCCCACCAAACTACACGGTAATCCCCAGCAGCCACAGCTTCCTCTCTCCCCCAGGGCACTGCATACCTGCTCAAGGTGTGAAGCTAGGCAGGGAGAAGCAGACAGTGGGCAGCAGCAGCATCCAGGAGGGGGATTGGGAGGGAAGTGGGGAGAAAGAGATCTGACAGTGGGAGTGGGAAGAGGCAGCAGGACACTCTCCCCAGCCCACTCACTCGGGCTAGCCCAGCAAGCCCATGTGCCCACCCACCGCACCACAGAGCAAGCCAGGCATTTCCTGCTGCTGGAACTGCTGCCACCTCCGCTCTTCTGGATGTCGCTGGCTGGGAGTGGAGCGAGGCCGGTGGGGAAGCAGCCAAGGTGCTCAGTTGTCCGGCAGCCAGGTCAGATGCAGCACGGCACAGGCAGCAAGTTGAGGTACTTTGGTGCTAGCCTGGGAGGGAGGGGCCCAGAAAAAATATTAGGGGGCCTGGCCCTTTGGGCTCCATGTTAGCTATGGCCATGACTGGAGTTGCCAATCTCCCTGTGGGGCCTGGAGCTCTCCCAGAAATCACCATGTTCTCCCACCACAGCACATCATTTCCCCTACAGAAAATTTCCCAGCTATTACAACTGATCTCCAGATGACCAAGATCAGTTCTCCTGGAGACAATGGCGGCTTTGGGCAGTGGACTCTAAGGCACTATACCCTGCTGAAGGTCCCTCCGCACCCCAAACCCTGCCCTCCCCAGGCTCTACCCCATAAATCTACAGGTATTTCCCAACCCAGAGTTGGCAACCTTGTAACTGGCTATGGAACCACCCTTAGAACACAGAAGAGGAGGAGGTGTTTTCTACTTTAGCTACCACTGCGTAAATCCATATCAACATAAGTCAGGGGTGGAGGGAACCATGCCTGTTACCATGAGGCTGTCCCCCCATACTACCCACTTGGGGCAGCAAAATGACTTGAGACAGCCCTACCTTATAGCTAAGCAGAAGGAAATAAACATGGCTTGCCTCCCTCTATTTTCTCCTTCCCTCTGCCGCCCCACCAGCCACAGCCAGGACACTCAACGGAAGCTTCCTTCTAGAGCCTGTTGTATTTCTTCCCACAACTGGCCTTACTTTTATGTGTGTACATACATATATATATTTATCTAATTAAATCTTGTTACACTTTTTTTGCTAACTCTTGTCCCCATTCCCACAAGCTCTTTTTTCTGTCAAGTTACAGCTGACTTGTAGTGACCCCGTGGGGTTTTCAAGGCTAGATACATTCAAAGGGGGCTTGCCATTTCCTGCCTCCGCATCAAAACCCCGGTATTCCCTGTTGGTCTCCCTTCCAGTTACTGACCCAGGCCAACCCTGGTTAGCTTCCAAGATCTGCTAAAATCAGGCTAGCCTGGGCTATCCAAGTCAGGGCTCTTACACTGTATAATTTCTCTACTGTATTATCAGGATATAAAACTCACTGCTCTTTAAGATTGTCTGGTTTTGTTCCTTCTCCTTTCCCCCCACTGTATGTATAGGCTTTTCTCCCCTGAGTTATTATTCTGGCTCTTTCAAGCTGCTGCTAGAGATTCTCTAGAGGTAATAAACAGACACTGAGTTCTACATTAGAGAACTGAGCAAGCAGATTTGTACTGCTGCATGGAAGTCATTCATTTGGCTGAGGAACTGAGAATTATGATATAGACAGCTTCAAGAGGGGATTAGATAAACATACAGAGCAGAGGTCCATCAGTGGCTATTAGCTGCAAGGTATAGATGGAACACTCTGTCTGGGGCAAGTGATGCTCTGTATTCTTGGGTGCCTGGGGGGCAACAGTGGGAGGGCTTCTGGAGTTCCGGCCCTGCTGGTGGACCTCCTGATGGCACCTGGGTTTTGGCCGCTGTGTGATACGGAGTGTTGAACTATATGGGCCATTGGCCTGATCTAACACGGCTTCTCTTAGATTCTTATGGTTCACCCATCCCAGTAGGCCCCATTCTATCAAGCGTTAGCGTGACCAAGGAACAGAACCTAAGCTGGGACTATACAAACTAGGGCTAGTGCTTCTTTTCAGTGGCTAGGACACCAGGGACATGACGGATGAGAACCCATCATAACGGTGTCTCCCAGCACATTCCTCCACTTCCTCCTTTAGTGAAAGGTTGGCAGTTATCCCTGGGCAAGGAGGATTAAACTGCGGTACTTGGGGATGCCACTGTGATAAGGCACCTTGCCCTTTCGCTAGGCGATCGGTAGTGCAGTTCTAAATAGAGTTAAAGCCTTGAAGTCAAAGGGCTCAGGCCTCTGCTTGTTGTGATGACAGGCACTTTGTCAGTGTTTGGAGGAACAGTGTGTCACGTCGATGTGAAAACTTGCATTAGCTGATGTAAGACTACCAGGAAGAGGTGTCGATTGCACCCCCAAGTTATTTGCATCCTGAACCAGTTGGCCCAGGCTAGCCTGATGGTGTCAGATCTCAGAAGCTAAGCTGGGTTGGCCCTGGTGAGTATTTGGATGGGAGACCACCAAGGAATTCCAGGGTTGTGATGTGGAGGCAGGCAGTGGCAAACCACCTGTGCGCGTCTCTTGCCTTGAAAACCCCATGGGGTCCCCATAAGTTGGCCTTGCCTTGATGGCACTTTACACACACAAGACACAATTTTATCTGCATTATAATATCTGACATCCTGTGAACTTTCCCCTTTTTATTAGTTGTTGTAGATCTTCCGGGCTGTACAGCCATGGTCTGGGCATTGTAGTAGCCTTCAACAACCTATTTTCCCTTTTTGTCATCCTAATAGGATGATGTCACTTTACATTTGCCGTTTAGTCCTCCCATGCCGGGTTTTGAAGGATTTTAGAAATAACTAATTACACTTTGCTATACAGGCCTTTGAGGTAGGCCTTATCATTCCGTCTACTTACTGGAAGCGCAGACACCCAGCTGGGATGCCTCTTCCCCTGCTCCTGGGCATCTGAAAGAAGAGCAAGATAAACACAATCGAGGGATGAGATTCAGGCTCCAATCCTGACACCCTTCATTTGCGTGATTAATTCTGCAACAGATGAAGGACTCAAAAGGCGGAACCGCTCCTGAGCCTGTACTGTGGTGCAAAGCTACAACTACCATTCCCTCTAAGGAGAAACATCTGTGTTCAGAATGAATGCAGATTTTTTTAGTGGTTTTTTTTTTTGGTAATTAACATTTTATTAAATTTTGAAGGTTAACAGATAATATAAATAGCCTAGTTAGCATCACGACAGCAAATACAGAACATGTGATACAAAATAGCATCAAGTGAAGAAAGTACTGAGGAAACAGTATGGTTGTTGGATGAACGAGCAATCAACCGTATAGGGAAACAATGTTAAAGCAGTGTAAGGAAGTCCAACATTAACTTATTATTATATTTCTTTCTAAATCTCAAGAGCAGTATAATGTGTGTGTTCATGTTTAAAATGGAGTCAAGCTGTAGACCATGGCCAGACAGAACAGTAGGGAAGTTTGGATATGGGTATCAGGTATAGTGGGACCACAGTGGCTCAGAGGTTAAGATGCCGAGCTGCGGACTGGAAGGCCGGTGGTTCGGCAGTTCAAGACCCGAGTGCTGCATGATGGAG
This sequence comes from Lepidodactylus listeri, assembly GCA_029233225.1. Classification (NCBI taxonomy): domain Eukaryota; kingdom Metazoa; phylum Chordata; class Lepidosauria; order Squamata; family Gekkonidae; genus Lepidodactylus; species Lepidodactylus listeri. The sequence continues at coordinate 18,027,916 of JARCFY010000004.1, forward strand.
TGAGCTCCCGTCTCTGGCCCCAGCTCCTCCCAACTGAGCAGTTCGAAAGCAAGAAATTGCAAGTAGATAAATAGGTACCACTTTGATGGGAAGGTAAAAGCGTTCAGTGCGCCTTGGTGTTTAGTCCTATCGGCCACATGACCACGGAGAAGTCTTTGGACAGCGCTGGCTCTTCAGCTTGGAAACAGAAATGAGCACCGCCCCCTAGAGTCAGACTCCACTGGCTTCCAAGCAGGGGAAACCTTTAAACCTTTTTATCAGGTATAGAGTAATCTAAGGCATATCGGGTTATGGGGCTGAATGTCATCTGTGGTGACATAATCAATTAACGGGAACCATTTCTCCATGGCCCGTTTTGTGGGGAGGGCAGGATATAAGGGCAACCAAAAATTAATTAATTAATTAATTGAATGAATCAAGATTGTTTAGGAAATATTTCTGATTGTAAGTGATGGGTAATCTTCTCCATGACGAAGTGGTCCCAAACTTTTGTGTTCCAACTGGCTCTCGTAGGGGCTAAATGTGATTTCCATCGTGAGGCGATAGAGTTCTTTGCAGCAAGAAGAAGGCTCAATATTAAATCACATCTGTTATTTAGGTAATTTTGAGGAAAACCAAGACAGTTATGACAACAGGAAATACTAAGAAACCGGGGTGGAGGTAGGGGGCTGTCCATGGATTTTTGCCTAGAATACATGTCAAAGTATATTTGGAGGATTGTCCTTAGGCCAATCAACTGAGGGATTTAATAGGATATTGGACCCGCCCCTTGAGAACAGGCCCACCATGATGGCTAACTTGAACTTCATGTTCTGTCACAGTCCTGGGGAAGCAACCACCACAAGGGGGGAGGCTTTGATCTCCATCCCCTGTTTGTAAAATCCCAGGGGTGTTGGCTTGTCCACTGTGAGAAACAGAGTGCTGGATTAGATGGCCTGTTGGTCTGATCCAGCAAGACTGTACTTATTAATCAGGCCACATCAGTTTTGATAAGGGTTGTGAAATTTCTTGGTGATTTCACAGCCCTGTTTTTCTCTGCTTTAATGTCCCAAGTTGTTGTTGTTTTAAATAAACAAAAACTTCACTATATCCTTAAATTAACTACTGGGGTTACAAGAAACCGGGGTGGAGATAACCCCAGTGGGGGCAAGGGATTCCCTGCCTCATGTCCTGTTGCCCACCATCAATGGAGAAGTTGGTTATATACCCTGTCCTTCACCACCTGAAGGAGTCTTGGAACAGCTTACAATAACCTTCTCTTCCTCTCCCCACAGCAGACACCCTGCGAGGGAGGTGGAGCTGAGAGACATCTGAGAGAGCTGTGACTGACCCAAGGTCACCCAGCTGGCTTTATGTGGAGGAGTGGGGAATCAAACCCGGTTCCCCAGATTAGAGACCACCGCTCTTAACACTACATCAAAACAAGGCCCTTACAGAAATTTCTGACCATAGCGGTCCTAGCAATTCCTAGAGCTACACAGAATGGACAAAGAGTAGCTCTAGGAATTGCCAGAAACTCTATGGTAGGCAGTGTTCCCTCTAAGCTGAGTTAATGTGAGCTAGCTCAGTTTTTTAGCCTCTGGCTCACACATTTTTGTCTAAGCTCAGGAAGGATGGTTCCAGAGCAAACTGATGTATGCAGCAGCCAAATCCCTCGCTCGCAACTTTAATGCCAGCAGCTCACAAAGTGGAATTTTCGCTCATAAGACTCCACAGCTTAGAGGGAGCATTGATGGTAAGTACTTCTGGTTTTGCCATCGAGTTTCCAGCAACAGAGCTACCCTTTGTTATATCGGGGTAGCTCTAGGAATTGCCAGGAATTCTATGATAAGAACCACCAGTTAGTAGAGAAGGCCTTATTCTTCTATAATTTTTTCTCTTGGGATGTCGGCCCCCACTACCCTCCTGCCAGTTAGCGGGCACTGTGTCTCAACCTTGTTAGTGCTAGATACGCTTCCAGCTCAATACTCATGGGGATAGCCTTGTTTAGGAGCCACTCTGTGCTTGGTGCTCTCTGCATATCTGTAGTTGGTCACTGTAGAACTAGAATCTGCAGGAATCTGTTCTGTCCCGGATGATCCCATAGCCTCGTTAGTGTTGTCTAGTCACAGCAGGGAGGCGGGATCCACCAAAATGCCATTCTAGTCAAGAGACGATAACACAATGTGGTGCTTCCAGGGAGCTCTGGCATCTCTTTGTTTTATTTTCCCTCCAATAAACTTAATTAATTTTTAAATATTCATAACACAAACAAAACAGAGAATAGTACAGCATAACTGAAATCTTAACATAATCAAGGTATGTATTACATAACATTTCTTCCTATAACCTCTAAAGTTGACTAATTATTCATAGAATATTTATCTAAAAATACAACAAGTTTTCATAAAAAGGATTTTTTGGGAACAATCTTACATTCTGTCAGATAACTTATGACAGGAAATCAAGTCTCTTGGAACAATTTCTGACTTTTCACAGCGTCTTTAACTCCAGATATTCCAGTAATTCAGCTGTAAACAAAGTGTTCCCAGAGTTTATTTTGCCAGCAATATAAAGAGGGAACTTGGAATCTCTTATTTTAGAACCAAGCTTCTTAGAATATATGCATTTTTAAAAGTAGATGAAATGATGTGTGAAGGAGAAAACAACCTGAAGCACTCCCTCCCATAATACATGAAGAAAGGATTTATTTTAGATAAGCAAAAAGGCAAGATAATCCACTTGTCCCACTTCAGCAGGCCTTTTGCAGCCACCTGCTGATAAAAGGGCAAAGTATTGCATTTATATTCCAGTCACTTGCAAGTTTGGGGTGAGCCAGTGTGGTGTAGTGGATAGGAGCGTGAACTCTAATTTGGGAGAACCAGGTTTGATTCCCCACTCCTCCACTTGGACCTGCTGGATGACCTTGGGCAAGCCATAGCTCTGTACCAGGTGTTCTCTCAAGGACAGTTGTCTCAGAGCTCTCTCGGCCCCACCTACCTCACAGCGTGTCAGTTGTGGGGAGGGGAAGGGAAAGGAGATTGTAAGCCATTCTGAGACTTCAAGTGAAGGGCGGGATATAAATCCAATCTCCTCTTCTTCAGTCATACATTCTTTCAGAGCTGTTCTCTCAAGGTCAGTTCTCAAGAGAGCTCCTCCTACCTCACAGGGTGTGGGGAGGGGAAGGGAAAGGCGATTGTAAGCTGCTCTGAGACTCCTTTGGGTAGTGAAGGCTGGGGTATAAATCTAGTCTCCTCCTCCTCCCCCTCCTTTTGTTTTCACTTCACTTATCCCCTTTGCTGATGTTTCAAATTTCTTTGTTTTTACATCAGTTTATACCTCCTCTTCGTTACGTACCGATGCATCAGAAAAAAAAAATTTAATTAAAAAAATAAATACCAGAAATAAGGCAGCGGAAAACTGCGGCAGTAATGAGTCTCAGGTTGAATTTGTAGGGCGAAGCAAAATTGCAATGGGGACTTCAGTACAGAAACAGCTGGGATGAGAAATTGAGGCCTAATGCAAGCCCAGCCCTCAGCAGCGATAGAGGTCAGAACGTATCCTATCAGGGTGGAGCAGGTGGAAGAACAGCTACAACTATTCTTTGGTACTGTTTGGGGACAGATGACAACCAACCTAGCCTAAAGAGTTCCAATAACGCTGGGTGCACCAAAATGGTGACTTCCCTTTCCTTGACTTTTTAAAAAAAGGTTTCTTAGATTTTTGAGAGGTTGTTAACGGATGAACCCCCTAAAGGTAAAAGAACAATGCAAGATGTTTAAATTGATGTGCAGCCCTTCTTTGGTAGATAGGCACAAGGTTAGTGGAGTTGTTGTTACAACCCCATCTGTCATTTTTATGACACGAAACATCTGTCTTGTTTCCCCAGGACATATGCAATGCATTTATTTATGGGTTTTTTTGGTCAAGGACAACAATCTCCTAACCTTTACTGGTTTGGCAGCCTGGTCCTTTACATCTTCTTTTTAGAAATGGTTAAATTTAATGCTGCCAGAAGTCCCTGGGGAAACTGAGATTTGGGGAAGTGATGTTGCAGAGGGAAGGGAGAACCATGTGTTTCTTAGTCAGACCTACTTAACCTAGGCTGGGAGTGTTGGTCTCTTCCGTCTCGAGAAGAATTGGGTAGCATCTATTTGCATTATTGATTTATAGTCCACCTTTCTCACTTGGACTCAAGGCGGATTACACCGAGTGAGTTGATACAATCAACATGATGGGGCATTCAGTGAACAATAAAATAGGATTCAGGTTATGGAATCAACCAGAAATCTTCTTCACCCAAAGAGTGATTAATACGTGGAATTCACTGCCAACTTAGGTGGTGGTGGCTACAAGCATGGACGGCTTCAAGAGGAAACTGGATAAACATATGAAGCAGGGGTCCATCAGTGGCTATTAGCCACAAGGTATAGACAGGAACTCTCGGTCTGGGGCAAGTGATGCTCTGTATTCTTGGTGCTTGGGGAGGGGGGCAACAGTGGGAGAGCTTCTAGTGTCCTGGCCCTACTGGTGGACCTCCTGAGGGCACCTGGTATTGTTGGCCATTATGTGCCAGAGTATTGGACTGGATGGCCATTGGCCTGATCTAACATTGGCTTCTCTTATGTTCTTAAATCTAAGAGAGCAACATTGAAGCAAAGCGTAAGCGTTAGCATGACACATTAAAGGATGCAAGATTACCTAGTCGGATCTAACTTGGTGGTGGAAAGTACTGGCAAGTCACAGCTGACTTATGGTGACCCTGTGGGGTTTTCAAGGCCATAGATGTTCAGGGGTGCTTTGGCGTTGCCTGCTTCCACAACAAGACCCTGGTATTCCTTGGAGGTCTCCCATCCAAACACTAGCCAGGGCTGACCCTGCTTAGCTTCCAAGATCTGATGAGATCAGGCTAGCCTGGACTATCCAGGTCAGAGCCAGAAACCAATTTACAGCAAACTATATACAGTAGTCTAGACCACAAGTAACTTTGGGAATCATTTTATACAGTGCTATACTATTGCCTGAATAGAAGAGCCCTCTTGGATAATTCCTTCCTGACCTCCTTGGACAGACCATTCTACAAGGTGGGGGCCATAGCCAAGAAGGCGTGTATTCAGTCAGTTGTTGATTGGCATAGCAGATCATTAAATGCCCAACATTCCTATTGGCCAGTTAATTACAACTGATCCTAGCTATTATTAATAGTACGCTGATAATGTGTTAATAGCCTCTGGAATTATATATACTCAGGGAGCAGAGAATGGGGCTCAGCAGTTAGAAAACCCGTCTGAGAGAGCCGGTGGTAGAGCTAGAGAACCTGGTGGACCATGGCCACTGAACACGCCCCCCCCCCCACCACATGAGATTATTTTGAATTTCTCATGCCGACTGATTCAACCTGGAAAATCTTGTGTTAATGGAACCCGATGTTCTGTATTTGGGTGCTGTTTTCCTTTTCTCTGCATCCAGTTTTTTCTTCCATAAAATGAACATATTTGTCAGTGCTTTGAGGTGTCAACAGATCAGCCGTGTGCATACATTATCTCTATAAGTGACATGCATTGTATGTATAAATAGCATACAATATGCACATGCAGTACGAAGGAAGCTGCAGAACCAGCAGTGCAAAATGGAGGGCCAAAACTAGGGATAATATCACAAAGGAAGATAAAATAAGTGGACTGGGAGGTGTTTCCTTGTCCCTACCAACCAAATTTTATATACTTAGTTGATTCATTCTATCCTGCCTTTCTCCCCAGTGGGAGAGGGGGGAGGAGGAGCAGAAGAGGTTTTATACCCCACACTTCACTACCTGAAGCAGTCTTGGAGAGGCTTACGGTTTCCTTCCCTTCCTCTCCCCCACAGCAGACACCCTGTGACGTAGGTGGGGCTGAGAGAGTCCCGAGAGAACTGTGACTGACCCAAGGTCACCCAGCTGGCTTCATGTGCAGGAGTGGGGAATCAAACTCGGTTCTCCATATTAGAGCCTGCCACTCTTGACCACTGCAACAACCTGGCTCTACAGTCTTGAAATAACAATGGTCCCGGGCCCAAAGGATATCCACCTGGCCTCAACAAGAGCTAGAGCCTTTTTGGTGGTAGCTCCAGCTTGGTAGAACGTGCCTCCAAGTGATATCCAGGTCTTGCAGCACCTGGTTCACTTCCACATGGCCTGTAAGTCAGAGTTGTACCACCAAGCATATGGGTGAGGCCAAGAGAATTTTTTTTCATATGTGTGTGTGCGCACACCTGGAAGTCAGCTTAGCGAAAGCATTGGTTCAGAGTCTTGTAAGCAAACATTCTACATGGCGAGCTACTGGCGTGAAAGTTGTGGGCAAGTGATTTGACTGCTGCATCAATTAGTTGGCTCTGGAGCCATCCTTCCTGAATTAGAACAAAAATCTGTGAGCTGGAGGGTGAAAAACAATGAGCTAGCTCACACTAACTCAGCTAAGAGGGAACACTGCTTTGAACCACTACACCACACGGGCTCTCATGGTGGAGCAAATTGATACTGAGGTCACAACATCACCTGACTCTCCCTGGTCCGAAAGAAGTGCGGCTGGTGACGGTCAGAGCCAGGGCCTTCTCAGTAGTGGGTCCACACTGGTGGAATGAGCTCCCGGAAGACATCAGGGCCCTGCGGGACCTATTACAGGTCCGCAGGGCCTGTAAAATGGAGCTCTTCCACCAGGCCTTCGATTAGGAGCTGCCACTGATGGACGGGCCACTGGAACCTCTTCTGGCCTGGGATCTATGGGGTGCCGCACCCATTTTGAGTTATGATCTGACTTGCTGCCATCGTCAGTATGTTTTATCTGTGATTTTATTAGTAATTTATGCTGTTTTAACTGATGTATTTATTGTCTTGATATTTTAACCTGTTAGCCACTTTGAGCCAGCTTGCCCGGTAAGGTGGGGTATAAATATGAATAATAAATAAATAAATAAAATACTACTAATTGATAGATCATGGCTTGGCAGAGCCACCGAGGTGGGAAGGAATAGGGAGACCAAATCCCCAGAGCTTCAGTCACCCTGGGACTGATACAGCTGAGCAATTCATGTGATTTGCTTTTATGTAATGTTTGGGTGGGATCTTTGTAGCGTGAATGAGGGGAAGAGGGGTTATTTGTGGTTCTTGGCAGCTCCCGATCTGAGATCTTCAGTGGTGGTCATGTTGGTGGAACTTCCATGGCCTCATGGTTTTGATGGCCTAGGGTAGCCCAATACTGTCAAATCTCAGAAGCTAAGCAGAGTCAGCCTAGGTTAGTACTTGGATGGAAGACCACCAAGTAGGGTTGCCAAGTAGCGTCGACTTACCGGCGGGGGGGGGAGCTCTTCTCCCCCGGGAGCTCTTCTGGTGCGTGCGCTTTGCACGCGCGCCACGGTGACGTGATGACGTCACCCGGAGGTGACGTCATCACGTTGGGGGCGTTGCCAGGGCGACGCTCTGGCAATTGCCCCAAAAACTCTATGGTATCATAGAGTTTTGGGGCGATTGCCAGAGCGTCGCCCTGGCAACGCCCCCAACGTAATGACGTCACCTCCAGGTGACATCATTACACGGGGGAAGTCGTCCTCACCGGATGACTTCTGGGCCAGGGTTCCCCCCGCCAGCCAAATGCCGGCCGGCGGATCGGGAACCCCTATAGCGGGGGATCCCCGCCCCCCGGGCTGACTTGGCAGCCCTACCACCAAGGAAGTCCAAGGTTGATACACAGAGGCAGGCCATGGCAAACCACCTCCAAACTTCTTTTGCCTTGAAAACTTTATGCCAGGGGCAGCCAGACTTGCTTAACGTTAGATGTTTGAGAGCTGCAAGACATGAACAAATATTGCACGCACGTTTTTATTGGAAAATATGCAAATTTGTTTTTTTATTAACATTAAATTAGACTGTGTGAAATTGCTGCATGTGGCTCCCGAGCTGCAGTTTGGCCACCCCTTCTCTATGCAGGCACCATAAGTCAACTGTGACTTGATGACCCTTTCCGCCACCACCATGGTTTGAATCTCCTTGTCCCAACATGACCCCTAAATAATAATTTTACACATGTGATTTTAGTTTGTTGGGTTTGGTTTACGGCGGGTTATGTTTGGGTTATGTTTTTTAGCCGAGATTCATTAATGTTTTAACTATTGTTAGCCACCATAAGACCACCTGGCAGTGAGAGGTGGCATAATAACTTTGTGTAATTATGACCAAGCAAGAGTGGTATAAGGGGAAAGCTCCTTCCTACACAGAGAGATACGCAACTCTGCAGAGATGCTAATTCCCAGTAAAGCAGGAGGTCTGGTACCAGTACTTTGGTTAGTGAATAGATGCAGAGCCTTCCCCCAACTTCCCGAGAGAACACAAGAGAAGCCAATGTTGGATCAGGCCAATGGCCCATCCAGTCCAGCACTCTTTGTCACACAGTGGCCAAAACCCAGGTGCCCTCAGGAGGCCCACCAATGGGGCCAGACTCAAGACGCCCTGCCACTGTTGCCCCCCAGGCACCAAGAATACAGAGTATCACTGCCCCAGATAGAGTGTTCCATCTGTACCTTGTGGCTAATAGCCATTCATGGAAGCAATTTTTCTCTAGGCCAGTTTGGCTGGAGATCCTGGAGGTTTCTTGTCATCTTCTGGGTGTGGAACAGTGGGTCACTGGGGTATGGAGGAGGAGATATTTGTGAGTTTCCTGCATTGTGCAGGGGGTTGGACGAGATGACCCTGGATGTCCCTTCCAACTGTATGATTCTATGACCTCTGCTCTTAAGAACGTAAGAGAAGCCATGTCGGATCAGTCCAATGGCCCAGCCAGTCCAACACTCTGTGTCACACAGTGGCCAAAACCCAGGTACCATCAGGAGGTCCACCAGCAGGGCCAGAACTCCAGAAGCCCTGCCACTGTTACCCCCCAACCCCCAAGAATACGGAGCATTCCTGCTTCCTCCTGTTTGGACTAAGGAGAACCTCTGCTGAATTACTTTTAAACGTGGGCATCTAAAAACAGTCTCTTTACTGCACTCATAGGATAGCTTTTTATAGCAGCACTACAATCTCCTTTGGCAAGGCTGGATGTTGCTTTTACACCAGTAATGCAGACTAGCAAGTTAATCGCATGAGTTCAAGGGCGAGGGTGGATGCGCGATACGGAAACTTGCCTTGCAGCGGTCTGTCTTGTTCTTGTCTTGATGATAAAGAGAGGGCTTCACTCTCCAGAGCTCTCCATCTGTCATTTCCCCAGCACTGTCTTTCGAAGGTGAGGGGGAAATATAGTATCATCATGAGAAAAAATTGACTTTCTTCAAGTCACCATTGCTCTCCCCATCTGAGGTTATCGACTCCAAAGTAAACAAGCATGGAATAACAAATGGCTTCCCCACTGGGTGTCTTGAGCAGTGTCTGTTATGGGAGATGTAAATGGTACTTACATGCAGTGCACAGCTTTGATGTGTCGAAAGTGGTTAAAGAGATTATCCAGAAGGAGGGAGGGAAGTGGCCAGAGACTCCACCATCTCTTCTGACTTTCTGGTAGCTGAGATTCCATATTAACATTTGAACAGCACCTTTGGTTTCCATCAAGTGGTGCTGAAGGTCAAGTCTACAATTAGGGCTGCCAACTCCAGCTTGGGTTGAGGATGGAGACTAGAAAGGGTGGGATTTGAGGAGGAGAGGGACCTCAGTGGAGTATAAGCCATAGACTCCACCTTCTAAACCAGCCATTTCCTCCAAGGGCTATCAGTTGTAATTCTGAGAGATCCCCAGTTTGGTGTAGTGAGAGCCAGTTTGGTGTAGTCAGGGGTCATTTTGTAGAAAAAGAAGTGCAGGAGCTCATTAGCATAACTCATTAGCATAACTCATTTGCATATGCCACACCCCCTAACATACCGGAAGTGTGTCAGAAGGCAACACCCACCCCTCAGGCTCCACTCCACAGGTGAGTGAAACTGACCTGCCCTTCCTCCCTTCCCTTCCCCATCCAATACTTTGTGCAATAAAAATAAGCGTAAAGAACACACCCTCATTCTCTTCCTGCTCCCTTGAAACCACCAGGTTTTAAGTAGACTTGAGATACCCAGGACATGTGCACCGCCCATCCCTTTTCCTTCCCCTCCCCACAACAAGACACCCTGTGAGGTAGGTGGGGCTGAGAGAGGTCTTTTGAGAACTGCTCATGAGAGAACAGCTCTGAGAGAGCTTGTGACTGGCCCAAGGTCACACCAGCAGCTGCATGTGGAGGAGTGGGGAATCAAACCCGGTTCTCCCATATTAGAGTCCAACTCCTGACCACTACACCAAACTGATGGCGTGGAAGCTGCTGAAGGGTTGGTGGAATTTCTCCAGTACTTATGTGCCATGTGCCCAGATAAAAAATGGTATACTTAGAAAATGTATATGCCACCTTGAGCAAGTCTCTGGAAAAGCAGCACACAGTCATAAAAGGAACAATGATAAAATTATCAATATTAAAACAAAACATTAAAAACAATAAAGACCTTAGCAGGGCTTTCCCCGGGGCGCTGCGCCTCTGCACTGCTCGGGGAAGCCGAGGAGGGGGCGGGGCTTGGTCATGTGCCCGCACCCTGGGCTCCCCACTCCCGGAGCTGCGCTCCTGTGCGCTCCTGCTCCAACAGATCCCTGGATGTAGTGGTTCAGAGCATGGACTCTATAAACAGGGAGAACCTGGTTTGATTCCCCACTCCTCTACATTCAGTTGCTGGTGTGACCTTGGGTCAAACAAGCAATACGGATCACAGTGAAAAATGGGAACAAGCAATAAGAAGCTGTGTGACAAAAAATGTTACTAAAAACTCTCAAATGGAGTAATGCAATGTAATCAGTAGAACAACAATACATACTCTCAGGGGTCATTTGGGGCTGGAGCGAGGCAGAGCGGCATTTCGCCAGCCCAGGAGTGGGCACTAGGGCAGCCACGGGCTGAATCAGATTCTCTGATCTAATTCGGCCTGCTGCTGAATTGCCACTGAAATTTGGTGGCAGCTTAAAAAGCAGCTGGACATACAATAGATATAGATCAATTGCCTAAAACGTGGAAAGCGGTAAAATTTATGAGAGCAACGCCATATAAGGAAAATATCTATAAAATGTTCTATAGATGGCACTGGACACCAGATAGATTGGCAAAATGTTACCTTAATGTAGCCAGTGCCTGCTGGAAGTGTAAAAGAAGTGTGGGGACATATTACCATATATGGTGGAAATGTAATAAAATGAGAAAGTACTGGTATAAAATACAAAAAATCATATATGAAATAACGAATGTTGACATACCACTGACTCCTGAAATATTTTTACTAAATATGTTTTCAGGAGATTATAAGAAAGATGATGTATATCTGATAAGTTATATATTGACATCAGCAAGGATATTAATAGCGAAAGGTTGGAAATTGGATTTTTTTTACCGTCAAGAGAGGAATTAATACAGAAAGTTTTAGAAGTGGCTGAAATGGATAGATTAAGCATTTTGCTACAAGGAAAAGATCTTGATGTATATACTAAAAGATGGTCTACACTATGTATGGTTAGATCGAAAAAAGTAGACCCAAACTTATGTATATTTAAGTTTATAATGTTGTATGTAGAAATTTGATAAATAAATGTTAAAAAAAAGCAACTGGAGGGGGTGTGAGGGAGAGGCTCCAAATTTAAAGGGTAGCTGCTGGAGCCTCTCCCCCCAAATACCCACCAAGTTTCAAGAAGATTGGACCTGGGGGTCCAATTCTACAGGCCCCCAAACAGGTTGCCCCCGTTCCCTCCATTGTTCTCTATGGTGGGAAAAAAGTAAAGTTCTTAATCCTTTCTGAGCTTCCTCTATTGAGATACATCCAGCAGTTTACTATTGTGAAGTTAGTTCTCCTGCTGAAATACAAGAATGGTGGCCCATTAAGAATTTGGCATTGTTGGAAACATTGTTCCTGTGAATGTGTGTGGACCTTGTTGCTTTCAGAAGCCTGTTTTGCAATTAGAAGCAATTGTAGTAGTCACTTCTGAAGAAGGACCCTGAAACGAAGTGTATATCTCCAGGGTGTTCGTCTTCTATGTATTGTTGTTCTACTGATTACATTGTATTACTCTGATTGAGAGTGTTTAGTACCGCTTTTTTGTCACACAGCTTCTCACTGCTTGTGACCTTGGGTCAATCATAAGTTCTTTCAGAGCTGTTCACTCAAGGGCAGTTCTGGAGAGAGCTCTCCCAGCCCTACCTACCTCACAGGGTGTCTGTTGTGGGGAAGGGAAGGGGATTGTAAGTTGCTCTGAGACTCCTTTGGGTATTGAAGGGTGGTGTTTATTTATTTATTTATTTATTTATTTATTTTTCAGATTTATATCCCCCCTTGCCCGCATGCAGGCTCAGGGCAGCTTACACGGGCCCAAGGCCTAATCAAAACATTAAAACCTGTAAAATCAGTTAAAACACAATCAGAATAAATACCATTGATACCTATTAAAACCTTCCACAAATATAGTATAATATAGTATAAATCCAGTCTCCTCCTCCTCCCTCCCTCCCAGGCCCCACCTGGAGGTTGGCAACCTTCTATACAATCCAGCTTTCGATGCCATTTGATAACCATGAAAATACTTGAGCTCTTCTTAAATGATGCAACCATGTGTAAAGGGAGCTCATTAATGTGAGCACATGCTACTTGCAATACTTCTGGTATGTGTGGTTGCTATTTTGCATGCATAGGCCAATGCACAGATTTTTTTTTTCATGTGCATGCAGCTTTGTAGGGTTGCCAGCCTCCAGGTAGAGCCTGGAAAACTCCCAGAATTGCAACTTTCCTCTAGGCGACAGAGATCAGTTCCCCTGGAGAAAATAGCTGCGATGGAGGGTGGACTCTGTGCCAGTGTACCCCACTGAGGTCCCTGTCCTCCCCAAACCCCACAGGCTCAGGCTCCACCCCTCCAAAATCTCCATGAATTAGCTTATGAGATCCGATGAAATCAGAACAGGTGAGGCTGTCTGGAGCAAGCCAAAAAGGGCTATGCTAAGTCAGAAATCGTGGAATTACAGAGCCTCTGGCCACCTTCTTCCAACCAATCTTTATCCCACTTCTTTTGTTGCAATTAATTTCCACAAGGGGTCAGGATGAGGAGAAGCAGAGATTTTGGAAGCTGAGCAGGGCTGGCCCTGGTTAGTATTTGGAAGGGAGACCACCAAGGAAGTCCAGCAAACCACCTCTGAACGTCTCTGGCCTTAAAAACCCTACGAGATTGCCATAAATTGGCTGCAACTTGATGGCACTTTCCTTTATTTATTTATTTATTTATTTTGATTTGTATCCCACCTTGCCAGCAAGCCGGCTCTAGGCGGCTAACAACAATAAGTCACAAACATACAAAGTTAAAACACCCATAAAATTTCCTTAAATTACATTAAAATACAGCTAAGCAATCAAATCACAGATGGCAACAGATACTAAACCAACATCAGATACCAGCAGCCTACTTTTTTCCCGCCAGGAGGCTCCCACCGCAGATGTTCTAGAGGCGGCTCACCACGCCGCCTACTAAGGGCCATTCCCTCCGGTGGCGGCCCCAAAAGTCTGGCGGAAGAGCTCCGCTTTGCAGGCCCTGCGAAACTGGGATATAAAACGGGATATAAATGCGAAAAATAAATAAATAAACTGCAAAAGGTCCCGCAGGGCCCTGATGTTCTCCGGGAGCTCATTCCACCAGTAGGGAGCCACCACCGAGAAGGCCCTGTTCCTGGTGGTTGTCAACCTGGCCTCCCTCAGGCCCAGAAGGGTCAGGCGATTGATTCCTCCTCGTCCTCCGCCGCCACCACAGAAAGACAATCAGGGACTGTACAGTGCTGTTCAGCTTTCTATGTAGAACCCGTCAGAATTCTCAGCAGTCTTATTTATGGGGTTGCTTTTCACCAGAGGGATAATATACAGACTGCAAGAGATGTGATCGTCCCACTGTACACTGCATCGGTCAGGCCACTCCTGGAGTCTTGTGTGCAGTTCTGGGGGCCTCACTTCCAAAAGGATGTGGACAGAATAGAGCGGGTGCAGAGGAGAGCGACGAGGATGACGGGAGGGGGGGGGGCGGAGACTGCCTGTGAGGAAAGGCTGAGGGTGTCAGTATTAGAGACACATAAACAGTGAGCACATGCTATGCTGTCGGATAGATCACAGCAGACAGCTTCACAGCAAGTCATGTGACTGGGCAAGGGAGAACTGGCAGGAACAAGTCCAGACCTGCTCTGGAAGTCATGACTGCACAATACCATATATTCCCCAGAGAGCACTTCGATCTGGATCCCAAAACCACCTGACTATCCCAGGGCCGAAGGAGGCCCGCCTGGCAGTCACTAGGGCCAGGGCATTCTCTGTGGCGGCCCCTTACTGGTGGAATGAGCTCCCAGATAACATCAAGGCCCTGCGGGATTTATTACAATTCCGCAGGGCCTGTAAGATGGAGCTTTTCCTCCAGGCTTTCAAATAGGGGCCGCCTACAGTATTTACACCCGGCCCTGGCCCAATTCCCTGTCTGCCAGTGTCTGATCAGATACAAGGATACATCTCGATGCTGCTTTGATAGTTTGTACTGAAGATACGCCATCGATGTGTTAGGATATGTTTTTATGCCTGTTTAAAAATTTTAATGAATGTATTGTTGCCATAATGGCCTGTTGTTAGCCGCCCTGAGCCCGCCGTACGGCGAGGAGGGCGGGATATAAATCTCAATAAATAAATAAATAAATGACTCAGGACCAACCTGATTGGTTAGTGGGACTGGTCATAATGCATATAACTAATGTACGATATGTATTCATCCCTCTTCCCTTCTGTATGAGCATCTGGCCAAGTGCTCTGTCGGTGAGATTAACCAAATCACTTGTAAATAAATATACATACACTGTATGTAGTGTCGTCTCATCTGCTGGAGTCTTCAACCTCGGCCGGTGCTGTTCGGCACAAAACCACATACACAGACCCTTGGGAATGTTGAGTCTGGAGAAGGGGAGGCTGAGGGGGGACAGGATGGCTCTCTTGAAGTCTTTGAGGGGCTGCCGCTTAGAGGAAAGCAGGGAGCCGTCCTGTTGGCAGCAGAGGAGAGGACTCACAATCGTGGCCTTAAATTAAGGGCGGGAAGGTACCAGCTGGATCTTAGGAAAAACTCTTTTTTTTTTACAGTCAGAGTTATTCAACAGTGGCTGCCTAGGGAGGTGGTGAGCTCCCCCTCCCTAGCAGTCTTGAAACAGCGGCTGGACAACCACTGGTCAGGGATGCTCTAGGCTGATCCCACATTGAGCAGGGGGTTGGACTTGATGGCCGGTAGGGCCCCTTCCAACTCTGTGTGATTCTATGATTCTGTATAGGAGTCAAAATCTGCAGAGAGGGGTGGGACCTGAGAATGTTCAGTGTGAAGAAGAGGAGGCCGAAAGAGGACGTAATTGCTGTCTTCAAGCGTTTGAAAGGCTGCCACTTAAGAGGAGGGCAGGGAGCTGTTCCTTTTGGCAGCAGAGGACTTGCAATAATGGATTTAAATTACAGGTGGAAAGGTACCAGCTGGATATTAGGGGGGGGGGGAGAAACATTTACACTAGGAGTAGTTCAGCAGTGGAATCGGCTGGCTCGGGAGGGGGTGAGCACCCCCTCCCTGGCAGTCTTTAAGCAGCAGCTGGACAAACACTTGTCAGGGATGCTCTTGGCTGATCCCGCGTGGAGCAGGGGGTTGGGCTAGATGGCTTCTATGGCCCCTTCTGACTCCGTGATTCTAAAAGCAGGCTCTGGAATTGCAGAAGGAGAGCGAGGATTTCACAAGCTGCAGGCCCCCCGGTCTCTGCTGGCGTTTCCACAGATGGCCCTGCGGTCAGCCTCCTCGATTGTAACAGAGACGTGGGCCTCTGCTGCGGGGATCAAAACGAATCAAAGCGCCTAAGTAAAACTGACAGCCCTTTAATTCACTCTTTGAATTTGCAGTTTATTGTAGGATTTTATCAGTGCGCCGCGTATTGCTAAAATAAATAAACCCATCTTCCTGCGATAGACAGATGCCGGGAAGATAATCCCGTCACCTGCATTTTCTTTTTGTCAGTACAGCCTTGCCAGTCAGCTGGAATTAAATATTGCAGTTAATCTTGCCGTTCCGTTTTGCGAGAACGGTTTAAACACTCACGCCTGTACATTGCCGAATCCCGGCCAAAAAAAAAAATGATTAGAGGGCGGATCGATACAATAAAGCCTGCTGTGGGAGTCTTGCAACTGTTGAAAAGCAGGAGAGGAGCATTACTGCATTAAAACATAGCCCTCACCTGGATGACCCTGGCTAGGCCAGCTTCATCAGATTTTGCAAGCTCAACAGGGTCGGCCCTTGTTAGTACTTGGAGGGGAGACCATTGAGGAAGTCCGGGGTCGCTATGCAGAGGCAAGCAATGCCAAACCCCCTCTGAATGTCTCTGGCCTTGGAAACCCTACAGGGTCACTATAAATCAGATTTATTTATTATTATTTATTAGATTAGATTTATATCCCGCCCTCCCCGCAAACGGGCTCAGGGCAGCTCACAATGAACAGCAACGTGTACCAATCACATAATCAACATGTGCCAAGTCACATAAAACATATAAAAAAAGGATAAAATATTCATACAGTCCACAATTAAAGTGCGCGCAATAATAGACATTCATTCAATCAGTTTTAGATGGCGCATTGTAGGTGTGGAGGAGTGGGGAATCAAAGTTGGTTCTCCCAGATTAGAGTCCGCACACTTAACCAGTTTGGCGAGAGAGAGAGAGAGCCAGTTTGGTGTAGTGGTTAAGTGTGCGGACTCTAATCTGGGAGAACCAACTTTGATTCCCCACTCCTCCACGTGCAGCTGCTGGATGACCTTGGGCAAGCCATAGTTCTGTCAGAGCTGTTCTCTCAGGGACAGTTCTGGAAAAGAGCTCTCTCAGCCCTGCCTACCTCACAGGGTGTCTGTTGTGGGGAGGGGAAGGGAAAGGAGACTGTAAGCCGCTCTGAGGCTCCCTTGAGTAGTGAAGGGCAGGGTATAAATCCTGTCTCTTCTTCTTTTCTCTTAACCTCTGCACCGTGGAACTATACCCTCTGTAGCGAAACGGACTGTGCCAACCGAATGATAAGCCAAGGGTTAACACAAGTCTTTCCTCTAAAATCCTCAAAGGCAGTTTAACTTGCGAATGACCTTGTCTTTAACTCTAATTATCGCTAAGCAGATTACTTTTTTCCTGCCTCCCAGTCAGTCAGTCATAATTTAACTGAAAAAAAAAAGGTGTATTTTCAATGGAACGTTCCCTCTGTCTCTGGTGAAAAGCCCTGAAACATGTAAGACTCTAATAATAACCGAAAGAGCATTTGAATTAGTCTATATCTTTCTTAATCCTTAGCATCCAGTGTCCCTCAGCAAGACTAGGCCATTAAATCATGAATACGTTCTACATTTACGGGCGTACAGTGCCTCTTAATAATCTTCTGAGGTGATCTTCTGAGTGGTCTTCTGAGGTGATTTCCCCCCCTCCTTAAACTTCAGAATTTTTTAAAGAAAGAACGGGGGGGGGGGCTCTTTTCATTCTAACTCACGGGACCAGGCGTGTTGCTAGTATCTTGTATTGTTAACCTTTTGGGGCAAAAATGGCACATGGAAAGGCATAGGCAAAGGGGGAGAAGGGAAGTTCACAGGCCTAGAGTTGCCAACCTGTAGGTGGTACCTGGAGAACTCCCACTGTTTCAGGTGATCTCCAGAGAACCAAGATCAGTTCCCCTGGAGAAAATGACTGCTTTGGAGGGTGGAGTCTACGGTATTCTATCCTGATGAGGCCCCTCCCCAAGCCCCACCCTCCCTAGGCCCCACCCCCCAAAATACCAAGGCATTCCCCAAACTCAGAGCTGGGAACCCAACCTATGACACAGTCCGGCCTGGACTCCCACCTGCCTCTCACATACTGCTTTATTGATCTGTGCCCAGTTCTGTGAGCAGAAACCACTGTGGTAAAGAAGGCCGTGCAAAAGATTTCCCCCCACAGATGCATACACAGGCAGGGTGTCCCTTTTAACTAGGGTTGTCAGCTCTGGGTTGGAAAATACCTAGAGATTTTGGGGGTGGAGCCTGAGGATGATGGAGTTTGGGGAGGGGAGGGACCTCAGTGGGGTACGGTGCCACAATGTCCACTTTCCAGAGTGGCCATTTTCTCCAGGTTAACTGATCTCCATTGCCTGGAAATCAGTTGAAATCCTGGGAGATCTCCAGCTACCACGTGGAGGTTGAAGCCAGAAGCAGGAGATCACGGGAGAAGATGGAAGTCCAGTCAAAACAACCGTGACCAAAATGACAAAGAGTCGATAAAGATATATCTACAAAATGTTTACTATAATAATAGTGATTTTCTAGAAAAATCTCTTCTTATATCGCTCACACGCAACGGATTTTGCACAATAACAGATACCATTTCACATAGATGGGTTTATCTGAGTGTGTAGCAAGTGCAATTCTTATCCATTTCCACTTATCAATTCTTGAAATAAACATCAGCATCACACAACCTTGTGATAAGTAAGGTATTGAACTTATAAGATGCATGGAACTTCATACAAAAACACTTCTCAATCGTGTTGCATTAGAGAAGTGGCTCATAACACCGAATTTAAATCAACCAACTCCCAAACATTATGATACAACTTTTTTTAATGTCAGATTAAGCAAGTTCATATGAACCATTTTGTTTTTTTAGGAACCACATTGTAAGAAGCCAAATAACCTAATACAGGAAACCACTTTACCAGAAATTTGGACTATATATCCTTTGTATTATTTGATCAGTGATTTTTTCCATTATACAGAGATTCCATATCTTGTTATGTCATGGATTTCTGGAAGGCCCTGCCTTGTGTCTCCATTTAGCAGTTATAGCTGTTTTTGCAGCAGTCCTAATAAGACGGTTATAATTGGGTGTTCTCAAAAACTGAAGACCACGGTACAGATGGTAACAGAGAGGTAACAAAAGGGGCCAGATGATATTTGACTTCCGCTGCCTCACCCAAAAGCCTGGTGGAAGAGCTCCGTCTTACAGGTCCTGTGGGATGTTGTTATTAAACAGGATGTTGAAGAGCCATAAAGGTTAAACTCCCCGGCTTTTAAAGGCTGCCCAGGATACCTGTTCAATACCTAACTAAGCATCTGTGAATGATGGACAGAAAAATCAGCTTGACGTGCTACAAGGGATAACCTGTTTGTGTCTAAGATGGAGTGAAGGGAAATACTTTCTGGTACTGCCTGTCTTGGGGGGAGGGGGAGGGAGTCGAAATAGAAGATGGAATGTACCTCCTACTTTATTACCAGGACTCAGTAAAAGACTATACTGGCTTAATTTCGCCCTGTGCCTGAGGCGATTCGGGAAGCTATGGAAATTCTTTCCAGCAAAACGTCTGCGCATCTACAATATGAGATCAAATTAGGGCAGAGAAGGAATTCTAGACTATTACCAAGGGTGTTGGCACACAGGAAATTGAACACCCAAACATCAGTAAACAGGTTTCAAACAAAGTGTTTGAGAGGACTGACTCCATAGTTTTTAAAACAACCTGAAGGCAGCTAGAGCCAGTGTGGTATCATGGTCAGTTAGGCTAGGACAACAAATACTGCATAGCTTTTGAGATCTGACAGGAGTGGACTGTACCATTCCATTCCACACACCTTGCTTCAACCCATCCAATCCAGTGTGCTTGATTTGTGGCAAGGAAGGAGAGTGGGGTTGCCAACCTCCAGGTGGTGGCTGGAGAGCTCCTGGGATTGCGACTGGTCTCCAGGAGACAAAGATCGGTTCCCCTGGAGGAAATGGCTGCATTGGTGGGTGGACTCCATGGGATTCTACCCGGCTGAGGTCTCTCCCCTCCCCAAACCCCACCCTCCTGAAGCCCCACCCCCCCAAAAAAAACCCTCCAGGTATTTCCCAAACCAGAGCTGGCAACCCTAAAGGAGGCCAAATTTCAAAAGCTGGTGGGTTTAATCGGTATTCCCATTTTTATTTTATTTCTGCTTCATGAGTAACGAACGACAGCGACAAAATGCCTTGGCCACAGTTTCTCTGTACTTATGCTAATTATCCCCATTTAAAGTTACATCCTTCCCCCACGTCATCAATTATGTATAAGTGGTGCATCTAGTACATTTTTTTTTATCAAGGAGCCCGAGGGTAGCATGCATGGCCCTCCCATCCCTATCTTGCCCTCACAACAACAAGGTGAAGTGGAAGTGTATAAAGTACTCAGTCCAGAGATGCATTCAAGTGAAATCAACTCATGGTTTATTAAGAAGAAGAAGAAGAGATTGGATTTATACCCGCCCTTCACTCACTTGGAGTCTCAGAGCGGCTTACAAACTCCTTTCCCCTCCCCTCCCCACAACAGACACCCTGTGAGGTAGGTGGGGCTGATAGAGCTCTTTCCCAAGCTGTCCTTGAGAGAACAGCTGGTACAGAGCTATGGCTTGCCCAAGGTCATCCAGCCAGGTGCAAGTGGAGGAGTGGGGAGTCAAACCCGTTTCTCCCAGATTACAGTCCGCGCACTTAACCACTACACCAAACTGGCTCTCTTAAGAGGTTCTGGAACACATGGCTGAGCTGGGCTCGGGGGTCTGCTTATATGCACATCTAAACCATGCCCCTGGTCTTACCCACACACTCTGATAGGATTACACTTAAGTCTCCCCCAGGTCATTGGTCCCGATTTGCATCACAATCACATCACACGCATTAGGACACAACAAAGTGTCTCACTGGTGCAAGGTCACATAGCAGGATTTGAACCTGGGTCCTACCCTGACACCATACCTGAGACCTTGCATCAGTAGGAGTGGGGGAGAGAAAGAACAGAGCTATCTGCATTGAGCCTGTTTTCTTTTTCCCTGTTGATTACCAAAGCAGATCAAGGAACAGGGCATTTCTCATTGAGAAAATGTGGGGAGGGGGAGAATTAACCCCCTTCTTCATCAGTGGGTCCACCTAAAAGTGGCATTTGGCCTTTAAAGATCCTTTTCATCAACACTGGTTGTGATCAGGCAAGCGCCAGTCTCTCCACCTCATCTAGGTTTGTCAGAAGCCAGGTGGGGCCTGGAGATCTCTAGCTGTTACAATTTATTTCCAGACTGCAGAGAAAATAGCTGCTTTGGGAGGCAGGCTCTATGGCATCGTACCTTGCCAATTGCCCCAAACCCTGCCCTCCCCAGGCTCCACCCTCGAAATCTCTAGGTATTTCCCAACTCAGAGCTGACAACCCAATCTGTAGTATATAGTTAATGAAAGACTGTGGTCACACACACAAAATAATCCACTTTCAGCGCACTTTCCAACAGGATTTTGCCAGTTCACACCGTAAAATCCAGTTGGAAAGTGCACTGAAAGTGGATTATTTAGTGTGAGCGACGGCAGCCATACTGTAATGGCTTATGGGGTTGTCATTGTAACCCATTGTGGTATAATGGTCAAAATGTTGGAGTAGGATCTGGGGAACCCAGGGTCAAAATCCCCATTCTGTCATGGGTAGATTCTGTACTCATCTTTCCCACCGTTGTATCTCCAAACCCACCTCAGAGCACAAATCTCACTCTGCATTGTATGGCACTCCTGGTCTCCTTGTGCTTCAGCTGACTTTTGAGCTTCTCCATCATTTTATTGCCATCTAGTAGTGACTCCATGCTCACCGTGGCGTCTCCCTGGGTGATTTGGATGCGGTTTTGTGCCGGACCATTTGCTCCTCCACACCACTGATTCGCTGCAAACAATATGCAGACTCCCACCCCAGAAGAGGTCCATGGTGCTCAGAGGTGACATCAGGGGGGATGCTCTAGCATTTGGCCAAAAACTCTATGGTGACCATAGAGTTTTTGGTCAAACACTAGAGTTTCTCCCCCACAACATGCCCAGCGTGATGACATTTCTTCCAGGTGATGTCATTGCACGCATGCCAGAAGACCCCAGAGAAGAGTCTGGAGCCCCCCACGGGGTGAAGGTAAGGACCTAGCAGCCCCATCCCCTAGCAGCACAAAGAGATCCCCTCTCCCCAAATCTGCTTATTTGAATTCAATTCGGCATCGAGGAAGGGAGTAGCCACTTTCCCCTCCATACTGAAACTTCTCAAAGTTCTTTTAGCTATCTTAAAATCAAGAAATTCTCTTCTCTTCCCTCTGTGCCGATGCTGAGCACATCTGCCCAAAAAAGCGACAATATCTCCTTGGCATGAATTGCTGCATTCGTTTTAATTGCATTCCGTTGCATGGAAGAATTATTTCAAGACCTAACGAACTGGAGGGTGTATTTCTGGGGCTCCCTTTCCACGCAAATTGTTACCTGGCATGCTTCTAATAGCAAAACAGCATCAAAACCCGTCAATAGCACAGTAATTAGAATCTTCAATGCAATTGTGCAAGGGTCCCCTTGTTCTTAAAATAACTGCTCTGCAGCAAGACAATTCTTGAATGGGAGAAAAACATGAGCTTCTGCCACCTGATTATTAATTAACAGCTTCTCTTTACATAATGATACCATATCTTCTTGACAGAAGGTCATAGGGGTGCCAGCTCTGGGCTGGGGAATACTGGGAGGTTTTGGGGGTGGAGCCTGGGGAGGACGAGGTTTGGGGAAGGGGGGGACTTCAGCCGTGTATATAATGCCATAGAGTCCACTCTCCAAAGCAGCCATTTTATCCAGGGGAACTTATCTTGATCATCCAGAGACCAACTAATAGCAGAGGAGGTTGGCAACCCTATCATTACATCCATTTTGTTACTTATTGCCTTAATCTAAAAATCCTTAACAATCTTTTTCATAGACTACCTAGTATGGAAATCCATCCCTTTTTGGGGGGTTGGATTGTGTGTGTCAAAGACGATGGGGGAGGGACTCTGGTCCAGCGGCACAACTTCTCCTTTGCATGCAGAAGGTCCCACATTCAGTCCCCGATTATCTCCAGGTAAAAAGAGCAGGTAGTAGATGATAGGAAAGCCCCTGGAGAGCTGCTGCTAGTGAGAGGAAATGGTCCTCTCAATTAAATTACCTTGAATTGTTTGGTTTAGTCTAAGGCAGTTTTCCATGTACAAGGAGACTTCACTAGAAACATATGCTGGTGGAGGAGCCAGTCTGGTGTAGTGGTTAAGTGCGAGGACTCTAATCCGGGAGAACCGGGTTTGATTCCCCACTCCTCCACTTGCACCTGCTGGATGACCTTGGGCAAGCCATAGCTCTGTACCAGCTGTTCTCTCAAGGACAGTTGTCTCAGAGCTCTATCAGCCCCACCTACCTCAGAGGGTGTCTGTTGTGGGGAGGGGAAGGGAAAGGAGATTGTAAACCGCTCTGAGACTCCCTTGGGCAGTGAAGGGCAGGGTATAAATCCAATCTCTTCTTCTTCTTAGGTGGTAGGTGACTACTCTGCCAAAATGTATCCATGTCTAAAAGGTATAGAGATGTAAAATTTCCAGAAATCTTGAAGCAATTGGGGGGATGGTCCCCCCAGGAAAAAAAATGAAATGTTGGGGGACATTAAAATATTTATTGCCCTGACCTGACTAGCCCTGGCTACCCTGATCTTGTCAGATCTCAGAAGCTAAGCAAGGCCGGCCCTAGCTAGTATTTGGGTGGGAGACCTCCAAGGAATACCAGGGTCAAGACACAGAGACAGGCAATGATGAACCATCTCTGTTCGTATCTTGCCTTGAAAACCCTTTGGGGTCCCTGTAAGTCAGCTGTGACTTGATGGCACTTTCCACCACCACCAACATAAAATGTATCATTCACAACTTAGCATATACAATTGCAATATTTGACATAGTTATGGTATTTAAAAGTTATAAATGCCTTACTTTTGTGCAAGCAAAATTGCAAATATACTGAGTATATGAGAGGGAACTGCAAGCTTATACTCCCTATGCTGTTTTAGCGCACGTTCTTTAATTGTGTGTGTGTGTGTGCGCTATGTACTTAGAGAGCTGAGTTCTCAATTAAACTTTCAGTTTTCCTCCTCCTGATCTTTTTTTTCCTTTCCCCTGCAAGATAGGGCAATAGGCTACTTTTTGACCCAGACCATAAGTGGGTCACAGTGGTTTGGAGGGAGAGGTGAGAAGGTCAGCCACATTGGGTCAAAAGGACAACAGAAGGCATACAGCTGCTGAGAGGAAATGAAAGTCCTGCTTGCTTCCATCATGAAAATTAGGTATCCTTCTAGGCACGGAAGTACATCTCAGATTTAAAAGCCGTATGTGCCTACGGTGTGCCCATCGTGTCTTTGAAAGCATTTCACTGATTCGAAAAGAGGAAATATTTCATACAAGGGTTGATGTTTTTTTTAGCACTCCCCCAAATTTCTAATTATTTTCTGTGGGAAAAATGGGGGGGGGGGGAGAAATGACTTGAAAAAAGGGGGGGGGAATCCAAGCCCAAAAATCATATATTTTTAATAGCCAACTTTACCCCCATCTGCGGATCCTTAAGTCTGTGGATTGGGATCATATGGAAAGAGAAGAGGTCTTATCTACAAGCCTGGAGAAACTACCAGGTTTGTAGGGAGGGGGGAAGAGTGGATGGGTTTAATCCCTCCCAAAACCTCTCAGGGCTTGTGCACAACCGGTTTCCTGGCTAGGCGGGATATAAATTGAAATAAATAAATAAATAAACTGTGGCTGCCTCCAGCCCTTCCTCTCCTCAGAACTCTCTGAGGTGGTGAGGCAGGGACACTGAGGA
This sequence comes from Lepidodactylus listeri, assembly GCA_029233225.1. Taxonomy (NCBI): domain Eukaryota; kingdom Metazoa; phylum Chordata; class Lepidosauria; order Squamata; family Gekkonidae; genus Lepidodactylus; species Lepidodactylus listeri. Next base: position 18,052,611 of record JARCFY010000004.1, read on the forward strand.
GGAGGGAGTGGGGGAGAAGTCCTATTGCTGAGATCCCCGCCATCCCTTTCTCTCTGGGGAAATCAGGGGATGGGAGATAGACTGTGCCCCACCCCGTGGCTGCAGACAACTGGCACAAGGCACAGAAGGTCCAGCAGCAGGCAGGATCCAAGTAACCGTCTGAGAGAAGGAGAGAAAGAAAGAGAGAGTAATGGCTCAGGGAGAGAGAAAGAAAGTGACAGTTGGTGTGGAAGGAAAGAGAAAGAGAAAAAGATGGAGACGTAAGTAAGAGAAGGAGTGAGGAAATGAAGAAGAGAGTGATGGAGAAGGAATGGTAGGAGGAAGGGATAAGCAAAGCTGGGGAAAATGGGATAATTGTCAGAGGAGGGGATGTGGGAGAAAGAGAGAGGAGGGAGGTTGACATAAGGGAAGGAGGGAAGAAAGAGGGGGAAGTTTGTTAATGAAGGGGAGAGGGAAAGAAGCAAAGGAAGGGGGGAAGATGCCACCTTCTTGCGGGTTCTCACTTTATAAATAAAGAAGATCTGGGGTCTCTGGCTGCTTAGCAACAGTAAATGAAGTAAAGTGAGTGCGGGAAAAAGGAAGTAGATTATTGAGGGCAGAGTTGAAAGCAAGCTAATGAGAGCAGGAACTGAGGAATAGCGGTGCTTATTGGGCCTCAAAGCCACCTTTCTACCGCAGTGCCCTCGGGATCAAATAATTAAGTTAATGTCAGGGCCACCTAAAGGGCTACTGGCAACATTTTATGATGTTCTGTTGGAATTAGATTCTAAGGAACCAGTTTTTTTTGGGGGGGGGGCTGCAAACAGATTTAATACAGGAGATCATAAATAACAAATGGGGGATGGATACATATGTATAGATGGATGGATATATAGATATCTTAAGTGTCTCAATTACTATAAGTATCAGAGAGAATGGTTTGAAGCCGCTATGCAGGTGGCATTATACTCCAGCCAGGATGGGAAAAGATATTTTGGAATGCTGCTGACCAGTGTTCGCAATGTCTATGAGAGAAGGGCTCCTTTGTATAGATTCAGTGGAGTTGTCCCATTGTAAACCAATACTGGCCAGAAAAAAGTAAAATTCTGAGCAAAATGGTAGCTTGCAAAGTGAAATGTACTCCAACACTGGTCTTATTTGGTCAAATGGGAAAAAAATTGGTGTGTGTGGGGGGGACACATGGGTACATCCTGAGAAATGTGATCATAGGAGCAAAGCTACTAATCAAAAAAGAAATATTGGACACAAACACTCCACCTATCGATTTATGGCTCAGGAAGTGTTGGTTAATTGGGCTCATGGATGAGATAACAGCCTGTAAGCAACTGAAACAGTTGCCCATGGGTTGTCTTTGATCAAAGATGGTGTTTATTCATAAATTGCTGTACCAGAATAAAATTTGTAATTTCGAAATGTATCTGGAAGTTGTTATAAAACCGTTGATAGGTTTTAGAAGTTTTTCCAGTTTAGTGAATTTAAGGGTGGTTGGATCTTTGTTTATGCCCCAGTGGTGAAACATCTGCTTAGCATCCAGGAAGTCCCAGGTTCAATCCCCAGCATCTCCAGGTAAAAAATATCAGGTATCAGGTGGAAGACCTCTACCTGAGATCCCGGGGAGCTGCTGCAAGTCTGAGTAGACAGTAATGACCTTGATGGACCAGGGGTCCAAATCAATAAAAGGCAGCTTCATGTGTCTGATTAATGTACATTTTCTACCATCACTCATATTTGAAGATATTCATTATGTTGAGTACGCATCAACTTCAGTTTCTGATGTTTTATGGTGGTGGTTGTATTTTTTGAAATTAAATCTTAAAAAGACTGAGTAATGTTCTGTATTGAGAGTCTGATGGACTGTCCAATCATAGTTGAAGGATTTGACACCTGAACCTCTTTTCTGACAACCTAGTTTGGGTAAATGAGCTGGATGCAACCGGTATTTCCACTGGTGAAAAAGGAAGGAGGGTACCCCTTTGATCATACAAAATGGCTGTGCTGGGAATCATGGGACCTGCATGGACAAAATGCTATAGTAAGGAGGAGACTTTGAGAAGATCCACCCAAAGATTAATGTGATATTACAATAAATAAATGACTGAATCTAGATTTTGTGCTAGAAGAGCTCAAGGAAGGATTTATCCTCTAGTTTTTAAACAAGCTGTTCACTAAACAAGGGACAAACTGTCTCCTCAGTTTGAAATAGTTCGTATTTCAAAAGTGCTGGAAGGACCATGGTCTGTTTCTTCCCATTGTCCCATCAAACAATAGTTGTGATGAAGTAGTCCTTGAGTACTTTGGCTGTGTATTTTATTCGCTGTTGCCCTGACATAATCTGAACAGATCTGGCAATTACTATAAAGCAAAACTGAACTCATCGCTCCCTTCACACAAGAGCACAAACTGTTTCAGATGCTTTCGAGATTACTCCCAAAGTCTTGTGTGATGTCCAGGCATGGTAATCTATTTGTCTTCCTCTGAATGTCTCTGAACTAGCCTAAATCTGCCAGTGGGGTAATGAACTCCTTATCTTTTGAATACCAGAGCTGGAATCTGTGTAATCATCACAGTTGTAGTTTAGTCAGTGAAATGTGGTGTCCCTGATGTTTGAAATGGATGTGGTCCAACCATGCTTTCTTGCCGTACTGGTAGTATTAATCTCTTTCTTAGCTTGCAGTGGGTTTAGAGGTTTTACCAAGGTATTTCACCCCTCGTCTATAAGATATTTATTTTTAAAAAAAATCTTCAGTGTGAAATATTAACCTTGTAATACGTAAAATATTAAATTGTTACAGATTGTCTCCCTCAAGCGTGGCCATATTGGTTGTTGCTGAAGGTCTTCGGGGAAATACATTTTGACAAGATATTTGTTCATCTTTTTTTTTGGGGGGGGGGGGAAATAGCTTCCCTTGAAATTCTTTAAATATTTAGTCAAAGAACCCCTCCCTCAATTTTTGTTAGTGAAGAATCAACCCTGATAAAACCAACAACCTTAGGTACGATGTATCTTGCTATATTACCGTGGGGCTTAGGAGTCTAACCAAGTTTGGGAGCAGCAACTTCTACAGAGTAATGTCTTATTTCTTCTGTTTCTGAATAAGTCTGCCTTATTGGATGTGGTATGAATAGAGAGTCGGGTAATATGGTTCCGTCTCTCCCAGGAGGGAGAACTTGGGATGTTCAAAATGAGGCAGGAATCAGCTTAGCGGCACATGGTTTTGTATTATTATCCTGTGAAGAAAGGCATTTGGAGTTTTGTTGTTGTTGTTTAGTGGGGAACAGAGACATGATGGAGGTTTATAAAGTTATCAGTGATGTGGATGGAAGAGGGTGTGAACAGCAAAAGTTTTCTTCTTTTCTCATAGCACTAAAATTTCAGGCTACAGAAAGGATGTGACTGGCGGTAGATTCAAGAGAGAGAAATGGACATAAGTTCTCAGGCAACAAACGCTTAACTTGTACCAATGTTCCCTCTAAGCTGAGTTAATGTGAGCTAGCTCACAGTTTTTTAGCCTCCAGCTCACACATTTTTGTCTTAGCTCTAGAAGGATGGCTCCAGAGCAGACTAACTTATGCAGTAGCCAAATCGTTCGCTCACAACTTTCATGCCGGTAGCTCACAAAGTAGAATTTTTGCTCACAAGACTCCACACCTTAGAGGGAGCACTGACTTGTACGTCATTCACTTTCACAAAGATCACCTACTTAGATGGGTTTGTAAAAAGTAGGGATGCCAGCCTCCAGGTAGGACTTGGAGATCCCCCTGAAGTACAGATCTCCAGACTACAGAGATGCCTGGGTAAAATGGATCCTTTGGAGGGTGGACTTTATGGTATTGTGCCCCTCTGAAGTCCCTGTCTTACCCACCCCCACCCAGGCTCTATCCTCAAATCTCCAGGACTTTCCCAACCTGGAGTTGGCAACCACTACCACCCATCCCTTGCTGGTGGCCAGGGGGCACCTGGCAACCTCAGCAAAAAAAAAAATGGTTAGACAGTGGCTCTCAACTGATTTGAAGTGGAGCCCACTTCCAAATTTACTGTTTGGTGCCAGTTTGGTGTAGAGAGCCAGTTTGGTGTAGTGGTTAAGTGTGCGGACTCTAATCTGGGAGAACCGGGTTTGATTCCCCACTCCTCCACTTGTACCTGGCTGGATGACCTTGGGCAAGCCATAGCTCTGTACCAGCTGTTCTCTCAAGGACAGCTTGGGAAAGAGTTCTCTCAGCCCCACCTACCTCACAGGGTGTCTGTTGTGGGGAGGGGAAGGGAAAAGGAGTTTGTAAGCCGCTCTGGGACTCCCTTGGGGAGTGGAGGGTGTGGTATAAATCCAATCTCCTCTTCTTCTTCTTCTTGTTACTGTTAGGACACACTGGGAAATTAACTCTATTGTACTTTACCCCTTCCCAACATAAAACACAGGAACCTTCTATCAGCTGAAACTGACCAAGTTTATAACCTATGTTTCATTTTTAGTATTTATGTATATGGCACTTCTAGTTTGGGTTGTGAGGTTCCCTCGCTGCTCCGGTAGGAGGATTTGGGGGGCATAAGCCCAATTTTACCATATAGTTTGCCCCAAAACCAGAGCGTCAGCAACACAATGTCCCTGACATGGTGATGTCACGTTTGGGTGATGTCATTCCATCGGGGACATAACATGGTGACATCCTGTTTAGGGGCGGGGTCTCCCCGCTAGCCAGCTTGTCCACGGTGGGGAGAAGCCTCCGAAACCAGGGGATCCTCCTCTGGGACCTGGGGGCTGACAACCTTACTTCTAAGCAAGAGGCTGTATTTTGTGGCCATTTCTCACCCTTGTGGACTTTCAAAGCCATATGCGCATGGCAAATCTGTATGTTGCATCATTCACACACAATGGCAACTGTACATATTGGGAGCATTGCTGCTGATGACCGCTTGGTACATGTACCAAGCTATAATAACATCTGAAAAGGGTTATACAGTCACCAAATCTGGGTTGAGAAATTCCTGGAGATTTTGGGGGTGGAGCCTAGAGAGGGTGGGGTTTGAGGAGGGGTGTGGCCTCAGCAAGGTATCATTCCATAAGGTCCACCCTCCAAAGCAGCCATTTTCTCCAAGGGAACTGATCCCTGTCGTGTGGAGATGAGCTGTAATCCCAGGAGATCTTCAGCCACCACTTAGAGGTCCTAAACAGAGATCACGGGATGAGGTGAAACAATCAAACTACATGCAACTGTGATATGATTATTACATCTAGCGTAAGCACTCTTATAAATATCTCAAGAAATGTTAACATCCTTTTTTATAATTGCACAGAGAAGGTATCATGCCTGTGTCAAGTGTCTTGAAAGATTTTCATAGGTTCTAAATGTTAAAGTCCTCTTCCGTAATCAACTCATATCCATGTTTCACTTGCACACTGCATTCCCTTGCGGCGCCCCCAACAGAACAGCTGTAACTCCTGTTTTGTTGCTTTCTCAAGGCGGATCTTGCATAGTCTCAGTTCCGTATCCAAATCCTCAAGCCATTTGTTGTTTCTGGGATCCGTGAATCTTCTCAGAGCTATCTTCCTCTCAGCAGGTATGTGACTGGTGTGTCCCTCCCGCCCCTGTACTGGCAGACACTTCTTCCAGTTCTTGTGGGGAATGTTTGGGCTCCAGTCTGCACACCCTAGGCTAAGAGCCAGAAGCCGTGAGTCTGGTTTGGTGTAGGGGTTAAGTGTGCGGATTCTAATCTGGGAGAACCGGGTTTGATTCCCCACTCCTCCACTTGTAGCTGCTGGATGACCTTGGGCAAGCCATAATTTTGGCCCAGCTGTTTTTGAAAAAGAACAGTTTCTGTCAGAGCTCTCTCAGCCCCACCTACCTCACTGGGTGTCTGTTGTGGGGAGGGGAAAGGAGTTTGTAAGCCGCTCTGAGACTCCAAGTGAGTGAAGGGCGGGGTATAAATCCAATCTCCTCTTCCCCCTCCTCCTTCTTCCACCAAGTGCTTTTAAAAAGTGGGTGGGATCAAGTGGGGTGCTTGCCTAGCCAGGCTTCTCATTGGCCTTTGGGGATTGAATTGGCTGTGCAGTTTTGTTTTGTTTTTAAAGCTATTTGAGCAGCTACCACCACAACACAAGGATCTTCACTGTGTGATTGAAGATATGCTGTGGCAGCTGTTTTGTGGCTGGCCCCACCTCCTGCGGTGGCCATTTTGTGGCAGCTGTTTTGCAGATGTGCCCCCCATGCTGTGTGCAAATTCTAAAGATGCCCAGAGGCTGAAAAAGGTTGGGCACCTCTGCCTTAAAATATGGATCTTCTTCCTTGGCTCCATAATCAAGCCACTGTAAAGGTTTCCGGTGGGCAGAAATGGCAGATGTGAAAAGCGTACCACGATTTGTCTCATTCCTGTTCAGATCGGCAGCACAGTTGTGCGCGCATTGGCTCACTCCCGCAGTTGTCGTTGTTGTTTTCCTCACCAAATACCTGTCATGTCTTCAAAACACGTTCGGAGCGAGGGAAGTGGGGATTTCATTATGTTAATAATTACATTGCCTCCGAGCTTTTTTTTGAAGTCACGTCACCCCGCGTGGCCCAGAAGCTGATTTTATAGAAATGTCATTGAAGCTGTTAACTGCGCGGAGACAGGCGACAAGGGGGAGGGAAAAGCGAACGGCAGACAATCAAAGGATGCTCTTTATTATCAATAAGAGCAAAATGGCTCTGTAAATAGGTTACTTCGGCACGGTTTTCCGTCGTGATGGATCAAGACGAGGCCTGGCTGTTGAAAGGGGGAAGTGTCGCCTCAGAAACGAGAGAGAAGCGGCGGCATGTCATTATTAGAGCTAAGTGAGTGTGCGAACTTGGCATCTTCAAAGGTGAAAAGAACTGCAGTCACAGAGGAAGTTGTCACGCTGTGTGTTGGTTTATTTCAAGATGAAACGGCAACCTTCAGTGTTTTAGATGTAGCATTTGCAACAATTTGGGATACAATCAGCCTTTTCCCTTGAGGATGACTCCCCTTGAATACAGGCAGGCTGTTTAAGCTGGTGACGCACCAGGGAAACCTCCACTGCATTGTGGCTCAAAACCAGTGAATGTGGAATAGGTCATTCTTGAGGAGGAAGAGTACGTCCCTATGCCTCTTGACTTTGCTACGACCAGTGAGAAACAAATGTGAGGTTTGGGGTGGCATTTGGATGCAGAGGGTGGACAGAGGTCCATCAGAGAGCAGGGGTCCGTCAGTGGCTATTAGCCACAAGATATAGATAGGAACTCTCGGTCTGGGGCCAGTGATGGGCTGTATTCTTGGTGCTTGACTGGATGACAACAGTAGGAGGGCTTCTAGTGTTCCGGCCCCACTGCTGGACCTCCTGAGGGCACCTGGTGTTTTTGGCCACTGTGTGACACAGAGTGTTAGACTGGATGGGCCACTGGCCTGATCCAACATTGGCTTCTCTTATGTTCTTATCACATAGAAATGGATGTACTGGTGAAGAAGTAGAGTTGGTTTCCATACCCTGCTTTCCCCCCCCCACTTTAAGGTGGGTCAGAGCAGTTTACAATCTCCTTCCCTTCCTCTCCCCACAGCAGGCAACTTGTGAGGCAGGTGGGGCTTGCAGCAAGTGGGGCGGCAGCACGGGCCTGAATCCCAAGCGGCGAATTGCCACTGGGAAACCTTTAAAAGGTCTTTTTGCAAGCAGAGCTCCAGCCGGCAACGACCCCTCTCCCTCCCTGCTGAAAGGTTTAAAGGGCCCTCCAGCTGATCGGCAGGCCATGTGTTCCCCGCCGATCAGCTGAAGCCTTTTAAATATCTGCAGGAGGGGAAGGAGATGTGTGGCTGTGGCTTGGGGACATCCCCACCCACCCTGGAACACCCTCCAAATCCCCCCACTGGAGCAAGGAAGGGACCTGGCAACCCTATCCCTGGAGTTTGGCAACCTTATCTTTGAAACACTGTGTATTGTAGTGGTTAAGTGTGCAGACTCTAATCTGGGAGAACCAGGTTTGACTCCCCACTCCTCCACTTGCACCTGGCTGGATGGCCTTGGGCAAGCCATAGCTCTGCACCAGCTGTTCTCTCAAGGACAGTTGTCTCAGAGCTCTCTCAGCCCCACCTACCTCACAGGGTGTCTGTTGTGGGGAGGGGAAGGGAAAGGAGACTGTAAGCCGCTCTGAGACTCCTTTGTGTAGCGAAGGGCGGGGTATGAATCTAGTCTCTTCTTATTATTATTGAAAATGGCAATCATACCCTGTGGGCATATATGGCGCCTGGCTCCAGAGAAAACAGGCATTGCAAGGAGGGAAAGTTCAGTGTTCAAATGCTCTTTATGAGAGATATAATCTCACTAGTCTGACAGCATTCAGCCAGAATATGGGTTTACCCCTGTGAGAACACTAGGGCTGCGAGCACACGGCCCTTTAATGCGGGAGGAAGGGCTGCTTCCTCCCGCATTTAAAGGGGCCGTCCACAACGGCCCGCAGAGAGTCCCACGGCGAAGCGGGCTCCAATGCGGGTTGCTCCAGCATTTTCTGACCCCGGGAAAAACTAGTGTTTTCCCGGGAGTCGTGGGAGGAACCCACATTGCGAGAGCCGGGCTGTCCAGATTGCTCCAGCCGCCATCCCCCCCCCCCCCCCCCCCCGGTTTACACTTGGGCGCTTGGGCAATCAAGCGCCCAAGTATAAAAGGAGAAAAAAAAATTAAACTTACCAGGCGGCTGCCGCCACTGCTGCCGCCGCCGCCACCACCACCAGCCGCTTCCTCAGAGGTCGCTGGAGCGAGCTGCGGAAGCCAGCAGCCTCCGCCCTCTTTTCTGCCTCTGCCGGCATCCTGCTGCCTCCGCCGCCGTCCTGCTGCTGCGGTCGCCGGCGGAGGGGCAGCAAGCCTCCCTTGGCGGCCACCCCACGCCACCCGCCGCCTTCTTCGCAGCTGTGGATGCTTGCCGCAGCCGCCGGACATGGCTGCCGTCTCCGGGGGTTGGGATGTGTAAACATCCCAACCCGCGGAAAAAAAAAACGTGGCCCCTTTAATCCGGGAGGGATCCCGGATTTAAAGGGGCCGTGTGCTCGCAGCCTTGGTTTCAGCAAAAATCTGATAAGAAGAAATTGCCCTTAGCACCCGGGAAAAGGTGGAGATTCTGATAAAGGCCTACTAATTGTAGTGGTTTTTTAGTTAGTTTGTTTAAGCATATATTATGTATTGTTAGCAGCATCTAACAAAAAAGAGATGACTCAGCCAAGAAGTTGGGAAGGGAGTCTTTCCTAGTATGAAAGTCTCCCAGAGACCCAAGTGCCTTTCAAAACACCCCATCCCTGCAATGCGTCAAAAAGAAGCAAAACAAACACTGCAACCTCCATTGCTCTCGCAATCCCGGCAAAATTGCCTTCTAAAATGCTAACCAAGCTCCCTCCTTTGACAGTACCTGCCACTTGCCATGCACGAGAGACAGTCTTCTGGGTCCGGATTTGGGTCACTTCCAATTTTTTAGCAATTGGAATTTCTGCTGATCTCAGGAAACTTAAAACCCTGTTCAGGTTCCAAATTTCTAATGACTCCCTTGGTGGGTGTCATTGAATGAGCTGCTCTTCCCACAAGGAATAATTTACAAATTGAAACCCTTCAGATATTTTCAGGCTCTGTGTGAACGGCTAGGGGAAGTGAAGCTCTACAGGGCAGTTGGGGAATCTTTGCCTTCTGGTTATTATTGTTAGAAGGGCAGAAAGAGTTGCCAGTTATGGGTTGGGAATCTCCTGGAAATTTGGGGGATAGAAACTGGGGAGGGCAGGGTTTGGGGTGGGGAGGAACTTTGGCAGGGTATAACACCATAGAGACCAGCTTCCAAAGCATTTTCTCCAGGGGAACTGAACTCACCTGAAGACCATTTGTAATTCCAGGAGATCTCCAGCCTCTACCTAGGGGATGGCAACCTTAAGGGCAGGTGAGGTTTCTTGTGTGTGACTCTTTCTCTGTAAGTAGCCCTAGACTTTGGTGCAGGGCAGAGCATGGTCTAATGGATTACTTGTGAGATCTGACACAGGTCCTTAAATGATGAGATGATGAGGAGGAAGAGGAGGAGGAGATGACGTTGAATTTATACCCCACCCTTCACTACCCTAAGGAGTCTCAGAGCAGTTTACAATCTCCTTTCCCTTCCCCTCCCCACAACAAGAACCCTGTGAGGTAGGTGGGGCTGAGAGAGCTCTTTTGAGGACTGCTCTTGAGAGATCAGCTCTGAAAGAACTTGTGACTGGCCTAAGGTCACACCAGCAGCTGCATGTAAAGGAGTGGGTTATTAAACCCAGTTCTCCCACATTACAGTCTGTGCTCTTAACCACGACACCAAACAGGCTAAATTGGAAGGAACTTGAAAAGGAGAGGAAGAAGCCAGCCACAGATGCTAATTTTCACCAAACTCTCATTTAACACTGGGAATTGGGGATTATCGAAGACTTTTGGCGTGCGAAGGAGTAAAGCATATTAGTTCAACTGTCGGTCTTGTGATGAAATAGAAAGCTAGGGGAATTGGAGGGGGGAACTTTCTAACTGTATTGATTTCACAGCTGAGTATTAATATTAAATGCCATTTAAAGTCCATTTATATTGTGTTTTTTTTATGATACGAGGCTGTCAGCCGCTCATCGATTTCTACTTCTGCATTTAGCGGCTGCACAGGAGGTGGGGATTAGTAATGCGATCCTTGCTTAGGGTGTCCTCTTTCCTTTCATTTTTTTTTTTGGCCATAATGTGCACTGAGGTACTCCGGATCCTCTCAGGGGCCTTCTGGTGCTCATTCCTCCCATGTATTTACATAACGGTCTGGATTTATAGCCTCCCCTTTCCCCCAAGGCTTTGTGGGGTGAGGGAGTATGACCATAAAGCAGAGAGCTCAAAAGACAATAACATTTGAGCAAGGTAAAATAACATTAAAATGTCCCTAACCATCTGAAAGCCAGTCCAGATACAGAGGACTTGGAGCGTTACTAGCTAGGAACACCACTAGACTATTAGAAGAGAAGAGAAGAGAAGAGAAGAGATTGGATTTATACCTTGCCCTTCACTGCCCAAGGGAGTCTCAGAGTGGCTTACAATCTCCTTTTCCTTCCCCTCCCCACAACAGACACCCTGTGAGGTAGGTGGGGCTGAGAGAGCTCTGAAAGAAACTGCCCTTTTTCAAGAACAGCTGTGCCAGAACTGTGGCTTGCCCAAGGTCATCCAGCAGGTGCAAGTGGAGGAGTGGGGAATCAAACCCGGTTCTCCCAGATTAGAGTCCGTGCACTTAACCCCTACACCAAACTGGCTGTCATTTCCCCAGAGGGTAGAATGGCTGTCATTTCCCCAGAAAACACTTTCCTGGGGGCACCTCCTTTGGGGGGCCGTGACTTGAACTCTGAAAATCCAACCCTCACCAAACTTGGAGGGCAGGTAGAGAAAAGTTGGCCAGAGAAACCCTGTGAGTTTGGTGTCTCTACTGCACCGGGTTGGGTGTTCTACTACCTCACAAAGGGAACCAGTTCGTGAGGTGGCTAAAAATCTGTGAGGATCCATGGTTCACAAATAGGGCATGTCACGATCCCTGAACCGAACTGCATTTTCCCAGTTCATGCCCATCCCTGCTTAGCACTCCATCATCAGCCTTCTGCTCCCCCCCCCCCCTGCAAATTGTGCTGGGAAGGTTTCTGTACACCCTCTAATCTCAGTGACTTCTTTTAGGACCTTTCAGTCAATTCTCTTTAAGGGGAGGATGTTCTTTAATGGATTGTGTCTTGCCTTGTTCTTCCCCCCCCCCCATATGTGTACCATTATAGTAATAAAACACTTCCTTGTGTTGCGTAGAAGCTGTAGTGCTAAATCACAGTTTGTCTGACTGAATGTGGTCATTCTGGATTCTGTGTTTCAGTGCAAATCCCAGGACCAGTGGAAAACCTGCGGGCCATCTCTACCTCACCTACCTCAATCCTTATTACATGGGAACCTCCTGCCTATGCAAATGGCCCAGTTGAAGGCTATAGATTGTACTGTACGGAAGTAGCTACCGGGAAAGAACAGGTGAGCCAATAAGAGGATGTTACGTTCTGTTGAAATGTATCTGGATACCAGTGAATCCATCATATCCATTTTTTTTGTCATTCCCTCCTATAGGGATGTTCATTCTGCCATTGCTTGGCTGATAAACATAGATAAACATATGGAGCAGAGGTCCATCAGTGGCTATTAGCCACAAAGTACAGATAGGAACTCTGAGTCTGGGTCAAGTGATGCTCTGTATTCTTGGTGCTTATGGGGGGCAACAGTGGGAGGGCTTCTAGTGTCCTGCTTCCACTGCTGGACCTCCTGAGGGCACCTGGTATTTTTGGCCACTGTGTGACAGAGTGTTGGAGTGGATGGGCCACTGGCCTGATCCAACATTGAAGAGAACATTGGCTTCTCTTATGTTCTTATGAGTGGTGCATCTATTGGTTGCCCTAGGATGGAGGTCCCCAATGTGGTACCTGTGGGTGCCATGGGGCCCACCAACACCTTTCCTGGCACCCACGAAGTGTTTTTAGAATGTGTATGGGGCCAGGTGGGGTTTTTGCCCAGCAAAAGTTCTGATTGGCCGATTTGATTGGCTGTGCAGATTTTTTTTAAAAGAATGTTTCTTTGGCATCAACTTCCACCACATGCAAGGATCTTCACTTTGTGACTGAAGGTCAGCCATGGCAGTCATTTTATGACTGGCTTCGTGTCCTGTGGCAGCCATTTTGTGTCAGCCATTTTGTGCCTGCACTTATCATGCTGTGTCAGAATTCCAAAAGCGGCCACAGCCTTAAAAAGGTCGGGCACTTCTGCCCTCAGAGGAACAGTAGTCCAGAGCAAGGCACAGGGCCAATAAAGAGAGGTGTCCAATAGAGAGAAAAAGAAGACCCCCCTCACTCCATGCTCTGTAGTTTGGGATGACCCTTCCTCCATCACACTCGTGTAGTTTTGAAGACCGAGCCCTCATAAAAGGCATCATGCCTGGAATCACTTCACAAAACATTGGTTATGAGTTTGTTGTTGTGTATTCATTTAAACAATGTATTTAAAGAGTCAACTTTTTGAACAAGAAACAATGTATAAAAATAAAAATAAAATTTACTCAAGATCTTTGATCCAGGGCTATGGCTACTTTTCCTTATCACATTTTCAAGGGGACCTTTAAAGAGAGAGGACAGGAAAAAGCGTGGCTTTTCAATAGGAAATTCAGTAATGCAGTTGCCTATCACATGGACCTATGGACAGTTCAGCATCCAAACTGTTAGCCTTGGATTACTTGAATAAGATGATGGGTGGATTATATGGATGGACAGACAGACAGACGGACAGATAGATGATAGATTTGTTTCAAAATGTTTACCTACTAAAAATAAGGGACAAAGGGAGCTTTGACTCCTGTACGACCATACCTTGAAAATATTGCTGAGCCAGTGTTCCCTCTAAGCTGAGTTAGTGTGAGCTAGCTCACAGTGTTTTAGCCACTGACTCGCACATTTTTGTCTTAGCTCAGGAAGGAGGGCGCCAGAGCAAACTCATTTATGCAGTCGCCAAATTGCTCACTCACAACTTTAATGCCAGTAACTCATGAAGCAGAATTTTTCCTCACAAGACTCCACAGTTTAGAGGGAGCATGGAAGGTGATTAGATAAAAATAGAGGTTTCAGCCTCCAGATGGGGCCTGGAGATCTCCTGGTATTACAACTGATCTCCAGATGCAAAACTGAATTATTCAAGAGAGCTTTTCTGTGCAGGCAATAGAGCTGCACTGTACTAAATGATTCACAAAGTTGCTTAGATCTGAAAGATTAATATGGTATGAAGAGAAACCAGAGTATGTTACTTAGATAAATTATTAGGGACTGCAGTCTAGACTACTGTGTTTCATTTACTGAAACTAGGATCCTGCTGTGTAGTTCTTGTACCATTTAATTTCTCATGTTAATGCGTATGCTTTGCGACAGTTCTGTTTTTAGACTTCTGATTGGTTATACAACCCTAAGCCTATTGCATTGTTTATTGAGTGCTCCATAGCCACCCCGAGCCTGCTTCGGCGAAGTCGGGTGGGATATATATTTAAATTTTAAAAAAGATGCATTGATTGTAAAGACTCACCCTGTGTCATCTGCCTTGACTCCAAATGAGAAAATCGGACAACGAATGACATAAATAAATAAATACATTTTTAAAAAATGACAGAGATCAGTTCCCCTGGAGAACACGGCAGCTTGGGCAGGTGGACTCTATTGGTACTATACCTGCTGAGTCCCCTCTCTTCCCCAAACTCCACCCTCCTCAGGCTCCACCCCCCCCCCCCCCCCCCAAAATCAGCAAGTCATTTTCAACATAGAGCTGGCAGTTCTCATGAAAATACTGGGGGGAAATTGGATGAGTGTAGCTGACTCCATCTAGTGTAATAATTTGGGAGACAACGGCCTCAGTGCTCTCTCTCTCTCCCTTTTTTCCCTAACCAGAATTTTTCTTGTTCACATTATTTTAACGAGAAAAGAATGGTCACATTCTTTTAATGAGAATTGTAATGTGACAAATGAATACGTTCAGCTCCTTTGGGGGGAAAAAATCAAAAAATGCCTAGATGGGGTACCGGCTAGCCCTATCCTACACATAGGTTTGCCAGATCCCTTCTGGCAACTGGGGGAGGATGGGGTGGGGAAAACTTTTAGGAGAAAGAGAAGGGTCCAGGCCATGCTACTGATGTCACATTAGGGTTGCCAAGTACCGGCGACTTACCGGTGGGGGGGAGTTGTTCTCCCCCCGGGAGCTCTTCTGGCACGTGCGCTTTGCGCACGCGCCACGGCGACGTAATGACGTCACCTCCGGGTGACGTCATTACACGGGGGAAGTCGTCCTCACCGGACGACTTCTGGGGCGGGGTTCCCCCAGAATGCTGGGCGGCAGATTGGGAACCCCTATAGCGGGGGATCCCCCACCCCTGAATGCCGGCCAGCGGATCGGGAACCCCTATAGCGGGGGATCCCCTGCCCCCCAGGCTGACTTGGCAGCCCTATGTCACACAGGAAGTGATATCATCACACGAGCGATTTCTGGGCAACATTCTGGTATTTGGGCAAAAACTCTATGGCAAACTTGTCAGCCACAGAGTTTTAGCCCAAATACCAGAGTTCTACCTGGAACATAAGAACATAAGAGAAGCCAATGTTGGATCAGGCCAGTGGCCCATCCAGTCCAACACTCTGTCACACAGTGGCCAAAAACACCAGGTGCCCTCAGGAGGTCCACCAGTGGGGCCAGGACACTGGAAGTCTCTAGTGTGATGATATCACTTCCTGTGTGATGCCAGCAATGTGGTCCGGGCCTGTCTTTTTCTATTGGTAAGTCCCTCCGCCGGCCAGTTGGTGATGGGGACCTGGGGTCTGACAGTCCTACCTACACATGGCCCTGCCTTTGTCTACGTTTGGTTTCGATTCTGGTAAGTCCTCCTATAACCAGCTTTTTAAAAAGGAGACTTTTTTGGGATTCTATGTAAGCCACCTTGATTTCCTAGACAAAAGAAAATCAGGATATAAGTGAAATAAATAAGCCCTTCATGACAGAGTCTGGATAGCAGTCATAGATATGTTTGGCTTAACAATCCCCTGCCCATAAAAAAAACAAAACAACAGGCTGTTCATGCAGGATAATAACAGTTGAGTTATCAATTGTGGGATGTCAGGTTGAATGCACAAAACGCAAACCAAATCTTAGTAAAAGAAATGGCTTTTTCAACCATTGGCATGAACGTTCTGACCCATGTAATGTCTTTGTGCAGTAATGTTTTTTTTTCTTTTGTGCCTAGAATATAGAAGTGAATGGCTTATCGTACAAGCTGGAAGGGCTAAAGAAATTCACTGAATACACCATACGATTTCTGGCCTACAACCGTTATGGACCTGGAATATCATCTGAAGATCTGACAGTCAGGACACTTTCAGATGGTAAGGCAGAACTAAAAAAAATTTTTTTGTAGAGAACTGCTATAGAGCAGACATCATGTTTGATGTCTCTCAGATCCCTTCTGCATCTGGCACTCTCGCCACATTTCTTTAGCACTCGACCTGGTTCCCCCTTGCCTTGGAATATCCATTGCATTGCCTGGTTTCTTCATTGGCTAGTGTCAGCTCCTTGCCCTGAGCTTGCTCGGGGGGAGGGTGGGGTATAAATTGAATTAAATAAATAAATAAATAAATATTATGTTTTTAGTGCTCACTCCTGCATTGGTATGCAAATTTTCCTGTGTCAGTCCTTGCCTCAGTGGTCATTAGCTGCCTGAGCCAAGCAATTCATGGCAAGGTGATAAATACAGAGGGGGGAAATAGGGGCAGAGGAACGGATGGAGATCAAGGAAGCTGTGTCATGTTGTCTGCTTATTGTTCCCTTCGAATCGGAAGCGAAGCGAAGCGCAGGAAAAGGTGCCGCTCAAAACCACATTCAGATACCCCGGGGGCAATGCCGTACTGACTGCAAAGTCACCCCTGAATGGCCATAAATCTATGCAGAAGATACCATAAAACCCGATGAACAAAGAAAGTGAAAGCGGCATGCAGTGTAGAGGGAGTTTAACCTCCCGACATGGCTGTGGAAAGACTGTAAGGAAACAGATGGGTGCAGAATCAGCCTCTGTAAGACTGTGGCTCTGTGCTAGAGCATCTGTTTTGCATGCAGAAGGTCCCAGGTTCAATCCCCAGCATTGCCTTTTAAAAGGCCAAGATAGTAGGTAATATGACAGATGTTTGTCTGAGACTCTAGGAAGCTGCTCTCCTTCAGAGTAGAAAATTCTGACCTTGATAAATCAGTGGGTGGCTTCATGGGTTTTGCCTCAATGTCCCTTGGACTGCAAGGAGATCAATTCAGTCAATCCTAAAAGAAATCAACCCTGACTGTCCCCTGGAAGGCATCAGGGTCTTCTCCAGTGAGTGTTTCTTTCTCATTTGGTGGCTGAAGGCCACCTTAATTGTAAGATGGTCAAAAATCCTGATACAAACAAAACTTCGACATGCTTGACTTGAGATCAGTGGTTCAGCATGTGCAGGTTTCGTCGTAAGCAGTGGGGTTCATTCTCTTTGTAAAAGGTTCACTTGCAATACAATGGCCTTCCTTGGTGCTCTGCTCTATTATTCCTCCAGCTGACATTTCTGCAATGCATGTTCAAGTGCCACTTGCACCGATCCATCTAATTGAGGAACCTTTCGAAAACACAAAGCAGACCCCGAGAGAACGAAAGCACCTAGTGCGTATCATTATAGAAAACAAAAAACAACAACCAACAATAGGTGAAACATTAATTTTGTGCTTAATATATGGAGATTGAATTCCAGCTTTGAAGAGGCGGCCTGTGGCCCGAACAGTGAACTTTGGCTTCCAGATCATGATCAAATGAGGAAAAGGGTGATGGTTATTCATGCAGGCGTCTGGAAAGTTCTTCTCCAAAAAAGTGTTTTCAGAAGTTTTCGTTCTCTCGGAGCAAAAATGGTCAATGTGGCACTAGAGGCACCGCTGACATGCCTAGAGCTGCAGGTATGCCCAGCTCACAATGAAGTACAGCGACTCCCTGCTGAGTGTCTCTTTAGATGTCATCGGGTCAGCTGTCAAGGGGCACATGAAAGAAAAAGGAGGTAGAACCCAGTAGCAGAAATAAATGCGATAGACAAAGCCGGTGAGGGCAACTATCATCACCAGTGGGCCTAATTTTCAACATGTTCAAATCTGTAGGTATGTAAATCCAGAGCCTGGAGCCATAAACAGACAAGACAGATCTCTCTAAATACTGGAGAAAGTTCTGAGTTCGCAGAAAAATCCAAAATGGTGGGATTCAAATCAACACTCTACCACGGAGGCTCCCTGGGTGACCTTGGATCAGTTACGAATTTCCAGATTCTAGCTTACCTCACATGGGTTCTCATGAGGAAAAAATGGAGGGGAAGAGAATGGGTCCCCTTTGGGTCCCCACTGGGGGAAAGGGGGAGAATGAAAGAAGAACATAAATAATAGATACGGCTGAAGATGGGGACAGATAAGAACCAAGAGTCAGATAAACTGATGTGAAATTTTTAAAAATCTCAGAGCGTGCTCACAGTTTCTTCTCTTTTTGCAATTGCATCTTTGATATCTGCTACTCCACTGAAATCTGAAACAGAGTCCCTGTTTGAAAGAACAGCCTAGGAGAGCTCAAATATTAGTCAACTTGTGGAGGCAAATACTTTCGTGTTGGGGCAGGGCACTAAATTGCCCTGAGGCTTATCCCACGAATCAAAACAAAATAGCAGCCACCACCATTATTGCGCAAGGCTAGCCGTGAGATCTTTGAAGTGGATCTGGTGGCTTGCATGTGATGTCTACTGCCAGTGCCTCTCCTCAGGATGTCCACCTCCAGGTGGGACCTGAGGACCCCCTGGAATCACACCTTACCTTCAGACTACAGAGGTCAGTTCCCATGGAGAAAATAAATGGTGTGGAGGGTGGACTCTATGGCATCATACTCCACTGAAGTCCCTGTCCTCCCCAGGCTCCACCCCCAAATCTCCAGGAGTTTCCCAACCTGGATCTGGCCACCCTGCCCCACATCCCCCATTGCTGGGAAGGGTGGACCTGGCAACTCTGCTTTCCACATAGAAATAGCTTAATGGCCTCCAACTCCTATTTTGGGGGCATGGGGAAATGAAGCTGCAACAGCTGATCTCCCTTGATATGTGACACATTATCCAATAATGTATATGGAATTGTGTTTTGGAGGGAAAGAGTCCAATCCTAAACAATATTCATGGTTTAGGGAGCTAATGGACTTTGTGCAAAACCCTCTTATAGCCATGAAACTTCATGAGAGACTGGAGCCCAGTCACTTTCTCTCTCCGCTTAACCCACAATGTATGGCTGTTATGAGGCTAAAAGGAGGAAGAAGAGAACCTCTGCCAGGTTTTTTGTTTTGTTTAAAAGTTAATGCGTTTTTAGTAGACAGAGAAGAGAAGAGATTGGATATATACCCCTTCATACCCAAAGGAGTCTCAGACTGGCTTACAATGTCCTTTCCCTTCCCCTCCCCACAGCAGACACCCTGCAAGGTAGGTGGGGCTGAGGGAGCTCTCTCCAGAACTGCCTGTGAGAGAACAGCTCTGAAAGAACTTGTGACTGACCCAAGGTCACACCAGCAGCTGAATGTGGAAGACTGGGGATGGGGAATCAAACCCAGACTAGAGTCCGCCCTCCTAACCACTACACCAGACTGGCTCTGCATTTCCCTCTTGAGAGTTCTTATTTATTTATTTATATATTTATTTATTTATTTCAATTTATATCCCGCCTCGCCAGCGAGCCGGCTCTAGGTGGCTAACAACAAGTCATAAACATACAAAGTTAAAACACACATAAAATTTTCCTTAGATCACATTAAAATACAGCTAAACAATCAAATCACAGATGGCAGCAGATACTAAACCAACATCAGATACCAGCAACCTACTATTTTCCAGCCAGGAGGCTCCCACCACAGATGTTCTAGAGGCGGCTAACCACGCCGCCTACTAAGGGCCATTCCCTCCGGTGGCGGCCCCAAAAGCCTGGCGGAAGAGCTCCGCTTTGCAGGCCCTGCGGAACTGCAAAAGGTCCCGAAGGGCCCTGATGTTCTCCGGGAGCTCATTCCACCAGTGGGGAGCTGCCACCGAGAAGGCCCTGTTCCTGGTGGTTGTCAACCTGGCCTCCCTCAGGCCCGGAAGGGTCAGGCGATGTTGAGTGCCTGACCGCAGTGCTCTCTGGGGTGTATACGGGGAAAGGCGGTCCCTTCGGTAGGCAGGTTTTGGCAAGAAAAGAAAAGAAAAGAAAAGCCTTGGCCCAGTCAGTGCTTCTAGTCCACACTGTCCCACGGACTTGTCACGTGAGAAAACAAGGAATGGCGTATACCATCTAAGCTCCTTAGAGTAAGGGCTGGATAAAATGAGACTGCTGGAGCTGAGGATGGCTTTGGCCAGGACTCACCCCATGAGAGGGAGGCAGCCGGGACCCAGGCAAATCACTCAATTACAGCTTGGAACAAGGCCAGGAATCAGGCAGTGGGGGGGGGAGGGGCACAGTCAGGCTGAGCCCAGACTCGGGGAAGGCCAGGATGAGAGAGGCGAAGAAACACCCCTGAGCAGCAAGGGGAAGGAGCCAGTCAGGGGGCAGAGTCATGCAAGCCTTCACGTTCCTCTTATAGCCTCTCTGGTTGAGCAGGTGGAAGGGGATTGGCTACAGGCCAAGTGGGGGTGGGGCCAGGTATCCCATAAAAGGGAAGGTACCACACCCAGCCAGGAGAGTGGATGAGGGCCTTTGTGTGTGTGAGGAAGGAAGAGGACCTGGGTATTGGAATCCCCTTTCCTTCACGTTTCTGAGACGGGTGGGCCATATACCCTCTTTGATGAGGAGAGGAACTGAAAAGTACTGGAGTCTGGAGGCTGGTGGAGTGAGTTTCAGCATGATCATTGGCAGGACATAACAGGAACGAAGACGGTGAGGGGTCTGGAGACAAAGCCCTGCGAGGAAAGGTCGAAGGAGCTGGGTATGTTTAGCCTGGAGAGGAGACGACTGAGAGGTGATATGATCACCATCTTCGAGTACTTGAAGGGCTGTCTTACAGAGGATGGTGCGGAGTTGTTCTTTTGTTGTTACAGAAGGTCGGACCAGAACAAATGGCTTAAAATTAAATCAGAAGAGTTTTTGGCTAAATATTAGGAAGAATTTCCTGACAGTTCGAGCGGTTCCTCAGTGGAACAGACTTCCTTGGGAGTAATGCTCCTCCTAAGCTGTGGAGTCTTGCGAGCAAAAATTCTACTTTGTGAGCCACTGGCATTAAAGTTGTGAGCAGGTGATTTGGCTACCGCGTCAATGAGTTTGCGCTGGAGCCATCCTTCCTGAGCTAAGACAAAAATGTGTGGGCTGGAGGCTAAAAAACTGTGAGCTAGCTCACACTAACTCAGCTTAGAGGGAGCACTGCTCGGGAGGGGGTGGGCTCTCCTTCTTGGGAGGTTTTCATACAGAGGCTGGATGGCCATCTGGCAGCGATGCTGATTCTGTGAACTTAGGCAGATCACGAGAAGGGAGGGCAGGAAGGGTTGCACTAGTGCTCAGTTCTCGTGGCCCTTTCATACACGCCCAGGGAAATACTGAGTGCCACTTTGGAGTCAGGAAGCAATTTTTCTCCAGGCCCATTTGACCGGGGGTCTTGGAGGGGTTTTTTTTGTCATCTTCTGGATGTGGAACAGCGGTCACTGTGGGTCACTGTGGGTGTGGAGGTATTTTTGAATTTCTTGCCTTGTTCAGGGGGTTGGACTAGATGACCCTGGAGGTCCCTTCCAGCTCTGTGATTCTATAATTCTATGGCAGGATGGTAGAAGGCTGGGAGCCCATCTCAGGGGTTGGATGGCACAAACTGCGGCCGTCTTACCAGTTAAGGCTGTCCGGGATTGCATTTGAGATAGCTGATTAGGTTTTTTTAAAAATTAGTGAAGTGTGTTGCTACATGCAGTTGCTAATGGCTGTTAATAATATAATACCATTTTGAAAGTGAATATAATGTGTTAGGCCCTTCATTAGACGACTCCGTTGAAAAGGTCCATTCTTAATACAGTGCATTTGGCTTTGGGAAACTTACACTTAACAGCCTGGTAGAGAGAAATTAAACTTCAAAATATAGAGCTTTCTCTTGTATAAGCCTTGATTTGTCTTAAACTGTTCCAACTTCTGTTGTGTAGAAGGTTGGGGGGGTGTATCTTTTCTTCTTCTCAGTCTTTGCTGAGTGTCTGCAGTGGGTCAATCCTATTACCATGAAAGATCAATAAAATGGAATTATCCTGTAAGCTCCGAGACCAAAACATGTAGAATTGCTGTTCTCCCAGTTCTAGGAATCGTAAAGCCATTTTTTAAAAAGCAGATCAAATAAAATATTAACAGTGCAAACCATTTTATGAGGGCCAAATACATAGAGCTCTAACGTGATTAATCTGTCTTTGACGCTTAGACTGTTCTTGTCAATTACTTTATCGGTTTCACCCTAAATACTTGTTACACATTTTTTAAACCTTATAACCATCCCCTTTAGGACATTCCCTGCTTATTTAGATTAATAAAAGCTCTGGGATATGCTGATTGATGTAACCAGATAGCAAAACATCAATAGCCTACCTGAGATAACTTAATTACCTTTTGAATGTCACGGGATAATCAACATTACTCTTTCAGTGTGTTGTCTAATTGAGGTGTCCAAAGCTCAGAAAGTAGTCCCAAATACATCTTTGTAAAGTTCTGGGCTGATCACTTGAGAAACAAGTTACTTGGACCACTTTAACCCTCCCCCCCCCCCACCATTCTTGCACACAAGCCAGCAGCAGCTTTGCTGGAGGACTGGGGAAGGCTCAAGTTATATTGGGACTTCCTTGTTGGGTAGGGTTGTCAGGTCCCCTTTGGACATGGTGGGGGAGAGGGTTGCCAGATCCAGGGGGAGGGGAGTTCCTGTAAGTTTGGGTATGGGACTATTTTCAGGAGAAGCTAGTAAGGTGGTAGACATATATTTTTTCTCTCTCTCGGAATTCTCTCTCGGAATCCCAAAACTATGCAAAGTGACAAATGGGCATATACAGGCCCATAGCTACAGTGGAGCCTCCTGGGGCATGCCCTCCCCCCACCTGACTTCTTCCCAAGGCCCCACAGCTTTTGGGAAGAAGCTGGGGGAGGCTGTGTGTGCCTATATTCCAAACTGCAAATTCATGCAATGGAGTGCAGGCGCGTGCTTCTCCCTCAAAGCATTTAAAGGGACTCTTGAAATGCTTGGGGGGAGTGGGGCAGTGTGTGAACATAAGCACATAAGAACATAAGAGAACGCAATGTTGGATCAGGCCAGTGGCCCATCGAATCCAACACTCTGTCACACAGTGGCCAAAAACACCAGGTGTCCTCAGGAGGTCCAGCAGTAGGGCCAGGACCCTAGAAGCCCTCCCACTGTTGCCACCCAAGCACCAAGAATACAGAGCATCACTTGCCCCAGACTGAGAGATCCTATCTATGCCCTGTGGCTAATAGCCACTGATGGACCTCCATATGTTTATCCAATTCCCTCTTGAAGCCGTCGATGCTTGTAGCCGCCACCACCTCCTGTGGCAGTGAATTCCACGTGGGAGAGTGTGTGTGAATTTCAGTGCCTCCCAACTTTTTAAAAGGCCCCCCAAACTTTAAAAAAAATCCTGGCTATGGGCCTGGGCATATATAAATTGTAAATGCTAATTTGTGCTGATACAGAATTTTGATGTGGGGACTATTCATTTGAGAGCGGAGGAACATCTTACTTTTCTTTTTTTTATGGAGTGTTTTTGCCTTTTGACTGATGTAGTGAAGTTTATAAAAGCCAATAACATGATGCTAAAAAGAAACCAGCTGATGTTACAATATATGCTTAGATCAGGTGTAGCATTTAAGATACTTACCTGCATTAGGTGTGGTAGTTAGGGAGGCTAGCCTCCAGGTGGGGGCTGAGGATTCCCTGGAATTACAGCCAATCTACAGACTACAGAGGTCAATTTCCATGGAGAAAATGGATGTCTGGAGGGTGACCTCTATAGCATTGTACCTGACTGAGGTCCCTGTTCTCTCAAAGCTCCATCCCCAAATCTCCAGGACTTTCCCAACCTGGATTTAGCAGCTCTTCCACTCCATCCCCCACCAGTGACCAAGGGGACCTGAGAACCCTAGCTTGACTCTGAGAAAAGCCTAGAGGAAAGCATACACATCGTCTGTTTCTCTGTTATACACTTGGATCACTGGTAGACAGTGGCATCATTAAGGGTTTGGGTTGTGTGTCGCAATGGGTGTACCAATCAGTACATTTTTTTGGTTCATGTGGAGTTCTTTAATGTTTGAGCATCTCAGCTTCACCCCTTTCTTGGTTATTTTTCCAAAGGTATGAGTTGGGAGGATTTATTTTCAGGTGACTGGTTTTCTTTAGGTATCTATTTCTTTGTCACCTATTTTGTCACCTGTTACACAGGACTGAAATGTTTTCTTCTGTGTGACATCGTTCTTCTTCCCTAAGGAGTGGATGGGCTGATTAGCTTTCCCTCCCTTAGTCACACTGGGAGAAGGAAAGTTAATCTCCCCTTTGGAAACCAGTGGGACTTAAAACTATCCCCTCTCACACATACTATAGCTGCGAATGGGTATTATTACAACTTGAGTCACCTCCCTCCACCCAAAGGCTGTGATCACACAGACCTTTAGATCCGACATAGCTGTGAATGTCTGATGGATCTAAAGGGCACAATCAGACAACAACATCTGGGAAAGGTCCCACAGTCATCAGTACCCCGTGTTGCTCCACCACGGAAGCAGAGTTAAAAGACACCGGGAAAAGTCTGGTGTTAACTGGATATAATGGGCCACAGATGGATTTTCCCCTGTCTGATTGCTCAAGCACACTCTCAGGCCATCAGGATGGTCTGATCAAGCCATTCCAACTTGGTGCCCCCCCTCGCAGTATGTGCATCATTGCATACTCTATAGGGGGCCCTCAGTGTGGAGGTGCAATTCCTCATTTATGTGCAAGGGAAACAAATTGCAAAAAAACCCAACCATGACTCTCCCATGGTTGAGTCTGATCACACAGTGATGGGCTGAGCCCACAGCTACAAAGGGATGTGTGATCTCGCAACCGTGTGTCAAATTTCTCTGGAGGAAATAGCCTCACTTCCCCTTCGCTTCAACTGGCACATGTGACGGCAGCCAAAATGGATGTTTTTGTTCTCCTGTTACATAAAATAAATATATCAACACATTTTATTTAAGCAGGAAGTGTTTTTGGTTGATTCAATGTGACCTGGGTAATTTTGTTTTAACCATTAGTTATAGATGTTGATCTTTCTTATCACATAAAGTCATGCATCATTTCCCTCCATTCAGCTGGGTGTGGTCATGTATCCCATAGATATTAACAGAACCATCAAAGATCCATTTCTTAAAACTGAATTACTGCTAAATACAGCACCCATTGAGAACACATCAACCATTCTGAGACATTAATTTTGCAAAGGCCTAAGCAGCCAGCATTCAAGCAATATTATTATAGATGACAAGGGGACACCAAGTATGAGCCCCGGACAAAATACATCCAGCAAAGGCCCATTATGGTACCCCAGGTCTGAGGGGAGGGGCAGAGACAGTGGCAGGGGAATGGAGGGAAAGTGTAAACAATAGAAAAACAAGAAAATAAAGATCGGCTGGCATCATACTTAAGTTGGGAACTGATTGCATCTGATGTTGCTGTTCTGTCCCATAGTACAGAACAACTGGCTTGAAACATTCTGATTTAAGCCTGAATGTTCTAAGACTGGAACACATCTTCACAGGATTGGATTGTGAATCTCTTTACTGGCGCAGAATACTCTGTGCAGGACACTCACATTTGACATTTCCAGAGAGCCAGTTGCTGAGAGACATTCCCCCCCCCCCCCCCGCCTCAAGGTTCAGCAGTTTGTGAAAGAGACCAAAAAGAAGTCTTGAGCATATGACATTGTTCAAATAACGTTGGGACACTTTGGGGATGAATTTGGTTGGCTGGGGCATGTACTTCCACAGGCATCAAGGATTTAGGATGAAATTTGCCCTGACTTGGAGACCCCAGGCAAGCTCGATCTCGTCAGATCTCAGAAGCTAAGCAGGGTCGACTGTGGTTAGTACTTGGATGGGAGACTTCCTTGGAATACCAAGTTGGGAGGGCAGAGGTAGGCTTTCTTCAGCCACCACTCGGAATATCCTCCAGGCGCCCAGTAGAGGTCAGTCACCAGAGGTCAACATGACCTCCAGGCATACGCACGCATGCGCGCACACATGCACACAGAGGATTTAGAATGCAGTTTACTACAGTGACTATGATTGACTGCCATGATCTTATTCTTTCACATAAATTTATGCAACTACCTTATTCCAATTGCTCCATCCTGTTTCGTAACATCTTCTGATGGGCAGCAGCTTGTCCAAGGTCCCAGGAAGAAAAAGGTGCTTCTCAAAACCTGCTACCTGAAATCCTTTTTAAGTAGAAAACTAGAAATGCCAGAATTGAACCTGGAACATTCTGCATACAAAGTGTTTAACTCTGCTGGCGGATGGAAAGTGATGTTAAGTTGCAGGCAACTTATGGTGTCCCCGTACGGTTTTCAAGGCAAGAGGTGTCCAGAGGTGGTTTGCCATTGCCTGCCTCTGTGTTGTGACACTGGACTTCCTTGGTGGTCTCCCATCCAAATGCTGACCAGGGCCAACCTAGCTTAGCTTCCAAGATCTGATGAGATCTGGTTAGCCTGGGCTATCCAGGTCAGAGCTACAGATCCGGATATAGCTACTTAGCTACAGCAAGAGATGAGCACGAACCACATACGAACCAGGAGGTTGGTTCATGAACTAAACCAGTCCATATGGGTTTGTGATCCCTGCTTTCTGTGGCTTTCCACGAGGAGCAAAAAGTTCCCAGCCATTTAAACCGAACAGCTGAGTGTCAGTCCCTGTCTCCACATGGGGCAGGAGATATAGGTAGGGATAGCCATGAAGACAAACTGAGTGGTGGTTCTTCGGCTTGTGAAATTCACTTTGCAAACCGTGAACCGGCCAAAATTTGTGACAAACTTTAGTTTGTCAGCCAGTCCATGCCCATCCCTAGCTACAACTCCTTGTGAAAACAGGGAAACACAAGACATTGAGCTATGTCTGAACTGTGCATCTCATAGGAAGGGATGGAATGCATCTTCAGAACACAGAGACTTTAGCTAGGCCCTTTTGTGCCACAGCTTTCTTCCACCAGTATATATTTTAAAAAAAACAAACCCCAAACCAGTGATGATTAGTTGTGTTGCCTAAATTACCACTCCATGCTAGCATCTGGAAGATGTCTTCTGCAAAGGCACAAATATCTCCACTTGTCTTCATGAACAATTGGAGGACTCACTCTTCGTGCATTTTTGGTCCTTAGACTGAAATTGTTATACCCTGTCTTCTGGTGGTAGAAAGTGCCCTCGAGTCACAGCCGGCTTATGATGACCCCATAGGGTTTTCAAGGCAAGCAATCTTCAAAGTTGGTTTGCTATTGCCTGCCTCTGCATCATCACCCTGGCCTTTCTTGGTGGTCTCCCATCCAAATACTAATCAGGGCCAACCTTGCTTAGATTCCAAGATCTTATGAGACTGAGCTAGCCTGGGACATCCAGGTCAGGGCATGTGCTACCAGTAGGGACAAACTCATAGCCTGTGAATCTTTTGGCATGCTCTAGGTGATCCTGCAAAGCTGAGTATGAGAACCAGTTGGTGCTGGAATACTCCACGGGTGTAATTATTACTTTACATAAAGAAGCAGCCACAAAGAATGGGTTACAAGCTCCTCATTATTTAATATGACAGCTAATAAGCTCACCGAAGACGGAAAGAAACGGGCAGATGTGCTTAGCCTTATGGGAGAGTTCTGTGCTTCCAGTTGGGTGGCTTGTACAGTTCTTACTCCACCGTTTTAAGGTCTTTATGTTGTTTTTAATAACGTTTTGATCGCATTTTTTAAAATCTGTTGTAAATCACCCAGAGGCCTGTGCACTCAGGGATTTGGGCAATCCAGACATTTAATAAATAAATAAACTGAAGTGACACATTTGGATTTACTTTGTTGCAGGCGTCTTTGAAGCTGAGAAATGTTTGTCATTGCCGTCTTTGACTCCTCTAATTATGGCTTTCCCGATTTCATTCTCTTTTCCCCTCTCCTCCCTCTTTACATTTCAGTGCCAAGTGCCATGCCTCAGAACATCTCCTTGGAGGTGGTGAACTCAAAGGTAAGCTGGCACACGGTCTCCAAATCTGAAATGATCCATGCGTGTGTGTCTGTGTCTCTGGCTGTGTGTATGTACATAGCGCGTTCAGTTTACATATATGCTTTATATGAAGTTGCCATTAAATATCTCACCACCATCCCTGAAACTAAAAATCTGACTGCTTGAATTATCCATTCATGTTGGCAATTTCAAGCCCTGGTTGTTTTGGCTGGAACAGTGCCCTAATCCTAAAACTTGTATTTTGTTAAATGGAAATCAATATGTCCAACTGTCATACATTTTCAGCAGTAGAATCTTTCACACTTGCATGTTTATTACTTTGTGTAAAGTTTTGGATTACCTGTGTACAAAATCTGTGTCCCACTGTCGCTCTTAAAGATAATAGAGTTGGTTTTTATAGGAAAATGTATGAATTGGATAAGATAATCGGCTGTCTACAGATGAGACATTGACTAAGAAATTATATAATTTTTATTAGATGAATATATGCAGGCTGAGATTGTGAAGACCTCTATGCTCGCTTGGATGAAGGACATAGGCCACACTATCGAATTAGAACATTGGTCAAAAATCTGAAGGACAACAAAATTTACAAGAGCCTCGTTTTACAAAGAAAGCATATACAGAATGTTTCATAGGTGGCATTGGACCCCTGATAAAATAGCGAAGTGGTATTCAAACACAACAAATAAGTGTTGGAATATGTAAAATGTAGAAATAATGTCGGAATCTATTATCATATGTGGTGGAATACATAGGATAATCTGAGAAATACTAGGTATTATTTTAACTTTTACAAAAGAAATTTTTTTGCTGAATATTCTTCCAGGTGGTTATAAACCATGTGATCAGTATATGTTAACTTACATTTTGACGACAGCCAGAATCTTACTTGCTAAATGCTGGAAAATGGAGAGAATCCCTTCAAGAGAAGAGCTAGTTCAAAGATTATTGGAAATAGCGGAAATGGATAGATTGAACATTGTGTTGCAAGGCAAAGATAAAGAGATTTATTTAAATCGATGGTCAAGAGTTTATAAATGGATATATAAGACAATGGAAAAATAGACTTCTTTGTTGTTATAAAATTATAAAGTTATATATATATATAAAAAGAACAACAAAATTTCCGGGGGTTGTCTCTCAAAACTTATCCCCTGGAAATAATTTTTTTTAATCTTTATTTATGAGTTTTAACAAAAAGTGAGCAACAAGCACTATATTTCATGATATAATCATTTTGAGTCTTTTACATTAATTCTTAACCTATCCATTTATAAAACTTCGTCCACTTCTCCAAAAAGAAAGCTACATCTTTCCCATACAGTATTATACTTGGTCTGTACATTTCTGCAAGATCCATTACTTTGTATATCAACTCATCCCTAGGGGGAATACAGACCAGTTTCCAATATTTAGCCCATAGCATTCTGCCAGCTGTTACGATATATATCATCAAAATTGTCTCGTTACGTTCATATCCTGCTGGCATGAAATTTAACAAATATATCTCTGGATTTAAAGGCAAGTTAATATTAGTAATCTCCATAATTATTTGCTGAGTCATACGCCAGTAGCCTTGTATTTTCACATAACACCACCGCGTATGGAAAAAGGTTCCCACATTTGATCTGCACTTCCAACATAGATTAGATACATTAGTATAACATTTTGCCATTTTATCTGGAGACCAATGCCATCTGTAAAACATTTTATATATACTCTCTTTATACATGATAGCTCTCATATGTTTCAGCATTTTCCATATTTTTAACCAGTCACCCGCTGTTATAGTGTAACCAAAGTCTTATCCCCTGGAAATCTTGATGGTCTCTAAGGTGCTACTGGACTTGATTCCTGTTTTTTTGGACCGCAGACCAACATGGCTGCCAGCCCGAAATGATGTATACAAAATGCCATACTTCTGGGTGATGTGGAAGTAAAACTGTTTTACGGTAGAGTGTCTTCTGCGACACATATACCAAGTTTCAGGTTTTGAATGGTAACCAATTTGGCTTTCACTTTTTGAAAGAGAGATGTATAAACAGCCCCTTTTCAGGAATGTCCCATATTCAAGTTCTGAATTCCAGTCTTCTAGCTTCTTGGAGAATATCTTCATTATTCTGGGTACACTTTGTTTCTCCTGTGTCATGAGAAAGAAAGATTTCCTTTTTGGGGATTTTCAGATACTCTATATGCGTATATTAAATTCCAGGCATCTTGCTCGTAGGGAGGGTATGTGTAAGTGTAGCAGAAAATAGTGCCGTTACCAAATTCTGTGAACACCCTGTTC
Organism: Lepidodactylus listeri; assembly: GCA_029233225.1. Lineage (NCBI taxonomy): Eukaryota > Metazoa > Chordata > Lepidosauria > Squamata > Gekkonidae > Lepidodactylus > Lepidodactylus listeri. The sequence goes on from JARCFY010000004.1 coordinate 18,082,706, forward strand.
GAGTTTTTTTCGATGGCTTCTTCACTCATGAGATCATTTCCCCATGTCAGTCCCATGTAAGAGGCATGTGCAAAGTAAAGAAGTGGTGTAAAATGTAACGGTGTCGTAAAAATGGCAAGAAAGAAGAAAAAAGAAAGAAAAATGGGCCAGAAGTCTTCTAGACTTTGGAAAGAAACTTAAAGAAACTGGAAAGTTCAAAAAGGATGTGGACAGACTGGAACAGGTGCAGAAGAGAGTAATGAGGATGATCGAGGGCCCAGAGACCAAGCCCTAGGAGGAAAGGCTGAGGGACCTGGGAATGTTCAGTCTGGAAAAGGGGAGGTTGGGCGGGGGGGACAGGATTGCTCTCTTGAAGTCTTTGAAGGGCTGTCCCTTAGAGGGAGGGCAGGGAGCCGTTCCGGTTGGCAGCAGGGGAGAGGACCAATGCACCCTCTAAACTGTGGAGTCTTTTGAGCAAAAATTCGATCTTGTGAGCCACTGGCATTAAAGTTGTGAATGAGCAATTTGGCTATTAAGCTAAGACAAAAATGTGTGCCAGAGGCTAAAAAAAACTGTGAGCTAGCTCACACTAACTAGAGGGAACGCAGATGGTACTCACAATAATGGGTTTAAATTACAGGTAGAAAGATACCAGCTTGATATTAAAGGAGGCAGGAGTTACAATATGAGTAGTTCAGCAGTGGGATTGGCTGCCCAGGGAGGTGGTGAGCTCCCCCTCACTGGCAATCATGGACGGCTTCAAGAGGGAATTGGATAAACGTATGGAGCAGAGGTCCGTCAGTAGCTATTAGCCACAAGGTATAGATAGGAACTCAGTCTGGGGCAAGTGATGCTCTGTATTCTTGGTACTTGGGGAGGGGGGTAACAATGGGAGGGCTTCTGGTGTCCTGGCCCCGCTGGTGGACCTCCTGAGGGCACCTGGTGTTTTTGACCACTGTGTGACAGAATGTTGGACTGGATGGGCCACTGGTCTGATCCAACATGGGCTTCTCTTATGTTCTTAATCCCCAAGCAGCTACTAGATGAACACCTGTCAGGGATGCTTTTGTCTGATCCTGCTTTGAGCAGGGGGTTAAACAAGATGTCCTCTATGGCCCCTTCCATCTCTGTGATTATATATATATATATATATATATATATATTCAGATCTCAGAAGCTAAGCAGAGTCTCTGAACATCGTCCAGGTCCCCAGCGGGGTCAGTCACCAGAGGCCGCAATGACTTCCAGGTGCACACACATACACACAAACACCCATGCACATATGAAAAATGCAACAAAACCCACACCCCATATTCATAAACAGATTATGTTTGAAATGCAGGGAATGAAAGTTCACAATGTGCTGTGTGGTTATTTTTGTTGGTGAGCACCTGGTCCTTCCTCATTAGCTGTTCCGGCCCTTCCATAGCCACGCGTGTTGTTCGTGACAGAAAGGTAGCTGGACAGGCATTCTATACTTTTCCTCATGACACGAGCCACAATGTCACAGGTACCAGAGAGCCTGTTTAATTAAGAAAAACCACCTTGCTTCACTCACGCTTGGGCAGATGTGGCTAAGTTATTCATCGCCGGCAAACAAGACTTTGCAAAGCAGTCGCTGACTCCAACAAAGAGCCAAGAGCTCCTTCCGAGGCTTTTAATGAGCCATCAGTCTTGCAGTACCCTTGACGCTGCAGTCTGGAATGTGTAAGATAATGCTGGCTCTCCAGTGTAGACATTAAAAGGGTTCCTCGTTATCCATAAAAGCAGCTCATTTGTGTGCCAAAACGCCATGAAAAGAAGCATCCTCCTTCAGGATGCGGAATAGTTGTGTTTCTCGGAGCCAATAACAAAACTCATTAATTGGTCTCTTCACTTCCTTGGTTCTTCAGAGAAGCTCCACCACCGATCAGTGGCTTAATGATTCTGTCTAGCCCACATTTCACCAAGGAATTGACACTTCTATCAGCAGATGAGGAGGTTTCTCGCTAATAACGTAGGGTGTCTACCATTAGGGGCAGATGGGTCTTCTCAAAGTTTTTTGGGAGCTGGTGGAACTTGAGGGATGGTTGGCCACCTCAGAAAGTTCTACTGATTCCATCCTGCCTGACCTAACAAGAAAGTCCCATTTTTTAGTCTGGGCTGCTTCCACACAGAGACGACTCCTCTCAGGGTGCTCATTGCCATATTGAATGTGGGTACATGGTGCCATATAATTACACAGTGCCAGCATGGTGTAGTGGTTAAGAGTGGTGGACTCTAATCTTGAGATCCAGGTTTGATTCCCCACTTCTCCACATGAAGCTTGCTGGATGACCTTGGGCCAGTCTGAGAGAACTGTGACTAACCCAAGGGCACCCAGTAGGTGTCATATGGAAGAGTGGGGGCTCAAATTCAGTCTGGCCCATAGCTGTGGTGGGGCTATTGCGAGCTCTGCCCCCTTACTCAAATGGCCAGCCCCCTTCCTTAAAGGCCTCCAGCTTCTTCCCAAAAGCATTTAAAGGGATCCTTATTAATGCTTTTGAGAAGAAGTGGGGGATGGTACACGCCTCCTCCCTCACTTCTGGAAGATTTAAAGGGCCCTCCAGCTGATGGGCCCTTTAAATCTTGCTGGAGGGGTGGGAGAGGGGTGCGTGCCAGCCCCCTTCATTATGGTAAATAATGGCAGCCCCACCAGGGAAAAAAAAATTGCCCCAAAAGCCAAAAAACCCTTGCTATGGGCCCGAACCCAGTTTTCCACATTAGATGCCTCCACTCTCTCAACCACTACACCGCAATGGCAGAAGCACCCCTTCCACCAGGCTGCTGACCAATGCTCCTTCTAAGCTGCAGAGAGTCCTGTGAGCAAAAATTCCACTTTGTGAGCTCCTGGCAATAAAGCTGTGAGCGGGCGATTTGGCTACTACATCAGTTAGTTTGCTCTGGAGCCTCCCTTCCTGAGCGAAGACAAAAACATGTGAGCCAGAGGCTAAAAAACTGAGCTGGCTCACACTGTCTCAGCTTAGAGGGAACACTGCTGCTGACCAAACCCTGGCTGGGGGAGGCCAACAAGCAGCCGTTTCACAAATTCACTCTCCATCTTAGTAGGACTCAGAGTGTGGCTACAACTTTCTCTCAAGACTCTACCTAGCCAGCCTTCCTTCCTTCCTTCCTTCCTTCCTTCCTTCCTTCCTTCCTTCCTTCCTTCCTTCCTCTCTTCCTTCCTTCCTCTCTTTCTTTCTTTCTTTCTTTCTTTCTTTCTTTCTTTCTTTCTTTCTTTCTTTCCTCTCTCCCTCCCTCCCTCCCCCCCCTCTCTCTCTTTCCTTCCTTCCTTCCTTCCTTCCTTCCTTCCTTCCTTCCTTCCTTCCTTCCTTCCTTCCTTCCTTCCTTCCTTCCTTCCACCATTTATTAGCAGCCTTTCTACCTTATAGGGACTCAAGGTGGCTTAGAATGTAAACATTCATTTATTGATTTATTTCCTGCCCTCCCTGCTAAAGCAGGCTCAGGGCGGCTTACATTTAAAAAAAAAATCATAACAGCCGCTAATTAAAAACAATAATTTAAAACTGCCACTGGCAGAAGAACTACTCAGATGCCATTATGAATAAAACTTTTAATCTGCTTCCTAAAGAAAGAGAATGGGGGGGGGGCAGGTGCACCTCCTTGGAGACATTGTTCCATAGTTGTGGGGCTGCAACTGGAAAGGCCCTATACACACCAGGCAAGTATTGGAATACATTGGTAGCAGGTGCATCACATGCCCAGCCTTTTAATGCAAGGAAACACGTCTCTCTGTTGTCCCTATAAGGGTACATTCAGACGGGCAGCTAATCCTGCCATTTGCCCGGCTCTAATTTGATCCTGATCTTTTTTATCCAGTGTTGCACGACCAGACAGTTCCCCCATGAATTAGTTACCATGCATGGACTTCACAGTGGATTGTCTAGACGGCATCCACCTGAAAGAGCCGTGCGTTCGGTTTTTTCAAAAAAAATCTGTGCGTGCGCCTGTGTGCCTCATTGTGTACTTGTTTTTCTATGCATGCGTGGACTTGAATGTTAAAAGCACAGCCAGTGGTATCTTCATCTAGGTACCATTTCAATTAACAAAGTTCATAAATTTCACAGGCCCTTCAGAAACATGAAATTGTCCAGAACGTTTGAGTGGAGCTTTGCGGCCGTCGCACATTTATGTGTTTATGTGTTTACGGCAGCCGTTTGCAATGGTCTGGAGTCAGACCATTCCGACAAGCTGATTGTGCGCTGGAATGACCAGTCAGAGGAAAGTCCACCATTGGCCTGTCGGCAAGCTTTAGACCGGATTTTCAGCAGTATCTTTAAAGTACGGTTCCCTGGTGGGGCTCAACAGGCTGATCACGGAAGCGGCACCTTTCCCAGATGTCAGTGTCTGGATGCTCCCTTTAAATTTGCCAGGCACTCGTGCCTGGGTTGGATCTAAAGAGCCGTCTGATCGTGACCATAGACGTAGACTACGGGGGGCTCGAGGGCTCGAGCCTCCCCCGAAATTTCCCGGGGGGGGACTGAGCCCCCCCCCGGGAAACGTAGCGCCTGCCACTGTGCCTCCCGGGGCCCTTCTGAGGCCGGCAGCTGCTGGTGCCTCTCCCCCCGCCTCCGCCTGGCCACTCTTCCATCCTTCCCTCTCCGTCCCTCTTTTCCCGGCGAAGGGAGAGGGAAGTAGTGGGGGGGGAGAGAAAGGCCCCGGCAGCAGCGGCTGGCGGGCCTCGGAAGGGTCAGGGAGGCACGGAGGTTTTCTGGTGAGGTGGGGGGGACATCGCCCCAGCGAGCGTGCGCACTTCACACACGTGCTAAAGAGCCCCCCCCCCCGGAATTTACTAAACTCTGTGCCCCTGATCATGACCTAAGGTTTTGGCCAGGGCTGGCTGATAGTACAGAGGTTAAATCCTCACCTGATTTCCTTCCAGTCACCAGTTGATACCCACAGTCCTGAAAGTACTAGATTCACAGTGCAAACCTAAGAAGAGTTACGTCCTTCCAAGTCCACAGAAATCAATGGGCTTAGAAAAGGGCAACTCGGCCTAGGATGGCACAGTAAATTGCCTTTTCCAAATATTAAGCAAAATACACTTTTATGGCGGGAAGAAAATTCCATCGCCATATTTCCAAGCTGTCATTATGCAGAAGGGACAGAACCCTTTCCTAAAGGACATTAATATACATGCACTTAAAAAAAAAATGTATGCAGCACCCGCCTGGGCTTACAAATATAAAGAGATCTTGTTTGAGCTCCTCTTTTTCATCTGGAAATGATGAGGGATGTACACATCTTAGAACTGATTTATTTATGAGCGGTGAAGACAATCAATCAAAAAGCCTGTTACATAATTCTGCTCTCTCTGCACCACGGCATCTCCCCCCCCCCCCCCGCCAGGCATATATCTGCCGACACGGAGGCGAGGCTGAGAGGCACTTATCTCAGAAAACTAGAATAATATTAATAATAATAAAAAGCTCTATAATTTGAAATGCTGCAAAAAAAAAAATTCATGATGCACAGTCCCAAAAGTTAGAGTCCCCCCTTGGTTTTGTTTTTTTCCCCCTTCCCCTCTGTAGTGATAATGAAGAAATATTCTCAGTTTAAGTACTAAATGTTTACACTTCCTGCTATCGGTCAGGGGAGTTTTCAACAGGCCTTTACTTGAGGTGTTTGTATTTTTAATATCATCATCATCATCATCAATTTTGTGAGTATTTTGTGTATGTGTGTGTATCTACGCGTGTTTGTCTGTGTGCCTGGAAGCCATGGTTGACTTCTGGCAACCCCTAGTGGGGCTTGGCAATTTCAAAGAGGTGGCTTGTTATTACTTGCCCCTGAGTCCCGGCCCAGGTATTCCTTGGAGGTCTCCCATCCAAGTACGAGTCAGGGTCAGCCCTGATGAGCTCTGGCTAGCCTGGGCTATACAGGTCAGGGCTATTTGAGTTACTTGATTTGATTTGATATTCCTGGCTTCCTTGTCCTTAGGATTAAGGAGAGTGTTGTTTGTTTAGTAAAGCATATATATTCTCCCTGTCTGCGTGGCTTGAGGCAGCTCACCATGCAAACCTAAAATATCAAATAACTATTTTCTGTATTTATTGGTTCCATCTGTTCCCTGCCTTTCTCCCTAAGGAGGAGCTAAAATGGCTTACATCATTCCCCTCTCCTCTATTTTATTCTCACAACAACCCTCTACGGTAGACTAGGCTGAGGCTGTGTGGTGTGCACAGAGTCACCCAGTGAGCTTCCATGGATTCCATGCGTCTTCCAGACCCTAGTCTGAAACTCTAACCACTACATCAGCCCCAGTCCTCCCCCAGCCTGATAAAATACCTACAACTTACTTTCTAGTGTCCTGCCCCCACCGCTGGACCTTCTGAGGGCACCTGGTGTTTTTGGCCACTGTGTGACAGAGTGTTGGACTGGATGGGCCACTGGCCTGATCCAACATTGGCTTCTCTTATCTATATATCTAATAGCCAAGGCGCCCCCTGCGTGTGGATATCTAAATCCGCACATCAGGGGCACCTAGGGGGAAAAGAGATTTTCCTGCACACTTGGGGGACAACCCAGGTGTGCAGAAAAATCCGAAAAGTTAAAAAAATTATTAGAGGAATGCTCAAATCTCCCCAAAAGTAAAACAGCATTCCCTGCGCATGCACAGAGAGCGCTCTGGGAACTGTCCGTTGCCGCCACCACCACTGGGGGGGGGAGAAGGCTTGGCGGGCCAGCAGTTGTGAGCTGCTCAGGCCTCACCGCGGCTGCCGCTGTGGGAGAGAAGAAGACTTGGTGGGCCGCCTCGCCACCACCACCGCTGGGGGGGAGGGAAAAGGCTTGGCGGGCCAGCTTTGCCGCCACCACCCCTGGGGGGAGGGAAAGGGCTTGGTGAGCCAGCCTCACCACCGCCGCTGTGGGGCAGGGAGAAGGGCTCACCTGCTGCCGCTTCCTCCTCCGGAGCTCAGGCCCTGAGCTGTGGGGAATACTCCCCGCCCCCCCATGAGTATTGTGGGTCCAGCTTCTTGTGTTCTTATATTATTGTTACATGTTCCCCACTTCCCCGAGGGGCAGGTTCCAAGGACCGCACTACTAGATGTTGATTCTCTTTTAGGGTTCCCAGGTCTGGGTTGGAAAATACCTGGAGACTTTGGGGGTGGAGCCAGGAGAGGGCGGGGCTTGGGGAGGGGAAGGGCCTCAGCATAGTACAATGCCATAGAGTCCACCCTTCAAAACAGCCGTTTTCTCCAGGGGAGCTGATCTCTGTCAGCTGGAGATCTGTTGTAAAAGTGGGAGATCCCCAAGCCCCACCTGGAGGCTGGCAACCCAATTCCCTTTGGATGAAGGAGCACCAGAGACACATGTGGTGCTTTGTGTGATATATACTTTATTTACAGATGTACTAGCAGCCCCCGTCAAAGAAGCTCACAGCAGGGACCGTCACGTGTTTGTGTGTGTGATTCGTGAGCATTTCCCAGTCCTTCTTTCCAAAATCCAGAATCAGCAGTGCCTGTTTCAGTTCAGTTTGATCTCCAAAGAGTGAAGGGGGGGAGGGGTGGAATCAGCTCGAAGACGGGGATTGACACATTCCCCTTCAGGCATGGTGGAAATGAGTAGAAATTGGTGTTTTACCACATTTGTTCGGACGCTGTTGGAAATGGGGTGGAGGAGGAAGGTGAGGAGGGCAGTGGTGAAAGAATAGCCTGTCAGAATACAACTTGGGCTGGATGAGCTGCCCGCGCGGTTTTGGAAAGCGACCTCGAAAAAGTTGTTTCACACCAAATTGGGTATGTTGCCCTCGAGGGAAAACGTCTGTGTGAAATCCACCCGTAACTCTTCATCTAGATGAAAAACGGTGAGGTTTCCGCCTCCCTTTTTCGGAGATACGGAAGGGGGCGTTATCCAAGATCAAATCCTTTTGGAACACGAATCTGATCCCTTTGACAGAGCAGTTGAATTCCCCCCTTGAGACGCTCGTATTTAAAGTTGGTAGTTTTCCTATCCTGTTTTTAAACAGGCTTAAAAGAAGAAGAAAAGCCTGCCCTCTATTACATAACTGTCTCTTTGTGCAGTAGAAATGTTTCCACACTCTCTTCATTCTAATGAGAGAACTGTCTATTTATTTTAAGAATGGAGCCAGCCAAAGTTCTCATAAATTGGCCCTCCAATTAAAATTATCCATAACTTTGTTGTGTGCAGGTTACATTTCACCAAAGTGCCGGGTTTTCTCATTAACTAAGTTGTCCTTCATGTTTTTTTGCTGGCAAGGGATCCAAAGCGGCTGGAACAACAATCCAAACAAGCACTTGTGAATGAAAGATCAAAGTCTTAACAACCTGCTTAACTAGTTTGGCGTTCTCAATCTGATTGCCAGCTGGACTGGGCGGGGGAAAATATACCGTCCCTTTGATGAGAGTTTCATGAGTAGAAGTGGGCATGTCCTGCCACAGCTTAATAGGGTGGCGGGGAGAAAAGCAAGGCAGTGTCGAAGACGAAGAAGAAGAGATTGGATTTATACCCTGCCCTTCACTACCCAAGAGAGTCTCATTGCGGCTTGCAAACTCCTTTCCCTTCCCCTCCCCACAACAGACCCCCTGTGAGGTAGGTGGGCCTGAGAGAGCTCTGACAGAAACTGCTCTTGTTCAAGGACAGCTGTGCCAGAACAAGGTAAAATAACATTAAAATGTCCCTAACCATCTGAAAGCCAGTCCAGATACAGAGGACTTGGAGCGTTACTAGCTAGGAACACCACTAGACTATGAGAAGAGAAGAGAAGAGAAGAGAAGAGATTGGATTCATACCCCACCCTTCACTACCCAAGGGAGTCTCAGAGCGGCTTACAATCTCCTTTCCCTTCCCCTCCCCACAACAGACCCCCTGTGAGGTAGGTGGGGCTGAGAGAGCTCTGACAGAAACTGCTCTTGTTCAAGGACAGCTGTGCCAGAACTATGGCTTGCCCAAGGTCATCCAGAAGGTGCAAGTGGAGAAGTGGGGGATCAAACCCTGCATATGTACTTTACTTTGGATATACAATTGTGTTACAGCATTTCTAATTTTTCGCTCTGCAACTCCTTTTCTCCATGTCACGTCAGTGTTGGCGTTTTGTGTCCCCCACCCCCGAGCACTTATAGGGTGATTTTTTTTTAAGCCAACTGCAAGTCAGCTTGATTCCATGTGTGAAATGCTTCAATCATTATTTTTCACAGCTGTGATCTACACACCCTTTGAACACCCCCCTCCGTATCCACCTTGGTATAGCGGTTAAGAGCACTGGACTCTAATCTGGACAACTGTGGTTGGTTCCCCACTTCTCCACATGAAGCCAACTGGGTGACCTTGGGCCAGTCCCAGTTCTCTCAGAACTCTTTCAGCCCCACCTGCCTCACAAGGTGTCTGTTGTGGGGAGAGGAAGGGAAGGTGATTATAAGTCGCTCCAAGACTCCTTCAGGTAGCGAAGGGCAGGGTATAAAACCAACTCTTCTTATTTTATTTATTTATTCATTATTTATTTTTCGTATTTATACCCCGCCCTCTTCACTTCCCCTTTCTCTCTAGTTTGCAAGGTGTAGCCAAGCGCTATTATTTTTAGATGAGCATACATGTGATAGTGTGTTATTTTAAAGGCAGCTGTTCACCCCTTGACAGCTTGCATTATTCTTATTCTGAATTTGGATTTTTTAAAAATTATTTCCATGTAAACTCTGAGCCCCCTCCCCCCCAGTTGCCACTTGCCACCAATGGCATCAACGTTTGCTAATGTTCCCTACCTCGATATGTTCAATAAATTCCAACTTCACTGCCAGTTTACTAATTTCTTCAGCAGCCCACAGAATTTCATCCCCCCCCCCCCCCGCTTTTTCTCACCTTTGGTTTTAGTAATCTCATTCACCCCAGGCTACCTGTACTGTCCTCTTCGCCTAGGGTGATATGTCATTCTTAGTAGCTGGATGTTATTTTGCGGTTCATAATCACACTTGTTTGTGTTTATTGCAGTGGACTTCCATCAGCATGTTACTCAACATGGCACAGGATGACGCTTGATCAGTAGCCATATGGTAGTGGTCTTTTTTGTTTGTTTTTTAGGGTGAGCTTTAAATTGGTTCAGATACTAAAGTGGCTCAAGTGATTAAGATGCTGAGCTGCAGACCAGAAGGTCGGTAGTTCAGCAGTTTGAGACCCGAGTGCTGCATGATGGAGTGAGCTCCCGTCTCTCGTCCCAGCTCCTGCCAACCTAGCAGCTAAAAAGCAAGAAATTGCAAGTACACAAACTGCAAGTACACTCGGCGTCTATTCAGTGGCTATTAGCCACAAGGTAAGACTCTGTGCTACAGACCAGAAGGTCTGTAGCTCGGCAGTTCAAGACCTGAGTGCCGCGTGATGAAGTGAGCTCCCGTCTCTCGTCCCAGCTCCTGCCAACCTAGCAATTCGAAAGCAAGAAATTGCAAGTAGATGAACAGCTACTGCTTTGGTGGGAAGGTAACAGCATTCCGTGCACCTCGGAGTCTAGTCATGCCGGCCACATAACCACAGAAGTGTCTTTGGACAGTGCTGGCTCTTCGGCTTGGAAACGGAGATGAGCACCGCATCCCTAGAGTCGTATTCAACTGGCTTTTTAGCAAGGGAAACCTTTACCTTGACCTTTAAATTACCAGAAGAACACCCTGGGAAAAATAGGCAGCAGGTTCAACAAGTGACGGGTTGGATGATCAGTCTCAATCTGGCACTCATGCACCGTACCGCTGGTGTGCCTGCACAAATGAAAAAAGTGGGGGGTGAAGCGATCTAGCAGGAGTGATGATGACATCGCTCATGTCTGCCTTCTTCAGATTATAAAACTGTACCGTGACCCAGTGTGAACAGTAAAAAAAAGCATTTAAAGCAGGAAAAAGGACAAGGTGCGGAGGGCTCAATTCTAAGCTGATCCCAAAACTTGGAGACCAACTGCACAGAAGATTGAGAGTAAGGACAATACGCAGAATAGGCCTTGGTCTGATCAGACTCCCATCGGTTCCCCACCTTAGTTAAGATACAGACCGATTTCCCATGAGGCACTGCTCCGGCATTGTTCTTCCCTTTGCCCTGATTGCGTGCTTGAATTTCCCACTATTTGCCCCACACCGCATTTTGACCCGCGGCTTTGCCCAAATTCCCCCGCGGCTTCAGTGAACCTGGGTTTTTTTTGAGGATCACTGAAGCCGGGGGGGAATTCAGGCAAAGCCGCGGGTCAAAATGTGGCGCGGGGCAAATAGTGGGAAATTCAAGGGAAGAACAATGCCGGAGCAGTGCCTCGTGGGAAATCGGTCACACTGTGCATTTCCCCCTGGTCTTTATTTCCCCGATAGTGTTGGTTTATTTTAAGCAGACAGGGGGAAAAAACCCTTTCTTCCACAAGGCCCGGTTTTAAATGTAAATTTCTCTCACCTCATGTTAATAGTTCACCATCTCTTCCTTTGCAAGGAGGACAAGCCACATCTCCCGTGGCTATGCTCTAAATGCCATAGGAAATGTATCACCGCAGTGAGGAATGCTCACCTGAGAGTGGTTGTCGTTCTCCCTAGGCGAGCAAGCGAGTGGGATTGCAAGGCCGTTCTAGCCCTTTCAGAGCTCTGGGAAGGAGAAATCATTCTGAAGTTTTTACGTGAGCGCACGCTCCCGAAGCAGGTTTTCCAGCTGTGATCTTCTCTTTTATCTTGCCCAGTAAGCAAGGGTTACCCATTCACTGGAGAGACGCACGATAGGATCAGCAAGTAGGGAAGGGGCAAGCTGCATCTCTTTATTGAATGCACTGCTGAATTCCACTTTGGAGTCTGGAATCCCCGATCAACAGGAATCAAATTACGCCGGTGGTGTAATTAACTCCCGTCGATTCTGTAGCTATTACTGCAGGACCCCCACTGACAAGAAGCCCACTTCAGCCTTGCTCACGTGTCCAAGCTCAGGGGCAGAAAGATCTGAATTTGAATGAGAATAAAAAGGGGGGGGCAAGGAAAGAAATGCAAAGCAAACTGGGCATAGTTTGTCAGTGAAGAGCACAACTTTTTCAGGCTCTGAGTTCTGCATTCTCCTAGTTTTTGACCAGTGTGTTTGAATCTTTTTTAAAAAAAAAATAGAGTGGTAACTAAACAGAACGTTTAAATCTTTTTAAATATATAATAGACCAGGTTAGTAATGGGGTTCCCATTCCCCCGATGGGGGTGGGGGTTTACCCGCTTTTGGGGGCCCAGATCCATTACCCCCAAGCTGAGTGGCAGGGGGAACCCCACCCCCCAAAAGTTCCATCTATGCCAATGTGTCCTGCACTGTGATGTCACTTCCAGGTGATGTTATTGCATAAGGCATGTTGGGGGGGGCACTCTGTGAAAAAAGCCATAGATTTTTTTCCTCAAATGATAGTGCATCCCCCCCCCCCAATCTGCCCTGTACGATGATGTCACTCCTGAGAACGATGAGGGAGCCCCCCCAGCAACAGCCAGGTAAGACCTGTCAACCCTAGTTACTAAAGAGAACCTCCTCCTTCAGAGAAGGAGAATGGATTTATATCCTGCCCTTCACTTGGAGTCTCAGAGTGGCTGACAAACTCCTTCCCCTTCCCCTCCCCACAGCAGACACCCCAGGAGGCAGGTGGGCTGAGAGAGCTCTTTCCAGAGCTGTCCTTGGGAGGACAGCTCTGAAACGACTACAGCGTGCCCAAGGTCATCCAGCCAGGTGCAAGTGGAGGAGTGGGGAATCAAACCCGGTTCTCCCAGATTAGAGCCCACACACTTAACCGCTACACCAGACTGGCAGTAAGCCTCTGAATACCAATGCGAGGAAGCAACATCAGGAGAAGGCCTCAGCCTCTGTGCCCCCAGAGGAACTGGTCAGCCACTGGGTAAGACAAGATGCTAGGCTAGATGGACCGCAGGTCTGATCCCAGCTGGACTCTTCTGATGTTCTTATCAGTATTTGGCTCTCCTGATGGGAAGGAGTAATTTTCAGCCAGGAGTCTGTTCAGTTTCTGGTTCTGACATTATTGGACTTAACGGCATGACCAGAGGCATCCTTCCTCATGTGCAGTGTATCACATGTTTTGAATGCTGCTGTATCCTCCTTGCACAAAAAAGGGTTTTTGGTGGAAGGGGCGCTAGAGGCATGCTTATGTCAAGGTCATTAACATTAAAATAACATGGCTTGTAAGGCAGAGATGTTCCTCCAGGCCTGTGGTTGAGGTCTGCAACTTTTCTTTCCATCTAATATGGCTCCGTCCTTCCTCTTCCATCAAAGGCGAAAGGACACTCAATTGCCTGTTTATGAGCCATCTGTGCATTGTCGCTTAACTTGTTATACATTAAGCTTATTTTAATTCTGTAAGTTTTAAAATTTTAACCCAGTTGCGAATGTCGTATGGAATTTTGTTCCCCACCCTGAGCCCTGTATATGGGGGAGGGAGGGCTACAAGACGAGAGGGAGGGAGGGCTAGTATGGCATAACACTTATCTATAGAGTTGAAAAGTCCTACCTGCTCAGCCGGTGGGGGCTCTTGTCCCTGGTCCGGGACTTAAGTGCACGCGCAAGGCTTGTGTGCACCGTGATGACATCACCCGGAAGTGATGTCATCACGCTGGGCACGTTGCCAGGGCGATGCTCTGGCAATCGCCCCAAAACTCTATGGTACCATAGAGTTTTTTGGGGTGATTGCTAGAGCGTCACCCCGGCAATGTGCCCAGCATGATGACATCACTTCCGGGTGATGTCATCACGCTGGGGCAGTCATCCTGATCAGACGACTTCGGGGGTGGGGTTCCCCCCACCAGCTGAATCTGGGCCGGCGGATTGGGGACCCCTGTAGCGGGGGATTCCCTGCCCCCCCGGCGCGACTTGGTAGCCCTGCTTATCTATGAGTGATCACATCTCTGCTCTGAATCTAATCTCTGCCGTGAATGAGTTCCCATTACCTACCTCCACTTGGAGTGGCATTGGGGGGGGGGGGGTTAAAACCACTGTCATTGCAAGTGTGACGATGTCACTTCCAGGGAAAACAGGAAGTGATGGCAGTAGCTCTAGAAATCAACGGAAACGTGATGATTTTACTATAGAGTTTCCATTAATTCCTGGAGTTACCACTGTCAGTTCCCCTGGAAATGATGCCATCGTGCTTGCAGCGATACTCCGACCATGTACCCACCCTGAACCCTCCTGCCGTTGCCAGGCTTGCCCCTGTGATGGCTTGCCATACAGGGTCATTGCAAGAATGGCATCAGGTTCACATATGGAAACTCTTTTACACCTTCCAAAGGGCGCTGGCTGTTCCACAACTGTGAAAAGGCACAGCAGGAGGACAGACCGTGCCCAAATCGTTTCCAATACTTGTGAGTCAAATCCCAAGAAAATCAGAGTAAGTCGAGCATATGAGAAAGCCCTCTGTTTCAAATATTCCAACCCAACTCACATGCCTTTTTCTCCCTTGTTTTCCCTTCATCTCTCCCCCTCCCCCCCCAATATTTATATAGCTTAACTCAGTGCTGTTTGTGGTGCAACTTGGGACAAATTAGGGGTTTGGGAGGGAGAGAAGTTTAACACAGTTATGCATCACTGGAGGAAATCAATGCATGTTTAAATTTTAAAAAGCCGTATTAGCAAGTGACCCAATCAATGTGTACAGTGCAGTCCAGAGAAGCATTACTCTCTTACAAGCCAACAGGCTTTAATAGACTAAGAATGATGTAACTGTGCTTTATTTCCATTTATTTATTTATAGTTTGTTTCATTTCCTACCCGGCCATTCCCCCAGGGGGGACCCAAAAGTGGCTTAAATTGTTCTCCTTCTCCTCCTTTTTATCCTCAGAACAACCCTGTGAGGTGGGTTAGGCTCAGAAATTATGACTGGTTCTAGGTCACCCAGCAAGCCTTCAGGACACAGTGGGGATCCCCCCCCCCCCAATATAAATGTTATTCAACAACAATTGTCACAAACATTTTAAAGAATAAGTACATTCTTGATAAACAGATATAAAACTGAATTATACATTCCATACAAGGATTTAAATAAAAATTTGGTCAACATTACCATAAATGAAGGGAATTTATAATGTCTGGTATTACTTCTTGCAAAACAAGGTAAGATAAAATTGGTAACCACATACATGTAACTTTACTATATCCATCAGTAATCTTGATTGGATTCATGATATCTGTTGTCTTTCCCTTTATATATAGGTGCCACAGTTTATTATACCATAAGCTTCGTGTCGGTTTGCCCTCTGATTTCCATTTCAATGCAATAGTTGTTCGTGCCACAAATAACAATAATTTTGTGTGTGTGTGTTTTGTATAATAGATAGATCATCTTCAGTTCTAAGATTTAAGAGAAGCAATTCTGGATTCTTATTTATATAGTTTGTTCGGCACAGTGGTGATTTGAACCTGGATCTCGCAGACAACGTGGTTAATCGAGTTCTGGTGAACCTGCTGCTCACCCCTCCCCCCAGGAAAATACAGTTGTTGCCAACAGCTGTGAAAATAGGGCTGCCAGCTCTAGGTTGGGAAATACTTAAAGATCTGGTGGGTGGAGCCCGGGGAAAGTGAAACGGGGAGGGGAGGGACCTCAGGAGGGTATAGTTTCATAGAATCCACCCTCCGAAGTGGCCATGGAGATGTCTTCGGAACCCCGCTGACTTGGAAACGGAGATGAGCCCCACCCCCCAGAGTTGGATTCGACTGGCTTTCGAGTAAGGGAAACCTTTACCTTTATAGATAGGAACTCTCGGTCTGGGGCAAGTATTCTTGGTGCTTGGGGGGGAGGGCAACAATGGGAGGGCTTCTAGTGTCCTGGCCCCACTGGTGGACCTCCTGATGGCACCAGGTATTTTTTTGGCCACTGTGTGACAGAGTGTTGGACTGGATGGGCCACTGGCCTGTTCCAACCTTTTATGTTCTTGTATGAAGCAAGCTGCGCACTGAAAACACGATGGGTTGTATCTCGCAGGTCCATTCTGTCTCAGGAAGTCTGTCTCAGCAGAGGTCTCCCTGCATTGCTGGTAAACACCACCATTACTATTCAAGGAAGAAACCCATGAGATCCAACCCTATCTAAGTGCTTCGTGTTGTTAATAAATCCATTTTGCAAACAGAACTTCTAACCATGCCTCCAAGTAGTTGTTAGCGCACTCTAGCACATTTAAAAACCTCTAAAGTGAGAAAATGTCCCATTTTTGTTTCTGTATCCCTAGCCCCCAGTAGAATTATCACTAGCAGGGTCAAGCCTGAAGGATAAAGGAGTGATATTTCATTTAGATAATAAAGTTGTACTCAAGGCAGAGAGTAAACAACTCCCTTAATCATAGTCATTCATGCGGGCGGGGGTGGGGGTGTTATGCTATGGCGCGCAAGGCAGAACATACATTTCTATGTCACTTAGGCCAAGAATAATCAGGCAGCCAATACATTGCCCTATTTTCTGTTCAAAAAAGTTCTACTTCGGGACTCTGCAAATGAGCACAGTTATTCAGATGGTCTCAGGCAGCCCTGTTTGTATCCTGACAACTGTGATTTCCACGAGACTGCAAATTACCTGTTCAAGTAGAAGAGAAGAAGAGATTGGATTTCTACCCTGCCCTTCACTCGGAGTCTCAGAGTGGCTTACGATCTCCTCTCCCTTCCCCTCTCCACAACAGACACCTTGGGAGGCAGGTGGGACTGAGAGAGCTCTTTCCAGAATTGCCCTTGAGAGAACAGCTCTGACAGAACTACAGCTTGCCCAAGGTCACCCAGCAGCTGCAAGTGGAGGAGTGGGGAATCAAACCCGGTTCTCCCAGATTAGAGTCCGCGCACTTAACCACTATGCCAAACTGGCAACTGAAGATGCTTCTGAACTGGCAACTGAAGATGCCATATTCTATATGGAGAGAGAGCCAGTCTGGTGTAGTGGTTAGGAACACGGACTCTAGTCTGGGAGAACCGGGTTTGATTCCCCACTCCTTCACATGCAGCCAGCTGGGTGATCTTGAGTCAGTTATGAGTTCTTTCAGAGCTGTTCTCTCAAGAGCAGTCCTCGAAAGAGCTCTCTCAGCCCCCACCTACCTCACAGGGTGTCTGTTGTGGGGAGGGGAAGGGAAAGGAGATTGTAAACTGCTCTGAGACTCCAAGTGAAGATGAGGAAGAGAGAGAGAAGAGATTGGATTTATACCCTGTCCTTCATAATAGAGAATAAAGTTGTACTCAAGGCAGAGAGTTAACAACTCCCTTAATCAAAGCGGGTTATAATTCCAGTCTCCTTCTCTTCCTCCTTGGCTTGCTGGAGGACAGCCTTTCTGTTGAATCCTAGCATTGCAGGTGATGACCCAGTGCAGTTTCCAGTGGACATGAGATGGGAATGATTCAGTCTTTTGAATGTTGTGTGTCATTGTTATATAAAACATAAGAGCAGCACTGCTGGATTAGACCAGTGGTCCATCTCAACCTAGTAGGGTCACTAGGTCCTTCTTGTCAATGGGCAGGAGATGGAGAGGACTTACCAGGAATGGGAGGGAGGCCCAGCCGATATTGCAGCGTGTGCGTCTATATCACTTCTGATGTGACTTGAGAGCTTTGTCATCATGCAAAGACGTTGGGGTGATGCTCTGGTATTTGGGCAAAAACTCTATGGTTAATTTGGCTTCTATCATAGAAGTTTTGCCCAGATACCAGAGTGTTCCCCCGACGCTGCTGATGTCATGACATCACTTCCGGGTCACCTCAGAAGTGCTGTAGACGTGTCAATGCAACATTGATGGCATCTTGCTCTTTTTCTGGGTAAGCCCCCCCTGCTGGCCAACTGATCCATGGCAGGGTGGTGGGGCCTGTCAGTGGAGGGGAACCCCTGCCTCCACTGGGGAGTCCGGCAACCCTAAGGCCATAGGTCCCCAACCTTGTTCAGCTTGTGGCAGCCTTGCAATTTTAAAATGTGTATTTTGTTTTATGGCATTTTGCCTTTTCTGTGCCTCTATGCTTTGCCTGCTAATACTAATACTAATACTAGTAGTACCACTACTAGTACTAGTACTCAGGGGTCCTTTCGAGCAGGAGCTCAGGGGAGCGCAGCTCCGGGAGTTGGTGCCAGCTCCCCTCCCCGCAGGGGAATGCCTGCTTGTGTCATGGCTGCAGCAAAATGACCCCGTCCCCTGGAAAGGTCCTTGTTCCTCCGACCAGCCTTCTGAAGGCTTCAGCCACCACTGAAGCTATCCTCCCAGAATAGGGGTATTTCTGAGGCTTGGATTAGTAGCTCTCCCCTCTCTGCCAGCTCTCTCCTTCTCTCTCTCTTTCTCTCTCTCTCTCTCTCCTTTCTTTCTTGCTTTCTGACATACTTCTGGTGATGTCAGGTGGTGTAGCATATGCAAATAAATAATGCTAATGAGTTATACTAATGAGCTCCTGCACCTCTTTTTCTACGAAAGGACCCCTGCTAGTACTACTACTAGTACTGCTACTAGTACCACTACTAGTACTACTAGTACTAGTACTAGTACTACTAGTATTAGTGTTAGTATTAGCAGGAAGGTTTGTAATTATTTTAACTGTTTTAAATTTTTAATGTATTTATGAATCTTGGCTTGTCAAGACCTGTTAGCCGCTCTGGGCCTGCAATAGCAGGGAGAGCGGCCTATAAATCGAACAAACAAACAAACAAATAAATAATACTTCTTCTTGTTGTTCTTATGAGGCAGACAAGAGTGTTGCATGCTCTTTAAGAACAAAACGTTAGAATTTTAAGAAAGCATAGGAGGTCCTACCACAAAATGGCTTCGTGGATGGTGTGGCCATTCACAAAACTGTTGGGGGGGGCAAACTAAGTAGACCCTACAACAGAAGCAGCTTCTTTTGAATGGGCATGCTCCCTGCAGGTCAACTCCTGGGTTCCCACCTCCTGTACCAAAGGGGGTGAAGGAAAGCTGCAACAGCTCTTTGCTTTTGGGAAGATTTCCCTGCTCAGTTTCATTTTCCAAGAAAAAGGGAATGGTGTGGCTCTTGAACAGCCATCTAGGGTGGCGGTCAGATGCGCGAGATAAAGTAGGGTTGGGAAGTGAGGCCATTTCCTCTGGCATAAGTTTACCCACAGTTGTGCAATCACACAGACTTTTGTAGATGCGGGCACAGCCCACCACTGCAAGATCGTACGCAACCGTGGATGTCATTTTGGGGGGGGGGGGGTGTTTACTGTTTGTTCCCGATGCGCTTACATGAGGAATCAATGAAGCGCACCTCTGCCCCGAGGTCTCCCTATGGAATGTGTGGCAGTGTGCACTGTTGCGCATAATGCAACAGGGGTAAAAATAAACGTAACAGAGTCAGGATAGCCTGATCAGACTATCCTGACACCATGGGAGCGCTCTGGGGTGATCAGACACAGGAGAGTCCATCTGCAGCCCATTGCAACCCGTTTGCTATAGGACTTTCTCAGGTGTTTTTTAAATCCGCTTGCGCGGCAGAGCAAAATGGGTTGCTGACGGCTGCAGGGCGCTTCCCAGATGTTGCCGTCTGATCGTGCTCCTTTAATCCACCCTGTATTTGCGCCTTTGTCGGGGTGAATTATGTGTGTGATTGTGACGTAGGTTTGCCAGCCCCCTAGAGGGGGAGGGGATGCCTTCACCCCCAACTCCTGTTTCCCACTGCTGCTCTGAGCAGCAGCAGGAGAAAAAAAAATGGCATTTGGTGGGTGGTGAAAGTGAGAGAGCGCGTGGGTCTTGGCTAAGGCCATCTAATGAGTCTGTGGCAGAGGTGATATTATAGATGATGTGTACTTCACTGCAGGAGCGTTTGGCAGGTGGCGGATTCTATGTTCAACTGGCATGGCTGCCTCCAGGCCAAACTTCCCATCTCCCAGCCTCACCAGCATTGGCTTCAAGAAATATTTTTGTCTCTCCAATATAGGATTGCCTGCTCTAGATTGGGAAATACCTGGAGATTTTGGGGGCGGAGTCTGTAGAGGGCAGGGTTTGGGGAAGGGAGGGACTTCAGTGGAGTTTAATGCCATTGAGGCCTCCTTACAAAGCAGCCATTTGCTCCAGGGGAACTGATCTCTGTTTCCAGTTTGGTCTGGTGGTTAAGTGCGCGGACTCTAATCTGGGAGAACCGGGTTTGATTCCCCACTCCTCCACTTGCACCTGGCTGGATGACCTTGGGCAAGCCATAGCTCTGTACCAGCTGTTCTCTCAAGGACAGCTTGGGAAAGAGCTCTCTCAGCCCCACCTACCTCACAGGGTGTCTGTTGTGGGGAGGGGAGGAGAAAGGAGTTTGTAAGCCGCTCTGAGACTCCAAGTGAGTGAAGGGCAGGGTATAAATCTAATCTCTTCTTCTTCTTCTTCTCTTCTTCCTGGAGATCAGTTGTGATCTCAGGAGAATCTCCAGCCACCACAATCTTACTCCAATCTTACTCCAATACCAAACTTTGCAATTTCCCCCAGAGCCTCTTTTTTTTCCCTGCTAGTCTCAGAAAAATCCTAAAAATAAGCCAGCAAGGCTCCATTACAGATAAAACTTCTGTTAAATCCTATTGCTCAGCATATTACTATCAAACAATAAAACGAATGTGCATTTTATGATTCTGCTATTCAATCGGTATATCATTCATTTTGGCTGAAGACCAGATTAATAAAGATAGCCATTTATAATCTCTGTTCCTCCATATCGGAGCGATTGCACCAATGTGGCTGAGTTACAGAGAAAAAAAAAACCTGTAATAAAGTTTTATGCCTCTTTTCCTTACGCTTTCGTAGAAGGGCAGTTGCGCTACTGGATCTGATTAAAAATAATTGACGACAATTGTGTGACCTCCAGTTCCGAGGCCATGTCTGGGGTCCTTTCTGAATTTAATGAATAAGCTTGCAAAAGGAATGAGCTTGTGGAATATTAGGGTTTCCAGCTCAACAGAAACAAAGAGATTAATTGCATCAGTCAGCAGTGACCTCTTACAGACTCGGATAGATTATGGGCCATTTTAAAATGGTTACACGTTTGTATAAAATAATGAAGTTGTTATGGAGCACAGTGATCTGAGGACTTTTCTGTGCTACGTCTTACCATTTTTTAAAATTTTCTTTCTAAGGGAATAGGCTGTTACCATACAACTGTGCTGAAGATAGGGATTATTTACAGTTATCTCCTTCCTGCGGTTAACAGCACTAGGGCTGCTAACTCCAATTTGGGAGATTCTTGGATATTTGGGGTTGAAACCCAGGGAAGACAGGGTTCAGAGGGGAGAAGGACCTTAATGGGGTATAAAATGCTATTGAGTCTATCCGTAGGGTTGCCAACCTCCCAGTGGTGGCTGGAGATCTCCTGAGATTACTATAGGGTTGCCAGCCTCCAGTTGGGGGTCACGAGATCTCTCTCTTTTACAGCTGACCTCCAGCTGACAGAGATCAACTCCCCTGGAGAAAATGGCTGCTTTGGAGGGTGGACTCTATGGCATTGTACCATGCTGAGGCCCCTCCCCTCCCCAAACCCCACCCTCTCCTGGCTCCACCCCAAAGTCTCCAGATATTTTCCAACCTAGTCTTGGCAAGCCTAGCTTGCAACTATCTCCAGTTTACAAAGATAACTTCCCCTGGAGAACATAGCTGCTCAATAAGGGGAACTCTATGGTTTTATACCCCTTAAGTATACCCCTCCCCAAACCCTCCCCTCCTAAGGCTGCCAAGTCAGCCTGGGGGGTGGGGGATCCCCCGCTACAGGGGGAACCCCACCCCTGTAATTGTCCAGCCAGGACGACTTCTCCAATGTAATGACCTCACCTGGAAGTGATCACCAGAAGTGACGTCAGCACGTTGGGGGCGTTGCCAGGGAGACGCTCTGGCAATCACCCCAAAACTCTATGATACCATAGAGTTTTGGGGCGACTGCCAGAGCGTCGCCCTGGCAATGCCCCCAACGTGCTGACGTCACTTCTGGTGATGTCACCGGACGCGCGCGCTTCGCCCACGTGCCGAGGAAGCTCCCAGCAGATGGAGGACTCCCCCCCATCGGTGAGTTATACAGACTTGGCAACCCTATCCCCTCCCCAGGCTCCACCCCCCAAATATCCAGGAAGCAGCCATGTTCTCCAGGCGAACTGATCTCTGTTAACTGGAGAGCCATTGTAATTTCAGATTCCCAAGCCCCGCCTGGAGGTTGGCAACCCGAACACCCAAATCTTATTTCACTTTCACCTTGTGGAAGCAGAATAATTGTTTTTTTTTCCCCTCACACTATTGTGTTGTACTGAATTTTTCACATAAAGGCACATTATTTTCAAGATTGCATTATTTTCAAGATTGTTTTCTGTATCATTGAAGTTGGTGTTACGTACTATGCGTATGTTCTACCATGTCAGTCATGTATAAAACGAAACCCAGAAGTGTAAAGCCAAGAACTAAAAACATTGAAAAAATGGGTGTAGAACAATAAGAACGATAAGGCACTGGGCTTTATTTTGCTGGAAACTATCAGCCCTTCCTTTTAACTTTACGAGGAGTTCTCCGGGCAGCTTACAGAGTAAATACAGCAAAATTAACTTCAATGAAAGTACCTTAGATTTTAAAAATAGAAAATCAGTTCAGAAAGGCAATCAAAGGTATTGAAAACAACCAATCAAACCAGCAGATAAAGTCCCAGAAAACTCTCGCTCTCTCTCGCTCTCTCTCACTCACACACACACACGCACACACACAGACACACACAACTGTCTGTCTACCTGCCTACCTAAACCTGGATAGCCCAGGCTAGCCCAATCTCGTCAGATCTTAAAAGCTAAGCAGGGTCGGTCCTGGCTAGTAGTAGTAGTAGAAGAGTTTTTATACCTGGCTTTTCTCTACCCTAAGGAATCTCAAAGTGGCTTACAATTGCCTTCCCCTCCCCACAACAGGCACTTTGGGAACTAGGTGAGACTGACAGAGTTTGGAGAGAACTTGTGACTGACTCAAGGGCACCCAGCGGAACTCCTGTGGAGGAGTGGGGAGTCAAACCCAGTTCTCCACATTAGAGTCCACCGCGCTTAACCACTACACCACACTGTAGGGCTGCCAAGTCAGCCTGGGGGGCGGGGGATCCCCCGCTACAGGGGTTCCTGATCTGCCGGCCAGCATTCTGCCGGCGGGGGAAACCCCACCCCTGAAGTCGTCCAGCCAGGACGACTTCTCCAACGTAATGACGTCACCCGGAAGTGACGTCACCACGTTGGGGGCGTTGCCAGGGCGATGCTCTGGCAACGCCCCCAACGTGGTGACTTCACTTCCGGGTGATGTCACTGGGCACACGCACTTTGCGCGCACGCCAGGGGAGCTCCCAGGCAAAGGAGGACTCCCCCCCGCCGGTGAGTAGAATGGACTTGGCCACCCTACCACACTGGCATTTGTGGAACTGTATTCAGATTCCTTTGGCACCTCTTGTTCTTCTTCTTTGGGCCATGACAGCATTTATGCATGCCTCTAAGAGCTCTTTTTGACATGAAGCATATTCTCCCTTCATTATGAAGATCTGCCTGACGTCCATTTCAGAAGAAAGCCAGTGCTGGAGCAAAAGGACCCCTAAGAATATATAAGTCTCCCAGACACTTGAAACCATTTCTTAAAAGCTGGCGATACTTTCTTCCTTCCTTTTTCTAGAGCCAGTTTGGTGTAGTGGTTAAGTGCGCGGACTCTAATCTGGGAGAACCGGGTTTGATTCCCCACTCCTCCACTTGCACCTGCTGGATGACCTTGGGCAAGCCATAGCTCTGTACCAGCTGTTCTCTCAGGTATGTAGGCCCCTGACCATAAAGGGCTTTAAAGGTGAGAACCAGCACCTTGAAGCAAACTCGGTACGCTATGGGCAGCCAGTGCAGTGCTTTTAGCACAGGCTGAATGTGCTCCCACATGGGGGGGTCCAACAACAGTCGGGCCGCCACATTCTGCACCAGCTGCAGCTTCCGGATTTGGGACCAGGGCAGCGCCATGCAGAGAGCATTACAGTAATCCAGTCTTGAGGTGACCGTCGCATGGATCACTGTCGCCAAGTTGTTGCATTCGAGGAAGGGAAGCAACTGCCTAAACAGGTTGTGGCTGGAGATCTCCTGGTATTTCCTCCTGGTGGGGTGGGGGGAGGTATTTGTGAATTTCCTGCATTGTCCAGGGGGTTGGACTAGATGACCCTGGAGGTCCCTTCCATCTCTATGATTCCAAGTGCTTACATCATTCTCCCCTTCTGTGGCTGCATCCCCACGGATCCCTTTGAGGTAGACAGGCTGATAATATAACAAGCTCAAGATCCCCCAGTACGCTCCTCTTGGAACAAGGGTCTCTTCTTTGGGTCTCCTCTTGGTGAACAGGAGTCTTCTCTTCGTCCTGTGCTCTAACCACTGCGCCCCACTGGCTCTGGTCACTGGCCAGCTCAAAGCCTTTAGAAACGGTAAGATCTGGGCAAGTATTAGAAATGCAAACACTACTGAGACTGAGAATAGCATTGATAATATAAATTGTAATCTCTGATGTGGCAGCCCCTTCCTTGTTTGAACTCTTTGAATTGCAAACTTTCTCTGTGGGCGATTCTGCCTCTAGCATTCGCTCCACATTTTCTCAACCGGGCGGGAAAAGGTGCAGCTCAAAACCATTCAGCTACCTCAGGACAACGCCGTACTGACTGCAAAGTCACCACTGAGCGGCCGTCAATCTATGCAGAAGGTACCATAAAACCCGATGATCAAAGAAAGTGAAAGCAGCGTGCAATGCAGAGGGGAATTTCTGTTCCAGTGCAGGTTTCGTAAAACAACGGAGGGAAAAGCCAATGCAAAATCACCCTGTGAATTACTGGAGGGGGGGAGGAGGGTGATAGGGATCTAAATCGCTTTATAGTCCTTTGGTGCCGGTGTGCCCCTGGAGGATAGTTTGGCACCAGTGTGCACAGTTTAGGTATTGAAATTCAGTGGCAGGCGGCGGCAGCCCATTGCCTATGCAACCACACATTCTTTCAAAATGATGGATGGATGGACTGCAGATGGAGCTGGGCCATTTTTCGGTACATTATAAAGCCATTTAAAAAAAAAATCAGTTTCAGCTAACAGGAAGGAAGGATATTGTTTCTAATTGAAACCGATTATGAGATTAAGCGATCCGGTTCTAAGCATGTGCCAGTCGATGCTCCCTCTAAAGCTGTAGAGTCCTGTGAGCAAAAATTCTACTTTTGTGAGCTACCGGCATTAAAGTTGTGAATGAGCGATTTGGCTGCTGCATAAATTAGTTGGCTCTGGAGCCATCCTTCCTGAGCTAAGACACAAATGGGTGAGCTGGAGGCTAAAAAATGGTGAGCTAGCTCACACTTACTCAGCTTAGAGGAAACACTGGTGCCCATAGCAGCTATTAGCCTTGGGTTGGGGGTGAGCCGAATACCTATTGTGCAAGTAATGAGAGCGGCAAAAATTCATATCATGAGATGGTTACTGTGAATTCCCTTCGCATCACGGATTGTAATTGGTACCGACCCCCTCATTCATTAGGATAATTTATCGATTATTTATTTATTCCATTTTTATCAGTTGCGCTCTCAGGTCCAAAACTGATCTGGATTATGGAAAGCCCTTTGAAAAACAATGACCAAGATTTGAAAATTGACAGCAATTAACCTGCAGTTAAACAATTAGCATTGCCAGCAGTTGAAATGCAAAAAGATGAGCACCGCCATGAAATATAAAAAACAGCACTGATGGATCGAAAACCTAGATGATGCAACATTTCCCGTCTACAGCCCAAGAGCAATTTTTTTAAAACTTGAACAAATCCTCCAGCGGCAAGCTAATAATCTCATATTAAATTCCATAAACAACATCAGTCTAAAAAAGATTAACAGTGCAATCCTAACCAGAGAAAGACCCTTTTTAGATCTGTTGAAGTCAATGAGATTAGAAGAGTATAAATCTGTTTAGGATTACGCCGCAAAATATGTTCAACAAAATCATCTGAAACCTTAGATTAGTGGCTCCCAGGCTTGCTAAACCTTTTGCAGTTTTTAGAACTGCTGGCCATAAGTCAGCTGTGACTTGACAGCCAAAAAAAAAAGCTGGTTTTGTTTGGGGGGTGGGGGTGGGTGGGTTGTATATTTTGTATATTATGGAGGAAGAGCAGGGCTGGCTCTTGGTTTTGGAGGAAGAAGCAAATAGGCACCAGGAAACACGTCAGTAGGAGCCATAGACATGGCATTTACAGTTGCCAAGTCCCTAGGGTTGCCAAGTCCGGGCTGGAAAGTACCTGGAGACTTTGGGGGTGGAGCCAGGAGAGGGAGGGGTTTGGTGAGGGGAGGGGCCTCAGCATGGTACAATGCTATAGAGTCCACCCGTCAAAGCAGCCATTTTCTCCAGGGGAGCTGATTTCTGCTAGCTGGAGATCAGTTGTGAAAGCGGGAGATCCCCAGGCCCCACCTGGAGGCTGGCAACCTTATAGGTCCCTCCTGGTAACCGACAGGGGATGAGAGAACTTACCAGGCTGCATTGCCGGCGTCTCATAGGAAGTGACATAATCAGGCCAGCAACATCCAGGTGATGCTCTGGTATCTGGGCAAACACTATGGTAGAAGCCGTTTTTACAATCGAGCGTTCGCCCAAATACAGAGCATAGCCCAGACATTACTGGCATAACGACATCACTTCCTGTGCGATGTCAGCAATGTGGCTTGGGCCTTCCTGTTTCTCCTGGTAAGTCCCCCTGCTGGCCAGCTGATCGGCAGCTGGGGGCAGGGCCAGCAGGCAGGGGACCCTGCCTTCACCGGAGGCAAACCGGGGGCTGGCAAACCTGATTGTATTGGGGATTACTTCCATGTATTATAATAAAAAGAAATGAGCAAACTGGGCATGATCTGAATATTTGAGGACAGGGACGAGATTGAATTTCATGGCATGCCTGATTTGATTCAGATACGCGCCCACTTCAAAGTCGTTCTTCCCTTCTGACAAATAAAGTGGTAGGAGTTTTATGTCTGCATATTTTCTGTTTCCTTGCGCAGATCCTAGGGTTGCCAAGTCCTACCTTAGCTGCATCGGGGGGAGTCCTGGCTGTCTGGGAGTTGTTTGGTGCGCGTGCCATAATGACATCACCCAGAAGTGACATCATCATGTCGGGCACGTTGGGGGTGGGACCACTACCATTTGAGGGAAAACCATAGAGTTTTCCCTCGAATGACAGAGCATTCCCCCACAACATGCCTAACACAATCATGTGACCTCTGGGTGACGTCATCACACTGGGCACGTCTCCGCGATCCCAGTCATTTGGGGGCGGGGTTTCCCCCCGGTGGCCCGATCTGGGCTGGCGGGTCACAGACCCATCGAGAGTGAGTTTCCCCGCCCCCTGGGGGGACCTGGCAACCCTAGCAGATCCCCCCACCCTTTTAACAATACACATTCATCGGTTGTGTATATATTAAAAATGCCTAAAAATGTCACAAAAGTACCACTGGTGATAGCCACAGAAATGAGGTGAAGAGTGGCAGCTTGTTTGTTCTGAAGGAAAGGGAAATGGCTGTATCAGCTGATCTCCAGCCAATGGGAGGGTGTTCCATACACGAAGCCCACAATCAAAAAAGCCATGTCTCTTCCAGCCCACCCTGCTTATGCCAGACAATGGTGGCACTCAGGAAGCAGTATGATGTGGATTGGCCAGACATGGTGTAAGTGACTAGTCATCTGGCTTTCTTTGCCAGATCAGCAAAATAGTGCCCACTGCTTCAGTACCCAGTTTGACTCACGGACCTCCAAGACTCATGGATTACAGCTAGATTTGAGTCCAGCAGCACCTTAGAGACCATCAAAGCTCCCTCCATCAAACTGCATAACTGACGGAGGGAGCTTTGACTCTTGACAGTTCATACCCTCCAAAAACTTGTTGGTCGCCCAAGTGCTACTGGACTCTAATCCAGCTGCTGCACACCAGCCTATCTACCCTCTGAAATTATCATGAATTACAGAATACAGATAGAGATATAGATATTGCTTAGATATGGCTCCACTAGTCCAGTAGACCAGTCCTGACACGTATATCCACACATACATGCAACTGCCTTATACTGACTCAGACCCTGGGTCCATCATGGTCAGTATTGTCTACTCAGACTGGCAGGGGCTCTGTAGGGTCTCGGGATGGGGTCTTTCACATCACCTACTGCCTGGTCCTTTTAAGTAGAGATGCAAGGGATTGAACCTGGGCTCTTCTGCATGTGAAACAGAGGCTCTACCACTGAGCCATAGCTCCCTCCCATTCAAACAATGAATTTTTTAATAACTGTTTATTCTCCCCCCATGAGGTCCTAAAGTGTCTGACAATACCAAAGATATTTTTTTTTCTTTCAAAAATGCATTTAAAAAGAGGAGGAGGAGGAGACTGGATTTATACCCCGCTCTTCACTACTCAAAGGAATATCAGAGTGGTTTACAATCTCCCCTCCCCTCCCTTCCCCACAACAGACACCCTGTGAGGTAGGTGGGGCTGAGAGAGCTCTCCTGACAACTGCCCTTGAGAGAACAGCTCTGAAAGAACTTATGACTGACCCAAGGTCACACCAGCAGCTGCATGTGAAGGAGTGGGGAAGCAAACCCGGTTCTCCCAGATTAGAGTCCGTGTTCATAACCACTATGCCAAAAGGGCTCTCAGACAAACAGGAGAAAGGGGAGGGGGTGTTCAAAGAGCAACACAGGCCTCTCTTTATCTCTCCTGTCAGGTTCTCCTTCTCACTCTAAGTTAAGAGCTGAAGGGCTGAAGTTGAAGCTCTTTGACTCATGCCTCCAGGCGCACAGATGTTCTCCCGCTAATTTGACCAATGCCCCTTCATTTTCTGAATTGCCGTGCAAATCCTGTGCCTCAGCAATCCAGTCTAAGACTACTGACATCAACTGGCTTATAGTAACACTGCCTAGGATTACACTGTCGTTTGCCACAGTCAAGCTTCCTGTGGGTTCAGCAGGTCCACCCATCAGATTTGCCTGGTGTCTGAGCGGGAACGTGGGCATTAGGCCGCAAGGCATCCCGACAGATGGCTGCCGCCAGCCTTTCCTCTTGTCTTATTTGGCGCTTATTGGTTTCGTGCAATAATTAGGATTCGGATTAATTCAGAGCACAGAAGAGCTCGGAGGCTGGGGGTGGCGTTAGCCGGGGGTCAATCAACCGTCTGAGTCTTCGGCTGAGAGACGGAATTCGGAAGCCGAGTTTAAACTGTGCGAAACCCCAGAGGTGGAATGAGGGGCTGAGGGAACGCCGACCCCGAAAACGACGTGCGCGGCAATTAAAATACCCCCAACAAAAATCTGAAAATCTCCAGAGAAGATGGTTTCATATTTTGTGCTTCGCTATCTTGGAAGAAAATGGCTTTTTTCTGAACGATTTTCTTTTACTCAGTTTGTGTCTTATTGAAAGCCATGAGGAATGGTCCCTTTTTGGTTCCTTTTCATATGTGTTTATGTTTTCCTCCACAGTTACATTTGTCCAGGTTTTTGCTGTTAATTTCATTGATTTGTTTGTGTGGTGTATCGCAGTATAAAGGACCTTTTTAACAAGGTAGCACAGGTTAATTAGAGATGCCAGGCTCCAGGCGGGACCTGGGGATCTCCTGAAATGACAGCTCGTCTCCAGACTACAGAGATCAATTCCCCTGGAGAAAATGGATGTTTTGGAGGGTGGACTCTATGACACTGTACCCCACTGAGGTCCCTGTCCTAACCAGGCTACGCTTCCAAATCTCCGGAAGTTTCCCAGCCTGGACTTGGCAACCTACCCCCCACCCATTATCATTCTCCTCTCCTCCATGTATCCTCACAGTAACCCAGTGAGGTAGCTTTCGGCTGAGAGTGTGTGATTGGCAGCGTGCCATTTCCATGGCAGAGTGGAGATTCAAGGATGGGTTTTGATACAGGCTAAATATCAGGAGAAACTTCCTAACTTTAAGAGTGGTTGAGCAGTGGAACAGACTGCCTCGGGAGGTGGCGGATGCTCCTTCGCTGGACATTTTCAAGCGGAGGCTGGACGGCCATCTTTCAGGCATGTTGTAGGGCCATCTTTTGGCTACGCTCCTGCAGAGTGCTAGGGGTTGGACTAGATGACCTGCAAGGTCCCTTCCAACTCTAACATTCTATGGTTCTATGGTCGCGTTCATACGGCTCTTTTGAGCCGTGCCAGGTATGAGTACCTGGTGGATTTAAAGTGTACGTCCAGACATCAACATCTGGGAAACATGCCGTGATCAGCCTGTCAATCCCCGTCGGGGAGCCGTACTTAAAAGATAGTGGTGAAAGTCTGGTCCTAAGCTGGCCGATGGGCCAGTGGTGGACTTTCCCTCATCAGGTTGTTCCACCAGTGCGCAATCAGCCCATAGGGATGGTCTCCAGACCATCCTGAACAGCCACCACTTTAAAAAAGTCTTAGCGATGTGCGCATAGCTGCTTAAACATGTGACGTCCACAGAGCTCCGTTCAAACAATCCGGACAATTTAATGTTTCTGAAGGTCTCCTGATATTGATGCACTTTGTTAACTGAACTGGTACCCAAAGGAAGGTACCGCTGGCGGTGTTTTACCATTTAAGTCCGTGCATGTGCGGAAAAACAAGTAGACCGCACAGCTCCTTAAAGTGGATGCCGTCTAGACAATCCACCGCAGAGTCACATGTGGTAAAGCGATTCACAGGGGAGCTGTCTGGTCATGCAACGCTGGATAAAAAAAGATCTAGATCAAATTACAGCCGGGCCAATGGCGGGATTAGCTGCCTGTCTGAACGCACCCTAGGACTCTAAGAGAAGTCAAAACAGGAGTTTGTCACGTTAGAGATGAGAAATCCGGACTCATTTTTATTCTCTTATTTCTTGTGAGGATCCCCCTGTGCGTGACTGATTTGTCCATACTGTGCTGAATAATGTCCATAAATTGACAATTTGGTAAAGGCTGCTAGATTAATCTTTGAGTGAGTAATGATACTGTGCCATCTCCCTCTCCCATAGTTATACCTCTCATTTTTACATCAATAAAAAGACACTATTATTGTAAATGCAACAGTCCCCTTTAGGAAATCGGTTTACCTGATAATGATGCAGGTAGAAGAACCCCCTGCTGTTTTATTGTGCTCAGGTTAATTGATAATGAGGAATAGAAAGATTTACATCTGAGTCTATTCCCACATTTTGTAAGTGCATTACTCAAGTGGAGTCTGATAAGGAGCCCCTAAAGATGCAGGTTCTCCCCCCCCCTTCTAAATGCAAATTACCTTTCTGTGCCCATTTCCCCTTCAATTTGCATACACATTCACATGCTGACGTTGTAGAGTCACAGAACTCATAATATGCAGGGCCAAACAGCATGTTTTATGTGTGTGCACTTGCACACAAAATTCATGCTGGATTGACACTGCAAAATGATGACTATTTTGGAGGGGGAGGGATTTATACCCCGCCCTTCATTCCCCGAAGGAGTCTCAGAAAGCCTTACACTCTCCTTTCTCTTCCCCTCCCCACAACAGACACCCCTGAGAGAACAGCACTGAAAGAACTTGTGAGTGACCCAAGGTCACATCAGCAGCTGCACATGGAGGAGTGGGGAAACAAACCCGGTTCTCCCAGATTTAGGGCTGCCAAATCCCCCCCGGGGGGCGGGGATTCCCCCCCTAAATAGGTCCCCAGTCTGCCGGTCCGGATTTGGCCAGTGGGGGGAACCCCACCCCCGAAATGGCCACATCAGGCCAACATGCCTGGCACGATAACATTGCCCAGAAGTGGCGTCATAACACCGAGCACGTCACAGGGCGACACTCTAGTTATCACCCTGAAAACTCTGTGGTACCATAGAGTTTTAAGGGCGATTATCAGAGCATCGCCCAGTGACATGCCCGGCATGATGGCATCACTTCCAGGCAAGGTCATCGCACCGCACGCTTTGCACATGTGCGAGGGTCTCCCACTCAAACTTGTAAGTAACTTGGCAACCCAGCCCAGATTAGAGACCGTTCTCCGAACCACTACACCAAACTGGCTCTCTTTTCTCTTCTGCAATTCTTCCATCACCCACCAACCTCTTTGCACCGACTTCTTTGTTGTGGGAACATCAGACGAGCCGAAGAGCCTTGCGGGATCAGAGCAGTGGTCCCTCTAGTCCAGCATCCTGTCTCACACAGTGGCCAGCCAGTTCCTCTGGTGGTTCAACAACAGGGCAGAGAGGCCGAGGCCTTTATAAGAACATAAGAAGAGTCCTGCTGGATCAGACCAGTGGTGCCTCTAGTCCAACATCCTGTCTCACACAATGGCCAGCCAGTTCCTCTGGTGGTTCAACAACAGGGCAGAGAGGCCGAGGCCTTTATAAGAACATAAGAAGAGTCCTGCTGGATCAGACCAGTGGTGCCTCTAGTCCAACATCCTGTCTCACACAGTGGCCAACCAGTTCCTCTAGTGGTCCAACAACAGGGCAGAGAGGCCAAGGCCTACATAACAGCATCAGAAGAGCCCTGCTGGATCAGCCCAGTGGTCCATCTAGTCCAGCATCCTGTCTCGCACAGTGGCCAACCAGTTCCTCTGGAGGGCCAACAACAGGGCAGAGAGGCCAAGGCCTTCATAAGAACATAAGAAGAGCCCTGCTGGATCAGCCCAGTGGTCCATCTAATCCAGCATCCTGTCTCACTCAGAGGCCAACCAGTTCCTCTGGTAGTCCAACAACAGGGCATAGAGGCCGAGGCCTTCACTGATGTTGCCTTCTGGAACTGGCATTCAGAAGTCAACTGCCTCTGACTGTGGATGTTCCTTTTAGACTCCACAGCTCGTAGTCCCTTACAGGCCTCTCCTCTACGTATCTGTCTAATCCCCTTTTCAAGCCATCTACGCCTGTGGCCATTACTACATCCTCCAGCTGCAGATTCCACACTTTAAACACTTGCTGTGTAAAGGAGCAATTTCCTTTTGTCCATCCTGAATCTACCACCCATCAGTTTCACTGGATGCCATCAAGTTCTAGCCTTTTGGGGAGAGGGAGAAAAAAGTTCTCTTTTTCAAACGCTCTCCACCCCATGACAGTTAGGAGCAGTTGGAATGCTTGTGATCATTCTGTAACACCTCAGCAGCTGAGTACAAGTCTGTGTTTAGGAAAGACTCATTGTGATCAAGTGAAGCAGAAACTCTCACAAGAAGCCACCGTGGGAGTTTTCAAGTGCAGCAAGCGTTGGAAATTCAGAACAGTGGACCTGTTGGAAGTTCCAGATGCGATGTCCCCTGTCTCAGACTTCCAGACTGAGTGGCAAGAGAGGCTAGATAGCAAGACAGGCACACTTCCTTTCTTCCTGTCTTTACTCTTCTGCCACTGTCCCCTTTGAAATGCAGACTGTGTTCTCAGGGACCATTTCCCCTTTCTTCTTCTCTCTCACTCTGTTGAAGACAAGCTCTCTACATGCATGCACCAAGGGGAGGACACGCAGTCCTCTCTTGGCACCAAGAGACAGGTGGGCCTCTTGCCATCTGCTTCCATCCTTTAGCTAGCAAGTTAATATTCTATCATATCTCTGCTATTTCCTATCCAAAGTGTACTACTCAAATAAAGAGAGGAGCATTTCTCTTCTAAACTTCCACTGTGGCTCTGTGTAGGGTCGTAAACTGGGTAACCTGGTAAAGTGACATTCCTGCAATTGTAGCTTTATTTAAGCACTCTGCGAACTAGTGGTGACTGGACTAAACACGCCAGTTAACCTCAATAGGACCCCCACCAAGGGCTAAATAGAAGCATAGGATTCTAAGCTCAGCACAGATGCTAATTTCCTACCCCTTAGCATTTGTCCCCTGCTCTATTCCGTCTGATTACATTTTGTGCCATACCTCTACATCCTGATTCCCTCTGCAATACCCCTCCCGCCTTCTGACTTGAGGTATAAAGTATCAGGGATCTCTTTCCTGCTTGTATCTGATGAAGGGAGCTTTGACTCACAAAAGCTTTTACTCTGGAAGTCTTGGCTGTGGTCACACATGCAGTTTGTGGCACTATAGTAGTATTACCTGGGTGGATTAAACGGGCCCCTCCAGACGAAAACATCTCCCTCCTGTGGCACAGTTGTAGGCAGCCCATGTTGTTTCTCAGTGGACATGGAATAAACAGATACCAGGGAAAGTCTGGTATTAATGGATTGTTTGCGGTTCCCTCTGAGTTTTCTGACGTCTGAACACTCCTGTACTGAAAGAAACCTGGAAGGGATGTCTGAACTTGCAGATCCATTTCCAACACTGTTTTTTTTTTAAGTTATTGCCTATATGCGCCTAAGTGCATGAGCACGTAAACACACATGCACACACATCTACCTGCATTTAAAAAAAAAAAAAAAAGATTAAACAGCACTCTCGGTGGCTGAGACACGGTGTTAATGTGGATGCTTGACCACGGGATGGCCAGATGGGTAACCCTCAACAGGGTGTGCTGTCTGGATGGTATTCCTCACAACACTTTAAACCGGTTCAATTAGAGGCGTCACCATACCGTGCCAAGCTGCCAGTGTGACCGCAGCCCTTGCTGGTCTTTAAGATGCTACTGGACTCAAAGTTTGCTCTTCTCCAGACCAGCACGACTAACCTCTTGAAACAAGTATGTAGTAATTAATATACGGTCATCAGAAATTTTATTTTGTTTTTTTCTGACAGCCGCACAAGAAGAGGCCTGATGAATCTATCTAGTCCCAGCATCCTGTAACTGTTAATAGCAAGCGTGTACTTTACTCTAGATATAAGACAGCAGAACCTTTGCTTTCCCCAATTTGTCCACTGTGCAATTTAATTTGATAATTCATTAATCTCCCCGCAGACAGTGGAAACGTGCTGAAAGATTATTCAGCGCTGACTGTGGCTTTGCAAGCAGACACACAGATAGAATGTAGATCCCACCAGGTCTGTACGGAATTGTTAAATTTGACTAGTCTGAAATGGAAGATCATTTCAAGCGGGGCGGGGAGGACCTTTGTTGATGCAGATGCTGCCAAGTAATCCAGAAGATTGTACGGCCAGACGGGAAGGGAATTTCGCTCTCTGTCTGCCTGATAGCGGCCCCACAGACAGCCCAAGGGAGATTAAAAAGAATGAACGCTTATTAGAAAGAGATTTGATGGGAATCTTATCATTATAAAGGTCTTAATAAAATGAAGGAAATCCTGGTTTAGGCTATTGTTGGGTATGAATTATTTTCATCTTGGGTTATCCTTGCCCCCAAGGGATCGGGTCAGCATTTAGATATGGTTTGTGCAGTGTTTACTTTCTTGGGTAAATCAAGAAAAAAACAGCTTCTGCCAAGGTGACTAGATTGGCTTTCTGTCTTCCTCGGAGGGTTGAAAGTTGGCTGTTCTAAAAGCTGCCCATATATAAATATACCTTTTTGCCTTGTGTTCTGCAGCTCTAGATGAGTTAAAGGCTGAAGACAGGCATACTCTCAAAAAGGATGGTGGGCATAGTCTGAACAAATATTCTCAGCCCTGAAAATGAATGTCTTAGAACTCATCGCCAAGTCACTCAGACCACAGTATTTAGTGCCTGTCTTCGCCTATTGCCTCTTTTACTGTGTGTATAAAGTGCCATTGTGTCACAGATGACTTATGGGAAGTCCACAGGATTTTCAAGGCAAGAGACGTATAGAGGTGGTTTGCCGTTACCTGCCTGAACGTCACAACCCCAGTATATGTTTGAGGTCTCCCCTCCAAATCCTAACCAGGACTGACCCTGCTTAGCTTCTGAGATCTGACGAGATCAGGCTAACCTGGGCCATCCAGGGCAGGGCATCTCTTTCATTACAGACTTGAAAAAAGAACTCTCGGGTGAAGAAGAAGGAGCTCTCAGACTGCTTCCATGGCAGACAGAATGCAATAAAGCTTGAGTACATCGAGGGCAACACAGAGAGATGGGAGTGAGGTGTGGTGTGTGAACCCTGTGGCCGCCCAAGTTCAAGCATAGTAGCCCACATGTCAGTCCGTGTATTCGGCAACATTGCTTTGTGTATGTTCGTAAGCTCCATGTTGTGGTGAATGTCTGTGGGTGGATCTGACTCTGGGAGAGGGCAAGTTTCAATGAGGCTGATCTCATTCCACCTTTATGCACATGGCCTCTTCACACCTATGCTGTTTGGGCCAAGGGCGTAAACTTTCCAATTTCCGGGGGGGGGGGGGGATGGGCCAGAGGGGGGGAGGGAAAGAGAGAGAGAGAGAGAGTAGGGTTGCCAAGTATTACCTTTTAGCTTGTAGTTCTTTGCACACGTGTGCACGAAGTGCGCGCGCCCCGGGTAGATGTCTCTCCCGCCGCCGCTGCATGTGGTCACCTCTGCCGCCGCCACAAGAGTCACTCCCCCGCACACCTCTCCACACCCACTCTTCCCTCCCTCCCTCCCTCCCTCTGGGGCCGACTGCCCAGTGTGATGATGTCACGCGGAAGTGATGTCATCATGCTGGGCACGTTGTCGGGGTAACACTCTGGCAATCACCCTGAAACTCTATGGTGTCATAAGAGTTTCGAGGCGATTGCTAGAGCATCACCCCAGCAACGTGCCCAGCGTGATGACATCACTTCCGCGTGACATCATCACACTGGGCAGTCGGCCCGAGAGAGAGGGAGGGAAGAAAGGGTGGGGAGAGGTGTGCGGGGGAGTGGCTCTTGTGGTGGCAGCAGTGGCAGCTGCTTCTTGAGCCAGGGGCCTGGAGGGTGGGGAGGCGCAGTGGCGGGCAGGTGCTCCATTTTGCCTGGGGGGGCTCAGTCCCCCCTGGAAAATTTCAGGGGTGGCCTGAGCCCCCAAGCCCCCGCGTAGTTGACACCTATGGTTTGGGCCCTGATATATTAGTATGTCACATCCGCACACCCGTCCACCATCCAGGGGGTTCATGCAATAACTAATTAAAAAGGGACAGAGGGAGATAGAAGCAGAGTTTCTAGGGAACTGGCCACATGTCTAGCATAGCTGGTAAAAGAGGCAAAGGGTTTGTTTTTATTCTCTGTTAGAAAGAGAGGATCAGGGATTTTTTTTTGGCGGGAGGGTGCCAGAGAGAGAGAGAGAGAATGGTTACAGGGCTCACCCCTCAGCATTTCTTCCACCCCCCTGTCAAATATTGGCTTCCACTCATATAAGAATCCCAGCAGTGAAAGGAAAACAGACAAACATTTCTTCAGTTCCTTTCTATCCCGCCTTTCTCCCCAGCGGGACCCAATGCGGCTTATATTATTCTCCTCTCCTCCATATTATCCTCACAACAACCCTGACAGGTAGGTTAGGCCAAGAGAGTGTGGCTGTTCCAAGGGCACCGAGTGAGCTTCCATGGCACGTGTGGGAATTCGAACCCAGGTCTCCCAGATACTAGACTGACATGCTGAACCACTATACTCCCTGGAGATTGGGGGGGCACGCTTGGGGAGGGCATTTTGTTTTGGGAACTCAGTGGGGATGTGACACCATAGAGTCTGTGAAGAAATGCATTTTTGGGGGAGGGGGCAGAGGGCTAACCTGAGTAAAACATTTACCAGGAGGTTTTAAAAGTTTTTTTCTGTCTGGGCAGAGGACAGCCTCTCTACCAATGAGCTGGCCTCAGGGGGGACACTTAAACCGGCAGGGGATGCCGCATAGATTGCTGGCACGGTGATGGGACAGCATCACTTGTGGCATTTACCGGAAGTGGTGTTGTCCTGTCGGCAATACTTTGGCGATGTTTTCGTATTTGGGCAACAACTCTGTGGTAGAAGCCATTTTTACCAGGGAGTTTTTGCCCAAATACCAGAGCGCTGTTGCAGTGTCATGCTGCGATAGCGTCGCTTCCAGCACGACGTTGCCACATTGCAGAAAACATCGCTTAGGCCTCCCTCCCACTCCTTGTAAGCCCCCCCCCCCCCAGTGCCAGTTTCCAGGTGGGACCCCACAACACTATTTTTGCCTTATTATTCTCATTCATTGTTCTTCTGTTCATTTGAAGTGGTTTTCAGAAGGTTCGGTAGTGCATTTTGAAAGCATCAAGTGTTGACTGATTTAATTAAAGAAGAGTATTACTCACGAGCCATTTGTTTTGAGGCGCTGCCACACTTCATGAAGTTGATTTGCACTTCAGATGCTGAAGGTGGTGAGTAGAGAGCTACGTAGACCGGTGAGGGTTTGCAAGAATAAAGCCGAGAAAGTGAGAAGGTATTTGAACATGGAGACAAGCGTGCAATGGGGCGTCGCTCATAGCAGTAAGGATAAAAGGTGGCAGGTTCTCTCTGAAACACACAAAAATGCAGAAAGGCAAGGCAAGAAAATGCACGCATGCCAGGTGCAAGCTTTTGTGTGTTTCCCAAGTGATTTCTGCTTTTGATATTTCTAATCGGTGCATCAAAACAGGCTGGAAAAGCTTAGTGAAAAGGGATAGCTCCATTTGTGTTGTCTTCTGCAAGAGGCTTTGTTCCCAATGGTACTTTGTGCATTCCTTATTACAGCTGGCCCAATCTGCATCTAGCATTTGCTCCGTTGTTTTACCAAACCCACACTGGAACAAACTGTAATGGAACTGTTTGCCTAGATTAATGGCTGTTTTATGGCCATTCAGGGGTGACTCTGAGGTCAGAATGGCGTTGGCCCAGGGTATCTTGTGGTTTTGAGCCGCATCTTTTTCTGTTCCAGTGTGGGTTTGGTAAAACAACAGAGCAAATGCTAGATGCAGATTGGGCCAATGACTTGATTTCCCTTTGTTTATGATGTGGGTGGGGGAGGAGATGCAATAAAAAGAAAATCAAGAATTCTTTGGATTTTTTTTAAAGTGGATCAATATAAATTGTTTGTTTGTTTGTTTTTCTCCCCCAAGAATTTTGACAATCCTCACAAATCAACGCACCAGCAATTCCTTTTGTGACTATTTATACAAATTTCTAAAAGGGCCATGGTGGCTCAGTGGTTAAGACGCTGAACTGCTGACCGGAAGATCGGTAGCTCAGCAGTTCGAGACCTGAGTGCCGCGTGACGGAGTGAGCTCCCGTCTCTGGCCCCAGCTCCTGCCAACCTAGCAGTTCGAAAGCAAGAAATTGCAAGTAGATAAATAGGTACCGCTTTGGTGGGAAGGTATCAGTGTCCTGTGTGCCTCAGCATGCAGTCATGCCAGCCACATGACCACAGAGACGTCTTCGGACAGTGCTGGCTCTTCGGCTTGGAAACGGAGATGAGCACCGCCCCTAGAGTCGGATTCGACTGGCTTTCGAGCAAGGGAAACCTTTACCTTTTATACAAATTTCTGCTTGTGTCTCCCATGGATCATTGTGAATCATAGGAATTTGATACTGCGTGCAAAATTTCTTGATCAGGTGTAACTTTTACCTTATTATTTAGTGAAAATGGCAGTCCTTACCAAAACAGGTGTTCATTTTGTACAGTGTTCCCCTTTCGAACAGAGGCAGAGATGCTGGGGATCGTTTCCTTCAGCATGCTTTGCATAAGTTAGCCATCCGTCTACTAAGATGTGGAACCATTATGGGGCTTTTGGGAAAATGAGGAGAACGTGTCCTGTCCATAATGCTTCCTTACAGAAAAAGCAAATATACACTTGGGGGAAAGTGATGCTGCCCTGAGAAATTACATACACAAAAGGAAGCTGTTTGAGATATTGTAGTCACTTGGAACAGGCAATTTGGTCAACTTAACCCAACTGAAATGTCCTTTGACTTCCAAACCCCAGCCAAGTAAAACAGTTCTGGTCAATAGCTGAGTGACATACACACATACACACACACACACACAAAGTTGGCTGGCTCTGCATCTGGCATTCGCTCCACATTTTCTCAACACTGAGGAAAAGGCGCAGCTCAAAACCACACTGCAAAGTCACCCCTGAATGGCCATAAAACGGCCATAAATCCACACAGAAGGTACCATAGAGCCCGAGGATCAAAGAAAGTGAAAGTGGCATGCAATGCAGAGGGTATCACAAAATCCCATGACCAAAGAAAGGGAAAGCAGCATGCCATACAGAGGGGAATTTCTGTTCCAGCATGGGTTTGCTAAAACAATGGAGGGAAAAACCAATGCAGAAGCCCCTTGATAGCTGCTCTCTGCTTTCAGTTGACATTTCCACATGCTGGGGTTTTTTTTTTCTGTTTCCATGTGGTTGTAAAGGGCCACACACTAAATGTGTGTGTGCTGGAGGAGCCACCCTATCCAACCATAACATTTAGCCGGTGCTCGCACCGAGTAGAGAGACCTGTCGTGATGTAGAAAGAGAACACACTTTGGGGTACATGGAGGAGAAGGGAGTTAACAGAGAACACATTAGAAAACACTGTGCCAGAATTGCAATATGCATCAGTCTTGTAGCAGTGCAAGGTCAGAGTGGACCCCAGAGGGACTTAGAGGCATCCTGCCCTTCCTTCTGATGGAAGGACCCAGTTTGATTTTCCCAGCTGGGATAAATAGGGAGATGGTTGAGAATCAGGGAGCTCCAAAAAAAAGATCACTGTACCAGAATGCAGCTCATTCGCCCAACCTCCATGGTGTTTCGATCCCCACTGAGTCTCTGCCCAAACGCCTTCATCCCAGTGCCTCCCTTCAGATCTCCAGGAATTTCCTGAGCTGGAGCTGGCAACCCTAAGCCCATCTTAGAAATCATGGTGGCGTCAGGGGGGAGATGATGAAGTGTGGAGAATAGAAAATGGGACTGGGTGGACTGGTTCAAGTCCTGGCACCCATAGGTAGGTGCATGTCTCCTGAAGACCCAAGCAACACATAGTAGACCAGGAGGGGCTCCATTGAGTGAGATCCATAATCCCTTACATGCGTTGACTATTCCCAGAATTTGGACATCTGCATAGGGCTGCGGTGGCTCAGAGGTTAAGACGCGGAGCTGCAGACTGGAAGGCCTGTAGTTCGGCAGTTCAAGACCGGAGTGCCGCATGATGGAGTGAGCTCCCTTCTCTGGCCCCAGCTCCTGCCAACCTAGCAGTTTGGAAGCAAGAAACTGCAAGTAGATAAATAGGGACCGCTTTGGTGGGAAGGTAATGGCATGCTGTGTGCCTCGACATTTAGTCATGCCGGCCACATGACCATGGAAACGTTTTCGGACAGTGCTGGCTCTTCGGCTTGGAAACGGAGATGAGCACTGCCCCCTAGAGTCAGATTTGACTAGCTTTCAAGCAAGGGAAACCTTTACCTTTACCTTTTATAGGGCTAGTATGTAGTGGTGATGATGAGGAGGAGGAGGAAGAAGAATTGCCCTATCCCAGCTTATGCCAGGGTCTGGGCGATGTACAAGGCATAACGCCATAAAATGTACAAAAACATTAAAATTAAATTTTTATCAATAAAGTTGCAAGACATAATAAAAGATGCAAGATGGTGATTTTCCTATAATATTATTTGTCCCAATTCCAAACTACGGGCCCCTTTTCTGAGCAGTGGGAAAGTTTCAAATGCTTCAAACGGCAGAAATTTAGCTAAGAATCTACTTTATCTTTATTACACGAGGAGCGTTTCTCAACAGATTTTGCTTTCATTTCCCATTTCCCCTCCCTTTCTTTTCTGTTCTTTCCCACCCTCCCCCTAGAATTACAGAGAAATATGCTACAGTGACATCAAACACTTTCATTGTCTTTTGATAGCAAAATTAAGTGTGTTGTGTTTTCTGATCCTATGAGTAATTAATCATATACATAAGAGAGATGGAGCAGTCTGTTACAAATCTTACAGAATTTGTGTAATGTTTTCGGGAAAGCTGAAAACTCCCAAGGCATCGTGAAAATAAGATTACTTGAATAAAAGCAGATTTAATTTCCATCCCTGCATATATGAAATCAAAAGTTTTAACAGGGTTGCCTCTCAAACCCAATTTGGAATGGAATTGCTAATTGCTCCACAGCTGTGTCCACTGGGAATTTTCCACTCCTAAATAAATCCATTTTGATGTTCAAGTAGTAATATATCAAAGTGTGCTGGCAAAGGAGGCAGATGCGAGCCTTGTAACATCGGATCTCAAATGATTCACGCCCCAGAAACGAAGGACCAGTTCTGATGGTTGTTCCCTATTTGTGAACATAGATGCTTACACGAATCTCAAGCTACTGGAAAACTTGTGGTAAAAGTGATCTAAGGTTAGATCCCACTGATTTTTTTTTGCTAATTAGCAGTCCCAAGTAGCTGCTTCAAAAATCAGGAAAAGGCTGGTTGCAATGTTCCCTCTAAGCTGAGTTAGTGTGAGCTAGCTCACAGGGGGTGTTTTTGCCTCCAGCTCACACATTTTCATTTTAGGCCCAATCTGCACTTGCTGTGTAAAGCTGTTCCGTGCTGCTGTGGTGCCGGCTTCCCATTTGGCTCAGTGTAAAGCTCTCCACTGTCTGCATCAGGACACAAGTTGTTTAGGGAGAGCATGAGAGAGGGGGGGTGGGCCTGCTTCCAACCCCCCCCCCAAAAAAAAATATGATTGCAGAAAAATGTTCCCTGGCTGCTTTTAAATGCAGATGACTGAATTTTCAGCTAACTTGTTTCCTTTGTGACATTTTATGTATCTCCTTAGAAAAGACTGGGGGCGGGGGAGAATTCGGCTCCAGTTGTCTGCTTTTTGCTCACAGCGGCTCAAGGGTGGGGAGGAGCAATTGTAGCACCTTAAAACCAAATCCAGATAAGGGGATGAGACACCGTAGTGATGTCAGAATCATCACTAACTGATAACAAAATGATGCAGGCAGCCCATGCTGAGATGAAACAATAGGAGAGTGGATGTGGCATGAAATGCAGACAAATTTGTGAGACGATGTGAGATCGTTAGCACAGTGGTGGGAAATACCAATGCAGACTGGACCTTAGCTCAGGAAGGATGGCTCCATCCGGAGCAAACTGATGCAGTAGCCAAGTCTCTTGCTCACAACTTTAATGCCAGTAGCTCACAGAGTAGAATTTTTGCTTACAAGACTCCACAGTTTTGCGGGAGCATTGGTTGGGAATCGGTTAATTAACCCTTTCCTCTCTTGCCGCTTCTGTGATTTAAACAGCCCTTGGGAAACTAGATCACCAACCGGGGCGGGGCGGGG
Organism: Lepidodactylus listeri; assembly: GCA_029233225.1. NCBI lineage: Eukaryota > Metazoa > Chordata > Lepidosauria > Squamata > Gekkonidae > Lepidodactylus > Lepidodactylus listeri. Next base: position 18,125,627 of record JARCFY010000004.1, read on the forward strand.
GGGGGAGAAATAGTGTTGGGAACAGCTGGGAATTCATTTAGACACTGTCTCACAGATGGTGGAGATCTGTTGGAGACTAGGGTTGCCAGCTCCTGACTGGGAAATTCCTGGAGATTTGGGGGATGGAGCCCAGGGTGGGCAGTGATTGGGGAGGGGAGGGACCTCAGCAGGGCTGGATTAAGGCCAACTGATGCCCTGAGCACAGCCAAACAACGATGCCCCTCAGTCCTTCCATTGCTTAACTGACAAGATATTAAGACTCAAGAAGTGCTGAAGGTGAAATAAGAGATTAAAAAATCAGCTTTCTTCCAGGCCATCCCCCAGACCAGGCCCCACAGCTATATTAAATATAAACTTTATATGTATTCCACACTAAATAGCACTAAGCAATATAAGCCCCTCTTCCCTTGGTGCCCTAAGCACATGTTTATTTTGCTTAATGGTTAATCCAGGGCTGGACTTTGGTGGGAAACAGTATCAGAGAGTCCACCTTCCAAAGCAGCCATTTTCTCCAGGTGAATTGGTCTCTGTAACCAGTCAAGACCAGTTGTAATTTTGGGAGGTCTCCAGCTAGCCACCAGCAGGAGACTGGCAATTTTAGAGTCACCCCACTGTTGGGAGTGATGGGACGAGATTGCACTGTTTGCACGGTGAGACTGCTTCCACTTGACAGGAAGTTCTCATTAAGAGAGAAGAAGAAGAGAAGAAGATTGGATTTATGCCCCATCCTTCATTACCCAAAGGAGTCTCACAGTGGTTTACAATCTCCTTCCCCTCCCCACAACAAACACCCGGTGAGGTAGGTGGGGCTGAGAGAGCTCTGACTGAGAACAGCTCTTGAGAGAACAGCTCTGAAATAACCTGTGACTGACCCAAGGTCACACCAGCTGTCTGCATGTGGAGGAGTGGGGAATCAAACCTGGAGAGCCAGTTTGGTGTAGTGGTTAAGTGCGCGGACTCTAATCTGGGAGAACCAGGTTTGATTCCTCACTCCCCCCCTTGCACCTGCTGGATGACCTTGGGCAAGCCATAGCTCTGTGCCAGCTGTTCTCTCAAGGACAGCTTGGGAAAGAGCTCTCTCAGCCCCACCCACCTCACAGGGTGTCTGTTGTGGGGAGGGGACGGGAAGGGAAAGGAGTTTGTAAGCCGCTCTGAGACTACAAGTGAAGGGTGGGGTATAAATCCAATCTTTTCTTCTTCTCTTCTTCTTCTTCTCCCAGATTAGAGTCTGTGCTTCTAACCGCCACACCAAACTGGCTCCAAGTTCTAAAGTTAGGGCTGCCAAGTCAGCCCGGGGAGCGGGGGATTCCCCGCTACAGGGGTTTCTGATCCGCCGGCCAGCATTCGGCCGGCGGGGGGAACCCCACCCCCTTCCCCAGCATAATGACGTCACCCGGAAGTGACGTCATCACGTTAGGGACGTTGCCGGGACGACGCTCTAGCAATCGCCCCAAAACTCTATGGTATCAGAGTTTTGGGGTGATTGCCAGAGCGTCGCCCTGGCAACGCCCCCAACGTGATGATGTCACTTCCGGTGACATCGTTGCAGTGTGCGTGCAAGCACGCATGCCGGGGAAGCTCCCGGCGGCAGGAGGACTCCCCCCCGCCGGTAAGGAAAAAGGACTTGGCAACCCTATCTAAAGTGATAGCAAGCTGTTATGGAAAATGTTTCCCGAAAGCCCTTTGATCTAATAAGGGAAGATTGAACTTTTCTAAATCCTATTTAATAATGGGGGTGGGAGGTGCTACGACCCAGCTCGCTGTTTTACACAGAAGCCTGACAAAGGCATACGTTAACCAAAAATAAGATGAAAAGGACATCGCTGCCGGTAGGCCGGGCTTCTCCAGCGACGGGGGAGACGAAACCCAAGAAGTGTCGGTTGCTCCCCGGCCTTCTAGCATCAACCTGGTAGAGATTTGTTTCTTCTGTCGAAGGCTCTTTTGTGTTCTAACTACACGTATAATTGTTTTGGAAGTCATAAAAAGTAAGCACTCGAAGCTCTGAAGGGTTCCCCAGCGAGATGGTTATGTGGCAGAGTTATTGCTTCGGCGTAGCTTGGGAACTTCTTCAGTATCTGCAATATTTGATTTTGACTGGAACACAAGCAATTGGAATGAGCGTCTAAAAGGTCTCTGAGGTAAATTTACCCAGGAACGAAATTAATATTAAGAACCTGCTGACAGGCTTTCAGAGAGAGGGCGGTTTGAGGAGGGGGAAAGAGGGCCGGCAGAAGAAATTTAATGGCGGGTATGTTGAGATGGCGGGAGGCTTGGAGAGAAAACTCAAGGCCCGAGGCCAAAGATGCGCCCGGGACTTTTCCCAAATCAACCCATTGTGAACTTTGGCCTTCCAGCACAGCTTCCGAACATGGAGACCTCTTTCTCTTCCCATCTCTGTGCTTCCGTTTCCGATGCTGCCCACCTTGTACCCATGTGTGTACTTGGCTGTATGATTTTCTAAAGTACATTTGTATGCCACTTTTTCCCCACGGCATTCAAAATGGTTTATGATGCAGAACAACTGTTTGCGGTGTAATACATCGAACGTGCAAAGGGACTGGGAAAGGGCTGCCAGCTGTAGCCAACAACCTGCCAGGAGGAACTGAGGGGTGGGAAAAGGTGTGCTAGCATCGTGCCATTACACTACATCACTTCCAGCAAACAAATGTAATGATGTCATTTCCAGTGGTTGTACGTGTATGCAGGGCCTGTTTTGGGGAAGGAACGCACAGGAACGGAGTTCTGGCTGGCTTCCGAGTTGGCCACGCCTACAGCCTCCCCCCCCCCTCAGGCAGCTATGGTGCACCTGTGGAAGCCGATCCAGAAACTGCCTTCCTTCCCTTGGGTTCCCCATGCACCCTGCAAGCCGTGGGGCACCTGGGAAAGCCGATCCTGGGAGGAAGCTGTGCTGCCAGGGATGTGGCCTAATATGCTAATGAGTTTCTGTTGTTGGGTGTGGCCTATTATGCTAATGAGTTCCTGCTGGGCTTTTTCTACCAAAAAAAAAGCCGTGCGTGTCTGTTTGTATGTCTGTCTGTCTGTCTACTGGAAGTGACATTGTGTGCTGGTAAAATGTTGCTCTGTCTCCACCCCCCCCCATCAGTCTGTGCCCCCCTGGCAGGGAACAGGTATAATGGCTGGGAGACCTCCCACTGTAGCGAAAGACATGGCTCCCCTGGGCAAACAAGCAAATATTGAGGTATCGACTCTTAAATAACTTGTTCAACAGTTCCGTAACGCTCAGGCGAAATGGCCTCTGCAGGGGACAGTGCTGAGAAAGCCTCATCGGTCTGTCTAGCACAGTCTTGTCTCCTTTGACTGGCAACAGCTGTGCAGAGTCTCAAGCTGAGCAACCCACGGCCTGCTTTCCGAGAGGCTTCTGGACTGTAGGGTCCAAGGATTGAATCACAGAATGGTAGAGTTGGAAGGGACCTCCAGGGTCATCTAGTCCAACCCCCTACACAGTGCAGGGTATTCACAAATACCTCCCCCCCCCCCGTACCCCCAGTGACTGCTGTTCCTCACCCAGAAGATTACCAAAACCCTCCAGGATCTCCAGCCAAACTGGCCTGGAGAAAAATTGCTTCCTGATCCCAGGAACCCAAGACCTTCTGCGTGTAAAGCATGTGCTCTACCACTGAGCCATGGTCCCTCCAGCTGCCCCTTCCCTTGGAGTTTTCCACCCCCCCCCCCAATCTAATTTGCAGAATCCATTTCCTCGAATCCCTGCTTTCTCTTGCCCTTGCTTCCTTCTTGCTTTGTGGAGCTTTTCGTTCCTTAACTGCTTTCTATGGCATAAAGGGCAGCTCAGCTGGGTTACCAGCTCTGGGCTGGGGAATACCTGGAGATTTGGGGGGGGGGGTAACCTGGGGAGTAGGGATGCCAGCCTCCAGAATTACAGCCCATCTCCAGACTACAGAGTTCAGTTCCCTTGGAGAAAATGGATTATTTGGAGAGTGGACTCTGTGACATTGTACCCTGCTGAGGTCACTGCGCTCCCTGGGTTCCATCCCCAAATCTCCAGGAGTTTCCCAGCCTGGATCTCGCAACCCTACCCCCACATGCCCTTCTGGTGGCTGGGGGCGGGACTTGGCAGCCCTACTGGAGAGGGTGGGGTTCGGGGATGGGAGGGACTTTAATAGGGCACAGTGTTCTAGAATCCACTCTTGAAATCAGCCATTTACTTCAGTGAAGCTGATCTTTGTAGTCCAGAGATCAATTGACATAAGAACAGAAGAGAAGCCAATGCTGGATCAGGCCAGTGGCCCATCCAGTCCAACACTCTGTCACACACCTGGCTGAGGAACTGGGTCAATCAGTGTATTTTTTAAAAAAATTATTTTATCCAACTTATGTCCCGCCCTCCCCGCATGACAGGTTCAGGGCGGGTGACATCAAATTTGATAAAAATACAATATACAAAAATTAACACCATGAAAACACTAGTAAAATACCACACTAACCTTCATCCGGTGCAGCTGTCGTTAAGATTAGGACCTCACAGATACATACAGTGTCAATGTAAATAAGTATAGCATTGCTAAAAGCATTTCTTGCAGCTACTCACAGCAATTCAATACAAAATCGGATGCCAGTCTGCAACATGTAACTAGCTTCAATAGCTTCAGACTTGCAGTGGGACCGGCAGTGTCTCATACTACGTGAGCTCTGAGTTAAGAACATAAGAGAAGCCAATGTTGGATCAGGCCAGTGGCCCATCCAGTCCAACACTCTGTCACACAGTGGCCGAAAACACCAGGTGCCCTCAGGAGGTCCAGCAGTGGGACCAGGACACTAGAAGCCCTCCCACTGTTGCCCACCCCCCACAAAGCACCAAGAATACGGAGCATCACTTGCCCCAGACTGAGAGTTCCTATCTATACCTTGTGGCTAATAGCCGCTGATGGACCTCTGCTCCATATGTTGATCTAATTCCCTCTTGAAGCCGTCCATGTTTGTAGCCGCCACCACTTCCTGTGGCAGTGAATTCCATGTGTTAATCACTCTTTGGGTGAAGAAGTCCTTCCTTTTATCTGTTCTAACCCAACTGCTCAGCAATTTCATGGAGTGCCCACAAGTTCTTGTATTGTGAGAAAGGGAGAATTCTGAGAGATCTCCAGGCCACACCTGGAGGTTGGCAACCATAAGCTCAGCTAGTTCATAAGAAAAGCCAATGTTAGATCAGGCCAACGGCCCATCCAGTCCAACACACTGTCACACAGTGGCCAAAAAAAAAAGGTGTCATCAGGAGGTCCACCAGTGGGGCCAGGACACTAGAAGCCCTCCCACTGTTACCCTCCAAGCACCAGGAGTACAGACCCTCATTTGCCCCAGACTGAGAGTTCCTATCTATACTATATTCCTATCTATGGTTATCTAATTCCCTCTTGATGCTTGTGGCCGCCGCCACCTCCTGTGGCAGTGACTTCCTAGCAGAAGCGTCCTTCCCCCGTTCTCTGTACTGCTGGATCTTTATGCACACTACAAATAAAGATGATCATGATTAAAAACAAATCAAGAACTGCTTGATCAGAGTCCACCAGTGCTTCATCTTTCCATGGCTGTTTTGCCAAGAGCGAAACAAACAGCCAAACTTCTCCCGCCAATCCATAAAAGAAACTTCAGCAGCAGACAACAAAACCCAAAAAATAGCTTCAACAGATGTGTGTTAATCAGTATTTGTCTTTGAAAATGAAAGCTTTGCAGTGATTACTCGGGGTGTCACAAAATGAATGAAAATGAGCCAGGAAGGACGTGGCTTCCAAGATTAATTCAGGTTCCGTTGGTGACGGTGGATAGTGCTGTCAAGTCGCAGCCAACTTAATGGCGGCCCCGTAGGGTATTCAAGGCAAGAGACATTCAGAGATGGTTTGCCATCGCCAGCCCTTGCATAGAAACCTTGGGCTTATTTATTTATTTATTTAGATTTGTATCCCGCCTAACCAGCATAGCCGGCTCAAGGCGGCTCACAACAGTTTAAAAACAATAACATACATAAACAGCATAAAATTCCTCTCCATAAAATTGGCAGAATGATACCGCAAAAGGTAGCGGCAGTGTAATACTTCCAACACAGAGTGCAACCGCCTAATTAAACCCAGGCCAGGAGGCTTCCACCAGTCGATTTCCTGGGCCAGAGAATTCACTCAGCTGCTTTTCCAATGGCCACTTCCCCCAGTGGCGGCTCCTAATTAAAGGCCTAGCGGAAGATCTCCACTTTGCAGGCCCTGCAGAACTGCAAAAGGTCCCGCAGGGCCCTGATGTCATCCGAGAGCTTGTTCCACCAGTGAGGAGCTGCCACTGAGAAAGCCCTGGTCCTGGTGGTCACTAGCCTGGCCTTTCTAGGGCCAGGGAGGGTCAGGCGATGTTGAGTGCCTGACCGCAGTGCTCTCTGCATAGGCGTCAACTACGGGGGGGCTTGAGGGCTTGAGACACCCCCAAAATTTCCCCCTGAGAAAACAGAGCGCCCTCCGCCGTGCCTCCCCGGGCCCTTCCGAGGGCTGCCGCCATCTCTCCCCCCCACCCCCCGCCTGGCCACTCCGTCCCTCCCTCCCTCCGTCCAGGGGCCAGCTAAGAAAATGCCCAGCTGGCCCCTGGATGGAGGAAGGAAGGGACGGAAGCAGGAGTGGTAAGGTGGGGGTGGAGGGAGGCGGGGGCGGCGGCAATGGTGGGGATGTAGTCCCAGCAGGCGCGCGCGCTTTGCGCGCATTCACGCAAGAGCCCCCACCCTCCCCCGGGAATTTAAAAACTTGACGCCCCTGGCTCTCTGGGGTGTATATGGGGAAAGGCAGTCCCTTAGGTAGGCAGGCCCCTGACCATATATAAAACCAGCTTCTTCAGTGGTCTCCCACGTAAGTACTAACCAGAGCCGACCCCACTTATCTTCCAAGTTCTGGGCCATCCACAGTGCTACCAAGTCCCCCCATGGCCACTGGTGTGGGATAGGGGGAAAAGTTGCCAGATCCAGGATGGGAAACTCCTGGAGATTTGGGGGTGGAGCTTGGGGAGGACAGGGGCCTCAGTGGAGGACAATACCATAGAGTCCACCCTCCACTGCATCCATTTTCTCCAGGGGAGCAGATCTCTGTGGTCCGTAAAAGAGCTGTAATTCTGGGGGGGGGGGGGGGGGGGGGGTGTCCCTAGGCCCCACCTGGAGGCTGGCATTCCTAGCATCCAGCTCAGGGCCGGATTCCATTAGGGGGGCAGTATCGTGGCAAAATCAAAAGTCCACTGGCACCTTGAAAACGAACACATTTCATGAAGCAGAAACTTATATGTGCCAGTATTTCAGGGGCTGCCGAACTTTTCTAATTGAATTCAGGAGCCATGCTATTACAGCATACTTCACAAGCTGACCTTTTTGGCACCGTAAACTCTATAATAGTGGACTCAGTAATTCATGTCTTACAGCTTGGATATACTTTTTTTTTTAAGTAGTACTAACTCCTCGATTGCTTTTCAGTATATAATTGGCTCCTTCTGCAATCATAACATGGTACTTCGGGAGGAATCCGGAGTCTAATGGCGACATTCTTTGAATACCAAAATTGCAACTTCCACTTGGATTATATTTAATATTGTAGGAGTGGGAGAATAACAGTGGTATAATGTTATTCATTAAATAACATTACTGTTTGGGGACAAAACATTCTATTAGTAACTCATTTATAACCCAATCTAAAATCCAGTTGTATCCAGCACTGAATATGCCATCTGTTGAAAGCTCTGACATCAGCTTCAGTTTCAGCAGAGACTTAACCATCCGACTAGGGGAATTAATGAGTTTCTACAATGAAAGATTGGTTTTTCTGCTCTTCACTATAAAAATGTGGCATCTTGCCATAAAGCTGTCTACTGAGATAGACGACTGGTCCATCAAGGCCCCCCTGGGTCTCAGGCAGGAGTCTTTCACATAACCTATTAGCTGATCTTTTATTGTTTTCCCTTGATATGCTGGGGATCGAACCCGGGGCTTTCTGCATGCAAAGCTCTACCTAGGGTTGTCATCCACCCTATGACGGTGGGGTTTCCTCAGATTTTGGGGCCCCTGATCTGCCTGCCGGCCAGCCGCCTAGCAGGGGAGCCCCAGACCTGAGGAGCTCCATGGCACCCAAAGTGTCCGGTGCAATGATGTCACCCAGCTAGCCCGTAGCTATGGTGGGGCATTTTGGGGCCATGCCAGCATCCAGGTGGGGCCTGGAGTTCTCCTGGAATTACAACCGATCTCCAGAAATCGGTTCTCCTGAAAAAAAAATGTCAAGGTTTTGAGGGCAAACTCTATGGTATACCATAGATTCTAAATGAAATCCCTCTCCGGATTCTTCCATCCACAAGTACTTCATATAAATTTCCAGGAATTCCCCAGGCCGGTGTTGACCTCTAAGGGGACATCTGATTCACTGCTGCGTGAAACAGGTTGCCGGACTTGATGAACAGTTGTTCTCACCCCGTGGAGTTCTTTTTTTATGTTCTCAAGAAAACCATTTCCCCCACAGCAAGCACCATTCTGTTTTCAGCGCACCTTCAAATAATCTGCCTCCGTAGTCCCTGTCTCTCCCTCCCCTGCCACTGGCATTCAGTAGCAACCACAGTGAATGTAGCTGGGAACAGGAAAAGTAATAGAATATGGTCTTTGTATGAAAAGAATCGTGTGAAAGAATCTGGGAAGTCCCCGTCACAACAGCGCTGACAAGTCTATGCGCTAGAAAGAGGGCTGGCAACTAACGGCCGCATTTCTTGAAAAGTGATCCTTCTCTGATCACCACTGAAAAGATAACCACACGACAATGCACAGGTTTCTGTATACTCTCCCCATAGCTGATGTTGTCTTGCTTCCAGTTAAGAGAGAAGAATAGAGAAGAGAAGAGATTGGATTTATACCCCGCCCTTCACTACCCGAAGGAGTCTCAGAGCGGCTTACCATCTCCTTTCCCTTCCCCTCCCCACAACAGACACCCTGTGAGGTGTGGGGGGGGGGGGGGGGGCTGAGAGAGCTCTGAAAGAACAGCTCTTTCCAGAACAGCTCCAAAAGAACTGTGACTGACCCCAGGTCACACCAGCGGCTGCATGTGGAGGAGTGGGGAATCAAACCTGGTTCTCCAGATTAGAGTCCGCTGCTCTTAACCACTATGCCAAACTAGCTCTGATAGCCCAACTCAATTGCTATTCAGTCTCAGTGACAGAAGATGTAATGTGTATCTCTAAAATATAATTTCTTCTGCTGTGTATAATTTATGCAGGTATACTTTTGTTGTTGTTTTCAAAAATTTCATTTACTTTAAGTTGCTATGGTATGTTATTGTATGCACGATGGGAAGATCCTCCTTCTTCTCCCACCTCTCCTTCCTCTGCATTAATAGCATGGGTAGATGCCATTTTTGTGCCTTGCACTTGGTTCATGCTTGCAGTTGTGGTTGAAGCCAGCCAGATGATTGGCCAGCTAGCCAGCAAGCAAACTGACAGGTGGATGGTAAGGGGATGCCTTCCCATCAGCATCTCCATGGATGCCTACTTGGATGCATCTAAGTTACTATACGGTGGTGCCCAGTAATCGTGTGCTGGTCATGTTTCACTTTAACACATCACAAATAGAGAGGATCGCATTGTCCTGGACATTCCAAAGGCAGGACAATTTGGCCATTCCTGAAACAAAATCTGAGTTGTTGTGGTAGGTGGCTGGGGAGCAGAGGAGAAAGAGAGGACCTTCCAACCTGTCTGGGGTTGCCAGATGAGGACTGGAGTCCTCCCAGAATTACAACTGATCTTCCGACTACAGAGATCAACTCTCCTGGAGGAAATGCCAGCTCTGGAGAGGGAACTCTATGGCATCAGAGAACATAAGAGAAGCCAGTGTTGGATCAGACCAGTGGCCCATCCAATCCAACACTCTGTCACACAGTGGCCAAAAACACCAGGTACCATCAGGAGGTCCACCAGTGGGGCCAGGACACTAGTAGCCCTCCCACTGGTGCCCCCCCAAGCACCAAGAATACAGAGCATCACTTGCCCCAGACCGAGAGTTCACATCTATACCTTGCGGCTAATAGACACTGATGGACCTCTGCTCCATATGTTTATCTAATTCCCTCTTGAAGCCATCCATGCTTGTAGCCGCCGCCACCTCCTGTGGCAGTGAATTCCACGTGTTAATCACTTGCTGAGGTCCCATCACTCCTCAAACTCCACCTTCCCCAGGGTCCGCCCCCCAGATCTGCAGATATTTATCTTCCTAAAGCTGGCAACCCTAGGTCTGTCAGCTGGCTGTTAGTTTGAAGGAAGGAGGAACAATAAGAATCTCTGTGGGATCTCTGAGACACCTTGAATGTGTGTTAAGTGCTGTCAAGTCACTTCCGACTTATGGCGACGCCCAGGGGTCATCTGAGCAGGAATGCGCAGGAACGCCATTCCGGGAGTAACAAGCCCAGGACCAGGAACATATAGTGATGCGCTGTGGAAAAAAGTGAAAGCATACTGACTTGATCTGTATTTCCATGCTTGTTGCAGGGGAGCTTCCCTGCAAGAGCCAAGGAAACCTAAAGTGTCTTTGGTCAAAGTGTCAAGCTGGCTCGCCAGCTCTGAGTTCGGAAATACCTGGAGATTTTTGGGGGTGGGGCCTGAGCGGTGGGTGTTGCCTTCTGACACACTTTCAGTGATGTCAGGGGGTGTGATGTATGCAAATAAGTTATGGTAATGAGTCATGCTAATGAGCTCCTGCACCTCTTTTTCTACGAAATGATCCCTGGGCCCGACGCCATGAATTAATGTCCTCCAAAACATCCTCTTGTTTACAGTCTTGCTCAGGTCTTGCCAACTGAGGGCCTTTGTGGCTTCCTTGATGGAGTCAATCCATCTCATGTTGGGTCTCCATCTTTTCCTCCTGCCTTCTACTTTTCCTAGCTTTATTGTCTTTTCTAGTGATTCTTTGTCTTCTCCTAATGTGACCAAGGTACAAGAGCCTCAGTTTAGTCATTTTAGCTTCTAGGGAGAGTTCAGGCTCGATTTGATCTGTTTGTCTTTTGGGTGGCCCACGGTCTCCGTAAAACTCTCCTCCAACACCACATTTCGAAGGAATCGACTTTCTTCCTGTCAGCTTTCTTCACTGTCCAAATTGTGCAGAGAACTCTCAAAACCTTGGCTTCAAGGCTTCACGCCTTCCCAACTGCACCAAAAGCCCTTTGTTCATTCAGAATTTCCCCCATTTGTTTTAGTCACCCAAATGAATGAAATGAACCTATCTCATATATATTTTATCCCGCCCTTCAGGAATCTCAGGAGAGCCAGTTTGGCATTAGCGGTTAGGAGCATGGACTCTAATCTGGAGAACCGGGTTTGATTCCCCACTCCTCCACATGAAGCCAGCTGGTGACCTTGGGTCAGTCACAGTTCTCTCAGAGCTGTTCTGGAAAGAGCAGTTCTCAAGAGAGCTCTCTCAGCCCCACCTACTTCACAGGGTGTCTGTTGTAGGGAGGGGAAGGGAAAGGAGATTGTAAACCGCTCCGAGACTCTGAGTGAAAGGCATGGTATTAGTCCAACTCCTCCACCTGTTCTTCTTCGCCTCCATCTCCTCCTCCTCCTCATCATGGTGTGTGTGATTTTCCCCACCTCATTTTATCCTCCCAGCAACCCTATGAAGTAGGCCAGGTTGAGAGAAAGTTACTAGTCCAGTGGTCCCCGGTGTAGTGGCCATGGGCTCCATGGCACTCGCTGACTCTTTTCCTGGCACCCATGAAGTGTTCTTAGAAAGTGGGTGGGGCTTTTACCCAGCAAGTCTTCTGACTGGCCATTGAAGATTCAGTTGGCTGCTTTGGCAGCAGCTGCCACCACAGCACAAGGGTCTTCTCTTTGCATCTGAAGGTAAGCTGCGGCAGCCATTTTGTTGCTGGCTCCACCTCCTGCATCAGCCATTTTGCACCCATGGCATTGTGTCAGAATCCCAAAGGTGCCCACAGGCTGAAGAAGGCTGGAGACCCCAGGATGAGTCCAAGATCACCCCCATGAGCTTCACGGCAGAGTGAGGATTTTAACTGTTGACCCTTGTTCTGGCACTCTGACCCTTGCCCCATGCTGGCTCTCTGCCTCTGCCCAAAACAAGGATGGTTGGATGAAATGTCAGATAAGCAAGACCCTTCATGGGGACCAGTAAGTTGGGTAACATTTTGTGCTTAAGACCCGATCTTTACAAGAATTTTCGAGCTTGCCTTGTGGTCTGGACCAAGCATCCCAGCTGTTGCCATCCTACATGAATTACAGAATCATAAGAGTTGGAAGGGACCTCCAGGGACACCTAATCCAACCCCCTGCACAATGCAGGAAATCCATAAATACCTCCCCCCACACCCCCAGTGCCCACTATTCCATGCCCAGAAGATGACAAAAAAAAACCTTCAGGATCCCTGGGCAAACTGGCCTGGAGAAAAAAAAAAATCCTGACTCCTGAGTGGTGATTGGCATTTCCCTGGGTGTGTAAGAAAGGGCCACGAGGACTAAGCACTGAGGTAACCCTTCCTGCCCTCCCTCTCCTGATCTGCCAAAGTTCACAGAATCCGCATTGCTGTCAGATGGTCATCCAGCCGCTGTCTGAAAACCTCCAAAGAAGGAGGGACCACCTCCTCCCGAGGAAGCCTGTCCCACTGAGGAACCGCTCTGTCAGGAAGTTCTTCCTAATGTTTAGCCGAAAACTCTTCTGATTGAATTTCAACCCATCCGTTCTGGTCCGACCTTCTGGCATGCTTCTGCTTTGGGCAAGACTGGCTTTTCTTGGCCACACCCAGCCGTGCCCCACTCTCAGGACAGTGCGACTGAGTCTGCCCGGTGCCCCTCCTGACATTTGGCTACTGACGTCCCTTTGCATTTACTACTGGTTTGTAGGACAGCCACGCCCACCATGTCTCAGGGACAGCTAGTAGTGCATTAAGACTCATGGGCGTCGAGTTTTAAAATCCCCGGGGGGGGGGAGCGGGGGCTCTTGCGTGCATGCACGCTTCACATGCGCGCACACCGGGACCATGTCCCCGCCGCCGCTGCCTCTCTCTCCCCCCCCCCCGGCCAGGGGGAGGAGAAAAGAGTTCTTTAAAAAAAAAAAAACCAACCCAAGCACTGAACTGTCCCCCCCCCCAGCGTGGGTGTCCTTGCCAGGCTTTCCTGCAGTTGTCCCATCTGCTCTCCTCTCCTGGAGGGCGCAGGGGAGGCAAGCCAGGGCAGGGCAGGGGGAAGGCGCCACCGCCGCCCTTGAGCCCTTGGGTGGGAGGAGGAGGAGCTGCTGAGTCGGGAGGCCCCCTGCCCTGGCCAAGGGGAGAAGAAAGCGGGAGGATCTTTCCCCCGCCCCAACACCCCCTCTCCCCGGAGCAGACTTCGAGCCAGCGGGCGGGCCAGGGAAACTGGGGGCCAGCTCTCCTGGCAGAGCCTCCCCGGCCTCTTTGCAGGGGTGTTGGGAGGAGACGACGGGCCCCGGAGTGGGGGGGAAATCTTTCCGTCCCATCAGGCTTCTGCAAAAGATGTGCGCAGGCTAGCGCTCGCCATTTGGGTTGCGCTCCAGGCAGCAGGGCTGGCTGCTCCTCGCCCGCTGGCCCACCCACCCCCTTGGTGCATCAGTGGTGGTGGGGTGCCACCTGCTGGGGGAGAGTCCCAGGGAGGGGGGGGCGAGCAAGCAGGAGAGAGGGAGGGAGAGAGGGACCCTCTCCCATGGGCATCGAGTTTTAAAATCCACGGGAGGGGACCATGTCCCCGCCACCACTGCCTCTCCCCCCTGCCTGGCCACTCCTGCTTCCGTCCCTCCCTCCCTCTGTCCAGGGGCCAGCTGGGCATTTGCTTAGCTGGCCCCTGGACGGATGGAGGGAGGGAGGGACGGAGGCAGCCAGGTGGGGGGGGAGAGAGAGAGAGAGAGGCAGTGGCTGTGGGGGCCCTAGGAAGGAACCAGGGAGGCACAGCGGCCAGTGCTCCATTTTCCGGGGGGGGGGGCTCAGTCTCCCTTGGGAAATTTCTGGGGTGGCTCGAGCCCTCGAGCTCCCCTGTAGCTGATGCCTATGTTAAGGCTTCACCACGGCAGCCAATTAAAATCAGGGAAACAGATGAAACATTAAATATTTCAGCTTAATCCTGACCGCCAAATGTCAGCTCTAAGCTTGGAAGTCTTCCAGTGCTTCGAAAAGACACCCGGGTGAGTCTCCATGGGGAGGAAGTTCCAGACACCAAACATGCTTCTTTGACATTAGCTTATTGACCGGACTTGGCACACACTGCCTGTATTATAAATAGGATTCTCTTGGCCAAACTTCTGCGTAATGATCGGAAGGCAAAGCAACTCAGGTACGCTGGACCAGGGGGTTGCCTTGAGTGCACGCGTAGTTTTATTTTATTTATTCATTCATTAAATTCAACTTGTTAGGCCGCCCTTCCCTACAAGCAGGGCTTGCGGCAGCTTACATCAAAACAAACATAATAATCAATTAAATAACATTAAAAACAATATATTAATCAGGCGACATTTTACATGATCAAGATGACAAGGATTTGTTCCCACCAGCCCCCTGGGTGAAGGGGGTGCAGAGGGCTGAGTGGGGGAGTAGGGAAGTGCCAGCCGTCACTGTCCTCAACTGAAAGCCTGGCGGAACATCTCGGCCTTGCCGACCATATGGAAAGGTAATAGATCCCAAAGGACACGGGTGTTCTCTGGCAGAGAGTTCCACCAGGTGGGAGCCAGGGCTGAGAAGGCCCTGGCCCTAGTTGAGGACAGTTGGACCTCTCTCGGGCCGGAGACCCCAAGCAGTTCCTTTGAAGCAGAATTTTTCCCCCAGAGGAGAAGTCAACAATGACTTGAGCGATGTATTCCAGGATCTAGGAACGCTGCAGCAAGTATTATCTGTGACATTGTACGGTCCTCTATGGTCCACCAGTGCAATTATTTATTATCATTAACCAACCTAGTATTGGTAACAGAAGAAAGTTTGAGTCCAGTGGCACCTTTAAGACCAGGAAAAGGTTTTATTCAAGGCATAAGCTTTCATAGGCACGCAGACTTCTTCAGATACTGAAGAGTACTGGACTCAGGAGACCAGGAACGGTGAAATCATGAAGCCTTTATTGAGTGATTCAGCATGCCCAGTAGATGGTCAGAACAAGCATGCTTCCAGGGCTCCAGGGCCCTCATTATATGCTGGCCGGAGCCACACCTCCGGCCGCACCCAAAAGACCTGATAGGGGCTTAACATATGCGCATGTTTCTCATAGGTCCCCTGGAGGAGCCTTGATTGCATTGGCTCCTCAGGGAGAACCTAGGTCCCACATTGGTGGAGGCTTTCAATCCGGATGTCTATTGTTCCTCCAGATTCAAGCTCCCCTCTCTGCCTGACCATGTGCTCTGGCCATGCGGCGGGCGCCATTACCTGGGAGCACATGGCAGGCTGGTTAGAACACAGAGCATACTACATTACAGATACATTGAAATGGAAGTTACCAGCCCAAACGTATAAGGAGGGGGTGAGCAGCAAATTAGCATACAGCATAATGAAGGTGTTTAACAGATGCAAGGACCATACTCGAATAACAAGCTTAGTTTATATGGTCATCATTAATTGGAGTTTAATTATGGGGGGGAACATAGCGAAGGAAATAAATACATCAAAATCGGAGATTGATGGGCAGATGTACCCTTCTTAAGTGTGGAATGCTAATTTGCTGGTCTACCTATATGTGCAGACTGGTAAGTTCCATCTCAACGTGTCCGAAGAAGCGCGCCTGCACACAAAAGCCGATACTTAGGATAAAACTGTGTTGGTCTTAAAGGTGCCACTGGACTCAAGTGTGGTTTTGCTACTTTGGTAGAGTTGCCAGCCTCCAGGTTTGGCTGGGGGTTCCCCCGCTTCTGGAGCCTCTTTAAAGGGTATTTTTGTGAGTGGAGCATGCAGCTGGTGACAGCCCCTCTCTCTCCCTGTGGAAAGATTTAAAGGGCCTTCCAGCTGATCGGTGGGCCATGTGTCAGTCAGCTGAAGCCCTTTAAATCTCTGCAGGAGGGGAGGGAGAGGGCTGGCTGTGGGGGGCGGGACTTGGGGTGAGGCTTCCCCTGCCAGCTAGCTGGCCAGTGTTGGATTGGAGCCTCCAGAAGTAGGGGGACCCCCCCTGGACCTGGGGGCTGGCAACCTGAACACAAAAGCTTATACCTTGGGTAAAACTCTGTTAAAAATCTGTTAAAAGTGTCACTGTACTCAAAATGTTGTTCTGCAGCTTCAGTCCAACACGGCAACCCACCGGAATCCATCTTCATAGTATTTGTAACACCTAGGGTTGCCAGCCTCCAGGTGGGGCCTGTGGATCTCCCGCTTTTACAACTGATCCCCAGCTGACAGAGATCAGCTCCCCTGGAGAAAATGGCTGCTTTGAAGGGTGGACTCTGTGGCATTGTACCATGCTGAGGCCCCTCCCCTCCCCAAGCCCCACCCTCTCCTGGATCCACCCCCAAAGTCTCCAGGTATTTTCCAACCCACACTTGGCAACCCTAGTAACATCTTTAAAATAAACTAAGCACTTTGTGTACTAGGGGGAAAAAAAGACTCATTCATAGAAGAAGACACACAATCCAAGTAAACACCAAGGGGAAGCAGGGGTCAGAACTGAGAGGAGAGGCCCTGATAAAACCTGTGAGTGTCCAGGAGTCATTGAGACCAATCCTCTTGTCTCGTGTGCCATTGTACTCTATTGGCCTGCACCAACCTCTCTCTCGCTTGGCTATAGAATGAGAATAATTTCGACCCAGCCTTTCTGTTCAGATTGGCAAACGGGGTGCCGTAAAGCGTCCCCTTTCTGCTGACGCTTCATGCCCAAACTTCCAGTAGCACCCCAGCGTTCTCTTCCTCGCAGTGAAATCACCGACTGCACGCCAAACTAAGCAATAACATTCACTTTTTTCTCATGGCATTTTGGAAGAACCAGCTGTTCCGTGACCAACAGATGTAGCGCTGTTTGATGTTTATTGAGAGTTAACAACTTAACTTTGTCAAAAATCAGCCGTGTTCAGTGTTGCTTCCAGCAAAGTTATCTCATCATCGGCGCAATTTTGAGTTATTAAAAGCTACTGAAAGCTTGGCTAGCAGAACATGGAGAGATTGGTTCCTGTTTGGCTGGACGGCTTGGAAGAGAATGCGCTGGAGCTAAAAAGTAGAGTGTGTGTTCCACAAGTGTAAAGTCCCAGGTTCTGGCATTGCAAGTTTGGACTGCTGGGCAATTTCTGCAGATTGGGGGGGGGGGGGGAGCCAGGGGAGAGTGGGATTTGGGGAGGGGCGGGACTTCAGTGGGGTATAATGCCATGTAGTTTGCCCTTGAAAGCAGCCATTTTCTCGAGGGGAACTGATCTCTCTTGTCTGGAGATTAATAATGCTAGGAGAACTTCAGGCCCCACCTGGAGGTTGGCAACCCTTCTCCAGTTGAAAGGGTCTCAGACAGCAGATGATATTAACATTTTAAGAGAGAGATTGTTAACTGAAGTATTATTTGTTTATTTATCTATATTTTATTTATATTTGGATTTCTATCCCACCCTCCCCGCCGTTCGGCCGGCTCAAGGCGGCTAACAACACAATAAATATACGATAAAAATCCAATAAAACTATCACACAATATAAAACATACTATGTAAACATAAAATGCAATTTAAGATGGCAGTCTTCAGCATCCCTGTCGCTGAGTGGTATCAACAGGCTCCCTCATACCTAGGAGACTCTGTTGGTGGTACCGTTGGTCCCGGTTGGTACACTTTGGGCGTGATCATACGCACCCATTTGTGACACAAGAAGGACGATTCTCTGCCGGCTCAAAGTGGCGTGATCACACAAGCACATCTGGGAAGCGTCCTGCAGCCGGTGTCAAAGTGTCACAAACCACTTTGAGCCGTTGGGGAATCGGCTTATTTAGCTACCAGTGAAAAGGCAGTCTCAAATGGTTTGTGATGGCCCAGAACTGACCTTTCCTGGTGTGATCGCGCCAGCGCAAACAAGTGGCATTGGGGAGCGGGCTTTTTGTTTTTTTTCCTCTCCCATCCTGGTATGCGCATCATCGGATGATCCCGAGGGTGGAGAGGCAAGTCATCGATCCCTTGTAGAAGCAGATAAGCGCACTGAAAACGGCCCAAAAAAAACCCAACTCGCCCGCGGCTGCGTGTGATCACGCAGCAGCGGTTCGCCCTCACAGGTCCATGGACCTGTGTGATCCTGCAAAAGTGGCGCAAATTGCGCCGGCACAAATTTGTGTCACTTCCCGTCCAGCTTATCTTGCTCGTGTGGACGGGGTCTTTGATGGTCGGGCCAGGGCCCTAGAATCAAGGCGGCATAGTCATAGTACCCACCAACAAGCTTTCTGGCACCAGTCATGTGTTTTGAAGAAGTGGGTGGGGCCAGGTATGGCTTTTGCCCAGCGAAGCTTCTGATCGACTACTGGGAATGTGATTGGCTGCACAGTTGTTGTTCTGTTGTTATTTTTAAAAAAATTGCTTTGGCGGCAGTTGCCACAACAATGCAAGGATCTTTACCCTGTGACTGAAGTTAAGCTGCAGCGATAATTTTGTGGCTCATGTGGCTGCCATTTTGTGGCAGCCATTTTGTTGCTGTTCCCACCATGCAGTGTCACAATGCCGAAAGAGCTCACAGGCTGGAAAAGGATGGGGAGTCCCTGTCCTAGGGTGACATTCTGACCACTACAATACACTGACTTTCCACTGGGGAAATGTGTTTGTGTGTATCATTGTTTTCAGTTTTCCAAGGGAGAGACTGACCTTTTTTTCACCCTGAAGTATCCGTTACCTTTGTCCAAAGCTGCATATATACGTGACAATGTCACTCTGATCCCAAATTTCATATCCTAGAAGAAGTGTTCAAACACAGGGATCTTTTTCATCATTCCTTAAAAAAAAATAAACTTCCTTTTAGAAACCCTAGTTGATCTTGTATTTTTTTACTTACCATTGAAAACAGTGTTTTCTCACAGGCAGCTGTTGTTGAAACCTTGCCTGCAATTTTATCTGCACTTTTCTCCAAGATAGTTAGCTGCACTTATCCAATTTTTAAAACTCAGCAGAAATAACAAAATGCTGGCAGTTTAAATACATCCGAGTAGTAAAATACTTCTTTTTTTCCCCCTGCCTGGCGTTACCTGGTGACAGTTGTTGTATCTTTAAAGTATTGGGTGGGGATGGAGACTGATACAGCTGAAAGCTCTGGAAAACAGCGTTTCTCCGGCTACAGAGGTGCATCAGCAGTGGTCCTTCCCCACTTTCTTGGGCAGAGATTTGCAAAAAAGCTGCCTGTAAAAATGGCCCACACCTGGGCTGTTGGAAAGTGCTGTCAAGAGGAAGCAGACTTATGGCAACCCCGTAGGGTTTTCAAGTCGAGAGATGTTCAGATATGGTTGCCAAGTCTTTGGAACTCACCGGCGGGGGGGAGTCCTCCTCCGGCCGGGAGTTCCTCCTGGTGCACACGCAAAGCGCGCGTGCCCACCGACGTCACCAGAAGTGACGTCAGCACGTTGGGGGCATTGCCAGAGCGTTGTCCTGGCAACGCCCCCAACGTGCTGACATCACTTCCAGTGACGTCATTACGTCGTCCTCGCTGGACGACTTCGGGGGTGGGGTTCCCCCCGCCGGCCAAATGCTGGCCGGCGGATTCGGAACCCCTTTAGCGGGGGATCCCCCGCCCCCCGGGCTGACTTGGAAGCCCTATGTTCAGAGGTGGTTTGCCATTGCCGGCTTCTGCATAGCAACCCTGGACTTTGTTGATGTTCTCCCATCCAAGTACTAAGCAGGGATGACCCTACGTTAGCTTCTTGCATCTGATGAGATTGGGAGAGCCTGGCCCATCCAGGTCAGGGCTCATATCCAGTAACTGATTCTGTTTACTATTGCATGGCCTAGTTATCCTCTGGAGCCAGTTGTAGATTACAGATTACTCCTAATTTTTTTTTCCTGTAGATATGCTTAGATTCTGGGACAGGTTCAAGGAGTGAGTTGGAGAGCCAGCTTGGTATGGTAGGATAATAGGGTTGCCAACCCCCAGGGGGTGTATCAAAAACAAGACAGGCTTCGGTGTGAACACAATGGGAAAAACAAAATAAGCTCACCGAAAAAAACCACTATTCTATGACTTTAATACACTTGGTTGTACTCTTTATAAGATTTACTAGGAGCAAAGCCCGTTTTGGGAAGAAATACAGTGAGCTCTAGAAAGAGGCTCCAGATGAGTGTCCCAGCGGTGGCTGGTGGGGCAGCAGAGGGAAGGGGAAAATAGAGGGAGGCAAGCCGTGTTTATTTCCTTCTGCTTAGCTAAAATGCCGGGCTGTCTGAAGTCATTTTGCTGCCCCAAGTGGGTAGTATGGGTGGACAGCCTCATGGTAACAGGTCTGGTTCCCTCCACCCCTGACTTATGTTGATTTGGGGCTATGCAGTGGCAGCTCAGGTAGAAAAGCACCTCCTCCTATGCCGTGACTTCTGGGTTCCAAGGGTCTGGAAAGCAGTTCCATAGCCAGTTACAAGGTTGCCAACTCTGGGTTGGGAAAATCCCTGTAGATTTGAGGGGTAGAGCCTGGGGAAGGAGGAGTTTGGGGTGCAGAGGGACTTCTGCAGGGTATAATGCCTTAGAGTCCACTGCCCAAAGCAGCCATTGTCTCCAGGAGAACAGATCATGGTCACCTGGAGATCAGTTGTAATAGCTGGGAAATTTTCTGTAGGGGAAATGATGTGCTGTGGCTGGAGAACACAGTGATTGGCAACTTCAGTGACTGTTGAAGGGAAGATTGGGAGATGTATTTTACCTCAGAACACATTCAATGACTCCCAACAAAACAGCAAACTGTTTAGAATGTTAGAGGCGAAGGCCGCATATGCAAACGACCTCTGTGTTCTGACTGGCTATGAGGGGGAGAGGAACAGCAAGCTGTTTAGAATGTTGGAGGTGGGACTCAGGCAACACAGCCAATGGATAGGGACAGCTTGAGTGACACATCATGGAGCCAACTGATTGAGGAGCATGTAGAACGTTCAGGAGAGTCCATGACCAAAACGTAATTATTTTATAGAGAGATACTGCAGATTTGTATGTAAAGCACATGCCATAAACATAGACAAAGCCAGTAGATAAAGGTGTGAGTATAATACAAAATCTTGATGCAGATGTTCTAGACACTGTTTAGGCTATATTCCTGGAATGTTTTATCTTTAAGGCGTCTTGATAGAGCTATGAAGTGGAAAAGTAGACCAGTAGATGAAAAAAAGTCTTTGTTTTTCAAGCTCCTGAACAGCATAAATCACTCCTTCCGTTAAAGACGTGTGAATCCAAGGAATGCAAGAGATAAAGAGAACAAGCTTTCCTAGGATTAACAAGTGGTTTCGAGTGTCTTTTTCAACTCCATTTCTCTGTTGGTGTTCACCACCAATCTCTTGATGGAGCACTGCAGGAATGACAATGATGTGGATCAACACAACTTCTCTCTAATGTCTACCCAAAGACATGGCCACCTTGGAAGGCGGACTCTATGGTGTTATATCCCACTGAAGTCCCTCCCCTCCCCAAATCATGCCCTCTTCGGGCTCCACCCTCAAAATCTTTAGGTATTTCCCAACCCAGAGCTGGCAACGCTATAGGGTGATGCGTCAGACACAGAGCTGGGAGACGCAGCTTCAGATCCCCGCCAGCCACGAAACTCCCTGGGTGACCTTGGGCCTGCTTTTCTCTCTTAGCCTAACCAACCTCTTAGGTGTGGTTAAGAGAACAAGACAGTGGAGTGGTGGAGAAGAGAACATTGTACGTCACCCTGAGCTCCTTGGAGAAAGGGTGGAATTTTTAAAAAAATGTATAGGCAGATTAAAACTCGAGGTTTGATACCAGGGTTACCAACTCAAGAGACAGGGAATTCCTGGAGATTTGGGAGTGCAGCTTGGGGAGGACAGGATTGGGGGGGACACCTCAGAAGGGCATAATGTCACAGAGGCCATCTTCCACTGGAGCCATTTTCTCCAGGGGAACCAGTTTCTGTCGTCTGGAGATCTGTTGTGATTCCAGGAGATCTCCGGCCCCCACCTGAAGGTTGGCCACCCTGTTTGATACCCAGCAGCATCCCTTAAGGCTTTCCCTAAGAAAGGCTGCATTTTGTGTCCCTTTCTAACAGTTTAGTTTCACTGTTCCTTACAGTTGCCAGACCCCTGCCAGAGGTGGGATACCCCCTGCTCCTCCCCCCCATTATAAAATCATAGAGTTGCAAGGGACCTCCATGGTCATCTAGTCCCCCTGCACAATGCAGGAAATGCACAAATACCCCCAACCAGGAGTCATTTCGTAGAAAAAGAGGTGCAAGAGCTCATTAGCATAACTCATTTGCATATGCCACCCCCCCTAACATACCGGAAGTGTGTCAGAAGGCAACACCCCCCCCTCAGGCTCCACTCCACTGGTGAGTGAAACTGACCTGCTCTTCCTCCATTCCCTTCCCCATCCAATACTTTGTGCAATAAAAATAGGCGTAAAGAACACACCCTCATTCTCTTCCTGCTCCCTTGAAACCACCAGGTTTCAAGTAGACTTGAGATACCCAGGACTTGTGAGCCACCCATCCTTTTCCCTTCCCCTCCCCACAACAAGACACCCTTTGAGGTAGGTGGGGCTGAGAGAGGTCTTTTGAGAACTGCTCATGAGAGAACAGCTCTGAGAGAACTTGTGACTGGCCCAAGGTCACACCAGCAGCTGCATGTGGAGGAGTGGGGAATCAAACCCGGTTATCTCAGATTAGAGTACAACTCCTGGCCACTACACCAAACTGATGGGGTGGAAGCTGCTGAAGGGTTGGTGAAATTTCTCCAGTACTTATGTGCCATGTGCCCAGATAAAAAATGGTATACTTAGAAAATGTATATGCCACCTTGAGCAAGTCTCTGGAAAAGCAGCACACAGTCATAAAAGCACAATGATAAAATTATCAATATTAAAACAAAACATTAAAAACAATAAAGACCCTAGCAGGGCATACAACAGCATAAGAATAGCCTAAAAAGATGTCTATAAAACAGCTCTGAGATTATAAACAACAGCTGTTAAAAATTGAACCCTTTGATTAAAACCTTGGTAAAAAGGAATTGTTTTGGCCCAGACACCTACAAGACAGGACAGAAGGAGTCAGGCTAGCCTCAAGGGAGGGCATTTAAAAGGCAAGGGGCCACCCCTGAAAAGCTCCTGTCTCTGGTTACCACTCTCTTCACTTCTTCTGGTGAAGGCACAAATGGCAGGGCTTGGAAAGAAGATCTTAACGACTGAGCTCAACAGCACAGGAGAAGGAGGAGGAGGAGGTCTACTCAAGCCTACTGAAGTCAATAGCCAGGGGCAGCCTAACTCTGTGCCAGTGTTCCCTCTAAGCTGAGTTAGTGTGAGCTGGTTCACAGTTTTCTAGCACAGTAAGCAGGCGAGGGGCAGGCGAGGGCTCCCAAAGCCGGGCTCTGTCGACCTCCCTACAGAGGGCTCTGCTTGAGGACGGGACTGGAGAGCAAGGGCTGCTGCAGCGTCTGTCTCCCCCCCCCCGGGGTGGGCAGGAGTGCCGCGAAGGGCTTCCCCCCACCTCGGTCCCCCTGGTTGGGCTCCGTCAGGCTGAGGATGGGGTGGGCAGGCTTTCCCCGGGGTGCTGCGCCTCTGCACTGCTGGGGGAAGCGGAGGAGGGGGCAGGGCTTGGTCATGTGCCCGCCCCCTGGGCTCCTCACTCCCGGAGCTGCGCTCCTGTGCGCTCCCGCTCCAACGGATCCCTGCCCCCAACCCCCAGTAACCCCTGCTCCATGCCCAGAAGAGGGCAAAAAACAACAATAATAACAACCCAGGATCCCCGGCCAAACTGGCTGGGAGGATAATTGCTTCCTGACCCCAAAGTGGCTATCAACTTTTCCCTGGGCATGTAAGAAAGGGCCACGAGAACTAAGCACTGAGGCAACCCTTCCTGTCCTCATGTTCTGCCTAAGTTCACAAGGCATGCTGGAAGTGACACCACTGTGTGACCGGCGACTCTGACCCAGGCCTGACTTTACTCCTGGTCAGTCCCCCACCCTCTGCTGGTGGCTGGTAGGAACCTGCCAACGCTACTGTTCCTCTCAAGAACCCATGAAGGCATGTATGGTCCTTGCCTCATTACCAGTTCCAGGTTGGGAAACACATGGAGATTTGGGGGGTAGAGCCTGAGGAAGGTGGGGTTTCAGAAAGCGGGGGGGGGGGGGGGACTTCAGCAGGGTAAAATGCCATAGAGTCCATCCTCCAAAGCAGTCATGTTCTCCAGGGGAACTGTTCTCTGTCATCTGGAAATCAGTTGTAATGCCGGGACCGATTCCCCACTACTTGCTGTGCGGCCGCATTTTGCCCTGCAGCTTCGCCCAATTTCCCCCGCGCCTACTCAAGCCTCAAAAAACGGGATTGCTTTGACGTGGGGGAAATCAGGTGAAGCTGTGGGGCAAAATGCAGCTGCGTAGCAAATAGTGGGAAATTGACACTTGTGATCGGGGCAAAGGGAAGTGTGGGGGCGGAGGAGTGGTTGTGGGAAATTGGTCCCACCTGGAGGTCAGCAGCTCCTTTTCAGTGTAATTGCTTTTGTAAATCTGAGCACTATATCCTCTTCAGTTGTGAGAGAAGTTGCTTGGAAAAGAGCGCCTTATCCACCCTGAATAACAAGCAAAAATCTTAATGGCAAACTCAACAATTTTCAAGATGTCTGCATAGTGTGACTTTATGTGCCATTGAATACAAAAGTAACTTAATTACACAGATGTCACAGGGGGGCAACTGTTTTAGACCTCTCCTTTGGTGACCCTGGTCA
Source organism: Lepidodactylus listeri (assembly GCA_029233225.1). Taxonomy (NCBI): domain Eukaryota; kingdom Metazoa; phylum Chordata; class Lepidosauria; order Squamata; family Gekkonidae; genus Lepidodactylus; species Lepidodactylus listeri. Next base: position 18,150,440 of record JARCFY010000004.1, read on the forward strand.
TTAATTCTTCAAAAATCCATGTATTGTGCTGCATTTCTCTCATGACTTCCAGTCATATTCCTTTGTACATGAGTTCAGTGACGGGACCGCGTGATAATTACAGAAACCTTTCAGCCCCCAAGAATTTAGCAAGACTAAAGAGGGGAATAGAGAGATCAAGGCCAAAATCATTAGTAAAGATTTTGTGTTTCTATGGTTGACTGCCTCCAGAGGTGGTTAAGGGGGGATGTGGTGGCTGAAATATTCTTATTTAAAAGATACAATATTTTATAGATTTGGGAGAAAGCTCAAGGCAAAGGAACAAATACAGAGTTCAATCAGAATTCGCCAGTAGGAAGCAGAGATTGGTGGGGTGAAATGTGGGAAACAGACTAGAATACTGTAATTCTGAGGGTGATAAAAAGGTAAAGCAGGGGAAAAAAAATAGATAACTGCATCTCTGATGGAAATGGATCCATTCTGGTGGTCTCAAGTCAATGGCACAATGTTGGTGTTATCTCCGAATGACAACCACGCACACGGTCAGAGAAACACACGTGGCCGGGCTGGCTACCGGAGCTTCACTTTGGGAGACAATAGTCCAGCCGGATTGTAAATTAGACCAAGCAGCCACCCAGGTTCCACCAGGGGAACCTATGGTTTAAGGTAACTCATGATTAATCCTATCAGGGAGTTTGGGTGTAATCTTATCAGGGTAATCCTATCAGGGAGTAATCCTATCAGGGAGTTTGGGCGAGGCCGGGGGTGCAGTTTAGACGTGTATTTAAGCAGACCCCCGAGCCCCGTTCAGCAGCCTAGAATTGTACCATCAATAAACTTATGAGCTGAATTCACTGCAACACATCTCTGGACTCAGTACTTTATACTGGCGACGAGGATGGGATTATTGCACCAAATGCCAAATTCACTTTCCATCTTGGGTGAACATTGGGAATGGACTTTTTCATGCTGTTTGTTGGTCAGCTTAGAAAGTATCTCTCCTCCCACCATCGATGTTTAGAGTTTTCAGAGAGAAAAAATGCACGTCCTTGAAAAGTCAGGATTGTAATAAGTAAGTGAAATGGGAGAGAACTGAGGTTCTCCCACCCGCTTTGGTTAATCTTGGAACTGGACTGGAAGGAGATAGCTATTTAAACCTAGGCTATCCTGAACCCAGTTCTTGTGGATTGTCATGGCCGTTAAGACCACACCTAATATAAAACACGACTCTCGTATCGGGGCTGCCAAACAGCAGTGGGGGGGGGGGGGAAATAAAATGTGACCCTTGTGACCCAGAAATGATGTCATCACATCTGGGATGTCAGGACGACACTCTGGTATTCAGGCAAAAACTTTATGGTAGAAGCCAAATTTACTGTAGAGTCTTTGCCCAAATGCCAGTGTCACCTCCATGTCCCAGATGTGATGCTGTCTCTTCCAGGTCACATGGGCAGTGACAGACATGTCACTGCATGTCAGATGGGCCTCCCTGCTGCTTCCGTCCCCCCTCCCCCGCCAGTTGCCACAAGGCAACCCTACATTTCTTCCCTCCCCAGACACCACCCTCACTAGGTTCTGCCCCCAAATCTTCAGGAATCCCCCAGCCTGCAGCCGGCAACCCTATTTTGATTATTCATTGGTATTACTGTGTTTAATCGGTATGAGCGTAAGCAGCCGAAACACAGGAAGCAAAATAAACAGAGATCAAGCCCCCTGCTCCTCATCTCTTTGGTCTCAGAAAGGCTCCAATTTATTTAAAAGAAGCCCATTCACAGTTAACAAGACTTCATCACAAACAGCTCAGGAGATGCTTTAAAAAGCTGATCATGGAGGCAAAGTGCAGTGCAAGAGAGAGAGAGAGAGAGAGAGAAAATCCCACTTTCTCAATGCCAAAGTGCAGGTATTTAATAAAACAGATTAGAAATCAGGTGCTCAGCTGGGATTTTGTTTTGCTTCGCCTTTTGTCCTGATGGACAATTGGCTTATTCCAAATGACTTTCACATCCCATTGAGAGGTGAGCGATTAGCGGCGGCGTGGTGACGGCTGCTCCATTCTTATCAGCGCTTGAGGATTAGAGGGGGAGGCCTATCAACCCTGTTTATAATGAAAATCCTTCTTAAAAATAATAATAATAAAAATATATCAGAGATTTGGCTCTCATCTGAATATTAATAGGCTAATTACCTTGGGATTGTTTTGGCCTTTGTTTCGCAAACCCTTCATCGCCAGGCCCTCGCGTCGACACCACTTCAATCATCGCAATGGGCGCACTCGGTAATTAAAACGATGGCTGACTACGGGTGTCACAACTCGCCAGTCAGTTAAAATGCTTCGTTCCGGCGTTGTGGGATCGATGTACGCCTGTAGCCCTCGTGAAAACAAGGTGATCCTCAGGACCCCTAATGTGAACTCGGACATCTTAGAGAAGCCATCTTAGGAATACACACACACACAATCTCCCTTTGGCCTTTCATTGACGCACCCTCTGCCCTCCTGTAGATGAAGGGGTAAAATGGATACAGTCGATCCCAATTGCCTTGGTGGGTTGTTGAAAGGGGGTGTGAATTTTAATGGGTTTATTTGCATGCTAATAGGCAGCTCCTGGCAGATGGTTTTACACTTCCAGGCACGTCCCTGGTTGGCAAATGCCAAACCCACTACCCAGCCAATGTGACAGGCGTTAGACAATGATGGGATTACTCCTCTGCTAGGAAGCTGTTGTTCCTATCAGTGTCAGTTTGCTGCTCAACCTTCAAGGAGGGTTAATTAGTCCTGATATCGATAGCCTTTTGGAGACGGCAGGCAGAGGAACGTTCAGCATCAGGCTGAAGGAGTGACAATGAAATCCTACACAGATTTGAGTGCAGTGGACTTAGAAGGGTGTACTCCGTTGGTGTGGCTCCTAGACTGCATTTGAGCTCTCGAAAAGAGGAAATGAGGTAAAGTCAGGGGTCCCCATCATTCTCCCTCTAAGCTGTGGAGTCTTGTGAGTAAAAATTGCACTCTGTGAGCTACTGGCGTTAAAGCTGTGAGCGAGTCATTTGGCTGCTGCATAAATTAGTCTGCTCTGGAGCCCTCCTTCCGGAGTGGAGACAAAAATGTGTGAGCCAGAGGCCAAAAAACGGTGAGCCGGCTCACACTCATTCAGCTTAGAGGGAACCCTGCTTAAATGTGCCCAGGGGAGTCATGGCCCCGCTGATGTATTTACTGGTGCCCACCAAGTGGCTTTAGAAAGTGGCTGGAGTCATTTGGGGCTTTTGATGGGCTGTGGAGGTTTTCAACAAGTTGCTTCAGCAACAGCTGCCGTCACAGCACAAGCGTCTCCACTGCATTACTGTGTGTGTTAGGGTTGCCAATTCTGTACTGGGAAATTTCTGGAGATTTGGGGGTAGAGTCTGAGGAGGGCAGGATTTGAGGAGGGGAGGGTCCTCAGTGGAGTAAAAGACCATAGAGTCCGCCCTCCAAAGCAGCCCTTTTCTCCGGGGAAACTGATCTATTTAGTCTGGAGGTCAGTTGCAATTCCAGGAGATCTCCAGGTCCCACCTGGAGGTTGACCACCCTAATCTGTGACCCTGCTTGTGGGATAGGGTGCTCCAGAAGTCCAAATAAATAAATAAATAAATAAATAAATAAATAAATAAATAAATCTTTCAAAAAGCTTCCTATGGAACAGATATTCCATGTGAAATGTTGAGGAATCACTATTAAGGTAAAGGTAAAGGTTTCCCTTGCTTGAAAGCCAGTCAAATATGACTCTAGGGATGTGGTGCTCATCTCCATTTCCAAACCAAAGAGCCAGCGCTGTCCAAAGACGTCTCCATAGTCATGTGGCCGGCATGACTAAATGAGGCGCACAAAACGCTGTTACCTTCCCACCGAAGTGGTACCTATTTATCTACTTGCAATTTCTTGCTTTAGAACTGCTAGGCTGGCAGGAGCTGGGGCCAGAGATTGAAGCTCACTCCATTATGTGGCACTCGGGTCTTGAACTGCCAAGCTACAGACCTTCCGGTCTTAGGGTTGCCAAGTCTGGGTTGGAAAATATCTGGGGACTTTGGGGGTGGAGCCAGGAGAGGGCAGGGTTTGGGGAGGGGAGGGGCCTCAGCATAGTACAATGCCATAGAGTCCACCCTTCAAAGCAGCCATTTTCTCCCGGGGAGCTGATCTCTGTCAGCTGGAGATCAGTTGTAAAAGCGGGAGATCCCCAGGCTCCACCTGGAGGCTGGCAACCCTATCCGGTCTGCAGCTCAGCATCTTAACCACTTGAGCCACTATTAGAGAGTTATACTTAGAGTGACACATAACCATCAGCTTGGAAAGGCTTGGGATCCTTGATGGGAGGGATACTTAATAATTCCCAAAAATTGCCAGCTAAAAGGAGGCAAACCAGATCAGATGCTGGAAGAATGGATTTCTACCCCATTTCCCCTTCATAAATAGCAAGTGTGGGAAGTCCCAGTACGGATCAGGATAAAGAAGAAGAGAAGAGAAGAGATTGGATTTATACCCCACCCTTCACTACCCGAAGGAGTCTCAGAGCGGCCTACAATCTCCTTTCCCTTCCCCTCCCCACAACAGACACCCTGGGAGGTGGGTGGGGCTGAGAGAGCTCTCCCGAGAACTGCCCTTGAGAGAACAGCTCTGAAATAACTTATGACTGAACGAAGGTCACACCAGCAGCTGTAGGTGGAGGAGTAGAGGATCAAACCCGGTTCTCCCAAATCAGAGTCCACGCTCCTAACCACTGCACCAAACTGGCTTGTGGCACTAGGGGAATGGATTTAATGTCTTTGCTGTTACTACTTTCCCAACATCAAATAATCTCTGGGAAAGTTCTTTTTTTAAAAAAAAACAAATTTTATTATTCTCTACTTATTCAAAGTTTTACACAGTTACTTTTAAAATATTATCATCATTAACCAATTTTCTAAATAACTATGTATTCCAGTTACAGTTCAAAACCTTTAGGGCTTCCCGCCTCACCTATACCATTATATATATAACAGCAATTATAAAGATTTAAAAGTATTGACTCTTACAGGTAACATATTTGGTTACAATAATAAAGAAAGAAGAAAAGAAAGAAAAAAGAAAAAGAGATATTTTAAACATTTAAAAGTATTACCTAAATATCTGCAATATGTAATCTAGTTTCCTTTCTTGTCATTTCAAACATTCTGTATATTCCCTTAAAGAGAATTGTTTCTTCTTATCTCTGGGAAAGTTCTGTTTGCCCCACTGGAAAAAAAAACAACTTGAGTTTCCAACTCAAGGTTGGAAAATACCTCAAGATGTGGGTAGTGGAGCATGGGGAGGGCGGAGTTTGGGAAGAGGGTCCTCAGTGAGGTGAAACGCCATAGAGTCCACCCTCTAAAACAGCTATTTTCTTCAGGGGAACTGATCTATGTGGTCTGGAGATCAATTGTAATACTAGGAGATCTCCGGTCTCCATCTGGAGGCTGGCAACCCTAGGAGGAACATAAAGCACCTTGTAGGCATCCTGTCCAGCCATACTGGAAGATTTGTCACTACTTTCTGTGGCCTGGTTGATTAACTTATTTGCAAAAATGTGGTACCTTACCCTAAAGTTAAGGTAATATGTGATACTAGTGTTGAAACAGGATGATCTTGCATGGTGCCATCACTCATCCCAAGCTAGGGTTGCCAGCTCTTGATTGGGAAATAACTGGAGATTTGGGGAATGGAGCCTGGAGAGGGTGGGGTTTGGCAGGAGAAAAGAAGAAGAAGAAGAGAAGAAGAGATTGGATTTATACCCTGCCCTTCACTACCCAAGGGAGTCTCAGAGCGGCTTACAAACTCCTTTCCCTTCTCCTCCCCACAACAGACACCCTGGGAGGTAGGTGGGGCTGAGAGAGCTCTGAGACAACTGTCCTTGAGAGAACAGCTGGTACAGAGCTATGGCTTGCCCAAGGTCATCCAGCAGGTACAAGTGGAGGAGTGGGGAATCGAACCCAGTTCTCCCAGATTAGAGTCCATGCACTTAACCACTACACCAAACTGGCAAACGGAGGACCTTAGTATAGTGCCATAGAGACCACCCTCCAAAGTGGCCATTCCCTCCCCCCAGGGGAACTGATCTTGGTCAACTGAAAATCAATTAAGAACATAAGAGAAGCCAATGTTGGATCAGGCCTATGGCCCATCCAGTCCAACACTCTGTCATACAATGGCCAAAAATACCAGGTGCCCTCAGAAGGTCCACTGGAGGGCCCACTGGAGATCTCCAGATGCCGTCTGGAGGTTGGCAACCCTGCTCCTAAATGTTCTGCCTGTCTGTTCCCTCACCTAGGCAACTGAGGCCACATCGCCGAATATTTTGCTGTTTCGTGCTGCAGCTACCAATTAGAAAAACCCAGTTGTGAATTACCGCTATAGTGCAATGATAGCTTAATTGTTGCCATAATACAACCATCATATACAGGTGGAGATGCAATTTAAGATTATTTCCTGTGACAGTCCTGCTTCTATTTAGGAGTCGGATTCTGAGTGGAATTCACTGCCGCACGTGGAATTCACTGCCACAGGAAGTGGTGGCCGCTACAGGCATAGAGAGCTTCGAGAGGGGATTGGATAAACATATGGAACATATATGCCGATGAGCCCCCGTAGGAAGACAGGCTGTGCATCCCATGCTCTCTCCCACAACCATGAGGCATGCAGGCCCCCTCTCTGCTTGGCCATAGTGGCAGCTCCTTACCCTGGTGGCCAGTCTTTATGTGGCCTCCAGCTGCAACAGAGCAGGAGGGGAGGGAGAGGGGCTTTGAGAAGTTGGCTGCAGAATCAGGAAGCCCACCCTCGCCCACTCCATCTTGCCTTTCCACCCACCCTTGCTGCTCAGCCTCACAGGATGGCAGCAGCCAAGAGTGGCGCACCTGGAACCAGCCCCAGCGCTCCCTCCCCCTCCTGAGGGGGGAATGGCAGTGACAGGGGCCGGGCATATTCATGAGTGGGTATGGCACCCAGGGCCCCCTGGTAGCTACAAGCCCATCTCCAGTTAAAAGGACCAGTAGGTGATGTGAAAGACCTCTATCCGAGACCCTGGGGAGCCCTTCCAGGAGGGGGTAGAGCAGAAGGTCCCAGTTCAATCCCCAGAACCGCCAGGTAAAAGGATCAGGTGAAACCTCTGCCGGAGATCTTGGAGAGCTGCTTCTGGTTAGAGTAGGCGGTACTGACCTTGATAGATGGATGATCTGATTCAGCATAAGACAGCTACTGGTGAAGTATCATGGGGAGCCCGTTCTTGCCAACATGGAAGAAGAGGGGAAAAGATTGGATTTATATCCCGCCCTTCACTACCCAAAGGCATAGGCGTAGAGTACGAGGGGGCTCGAGGGCTTGAGCCACCCCTGAAATTTCTGAACCCCGAGGGCTCAGCCCCCCCCCGGGAAAACGGAGTGCCTGTCGCTGTGCCTCCCCGGGTCCTTCTGAGGCCGACGGCCGCTGCTGGAGAGGGAGAGGGAAGGGGTGTGGGGGGGAAGAGAGGCACCGGCAGCAGCGGCTGGTGGGCCTCGGAAGGGCCCGGGGAGGCGGGGCGGTTTCCGGGGGGGAGAACATCGCTCCAGCAAGCGCGCGCGCTAAGGACCCCCCCCCCCCGGATTTCCAAAAGTCTACACCCCTGCCCAAAGGAGTCTCAGAGCAGCTTACAGACTCCTTTCCCTTCCCCTCCCCACAACAGACACCTTGGGAGGTAGGTAGGGCTGAGAGAGCTCTGACAGAAACGGCTCTTTCTCAAGAACAGCTGTGCCAGAACTACGGCTTGCCCAAGTTCACCCCAGCAGGAGCATGTGGAGAAGAGGGGAATCAAACCCGGTTCTTCCAGATTAGAGTCCACGCACTTAACCACTATCCGCGCACTTAACCACTACACCAAACTGGAAGGACACCTGGTCCCTGCTCCTTAACGTTGCTTTGCCTGCAGTTCACTACTGCAGTCTCAAGTATTGACTTGAATGCATAAATGCCGGTCAAATATCAGCGGAAGTTTTTATGTCACCTCCCATCGACTTAAATACAATATTCTTCAATGGAGCCAATTCACAATCCATCGGTGACTCATGAACCTAGGAGAAACTAAATTATGTATGTGCCGGTGTGAACTAATGACACCCATTTATGGTAAACAATGGAGTGAGGCATTTGCCTTCTCTTCCCCGAGTAATTTTTTTAAAACGCTGGGATAATTTGACAGGACTAAGTGTTATTTTAACATAAAAGCCATTTGTGAAAATAATAATTGTTGAAGATAAACACCATAACAAGAAAATTAGAATCCGCGCTCCAAGTCTGATGTTGAGTAGAAGGGTTTAAGGCTTTAAAAAAGTGACAGCCAAATATAATTACTATTTTTTTTCTTTTTTGTTCATTGGGTGGGGGAGAACTCAAGGTTTTGGAAAAACAGCACTGTTGGTTAAGAACTTGGAATTGCTTGTATCCAAGGCAACTGCCAGAGTGTTTCAGGCATAGTTTGCAAATTAATTTGCCGTTTACGTGTTGGTTTTAGGGGTGGGAAGTATGTTGTTCCGTTAGGCTTGGAACACTTCTGCCAACTGGATGTGCCTGGTGTGGGGATGATTTTGGGTTTTTCACTTGTGTTCTCTTGACTTGAACTTTCCTACTTCCATTTTGGATCTCCCTTGTGCAAATCAAACCCATGGTTTCGTATTTTCACGAATTGTTTTGTGTCCTCACACTGTCCCGTCCCCACTGCAAAACATATACATTTGTCTGTGCTATTTGCGGGTCAATAAACTAGAAGTATATGTTGCAGATATAGTTCCTGTATAAAGAGCATATGGGGAAAAAGCATATAGTACGCGTGCACAAGATAAACAAACCTACGAGACAAAGAAAAAGTAGGGAATTGAAAGGGTTTTCTGGAATGTAAAAATACAATTAATACTGGGAGTGTCTTTTTCTTTTTTTTAAATCAAGTATCTTTATTCATTTTTCAAAAGTAAATAGATTATCGTAACAGCATAAAAATACATTGCATAAATTCATAAACAATTCAACTACAATGATAAAACAAAGATATAACAACTTCAATAAAGTTTGTAATAATCAAAAAGAACTGTGACTTGAATGCCAAATTAGGTTGAGTCATGGGCGTCAACTACGGGGGGGCTCAAGGGCTCGAGCCCCCCCCCCAAATTTCCCGGGGAGGGCTCAGCCACCCCCAGGAAAATGGAGCGCCCGGTGGCCAGTCAGCCGGCCGTCGCTGCCTCTCCTTCCCCCCCACCCCCGGCCTGCCCTCCTGCCTCCCTAGGGCGGAGGGGGGGAGGCATCTGCGCCTCCCCCGCACGCCCCGAGCGTGAGGCGGAGCGGGAGCCGGGGGCCCGCAAGGGCGACGCGCCGGCCGCCGGCGCCCGAGGTGAGCGGGGAGATGGAGGAAGGGGGGCGGGGAGCGCGGCGGGCGGGTGGGCACGGCCCGGGGGAGGAAAGCGGCAGCGGCGGCTCCCTGGGGGGGGAGCGGCGGGGACATGGTCCCGAGCGTGCGCGCGTGCGAAGCGCGCGCGCACAAGGGAGCCCCCCCCCCCGGGGATTTAAAAAGTCTACGCCCCTGGGTTGAGTCAAAATTAGAAGGTAGTTGCTTTTATGAGATATGTCATATGTGGAGGTTGTTGCATGTTATGATTTGGGTGATGTGATAGTTAGCTGTAGAGTAACGTTTGGTATGAGGGAATGTGCGGATAGATGTCTGATGCAGATAGAAATTCTAAGAATGGAAACCACTTCCCTGCAAAATTGGACGGTTTTGGAAATTGTTCCGACTGTTTAAGGTGGTCTGTGATCTTTTCCATAATTAGATGGTCCCAGACTTTGTTAAGCCAGTTTGAGATGGTTGGAGCTTTGTCAGCTTTCCATTTGGATGCTATGGATGTCTTGGCAGCTACAAGAAGGCTAGTGATGAGGTCTCAACATGATGGTGTTATGTCTTTTATATCCCATATGTCTAAAAATATTAATGCAGGGTCTAGAGGTATGACGTGACCGGTGATGAGTTTTATTTGAGGAGTGTTTTTTTCTTCATCATTCTTCTAGGGTTGCCCTGGGCTAGCCTAATCTTGTCAAATCTTGGAAGCTAAGCAGGGCCGGCCCTGGCTAGTATCTGGATGGGAGACCTCCCAGGAATACCAGGGTTATGATGCGGAGACAGGCACGGGCAAACCACCTCTGTTAGTCTCTTGCCTTGAAAACCCTATGGGGTCACCATAAGTCAACTATGACCCAAAGACACTTTCCTCCACCGCCCACCATGACAGGATTCTTCTTGCCTCTCATCTGATTGTTCAAAAAACAGTATCTCTTTTTTGTAACTGTGGCACATACAGTTTGGGGCTGCTGCAGCTTGCAATTCTTCCTGTTCTTTTGCTTGATTTTTCCCTCCTTGGCGGGGCTCATCTTTTGCCTGCACTTTTTGTTAGGACTTTTGTCCAATAATCAAGAAAATTCAGGGTAATGGATCTTGCTTTTCTGGAAAGAAGAGATTGCTTCTTTTAGTTTTTTTAAAAAACTTTATTACTAAAGGAAAAAGGGAAACGGGATTAGCTACAAATAAACAAAACATGCTTCCTAAGCAGCATTGTGCTGCGTCTGCACACTAAGACATCCTACTACAGAGTGAGAGAGATTGCAATGGAGGATCTCTCCTTCTTCTTGACCCCTGAAAGGAAACACCTGATATCAGTAACCAATTAGCACAATAATAGACCTCTAGGTTTCCCGGGCTTAGAATTAATTGGTCAGCCACCAGGTATCACTTCCAGGCTAACAAAGGTAAACAAACAAGTTGCATAAGTTAACCCTATAATGACTGAAATTCTCAGGCCTTGTGCTACATACTCATTTTTCCAACACTTTTGACCCCAAAGGGGAACTTAACTGTTCTCCTGCATAGCTTGGGCATTTCTCTAAAGATCTGGGAATGGGTGTTCACGGCTCACAAACCACTGCCCATCCTGTCTTCTCTGTTCAAGGATGATCTCAGGGGGTCATAGGACAAGTTTTAGGCTTCGAGTTGTCTCTGCATGTCCAAAATGGAGTCTTACGTTATGGTGGTAGAAAGTGCCGTCAAGCTGCAGCCAGTGTATGGTGACCCTAGAGCAATGCTCCCTCTAAGCTGTGGACTATTGTGAGCAGAAACTCTACTCTGTGAGCTACTGGCAGTAAAGTTGTGAGCAAGCAATTCAGCTGCTGCATAGACTAGTTTGCTCTGGAGCCATCCTTCCTGAGCAAAGACAAAAATGTGTGAGTCGGAGACAAAAAACCTGTGAGCTAGCTCACACTAACTCAGTTTAGAGGGAACACTGCCCCAGAGGGTTTTCAGAGGTAGTTTGCCATTGCCTGCCTCTGTGTACCAACCCCAGACTTCCTTGATGGTTTCCTATTCAAGGGCTGTGATCACACACACTAAATAACCCACTTTCAATCCACTTCCAGTGCACTTTCCAACTGGATTTTGCCAGGTCAATACACTTCCACACTAAATAATCCATTTTCAATCCACTTCCAGTGTGCTTTCCAACTGGATTTTGCCAGGTCAATCCACTTCCAATCCACTTCCCAACTGGATTTTGCCAGTTTACATAGTAAAATCCAGTTGGAAACCCATTGAAAGTGGATTGAAAGTGAATTACTTAGTGTGTGTGAACATAGCAATACTAAACAGGGCCGACCCTGCTTCGCTTCTGTGGTCTAATTGGATCAGGCTAGCCCGGGCCATCCATGTTAAACCATGCCAGGATTTACCTAGGACTCTGGAATATAGGTTTTTGGAGCAACAGAGGAGAGTTCTCCCTGTCTATTACCCACAATCAGGGGTCATTTCGTAGAAAAAGTGGTGCAGGAGTTCATTACCATAACTCATTTGCATAACTCATTTGCATATGCCACCCCCCTAACATACCGGAAGTGTGTCAGAAGGCAACACCCACCCCTCAGGCTCCACCCCACAGGTGAGTGAAACTGACCTGCTCTTCCTCCATTCCCTTCCCCATCCAATACTTTGTGCAATAAAAATAAGCGTAAAGAACACACCCTCATTCTCTTCCTGCTCCCTTGAAACCACCAGGTTTCTAGTAGACTTGAGATACCCAGGACATGTGTACCACCCATCCCTTCCCCTTCCCCTCCCCACAACAAGACACCCTGTGAGGTAGGTGGGGCTGAGAGAGGTCTTTTGAGAACTGCTCATGAGAGAACAGCTCTGAGAGAATTTGTGACTGGCTCAAGGTCACACCAGCAGCTGCATGTGGAGGAGTGGGGAATCAAACCCGGTTCTCCCAGATTAGAGTCCAACTCCTGACCACTACACCAAACTGATGGGGTGGAAGCTGCTGAAGGGTTGGTAAAATTTCTCCAGTACTTATGTGCCATGTGCCCAGATAAAAAATGGTATACTTAGAAAATGTATATGCCACCTTGAGCAAGTCTCTGGAAAAGCTGCACACAGTCATAAAAGGAATAATGATAAAATTATCAATATTAAAACAAAACATTAAAAACAATAAAGACCCTAGCAGGGCTTTCCCCGGGGCGCTGCGCCTCTGCACTGCTTGGGGAAGTCGAGGAGGGGGTGGGGCTTGGTCATGTGCCCGCCCCCTAGGCTTCTCACTCCCGGAGCTGCGCTCCTGTGCGCTCCCGCTCCAACGGACCCCTGCCCACAATTACTAAATAGAACCTTCATGTTCAGATACAATAACCTTCTGAAGATTGTTTCAGAAGGTAGCTGTGTTGATCCTCACTACAACAGCTGTATTCAAGTACACCTTAGCGACCAACAAATGGGGGAAGGTATAAGCTTTCAGGAAACCAAGCTCCCTCATCAGAGAACCCTTTGAATTCCAGTGCCGAGAAGCAACCATGGGGACACTTCGGCCTCTGTGCCCATCTTGTAACCAACTGGGGACTATGTGGAATATGATGCTGGATGGCTTTGGTCCAGTCCAGCAAGCCCACTGTTCTTATCAATCCTGCTGGCAGTATTTTATCAATGCATGCTTATACATGGGTAATATGGGTGGGGGGAGAGAATATGGATGGATGGGACTGTAAACGGTGAAGGTGTGTGTGCTTTATTAGCACCGACCTTGCTTTTCTTTAGTTCTCAGATGCCTGTTCATTGTTCGCGTTCTCTCACTTTAACTTTTACTGTGACAGAATCCGACTGCTGGTCTCGAAGTATACATTAGCTGGTAGCGCTGCGCGAAGGATCATGCGCCCACAAATTAATGGGAAATGTAATCAAAGCAGCCTGTCTAGAGAGAAGAAAGCGACCGGAATACTTTCAAGTACAGTCATTCTTCTTTCGCTGCTCAGAATCTGGGAGCCCCCCCCCCACCAGCCCCGCCCAAACTCCACAGTCTGTGTTCAGAGCGAAGAATATGCTCTTTGTATATCATATTCTCTGCCATCTCTGAGCAGTGGGTTCCCGAGGAGCACTTGGAAGCTGCTTTAAAAGCTCCTTCCTAGAAATGGATCTTCCCTTTGGAAAGTGGGAGAGCTCACTCATGGACAGGACCGTACATTAAGCTCTCCACTTCGGGGTGCTCAGCTCTCCTGCTGAAATCAATTACTTTTCTGTTATGTCGGCCATAGTGCATATCACTGCTTGAGGGTGGGGAAACGCATTGATTGTCATGTTCTTGAGCAGGAAGGCGGGGGGGGGGGGGACGGGACAGGGTACAATGCTCCCTCTAAGCTGTGGAGTCTTGTGAGCAAAAATTCTACTTTGTGGGCTACTGGCATTAAAGTTGAGAGTGAGCCATTTGGCTACTGCATGAATTAGTTTGCTCTGGAGCCATCCTGCCTGAGCTAAGACAAAAAAAATGTGTGAGCCGGAGGCTAAAAAACAGTGCGCTAGCTCACACTAACTCAGCTTACAGGGAACACTGGCCGGGTATCCCGAGAAGGTTTGGGCTGTGTTGACAGCAGCTTTCTCACTCGCACAGAGTACCTACCGCCCTCTACAACCCTCCCCCTCCACTTCAGGGTTACAAGTAGGTCAGGTTGCCTCACGTCTCTAGGGTTGCCATCCTCCAGGTGGGGCCTGGGGATCCCCTGCTTTTACAACTGATCTCCAGCCGAGAGAGATCAGCTCCCCTGGAGAAAATGGCTGCTTTGAAGGGTGGACTCTATGGCATGGTACCATGCTGAGGCCCCTCCCCTCCCCTCCCCAAACCCCGCCCTCTCCTGGATCCACCCCCAAAGTCTCCAGGTATTTTCCAACCCAGACTTGGCAACCCTAGCCTCTACCTTTCTAGTCTCTTTTAAAATCTATGGAGAGCCATGACCATTTCACGTCTCAGGCCCCTTCTCTCACAGAGATATCAGCAGACAGGGTAGCCCCTCCCCTTTAATAACTGGCCACCACTCAGGCACTTCACAGAGTTATTGAGGTTGAGGTCCAAACACTGTTCCATTCGCAGGCTGCCACCACTTATTCAGATCCAAATATACAGATATATATAGGCCCACCTAAATCTTAACTTGTGTGTGTGTTTTGATCCTTTGCTTAGGAATGAACTCTTGTATCCCAGGAGTTGGTAGAATAACTGGAAGGTCCAGAAGCCATTGCAGCTGGATGAGCCCAGGCTCTTATTAGTAGACAAGACCCCAAGAATGTGGGGAAATATTCTTAGACATGTACAGTACACTACTAGCTAGAGAGCCAGTTTGGTGTAGTGGTTAAGAGTGTAGACTCTAATCTGGGAGAACTGGGTTTGATTCTCCACTCCTCCACTTGCAGCTGCTGGTGTAACCTTGAGTCACTCATAAGTTCTTTCAGAGCTGTACTCTTAAGGACAGTTCTCGGGAGAGCTCTCTCAGCCCCACCTACCTCCCAGGGTGTCTGTTGTGGGGAGGGGAAGGGAAAGGGGATTGTAAGGAGCTCTGAGATTCCTCTGGGTAGTGAAGGGTGGGGCATAAACCCAATCTCTTCTTCTACCTTAAGGAGTCTCAAAGCGGCTGACCATCGCCTTCCCTTCCTCTGCCCACAACAGACACACTGTGACGCAGGTAAGGCGGAGAGAGTCCTAAGAGGACTGGGACTGGCCCAAGGTCACCCAGCAGACCTCCTGTGTCTCAAAGCAGCTGACAATTGCCATCCCTTCCTCTCCCCCATGACAGGCTCCCTGCGAGGCAGGTGGGGCTGAGAGAGTCCTGAGAGGACTGGGACTGGCCCAAGGTCACCCAGCAGGCCTCATGTGTCTCAAGGAGCTGACAATCACCTTCCCTTCCTCTCCCCACAACAGGCCCCTTGTGAGGCAGGTGGGGATGAGAGAGTCCTGAGTAGGGTTGCCAGCCTCCAGGTGGGGCCTGGGGATCTCCCGCTTTTACAGCTGATCTCCAGCTGACAGAGATCAGCTCCCCTGGAGAAAATGGCTGCTTTGAAGGGTGGATTGCATGGCATTGTACCATGCTGAGACCCCTCCCCTCCCCAGACCCCACCCTCTCCTGGACCCACTCCCAAAGTCTCCAAGTATTTTCCAACCCAGACCTGGCAACCCTAGTCCTGAGAGGACTGGGACTGGCCCAAGGTCACCCAGCAGGCCTCATTTGTCTCAAAGCGGCTGACAGTCGCCTTCCCTTCCTCTCCCCACAACAGGCACCTTGTGAGGCAGGTGGGGCTGAGAGAGTCCTGAGAGGACTGGGACTGGCCCAAGGTCACCCAGCAGGCCTCAGGTGGAGGAGGAGTGGTCCCATATCACCAGTGCACCTCCCTTATCTGCAGGTTTAAAGACAACATCTTCCAGATATGTTAATTTCTTAAGAGAGTCATTTTCTGCCTTAGTCAAATTAAGCCAAATCTTATTATCAGTGTTACGCATCTTATCTATCTCTTCCAATACCAGTTCTTGGAAGGCTAAAGGGTTTTGGGAGGGTGGATTTTGTCCTGTATCCTGATTCGAATAGTTTTTGAGGGGGAAAAAATCAGCTAATCTTATTTTTCTAAAAAGATGTTTCATTTCTGCCACACATTTAAAATCATCACGCTTAGGGGTGAGTACAAATGAGAATCCTTTCTTCAAAACAGAAATCCCCACTCCCGAGAATCGTCTGTTGGATAAGTTAACTACTTGTTGGTTTTCTGCTACCTCCTCCTGTGAAATATTCTCGACTCCCGCTTGCCCTGTGTTCCATCTCGTTTGGCCTCACGTCTGCCTTTTGGAGGTTTGGTGAGATCCAGAACACCAGTATGGAAACTGGGAAACTGATTTTATTGCAAAGTACATGCCTTGAAAGTAGAGTTGCCAGATCCCTCGAGCTTACCGGCGGGGGGGAGTCCTCTGCTGGCCGGGAGCTTCATCGGTGCGTGCACTTTGCGCGTGCACCGGCTGACGTCACCAGAAGTGACGTCAGCACGTTGGGAGCATTGCCAGGGCGACGCTCTGGCAATCGCCCCAAAACTCTATGGTATCATAGAGTTTTGGAGCGATTGCCAGAGCGTCACCCTGGCAACGCCCCCAACGTGCTGACGTCACTTCTGGGTGACGTCATTACGTGAGGAAAGTCGTCCAGGCTGGACGACTTTGGGGGCGGGGTTCCCCCCGCCGGCCGAATGCTGGCTGGCGGATCAGGAACCCCTGTAGCGGGGGATCCCCCGCCCCCCCGGGCTGACTTGGCAGCCCTACTTGAAAGTGAAATATTTCTGTCTGTCTGAGGAACCCAGGACTGAGAGTACTGTAATTAGTATTCTCTTCTATTACCTCCTCAGAAGCTGAGGATGACAAGAAATATTTTGCAACTTTGCCATTAATTTTGCAACAGACAGAGGACGCCTAAAACACTATTGATTTTTTTTTTCTCCAAAGAAGAAGTAGCTGAAGCATCTACATGAATAATGGCTCTGGTTTTGTTATCTTTGGGCACTGCTGGCCCTGCCGGACTGTAAATGTGCAATTCGGGTTGGTGAGCTGAGCGGTTCACCCTGCACTTGCAACCACTTGCGACGTGGGGCTTACTTTGAGCGGATGTGTGCTGGGAGTTGCGTTTTGATCACTGTTCAAGGTATCCTTGAGGAGCCTGATCTTGTCAGAGCTCGGCAGCTAAGTAGGGTCAGCCGTGGTTAGTGACTGGATGGGAGACCACCGAGGAAGAGAAAGGTTGCTAATCAGAGGCAGGCAATGACAAACCACTTCCGCTTATCATTTGCTTTGAAAACCCCATGAAGAGCTGCCATAAATCAGTTGCAATTGGATGGCACTTGATTATACCCTAACCTGGCTGGCCCAGGCTAGTAAAAGGTAAAGGTAAAGGTTTCCCTTGCTCGAAAGCCAGTCAGATCCGACTCTAGAGGGCGGTGCTCATCTCTGTTTCCAAGCCAAAGAGCCAGCGCTGTCCAAAGGCATTTCTGTGGACACGTGGCTGACATGACTAGATGCCAAGGCACACGGAATGCAATTACCTTCCCACCAAAGCGGTACCTATTTATCTATGTGCATTTTCTTGCTTTCGAACTGCTAGGTTGGCAGGAGCTGGGGCCAGAGACGGGAGCTCACTCCATCACATGGCACTCGGGTCTCGAACTGCTGAACTACAGACCTTCCGGTCTGCAGTTTCAGCAACTTAACCTCTGAGCCACCACGCCCCCTGGCCCAGGCTAGACCAATCAACAAACACAGTAGCACAGCCACAGGTAAATGCACACAAAAAAGCACAAAGTGTGTTGCTGTAAGGTGCAGTTATAATAAGTGCAGTGATCTGTTAGAGTATCAAAACCACTGTTTATAGAATAAACTTGATTCACATATTCACCAAAGTCCCAAAGGTCTCTGGTATAAAATGATATATAAAGAACTGCGATGTATTATAGCCAGTTCAAGAGAACCATTAAGAAGCTCATAAGTCCAGTTCCAACATTTCTGAGGGAATAATTAAAGTGTAAATCCCATTCATTTTTCCTTGTATAAATAAAACAAAACTTTTCTGGTTAAGATGAAACAGCGTCCTTCTTCAAAACGAATGATCCTTTTTCCAGATGAAAGATAGTTCCCCCCACCCCCGGTGAAAAGCATTCTTCTAAAAGAATAAATCTTTTTTTCCAGATGAAAGGTACCTCTTTCCAGGTGAAAAGGATGGGTTGCTGGCTCTGCTCCCATTTCAGTTAGAATCTTCGCGGGTAATATTTCAATATTTCATATCCGAACACAGTTCATCAGCAGGTCTCCAGAATCCCAATATGATCCAGAACGTAAGAGAAGCTGATGTTGGATCAGGCTAGTGGCCCATCCAGTCCAACACTCTGTGTCACACAGTGGCCAAAAACACCAGGTGCCCTCAGGAGATCCACCAGTGGGGCCAGGACACTAGAAGCCCTACTGCTGTTGCCCCCCCCCCCCCCCAAGCACGAAGAATACGGAGCATCACTTGCCCCAGACTGAGAGTTCCTATCTATACCTGGTGGCTAATAGCCACTGATGGACCTCTGCTCCATATGTTTATCCAATTCCCTCTTGAAGCCGTCCATGCTTGTGGCCGCCGCCACCTCCTGTGGCAGTGAATTCCATGTGTTAATCACTCTTTGGGTGAAGAAGTCCTTCCTTTTATCTGTTCTAACCCGACTGCTCAGCAATTTCATTGGGTGCCCTCGAGTTCTTATATTGTGAGAAAGGGAGAAAAGTACTTCTTTCTTCCACCTTTATTTGAAATGATTGTAAGGGAGTTCTTTTAACTACCAGGATCTCTCTATCAAGGAGGCAAACAGGGTGAGGAGATGGGGAAACTTTAACTCTTTCTTTTCCTGCATTTTTCTTCTACCTCCCCAAAGTGTTTTACCCACACTGTGGGGGAAAAATCCTGTAAGTTTGCCCTGCAAGTTTAAAAAGCAGCTAGGGCGTTTAAAAGCCCATCTGCCCCCAACCCAGTCTAGATTCATATGTTTAGGGTTGCCAACTACAGGTTGGGGAATTCCTGGAGAGTGTGATGTCAGGGGGTTGCATGATTAGCAGTAGTTTGTACTACGTTTCCCAGCATTCCTTTTGTCAGTGCCAAGAAATGCTGGAGTGATTTCATCATTCGTACATAGTCCCCTCTGCTTCCTTGTGCTCAATTCAGACCGTGGATAATGTGGGCCACTTGGAAGAAGTGGCTGGAAAGCCCTCAGAGAATTGAAGCCAACCAGTTTTCACTTCCAGTTGAACACTGTAGCATTACGTGGAGAAAACCTGTCTGAATATTGACAGTTCCAGCTGAGGAATATGTCTAAACCAAACAGACGACTCTCCTGAAGTCTCGTGTGAGAAGATTTAAACGAGGATATGCTATATTGCTGGGCTTGGGCAGCAGCCCCGCCCCCTCATTAGTAGCCTCCTGGCTATAGGGCCCCCCGCTCCCAGCAGCCCTCGCTTGTGGTGACCCATGGGGGGGGGGTCTGCTGCTTGTCCTTGCTGTCATCTGCGTCTTCCCTCCATGCCTATTTTCTTTCTGCTTTTGAAGCAGTTTTTCTCCAGGTAGGCTCGCCAGCTCTGAGTTGGGAAATACCTGGAGATTCTTTTGGGTGGGTCTTGCCTTCTGACACACTTCCGGTGATGTCAGGGGGTGTGGCATATGCAAATAAGTTATGCTAATGAGTTATGCTAATGAGCTCCTGCGCCTCTTTTTCTACAAAATGACCCTTGACTGTGCACCCATTTCGTTGAGAAGATAAGGCTTTGCTCCTGTAGCTGCTGTCTGTGATGTTCTTACAGGGTACGTAATTAAAGCTGTGTTGTGGGATTTTTTTTCTGTTCCTTGGATCCAAGAAGAGAGGATTTTCTTTCACTTCCCTGTGATGTGTTTGAAAAATCAGCAGTTTGTGTTGCTGTCCTCAAAAGGTGATGGCTCTCTCCCCGCGGCAGAACGGATGGTTTCCGATGAGTCTGGCGGATCCGAGCGACTAAATAAAACCCTCCGTTTAATTCTGCTTTTATACGATTGCATTTAATTTTGGTTTTTATAGGTTTGCTGCTACCCTCTGCAAATCATTCTGTTTCAAAAGTGTTTTATAAGTTTGTGCTTATGGGGTGTGTTTTAAAGCTCCCTTCGAACATTTGCATTTTCATACAAGTATTATGCGCATACCATTTCCTTTACGACCCTGGCTACTAAATTCACATTTAAAATAACGGTTTCCAGAATTGAAAAATGCAGACTGCTCTGCCATAAGGGTACTCGGTATTATCCAGCACCGAAAACATCTGAGATTGTATAGCATAACAACAAATGCTTAGACAATACAATATACTCAGAATCCCAAACAACCCTGAGCTCTGTAATGCAGTCGGAGACTTGGGTGCAAGCCAGAGGTTGTATTTATTTATGGACTAATCAACTTCCTTTTGATAAAACTGGATCTCTTTATGAAGTATTCATTGACACCTGTTCTTAATCAGCTAAACATTCCCTGTTTTTAAAAAAGAGAGAATGGCAGAACTGGGTACTTGATTCATGTGTGGTCATTTGCTTAGCGTTGATAGACCCTTGTTTAATCACTGATGTTATCACTAATTCGTTTAGTTAGGTAATCACTAATTTGTTTAGTTAGGTTAATTTGTACGTCATTCCAAGGCAGTGATCACTGATAACTTATCAGTAATTTCCGCTTCAGGTGATAGCCATATGAGCAGAGAGACAGACAGATAGGTAAAGGTAAAAGTTTCCCTTGCTTAATAGCCAGTTGAATACGACTCTGAGGATTCAGTGCTCATCTCTGTTTCCAAGCCGAAGAGCTGGCGCTGTCCAAAGACATTTCTGTGGTCATGGGGCCAGCATGACTAGACGCCGAGGCACACAGAACGCTTCTACCTTCCCATTGAAGTGGTACCTATTTATCTACCAATCTGTTGCTTTTGAACTGCTATGTTGGCAGGAGCTGGGGCCAGAGACGAGAGCTCACTCCATCATGCAGCACTTGGGTCTCGAACTGCTGAACTACAGACCTTCCAGTCTGCAGCTCAGCGTCTTAACCACTTGAGTCACTGCAGCCCCAACAGATAACTTATCAGCAATTCTAAAAACAATATTCTAACATTAAAACCTCATCAAACATTAAAATCAATATATTTAATTCTGAATGAAGCCATAGTCTGTGGTTTGTAGATCAGCCAAATGGAGCTAGAGAGAGAAAGGGGGATTCCTCTGTAAACTTTAATGAGGACCCAGGTTTGTGGGGAAAAATCTTTTATACATAATAATAATAATAATATACTTTATTGTCATTGTACATAGTACAATGAAATTAAAAAGTGCCATCATTCAGTGACTCACAACATATAATCATGTGCACTCACACAGACATTCACAACTGCTTCTCCCTTGTGATTGACATAGCAACCAAACCACTGTTTCCCCCCGATTTCGGTCTCATGCAGCATTCAGGGCAATAATAGCTTATACATGTGCACACGCAGACACACGCACACAGACACACAAAAAAAAACCTGGAGTTTTATTAGAAGAATGCCCATTCCCAAACTTCCATTTCTGTGAAAGAAAGCCATGGGGAAGTGTGGGTAGACTTGGAGGCCAAAACAGCTCCGTGAAAGTTCCCACCCCCTCCACTGCCATGTCTTCTGATGGAGGAGGAATCACCCATCCTGCCTGGACGAGGCCACCATACAACGGGGCACCAGTCTAGACCTCCCTGGTGATGGTAGCCGCCGCATACCTTAGTCAGCTTTTTTTCCCGGAGAAGGAGAAAAGCCAAAGGAAGGGGGAAGATAAATGTAGGTTGGCTGGTTGGTATTAAGGAGGGAAGGAAGCAGGGAATGGGACTGGGGGCTGCCAGGAAAGGGGAAGAGGAAAGAGTGGGGAAGGGAGGTAAAAGCGAAAAATGAGATGCTCACCACAAGTCATTGAAAATCCCCAACTTCTGCCCTGTTAATATATAGAATACAAGAAAAATAGGGCAAGACGCTGTCCACTATGATCAGTTGGATCAAAGGGTTTGTGGAACAGAATTGTTTTGCGTTTTCTCCAAAAGTTCTGTAACCTTGACACTAAAATCTGCATTGAGGGGCAGGTGATTCTTGAGACCTACATCATCTTGAGGTTTATATGACTATACAGGGCTTTCCTCAGTCATACATAATATTTTTTTTACATGCTTCTGTTTCTATCAACATTTTAATGTTTTATTGTTTGTACTGCTGCTTTTTATCAATTTTACGGCATGTTGTTTAGAACAGTCTTTATTGGTGTTATGGCAACGTACCTCAGGAACCTTGTATTGTGAGGAGCCGTGTAAATATACTCATATAAATAATTCCACCTGATCCAGTAGCTCCACTCTTTCGTGGAGCCAGTACATTTCAAAAGTCCGTTGTGAGAAGAGATTTGGAGGGGGGGGGGGAGGAGGCGTGAATATGTAAGAACATAAGAGAAGCCAATGTTGGATCAGGCCAATGGCCTGTCCAGTCCAACATTCTGTCACACAGTGGCCAAAAATAGCAGGTGCCATCAGGAGGTCCACCAGTGGGGCCACGACACTGTAGCAGAATTCTAACATGAGGGAGAGCAAAAAAAAAAAGAGTCAGGCTGCAATCACACACACAATTCGCCCTGACATAGGCATGAATGCTGGGCGGGTTTAAGGTGCACGATCAGACACGAACACCTGGGAAGCGTCCCACAGCCACTGCAGAAGCGGAGTAAACAGGCACCGGGGAAAGTCCAGTAGCAAACGGGTTGCTACAGGCCATGGACAGACTTTCCCCTGTCTGATCACTCCAGCATGTTCTCATGGCGTTGGGATGGTCTGATCAGGCCATCCCGACTCCGTGCCGTTGTTTCCTCTCCCTTCTCAGTATGTGCATCATCGCACACTGTGTAGGGAGCCCTCAGGGTGAAGGTGCAAACCATCAATCTCCTGTTTAAGTGCCTCGGAAACAAATGGCAAAAAAACCCAAAACCCCAACTCACCCGCGGTTGCATCTGATCATGCAGTGGCAGGCTGCACCTACAGCTTCAAAAGACTGTGTGATCGCGCAACTGCGGATCAACTTCCGCCAGAGGAAATAGCCTCTCTTCCCCCCTCCCCCCACTTTATCTTGGGCATGTGACCGCAACCTCAGTTTCTCTCTCTTTTTTTTAAGGTTTCTCTCATTTTTTATCCTGCCCTTCTTCCAAAGACCTCAGGGTTTCTCTCTCACTGTGATATCCTCTCAAGTATCCTGTTAGGCTTAGAGAAAGTGACTGGCCCAGAGCCTTTAGATGAATGCCACTTGTACCATTCTGCATTTGTTCTGTACTACAGCTGCATCGAATGTACCATTTTTCATCCTTCTCAAGAGCCACTTCAACACCCTCATTTGTGTGGATGTGTTCCGGGGATTTGTATTAGGGAGGGATTCAGAAGCATTACTACACCACACACTCACTCGCTACTCATTTGAATCCAGGCACAATTCAGAGTGTTAATTCTAACCTTTAAAGCCCTAAACAGCTTTAAAGGGTGCTTGAAGGATGGCCTTCTCTCAAACTGTCCACAACCCGAAGCTAGCAACCCAGCATGTGATCCAGAGTCACGTTTCTTGTTTTTTGAATGGACTACTATTTGAGATCATTATTATCATTATTGTTGAATAGGTCTTTATTGTTCAGGTCGGTGTATACTTTGATCTGCTTCAATTTTATAGGAAAGTTAATAAAGGTTGTGGTCACATGTGTGAGATAAAGTAGGGGGGGGGGGAAGAGAGGCTATTTCCTTCTGTGGAAGTTAACCTGCAGTTGCATGATCACACAGTCTTTTGAAGCTGCAGGCACAGCCCTCCACTGTGTGATCAGATGCAACCGCGAGCAAGCCAGGGTGGGGTTTTTTTTGTCATTTGTCTCTGATGTGCTTAAATGAGAGATTGATGGTTCGCACCTCAGCCCTGAGGGCTCCCTATGGAGTGTGTGGTGATGTGCATACTAAGAAGGGGGGGGAGACAGCACAAAGTCAGGATGGCCTGATCAGACCATCCCAACGTCATGAGACTGCGCTGGAGTGATCAAGCACATGAAAGTCCGTCTGTGGCCCATAGCAACCCATTTGCTACCGGACTTTCTGAGGTGTCTTTTAAATCCGCTAGTCTGGTGGAGCAAACCGGGCTGCCGACGGCTGCGGGGCGCTTCCCAGGTGTTGCTGTCTGATCGTGCTCCTTTAATCCACCCAACATTCGCACCTATGTTGGGGCTAATTGTGTGTGTGATTGCAACCAAAGATTAAATCATCATTAACCTTTATTTTTATTTTATTTTTCAGAGCATCAAAGTTAGCTGGCTGCCACCTCCCCCGGGCACACAAAATGGATTCATAACAGGCTACAAGATCCGACACAGAAAGACTACACGTAGAGGCGACGTGGAAACTCTGGAACCCAACAACCTCTGGTACTTGTTCACAGGTGAGCGGTTGCGCGGAGTAGCCCTACACAGATGTTGACAAATAAAACCGGTTTGGGGAATAGAATGCACTTTCACTTCCAGAGAACATTGTTTCCCTCGCATTCAGGTGACATTTATTGGACTGTACAGCAAACAACCTTCATACATTTTTACTTGGTTTTCTCCTTTAATGTTTTTGTGTCGTATACTCGTCTCTCGGTTTCCCTCAGCTTAATGAGATTGAAACACAATTCCCCCTTCTGCCTAGCAGTTTAGACCTAAATTAGTTTCTGCAAATGCCAACTCGACAACAGGGGGGAAAAAGTTTTTGACTCTGGTTCAAAGCTATTTTTTTGTATTATTTATAAAGTAGCAAAATGCCTGTCATTACAGCCAAGGGAGGGTGAAGGGATATAGTACCCCTGAAGGACGCCATGTTTTCCCAAGCATATCGTGACTTGCTGGAAGATTACTGCCATTGAGGGCCTGGTCATCAAGGGTCAAGCGAAAAGGGTGAGCAGGTTCCTACACCCCTCATGGCAACTCTCCAAAGCCGCTGCTCTGCTTCTCCTAATAGCTGTGGAAGGCATGATATTTGAGAAGAGCTTTGGGTAGTGAGCTAAAGGTCATCCTCTTCCTAGTGACACCAGTGACCTATGAAGAATCAAGCCCCCCCCCCTCCTTTCTTTATAGGTCTGTCTTGGATTCTGTTTCTTAGTCACTCTAAACCAGGGGTCCCTCCCTGACCTTCTGAGGCCCGTGGACACATTTGAAATTCTGACACAGGATGATGTGCACAACCTCAAAAGGACTGCCACATGAGGCGGAGCCAAACACAAAATGGCTGCCACAGGAGGCGGAGTCAACCAGAAAATGTCAACGAGTGAGGTTATACATAGCTAATATAGGAACTCTTCAGAATTTCAGGCAAAAGCTCTTCTTAACAGTTTACCTTTTAAAATGAACACAGAACTTAAATTCAGGCAGGCCGTGAAGGTTCTTATGCTGCAGTGAAAGCTGCTGCCAAACAATTAAAAAAACAACAACAACTCTGCACTGCCAGTTAGATCTCCAGTGGCCTAACCCCATCCACTTCCTAAACACACTAAGAATCTGACATAAACTAGAAGTCAGTCATTGGCAGACAGCGGTGGACTAGTCTTATTCAGGACAGGAAGCTGAATCCTGGGAGAACAGAAAGTTGAATCAACAAAGAATCTTATTGGCCCAAAAGAATCATGGAAGCATAGAGTAGGAAGGTACCTCCAGGGTCATCTAGTCCAACCCCCTGCACAATGCAGGGAATTCACAACTACCTCCCCCCTCACACACACCAGGGTTCCCTCTAAGCTGTGGAGTCTTGTGAGGAAAAATTCTACTTTCTGAGCTATCAGCATTAAAGTTGTGAGCAGGTGATTTGGCTACTGCATAAATTAGTTTGCTCTGGAGCCATCCTTCCTGAGCTAAGACAAAAATGTGTGAGCCAGAGGCTAAAAAACTGTGAGCTAGCTCACACTAACTCAGCTTAGAGGGAACCCTGTAGTGACCCCTGTTCCATGCCCAGAAGATGCCAAAAAAAAATCCAGGATCCCTGGCCAAACTGGCCTGGAGAAAAAGAGTGTCAAAGGAGTGGTGCCCTGGAATGGAGATATCTTCAAATTGCCTTTCTGGCCTGCAGTATGGCTCTTTAGGCAAACAAAGTTGGTAGGTTGGTAGATAGATTCAGGGCATGGTCATTAGCCACGCAAGAGGGACGATTCACCGGCGGATCAAAGCGGCGCGATCACACCAGCCCATCTGGGAAGCGTCCTGCAACTATTGTCAAGCCGTCGCAAGCTGTTTTGATCTGCCGGGGAATCGGAGTAAAAAAACTACTAGGGAAACTCCAGTATCAAAAATTTGCTGCGGGCCAGAGCGCCGGACTTTCCCTGTGCAATCACGCCAGTGTAAACTTGTGGCACGGGGATAGTCTAATCAAGCTATCCTGACACTATGCTGTTGTGCCCCCCCCCCCCCAGTGTGCGCATCATCGAAAGCCCTTAGGGTGGAGGAGTGATTCATCAATCGTTCAAGCAAATCGGAAACCAACCACACAAAAAAATAACTTGCCCGCAGTGCGTCTGATCACGCAGCGGTGATTTCCACCGGCAGGTCCACAGACCTGTGTGATCGCGCAACTGCGGGGCAAATTGCTCGGGGGCAAAATAGCCTCGATTCCCCTCCGGATTATCTCGCTCATGTGGCCAGGGCCTCATACTCTTCACTCCAAGGGTCAGGTTCCCCAGAGCATCTGATAGCTTTTCTCCTAAGACAGCTGCCTAGGAAGTTCTCTGTCAGACTCTGTGTCTGGAAGGTGGGGAGGCTCTGACACCCTGTGGGTAGAGGATGAACATAGAGAGTTGCCAGGTGCCTGCCCCTGGGCCTCACCCCGGACACTGATCAGCAAAGTCACTTCCCCGGCATGCCAGAAGAGATGCCATCGCATCACCAGCAATGCTTCGATACTCTGATGTGTTTGCACAAAAACTCTATGATAAAAACAGCTTCTACTATGGAGTTTTAGCCCAAATACCAGAGTGTTGCCACATCACCAGTGACAAGATGACTTCTGGCACGTGCCAGAAGCGACATCGCTGCATCATGGCAACATGGCTCCAACGCGGGGCTCGGCCTTCTTCTTTGCTGCAGGCAAGTCCCCCCGTACACCACTGGTGGCCAAGGAGATCCTATATGGAGATGCCTTTCGGTTCAGATCACTGGACCCATCTATGTCAGCATTGCGCTGGAGGATCTCAAATAGCCACCAGCCATCAGAGCATGATTAAAATGTGGAATTTGCTGCCAGAGAATCTTGTGTTGGCCACAGGAATAAACAGGCTTAAAGGGGGATTAGATAGATTCATGGAGGATAAGCCTATCAATGGCTCCAGGCAGTCAGCCATGTCGGTCTGAAGCAGTACCACCAATTTAGAGTCCAGTGGCACTTTTAAGACCAGCAAAGGTTTATTCAGAGTATGAGCTTTTGTGTGCAAGGCACGTATTTTCAGTGGCTACTAGCCATGATGACTGAGGGGAACCTCCACATTCAGAGGCATGAAGCCCTTGAATCCCAGAGCCAGGAGATAACATCAGGGGAAAACCTCAGCCTCTAAGCCCTGTTGTTGGCCATCCAAGGAAATGTGTGAGACAGGATGCTGGACTGGTGGACTGCTACTCTGACCCAGCAGGGTTCTTCTCAGGGGTCCTTTCTTAGAAAAAGAGGTACAGGAGCTCGTTAGCATAACTCATTAGCATAACTCATTAGCATATGCCACACACCCCGACATCACCAGAAGTGTGTCAGAAAGGGAAGCAAGGGGGAGGGGGAATCTTCAGAAGCCCCCCCTTCCCTTCCCCAGCTGGTCTGCCAAGGTGGGCAGGGGAGGAGCAAAGCGAGAAGGGCCCCATAGAATACAATGGAAAGATCCTGCCGCTGCCGCCACGTGACTCTAAACAGAAGGGGTTTAAACTTTAAACCCCTTTCTTGCTTTGCTTCCTCCACAGGCCCGCTGGGAGCTGGGGGAGGGGCTTGCCGCCACTGCCATTTGTGCTTACTAGGGGTGTGCAATTTTTTTTTTATTTTTTGCCACCTCTGCTCTGACTGCCGAACATCCCCCACATGTCAGTTTTGGCAATGCAAGCCCATTGGGCCAGCCGAATGTCAGTTTCAGCCCCATTATACCCTATGGGCCATCGAATGGCAAAAACTCATAGGGTATATGAGGGGCTGGAGGAAAGGGGGTTTGAGGGAGAGGCTCTGAACTTGTAGGGTAGCTGCTGGGGCCTCTCCCTGAAATACCCACCATAAAAAATGTTACTTTCCCCCCACCATAGAGAACAATGGAGGGAATGGGGGCAACCTGTTTGGGGGCCCGTAGAATTGGACCCCCGGTCCAATCTTCTTGAAACTTGACGGGTACTTGGGGAATAGGCTCCAGCAGCTACCCTGTAAGTTTGGAGTGTCTCCCTCAAACTTCCTCCTCTCCAGACGCTTTTTAAGCTGCTGCCAAATTTTGGTGGCAATTCAGCAGCTGGCCGAATCAGATCAGAGAATCCGCTCTTGGGCTGGCGGAGCACCACTCCACCTCCCTCCGGCCCCAAATGACCCCTGGCTCTTCTTATGTTCTCATGAAGGCCTCGGCCTCCATGCCCTGTTGTTGGCCCTCCAGAGGAACTGGTTGGCCACTATGTGAGACAGGATGCTGGACTAGATGGACCACTGGTCTGTTTCAGCAGGGCTCTTCTTATATTCTTATCAGGGGAAGGTTTTGGCCTCCATGCCCTGTTGTTGGCTGTCCAGAGAAACTGGTTGGCTCCTGTGTGAGACAGGAGGCTGGACTAGATGGACCACTGGTCTGATCCAGCAGGGCTCTTCTTACGTTCTTATGGAAGCCTCGGCCTCCATGCCCTGTTGTTGGCCCTCCAGAGGAACTGGTTGGCCACTATGTGAGACAGGATGCTGGACTAGATGGACCACTGGTCTGTTTCAGCAGGGCTCTTCTTATATTCTTATCAGGGGAAGGTTTTGGCCTCCATGCCCTGTTGCTGGCCTTCCAGAGAAACTGGTTGGCTCCTGTGTGAGACAGGAGGCTGGACTAGATGGACCACTGGTCTGATCCAGCAGGGCTCTTCTTACGTTCTTACCTGACCATGATGGTATTCGGGAACTTCTGCATGCAGAATATGTGCTCTACCCTTAAGCTATGGGTCCTCCTGCGGCTTAGCATATCACCCTGACTCAGTGTGGTAATCAAAGAGACCATGAGCAGAGGATTCTGGGAGTTGGCTCCAAAGAAAACTGTCATTAAGTTCTGCAGAATAATTTCTTGTCGGGAGGAAGAAAAACACCTGTGTTTCTTTAGAAAACGGTTCAGTGTAGGGTGACTAGCGAGATTTCAACAGGTGGTGTTTGGCATGCCGGTCTGAGGAGTTGCGGGTATTTTTGTTGCTTCCCCTCTTTACAACTCTTTAAAGTACCACTCCCGATATATAGGAAGAAACAATTTTCAAGTATGCTGAATGCAGCCGAAAACAAAAGCCGTAACTCACTGCTATTGTTCGTTCCCATATTACATGATTTTCTAGGGGAGCTGAAAATCATGACGCTTTTAAAGAGATGATTTAAATATTCAAGCAGTCAGCCTTTATGTCTCCTTAAAAGCTTCTGCTGGGAAGGCAGGTGTGTGTGTGTGTGTGTGTTTGCCCACTAATGAGGACAGCTGCAACCAGTAAAGTAATTCAGAGTTACAAGGACTTTAAATCACTACTATTGGTTTTATTGTAAGATCCGCCATCAGCTAAAATTTAGATGTGTTGTTTTTAATTTTGAACATTTCCCCCCAGAGGATCTTGACAATTAAAGGCAACTGTTTTATCTTTGAGCTTCACGGTCAGTATAAGATACACAAAATGATAAACATATATTGCTGTCACAGGGAGCACCAACCCAGCATAGTTCACTAGAAAAAGGAGGGAAAGTATCAGTGTGGATCGTCCCCCCCACCCAAACGAACCTAGCTGTAGTGACAATGCCTTACTGTTCCAAGATTCATACCGGCTTGAGTTCTCCGTTACTGTAGCCTCTGCTTGTGGGTTCTGTGGGGCAGAACCTAGAACGACCCTTACAGTCATTCAGAGAGAATAAAACATTTTTTTAAAAACGTTTCAATTAACATTATGTAATAAAAACATATAGGGACTGCGGTGGATTGTGTGGTTAAGACACTGAGCTGCTGACCAGAAGATCAGTAGTTCGGCAGTTTGAGACCTGAGTGCTGCGTGATGGAGTGAGCTCCCGTCTCTGGCCCCAGCTCCTGCCAGCCTAGCAGTTTGAAAGCAAAGAAATTGCAGGTAGATAAACAGGTACCGTTTTGGTGGGAAGGTAGCAGCATTCCATGAGCCTCGGCGTTTAGTCATGCCGGCCACATGACCACGGAAGTGTCTTCAGACAGCGCTGGTTCTTTGGCTTGGAAACAGATGAGCACTGCCCCCTAGAGTTGGATTTGACTGGCTTTCAAGCAAGGGAAACCTTTACTAATAAAAACATAGAACTCAGTAACACAACAGAACAGGGATCTTTTAAAATCCATACCGTTAACTTCTCCCTCCTTCACAGCCTGCCATCCCCCAAGTCCATTATTTCCCTCTTGTTGGTGAGTGAAGAAGTCTCCCTGTGAACACTCTTGTGCACCAGCTTCCAAAATGAGGGTCCCAGTTGAAGTCCGCACTAGATGACACAGGCCTGAAATAATAGTTCTAAAATTTACAGTTTAGAACAGACGTCTCCCTCCCTTACCAGTGTCCATCCATAAATCACAGTTACCTTAAACAAGGTGTTAAGAGCCTATGGCAAAGGTTCAAGCTCCCCAGCAGAGCAGTCCGGCTTCTCTCCTTTGCTTTCCACACCGTTTGCACCCTTCTGCCTCTCTAAAAGGCTCCACCCTTTTCCTGGCTCATTCCATTCCCAGCTAGGGAGTTACATTAACACTTCATCTGGGGACTCTAGAGCTTGGATTTAGGCTTGCCAGCTACACAGAGAAAAAAGTCTTGCCCCTTTAATAACAGATTTAATGGCAGAGGTCCCCAACATGGTGTCCACCATTTTATTTAGGGCTTTTTTTTGTAGAAAAAAGCCAGCAGGAACTCATTAGCATAATAGGTCACACCCAATAGCAGAAATTAGCATGTTAGGTCACACCACTGACAGCACAGATTATTAACATATTAGGCCACACCCCCACGTTACTAGAAGTGTGGACATCCAGCCACACCCACCTTTTGCTTCTTATTCTGTTTACCTTGTTGTTGTCAAAACCCAGGGCTTTTTTGGTAGCAGGAATTAATTTGCATGTTAGGCCACATACCCCTAATGTAGCCAATCCTAATGAGTTTCTGCTGTTGGGTATGGCCTGTTATGCTAATGAGTTCCTGCTGGGTGTGGCCAACTCAGGGGCCAGCCAGAATTCCATTCCTGTGCGTTCCTGCCCCAAAATAGCCCTGATTTTATTTATTTATTTTTAGAAAATAATTGGGCAGGGGAGGTGATACCATAGAGTCCATGCCCAAAGCTGCCATTTCCTCCAGGAGAACTGTTTTCTGTAGTCTGGAGATCAGGTATACTTCCAGGAGAGCTCCAGGCCCCACCTGGTGGTTGGCATCCCTCCCCTGGTCTTATACAATTTATGTTGCTGTTTTTCCTTTCTTCTTTTTAGCAGCTGCTAGATTTGACTGTTACTCTTGTAAGTGGTCTATTCATTGTTTTAATAGTGATTTTAATTGCATTGTCTGTGTGAATGACCCTTCTGGCTCATTGGATTCTAAGCTGTGTTGCATGCTTCACTGAGCGCAGGATGAATAACTTTTCAAATAAGTAACATAAATGTGCTTTCTTTGGGGCCTCCCCCCTCCCCCAAGGATTTATCAGCTAATATATTCCAGTTTCCAGTTTTAGGTCGAACATGAAAAATTCTGTGTAATACAGGTGTTTTCTTGAAAGGCTTTTGTGCAAACGCTTACTAGTTTTGGTCCGGTTCAGGGCACCCTTTGCCCCAGCTGCTGCTGCCGGTTCAGCGAGCACGCACCCCCCCCCCCCTCCCCAGGGCTTTTTTTGTAGAAAAAGCCCAGCAGGACTCATTAGCATAACAGGCCACACCCAACAGCAGAAACTCATTCGCATAGTAGGCCACAGCCCCTGACAGCACAGTTCCCTCCCGCAGCTTGCGAGGCGCATGGGGAACCCGAGGGAAGGAAGGCAGTTTCTGGATTGGCTTCCCCAGGAGGGGAGGCAGTTTAAACTGTGTCCCCTCCCTAGATCAGTTTGGCTTCCCCAGGCACCCCACGGCTTGTGAGGTGCCTGGGGAACCTAGGAGGAGACGAGGCTGTAGGCGTGGCCAACTCAGAAGCCAGCCGGAACTCCATTCCTTTATGTTCCTGCCCAAAAATAGCCTTGCCCCTCCTTCAGCTTTCTCTGTTTGGGACTGATGTAGTGGCTAAAGCACTGGGCTAGGATCTAGGGATTTTTGGTTAATATAGCAGAGTTAGTCCTGTCATAGCAGTGTAATATTGAGTGTAGTAAACTAAATTTCTCAAGAAGTATATAGCAAAAAGTAAAACTTACATTTATGCTGATTCATTTCACAGGTTGCCATCAAAAGGGGAAAGAGAAGTCAAATCAAAAGAGTATTTTTCCCTATCACAAGTGGCCAGCTATCCCTGCATCATTTGTATGGGAGTATGAGGGAATTGTCTCTACAGGAGACACTATCTATCTCTCCATCTATCTGTACATCTGTCTGTCCATCCATCTATCCATATCTATCATCTATACATCTATCCTCAATCTGTCAATCATCTATCGATCAGATATCTTCTACCTATCTGTCTATCAATCCATCATCTATCTGTCATCTGTCTATCATCAATCTACTGGTGTAGTGGTTTAAGTGTAGTGTAGTGGTTAAGTGCATGGACTGTAATCTGGGAGAACCGGGTTTGATTCCCCACTCCTCCACTTGCAGCTGCTGGATGACCATAGGCAAGCCATAGTTCTGCCACAGCTGTTCTTGAAAAGAGCAGTTTCTGTCAGAGCTCTCCCAGCCCCACCTATCTGACAAGAGAGGGGAAGGGAAAGGAGTTTGTAAGCCGCTCTGAGACTTTGAGTGAAGGGCGGGGCATAAATCCAATCTCCTCTTCCTCCTCCTCCTCATCTTCTTCTCATCTGTCTGTCATCTATCATCTATCTATCATCTATCTATCTTCTATCTATCATCTATCTATATAGTGCAATGGTGTGCAAAGTGTATGTCAAGTCTCCAAGGGAAGCATAAAGAAGCCGAAACTTTTAATAAGGCATGGGAAGAGGCACTTTGCCAGCATTCTTGGCAACATGCTAGGGAGGTGAAAACCATTTAACTTTTCTCTCAAATGTGTAATTACAGTCATCGGGACCTTCCTGGCAACCGACAGGGAGACTGACAACAATGTTTACTCCCGAAATGCATCCCTTCTACGTTTTCCTATGAAGTTGTCCAAGAACCAATTTAGAATGCTTTGCCTTTAGAAGTGGGCTTGAGACTAAAAGCCTGGCAACGCTAACTGGGTTTTCTCTCCGTTTTAATTTGCACCCCCGACAGGTCTCGACAAAGGAAGCCAGTACAGTTTCCAGGTAGCAGCCATGACGGCCAACGGGACGGGACCTTCCTCGGACTGGTACAGTGCTGAAACTCCAGAGAGCGACCTGGATGGTAATTGCGTTTCCTCCCTCTGCTGTTTTTCCTGCTTTGAGCTAGTTCTGTTTGTTGCCTTGCCCTTCAGGAAAGGTCGCGGTGGAGGTCAGAAGCAGCCGCTTCCCACAGGTATCGGTCACGAGAGCTGTCGTCTGAGTGCTTTCGGAAAGAAAGGCTCACAGGCGGCCTGTTGTTAAAATCCCCTCTTTTTAGAAGCAGAAGTGAGAGGAACAGGACCACCTCATCTATCTTCCATTTCCTCCCCCAGTGTTTCTAGCAGTTTTCTGTGGTTTTAACTTCTTTATTGGCTGTCACACCTGTTGCTTTAGCCAAAATGTAATATTGGAGTGGATGCTGAGAAGCCCAGTTGATTCCCCCCCCCCCCATTACTGATTGACTTTAAGGCCCAATCTACACCTCCCCTCTGAAGTAGTTTGACTGCTGTCTTTTCCTACGCTCATTTCACGCTGGTTCCAAATTTCACTCCCTGGGTCTGAAGAGTACTAAGCAACAGGATCTGTTTAAAGCAGTGAAATGCTAGCTTGACAACAAAAGGGCAATTAACGAATGTAAACAGTAATTTTTAAAACTAGAACAAGTATGGTTTGAAACTAGAAACAGGTATAGACTTAAAAAAAAACAAAAAACTAGAATGATTCCAGTGGGAAAGTCAGATGTATATTTGACCTAACTTGTAACATCTTGTAGCATCCCAGCGTACTTTGGGGGAGATTTCTTGTTCAGGGACAGACCTGGGACCAATGCACCCTCTAAGCTATGGAGTCTTGTGGGCAAAAATTCTGCCTTGTGAACTACTGGCATTAAAGTTGTGAGCGAGCGATTTGGGTGCTGCATGAATTAGTTTGCTCTGGAGCCATCCTTCCTGAGCTAAGACAAAAATCTGTAAGCTGGAGACTAAAAAACTGTGGACTAGCTCACACTAACTCAGCTTAGAGGGAACACTGCCTGTGATGTATCTGCAGGCCGCCCAACCTGCAAGAGGTCTTTGGAGCTTCATCTAGCTCTCAGAATGCTTAGACTATCAGTGCTGGTGCTTTTGACTTACGGAGACACTGCGAATGAATTACCTCCAAGAAGTCCTGTCATTAACAGCCTCGCTCAGGTCTTGAAACTGAAGCACTTGGCTTCCTTTATTGAACCAGTCCATTTCACGGTGGCTCTTCCTCATTTCCTTCTGCCTTATATTGTCCCTAGCATTATCATCTTTTCCAGTGAGTCTTGTCTTCTCATGGGCCAAGGACAGACTGGCAGTTTGGCCCGATATAAGTCCGCCTTGCAAGCGGATCAAGAGAGCCCGTTCAGACAGCTGCAGCTGCCTGGTGTTGCCGTGCCGCACTCACCTGGTCCTGAAGCGCTTTCATTGGGCTTTAAACAGGTACCTGGTGAAACCGGTGTCAAGCTGTTTGGATGCGCGTTCATCCCGCTTCCTGGCAGTGTGGACGCAAATAAGCCGCACATCAAGCGGCCCCAGTAATGTGAACCCGCTGATCCAGCTGCTGCACCCATGCACCTATGTCGGCAAAGCCGCACACCACGGCAACAGCACCACCAGGGGTCGCCGCACAGTGTGAACGCTCCATTGCAACTCCTCCCCGGTATGGTCCCACATCAGTCTAGGCAGTGCAAACGGAAAGCCCCGGGACAATTTGGCCCCGGGGCTTTTAGCCCTGCTTCCGTTGCCTTTCATTTTGCCAGTCTGTCCTTGGCCTTGATGTGACCAAAGTGTGATAGCCTCTGTTTAGTCACTTTGTGTGAATGTATGCACGTTAAGTCCCATCAAGTCACTTCTGACACACAATGCTCCTTCTAAGCTGTGGAGTCTTGTGAGCAAAAATTCTTCTTAGTGAGCCACTGGCATTAAAGTTTTGACCAAGCGGTTTGGCTGCTGCATCAATTAGTTTGCTCTGGAGCCATCCTTCCTGAGCTGAGACAAAAATGTGTGAGCCAGAGGCTAAAAAACTGTGAGCTAGCTCACAATAACTTAGCTTAGAGGGAACACTGCTGCCACGGCAACCTTGTGAATTAATATCCTCCAAAACATCCTATTGTTAACAGCCTGGCTCAGGTCTTGCAAATTGAGGGCCTTTGTGGCTTCCTTGACCGAGTCAACCCTGTCTCCTGTTGGGTCTTCCACTTTTCTTGCCGCCTTCAACTTTTCCTGGCATTATTGTCTTTTCCAGTAAGTCTCATCTTCTCAAAGTATGATAGTTTAGTCATTTGAGTGTCTAGGCATTCAGGCTTGATTTGATCGAGGACCGATTTGTCTTTGTGGCAAGCCACAGTTTCGGTAAAAATCTCCTACAATACCACTTGAATGTAGGACCTCATGAAAATGTTAAGAATGGCTTTGCTGGGCCAGCCACAGACATTGAGAAACTCATGAGAATTGTAAGATGGTGAAGGCAAGTGCCGTGTACTAGATAGAACTGGGCAGATTTGGATATAAATCGTCCTCCTGACTCAGCCACGAAGCTAGGGGTCAGTTCCTCTCCCTTCACCTAACTCCTGCTCACAGGATTGTTATGATGATCGCATGGAAGGTGGAAGATCCTCCTTCGCTGCCCTTAGTTTGGAAGATGTGCATGAGTATTAAAAAATGTGATTACTGTGGATCTATATTTCACTGCTTGTACCCTAAATCGGGCACAGAGAGGCATACTGCCTCCGAATTTGGAAGGTTCATTCCGCCGTCATGCCTGATAGGCCTGCAATAACTTCATCCTGCTTTCATGAAGTGGTTCTCAAAGTTTCAGCCTTCAAGGAACTCTTTAAACATCAGTGCTGAGCAATGCTCCCTCTAAGCTGTGGAGTCTTGTGAGCAAAAATTCTACTTTGTGAGTTGCTGGCATTCAAGTTATGAGCAAGCAGTTTGGCTGCTGCATAAATCAGTTTGCTCTGGAGCCCTCCTTCCTGAGCTGAGACAAAAATGTGTGAGCCAGAGGCTGAAAAACTGTGAGCTAGCTCACACTAACTCAGCTTAGAGGGAACACTGGAGCTGAGATACATTTGTCATGAAGCCCTTTGTGTCACAGAGGGTATTGCAGCCTCGATCACTTTTGATATTCCTGGGAGCTGCTGGACCATGTCCTGGCTTCACCACTGTGTCATGTGAAAACAGCATATGCCTATAAACGCTAAGTCAAGTCGGTCTTTATTGCATTAGCAACAAAATGCCATAGCAGCTAAAAGTAACAATCAGGGCTCATTTCGTAGCAGGAGCTCCTCTGCATATTAAGCCACACACCCCTAATGTAGCCAATCCTCCAAGAGCTTACAGAGCTCTTCTTACAGGGGCTGCTGTAAGCTCTTGGAGGATTGGCTACATCAGGGGTATGTGGCCTAATATGCAGAGAAGCACCTGCTACGAAATGAGCCCTGGTAACAATAAAAACAATTTAAAAAACACTCAACAAAACACAAACCAATAACAGATGCAACGCATGACATCAATAAAACTACATATCATAGTAAAGTTTATTTATTTATTTATTACTTTAGCTTTTACCCCGCCCTCCCCGCCGAAGCAGGCTCAGGGCAACTCACATAAAACCGTTAAAACAATATATATCTCAATACAAAAATACATCTCAATACATACTACATAGTAAACAGTTTAAAACCATTGATGTCGATGGCGGTTCACTGAATAAAGTGCATTACACGCGGTCAGCTATACTACCGCCCTAGATAACTTCTGACTCTAGGTCGGCCCACAGCATAGCTGATACGGTGCTGCTCCTATCGGAAATCTTGCTGGGAAAGTTCCATTTTCACGGCCCTGCAGAACTGTGAGAGGTCCTGCAGGATCCTGAGCTCATTCCAGTAAGTTGGAGCTGCTCAGGAAAACGCCCTCGTCCTAGTCGATGTCAGCCTAGCATCCTTTGGACCAGGGACAGCCAGGCGGTTTTGTTGTCCTGATCAAAGTGCTCTCTTGGGAACATGCAAAGAAAAACAATAATCTCAGTATTGGCTTATAAGAAAGTTAAAATGATCTAATGACAATCGCAAAATAACAGTAATAAATGCTAAACTTTCCAGAAGACTGGCACTGGTATAAAAGCTGGTGTCAAGGGAAATTGGTCTACTATTACTGACCATCTCATTGAGAATGAGGAGACGCTGGACTTGCCCCTCCAAAAGTTTTAAAACAAAGGGAACAATTTCCCACAAGTGCTGCCCCGGCGTCGGGTCCTCCGTTTGCCCCGATGACCTGCTTGAATTTCCCACTATTTGTCGTGGGGCGCATTTTGACCCGGGGCTCTGCACGATTTCCTCTGATTTCCTCCGCGGCTTCGGTGATCCTGTTTTTTGAGGATCACCGAAGACGCAGAGGAAATCGCGCGAAGCCCCGGGTCAAAATGTTCCCCGTGGCAAATAGTGGGAAATCAAAAATGATTTGTTTTTAATTCCCTTCCTAATAACCCCCAGCATAGCGTTGGCCTTTTTCATTGCTGTCACACACTGGCTCAACATTTTCATTGAGTTATCTACTACAACTCCAAGATTTCTCTCTTGGTCAGTCTCTGCCAGTTCGGACCTCATCAACCTGTATTTAAAGTTAGGATTTTTGGCTCCAATGTGCATCACTTTGCACTTGGCCCCACTGAACCCCATTTGCCACATCGATGCCCACTCACCCATCCTCAACAGATCTCTTACCTCCTTCCACTGAGAAAATTGCCCATTTATACTCACTCTCAGTTTCCTTTTAATTAGCTAGTTTTTGATCCACAAAAGGACTTGTCCTCTTATCCTGTGACTGTTGAGCTTACTTAGGAGCCTTTGATGAGGAACTTTATCAAAAGCTTTCTGGAAGTCAAGGTAAACAACATCTATTGGGTCCCCCTTTGTCCACATGTTTGGATTAGATGGCCTGTACGGCCCCTTCCAACGTTGTGATCCTATGATTCTATAAAAGAAACCCAACTGAAAAAGTGTGAATCAAAGTGAAAAAGTGCAGCTCATTGGATCTTTGCTGATGTACAGGTTGCGAAGATATTTCAATGGTGCAGAAGGGAGCCCACGGGTGGTGCCATCTCCAAAACACGCCATCACCCTGAATTACTGTCCCAGTTCTGCATCCAGATTCAGTCCCAGATTGGTTCAGTCCTCTGCTGTGATTGATGGCTGAGAAGTAGTAGTGTCCACATGGTGGCATTATGAAGCACCACTGCCTTCCAGCTCCTTCGTGTGCAGTGGGTTCCCGTGGGACCCTCTTGGGTATAATTAGCCTAGCCAAGCAGGGGGGGCAGAGAGACAGACAGACACCTGCAAGGATCAGCGGAATTCAAACTATGCTGCTGCGAAGCTTCTTAAGTGCAACTCCCTCTTTGCTCTTTTGCTGGAACCGTTTCTCCTGCTACTCGGGACGCCTTCTCGGCATCTGCCGCAACACACAAAAAAGCGAACTGTATCTTGGAAAAAAACCTCCTGTCTCTCCCGATGGGTATTCCTTTTAATTAGTGTGTTTTTGTTAAACCAATTAGAAACCCAAACACTGCTGCCTCTCCAAGATTCCCTGGAAAGCTGGAATGGTTGTTCTGACAGCTGGGAAGATTTTTAAGTATTTATTTTCAGCATCAAACTTTGTGCTTTTGTTGTTGTTGTTGTTTTCCCATGGAAAGGTGTGGTTTTTCACAATATTCTTCCCCAAAGGATCTGATGATAATAGTTAAATTAACTAAGGAATCCTAGATCAGCCTGGTATATGTGCATTCCCGGGGAGTGGGCTCAGTATGCTAAGCTTAAACATGTGTCTGGGGCAGTGATGCTCTGTATCCTTGGTGCTTGGAGGGTCATGATGGGGAGGGCTTCTGGAGTTCTGGCCCCACTGGTGGACCTCCTGATGGTACCTGGGTTTTTGGCCACTGTGTGACACAGAGACCGATTTCCCACAGCCACTGCTCCACCCCTCCTCCATCCCTTTGCCCTGATTGTGTCAATTTCCACTATTTGCCGTGCGGCCGCATTTTGCCCCAGAGCTTCACCCAATTTCTGCCGTGTCTACTCGATCCTCAAAAAACAGGATTGAGTAGACATGGCGAAAACCGGGCGAAGCTCCAACGCAAAATGTGCCGGTGCAGCAAATAGTGGGAAATTGACACTTATGATCAGGGCAAAGGGAGGAGCGGGGGCAGAGTAGCGGCTGTGGGAAGTTGGTCAGAGTGTTGGACTGGATGGGCCATTCACCTGATCCAACATGGCTTCTCTTATGTTCTTGTTCTACAAATTCCTGCTTGCGTGCTCCCAGGCTAATAACAGAACGTGCAAGAGAAGTTTCAGTGAGGATGGAAAAGTTCTTTGGATATTCAATTGCAATGAAATACCGGAAAACAGTAAAAAAAATTGACTGCTTTCCGAGCAATATAAGGAAGTACATCAAGTTTTATACCCAAAATGACATAAGCAAAAAGTTAACATCCAGGAATCATAATTGGTTAAAAATGGTAGAGCATCATCTGAGTAGAAATACATTTGTTGGTCGGTTACAGCAAAAGGTGTGACTATATGATATCTTTTCTTTTTTTTTGCAATAGAATTTTTTTCCCCATTATTTTCAAATGCAATTAGCTTTTATACATATTCCATTCTCTATAATATTGCATAGTTAGCTAAAAAGATATAATCATTAAATGACTTCCCACCCCACCTGCACCTTCATATGTATCAACTGGTAAACATGTATTTAAAAGTATTTGCCTCCTAACGTAACATTTTGAGCTATTATAACTTTTATACATTTAAACGTTATATTGGTTAAAAAAGAAAAAAGGTTTAGTTTCGCGGTTAACTAAAAATTCATTTTTGTGTTATAATTCTGTCCCTCATTTCAGTAGTTAGAAAGTGTAAAAATATTGTCCTTCATATTCCACTCTCACTCCATATATTACTTCAAGTCTTTCCAATCTTCTGAGAACTTTGCTGAGTCTTGATTGTTTAGTTTTCTTGTCCATTTGTCCATTTCTACCATAAATAGCAGTTTTCTCAACCATTCCCATAGTTCTGGAGTTTTCTCCGATTTCCAACTTTGTGCACAAACCATTCTTGCTGTTGTTATCATATACCAAATCAATGTTCTTATACTTATGTTTACATTCTCTAACTTAAGACCAAGCAACAACATTTCGGGCAATTTTTTAAACTTACATTTTAAAATTTTCTCCATTTCAGCATGTATCATACACCAAAAACTTTTTGCTTTATTACAAGTCCACCACATATGATATAACGATCCTTCTTTTTGCTTACATTTCCAACACTTATTGGACACATTTTGACCAATATTTGCAATTTTTTTGGAGTCATGTACCATCTATACATCATTTTAAAACAATTTTCTTTAAGATTATTACATGTAGAAATACTCATAGCATTTTTCCACAAAAATTCCCAAGACGACATTGCTATATCCTTATTCATATTGATTGCCCATTTTATCATTTGTTCTTTTACAAGTTCATCAGCATTATACCACTTCAACAAAATTTTATACATTTTGGAGATCATTTTTTTACTACATGATATCTTAAATGTTGATTTAACCTGACTTTATTCAGTTCTACCCAAAGATTCTTTATACCCAAACAAAAGGTGTTGTTTTCAGATATGAAACTAAAGCCCTTGTTGATTAGACACTGCAAAGTTTTACCCTAAACAATTGAAACCATGAACTCTATACTTTGACCAAAAAGCCAAGCAAATACATATATTGGAAGGGGAAAAAACCCTATCCTCTACATTAACAGCAATGCTGCAACGAAGGCCTGTTAAAATCTCCAGGCAGCTATATAGCTATTCCGTCCAGACAACTTGAAAAAAAAGGATGTTCACTTCTTGTCTTCTAGCATCAGCTAAAAAGACAAAGGAGAGGCCTTAAAACATAATAGACTCTTATTAAATCCTAATAAAATCTTAATATAAAAATTAATAATGCCAGAAAAACATTAATAATCCATATTAAATTCATTATATATTCCCATCCATGCTACATTCTTATATAGAGATTAGAGGTGTGCAGACTTTGAGGTGTACATGCTTGGCAAGCAGATGTACCAATACGG
Source organism: Lepidodactylus listeri (assembly GCA_029233225.1). NCBI lineage: Eukaryota > Metazoa > Chordata > Lepidosauria > Squamata > Gekkonidae > Lepidodactylus > Lepidodactylus listeri. The sequence continues at coordinate 18,192,127 of JARCFY010000004.1, forward strand.
ACTGCCTTGTTAGCTGAGCCTCAGATCTCTTCTCCTGCCCACCATCGGACTCGAGCAGCTGTCGGTCAGCTTTGTGGCTGTGCAGTAGCTGCACTGTTGGAGTTTTGGTCCCTTCTGCCTTGCTGCTATTTGCACCTTAGGTAAAACAGTCTTCCTCTCTGAAAAGACAGCAGTGGTCGAACTGTCCTCTTTTAAAATATGTCTTGAAGACCTCATGGGGACACCATATGTTGGCTGCAACTTGATGGCACTTTATATATACACAACCATCTTTTATAAGAATGCTTTGCTGAACAACTCTGTTTTATATAGTTTGCCATCTGAGGAAATGTGCCTATCTGGTTAGATCTTCCATTTCCAGTTTGACTCGGGAAATCCCGGCAGCAAAAAAAGGGGCAGGGGGAACAATATTTAGTGAATGACCCCATGCACATGGCGGCGCATGTCAGCACTGCCCCGCATTATTGATGTTCCGCCAATGGCTACATAAGATTTAAACATGGATTTAAAATGTGGAATTAAATGTGAATTAATTAAAAATGCGGAATTTGTTGCCAGAGGATGTAGCGATGGCCACAGGAATAAATAGCTTTGAAAGGGGATTTGATAGATTCATGGAGGACTGGTCTATCAGTGGCTACTAGTCATGGTGGCTGAGGGGAACCTCCACATTCTCTGAATCCCAGAGCCAGGAGGCAACATCAGGGGACCTCAGCCTCTCGGCCCTGTTGCTGGCCCTCCCAAAGAACTGCTTGGCCACTGTGTGAGACAGGATGCTGGACTAGATGGACCACTGGTCTGATCCAGCAGGGCTCTTCTTATGTTCTTATTTGGTATTTAATTAAAAAAAAATCAATTAGACAATGGCGTAGACATCCCAATTTCCGGGTGGTGGTGGTGGCTGGGGCTGGGCCAGAGACATTACAGGCCATTGTCTCTGGGGGAGGCTCAGCATGGCCTGGAAGAGTTTGGGAGGGGGGGGCTCCAGCCCCCCTGAAGTTGACACCTATGCAATTAGATACACTGGAAGGTTGTTGTGTGGCGAATTAAATTGCAGTATTGAAGTCGGTGGCGCTGCAGTGGAAGTTCTTGAGCAGAGACAGAAATGCTTTCTTGGCGCTACTTCAGTTCCTTTTGTGCCAAGATGCACACAAAAAACGATGATGTGATAAAACTATCTAATAGATGGACAAAGACCGAGGGACTGATCAATACCGAGGCAGCCAGCTCCCTAATTACTGGGATAAGCCAGAGTTGTAACTAGATGGTTTTATGCAATCCAGATTCAATGAAGTCCAGGATGGGTTGCTGAAAAAGCGATCATAGCCTCATTGCCAGTAGCCTTTTTTTTGCATTGTCCCAATTAGTAATGATTTGTCAAACATTTGATATTAAAAACCCACTAATCTCATCCAACCTCATAATAGCCAGGGCTTAATTTCTGAAATGAGAGGTCTCGGGATGCAAACATGTCTAGACATCGCACACACGCTTTCCCCACCCCCTGCTATTTAAACAACTAGTTCCCTGGCCCTCTGCTGAGTCACCAGCTCTTTGCTATTTTTGCTGCCAGATGATGAATTAGGAATCCTGCATTGATCTAGCTCAGTGGTAGAGCATCTGCTTGGCATGCAGAAGGCCAGGCCCATAGCTACAGTGGGGCATTTGGGGGCTCTGCCCCCTCAAATTTGAGGCATGCCCCACAACAGCTGCTGCCCTTCTCCCCCTCCCTCCCCTTCTGTGACATTAAGGGCCCTCCAGCTGATTGGCGGGAGCACGTGGCCCATCAATCAGCTGGAGGGCCCTTTAAATCTTGGAGGAGGGGAGGAAGAGGGATGGCTGCCATGAAATCACTGCTTGGAATTCAGGAAAGGCATGCATCCACCCCCTCTCTCCCCCCCTCTCCCTTCCCTCCTCTGTCTCCCCTTCTGCTCCCCCCGCCCCAATTTTCCCATGCCCCATCAACCCAACATTTCTGGCTACGGGGCTTCAGAAGGCCCTAGATTCTATCCCTGGCATCTCCCATTAGAAGGACCAAGAAGTAGGTGATTGAAAGACCTCTGCCTGAGACCCTGGAAAGCCGCTGCCGGTCTGAGTGGACAATACTGACTGTGATGGACCAAGGGTCTGATCCAGTATAAGTCAACTTCATTTGTTTGATATTATATGGAGCTCTTCTGCTCAAGTGCAGTTTAAAGCAGCTATCAGGTCCCCTCCATTCATCTATGCATTTTCCCCTTCACTGTTACGAAAATGTGCATACTAAAATATTAGAAAAAAAGCAATCAGGGTATCTTACTTCTCCATCTGTGTTTGTGTGTGGCTGTGGATGTGTGCATGCACACACCGGTACACACTGCACAAGGCCACTCAGCAAGCTTCCATGGCAGAGAGGGGATTTGAACCTGGGTCTCCCAGATCCTAGTCTTGACACTCTAACCACTACACCATGCTGCCTCAAATATTGTCTTTCTCTTTATTTTTCCCTTGTGGTTGCATGTGTACAAGAATAGGACCATGACCTATATGCATATTGTACAGTGCCCGGACTGGTATAATCTTGATTATGATTAGGCTTTTAATGATTATAAAAATGAGTAACAGATCTTGAACTCATTGGCATTTCTCATTTTAGTTGATCTTTGGCACACGCCATTCCCTTTAAAGTGTGTTGTCGTAAGAACGAAAGAGCATAGGAAAATCCCTGCTGGATCAGACCAGTGGTCCATCTAGTCCAGCATCCTGTCTCTCACACAGTGGCCAACCAGTTCCTCTGAGGGCCACCAGCAGGGCATAGAGACCGAGGCCTTCATAAGAATGTAAGAACAGCCCTGCTGGATCAGACCAGTGGCCCATCTAGTCCAGCATCCTGTCTCACACAGGGGCCAACCAGTTCCTCTGAAGGGCCAACAACAGGGCATAGAGGCCGAGACCTTCATAAGAACATAAGAAGAGCCCTGCTGGATCAGACCAGTGGTCCATCTAGTCCAGCATCCTGTCTCACACAGTGGCCAACCAGTTCCTCTGAGGGCCACCAGCAGGGCATCGAGGCCTTCATAAGAACGTAAGAACAGCCCTGCTGGATCAGACCAGTGGTCCATCTAGTCCAGCATCCTGTCTCACACAGTGGCCAACCAGTTCCTCTGAGGGCCACCAGCAGGGCATAGAGACCGAGGCCTTCATAAGAACGTAAGAACAGCCCTGCTGGATCAGACCAGTGGTCCATCTAGTCCAGCATCCTGTCTCACACAGGGGCCAACCAGTTCCTCTGGATGTAGGGTTGCCAAGTCTACAGAACTCACCGGTGGGGGGGAGTCCTTCTCCGTCCGGGAGTTTCTCTGGTGCGCGCGCTCTGTGCGCGCGCCCAGCAACGTCACCAGAAGTGACGTCAGCATGTTGGGGGCGTTGCCAGGGTGACACTCTGGCAATGGCCCCAAAACTCTATGGTATCATAGAGTTTTGGGGCGATTGCCAGAGCGTCGCCCTGGCAATGCCCCCAACATTCTAACGTCACTTCCAGTGACATCATTACGTCGTCCGGGCTGGACGACTTCGGGGGTGGGGTTCCCCCCGCCGGCCGAATGCTGGCCGGTGGATTGGGAACCCCTTTAGCGGGGGATCCCCTGCCCCCTGGGCTGACTTGGCAGCCCTATCTGGATGGCCAACAACAGAGCGGAGAGGCTGAGGCCTCCATAAAAACATAAGAAGAGCCCTGCTGGATCAGACCAGTAGTCCATGTAGCCCAGCATCCTATCTCACACAGTGGCCAACCAGTTCCTCTGGACAGACAACAGCAGGGAGGCCAAGGCCTTCCCCTCCTCTGATGTTGCCTCCTGGCTCTGGGATTCAGAGGTTTAGTGCCTCTGAACATAGAGGTTCTCCTCAGTCACCATGGCTAGTAGCCCCTGAAAGACTTCTAATCCCCTTCGAAAGCTGTTTATTCCTGTGGCCATCACTACATCCTCTGGCAGCAAATTCCACATTAATCATTCTCTGTGTATTGTCATTGAATACCTTCCAGAGATGTTGATGCAGAGTCATCCAAAATGGCTTGGTTCCCTTGAATAACAAGAAATGCCATGGGATTGAAGATACATGGCCTGTGGGGAATACTGGAGGAACTGAACTGGATCGTGTTTCCTCGCTTGTTTGTTTCTTTTAAACACAGCACAATTAAGAGCCTTCAGGGCGATGGAGTGTGAAACTCTTATAAAAGTGTGGTGCCTGTTAAAGAGCTCTAATATTCTATCAAGGCTTCCCTGTGGCTTCCGCGGACCCTTGGAAGACTTTATAGGTGTTCAACCACAATTCGTTTCAAAGCCCATAAAATGCCAGGGGCGTGGATGGGAACAATCAATGACAGTGAAACGGTGAAAAAAAGTATCAATCCCATCACCTTTTCATTGCCTTTTTTGCCAAGGTTTATAGTAGGAAGGCTTCACAATCGAAAGAGGCCGTTTGGTCGGCGTCCGCATCAGCAGTTTGCAATGCTGTCCATCTGCAGAATTTTGCTCAAGTCTTACAGGCCTCTGCCCCAGATGGGAAGACTGTAACTTGCCTCTCTTCCGCTGTCTGAGAGACAAGCTACCTCGGCACTCCTCTGAAGAGACCGGTGATGCCGGAGCTCCTTCGCAAAGCTCTGGCAAAGGCTTGCTTTAACCTGTAAAAGGCTTTTCAGAAGATGAAAGTGCTGTCTTGCGTATCATAAAAGGATACAAGCATTCCTTGTAAATCGAGTGCTATCAGTTCTGTTTTGGAGGCTGGCTGTTTTCATCAAGTACTGCTGTGTTACCTTGAGCAGGTTCCGAAATGAGGCTGTGTGAAAGGGGGGGGGGGGAACGGAGTGAATGCTACGAAGTCTAGACCAGTGTTTCCCCACCTGTAGTTCGGGACCCAGAAGTGGGTTGTGAAAGCCTCTGAAAGGGAATTGCAGGCCCACCCTTCCTAATGGCGGCCTCTGTACTTTTCAGTTTGTGTTTTGGGAAACAAAGATCTGACCCCAAAACAGTATCTTTCATACGTTAGTTGGCTTTTTTACCTTTCGCTGCATATGAAGAAGAAGAGAAAGGAGATTGGATTTTTTAAAGTATTGAGCTGGAGGCAATGAATCCAAACAAACAGGCTTTTATTCAATGACATTGTTCAGCTCAAAAGACAGCTCTATGAGAGCAGCACTTTCATTTATACTGTTCCAACACATCACTTTCAACAATGTAACTATATACAAGCAATACGATTGGACCCAAGCAGGACTCAGCGATTGGGTATCTAGATTGACTTCAGGACCAATGGGAGTCTTTATTAATCAGCATATAGGAATTTGAGCTTTAGGATTCCAGAGCGCTTTCCAAGCTATTACTGCTTCATATTCTAAACACGACACAACAGATTTATACCCCGGCCTTCACTTGGAGTCTCAGAGCAGCTTACAATCCCCTTTCCCTTCCCCTCCCCACCACAGACACCGTGTGAGGTAGGTGGGGCAGAGAGAGCTCTTTTGAGAACTGCTCTGGAGAGAACAGCTCTGAGAGAACTTGTGACTGACCCAAGGTCACACCAGCAGCTGCATGTAGAGGAGTGGGGAATCAAACCCAGTTCTTCCAGATGAGAGTCTGCACTCCTAACCACTACACCGAACTGGCTCTCTTGTATATATGTTGATCAAGTAAAACGTGTTCTAAGCAATGCTGCCTCTAAGCTGTGGAGTCTTGTGAGCAAAAAAATCTACTTGGTGAGCTCCTGGCAATAAAGTTGTGAGTGAGCAATTTGGCTGCTGCACAAATTAGTTTGCTCTGGAGCCATCCTTCCTGAGCAAAGACAAAAATGTGTGAGCCGGAGGCTAAAAAATTGCGAGCTAGCTCGTACTGACTCAGCTTAGAGAGAACACTGGCCCTAATGTTTGCTAAAGTGAGTTTCTTAGACTCTTAGGGGGGATTAGAGGGAGTCATGGAGGAAGAGCGGGTGGCCGAAGGCTGGCATGTCACTTCCGTATTCAAAGGCTGTGTATGTGTGAATGCTACTTGCTTGGGGCTCATAGTGGGAGCAGCTGTGCTCTTTGTGCAGTGTTTGTTGGTGTCTCCAAAATATCTGTTTCACCACTGTAGATAATGGAATACTTAACTAGATGGGTGCCAAGGTCATAGTTTGCCAAGGGTTCCAAAAAAAAACAACAACCTTGGGCCAGCTCTGGATGGGTCACCTTACCAAGTAATTTCGGACTTGTGGGTCGCCGTACCGAAAAGTTTGGGAACTGCTGGTCTAGACCATTGCCAGGAAATGATACTAGCAAACAGAAATGTTTCTCTAATGCTTAAATTGCTAGCCTCTTATTAGCCTACTCGATTTTTTCAATACTTGATTGTACTTGCATATAGGTGAGAAATCCGTGGCCTTTTTAACAGGTCGATGTGTTGCGATTCTCTGTTTCCTCTTAAACGAATCACTGTTACCTTTGTCATTTTTATAACTGATTCTTGCCCTTCTTTATAACTCCCCTGGCCCCGTGAGAAAGTGTAAGGGCTAAGTTCGCAATAACTAACAGGTAGCATCGCCAGGCGTCTTATGTGACGTAGAGGAAAAGATCAGCCTGTGCCTCCAAAGCTGAAAGCAGCTGAAGTTGAAAGAAGCCCCCAAATAAATGCAGGTAACGGACTGTGTGGTAAAGGACTGTGTGTAACTCAGAGAATAACCTGTGCTTTTGGTCACCGGTTGGCTTTTTAAAAAGGGTCCCGCTAACCGCTCCTTCCTTTGAATCCTAGAATCTCAAGTTCCTGATCAGCCAAGCTCTCTTCACGTCAGGCCTTTGTCGACCAGCATAGTCATGAGCTGGACACCTCCGCTGAACCCCAACATCATTGTGCGTGGATACATCATTGGCTACGGAGTGGGCAGCCCGTATGCCGAGACAGTCCGGGTGGACAGCAAACAGCGGTACTATTCCATCGAGCATTTGGGTAAGCACATCTCCCTCTCTGAGGCGGTTTCTGAGAAAATAAGCGTCTCTCGTTTTGTGAAGCTGTACTCTTCCGGCCCTTGGCCCAAAGTGCGTCCTTTCTCTCATGAGCTGCTGACGTGGCTGGAATTCAGAGTGAGTATATTTGTGGGCAGAAGGGCATTTAGGAATCCGTGGGACAACTGTGGCTGCTAAGGGTAGATCTGATTCAGGATTGCTTACTGACATGATAGTGGGGATAACATGAAGTACTTCCTTGGTTGGGAGGGCGGGGTATAAATCGAAGGGGAGGGAGGGAGGGGGGGAGAGAAAGAAAGAAAGAGAGAGAGAGAGAGAGAGAGAGAGAGAAAGAAAGAAAGAAAGAAAGAAAGAAAGAAAGAAAGAGAAAAAAAGAAAAGAAAGAAAAGAGAGAAAGAAAGAAAGAAAAGAAGAGAGAGAGAAAGAAAGAAAAGAAGAGAAAGAAAGAAAGAAAGAAAGAAGAGAGAGAGAGAGAGAGAGAGAAAAGAAATAAAAAGAAAGAAAGAAAGAAAGAAAGAAAAGAGAGAGAAAGAAAGAAGAGAAAGAAAGAAAGAAAGAGAGAGAGAGAGAGAGAGAAAGAAAGAAAGAAAGAAAGAAAGAAAGAAAAGAGAGAGAAAGAAAGAAGAGAAAGAAAGAAAGAAAGAAAGAAAAGAGAGAGAGAGAGAGAAAGAAAGAAAGAAAGAAAGAAAAGAGAGAGAAAGAAAAAAGAGAAAGAAAGAAAGAAAGAGAGAGAGAGAGAAAGAAAGAAAGAAAGAGAAAGAAAAGAAAGAAAAGAGAAGAAGAGAGAGAAAGAAAGAAAAGAAAAGAAGAGAAAGAAAGAAAGAAAGAAAAGAGAGAGAGAGAGAGAGAAAGAAATAGAAAGAAAGAAAGAAAGAAAGAAAGAAAGAAAGAAAGAAAGAAAGAAAGAAAGAAAGAAAGAAATCTATTTCTGGGAAATTTGGACTCCTTGGCTCAATGCTGTTGCACCAGAGCCTGAATTACATCTTGTCAATTCCTCTTTGTGATGCTTCACTGTGAACCAACAAGAAGGCTGTGAAGGTAGGGGGCAATCTCAGTGTTTAATTGAGGCCTGTGGGGCAGAGTGGATGGGCTGAAACCCAGTCATGTGTGATAGCAAAAAATCTGCCTCTTTCCCACATTTTTTTTGGGGGGGCGGGGTCACCTGTAGTCTAGAACTGAGGGCAGGTTGTGCCCCAAAAGGCGTCTACAGTTGCAGTTGGCTCCCTTTTTCCAACACGAGAGTTGTTCCCTTTGTTTGGACTCTTTGCCTACTGTCGTTGGGATGCTTGTAGGTCGCTAAAAGTTTTGTCTTGGGAGGTGATGGTGGAAAGTGGTTAGAGTGAGTTTGGGAGGTCTGCCTGGAGGACCCAGCCATTGTGAATGAGTTTAGAATGATGGGGGAGGGTGTACTTGAAAATTCTTCAAGGGCGCTCATGTGGCTAGAGTCTTTTCATTTTTGCCGGGGGGGTGGGTAGTGGTCCCCCATCCCTGCTTCCAGGGCTGGTTCCAGTTGGGGGGTGAAGGTGGGCAGGGTGTTCCCGGGGTCCCCTTCCCCTTCTTTTACTATGCCCCTGCTCACTCCTCTTCTTGCACCCCCAGTCCACATGCCTGTGCATCCTTTCCCCACCCCTCAATGTGCCCTCTCACTGCCCATCTTCACAGATGCCTGCACCACCTACATTCTCTTTCCTTAAGCATGCCGGGCAGTGTGCGCGGCCGGGAACATGAATGGTGAAGAGCTTGCAAGCAAGAAGGCGGGAGGAGGACAAGCAAGTCAGCAGCAGTGGCCCCACCAGGACCCCGGCAGCTGGCCCACTCCAGTGTATGCTGATACTGGCCCTACCTCCTTCCATGAGTGAATGTGTTTAAAGGTTGCTGTTGCAGCCAAGAGGCTGCTGCAACCTCTGCCTCGAAGTAGCCTTACACTTCAAAGGCCCACAGACCCCACCTCCCAGCAGTGACCACAGAAGGTGGGGGCTGCAATCAGCCCCAGGCAAACAGACCTTGCTCAATGAGCAACAGACCAGACAAAATCACCACTTTCCATCAGGCTACAAGCACCCACTCACCCTCAAACTCTGTCCTCTGACAAAACAACCTCAAGCAATGCTCCCCAGTAGTTTAGCAGGTTAGGAAAGGGGGGGGGGGAAACCCCACTCACCTTCTTAGCAGCTTTTTCTTGGGTTCTTTCTCCCAGACCAGCTGGCTCAGTTCACCTCTGGTCAGTTATAATCACAGGAATAAAAAGCTTAAAAAGGGCATCAGATAGATTTATGGCGGTGAAGTCTACCAATGGCTTCTAGCCATGGTGACTAAAGGAAAAATCCATGTTCAGGGGCACTAATCCTCTGTCAGGGAAAGGCCCACTGTGTGACCCAGGATGCTGGACTAGAGGGACTATTGGTTTGATCCAGCAGGACTCCTCGTGTGTTCTTATGAGTCACTGATCTGTCTAGGAATTAGAGACTCTCATCACTACTGCTTTCCAAAAGGTCTTCTAATTCATTATTTCTGTGCTGACATTTCTCTACAATATGCCTCTGATGTCGTGGAATCGCTGATGAGGCTCTCCTGTTTGACAGATCTGCTCTGTAAGCATTGTTTAGCTTTTGTGTTGTGATTGTGACACAATCATGGTCCAGGTTGTGGATCCAAGGGTATGGGGTTCCCCCCTCCCCAGATTGACCCATCTGGAGAGGAGGTGACTTTTGCAATGAGTTTCAAGAGTTTCTAGAACAAAATCTATTATTCAAGGGGGTTGGATCCGATCAGCTTTTCTGCTGGTTAAAAATGAGTCAAGCACTCTTGTCAACTCCCCCCCCCCCCAAAGTCATGTAGGGAATCATGGGATAAAACTCATGTGGAATGTGTTGTAAGAGGAGGAATTAGGACCAGGTTGTGAAAAGTCTGGCTGCATCCAGCCAAAAAACACTTGAATGCAGATTCTAGCTCAAGGAGAGAGGGTAAGATCCAGCCAACACGGACCAAAAGTCTGCGATCAATGACTGCAGAGCAGGCACACATTTACTGTTAAATCATGGCTCGGATCCAAAGATTAGAAAGGTCCCAAGTTCAGTTCCTTGTGGCTTCCACTAAAGAACCACAGGTAGCAAACCATAAGGAAAGACCTTTATCTGCCTAAGACCTTGGAGAGTTATTGCTAGTCAGTGTAGATCAGGGGGTCTTGCAACCTGTGGTTCAGGGTCGATCAGTATAGAACCAAATACAGCTCTTCCAAAAAAAGAAGAAGAACACAGAATCTTTAAGTGAAGGTACACATTGGGGAGGTAGGTGGAATTCGAGGATAACAAGTATGTGAAAAGAATGGCAGGGAAAATATTTCTATGGGAATAAACAGCTTCCTAGAAATGCTTTACGGAAAGAGAAATGATAGGGGTGAACAGTTGCCAGTAATCCAAGTCTGCACCGCGCACTGATTTATGCCAGTGTACTAAAAGAGTTGTGCAGAGTTCCCCTCTATGTATTGGTTGCTCACTGTGAGACCTAGTGTGTGGCTCTTCCTAGTAAAGGAATTGCAGCAAGGAGCCTCTGGGCTGCAGAAACATGGGCCGATTTCGCACTAGTGTTTGCCCCAGGTTTGCCCTCATGCTTGGACCGGAGCTTCTGGTCGATTTCACACCAGTTGCTTCAGGCTCAGGTTTTGCTCTGGAGTATCGCCCTGCTGCCCTGGAGTTTCCCTGGAGCAAACAAATCCTGTTTTTAGAGGATTTTCCTGTTTGCTCTGGGGGAGAACCCAAAATGAAAACACGCCCACTCGCCCGCCTTTCATCAGGGCCGCCCCATTATGGGAGTTTCTGTTTTTTGGGGGAGAAAACCCTTCGTCGCGCTATATCAAAAGGGCTGAAGTTCCAAGTGGGAAAATGAAGAAAATACTCCGGAGGAAACTGGGAGGGGAAATTCCGGAGAGAACGAGAGGCAACTGGCCAGTGGGAAATCGGCCATGCTGTTATTACTAATGCATTGTTACATTGCAGGGGAGGGGCTGTGGCTCAGTGGAAGAGCCAAAAGGCCCCAGGTTTGACCCCCAGCTTCGCCAGTTAAAAGCATCAGGCAGTAGGTGATGTGAAGGACTTCCAGCAGGGACCCTAGAGAGGTGCTGCCAGTCTGAGTAGACAGCACTATTCTCGACAGACCGAGAGTCCGATTCGGTCCAAGACAGCTTCGTGTGTGTGCCATTACACTTCTGTCAAGTTGTATGTTTTCATTGGGGCAAATGGGCTTTCTTATCCTGGCTGTATGTAGTTCCGTGTGCCTCAGCATCTAGTCGTGCCGGTCACATGACCACGGAAACGTCTTTGGACAGCGCTGGCTCTTCAGCTTGGAAATGGAGATGAGCACCGTATCCCTAGAGTCGGATTCGATTGGCTTTTGAGCAAGGGAAACCTTTACCTTTCCTTTTACCTTTACCTTGGCTCTTTATTCATAAAAGCAGGGGTCCTTTGGGGCTGGAGCGAGGCGGAGCGCAGCTTCGCCAGCTCAGGAAGGGCAGTAGGGCAGCCACAGGCCGAATCAGATTTTCTGATCTGATTCGGCCTGCCGCCAAATTGCTGCTGAAATTCGGCAGCAACTTTAAAAGCAGCTGTAGGAGAGGGGGTTTGAGGGAGAGGCTCCATATTTGCAGGATAGCTGCTGGGGCCTCTCCTTGAAATACCCACCAAGTTTCAAGAAGATTGGACAAAGGGGTCCAATTCTACAGACCTCCAAACAGGTTGCCCCCATTCCCTCCATTGTTCTCTATGGTGGGAAAAAAGTAACATTTTTTCCCCACCGTTGAGAACAATGGAGGGGATGGGGCAACCTGTTTGGGGGCCCATAAAATTGGACCCCGTGGTCCAATCTTCTTGAAACTTGGTGGGTATTTCAAGGAGAGGCCCCAGCAGCTATCCTGCAAATATGGAGCCTCTCCCTCAAACCCCCTTTCCTCCAGCCCCTCATATACCTTATGAGTTTTTGCCATTCATTTCAATGGCCCATAGGGTATAATGGGGCTGAAACTGACATTCCCTTTCTGACACACTTCCGGTGATGTCAGGGGACGTGGCATATACTAATGAGTTATGCTAATGAGCTCCTGCACCTCTTTTTCTACGAAAGGACCCCTGCAATAAAAGCGTTGGTGAGCCGAAGCATAGACAGCACTGATCGAGATGGACCAATGGTCTGATTCAGGATACGGCAGAACCACATGTCCGTATGTCCACACTGCAGTGTGTAAGTGGAAAAAAACTTCCATTCATGTAGGGGAAGGCTGTTTTCTCTCCTCTTTATAGAGCCCTTGAAAAGAGTCAGTTTCAGGGAGAATACAGGACAGCAGAATGGGAACAGTGAACTTCAAGTCCAGTGCCACTGCAGAGACCAACAATATGGGGGGGAGGGATAAGCTTTTGACAATCAATGCTTATATCCCCCACCCCGACCTGGATAACCCAGGCAACCCTGATCTCATCAGATCTCAGAAGCTAAGCAGGTTCGACTCTGGCAAATACTTGGATGGCAGACCTCCAAAGAATACCATCAGTCAGGAGGTGGGGGTAGGCTTTATTCAGCCACATTTCTCCAGGCTCTCAAGAGGGGTCAGTCACCAGAGGTCGCCATGACTTCCAGGTGCACACATACTCACACGTTCACACACATGCACATACGAAAAATCCAAAAAGAAAACCCCAAAAAGCCTTTATCCCCCAAGATCTTGTTGGCCTCAAAGGTGCTACTGGACTCAAATCTGTTTGACTGCGGACCAGGTCAGCTACTCTCTGAAGCAGAATGGGAATTCCCCCCATCCATGAACGTGACTTCTTGTGCAGTACAAGCTTCAGATTCAAGACGAAGCACTTGCAAAGAAGCCGTAAGCATTAAAAGCTCTCTACCCAGCTCATTATTGGGGGAAATTATCGTGTTTCCTTGTGAACTGAGGTCTGAGATGAGAAGGCAGCCTAAATGTTACAAGCAGGTCTGATATTATTCAGTTACACGTATGGCAAAGTTCCCTTTCTCTCGATTGTACCCGTAAATTTTGGACCCGTATGCAATTCCATTTCAGCTTTAGGCGAGGAGGGGTCATTATGTCCCTGTATGACTGCTTGTGTTCTTATGACTTGACTGTTTATTTAGTATCAAGATATGCAAAAGAAGAGCCTTTCCCTAAAAACCTGACTGTTGTGGGGGAGGGGTGGGTCTAATGAACGACAGATCGCCAAAGTATGCCTCCCTGCCACTCGTTTCCTGAGAATAGCCTATGTCCTTGTTCATCAGTTTCCTGGCATCCGGTCGCGTAACTGACACATATGCATAATCAAGCCCCTTGGTCACACTAGAGACTGTGTGAAATGATTCCTCTAATGAGGAGCTTGTGGACTGGGTGACAAAAGTCCAAAGCCTCATCAGCATTTCGTATTCCAGGACGGCTCTTCCAGTCCTCTGTCGGCAGCTCTTCAGACGGGTGCCTTCACTACATAACAAAATTTAAATGCTAATAAGCGGAGTGCTGAACGGGGGAGCAAGTCCCACGTTTTAGCGTCAGAGCACAGTCTCTCCTCACGGGCCGGCGCCTGAACACAATGGCCATCAAACCCTCACGTTTTGTGCATGTCTAAATAATGTCAGGAGGCTCTCCATTGTTCCCTGACACTTGTTCATCTCACTGCTGCGTGGGAGGAAAAGTATTCCAAGGAAGAGGGAAGAGATGCCAATGTTGGATCAGGCCAATGGCCCATCCAGTCCAACACTCTGTCATACAGTGACCAAAAATACCAGGTGCCCTCAGGAGGTCCAGCAGTGGGGGCAGGACACTAGAAGCCCTCCCTCTGTTGCCCCCCCCCCCAAGAATACAGAGCATTACTTGCCCCAGACTGAGAGTTCCTATCTATACTTTGTGGCTAATAGCCACTGATGGACTTCTGCTCCATATGTTTATCCAATTCCCTCTTGAAGCCGTCCATTGTAGCCGCCACCACCTCCTGTGGCTGGGAATTCCATGTGTTGATCACTCTTTGGGTGAAGAAGTACTTCCTTTTATCTTTTCTAACCTGACTGCTCAGCAATTTCATGGAGTGCCCACAAGTTCTTGTATTTTGAGAAAGGGAGAAAAGTACTTCTTTGTCTACTTCCTCTATCCCATGCATAATCTTATAAACCGCAATCATGTCACCCCTCAGCCATCGTTTCTCCAAGCTAAAGAGCCCCAAGTGCTTCAACCTTTCTTCGTAAGGAAAGTGTTCCAACCCTTTTATCATTCTTGTTGCCCTTTTCTGCACTTTTTCCAGTGCTATAATATCTTTTTTGAGGTGTGGCGACCAGAACTGTACACAGTACTCCAAATGAGGTCCCACCATCGATTTATACAGGGGCATTATGATACTGGCTGATCTGTTTTCAATTCCCTTCCTAATAAGCCCCAGCATAGCATTGGCCTTTTTCATTGCAGTCGCACACTTGTCCCGACATTTTCATTGAGACAGTGTGTGACTGCAGTGAAAAAGGCCAACGCTATGCTGGGGGTTATTAGGAAGGGAATTGAAAACAAAGCAAACTTTGAGGGAAGGGGTGAGTTGTTCTAATGATCCTCCTTCTTTCTTTATTACTGTATTGCAATATAATGCGTGCAACCTCCCTGCCCTTGATGCCGTCCGTATGTTTTGCAACCACTGAGCTTGGCAAGGAGAGATGCCTTTCTCCCTCTAAGGGAAAAGCTACAGTACCAAATGTTGAGTGGTTTTTCTGCCGGCCCTGGTTCCTCCCCACAAATACCCTGAGAATCGATGAGAAGAATGGAAAATCTCCTGCCTCGTTAAAGGCTCTTGGCTCACACCCAAGAACTGCAGCTCGCGGAGGGTGAAGCAGTCGGCCTGAGCCAAGCTTCAGTTGCTGCAGTGGCAGAAAAGAAAAGAGCCAGAGAGCTCATCTAGGCGGAGGCTGCGGGGAGTGATGTTGGTCCAGAGCAAAACGCAAAGGGGAAAAACCAAATAATACTTTTATGACTAACGAGCAAAAGAACACAAAACAATGTGCAAGTTTGAAAGTTCTCTGGAACACTCTGTCGGGTTACATATAAGTGTGGGATGTCTCTCCCCGTCCTCCAAACTTAGTATGATCTCTTTACCAGAATAAGCAAATTGAAATGGGAAAGGGAGAAGAAGAAGAAGAAGAAGAAGAAGAAGAGGAGGAGGAGGAGGAGGAGGAGGAGGAGGAGGAGGAGGAGGAGGAGATTGGATTTATACCCCGCCCTTCACTACCCAAAGGAGTCTCAGAGTGGCTTACAAACTCCTTCCCCTTCCCCTCCCCACAACGGACACCCCGGGAGGTAGGTGGGGCTGAGAGAGCTCTTTTGAAGACTGCTCTTGAGAGAACAGCTCTGAAAGAACGTGTGAAGCAGGGATTCAAAACCGGTTCTCCCAGATCAGAGTCCTCACTCCTAACCACTAGACCAAACTGGTCCAGTTATACTCTATTGCCCAGGGCCTTTGCAAACCTGGAACTGGCTCTGGGGAGAGAAAAGGGGTGTGTGGGGGGTTTAGGCCAGGGTGAGTAGTGAATGGAAGTGGAATCAGTCTCTACTTTTGGTCTTTGCAGAAGAAGGAGAGGGGGTCATTGGCATTCTTCTTTTGAAACTGTACAAACTAGAGGTTAATCAGATGCATTTTGATGGAACACACAAACGGAACATGCAGGTCTTGTGAAAGGTGGAGAACAGAGGGTTAACAAAAATGGTAGCCTCTGTCTTAAGAATGCCCTGACCTGAGTAGCAACAGGCTAGCCCGATCTCATCAGATCTCAGAAACTAAGTGGGGTCAGCCCTGGATAGTATTTGTGTGGGAGACCTCCAAGGAATACCAGAGTCAGGATGTGGAGGCAGGCAACTGCAAGCCACCTCTGCATGTCTCTTGCCTTGAAAACCCCCGATGGGGTCACCGTATTCTGCTGTGATTTAACAGCAAAAATAAATAAATAAACCTTAAGAATATTGGAAATTCATTTTGGATTGCACACTAAGCCAGTCATGGTGCCCTGCCTTTTTACCCACAGCAGGACCACCAAGGTGCAGTGCTACAGCAAGAGAGAAGAGAGAGAGAGAGAGAGAGAGATTGGTGTAGTGATTAAGAGCCAGCAGACTCTCATCTGGAGAACCGGGTTTGATTCCCCACTTCTCCACATGCAGCCAGCTGGGTGACCTTGAGTCACTCACAAGTTCTCTCGGAGCTGTTCTCTCAAGGGCAGTTCTCAAGAGAGCTCTCTCAGCCCCGCCAACCTCGCAGGGTGTCTGTGCTGGGGAGAGGAAGGGAAAGGGATTGTAAGCCGCTCTGAGACTCTGAGTGAAGGGTGGGGTACAAATCCAATCTCTTATTCCCCTTCTCCTTCTCCTCCCACACTGCCGTGGGGCTCTGGAGCCAATCACAGCATGTGGGGAGTTTGCAAGCCAAGCATCCTCCTGTGATAAGAGGCGGCTGTGTCGAAACGGGCCCTCTCTGCAAACAGAAAGGCAACGCTTGTGCCCGTGGGTGGCGTCCTGGGGCTCACTCGCTCCAGAGGGGACTCTGGCAGGGGACAACCTCACTCAGATACCTCTGAAGTCAGCACAGGTGAGGCCAAGGACAGTGGAGTTCATGGGGCCGGGGTCCAAAGGGGGTTGGAAGCTGGCTGAGGAGGACATGCCTGAATTTTTTGTCCGGATGTTGAAATGAGTAAGGCCGTGGGGGGAGGGTGAACATGGGTGTCTACTAACCCCCATTCTTGCACTGCTGAGGCCACTGATCAATAAGATGCTTAGATGCTGAGGACAGCCTTGGAGGGGGGACCACCACCCACCCTCCCACAGTCACTTGGGAGTGCTGACTATCAGAAGCCCAACAATGGCTGGGGATGAGGAGGAGACTGGATTTATACCCCGTCCTTCACTACCCGAAGGAACCTCAAAGCGGCTGACAATCTCCTTTCCCTTCCCCTCCCCACAACAGACACCCTGTGAGGTCGGTGGGGCTGAGAGAGCTCTTTCGAGAACAGCTCTGAGAGGGCCATGACTGACCCAAGGTCTCACCAGCAGCTGCATGTGGAGGAGTCGGGAATCAAACCCGGTCCTCCCAGATTAGAGTTTGCGCTCCTAACCACTACACCAAGAAGAGCAGGTTTTCATACCCCGCTTTTCTTTACCCCAAGGCTTACAATCACCTTCTGTTTGGTGTAGTGGTTAAGAGCCAGTTTGGTGTAGTGGTTAAGTGTGCGGACTCTAATCTGGGAGAACCGGGTTTGATTACCCACTCCTCCACTTGCACCTGGCTGGATGACCTTGGGCAAGCCATAGCTCTGTACCAGCCGTTCCCTCAAGGACAGCTTGGGAAAGAGCTCTCTCAGCCCCACCTACCTCACAGGGTGCCTGTTGTGGGGAGGGGAAGGGAAAGGAGTTTGTAAGCCGCTCTGAGACTCCAAGTGAGTGAAGGGCGGGATATAAATCCAATCTCTTCTCTTTTCTTCCTCTCCCCACAACAGACACCTTGTGAGCAATGCTCCCTCTAAGCCAGGGGTCCTCAAACTACGGCCCGGGGGCCCATGCGGCCCGCCGAGGGCATTTTTCTGGCCCGCCGGGTGTGCCGCTGCCTGTCCTCCAATTCCCAGCAGCACACAAAGCAGCGGAAAAATTGCAGCCGACTCGTCCCGGGCCAGATGACAAAGCCCCCTGACCCCCTGCTTCCAGTCAGCTAGGAGGAGGCAAAAGGAAGACTGGAAGAGGGTAAGTGTGGGGTGGCAGGCGCTCCGGCTGGCCTCAAGTCTCCTAGCCGGCTGAGAGGCCTCTCAGCTGGCTAGGAGACCTGCGCCAGTCCCAAGAGCCAGGCGGGGGTCTTTTTCGAGGCTTTTTGTGCTGCTGGGAATTGGAGGGGGAGAGAGAGAGAGAGGTTTCTCTTTCCCATCATGATGCCTGCAGTAGTGGAGTTTCAGGGAGAAGCAGCTGGGGGCTTGCTGCCTTAAAAAGTTTGTGAGGATGCTGAGTTCTTTGTTTCTTCGGAGAGGGAAAGAAAACAGCCCCGTCAAGGGTGCCTTGCTTGCGCGCGCACCCCCCCCCCCCCGCCCCGTGCGCCTTCCCTACCCGCAAAATAACATCTGAAATCTCCAACCAGATCTAGACTAACTGATGCACACTTGCATCACTTGTTACGACTAGCAGGGACAAATATGGAACCGGACATTGACCATCTCATTAGCCAAAAGCAGGCCCACAGTTCCCATTGAAATACTGGTAAGTTTGTTGATTTAACTTTACTTGTTCTTCATTTTAAATATTGTATTTGTTCCCATTTTGTTTTTTTACTTCAAAATAAGATATGTGCAGTGTGCATAGGAATTTGTTCATAGTTTTTTTTTTTTTAAACTCTAGTCCGGCCCTCCAACGGTCTGAGGGACAGTGAACTGGCCCCCTGTTTAAAAAGTTTGAGGACCCCTGCTCTAAGCTGTGGAGTCTTGTGAGCAAAAATTCTACTTTTGTGAGCTACTGGGCATTAAAGTTGAGAGCGAGCGATTTGGCTGCTGCGTACAGTAGTTTGCTCTGGAGCCCTCCTTCCTGAGCGGAGTCAAAAATGTGTGAGCTAGAGGCGAGACAACTGTGACCTAGCTCACACTAACTCAGCTGAGAGGGAACACTGCTTGTGAGGTAAATAGGACTAAGCGAGGTCTGAGAGAACCGTCACTAGTCCAAGGTTACCCAGCAGGTCCCATGTGGAGAAGGAGTGGGGAATCAAAGCCTTCAGATTAGACTCCGCCTCTTTTTAACCACTACACCATGCAAGATGATCAGCGGAAAAGTTGTAAGCTGGGTATACACAAACCTGGAGTCATGATGTCTGAGAGGGAGGAACTTGCCCTCTAGGCAATGCCAGTTAACAACATCCTGGATAATGAAGTGCGAGATAATAAAGTTGTGGTTGTTTGTTTGTTTGTTTCTTTCTTTCTTGGGATTTGTATCCCGCCCTCCCCGCCATACGGCAGGCTCAGGGCGGCTAACAGCAAGACCAACAATAATACATACAATATCTCAAAAACAATTAAAACATATAAAACAGCATAAGCATCGTACGGATGGCGTATCTTCAACTTGGTATATCAGAGCAGCACCCAGATGTAATCATTGTACACGGTCACACAGACTGGCGGATAAGATCGGGCCAGGGCCAAAATGTATATGTTAGAAACATCAGTTATCAAAAGGCAATGTTCACGTATGAACACTTCTGGATAATGACTACTGAAATTTAGAATTAATGCCGTCACCCATGCACTACTTGGTCTTCATCATCTTGATTGACTGCATGGTACAAAGTGGAGTCGGAACCGAATCCTTCCCACACTCGATATCCATTTGTCTTTTAATTTTCCCTCTTCCTGCCTTTACCCTTTTCAGGTCCTGTAATGAGCATCCTATCCTCTTAATTTAGCTAATTCTGAACTCCATGACTATAGGATGCTCATTTCAAAAGAAAATCTGTCAGCTCATGATTGAAAGTAACAATCCAAAGTTTGTTTACCCAGATGTTCAGTACTCTACTAAACAGATGCTCAACATTTTTCTTTTCATTTCACTGGAACTTATGCAGGAGAACTTCATGACAGTCTGCCCCATAAATAAAGATTGGTAGCCATGTTAGTCTGTCTATAGCAGTAGAAAAGAGCAAGAGTCCAGTAGTACCTTAAAGACTAACAAAACGTGTGATAGAGTATTGGCTTTTGTGAGTCACAGCTCACTTCTTCAGTTACTGAAGAATATCTGAAGAAGTGAGGAGCAATGAAAGAAGAGGAGGAGGAGGAGATTGGATTTATACCCCGCCCTTCACTATCCAAAGGAGTCTCAGAGTGGTTTACAAACTCCTGTCCCTTCCCCTCCCTGCAACAGACACCCTGGGAAGTAGGTGGGGCTGAGAGAGCTCTGACAGAAACTGCTCTTTTTCAAGAACAGCTGCTACAGAACTATGGCTTGACCAAGGTCATCCAGCAGGTGCAAGTGGAGGAGTGGGGAATCAAACCCGGTGCTCCCAGACTAGAGTCCGCGCACTTAACCACTACATCAAACTGGTGTAAGCCTCTCTGAGACTGCTTTGGGTAGTGAAGGGTGGAATATGAAAACAACTTTCCTCCTCCTTCTCCTCCTCCTCCTCCTCTCCAAGGTCACTATTGTCTAATCTGAATGGCTGCAGCTCTCCAGGGTCTCGGACAGAAATCTTCCACCTCCTCCTACTACCTGATCTTTTCCACTAGAGATTCTGGAGACTGAACCTGGGCCTTCTGCCTGTATAGTCATCACCCCTCCAGCTCACCCTGTTCTTGTCCTTCTTTGTCAGCTAAGCTACAGTCAGAGCGGAATGACTTTTTTATAACAGGTCAACCCACATGGTCCCAGCCTTCCAAAAGTTGGTGGTGCAATGGCTCCACGGTAAAACATACTTTGTGTGTGCCACATCCCAGGTGTAGTCCCTCATTTACAAGTTCTTGAGACCTTGATGAGCTGTTAACAGGCAGAGTAGGCAATACTTAGCTAAGAAGAACAATGGCATAAGTGCATCTGGGCACAAACTGAATTGGAGCCATGACTTGGTGTTAGGCCTAATGTCATCCAAGGGTTCTAAAGGTGTTCCATTGGCATTAAGGTTGTCAGCTCTTGGTTGGGAAATACCTGGAGATTTGGGGGGCAAAGCCTGGGGAGAACAGGGTTAGAGGAGGAGAGGGACTTGAGCAGGGTACAATGAGGCATAGAGTCCAGCCTCCAAAGCAGCAACTTTCTCCTGGTGGACTGATCTTCATCACCTGGATTTGAAATCCCAGGAGGTCTCCAGGCACCACCTGGAGGCTGGCAATGCCAACTGACATCCAAGGCAATTTAATATGATGGCAGCATATGAAATAAATGTGTGTCGTGGAGGATTCTGATGGAAGATCAAGGTTCCCCAGCTACCCACATCCAACTCTTTTGACATTCAAAGTTGACAAAGAAAAGCTGAAGAAAGAATATATAAATGTTTGTTCTTCCTTGAGGAAACGCATGAAGAAAGTGGTTCCTCTTCTGCTCTTTTGATGCTGTCCTTATATATTGCAGCTCCTGTCTTGCATTACCTTTCTCGGTGTGCAATAAACGAGAAATCCTGGGCTGATCTGATAGTTGTCGAGGTACATAAGCCCGAGGGATTCTCGGCTGTGGACACCATAAGCTTCACAATATAAAGACAAAGCCCTTGCCTTGCTTCTCCGTGGGAAGACAAATAGATCTCGATTCCCCGCAGTCCAAAATTCATCAGAAATCTTTGGCTTTCAGAGAGGAAGGCTAAAGCACTCACCGACGGCAAAGAAGGACGCACAAACGCGACCAATAAACTACAGCAAACGCAAGAATGCTGATGAAGCAGTTTGTGGTCTGAAATATAGTCCATGTAGGCAAACGGCTCAACAGCGTACCCCTCTTCTTAGTTCTATATTGATCTGATCAATTATCAACTTCAATTTACACAATTTTTAAATTATTGTTTTGTTTTCTGAAAAGGTGATTTTATACTTTAAAAATCAACAAGCTAGATTTGGCGAAGCGAGTTGCGTGCTTTGCTGTTTTACATTCAATAGTTCTACACTTCTCCTGGTTAGGGTCAGTAAAATTAATGGAATTCTCTGCCACAGGAGGTGGTGGCAGCTACAAGCATGGACAGCTTCAAGAGGGAATCAGATAAACATATGGAGGAGAGGTCCATCAGTGGCTATTAGCCACAAGGTATAGATAGGAACTCTCAGTCTGGGGCAAGTGATGCTCTGTATTCTTGATGCTGGGGGGGGGGGGGAAGCAACAGTGGGAGGGCTTCTAGTGTCCTGGCCCCACTGCTGGACCTCCTGAGGGCACCTGGTATTTTTGGCCACTGTGTGACAGAGTGCTGGCCTGATCTAACACTGGCTTCTCTTATGTTCTTAAAATCAAAGATTGATGCTTAGATCCTGAATAATCCACAAGTGTTCACTTAATGTAAAGGTATGAATTTCAAAACTGGCTAAATATTATTAAGCTTCAAAGTGAGGAACATAAAAGCATGTGGTTATTAAAATACAAGAGTACATTTTTCTTGGTGGAATAACGGCTTGCTCTCTGTGGCTCGCCAGGCTGGGTTCCAGATGTAGTGTCCTCACTTGTGGTAGTAGATGGTGTTAGCGTATCACCAAACCATCATTGTTGGAAAGTATGATTCTCTTGGAGATTTTTTACTTTAAACAAATCTTAACTTTATCATTAACACCTCATCTTATTTTTAAAAAGCAATTCCACATACTCCAGATGTTCTGTGGGGTTATTTTTATACAGCTCTGTGGCATATTGTAATTGAAAACAAAAAAAATACCACAGAGCTGAAATCTAAGCCTTCGGTTAATAAGTGATTCAGATGAGCCACGAGAAGAAACTAAATCTGCCAAGTCAAAGAAGGCAGTTGATACTAGAGATTCACAATAGAGAAGAATCTTCACTATTTACTGCATAGTTTTCTTAGCTGTTATCAGACGGTTTGCAGACAAAAAGGAAGTTCCTGGTATATTATGTACATGCCATCAAGCCGCAGCCAAATTATGGTGACCCCAGCAGAGGGCTTTCAAGGCAAGTGAGAAGCAGAGGTGGTTTGTCATTGCCTTCCTCTGCGGAGTTTCCCTTGGTAGTCTCCAATCCAAGTAGTGACCCTGCTTAGCTTCTGAGATCTAATGAGCATGTCATGGCACATCCTATGAAGGGTTAGGTGTGTCCAAAGTTTTCAAGGGCCTAGAAGCACCTTAGGTTATACAAGGGATGGAACATATGAGAACGTAAGAACATAAGAGAAGCCAATGTTGGATCAGGCCAATGGCCCATCCAGTCCAACACTCTGTCACACAATGGCCAAAAACACCAGGTGCCCTCAGGAGGTCCAGCAGTGGGGCCAGGACACTAGAAGCTCTCCCACTGTTGGCCACCCGCCCCCAAACACCAAGAATACAGAGCATCACTTGCCCCAGAGTTCCTATCTACACCTTGTGGCTAATAGCCACTGATGGACCTCTGCTCCGTATGTTTATCTAATTCCCTCTTGAAGCCGTCCATGCTTGTAGCCTCCACCTCCTCCTGTGGCAGTGAATTCCACGTGTTAACCACTCTTTGGGTGAAGAAGTACTTCCTTTTATCTGTTCTAACCCGACCTGGTCAGCAATTTCATGGAGTGCCCATGAGTTCTTGTATTGTGAGAAAGAGAGAAAAGTACCTCTTTCCCTACCTGCTCTATCTCATGCATAATCTTATAAACCTCGATCATGTCACCCCTCAGCCGTCATTTCTCCAAGCTAAAGAGCCCCAAGCGCTTCAACCTTTCTTCATAGGGAAAGTGTTCCAACCCTTTTATCATTCTAGTTGCCCTTTTCTGCACTTTTTCCAATGCTATAATATCTTTTTTAAGGCTATACCATACCATTCCACATCCCAGTTCCTGGTGTCTTGTTGAGGAAATTAGTCTATACCTTAGTTCAGGTGGGTCTGAAAGATCCAAAGAAGGAAGGCAGATCCAGAGAAAAAGAAGTTTTTTGAAATTGTTCTGTACTTGAGTAAAGGTGCAGTTGAGGGCGGAAGAAAAAGGTCAGGCCATTTGAAAATCACATTTCTTCCTTGGGTTTTTGAGGAAGTTTGCAGTGCCATCAAAAAAATATGTTCAGTTACATCATGCTCACAAATGTTCATGTCCCTCTGTTTGCAAAGTGTGTGGCGCACAGTATGGTGGTGGACAAGAGAAGAAGAGAGAGGAGAGATTGGATTATACCCTGCCCTTCCCTCAGAGTGGCTTCCAATCCCTTTCTCTTTCCTTCCCCACAATGGACACCCTGTGGGGTAGGTGGGGCTGAGAGAGCTCTTGTGAGGACTGTCCTTGAGAGAACAGCTCAGAGAGAACTTTTGGCTGGCCCACGGACACACCAATAGCTGCATGTGGAGAAGTGGGGAATCAAACCCGGTTCTCCCACATAAGAGTCCACACTCCTAACCACGACACTGCCACCAAGTCAGAGCAGATTCATGGTGACCTCAAGGCACAAGATGAACAGAAATGGTTTGCCATTGCCTGCCTCTGCATAGCGATCTTGGATGTCCTTGGCATATTTTAGCAAAAGCAAGTAAAACCTTAAGACTTGATCTTGTTACGAATGCAGAGGTTTTCTTTTCTTTTGTCTCTCTGTCTCCGGATATTACTAGATGTGAATTTAATTAGAACAGGGTTCCTCGGCGTTCCCTTTTCTCTGTTTTCTTCCCCACTGCAAAGATGATGCGCTGTGGTCTGGCTTACCAAGTGTCCACCACTTGTGCCCTTCTCATTTTGTCTGCCTTCAGTGTCTCATCCTACAAGTTGAGCCTTAGATTTATGCCGACTTAATTGGATTTATGCTGATTTATTTCCTTGAAAACCAGCGGGTTGAAAGCAGCCATCTCGAGCCCATTTACTTGCATGAGACTCCTGCTGAAATAAATCAACCAAACCTGTATGTCTAGGATGCTGGAGAAAATAATTGGACACCTATGTTCTCTCTTGTTCTGTGGGGGGGGGGGGGAGATTCTGCCTTGAATAAAAGGTGTTTACATGTATGGAAGTCAAAGAACGGCCTTGTAAAACAAAAGCATGGAAGAATGTAAATACCAGGTGTCATTTAATAATGATTCTGTGCCGTCAAATCTCAACCAGCTCGTGGCAACCCCGGGACCATGGGGTTTTCTATACAAGAGATGAGCAGAGGTGGTTTGCCTCTGCCTTCCTCTGCATAGCAACCCCAGTCTTCCTTGGTAATCTCCCATTCAGGCACTAGAATTGGCTGGCCCTGCTTAGTTTAGTTTCCCAGCCAGTTTGGTGTAGTGGTTAAGAGCATGGACTCTAATCTGGGAGATCCGGGTTTGATTCCCCACTCCTCCACTTGCAGCTGCTGGATGACCTTGGGCAAGCCATAGTTCTGACAGAGCTGTTCTCTCAAGGACAATTCTGGAAAGAGCTATCTCAGCCCCATCTACTCCACGGGGTGTTTGCTGTGGGGAGAAAAAATTTTGTGGGGAAAAAAGTTTTTCTACTGAAAAACTTCAGTAGAAAATCAAGTTTACCCTCCCATGTTTACTATTTTATTTACTTGAAATATTTATCAGCTGCCTTTCTTCCTATGGAGCACAAGGTGGCTTCCAGTATTCATAAAACACTTAAAAACATTAAGAAACATAAACATTAAGATATTAAAACATTAAGAAACATACAACTGGAATTTAAAATCGCAGTATAGGACAGGTTTAATTTAATGCAGCCCTAAACAACAACACGCCTCCCAGTTAGTGAGTACTAGGTGTCAGTTTTGCTGAAGTGGAGACAACTTTGAGAGCCAGTTTAGTATAGTGGTGCGCGGACTCTAATCTGGGAGAACCGGGTTTGATTCCCCACTCCTCCACTTGCACCTGGCTGGATGACCTTGGGCAAGCCATAGCTCTGTACCAGCTGTTCTCTCAAGAGCAGTTCTTGAGAGAGCTCTCTCAGCCCTGCCTACCTCACAGGGAGTCTGTTGTGGGGAGGGGAAGGAAAAGGAGTTTGTAAGCTGCTCTGAGACTCCAAGTGAAGGGTGGGGTATAAATCCAAGCTCCTCTTCTCTTCTTCTTCTTTAGATCTTGTCTGTCTCCCATGTTTGTTTGGGGTTTTTTGCCATCAAGTCACAGCTGACTTATTGCATATCCATGGCGTGTGTGTGTGTGTGTGTGTGTGTGTGTGTGTGTGTTTTAAAGGCAAGAGACGTTCAGAGGTTGGTTGCCATCGCCTGCCTGCACATTGCAACCCTGGGCTTTCTTGGTGGTCTTCCATCCAGATACTTAACCAGGGCTGGCCTGCTTAGCTTCTGAGATCTGATGCGATCGGGCTACCTTGGGCCATCCATGTCACAGTGGCTACATGTTGGTGTAGAGTTGCTTGGTCTGTGTTGGAAAATACCCGGAGACTTTGGGGGCTGGATCTGGGAGAGGGTGGGATTTGGGGAGGAGACGGACCTCCGCATGGTACAATGCTAACAGAGTCTGCCCTTCAAAGCAGCCATTCTCTCCAGGGGAACTGTTTTCTGTTGCCTAGAGATTAGTTGTGACAGCAGATCTCCAGGCCCCACCTGGAGGCTGGCAACCCAAAGCTGGTGGGAAATGTCATTGAATCACAGCCTACTTAATGTGACCCACACAGGGTTTTCAAGGCAAAGGATTTATTTATTTATTTCATGAGACTTATATCCCGCCCTCCCTGCCAACAGCAGAACAAGGATGTTCAGAGGAGGCTTGCCATTGCCTTCCCCCACATCATGACCCTGGTATTCCTTAGAGGTCTCCCATCCAAATCCTGACCCTGCTTAGCTTCTGAGATCTGACAAGATCTGACAAGTTTTCCCCTCTGAATTAAAGTTATCTTCTGTTATTTAAAAGAATATAGGAATGAGCATAAAAACGGTGCAGAGAAACGCTGTGGAAATATTTGGGGGGCTCCATATTTCTAGGTTTGTTTATGCCAGGTCAGCCTGCTCTCTTTTCTCCTCCCTGGCAAAGCAAAAATCCAATATTTCCAGCGCTGGGAGCCATTTCATTCCTCCTATAAAAGTTCGTCTCTTTTTTTATCTGTTTCCCTCATTTGTCGTTCACCTTCATTCATTGTGACTCAAGGTGAATAACAGAACTAGAAAACAACGCAATAAAGACAGGTGTCATATAATATGTACAACACAATGCCATAAAATTAGATTGCAAAATTAGAGAACGATGAAATCAAACAGTATAATCCATTTAATCAGCAATGCAAAGGGGAAAAAATAGTGTCTGAAAATTTCAGACATTAAAACTTCAATCCCAGTTCTCTTATATATAAAAAGGAGTCCCTTCGGACAATACCGTTTTATTGCCGCATTTTCCCCCCCCTCTTTTATAAAAATGCCCTCCTGAACAATTCTCTTTTACATACTTTGCAGAATGTGAAGCGCACGAGAGCCTTCCTGACCTTACCAGGCAGGCGATTCTATGTGGGCACTCGTTTTTTAGTATATTTTATTATTTTATTATATTTTATTGTAGCAGCTCATTTTTAATTCATTTCTCCATCCGTCTTCCCCATCTTCTTCACTTCACACCTTCCCTTCAAACTTTTCAATTCTGGTTTCAATTCTGTTTGTTGCATCAGTTCCGCAATAGATACCACACGTGGCGTCCCCCCCCCCCCCCCCCAAAGCTCGGCTAAGCTATACCCTTTTCATTGAGCGCACTGAACTTGCAATGCACCGTGGGAGTTGTAAAGGTTCATGTCTCCACAGGGGTTGAACTTTCTTCTAAGTGCATTTCAGCGACAGCCTTTTAAAAGGCCTCGGCACTTGGTTATGAGTCATTCAGGATGTATCTCATGTGAGAAATTGGAGAGCAGGTGTGAGGTACGACGGGATGACATCTTAAAAGCTCCCGTAAAGATGGGATTTACTGTTAATCTCTTGAACTGCATTAATATAATGTGCCCAATTGTTTAGCGAGGCATGGGGAATGTCTAATGAGAACCCAACATGGCTAATTTTCAGGCTCCTTTCAGAAACCACCTCTGTCGGTAAGTACATAAAAATGGTACAGAAATAATGGAACGGGAACGACTTCTTAATAGCATGTAGTTCGAAGATATGTGACTTCCCCATGTCTTAGGTCCTGCAAAAACATGTCCGCCAAAGAACTGTGAAGACCCTTTCAGAGGTCCGTGCATTTAGCGCCATTGACCGACTTGTAACCAGCTTGTGGGGGGGGGGGGGGGGATGTGGCCTTCAGTAAGTCACGGAAGTGCAGGGCAACCAAGAAGCATAAGTATACACATCAGGAGAAGTTGATTCCTGTGCCAGGTGCCATATTATTCACTACTCTTAAGAGCAATTTCCTTAGACATCAGTATTGGTCAGACTAGGATGAAGCCTGCTTTGGAGCTAGAACATCTGTATGTTGGTAGCACCCCCAGCAACCTTAACAACGTAAGAGAAGCCAATGTTGGATTAGGCTAATGGCCCATCTAGTCCAACACTCTGTCATACAGTGGCCAAAGTAGCAGGTGCCCTCAGGAGGTCCACCATGACGGTATGTTGGCACCGCAAAAATAGCAGAGTGACTCTGTTTCTTATATACAGAGTATTTACATTTATTTACAACTGGACAACTGGAATATATACACAGGCTTTCAGCAGCAATCTCTGGGAAAAACGGACAGAGTGCTGCGCAGACAAGTGTGCACTCAGAGAGAGCAAAGAGCACATAACACTCTCCAATATATATTTACATTAACCAATCAGGTTACAGTGCTAGGATAGCTGAGTCATGTAGAAAATCTGATGCAATCCTGTCACATGACCTTTCCTAGCTGTCATACTAGATCAGAATGATCTGACACTTGTTCCCATGACAGAATGATATCTTGCCAGTAATATGAGCAAATACTGTCACACCAGTGGGGCCAGGACACTAGAAGCCCTCCCACTGTTGCCCCCCACCCCCATCAAGCACCAAGAATACAGAACGTAACTTGCTCCATAGTTCCTATCTGTACCTGGTGGCTAATAGCCACTGAGGGACCTCTGCTCCATATGTTTATCCAATCCCCTCTTGAAGCCGTCCATGCTTGTAGCTCTTCCGGCAGGCTTTTCCTTAGGAGCCGCCAATGCAGCTTAGGGGCAATGCAGGATACTATTGCCCAATCTGCTGAGCCTTTTGCCATCGCCTTTCACCAGGAGAACCCTGTTGCTGCCAGTATTGATTGTTGCTTATATTGTTTTATTGTTGATGTTGTTTATTTAAGTTTGTAAACCATTTTATGGTATTTTATGGTTGGTAGCCGTCTTGAGCCAGCTTGCTGGATAGGCGGGATAAAAATGTAATAAATAAATAAAATTAAAATAAATAAATAAATAGCTGCCACCACTTCCTGTGGCAGTGGATTCCACGTGTTAACCACTCTTTGGGTGAAGAAGTACCGTATTTTTCGCTCCATAAGACGCACTTTTCCTCCCCCAAAAAGTGGGGGGGGGGGGAAAGTGTGTGCATCTTATGGAGCGAATATGGAGCTTTCTTACCTGTAACAGGGCTCTTTCTTCAGCAGGAACGCAGGGGAACGCCATTCAGGCTGGCATCCCAGCCTTCCCTGCCCCTCCCTGCTGGGCCTGAGCTGTTAAGACTTAAAAGGGAAACGGCAGGAAAAACCCCACCAGCTAAGTACTCTTTCCCTTTAAGTGCTTTTCCCCTTTAAGACAGCCAGCAGCAGAAAGCCCCGCCCACAGATTAAGCTCCGTGGCTACTTTGCACAGAAAGGCCTGGCTTTGCATGGCATGGCGACGTCTCTCTGCTTTCCTTTCTCTATCTTTCTTCCTTCCTTCCTTCCTTCCCATTTTTCTGTCTGTCTTTCTGTCTCTCTCTCTGCCCCACCTTTCTTTCTTCCTTTCTCTTTCTCTCTCTCTCTCCTCCTCCTTCCTTCCTTTATCTCTCTCTCTCTCTCTTTCTTTCTGTTTCATTTTTTCCTGTTTTCCTCCTCTAAAAACAAGGTGCGTCTTATGATCAGGTGCGTCTTATGGAGCGAAAAATACAGTACTTCTTTTTATCTGTTCTAACTCGACTGCTCGGCAATTTCATGGAGTGCCCATGAGTTCTTGTATTGTGAGAAAGGGCATTATGATACTGGCTGATCTGTTTCAGGAATGTCCCTAGTGCATTCCTTGTAATAGTGTGTATGTGTGTGTGTGTGTGGGGGGGTGTTAATACAGTGTGGGGTAATACAGCTTTGACCTGGATGGCCCAAGCTAGCCCAGTCTCATCGGCTCCGTGGCTCATCTCACTGTTCCAGCCGTGCACTATCAAGCCCACGCTCATTTATGGGAGTAACTGGGTCTTGTAAGGCTTATACTCTCTGTGTGCATGCTCCGGCCCTGCTTTGACAGAGCTGTCCTCTTCCCTTTTCCATCCACCCAAAGCACCAGACAGAAAAATAAGAAAATGGATTCCCCTAAAAGCTGCTTTTTATGGTTCCCTGAGTCCTTTGCGGTAGGGCAGGAGGAGCTTCATGGCTTGTCTGTCTAATATTCCCCAGTTGTTTTGCCTACTGGCATGGGCCACCAACACATAAAAACATCAGAAGAGCCCTGCTGGATCAGACCAGTGGCCCATCTAGGCCAGTGGCCCATCTCACACAGTGGCCAACCAGTTTCTCTGGAATGCCTGCTAACAATAGGGCATAGAGGCTGAGGCCTTCCCTGATGTTACCTCTTGTCACTGGGATTCAGAGGTTAATGGCCTCTGAACCTGAAGGTTCCCATTAGTCACCAAGGCTTGTAGCCATGGATGGACCGGTCTAATCCCCTTTCAAAGCCATCTATGTCTGTAGCCATCGATACATCCCCTGGCAGGGAATTCCACATTTTAATTATTCACTGTGTAAAGAAGCATCCCCTTTTGTCTGTCCTGAATCTTCCGCTTTCAACCGCTCAGATGCGAACCCAGCCACCTCCAAAGGATCCCAGGGTTTCCCTGCACAGACAGGCAATGCTCGCCTTGGGAAGTCCACAGGGTCGCCATAAGTCAGCTGTGCCTCGATGACCATTTCCACCAGAACACTGTAATGCAATTGGTTTTAAGGGATGTGTGGCTTGTCCATGATGACCCTGGACCATCCACGACCGAAGCAAAGTGTTCAGGCGGAGCAGCTCTTCAGCTAGCTGCCATGCCGAATGCCGCCACTGTGAAAACACCAAATGGCTTGGAATGCCACCCATTTTGAAGAGCAGGCAAATCATCAGTGCGATCGGATGAGGTGTTCAGCTCAAATGGGGGTCGCAAACAAGGTGCATTCCATTTCTCCAGCAGCTGTTCAGCAAACATCAAATCATCCATACCCAGGAGTCTTTATCTTCATACCGTTTTCTCTTTTCATCATTCCGGTTTTTCCTGTAAAGACCGTGAGCCGTTTCCTACACAATTAGAATGTCGGTTGCGTGTAAATTGCTTTTAACAGCCATAAAAATGGCATGGGTGAGGAAAGAAACAGAACAATCAACGAAAATAAGATGGACCCAAATCTGTTACAACGTCTGGAATCAAAGAGACACAAAAAGACACTTATTTGTTCACCCCCAGTTTAACGTTAGATGGTTCTAGGCCCTTGAAAACTCTTGCTTCTCGCTTGCTTTGAAAGCCCTTCGCTGGGTTGCCGTGATTTGGTTGCTCCTTGACAGTACATACAGTTAGGGTTACCCAGCGGTCATTTTGTAGAAAAAGAGGTGCAGGAGCTCATTACCATAACTCAGTAGCATAACTTATTTACATATGCCACACTCCCTGACATCACCGGAAGTATGTCAGAAGGCAAGAAAGAAAGAAGAGACAGACAGACAGAGAAAGAGAGGGAGGGAGGGAGAGAGGGAGGGAGGGAGGAAGGAAGGAAGGAAGGAAGGAAGGAAGGAAGGAAGGAGCTGGCAGAGAGAGGACAGCTACCACTCCAAGCCTCAGAAATACCACTGTTCTGGGAGGATAGCTTTAGTGGTGGCTGAAGCCTTCAGAGGACTGGTTGGAGCAACAAAGACTTTTCCTGGGGACGGGGCCATTTTGCTGCAGCCATGACACCAGCGGGCATTCCCCCGCGGAGGGGGGGGAGGGCTGGCACCAAGTCCCGGAGCTGCGCTCCCCAGAGCTCCTGCTCGAAATGACCCCTGGTTACCAAATATGGGTTAGGAAATTAGGATCTTGGGGGTGGAGCTTGGGGAGGGCAGCATTTGAGGGGAGGGACCTCAGCGTGGTATAACGTCGTAGCATCCGCCCTCCAAAGCAGAGAGCTTTTGCCTGATGAAACTTGTGATCACCAGATGCTTCTCTCTCCTCATCTCTAGATGATAGAAATGATTCTTTGGTCCCATGGAGCAGCAGACTCACTACTAGTGGTCAGCTCTACTTTATTAGTGATTTCAGCCAGAGCAAGACAAGACTGCAGAGCCTCGGCTCTGTTTTAACTAGCACGCAATTGCCACACTCAAACATACCCCGCTCCCAACCATAGGCTATTTACATAACATTACCTCTTGATTGGTTACTGCCAGAGTCCTGGTGGGCTATTGTTCTTAGGTTCCAAGCTCCACCAGTCTCTAGTACCACAGTCGGGCAATGTTTCAGTCCCAATGCATAGCAGGATTCCAGGAGTAAATGAATTTCTGAGCCCATTTGAAGGTTCAGAAGGAAAACACCAAACCTTGTTTGTGTGACTGAGGGGTGTGTGTGGATGCTTCTCCCCATCGCAACGTTCCTGTGTTTGGAGAGCTAGCACAACAGATGGAACTAACAAGAAGGTGAGCCACAGGCAATGTTGCTAACATGTATGGCTGCCAATCCAGGCTGGGAAATTTCTGGATATTGGGGTGGGGGGGGGCTGCAAAGGGTGGGGTTTGGGAAGCGGAGGGTCATCAGCTGTCTATAGTGCCATAGAGTGCCCTTCATAGCAGCCATTTCCTCCAGGGGAACTGATCTCTGTATCATTTGTCATTCTGTGGCCTGGAGATTGGTGACCTTAACATGTATACATGTCCTTTCCCAGTCTCGGCCTGTCTGAGTTACTATAATATCCCTTTCCCCGTGCTCTGAAGAAGAGGTACTCGTACCAGTGTTCGGCTTTAATCCCCAACCGTAAAAGAACAAAACTAGGGTTACCGTGTAAAGAAGGATTGAGTCAACCCAGATTAAGCTGTCCTGAAAAGAGAGAGATTTTGGGAGTCACCTCAGCCAACCCTTTAGTGCAAGGCCAAGAGAAACCATCTTCTAAGGAACGTCTGGCTGCAGCTCAAGACGCTGAAGGAAATTAACTGCTTTGGTGAATGTTGCCTTGATAGGAGGTTAATGCTATGCTAATATGGCTGGGGGTTTTTTTTAAAGAAAAGAAAAAGCCTATATAAATGAGAACTGCTAATATGATTAAAGGCAGCTAATAGGATTAAAAGGTTCTTTAAAAGGCGACGCATTCTTAAGATGGGTTTTTGGCCTGCTTTGCATCAGCAAAGCTGTATTACGCACCTGCTCTGGCAAAATATTCTAAATTAAGGCTCAGAAGACGCTCTGGTGGATGTCTCCACAGAATTTCTGGTTTTAGGATGTGAGGAGTTTTTTCCCCTCATGTTGTGCGTTCTCAGAGTTAAAGGGAAAAAAATCGCACCTGCTGTTTTCTCCCCTCAGGAGGTACATTATGAGCCTTTTGCTAGTTCTGCATAGTGTTGGCACCAGCCTGCTGTTCGCTCATTTCAGATTTCCTTGGCATTATATAATCCTGCCTGTTGCTTTCAGGAGGGTATAGACCAAGCTAAGCTGGCCATAGATATGGAGTGGCATACAGGGATGCGGCTGAACCGCACAGCTCCACTGGCTCCGTCCCAAAACCTCTGTTTTTATTTTGCTTCTCTCTTGTGGGAATCAAATCCCCGAGCTTTTGTTTTCACACTTTTTAAATTTCTTCGCACTGAATTTTTCTCATTAAATTTACTCAATTCAAAAAGAACCGGGAAACCCACTAACAAAAATGGGTGAGATGAAAAGGCTCACGTTGAGGACATCCAAACGAAAAGGAAATGGGAAATGGTGCATTTGTATAGTTCCAAATGAGTGGTCAGGGTTTCACTGATTCCTGGCAACTAGTGTGGATGTTTTTGCCCACTGGGCCTGAAGTGCTGTCAGTGTGGTATAGTGGTTAAGAGTGTAGGGTTAGTATTTGAGAGAACCAGGTTCAAGTCCCCACTTGTGCCAGATAAGCTAACTGGGTGACCCTGGAAGGGTATAAATACATACATACATACATACATACATACATAAATGGAAGGGGGTTGAGGCACACACTGGCATCATGTTGACAAACTGATATTCAACTTCAGGTTGAAATGGGAAGTGACCTCATGGGCATTACCATAGATTTTTTTTTGTAAATCCTAGAGCGCCCCATGACATCACTTCCCATTTTTTACCAGAAGTGACATCAGCATGTCGCTGTAACATCATTTTTGTCAGTCCCCACTCCCAGTTGATCCTAGAGTTTTCCAGGTATGGCCCAGCAACCAATGCTCCCTCTAAGCTGTGGAGTCTTGTGAGCAAAGATTCTGCTTGGTGAGCTACTGGCATGACAGTTGTGAGCGAGCGATTGGGCTCTTGCATAAATTAGTTTGCTCCGGAGCAATGCTCCCTCTGAGCTGTGGAGTCTTGTGAGCAAAAATGCTACTTTGTGAGCTGCTGGCATTAAAGTTGTGAGCCGGCGATTTGGCTGCTGCATCAATTAGTTTGCTCTGGAGCCATCCTTCCTGAGCT
Source organism: Lepidodactylus listeri (assembly GCA_029233225.1). Classification (NCBI taxonomy): domain Eukaryota; kingdom Metazoa; phylum Chordata; class Lepidosauria; order Squamata; family Gekkonidae; genus Lepidodactylus; species Lepidodactylus listeri. The sequence continues at coordinate 18,226,461 of JARCFY010000004.1, forward strand.
GAGACAGAAATGTGTGAGCCAGAGGCTAAAAAACTGTGAGCTAGCTCACACTAATTCATCTTAGAGGGAACACTGCTGGCAACCCAAAGTGCAGTGGCTAGAGTGTTAGAAGAACGGGAGACCCAGATTCATAAATTTTCCTGGGTAATCACAAGCTCGTCATCTCTTATCCTATCCTACCTCATGGAGTTATTTTATTATTTATATTATATATAAAAAAATATACCCCAACTTTTCTCCAGCAGCTCACAACTCTAAAAATGACAAAGATGCAAAATACATTAAAACCCTTTATCTGACCCCCCCCCCCAAAAAAAATGTTTGTAGCTTAAACTCCATTAGAATCCCTCACAAATAAAACAGCCTAGCCGTGCCTCTCAAGAACTTCTGAAGATAGTAACCCACATCTCCTCAAGGACCCCAGAGAGCAACTGCCGGTCTGAGTAGACAATATTGACCTTGATGGACCGACGGTCTGATTCATATGCATTCATATGTGTTCCCTCTGAGCTTTATGGTGTAGTCACAAGGGTAAGATGAAAGAGTGGAGGAGTCATATATGCCACCCTGAGCTCCTTGCTGGAAGAACAGTTAAAAGGCCTCAGTCTGCTGCCTGTGTCCTGACCTGGATAACCCAGGCTAGCTCGATTTTGTCTGATCTCAGATGCCAAGCAGGGTCGGCCCTGGTCAGTCTTTGGATGGGAGACCACCAAGGAGTTCCAGGCTCTCTGCTTGGAGGCAGGCAATGGCAAACCAGTCCTTTTAGCCTCTCGCCTTGAAAACCCCGTGGGGCCGCCATGTCAGCTGTAACTTCAAGGCACTTAACGCGCACATGCGCACACATACACTGTTTGCTGTTTCTGTTGAACAGACAGTCAGATATGTGTTTTGAGGAAGAGCACAGCGAATAATGCTTGTGCATGCTCAAGAACAAGACATACGCACATATTGTGGTTTTGGACAGAGCTCATTTCGTAGCAGGAGCTCCTCTGCATATTAGGCCACACACCCTTGATGTAGCCAATCCTCCATGAGCTTACAGTAGCCCCTGTAAGAAGAGCTCTGTAAGCTCTTGGAGGATTGGCTACATTAGGAGTGTGTGGCCTAATATGCAAAGGAGCTCCTGCTATGAAATGAGCCCTGGTTTTGGACATGGATTAGGGTTGCCAGATCCCCCCTTGCCACTGGCAAGGAATGGGGCAAAAGGGTTTCCAGATCCTATGTCAGGGACAGTGATGTTCTGTATTCTAGGAGCTGGGGAGGACAACAGTGGGAGGGCTTCTGAAGTGCTGGCCCTGCTGGTGGACCTCCTGATGGCACCTAAGTTTTGGCTACTGTGTGAAACAGAATGTTGGACTGGATGGGCCATTGGCCTGATACAACATGGCTTCCCTTATACTCTTACCCAGCTTAGGAAACTTCTGGAGATTCAGGGATGGAGCCTGAGGAGGACAGGGACCTCAGTGGGGTACGACGCCATCGAGCCCACCCTCCAAAGCAGCCATTTTCTTCAGGGGACCTGATCTCTGTAGCCTGGAGATGAGCTGTAATTCTGGGGGATCCCCAGGTGGTCCCACCTGGAGACAGGCATCCCTAATATGGATACCTGAGTACAAGAAAAGAGAGAGATTTGGCCCTTTGTGAGTTCCCAGTACCTCCAGCTAGAAAAAAATGGTTACCTTTTTTGTGTAACGGGGATGTGTGAGGTGTATGAGCACAGCCAGAGAATAACGGGATACGCTGGGCTATCGAAACCCTCCTCTCTAGCGACTTGCCAGTTGTGAAAGCGGTCCTCGAAGCTGCTTTTGCAGCGGGGCAGGAGGAGCTCTCCAGTGTAGCCATGTTACTATAGAGACGGCAGGTCTGTAATAGTGGGATTTCAGTGCCAACTGCCCCCCCCCATCTCCCCTTGTACCATTGTGGGAGGGAACACCGTGTAAATCCATTCAGGGCAAAATCACATCCTTAGACAGAAAGCTAATAGTGGAAACGCTATGAATATATCTGTGTATCCATCTACCTGAATACCCAATGATTTCTGCTTGGCCAGTAAGGCTGCGGCAAATGCCAACAGAATGAATAATGCTCTAAGATTGCTCCGCTCGCCCTCAAGTGTTATGAATGGATAACTGCCCTAGTTATTCATAGAGCCATTTCCCCCCATTCCCCAAAGTTTCGCTCCTCTTTTTTTGGCACCGAACTACACCATCCGTCTCATTAGTAACATTAACCAAACGTATCCATGTAGGGCATAAAAGTAATTACAAAATATGGGGGGTAGGGAATCATTAAGCACCATTGTAAAATAAGTAATATTGATTCATTTGGCATTTGAATAATAGGATTAATCATCCCGAGCTCGCTTGGGATTATAAACGGGGATGAAATATGGAATCCCACGATGCGGGTGTCCGCCTGGTGAGTTTATGAGCTCCTCCATGTTCTAACAAGTGCACGGCTGGAAGAATCGCAGACTTGGTTTATCACTGTAAGCAGATGGGCCCTGATCTAGACACCAGCACCTTTCCAAAATGGTGGGTTTATCATCTCTCCCGTTCTAGTCTGGATAACTAATTCCTGACTGTAAAATATCTCATCTTTGTACTGATGCCATAAGCAAACACACCCCAGGGCAATCAGTGAATCTCTAGTGATTCTAAAGGTGAGTACCAACATTCTGGTGGGTTTTATTCAGCAAGGGATTTTGCACTGCGGTGCATAGTTACAGAAAGGGTCAATACCGATTAGTGGTGAAACTGTCAACTAGAATCTGGGAGGACCCGGGTTCAGACAGCCCCCTGCCACAAAGACTGCTGGGTGACCATGGGTCATTCACTTTCATTCAGTCTGGACTTCCTTGCAAGGTTGTTGTAGAATAAAATAGGGAAGGGTGAACTAGGATGGTCAGGGGCCTGGAGACCAAGCCCCAGGGCTTTTTTGGTAGAAAAAGCCCAGCAGGAGCTCAGTACCGTAATAGGCCACACCCAGCAGCAGAAACTCATTAGCATATCAGGCCACACCCCTGACAGCACTGCTTCCTCCCAGGATCAGTTTCCCCAGGTGCCCCATGGCTTGCAGGACACATGGGGATCCTGAGGGAAGGATGGCAGTTTCTGGATTGGCTTCCCCAGGTGCTCCACAGCTGCGGGGCGGCTGGGGAACCCAAGGAGGTGAGGAAGTTTAAACTGCCTTCCCTCCCTGGATCGGCTTGGCTTCCCCAGGCACCATGCAACTGCGAGTCGCCTGGGGAACCCGGGGGGGGGGGGGGGAGGCTGTAGGCGTGGCTAACTTGGAAGCCAGCAGGAACTCCATTCCTGTGCGTTCCTGCCCAAAAATAGCCCTGCCAATCCCTATGAGGAAAAGATGAGGGACTTGGGAATGTACAGTCTGGAGAAGAGGAGGCAGAGGGGGGACATGATTGCTCTCTTTAAATATCTGAAGGGCTGTCACTTAGAGGAGGGCAGGGAGCTGTTCCTGTGGGCAGCAGAGGAGAGGACTCACAGTATGGGTGGAAAGATACTGGCTGGATATTATGATTATTTTTTTTTACAGCAAGAGAAGGTCAGCAGTGAAATTGGCTCCCTAGGGAGGTGGTGAGCTCTCCCTCACTGGCAGATAGGGTTGCCACGTCCCTCCTGGCAACTGGTGGGGGATGGGGGGGGACTTACCTGGAGAAAGAGAAAAACCCAGGCCTCATATCCGGCATTACACAGGAAGTGATATCATCACACCAGTGAAGTTCAGGCAATGCTCTGGTATTTGGGCAAAAACTCTATGATGAAACTGGCTTCTACCATAGAATCTTTGCCCAAATACCGGAGTATAGCTTGGACTACACTTGTGTGATAACATTCACTTCCTGTGTGAAGCTGACAATGAGGCCTGGGCCTTTCTCTTTCTCCAGATAAGCCCCCCAGCTGGGCCAGCTGATTGGTGGCTGGGGGGCAGGGCCTGGGGGTTGGGGCTCCTGCCTCCACTGGTGGTCCTGCAACCCTACTGGAAGGCTTCAAGCAGTAGCTGGACAAAAACTTGTCAGGGATCCCTTGGGATGATTCTGCGCTGAGGAGGGGTGGGACTAGATGGCCTGTTTGGCCCCTTCTTGCTTTTTGATTTCTGTGGTTCTATGTACATGGTCTTGAGCTCCTTGGATAAAGGATGGGCAAAAATTTCATAGAACCATAGAGTTGGAAGGGGCCATATGGGCCATCTAATCCAACCCCCCTGCTCAATGCAGGATCAGCCTAAAGCAGGGCTGGGCAAATGGCGGCCCACGGGCCACATGCGGCCCGCCGCAGAGTTTCTGGCGGCCTGCCAAGACAGTCGGCCACCAGGGGCTTGCCGGTCCTCCGCAGCCGCCTGTCAGCTCGACGGCGTCCCTCAGATGGCGGGCCGTCCGGGACGGGTCCAGCGCGCAGCGCCACTCCGCCCCCAGCGAGAGGTCCAGCAGGAGGGCACCCGGGCCGCCCCCGCCTCCCCCGAGGCAGCTCCCAGCCCGGCACCAGCAGCCCCGGCCACCGTCTCCAATGCCAACTTGGTACCGGCCGCCCGCCTCGCGACTTCCAGGGGCCCTCCAAAATGGCTCCTGCAGCCGAAGCAAACCTGCCGGTCAGTCACCCTTGACGGCCGCTGCCCAAGCTGCTGTCCTCCGTGCCGCCTCGCGCTCCGGTGCCAGAGCTCGGCCCCCGACAGCTCCGTTGCTTTCCCCGACCGGGAATGGTCCCTTTCGCTCCCCAAGTCCTCTCAGCAGCCTGCAGGCACTGGGTTGGGGGGGGGGTGTCGCCGCTCCGAGTCGCCCCGTGAGAGAGAAGCGGCAGAAAAAGGAGCTTTCAAATTTCGGGACCCCATTTAAGCAGTGGGCTTCGCTGGGACTTTGGCTGGCAGGTTAGAGCGGGGGGGGGGGTAAAAGGAGGAGAGGGAGAGAAAAGGAAAACGTCTCTGGGGAGGGGAAGGGGAAGGGGAAGGGGTGGGTGGGGGGAGCAGCCGGGATATAAATTCTCCTGACTGGAGAGAATATTCCATCCCTGAGAGCCACTTCCTTATTTTCTTCTCCCCCAACCCCCGCTTCCTCCTCAAGTCCGGAGCATGCGGCCTCTTCATCCCCTCTCCCCCCCCCCCGCGTTTAGTATCATACCCAGACGGTGTTTGGCCCCAGCTGCTTCACCAGGGCTGGACGGGAGAGGGTGGAAGTAAACGACGCCCCCCCACCCCCCCGCTCTTTATTTCTAGAGGAGGAAGAAACTGGGAACTCGTCTCCAACTTTACCTGGTTATAAAATGGGAGGGAGAGCGAAGCCCTGGCAGGAAACTCGCTTGCCTGCTCGTAGGTATACGAAACACGAGCGCTCCTCCCCCCCCCCCCATGCTGAAGTAATTCCCACTGATTTACGGTGCTTACTCCCAGGTAAACAACAGTAAATTTCTGTTTCTGCACCTTTTGTTTTTGCCCTCTGCATGTGTGTGTGTCTCTCTGTCCCTCGGTCTCTCTCTCTCTGTCCCTATGTTCCCCTGTGTGTCTCTCTCTATCCCTCTGAGTCTGTCTGGTTGTCTGTCTGTGTCTCTCTGTCCCTCTGTGTGCCTTCCTCTCTCTCTCTCTCTCTCTCCCTATGTTCCCTGTGTGTCTGTCTCTGTCCCTCTGCGCCGCCCCAGATGGCCTTCTTGCTGCCCACAGCTTCCATTGAGAGCCAGTTTGGTAGTCAGTGGTTAAGTGCGCAAACTCTAATCTGGGAGAACCGGGTTTGATTCCCCACTTCTCCACTTGCACCTGCTGGATGACCTTGGGCAAGCCGTAGCTCTGTACCAGCTGTTCCCTCAAGGACAGCGTGGGAAAGAGCTCTCTCAGCCTCACCTACCTCACAGGGTGTCTGTTGTGGGGAGGGGAAGGGAAAAGGAGTTTGTAAACCGCTCTGAGACTGCAAGTGAAGGGTGGGGTATAAATCCAATCTCTTCTTCTTCACTGTGTCTGAATTCTTCCATTAGGTGAGCGATTTGGAAGGGAAAAATAGGGTACATTTGTCTCATTAAAACTGATTCTAAAATTAAATGTGCTTGCAGCTATGGATGATATGAAATTAGAACAATAAATAAATTGAATAAAACTACCATTATTTTATTTAATGTATATTTATTGATTTTTATGATACAATTTATACCTTTTCTGAAATGCAATCATTTTAAAAGGTGCGGCCCTGCGCTAACCTCCGCTCCCACAAAGTGGCCCCCGAGCCAAAACAATTGCCCACCCCTGGCCTAGAGCGTCCCTGACAAGTGTTCATCCAGCCACTGCTTGAAGACTGCCAGAGAGGGGGGAGCTCACCACCTCCCCAGGCAGCTGATCCCACTGTTGCACAATTTAAAAAGTTTTCCCTAATATCCAGCCTAATTTCCTAATTTCCCTAATATCCAACCTTCCCGCCCTTAATTTAAACCCATTACTGCAAGTCCTCTCCGTTGCTGCCCACAGGAACAGCTCCCTGCCCTCCTCTGAGGGACAGCCCTTCCAAGACTTCAAGAGAGCCATCCTGTGTCCCCCTCAGCCTTCTCCTCTCCAGACTGAACCTTCCCAAGTCCCTCAGCCTTTCCTCACAGGGCTTCTTGGTCTCCGGGCCCCCCGACCATCCTCGTCGCTCTCCTCTGCACCCGCTCCATTCTGTCCACATCCATTTTGAAGTGAGGCCTCCAGAACTGCACACAAGACCCCAGGTGTGGCTTGACCAATGCGGTGTACAGCAGGACTATCACATCTTGCGATTTGGATGTTATGCCTCTGTTGACACACCCCAAGATCGCATTAGCCTTTTTTTTTTTTTTTGCTGCATCACTAGATAGCACAGCTGGGAGTGTGATGTATCACCACAAGCCCTTTCCAATGGTGGTGCTGACAGTGCGTGCAACTAGGTGCACAGGAAGTAGGAGGGCCAGTGAGTGAGTGGGTAGAGAAAGGGCATACAGTTGGGCAGCAGGGGGGGGGAAGGGGAAGTGAGCCATGGGCCCAGCAGTAGGTGTGAGAGGGGACCTGGGCACTCTTTGCCCAGGGTTCCCCAAAACCTGTGACACCCCAAATATTGAACTTCTATGTGTTTCACAGATCTAAGAATGCTTTCAGATTCCACATCCCTATTTTTTTCCAACTGAAAAATCCTTGTTACCCATTAACTTCTCTCCCATGCAAATCAAGCCAATGATTCTTCATTTTCATACCGCTGCTTGTTTCCTTGCACCGTTTTCCCCTGTAAAATGTATGCATTTTTTCCCCAACATGATCTGCACATCAATCAGCATTGTACATGACATTATTATATTATACGGCTGACGGCTATTGTATGCATAAATACCTCATGATTTGCATATACAGACTTGTAAGCGATACAAGCAACAATTGACAGCAGAAAAAAAAATGGTAAAGCCCAAACCAGGGACGAATCTATAAATTGCTATAAAAAGAAATGAGAATCGGAATATTCATTCATCCCCTTAAAAAACATGGTTCCTTATTACCTAGTAAGGAACTTCAAGTGTGTACTCCTGTTCCGGATTATTCACCCACACTTAGGGTCTTGTATGACCATTTGCATTTTTTAAATACACCAGCCAATGTTTCTCCTAGAAAAAGATAGATGGCCCATGACCAGATCTCTTGGGAGAAAGCAGAAAAACATCTATTTTCTTTTCCCTCTATAAATAGCCACAGGAACAACACAATACCTCAGCCTCTCAGTCCTCCTTTTATTCTGTGATTTCTCTCATTATGTGAAGAAGAGATTGGAGTTATACCCCACCCTTCACTACCGGAAGGAGTCTCAAAGTGCCTTACAAACTCATTTCCCTTCCCCTCCCCACAACAGATACCCTGTGAGGTAGGTGGGGCTGAGAGAGCTCTGACAGAAACTGCTCTTTTTCAAGAACAGCTGGTACAGAGAGCTATGGCATGCCCAAGATCATCCAGCAGGGGCAAGTGGAGGAGTGGGGAATCAAACCCAGTTCTCCCAGATTAGAGTCCGCACACTTAACCACTACACCAAACTGGCTCAAAATAATGTGGTTCAAAATAAGGCGAACATATTGGAATGGCAAAAATTATTCCATTTCTGTGATCATAACACTGGTCAATAGCAGAGCCTCTCTTGTATTCTCACCAGAAATAGCTTTAAGTGTAGTCTTCAGCTCATGGGTCGGGACTTTCATGTGGATCACAGAACCTCACCTGCTGGGTCAGGAGCTTCAAAAAAAATACCACTTGTCTTCTTTGTCATTATTATTTTGTATTTTTCATATGTGTGTGTATGTACGTGTGAGTGTGTGTGCACCTGGAAGTCATAGTGACCTCTGGTGACTAACTGTGTGTGCCAGTTTGGTGTTGTGGTTAAGAGTGCGGAGAGGAAGGGGCAGCAATTGCCAGCCACTTTGAGGCACAAGAGGCCTGCTGGGTGACCTTGGGCCAGTCTCAGTCTTCTCGAGACTCTCTCAGCCCCACCTGCCTCACAAGGTGCCTGTTGTGGGGAGAGGAAGGGAAGGTGATGGTCAGTCGCTTTGAGACACAGGAGGCCTGCTGGGTAACCTTGGGTCAGTCCCAGTCCTCTCAGGACTCTCTCAGCCCCACCTGCCTCACAAGGTGCCTGTTGTGGGGAGAGGAAGGGAAGGCGATGGTCAGCCGCTTTGAGACACAGGAGGCCTGCTGGGTGACCTTGGGCCAGTCCCAGTCTTCTCGAGACTCTCTCAGCCCCACCTGCCTCACAAGGTGCCTGTTGTGGGGAGAGGAAGGGAAGGTGATGGTCAGTCGCTTTGAGACACAGGAGGCCTGCTGGGTAACCTTGGGTCAGTCCCAGTCCTCTCAGGACTCTCTCAGCCCCACCTGCCTCACAAGGGGCCTGTTGTGGAGAGAGGAAGGGAAGGCAATGGTCAGCCGCTTTGAGACACGGGAGGCCTGCTGGGTGACCTTGGGCCAGTCCCAGTCCTCTCGGGACTCTCTCAGCCCCACCTGCCTCACAAGGTACCTGTTGTGGGAGAGGAAGGGAAGGCGATTGTAAGCCTCTCCAAGACTCCTTGGAGTGAAGGGCGGGGTATAAAACCCAAATCTTCTTCTTCAGACGTCCTCTCCTGTGCTTGCAGCTTAACGGGTAGCGGTTCTGGAAATGTGGAACAGATTACTTTAACACCTAGTTTAGTGTAGTGGTTAGGAGCACGGACTCTAATCTGGGAGCAGCTGCCGGTGGGGGAGGCATGGGGAGGCATTTAAATCCCTCCCCGCCTCATCCCGGGCCTTTTCTGGCTCACCTGCCTTGGCGGGCGAGCTAGGAAGAGGGGGGGGGGGGCTCTGCCAGGCTTCTCTGGTGTGCCCGCTTCAGCAGGCAAGACGGAGAAGCCCCCGTCTTTTAAATTTAAATGCCTCCCCACACAGCTAAATGTGATTCGGCCAGCTGAATGCCTCCCCAATCAGCATGCATTGCCGAAAGTTGCATTTGGGGGTCATTCAGCCGGCCGAATCAGATTTGGCTCAATTCGGCTGAATCTGAATCGGGTCAATTTTTCTTTTTTTTTTGCACATCCCTACTGCACACCCATACATAGTAATAGGGAATACTATGGCATGAATTAACTTGACCTGATACCTGGTCGTTTTAACGGGAGATGCCATGGATTGAACATGGGACCCTCTGCATGTCAAGCAGATGCTCTATCGCTAAGCTACAGTGGGGCTGTATCCAGCAGCATCCATCTAGGAGTGGCAAGGTGGGGGAGGGATTTTGGAGAGGGGAGAAGCTGGTGATGTTCACTGTTGGGCTGCGTGCTTTGCACATGGAAAGTACCAGAGTCCGTCTCTAGTTAAAAGATCTCGGATAGCAGGGGTTGGGAAAGGCTTGCTCTGCCTTGTCATCTAGAATTGGCAGCACTATGCTAGATCAAAGCCCTTTTAAAGGAAATTTGACTGGAGGACAGCAGGATAGGAAGGGACTCATTACAGACTTTATGGGCCAGCCATAAATAGATAATTAGTTTCCGCTTGCTCTGCAGGCCAATGCACGGCCACCAACAGAAGCAGGAAGTATGAACAGTGCAGGAAGCCAATACTAATCAAGACTAACAATAGTAAACTGATCGAATTAGATGTACTTGTTTTACTTCCGTCTTTTAAAAAAATTCATTTATGTTATTTTAGGGGATGCAGAACATTTAAATGAGGGACGTAAGGGAGGTCCTGGGGGTAGCCAACCGCCAAGTGGTACAACCAATACAAACAATGCAAACAACCATGATATAACCATGGGCACTCAATGAAATTGCTGAGCAGTCGGGTTAGAACGGATAAAAGGAAGTACATCTTTACCTAGAGAGTGGTTAACACATGGAATTTACTGACACAGGAGATGGTGGCGGCTACAAGCATGGACGGCTTCAAGAGGGAATTGGATAAACATCTGGAGCAGAGGTCCATCACTGGCTGTTAGCCACAAGGTATAGATAGAAACTATCTATACTGGGGCAAGTGATGCTGTGTATTCTTTGTGCTTGGGGGGCAACAGTGGGAGGGCTTCTAGTGTCCTGGCCCCACTGGTGGACCTCCTGATGGCACCTGGTATTTTTAGTCACTGTGACCGAGTGTTGGACTGGATGGGCCACTGGCCTCATCCAACACTGGCTTCTCTTATGTTCTTATGTTCTAAGATATTATCCTATGAACATTTTTATATGTTTACTATCAAGATTTTTTAAAAAAATTAATTGATTTTCACAATACATATAATTCCTACATGGTGAACAAAGTGATATGAAAGAAGCAGAGAAATTTTGTAGCTTTGACTGCCGAGAGGAGGGATTGCCACACAGAACTTTGAATAGATGAAGAAGTTGACAGTTAGAAGCTCAGAGTGACTATATGGACAGTTATTTGACCTCAGCACTTTGTTCGTCATGGAGGAATTATATGCATTGTAAAAAGTCTATTAATGTTAAAAATCTTTATAGTAAATACCGTATTTTTCGCTCCATAAGACGCACCTGATCATAAGACATACCTTGTTTTTAGAGGAGGAAAACAGGAAAAAATGAAACAGAAAGAAAGAGAGAGAGAGAGAGAAAGGAAGGAAGGAGGAGGAGAGAGAGAGAGAAAGAGAAAGGAAGAAAGAAAGGTGGGGACAGAGAGAGAGACAGACAGACAGACTGAAAAAAGGAAAGGAAGGAAGGAAGGAAGAAAGATAGAGAAAGGAAAGAAGAGAGATGTCGGCATGCCATGCAAAGCCAGGCCTTTCTGTGCAAAGTAGCCACGGAGCTTAATCTGTGGGCGGGGCTTTCTGCTGCTGGCTGTCTTAAAAGGGAAAAGCACTTAAAGGGAAAGAGTACTTAGCCTGGTGGGTTTTTTCCTGCCGTTTCCCTTTTAAGTCTTAACAGCTCAGACCCAGCAGGGAGGGGCAGGGAAGGCTGGGATGCCAGCCTGAATGGCGTTCCCCTGCGTTCCTGCTGAAGAAAGAGCCCTGTTACAGGTAAGAAAGCTCCATATTCGCTCCATAAGACGCACACACTTTCCCCCCACATACTGTTTTGGGGAGGAAAAGTGCGTCTTATGGAGCGAAAAATACGGTACATAAAAAATGTCATAGGCTAAGTCTTAGTAATTATATCACAGTTGTTTGCATAGTTTGTATTGGTTGGATTATATCATGGTATTGGTGGTTCAACTTCTCCCACAACCTCTCATAATTTGTAACCTTCAAGTGGTGGCAGAAGATCTCCTGAGATTACAAGTGATCTCTAGGTGACAGAGATCAGTTCACCTGGAGAAGGTAGCTCCATTGGAAGCTGGACTCTAGGGCACTATATCCCATGGAAGTTCCTTCCTTCCCCAGAACCTGCCCTCTTCAGGCTCCGCCCCCGAAATCCCCAGGTATTTCCCAGGCTGGAACTGACAACCTTACCTGGGGGTTTTATACCCTATTTAGGATGTTTAAAAGTCACAATGATACATGGAATGTATATTTAATAGAGGATTGCCAGCTCTGGATTGGGAGTACCTAGAGATTTTGGGGGTGGAGGCTGGAGAAGGTAGGGTTAGGGGGAGGGACCTCAGCTGGGTATAGTGCCATACAGTCCACCCCCCAAAGCAGCCTTTTACTCCAGGGGAACTGATCTTTGTCATCTGGAGACCAGTTGTAATTCCGGGAGGTCTCCAGGTCCCACCTGGAGGTTGGCAACACCAAGGAGATTTAAGCATGTGCTTACCTCTTCCATGGTGTGAAATTTAGAGGAACCGCTGACTGAAGCCGGCGCCGCATATATGCATTTCACACGTCGTGTCAGTCATCGAATGAATCCGGCTCATTTTAAAACAGATAAAATATTGTGAAAAAGAAAACTCACAAGCCAGTGGCAGTCAAACAGCCCAGATATTCTCTCCTAGACGTGGGCCTGTGTCCCTTGACAATACAGCACAATGCTTTTGTTCATTATAAACCTTTCTTCTGCTACTCTGTGATGAAATATGCTGCAGCTGGGAATCTAGTCAAAGGATTCCACATTATTTTGGCAGCTGAAAAGCTCTCGGTGAGATTAAAACGGCCATTATGAATACATCTCCTTTTCCGAATAAATTTCTTGAGGCTTGATGGGGTTGCCTTCTCTAGGTTGAGAAATCAGTGATGTGGGTGCAGAGCCTGAGGAGGGCAGCATTTTGAGAGGATGTAGACCTCAGGAGGGTGTAACGCCATATAGTCCACCCTTCAAAAAGCTGTTTCCTTCAGAGCAACTGAGCCAGTTCGGGGTAGTGGTTAGGAGCACGGACTCTAATCTGGGAGAACCGGGTTTGATTCCCCACTCCTCCACATGCAGCTGCTGGTGTGACCTCGGGCAAGCCATAGTTCTGTCAGAGCCATTCTTGAAAAGAGCAGTTTCTGTCAGAGCTCTCTCAGCCCCACCTACCTCACAGGGTGTCTGTTGTGGAGAAGGGAAAGGAGATTGTAAACCGCTCTGAGACTCCAAGTGAAGGGCGGGGTAGAAATCCAATCTCTTATTCTCTTCTTCTTCTTCTGATTTCAAAAGTGTGATCGGGTATATTCCCAAGAGATCTTCAGGCCCCACCTGAAGGTTGGCAACTCCATCATTCAGGAAGCAGGCAGCCATTAACAATAGTCTAAAAACACTATGGGTTCAGTGATATAGCATGTCTGTTGAAGGACTGGAAATAAACTGCCACCTCTTTTATCGGAATGGTCTAAGCCAGGGGGCCCCAACAATAGTGACTGTGGGGGCCATGGTGCTTGTCAACACCTTTCCTAGCTTTTGCTAAGTGTTTTTAGAAAGTGAGTGGGGCTGTGTGGGCCATTAGAGTTTGGGATGCATGTGCAGATTTTAAAAAGGTGATTTTGGTAGCAGCTGTCCCCGCAGCACGAGGATCCGAAGTTCAGCTGTGGCAGCCATTTTGTGACTCTCTCTGCCTTCTGCAGCAGCCATTTTCTGGCAGCCATTTTGTGGCTGTGCTCACCACAGCAGGTTAGAATTCCACAGGCACCTGAAGGCTCAACAAAGCTGGGGACCCTTGGTCTAAGTCGCATTTGAGAGGCTGGCTACAGACATGAAAAGAAGCAGCACATAGCCAGGTTCTAATTTTTAAGAATTCTGACTCCTACAACCCAACAGAAGCAGGGAGAACTGTTGGTGGGGGGGGGGGAGTGTAGAGTCCCTTCCTACCTTTCTCCTCCTTTTGTTTGTTTATATGTGTTTCTTATTTCTCTTTTAGCAGTCAATTGTCCCTGCTCCTCTACCTCTACTTAGTTGCTACCTCTACTTAGTTGCTAAAGGAGCAAACAATAAGCATAAATGAACAGGGACAGAGACTTTATGCTGTTCTGTCTTTTTTTCCTGCTTGTCAACAGGAACTCCTTTGAAATTCTTCACAGTTAGTGCCCAGGTGATGTGTGGCTTTTCACTGAATCAACACAATACAAGAAAAGCCCCATTATATATCTATATCTATCTATATCTATATCTATTTATATCTATATCTTTATAATAGTTGTATTTTCGGGTGGCAACATTCCATGCACTCCCAAATCAGTTGGCTGCCAGGTATGTCAATCACAACATCTCTCTATCCATTCGCTGCATTGCCTGATTCCCGCCCACACAAGTGGCACCCAGCGTCTCCGCCTCACTATTCTGGTAGCCAACATGTGGGACGGACGCTCCGGTGGAAGAGCAGTGATGAGGCCGAGCTCTCTCATTGCGGCATTGTCATGGTTGTGGTCAGCTGTGCCCAGGCGCAGGTCACCCTGCGGCCTGCATGCCAGTGCCCCCGGGACAGAGATAGCCGCCCACCCAGCCAGGCACTGGTGGCTCATTCCCCTCGGCCCTGGGCCAACAAAGCGGATTGCTGCTGCTACCACCACCTGGTTCCACCAGCGGCTCTGCAGGGCGCCCAGGAGTTCTCATCTGCGTTTCTCCCACTGGAAGTTCTGCCAGGAAGCCAGTGCGCCCGGAACCCTGTCAAGGAGGGGTGAGGGTCTCCCCCCTGGCAAGGCCAGCCATGCCTGTGTTCCGCCACGTGCAGCGCCTGCCACTTCTCCTGTGAAGGCTCGCTTGCCAACTCCTTCCCCACTGCCCTGCGCTTATGCCTCAGACGAGCCAGGACCGAGGGAGGTGTTGGCGCCCCCCCAGTCCCACATGCGCCGGCCCCAGAGGAAGAGCGGTGACCATTTTGCCTGCCGGGGACTTTCGACGGGGCTGCCAGCAGCAAGGTCAAGGGGGAGGCAGAGGAGGTGGATCGGGCTGGAGACGGGCACAGCCGGTGGAGCCAGTTTGGTGGCCAGCAGGAAAGGCACTGATGGGCTGTTCCACTGCCCTCAGCCTGGGCGTCTCAGGATTTCTTTCTGTCTCCCTCTCTCCCTCCAGTTCTCTTCGTCGTCTCCAGACCCTCTTCCCAGAGCCCGTTGTATTTATCTCCACAACGGGCCTTATTACTCGTATATGTGTGTGTGTATATATATATATAAATTGATTAAACTCTGCAAGTCGGCTCCGGGCAACGGATAAGTAAGGGCATAAGAAGCTTCCTCTATGGCTTGCCTGCAGCTTAAAACTAAGGAGGCTGTGAAGCACCTAAGAAGGCCACAGTCCATGACAAATAGGCTGGTGGGTCACCAGTAACACAAACCTGGTGGTTTGGAGGGTGGCCAACCTCCAGGTGATGGCTGAAGATCTGGGTTTACAACTGATTTCCAGGTAACAGAGATCAGTTCACATGGAGAAACTGGGTGCTTAGGAAAGTGGACTGTATGGCATCATACCCAATTGGCGCCCCCCCCTCTCCAGAGCCCCCTCCTCTGGCCCCATGCCCCAAATCTCCAGGTATTTCCCAACCCAGAACTGGCAACTCTAGTTGCTTGCAATTAATGTGTTCTCTTTCATCTTCCATGGGAGTTTATTGGGGACACGCCAATCTTAGCTATAGATATAGATATATATTTAGAATTGTCTTTGATCCTGCACATGCTCAGAGGATTGTTGCCGAGATCTGCTTCCAAACATTAACTCCAAGGGTATCGTGTTTGCTTTCTCTACAGAACCGAGTTCCCACTATGTCATATCTTTGAAAGCTTTTAACAACGCTGGGGAGGGAGTCCCTCTTTATGAAAGTGCCACCACCAGATCTCTGACAGGTGAGTCAAATGGGCTGACCTGCTCCACTGACCCATTTTTCTGCCATACTGTTGAATGTGTCCAGAAACCGATAAACATGGAAAGTAAGGGGAGCCATAAACTGGAGCGACTTCATTGATGAGTGCCACAAAACATGGAATTTGCAGCAAGAGCATGCAGGGACGGCCACAAGCATAGACAGCTTCAAGAGGGGATTAGACAGGTTCATGGAGGAGAGGTCTATTGGTGGCCACTTGCTATGGTGATTAAAGGTCACCTCCACATTTAGAGGCAGCCAGTTTCTGAATCCCAGTTCCAGGAGGAAACATTAGGGGAAGGCCTCGGCCTCGATGCCCTTCTGTTGGGCCTACAAAGGAACTGGTTGGCTACAGTGTGAGAGAGTATGCAGGAGTAGATGGACCACTGTTCTGAACCAGCGGGGCTCTTCTTATGCTCACGTGCACTGAGTTCACACTACTGAGGGAATACAAGCTCTGGCTGAAAAGTGTTGCATTTTAGGAAATACAAAGCACTTTGAAAGTACCTGTAATGTTAGGTCTAGAATGGCTGCTCCACATATTCTGATAAGGTAGTTCTGAAATCTTCAAGGGGTAAAGATAAATGTCAGTGAGTTCCTCCTGTGAGAAGGGCCCCTGAAGGGATGGGTCTATGGCCAAATCACGCAAGTGGTTGCTTAGGGTTAGGGATGGGCACAGATCTCATTTTTGTGGTTTGTTTTGGTTCATTGTTCATGGCTGAACCATGAACCAATATGAACCAGGAGGTTGGTTCATGGGAGCAGCGGGGAGCAGAAAGCAGGGGTTTAAGTGGCTCAGAACCATTTAAACCCCTGCTTTCTGCTCCCCGCTGCTCAGCTGTTTTTTTTTGTGAAGAGCAGAAAGCAAAGGTGTAAATGGCTTCATAAACTGGCACAAACGGCCTTAAAATGGAAGTTCGTGGTGGCCCTTCAGTTTATGAACTTCAGTTCACAAACCACAGACGGGCCAAAATGCATCACAAATTTACTTAGGGTAGTACAACGAAGAGGGCATTGAAGCACAGCTGGGGCTCACTCAGTCCCCGAAGACAACCCCCTGCTTTCAGCTCTTCTCGCCACCACCAGCTGGGTCCAAGCTGTACTCCTGGGGCAATGGGGTCAGCTTGGACCCAGTTGGCAGTGAAGCAGGAGGAAGCAATATGTGCCTCTTGCTCTTGCTCAGGAACCAAGCTTTGCACCCATCCAATGTGATTCCACTTTACAGATGTTGTGGAAGAGACCCGTCATGCAGAAGCAGTTTGCATGGTTGTCTGGTAACATATACATCACCCTTCTGATGCACGATGTTGACCAATACCGCTGGGATATTTTACTCCAGCCATGACAACCAACTCCGGTAAATTAGACTCCATGCTAAAATCAGTCAACTGTGCTTTTCTCTGGATTTAAATAGAAAGGCCAGCGAGAGAGCAAAATGAAATCATTATACCACTCAGAAATGTATTACATTTCCCCCAGTGACAGTAAACTACGTACGGGCTTATGACAATGCTCTCGAGCAGTATGTCAGATCTGAGCATAATTTGAATGTCTAAAGGCCACATTAGAGCAATTCTAATACTGTCAGCGTTATGGGGGGAAACACCACCCTGGTTTTATTATTTCTCTTTTCATTTTTAACTTTTGCTGTGTTGAAATTAATTAGTTGTAGAAGTCAGCAGAAGTCAGAGATGTAGATAAGGGGTGGGCATAGGGCTGCCAAGTCCTTTTTCCTTACCAGCAGGGGGGAGTCCTCCTGCCGCCAGGAGCTTCCCCGGCGCGACGATGTCACCAGAAGTGACATTATCATGTTGGGGGCATTGCCAGGGCGACGCTCTGGCAATTGCCCCAAAACTCTATGGTACCATAGAGTTTTGGGGCGATTGCTAGAGCGTCGTCCCGGCAACGTCCCCAACGTGATGACGTCACTTCCGGGTGACGTCATTACGCTGGGGAAGGGGGTGGGGTTCCCCCCGCCGGCCGAATGCTGGCCGGAGGATCGGGAACCCCTGTAGCGGGGGATCCCCCGCCCCCTGGGCTGACTTGGCAGCCCTAGGTGGGCATTAGAGGCCTCGCTCTCAGATGACACTCTGGCAGGGCCAGTTCCAGATTTCAGTGGGCCCCAGGCAGAAAGTTCATGGGGGGGGCCTTACCCTCCTCTGCTTGCCACTGTATCCAGCCACTCAACCTCCCTGCCCACCTGCCTTCATTCTCCTCTCCCACTACCTAACCATCTGTCCTCCTCCCACTCACTTCCTCATTTTCCAGTCCTCCCAGTGCTCACCCACCCTTCCCTGGCAATGTTGGGCAGTACATGCATCTAGGAGTGTGGGCGGTGGGAGGGCTCTCAACAAGTAGATGGCAGCAGGGGAGTTGAGTGGGTGGAAAGTGGTGGCAGTGGGCCCCTCCAGAAAACTGGGGCCTTAGCAGCTGCCCAATCTCAGGATGTGTTGATGCTGACCCAGCATTCCAGTATGAAGTTATGGCTTTGCCACTGCCATCCACACTTCTTCCCATGCATCATTCCATATACATTGTGCACAAGGTTCTTAATCAAGAAGAACTTTCTGACAGAATGGTTCCTCAGTGGAACAGGCCTCCTTGGGAGGTGGTGGGCTCTCCTTCTTGGGAGGTTTTTAAGCAGAGGCTAGATGGCCATCTGACAGCAACGCTGATTCTGTGAACTTAGGCAGCTCATGAGAGGGAGGACAGGAAGGGTTGCATCAGTGCTTAGTTCTCAAGGCCCTTTCTTACACACCCACTTCAGGGTCAGGAAGCAATTTTTCTCCGGGCCAGTTTGCCCGGGGATCCTGGAGGATTTTTGGTTGTCTTCTGGGCATGGAACAGGGGTCACTGAGGGTGGGGGGAGGTATTTGTGAATTTCCTGCACTGTGCAGGGGGTTGGACTAGATGGCCCCGGAGATCCCATCCTATGATACTAAATTTGAAGTGCTACTCTTCCTAAGCATCATAATACAATTGTCATTGCAGAAATTGTAATTTAGGGGCATTTTCACTCAATAGGGAGCTCATTCTTTGCCAGGGAAAAGGTCCTGGCTCGAAGTCCTGGCACCTCTGGTTTAAAATATCTTGGGTAGCAAGACTAAGCTAAAAAAAGGACCTCTATCAGAATACTTGGAAAGCTGCAGCTTCTGCCAATTGGAGTAGGTAATATGTGTTTACATGAATCAGTGGATCATTTCTGGAGAAGGCCGTCCCTTGCAGAATGTGGAAGAAGAAGAAGAGAAGAAGAAGAGATTGGATTTATATCCCGCCCTTCACTCACTACACCAAACTACGCCCTTCACTCACTACACTACATCAAACCCGGTTCTCCCAGATTAGAGTCCTCGCACTTCACCACTACACCAAACTGGCTCTCAGCAATCTTAATTGACGTCCTTGAGCAAGATCCCTTTTGCAGGTGGTGAGAGTCTTTTTGCTGCATGCAAAAGAGCAAGGAAGCATCATATGTTCATTTGTATATTCATAACGTTAGACGATTACGCATTAGAACATCATGTTCTTATTATTAGAACAAGAAGAGGGTCCTGGGAAGGACAGTGTTGTGTGGTTGCACTACAAGTCCTAATACTGGTAATGCCAAAATGAGGCATAAAACAAAGACAAGAATAAAAAGAGACAGAAAGAAAGATTCACAGGGCAGTAACTCTCTTCTAACCCCACTGAAAACCATGGGCATAGAAAACTGTTAACATTGCTTAGGATCGCAATGTCAGATGGCTAGTGCAGTGTAAAGTGCAGTGTAAAGAGAGCCAGTTTGGTGTAGTGGTTAAGTGCGTGGACTCTAATCTGGGAGAACCGGGTTTGATTCCCCACTCCTCCACTTGCACCTGGCTGGATGACCTTGGGCAAGCCATAGCTCTGTACCAGCTGTTCTCTATAGGACAATTGTCTCAGAGCTCTCTCAGCCCCACCTTCCTCACAGGGTGTCTGTTGTGGGGAGGGGAAGGGAAAGGAGTTTGTAAGCTGCTCTGAGACTCCCTTGGGGAGTGGAGGGCGGGGTATAAATCCAATCTCTTCTTCTTCTTCTAAAGGGTAGAAGCACAAGTGTCCTATATATCTTGCCTTTGCTTATGAGAGCCAGTTTGGTGTAGTGGTTAAGTGCGCGGACTCTAATCTGGGAGAACCGGGTTTGATTCCCCACTCCTCCACTTGCACCTGGCTGGATGACCTTGGGCAAGCCATAGCTCTGTACCAGCTGTTCTCTATAGGACAATTGTCTCAGAGCTCTCTCAGCCCCACCTATCTCACAGGGTGTCTGTTGTGGGGAGGGGAAGGGAAAAGGAGTTTGTAAGCCGCTCTAAGACTCCCTTGGGCAGTGAAGGGCGGGGTATAAATCCAATCTCTTCTTCTTCTTCTCTTCTTCTATTACTCACTGACCGATTTCCCACAAGGCACTGCCCCGGCATCGTTCTTCCGTTTCCCCCGATTGCGTCCTTGAATTTCCCACTATTTGCCGCAGGGCACATTTTGACCTGCGGTTTCGCCCGATTTTCCCTGCAGCTTCAGTGATCCTCTAAAAACAGGATCACTGAAGCCGCAGGGAAAATCATGCAAAGCCGTGGGTCAAAATGCGCCCTGTGGCAAATAGTGAGAAATTGAAGCACGTAATCAGGGAAAATGGAAGAATGACACCGGGGCAGCGCCTTGTGGAAAATTGATCATTAACTTCTGATATGTCCCCCAAAGAGCTTTACGCTCCGCTGAGAACAACTTACGGGGTGATCCCTAGCCCTAAAGATGTCCGGTGGTCCTCAACCGGAGCCACAGGTTTTTTTTAGCCCTGGCTCCTACCTGGTGGAAAACTCTGCCAAATGATATCTCTGCCCTGCGGGACCTTGTCCAGTTCCGCAGGGCGTGCAAGGTAGAGATGTTCCGCCAGGCTTTGGGTTGAGGACGGCAATGGGTACCATCATATCAGGCACTCCCTCTCCCCCCCTTGCTTTCCCTCACATACTGTGAGACAGTGATGCAAACTGAAAACTTGTTGTGGCACCATCGGACGCTGTCTTTAGTTATTTTAATTCCATGGGTTTTAAATTGTATGATGCTGCGTTGTTAACCACCCTGAGCCGTGTATATAAATTGAAAATATAAATAAAAAGTTACTTATTACCCTCTTATCCTCCCCCACAATATGTTTAATAATAGCTTACCATACCTGGGCCCCAACCAATGTTCCCCCTAAACTGTGAAGTCTTGTGAGCAAAAAAAAATAAAAATTCTACTATGTGAGCTACTGGCGTTAAAGTTGTGAGCAAGCAATTTGGCTACTGCATCAATTTGTCTACTCTGGAGCCCTCCTTCCTGAGCTGAGAAAGAATGTGTGAGCTGGAGGCTAAAAATCTGTGAGCTATAGGGCTGCCAAGTCCAACTTGGGAAATATCTGGGGACTTTGGGGGTGGAGCCAGGAGACTTTGGGGGTGGAGCCAGGAGAAAGGAAGTGACATCATTTTGTGAAGTCACATCCTGTGATGTTGCTTCCACATGCTTCCACATGAACTCATGAAGTTTCCTAATACTGAATCAGGCCATTGGTCCATCAAGGTCAGTATTGACTACTCAGACTGGTAGTGGCTCTCCAGGGTCTCAGGCTGAGATCTTTAATGTCACCTATTACCTGATCCTTTTTTAGCTGAAGAGGCTGATACCTCCTGCATGTCAAGCAGATGCTCTATCACTGAGCAACGGCCCTACTGAATCCTTCCTCATCTCGGCAGAATATGAAGCCCTAAGTGCTACACAAGTGCTAAATATGATTTTCATATCATAAGAACAGGAGAGAAGCCACAGTGGATCGGCCCATCCAGTACAGCCCATCCAGTACAACACTCTGTGTCACAACAGTGGCCAAAAATACCAGGTGCCCTCAGGAGGTCCAGCAGCGGGGCCAGAACTCCAGAAGCCCTCCCACTGTTGCCCCCCAAGCACCAAGAATTCAGAGCATCACTGCCCCAGACAAAGGGTTCCATTTAGACCTTGTGGCTCATAATAGCCACTGATAGGCCTCTGCTGGATGGGGACAGAGAGAGAGAGAGACAGACAGCCAGCTTTTTCACTTACTCTTGCCCAATTCCCAGGCTTTATTTCTGGCCCTTGTTTCACCCAGCTGTTGTCCATGTAAGTCCCATAACTTCTCCCCCCCCCCCCCCCCAGCATAGGCTTTTTGGTGGCTAAAGAGGACCTTTGTCCTCCCCTTTTCGCCAGCAGAAAAGCTAGTTGGATCCATCCCTAATTTAAAATACCGGTTACTTGATGTACAAATGCTTTTAAAAATGCAGATTTTTACTGCTGGAGGGGGGGACACGGTTGAAAGAAACAGAAAATTGGCATAAAAATGAGGAATCCCAACTTTTATTTGCAGAAGGGAAATGAGGATTGGTGGGACCCAAGCAGCCACGACAAGACATTTTAAACAATCCCACTCCCAGACCTTCTACAGGCAACCTCTCCTTGTGATGTTTACCTCTTTGGAAGTGACAGTTTATTCCTTTGACAAAACCACAGTGGACAGACAGACAGCAAAAAGAAAGAGGGGGAGGGGGAGAGACAGAGAAGGAAAAGGGCTCGCAGACCCCAGCTTACCGGAGCAGTTTACTTAGCAGCAACCTTGCACGCAGTAGAAAGAGTTTAGTCCCTCCTTAATCTCTGGGCGGGGCTCTCTAGCTGGCTCAGCTCTTAAAGGGGAAATTTCCCTTTTAAGAAGTTCAAGAGGCTGGCCAGGGCAGGCTCCGAGGTTCCCCTGCTGGCAGCCATTTTGTCCCCCCGGTGGCCAATCTTGGAAAAGCGGGGGAAAGCTTTCAAAATCGGTGTTTCCCCCGCTCTTCCGGGGGACTTGGCAGCCCTAGTGAGCTAGCTCACACTAACTCAGCTTAAAGGGAACACTGGCCCAGGGGCGTAGACTTTTGGAAATCCAGAGGGGGGGGGCTCCTTAGTGCACGCGCTTTGCGTGCGCGCTCACTGGGGCGATGTTCTCCTCCCCCCTGGGAAACTGCCCCGCCTCCCCAGGCCCCTCCGAGGCCTGCCAGCCGCTGCTGCCGGTGCCTCTCCCCCCCCCCCCCCCCCCCGCTACCCCTTCACTCTCCCTCTCCAGCAGCGGCGGCTGGGCCTCGGAAGGACCCGGGGAGGCACAGTGGCAGGCGCTCTGTTTTCCCGGGGGTGGCTGAGCCCCCCCTGGGAAATTTTGGGGGTGGCTCAAGCCCTCAAGCCCCCCCGTACTCTACGCCTATGCACTGGCCCCAACCTGGATGGCCGAGGCTAGCCTGATCTCATTAGATCTCAGAAGCCAATCAGGGTCAGCCCTGGGCTGTGGTCACACATACTAAATAATCCATTTTCAATCCACTTTGAATCCACTTTCCAACTGGATTTTGCCAGTTCACACAGTAAAAAGCCATTTGTAAAGTGCATTGAAAGTGGATTATTTAGTGTGTGTGACTGCAGCCCTGGTTAGTACTTGGATGGGAAACCAGCTAGGAAGTATAGGGCTGCTACACAGAGACACTGATCCGCTCAACTGATGCTAACTAATCAGATCTCTTGGAGCAGCCTGTCACTCAAGGCTCCCTGGCTCTGTGAAGTATTAACCCTTCACAGTTCTTTACTTGTTTGTTCACCACTTCTAAGCTTTTAAAAGTACAGTCCATGGATCAGAGGGATTGCCTCTAGGGTTTGAGGGCTCTCTGGCAAGAGATCCTCCTGCTCCTCTTCCTCCTCCTCTTCTTCTTCTGTCACCTGGAGATCAGTTGTAATACCAGGAGATCTCCAGCCACCACCCAGATGTTGGCAACCCTACCCTGACATCCCCAGTTAAATGCTTTTCAAGCTTTGGGAAAGACTTTTTGCTGTCTGAGAGCTCAGAAAGTGGCTTGCAGATAATCCCACGCTAGGTAGACCAGTGGTCCAATTCAACAGAAGGCTGTTTCAGATGTTAAACAACATAACGGGCTTCTTCAGGCAAAAACAAGCATTAAAGTGCATGCTATTTCTTCCGCTGTAATAATGCAATTACTTAATGACAGGTGTCTATACATCAGTGTGGCAAAATTCCAGGGAAGAAAATTGGCAGGGTATTTAGGGGTTCTCATTTTCTGGCCCCGGCAGATAAGATTATCAAAATACCTCTGTTTTGCTGCTCAGCAATGCGATGTTTCAAAAACTGGATTATCTTGATTGAATCTAAGTGTTAATCTTGCTAGGCTGCCTTTCTTTTTCAATATCCCATGTATACCGAGCTTTCACATTTCTCGATGTCACCAGGGAGAAAAAGATGTAATGGGAAGATACGAAGTGTTTTATGTTTTTAATGTGTAACACATGTTATCTTTCAGCTAAAGCTATGTAAACCAGAAGTACCACAGCTATCCCCCCCCCCCTTGGTTACTTCACTTTTTGGGCAAAACTCTTTCGGATTCCCGCCCCCCCTCCAGTTTTTCAGTGGAAATTGAAATCTGTAAGCACGAATGAGTAATATTCTCCATTATTAGGCAATGCTGGTATAGAACATCTCCTAGAATGTCAAGCACAAAGGAAAATAGATCATGTTCTGTCTCATTTTTTTGCATCAAAGTGTCTTAGGGAAGAGCTCAACAATGAAAAGAATAGCAACCTACTTCCCCCTCTCCAAGAGTTTATGCTAATGTGCAGCTTGACATATTTTTCACAGGACTATAAAAAAGAGGAAACTGGGTTGGGGGGTTGCATTTGGGCATACAGCTTTTAGTTAGGAGCAAGATGGTTGAACTTACTGAAAAATAAGTTAAAATATATAATGTAAGTTCCCTCCCTCCCTCCCATTTTTCTGGTGTGTGTGTTCACAAGAATGGGGGGGTAGGTATGCCAGCCTCCAGATGGGACCTGGGAAACACCCCCCCCCCAATTCCAGATCATCTCCAGACTAAAGAGATCAGTTCCTCTGGAGAAAATGGATGATGATGGTGATGATAATATACCACCCTCCCTGTGAGTGGGCTCAGGGTGCTGAACAACAAGTTTTCATAAATACTTTGGAGGTATTGTACCCCACTGAGGTTAAGAACATAAGAACATAAGAGAAGCCAATGTTGGATCAGGCCAATGGTCCATCCAGTCCAACACTCTGTCACACAGTGGCCAAAAACACCAGGTGCCCTCAGGAGGTCCAGCTGTGGGGCCAGGACACTAGAAGCCCTCCCACTGTTGCCCGCCCTCCAAACACCAAGAATACAGAGCATCACTTGCCCCAGACCGAGAGTTCACATCTATACCTTGTGGCTAATAGCCACTGAGGGAACTCTGCTCCATATGTTTATCCAGTTCCCTCTTGAAGTCATCCATGCTTGTAGCTGCCACCACCTCCTGTGGCAGTGAATTCCACATGTTAATCATTCTTTGGGTGAAGAAGGTCCCTGTCCTCCTCAGGTCCCATCCCCAAATCTCCAGGAGTTTCCCAACCTGGATCTGGCAACCCTGCCCCCCTTCCCCTGCTGGGGCCAGGAGGGACCTGGCAATGTTAGTTGAGGGGTCAGGTGCTTTACTGACTGTGCAGTGGGGTAAAAACTTAAAATAAGCTATGCCCCACCCCAAATTTCAAGTCTGCTTACATTTTAAATACACATTCCTTTTTGTATGTTTTATTTTTTTCAGTGAGGAAGGTTTTGGTCTCCCAAACTGTTCAGTGATTGATTGGAACATGCACAAAACCAAATTGATTCTTCTTTTAAAAAGTGTTTAAGAATTATGTACACAAGAGAGCGTATGGATTTGAGTAGTTCTCGGCCAGGAAATTTTGCAGGCATTGATTCCTTGATTCTTGCAGCATGATACCAGATACAATTAAGCCCCCAGCTGCATAACCAAGGTTTGGAGTAGAGGTGTGCATTCGGTATAAACCGAACTAAATAAATAATTTTTTCCCGGGTATTTATTCTGCCGAATACAGATTCTCTAACCTAATTCAGCTACCGATATAGCTGAGCCTGAATAAAAGTCAATATCATTTGACTTTTATTTGTGCACAGCTTGGAGATTTACCAAGTCATGCCATGGCTGCGGCACGAGCCGGCTTGAAGAAGGGATTTAAAGAGACCTCCAAGCCAGCCGCAGTACACATAGAGGAGTGTTCCTCTGCCCTGGCCTTACCATCTTTTGTCTTCAGCCTGTGCCTACCGCCTAACAAGTCAAACAAACTGAGTTGGTGTGAATACCATCGGAACATACGGCCACCTTAAGCTGTATTGTAAATAACGTTTGCTCTCGTTTTCATCAGACCATGTTCCAGCATTTTAGGAGTATTTTAATTGAATTTTTATGTGCATATGTTTATGGTCTTAATTGTAATTTATATGGAATTTTATGTAAGCCGCCCTGAGTCCCCCTTGGTGGTGAGGGCAGTGTATAAACCAAATTAATCAAACAAATAAATAGATAAATTTGCCCTCAGAGTTCACGCGTCACGAAGTCATTCTGTGGCTTGGAGAAGGCATTTAAAGGGACCATATCCCTTTCCCCCCTTCATCAGAAACAATAAAGGATGAGGGCACCTTCTCCTGTGGCCCATAGAATTGGATCCCCTGGTCTAATCTTCTTGAAACTTGGGTGTCTTTTTTTTTTTTGTTTCTTTAGGATAGCCCTAGAGCTCCAGATTGATTCTCCATTATAGCCTGTGGGCAGTGGTCCCCATAGGTTATAATGGAGCTGAATAAATTCAAGTTTCCCAATTATTTCTGAACCCCAATACCATACTGATATTGGGATTCGGGAATATTGGGAAATACTGTTTTTTTTAATTATTATTCAGTATACCTGAACCTGAAAAATACCATGTTTTTTTGTCTTTGTTTGGAGTTCACCGTCACAAGATTTAGCATGTCCTGTAACTAGGGTTGCCAACTCCCACTTGGGAAACACCTGGAGATTTGGGGGTGGAGCCTTGGGAGGGACCTCAGTGGGGTATAATGCCATAGAGTCTGCCCTCCGAAGCAACCGTTTCCTCCAGGAGAACAGATCTCTCTCTCCTGGAGACCTGTTGTACTTCTGGGTGATCTTCGGACCCCACCCCCCAAGGTTGGTGATCCTACCCGTAACTTGCACCACCTTGTCAACAGCAAAAAGCCACACACACACACAACACAAGGTCCTAGCAAAAAAAAAAAATCAAAATTGGATAAATGATTTCAATATTCAGTGTATGGTCTGACATGTTAGATGTCTAAGAGCTGGCAAACTGGGTGCCAGGGAAGTGGCTCTGGGGAGGTGAGCCCCATAGTGTGGGTGTTGGACCCCACACACCCATTCCACTTATTGTGGCTCTTTCCCCTAAAACAAGGACACCTCTCTTGACCCAAGAAACTCCTCTGCTTGTGCAAGAACCTCTTGCATCTGGGGACAGCTCCTTGTGCCACACTAGCAGAATGGATGCAGGACTATCCAACTATTGCTCTCTGATAATCACCCACCTCACCTCTGAAAGCTGGCTTTTCAGTGGCTTTCCATCCCATGTGGCTGGGATGTTTGGAGGTTCAAATATTACCAACTGCTTGTATGTCCCTTGCCATTCCTGGCTGCTTAAATTTGTGTGTGTGGAGGGGGGAATTGGCTAACTGGATCAGAAAGGTAATTAATGCCTCCTTGAGATAGATGGTGGTCACCCCAGCCTTGGAACAGTAATATATTAAGCAGAGAAGGTGGAGCAATATCTGATGAGAGAGAAAAAGGAGGGGATGATAGATAGAGAGACAGGCAGACAGAAGATAGATGGATATCCTCCTCCATTTAATCCTCACAACAACAACCTTTTCAGGATAGGTTAGGCTGAGAGGTTGTGACAGGCCCAAGATCACCAGACAAGCTTCCGTGTTCCTCTGAGGTTAGGTGGTAGCTACCCAGGAGAAGGCATCCTCAGTCGTGGCACCGAAACTCTGAAATTCTCTCCCCAGGGTGGCCCGTGTGCCCCATCCTGTTGCCATCTTCCACCAGCAGGTGCAGACTTTTTTTGTTTCATTTGGGGTTCCCTCAACGATCCCTCCTTCCTGACCAGTGGTTTAATTGTTGTTGTTATTTTAATGTAGTAATATACTTTAGCTCTGGCTTTAATTGTTTTAATGATGTGTTTTTTGATGGTTTTAATGTTTTTAAAGATGTTTCATTTTGTATGCTTTAATTTGTTAGCGACCTTGATGGATCCTTATGAGGGCAGAAAGGTGGGGTATAAATTCTGTGAAATAAATGAATAAACAGGGGTAGGATTTCAGTGGGAAAACGATGAGAAGGTTAATTTGCACGGACGTGGTCCTTTTGCATACCCTGATGGCAGATAATTTAAGTCTTTAAAGGGAAGGAGTGCCATGTTGGATGGACCACAGCTGAACTGCTCTTAATGATGGCTGGCTTGAGGAACTGAAAAGTGCTCTTTCCCCGCAACAAACTGTGAGGGATGCTGGAATGCCCTCATTATGTCAGCTGCCATGCTCTAGGTTGTCACACCAGACGTGGTTGAAGCTGAAGGCAACCGTGTTTTCCACGCCTCCAGAAATGCAAGTACAGATTCCTAGCTATGAGTCATTTTAGAACCATCAAATCAGGGAACATAATCCTTTAGCAGCACTGCATATTCTCTATTTTTGGTGTTCATTTCTGAGTAGAACTTCTGATGCAATAATAACCAAACAAATGACCCAAAACATACCTGCTTCACTGAACATTTTAATTGTCTACTAGCTTTTAACAAACACCGAAAAGATTCTACTGCTCTTTAATGTTTTTCTGTTTGCCTGATAGCAGCTGCTGCTGCTTCTCAGCTCCATTGCCCTATGCATTTTTTGCCCTCACTGTCCTTGCCCTCATTATCCTTCGCTGATGTTTAATTTGATTAGCTGTGCCCCCCCCCCACCTGATTTGGCTTACAAGCATCCGTGATCTCATTACATGAGAGGTAGAATAGTGACGGTATCAAGAAAATCACTGTACTCCCTCTAGGCAGTCAAAACAAATGGCAGCGAGAGCAAAGGAGACCAAGGGCAGTGAGGGCAAAGACAAGAGGAAGTGATGGAGAGAAGACAGTAGCAGAACCATGCAAAGGCATTCAGCGGGTGATGAAGGTAGTCATAATGATGCTTTTCAACACATATACAAGCGAGAACGAAACCAGGCAAAGAGTTTTCGCTCATCCTTAATCCCAGTTGAATAGGCCCATTCTATTTATCTTTTCTTTCAAAAATATTTAAACAGATGGTGCTCCTTCAGGCAGTGTTGAGAGGTTTCAGGAGAGAGAGGGGAACAATGCAGGTAACGCCTACACATGCTGGAGTGTGCGATGCTTACAAAACACAGCATTCAGAATTACTTCTTTTTTTTGGTACTTTGGGTTTCTTCGTAAATCTACCATTCATTTATTTGAGTGTAAAGACATCGGAGTCATTCTGATGACAAACTAGGCCTTGAAACTTCATTGGGAGAAAAGAAAGCAGAACCAAGTGTTTGCAATGCAGTTGAACTTTTTTTTTTTTTTTAAATGTTTTAGTTTGGAGACAGTAGTGTGACAATTATTATTCGTGTTTCCTTTCCTTTCTTTGTTTCAATTAACGGCTCTCTCTTTTTGTTCTTCCCATATTCTCCCCCGTCATCATTGTTTTGCCATACATTTAACCCATCGTGATGTGTATCTCCCTGGCGGCTGTTACGATCCCCCTCCCCCCCAATCTTTATTTTTATTTGTGGAATGCTTGTTTTTGGTGGCTTTTTTGTGACCCAGATCCCATTGACCCATTAGAAGTTGATTTTTATCCTTTGCTTGATGATTTCCCTACCTCAGTCCCAGATATCTCCACCCCCATGCTCCCACCAGTAGGTGTCCAGGCTGTTGCATTAACCCACGACGCCGTGAGGGTCAGCTGGGCGGACAACTCTGTCCCGAAGAATCAGAAGATGACCGAAGTTCGGTTCTACACGGTCCGATGGAGAACCAGCTATTCCACGAGTGCTAAATACAAGGTGGGTTTGTAAGCATTTATAAACAAGCTTCTTTTTGTGTGTTCCCATTGTGACTTATCAGAGGCCTAGCTCTGCTTATCATGAGGAGGGCTACATGAAAAGCGTGGATGTCCATGCTGTTGTCCCAGCAGATAGTCTGGGAGCATCTGCTACTGTATCACTGCTTGATCTAAGCAGGTATGTAGACCTAGTCAGTAATTTGGAGATGAGATAGGCTAACTAATCTCCAGGTGGGGGCTGGAGTTCTCCTGTAATTACTACAGATCTCCAGACTTCAAATGCCAGTGGCCACAGACGAAGTGGCAGCTTCAGAGGGCAGACTCTATGATATATCATAGAGTCTAGGAGGAACTGAAATCCATTCCCAGACACTGCCTTCAAATCTCCAAGAGTTGACAACCCTAATAATTAAAGACCATTGGGGGATCCCCATGTAAGAGCAGGATAGCAATATAATAAATAATGTCATGGTATCTTTTGGAGCTGCGGTGGCTCAGAGGTTAAGATTCTGAGCTGCAGACCGGAAGGTCAGTACCTTGGCAGTTCAAGACCTGAGTGCCACGTGACAGAGTGAGCTCCCATCTCTGGCCCCAGCTCCTGCCAACCTAGCAGTTCGAAAGCAAAGAATTGCAAGTAGATAAATAGGTACCGCTTTGGTGAGAAGGTAACAGCGTTCTGTGTGCCTTGGTGTTTAGTCATGTCGGCCACATGACCACAAAGAAGTCTTCGGACAGTGCTGGCTCTTTGGCTTGGAAACGGAGATGAGCACCTCCCCCTAGAGTCAGATTCTACTAGTTTTCGAGTGAGGGAAACCTTTACCTTTATCTTTTGTCATTCTATATATAGATTTTTGTACCCCGCATTTATTTATGTTATTTTTAGTTCACCATTTTCACTGAAAGTTCAAGGAAGATTAGACAGTGCAGTCACTGGGAACCCAAAG
The DNA here is from genome assembly GCA_029233225.1 of Lepidodactylus listeri. Taxonomy (NCBI): domain Eukaryota; kingdom Metazoa; phylum Chordata; class Lepidosauria; order Squamata; family Gekkonidae; genus Lepidodactylus; species Lepidodactylus listeri. The sequence goes on from JARCFY010000004.1 coordinate 18,257,053, forward strand.
TGACATTTTTTTCCTCCTCCATTTTATTTTCCCCACAATCACCCTGTCAGGTGGGCTGGGCTGAGAGAGAGTACGTGGCCCAAGCTCCCCAGCAAGCTTCCATGGAAGAACGGGGATTTGAACCTGGGTCTCAAGAAGAAACCGGAAAAGAAATGCCTATTCTGGTTCATTGCTATCTCTAATGCAGTTAGTCACAGCCAGGCTGGGTTGCTAATCTGCTCACCCAGTGGGAAACGAGGGGTGCAAATCAAAGACAGCAGGGGTCTTCATCTCTCATTAGCACAGCCTGAACTAAATATTAAATAAATGCAACAAAAAAAAATGGCCCAGCATGTGGGAAAACAGTGTAGCTGGTACACAGGAGCATAGCAAAAACAATATCTCCATTAACATCAGAACAGAAGAACAGCTGGGCTGGAGCAGCCCAGTGGTCCATCAAGACCAGAGTCCTGTTTTCCTCCAGTGACCAGTCAGATGCTACAGAGAAGCCCACAAATCTAGCCCATAGACAACAGTCCTCACCTGCTGGCTTCTCCCCACATCTGACTGTAACGGATACCCAGAGGTCCCATTCACTATGCCTGCATGCTGGAAGACATCCCAGGGCATTAATCTGTTGGCAAAACTCGGGTGTTTGAATGGCCTCTGATGTTTACTTTCCAGCACTGACTGAATCTGAGAGGTGTTTTTACTACACCATTCATCTCTCTCTGGCCTTACAAAAATCCCTCCTGAAACACAGTAGATTAGCAGCGTGCACACACAACCGGTCCCTTGACCTGGATGCCCAGGCTAGACTGATCTTGTCAGATCTGGGAAGCTAAGTAAGATCAGCCCTGGATAGTCCTTGGATGGGAGATTACCAAAGAAGTCCAGATGTAGGCAATGGCAAACCCATCTCTGTCCCTCTCTTGCATTGAAAACCTATACAGGGGTGGGCAATTGTTTTGGCTCGGGGGCCACTTTGTGGGAGCGGAGGTTAGCGGAGGGCCACACCTTTTAAAATGATTGCATTCATTAGTCAACTCTGCATTTCAGAAAAGGTATAGATTGGATCATAAAAATCAATAAATATAAATTAAATTAAATAGTGGCAGTTTTATTCAATTTATTTATTGTGCTAATTTCATATCATCTATAGCTGCAAGCACATTTAATTTTAGAATCAGTTTAATGAGACAAATGTACCCTATCACACTTTTCAACAATTTTCTCTGCGCTCTGGGCCCAGTGGAGGCCTGACTGAAACCACGTGGCCGACTGTCTTGGCGGGCCACAAAAAACTCTGTGGTGGGCCACAATTTGCCCACCCCTGCCCTATGAGGTCACCATAAGCCGGCTGCGACTGGATGTCCCTTTCTTCCACCAGCACCACACACAGCTGGTAGGCGGTGTTTTCTCCCCGAGTCCTGAAGGTCTTCATGCCATGTTCCATCTTCTGTGTGGGACTTCTGGTTCCAAAACCACCCACACTCTCTCTCTCAGGGCCTTTTCCCCTTGCAGCTCTCCTCTCCCCCAGGTTTTAAGTTAGCATTAACTTTGTTTGATCCTGTTTGTAAAGAAACTCCAAAGTGTAGCGTGAAAAGCCAGAGCCGGTTGCCCCCAATCACCTCACTGATGTTTCCCTCAAAGTGTTAGAGGGGACCATTGAAATGCTAATATGTCGTATCAAACGAAGAAACAAATAGTTCAAATCAAAGAACTTTCCCTTCATAACAAGCAAGAGGGGCCTCTTATGTTTGTCCAAATCCACTTTTGTTTTGATCACCCTCTGTGTATTTTTTTTTTGCTTATGAAATCTTACAGCTTTCTGCTCTGCCATCCCATCAACAAGGTTGACAGTTGTGGGTTTTTTTGTGATGGACAGAGATAATCTCCCAACAGAACTGATGCCTTTCAGAATCTCTTTGTGGTCTATGCGCTTACTCAAATCATTTTATCACATTTTAATGTCAAATTTCAAAGCATTTGACAGAGCTCAGACAGGACTGATTATGGCCAAACCGACAAAGAACTCAAAAGAAAACAACATTGACTTTGTAATCCAGATCTAACTATGACACTTTTAGCATGCCACTTCTCTAGGCAGCTAGGAGCAATATGAATGGATCTTATTTCCTTTTATCCTCACAACAGCCCTGAGAGGTAGGTTAGACTGAGAGAAAGAGGCTGGTCCAAAGTCATCCAACAATCTTCATGGCTGAGTAGGGGTTTGAATCCAGGTCTCCCCAGTCCTAGGATGGCACTCACACCGCTAAAGGATGCCTGGTCTCCAATCTGAAAGGGCAGCCATAGAATAGAATCAAAGAGTTGGAAGGGTCCACACAGGCCACAGGCCATCTGGTCCACCCCCCTACTGTCAATAAACAAAGTCCTCCATTCTCGATCATGTGGTCAACCAAGACTGGGTTTTTTCCCTTCAATTTTCTAAATGCAGGCAGCAAAAAAAAAAAGAGCCAACTAAGATTTGGAGACAGTGGGATTCTATAGCACTGGGGCAATTACAGAAAAGGCACTGTTCCGTGAGGATGCCAAGACTGAATCAGCAAACGCTAATACCCACGGAAGGGCCTCATTACTAACTCCAAATGCAAGGAGACAGGAACCGAGTTCCCACAGCTGCTGCTCCGCCCCCGCTGTTCCCTTTGCCTCGATCGTGTCAATTTCCCATTATTTGCTGCATGGCCATATTTTGCCCCGCAGCTTCGCCCGATTTCCCCCACGTCTACTCAATCCTCAAAAAACAGGATCTAGTAGACACAGGGGAAATTGGGCAAAGCTGCGGGGCAAAATGTGGCCGCACAGCAAATAGTGGGAAATTGACACGATCAGGGCAAAGGGAAGAGCGGGGACGGAGCAGCGGTTGTGGGAAATTGGTCAGGGATTAGTAGGGGAGAAAACACTCCACATATTGCCCATTGGTTGTGTTTAATCATTCATGCCCTCCCCCACACTCTGGAGATCCAAGTTTGCTTGCAAAATGAAGTCTATTTTTAAACGTACAGATTTCCAACCGACAATGCCTTCGTATTCCTCCAAAGCTCATGTTTGAAACTATTAGACTCCAAAGCATTTGAAGACCTCGTATTCCAAACCTGGAAACTTAGAATTTGGCCTGCCCTGAAAATAATGATGCAGAAGTAATTGTTCAACCAAAAGGCTCGAGGGGTTGGAGCACTTCCTTCACCGGGGAAGGCTAAAGCGTTCAAGGATTTTTGGTTTAGAAAAATAGCAACTATGGAGAAATATGATGTGTTAAGTATAAAGTGATGCTTGGTATAGGGAAACGGGAAGGGGGGGAGGACCCTAAACAAACAAACAAACAAATAAATAAACCTCCTATCCCAGCTCGAATGTGCCCAGTGAAATCAGTGGCAGGAGAGTCAAACAGGCAAAAGAAAATGTGTTAATAATTTGCAGAATTCACAGCCATAGGCTATAGTGCTTTTCTTTTTCTTTTTTTTACCTTCAAGTCACAGTGGGGTTCTGGCGACCCAGTGGGGTTTTCAAGGCAAGAGACATTCAGAGGTGGTTGGCCATTGCCTGCCTCTGTCTCAAAATCCTGGACTGCCTTGGAGGTCTCCCATCCAACCATTAACCAGGGCTAGGGTTGCCAGGTCCCCCTGATCACCAGCAGGGAGTGGGAGGGTAGGGTTGCCAGCCCCAAGTTGGGAGCCTCCTGGAGATTTGGGGTGGAGCCTAGAGAAGACAGTGAACCTCAGTGGGGTACAATGGCATACAGTCCACCCTGCAAAGCATCCATTTTCTCCAGGGGAACTGGAGATGAGTCTGAAGGGAAGCTGTAATTCTGGAGGCTCCCTAGATTCCGCCTCGAGGGCGGCATCCCTAACCAGGGCTGAACCTACTTATCTTCCAAGATTCAATGAGATCGGCCTAACCCAGGCTATCCAGGCTGGAACATATAGTGCTCAGATGGCTTTAAAAGGGAAAGTAGACACCTTCATGGAGGACAAGTTTTTTTCAGTGAGGTGAAACCAGTTAAAAGTGAACCCTCAGTATTCAGAGGCAGTGTATCGGTGGGGGTCTTTGGCTTCTGTTATGTATTGACCATGCGGTCGCCATGTGCTCCAGTAATGGCGACCGCCATGTGTCCAGAGCATATGGCCAAGAAACTACCTGAGCTTCAGCCAGGTAGAACAAAGGCCAGGTGGATTCTAACCGGCCACCAATCCTGTACCTAGGTTTCTCCCAGGGAACCTATGAGATGTAAATAGACTGATAATAGCCTATCAGGCCAGTTGGGCGAGGTCAGGGGATTGTCCCTGACCAGCATAAAAGGAGGGCTCGGAGCCCTGGGTTGTATGCTTCATCCGGACCAGCAATAAAGATCTAGCTGTTTCACTGTTCCATGGACTCCCGACCCCAATACTTCTCAGCTTCCCTTCCTTGTTTTGATCTCAGCTTCAGGATCATGTGGCTGGCCACTGTTGGGAAAAAGATACTCCCCTAGATTAATTTCTAGTCTCACATGAGCAATCCTTTTTTCAATGCAGGACTGGCAGGGCTGATTCCGAGTTCTGGAGGGCCCATGGGCGGAGAATGCCCGTGGGCCCCCTCTTCTCCTCTGACCCGCACTAGCCCCCCAGCTCATGCTTTTTGTCCAGCCTATCCACATCCCCAAGTGGTTCTTTGATACAAACTTAAACAAAGGATAGATGAAGGAAAACACTGCATTACCGAACCTCCCTCTGTACGCCCATTTATTTACCTGATCTTAATCGATGTATTCCTGCCAACCTAGCAGTGCAAAAGCAAGAAACTGCAAGTAAATAAATAGGGACCGCTTCGGTGGGAAGGTAACGGCATTCCGTGCACCTTGGCGTTTAGTCATGCCAGCCACATGACCATGGAGAAGTCTTCAGACAGCGCTGGCTCTTCAGCTTGGAAACGGAGTTAAGCACCGCCCCTAGAGTTGGATTTGACTGCTTTCAAGCAAGGGAAACCTTTACCTTTACCTTTTGATGATGTCTGTCCTGCCATCCCATTGACTGCATGTCCTTCCCCCAATGTGCTTGGTGGTGTACGCAGATGGAAACACCACCACTGTGCCCTCCAGCACTGCCTCTATCGTTCACCACCTGCACAGGACGTCTGTTGTGGGGAGAGGAAGGGAAGGAGGTTGTAAGTTGCTCCGAGACTCCAAGTGAAGGGTGGGGTATAAATCCAGTTCCTCCTCCTCCTCCTCTTTCCTGGTAGTGTATGTGGATGCTTTGCAGCAGTGGGCCCCGGCAGAGATCCTGGACCCCGACAACTGCCCCTCCTCAAGGAATGCTGGCACTGGCCCTGAGGACCAGATATGCAAAGGGAGATGGAGCTTTCACTAGCTGTGGCCCAGCTGTTCGCACTTATGTTTAAATCCATTTGAACCAGCAACTCGTTTTCTTCACGAGATCAGAGATAATCTCATTTTCAGGTTTCACCATTTCATGCGAGTGAGTAAAAATACAAGGAATACCCAGAGCCCTAGCATGGGTTGGCATTTCCTTAGATGGCGCTTGCGTGCACAGTAGTTCCAGGATCCTCTAAATCTGGAGAAGTATGAAAATCCCACTTGTGTCACTTCTTCACGGCTGTTTTCCTCCTGGTTCCACTTCCCATCCTGTGCTTGGAGATAAAAACCTCACTGTGCTGAAGTGGTTCCTTAATACCAGCTTAAACAAAAGGTAGATGAGGGAAGACACCGCATTCCCGCACCTCCCTCTGTACACATTAGTGCCCGTTTATTTACCTGTCCTTAACCGACTTCCGTCAATATAAAATGAATAATGCATTTTCCTCAGTAAAACAAATGAACGCACACTTAACCAAGCCGAAGCGTGTACAAACACCGAGGTATTAAAACGAGCACTTTTTCTAAGGGCGCATGTACATATTTACTGACGAGGTAACAGAAGGTGTTTTCTCCGCTGATCACCTGATTAAATATGTATTAAAGGATCTCAAAATGCCCTTGTTGGAAAAGGACAAGCGGCTAGGCATTTTGGTTCAATTCAATCAACCGTTTTTTTAAAGTGAATACAGTGAATTTTCTGGATCCAGTGGGTCTCTTTTTGTTTTTGTGAAAGGGCCACTTAGTGTAGTTTGCTAGTCAACTAGACTAAAAGACCAGCTGTTCCCGTATGAACCTGATCCTCACACTCTAACCCTACCCAAACTATTCTGGGGGGGGGGGGCATTTCCCAGGAGCAGCATTTCAGGTTGTGTTTTAGGCTGCAGTGGGAGAGAGGAATGGGTGAACATTTCTTCCTTATTTGAGCCCATGGAGATCTAAACAGGATCCAAGCCACACGCTCTCAGCCTAACCCACCTTGCAGTGAGGTTTTTTGGGGAATATAATTGAGAAGGAAACAATGCTGTAAATTGCTTTACATTCCCATTGAGGAGAAAAGTGGGGTATAAATATGTGAATTAAAAAAATAAACCTTTTCTGATGGTATATGCTGTATAAAGAGCTGATGTCACATCATTTTCAGACTTTCTTTCTAGTATAATTCTAACAATATTGTATTTAAAAAAAAAAAAATCCTTCCTCTCCCCCTCCCCCCCTTTTATAGTCAGCAGATACAACAGCCTTGAGCCACACAGTCTCTGGTCTGAAGCCAAACACAATGTATGAATTTTCTGTCATGGTAACGAAAGGTCGAAGGTCAAGCACGTGGAGTATGACTGCTCACGCCACGACCTACGAAGCAGGTATGTCTCTATTTGCTTCCCTGCTGAGGAGATTTTTAAAATGTTATGTTTTAAAAAGACACCAGTTTACACTTTTATCTTAGAGAATACTTTATTTTTACCACATTGTGCTGTATGGCATAGAGTATCTATATATCTAATTCCCAAGGTGCCCCCTGTGTGCAGATATCTAAATCCATGCAGGGGGGCACCTGGGGGGCAGGGAGATTTTTCTGCACATGGGGGGAACTGGGTAGACCTGTTCTCCGGAGGAACTCCCCCCATGTGCAGAAAAATCCTAAAGGTAAAAAAAAAAGTTTTGGGGGGATATTTAAATCCCCCGAAAGTTAAAGAGTGTTCCCTGCATATGCGCAGGGAACGCTCTTGGAACAGTGCGGCAGCTGGCAGTTGGGAGGCGTCCAAGCCTCACCACCAGAGCTGTGGGGGGGAATTGGCGGGCCTGGTGAGAGCTGCTCAGGCCTCGCCGGTGCCTGTGGGGGGGAAGCAGTGGGCTGAGCAGCTCTTGGGCACTTGGGCCCACCATAGTAGCCGGGGGGGGGGGAGAGAAGTGGCAGGCCTGAGTGCCCAAGAGGTGCTTGGCCCACCACAGTAGCCAGGGGGTGGGGGGGAGAGAAGCGGCGGGCTGAGTACCTCTTGGGCGCTCAGGCTCGCCACAGCAGCCAGGGGGGATGGGGGGGAGAAATCGGCAGGTAGACCTCCGGAGGCCAGGTCTACCCAGCCCTTTCCACGCTATTGGTAGACCTGATCTCCAGAGGCCAGGTCTACCCAGCACTTTTTACTCTATTGGTAGACCTGGCCTCCGGAGAACAGGTCTACCCAGCCCTTGCCACTCTATTGGTAGACTTGTTCTTTGGAGGCCAGGTCTACCTATATAGTGGAAAGGGCTGGGTAGACCTGTTCTCCGGAGACCAGGTCTACCAATAGAGTGGACTTGGGCGGGTAGACCTATTCTCCGGAGGCCAGGTCTACCAATATAGTGGAAAGGGCTGGGTAGACCTGTTCTCCGGAGGCCAGGTCTACCAATAGAGTGGACTGAGGCAGGTAGACCTGTTCTCTGGAGGCCAGGCCTACCAATAAAGTGGAAAGGGCTGGGTAGACCTGGCCTCTGGAGAACAGCCCTACCCATCCCAGTCCACTTTATTGGTAGACCTGGCCTCTGGAGAACAGGTCTACCTGCCTCAGTCCACTCTATTGGTAGACCTGGAAGACTATATTGGAGCAGAGTGGGGGGGGGGAATCACCACAGGGGGTGGGGGGAAGAGGACTTACCTGGGGCTGTAGCCTTTAGGAATCCCCCCTATGAGTATCGCGGGTCCTCATCTCTTGTTTAAAATAATAATGAAAATTAACTCCTTCCCTTACTGGTGGGTAGCAAAATGAAGCATAGCCAGCCGTTTCATTCTGCATCTCCGGAAATGGCTCAAAGCCAGGTTGCCACATTTTAATGAATGGAATATTTACAATACCGAGCAGCTGAAGTACCATGAACTTCAAAGATTTTCCTCGCTAATGATGAGGTATAGATGCCATTCATTTTCCAAAGGAGACCAAGATCAGATGAAAACATGGGCAGTGATCCTCTATTATTATTAGAACCAGAGTTTCGTAGTCAGCATTTATGTATTAATTTATCAAGGGCTCAAGGAATCTGATTACATTCAGGGCCTGATGTATGAAGGGGAAGTGTGCTTTGATATCATATTACTCTTCTCAGTCATACCGCTGTTCTGTGTGGTAATCTATTAATGAGGACAAACGAAGTTGTAGTCTCCAGTTTCTATTATGTGATTTCCCCAGAGGTTTTTTTTTTTTTTAATGCTTTAAGTATTGGCCATCATCTAGATCCCTATGTTGTGGACTGAGTGATGCTGAATATTCGTTTTGATGCTACATGTTCCCTAGTTCCAAAGATTTGTTTGACTGGAAACACTGGGTTCGGAAGGGGAGAGGGTATGGATATTTCACAATGAATATTTTGATTGTGTGAATATTCGCATGTCATCTCAATTCTGGTTGCTAGTAGCTTCGACACCTTTTTTGCACCTGGATATTTTGCCTTCATGAGTTACTCATCAGGATAATTATTTAGAATAATTCCTTGCTAAAATTATTGGTGAGAATATAACGGCATAAAAACAGCCTGTCTAGATCAGATCGATGGTGTGTCTCAGGGGTCCCCAACCTTCTTGTGCCAGTGGTCTCCTTTGGAATTCTGAAAAAGGGCAGTGGGCACAATCACAAAATGGCTGCCGCAGGAGGTGGGGCCAAACATGAAATGCTAGGGACTGAGATTATATACAACCCTAATAGTAATTCTTCAACATTTCAGACAGAAGCTCTGTTTAACATGATGCCTTTTAATCTACACACACAGTCAAAAGACCTACTGGGGAAAAGTCCAACCTAGCCCCACTCACTTTCTTAAAGTTATTGGTGGGTCCTGTTTGCAGGGAAATTCAGAAACAGAACCCATTGGCTGAGTACCTCACCAACTGACCACTCCACAGCACCTGGCCCTAGAGGTCTCATTCAATTGTCATGGTTAATACTCAGAGGTAGATTAATCTTCTGTAAGATTCTCTGACACCCCTTTAAATCAATCCAAGCCTGTGAACATCACTGCATAGTATATTAATTGTTCCTGGATCCCAGCCAGCCAATCAGGGATCACACAACTAGCATGATGACATACTATCAGTTTAGGCCAAGTGATGATATAACTAGGAGGAAATTATATCACTAAGAGGTCAAAAGAAGCAACAGAATTGTAAATAAACGAGCCAATATTTTTGCAAGCTGTGCTGAAAAATGGAAGAGATTTTGGGGGTGGAAAAAGACATTGCTGACTCCGCCGGAACGTTAGTAGTTAGTTTTGGCTCAGTGTTACATTCTTAAGGGGCTATTAAGCAGCAGCTCCTTGTATCAAACTTCAAAAAAATGGCTTCTTAGATCCCCACTCTGCCATAGAAACTTGGTGGGTGACCTTGAGCCAACCACAAACCCTCATCCTAATCTACATCACTAGGTTGTTGTGAGGATAAAATGGAGAGGGGGATGATATAAACTGCTCTGGGTTCCCACTGGGTAAAAGCTGAAGTATCAGTGAAGTTAAATAAATCTATAAAATAAGTGCATGTGAGAATATGTGTTTGCATGACAGACAACTGGTGTTGAAGCAATAGGTCCCACTCCAGGCAAGGGTGCTCATTTGGGAAGCTATGGAGAGCTATGCACACATTCCTCTCTCTGTGTGATTGAGAACGGGGGTGGGAGGAAGCAGAGGTGTCAGTTACAGGACAGAATCTCAGACGTGTATGTGACTTCTGTATGTTTCCATAGAATCATAGAGTTGGAAGGGACTTCCAGGGTCATCTAGTCCAACCCCTGCAGAATGCAGGAAATTCACAAATACCTCCCCCCCACACACACACACACCCAGTGACTCCTGCTCCGTGCCCGGTAGAGGGCAAAAAACCCCTCCAGGATCCCCAGCCAAACTGGCCAGGAAAAAAACTGCTCCCTCATCCCAAAGTGGCAATCAGCATTTCCTGGGTGTGTAAGACAGGGCCACGAGAACTAAGCACTGAGGCAACCCTTCCTGCCCTCCCTTCTCGTGATCTGCCTGAGTTCACAGAATCAGCATTGCTGTCAGATGGCCACCTAGCCTTTGCTGGAAAACCTCCCAAGAAGGAGAGCCCACCACCTCCCGAGGAAGCCCGTCCCACTTGAGGAACCGCTCGAACTGTCAGGAAGTTCTTCCTAATGTTTAGCCGAAAACTCTTTTGATTTAATTTCAACCCATTGGTTCTGGTATGACCTTTTGGGGCAGGGGCTCACGTTCCAATGAATGTGTATTTTCCAGAGGCTGAACTGGCCACTGTGATCCTGATCCCATCCTTATGTTTATCCTCCCCAGAATAGTTTGTTAAAGGAAGTCTCGTTCTAGTACAAATGTTGCAGTTAGGTCTCTTCTTTCGTGTTTAGTCATTTGACTCTTCAGAGTTCCTGTAGTCTGGTTCTTGGGATAAGTATAAGTATACGCCGCCTTGAGCCAGTTCGCTGGAAAAGCGGGATAGAAATGCGAAAAATAAATGAATGAATGAATGAATGAATGAATGAATGAATGAATAAGAAGCTCAGGGAGCATGGGGGAAGAGGAAGGATTGAGGAACCTGGGAATGTTCAGTCTGAAGAAGGGGAAATGGGGCATAATTGCTTTGAAAGGCTGTCCCTCGCAGTTGGGCAGGGAGCTGTTCCTGTTGGCAGCAGAGGATAGTATTTGCAGTAATGGGTTTAAATTATGGGAGGATAGCCCAGGTTAGGCTTATCCCATCAGATCTCAGAAGATAGTCAGGGTAGGCCCTGGCTAGTATTTGGAGACCTCCAAGGAATAACAGGGGTGTGATGCAGAGGCAGGCAATGGCAAACCACCTCTGAAATATCTCTTGCCTTTAAAAAAAACAAGTCTAGCTCACCACCTAATGGTACGTAACACTTAAAAGATCTAGAACTTCTCACTGCCAGACAATCTTAGGATCTCCTGGCTGTACCATACACACTGCCACACTACAATTAATTAATTAATTATGGGTGGAAAGTTAACGGCTGGATGTTAAGATATATATATTTTTTTACACTAAGAGTAGTTCCGCAGTGGGATCGGCCGCGTGGGGAGGTGGTGAGCTCCCCCTCCCTGGCAGTCTTTAAGCAGCAGCTGGACGGACACTTGTCAGGGATGCTCTAGGCTGATCCTGCACTGAGCAGGGGGTTGGACTAGATGGCCCATATGGCCCCTTCCAACTCTGTGATTCTATGATTCTATACACTTGTCAGGGATGCTCTAGGATGATTCTGCATTGAGCAGGGGGTTGGACTAGATGGTCTGTGTGGCCCCTCCCAACTCCGTGATTCTAGAGAAAAGCAAGAAGAAAATGAGGAAGAGAAAGAATATGTATATATAGTATATAAAGTGTGTGTGTGTGTTGAAGGGGTGGTCTCTCATCCTGCATAGTATATCCTCATTTTCAGAAATAAGCTGTATGGTATAATAAGCCCCTGCCTGGTGGAACATGATCCCATTTGAGATCAGGGCCCTGTGCAATCGATTACAATTCCACAGGGCCTGCAAAACAGAGCTTTTCTGCCAGGCTTTTTGGGCTGAGGCAGCGGACATCCAAAATGACACCAGCTTTCCCTGCTCAGCTTGATCAGTCTGATTATGCACCATCGCCTTAGGGCACAGCCTAGATCAACTTGGCACCTGTGCCAGCTGTTCTGTGCCCTCCCTGACATTGTTGCAGCAGTCACTGTAGTTTATTGATTTATTTCATTAGACTCATAGCCCTCCCTCCCCTGCAGAACAGGGCTCAGGGCAGGTAACATCGTATAAAACAATATACAATTGAAACATTATTAAATCTAAGTATAATAGGTACAATTATGAAGATCGGGCTTGTTGTGGTGGTGGTTGTTGTTGTTCAGTTACACAGTCGAGTCTGACTCTTCGCAACCCCCTGGACCACACCACTCCAGGCCCTCCTGTCTTTTGCCATGCTAAATTTAATGTCCGTTGCATCGATAACACTGTCCAACCATCTCATCCTTTGCCGTCCTCTTCTTCTTTGACCTTCAATCTTTCCCAGCATCAGGGTCTTCTCCAGTGAGTGCTCCCTTCTCTTTTGGTGGCCAAAGTATTTCAGCTTCAGCTGCAGGATCTGGCCTTCCAGGGAGCAGTCAGGGTTGGTTTCCTTTTGGATTGACTGAATTGATCTCCTTGTAGTCCAAGGGACTCTCAAGAGTCTTCTCCAGCACCATAATTCGAAAGCATCTATTCTTCGGCGCTCGGCCTTCCTTATAGTCCAACTCTCACAGCCATAGATTACTACAGGCTAGCCTGGGCTATTCCACCTAAAATTCCTTTTCTCAAACTGTTGTGTTTTCCCATCATAATTTTAAAATCTCTTAGCTTCCTAATGCTTTTAAAACCCTTGATTTTTTTTAAAAAAGGATTTAATTACTTACAGTGTTACACAGAAAAAAGCAACAATACAATTCAGAATGGTGGATAGCACAGCTCAAATCTGTGAGGTTCTTAGAGCCAGTTTGGTTTAGTGGTTAAGTGCGCGGACTCTAATCTGGGAGAACCGGGTTTGATTCCCCACTCTTCCACTTGCACCTGGCTGAATGACCTTGGGCAAGCCATAGCTCTGTACCAGCTGTTCTCTCAAGGACAGTTGTCTCAGAGCTCTCTCAGCCCCACCTACCTCACAGAGTGTCTGTTGTGGGGAGGGGAAGGGAAAAGGAGTTTGTAAACCGCTCTGAGACTCCAAACTGAGTAAAGGGCGGGATATTAATCCAATCTCTTCTTCTTCTTCGGACAACCACAGAGATTTAGAAGGGAGAAGTGGGCATCGCCTACCGATTAGCAATGTCTTTGTGAGCAACTGAATTCTGTAGGACTGCTTGTTGTCCCAGCTGTCTGTGTTCCAGAAAGCCAGGGTTATAAATTATCTTTGAGCCAGCACGTTGGTGGAAGTGCCAATTGCAAACCAGGAAATGTATCTTTCAGCTTGCCATTAAGCCTGGAGAAATCAGCATACCTTCTGGAATCGTCGTGTGGCCATTAGGGATTATTGAGAGTCATGATTGATGTTTTATGTTATATTGAATTTTTTTTAATTGAATGTCCATTGTTTTCATTGAATGTTGTGAGCCGCCCCGAGCCCATGTGCGGAGTAGGGTGGGATGAAAATAAAATAAATAAAAAATAAGCTCCGAAGAAGAAGAAGAGAAGAGATTGGATTTATATCCCACCCTTCACTCACTTGGAGTCTCAGAGTGGCTTACAAACTCCTTTCCCTTCCCCTCCCCACAACAGGCACCCTGTGAGGTAGGTGGGTCTGAAAGACCTCTGAGACAACTGTCCCTGAGAGAACAGCTGGTACAGAGCTATGGCTTGCCCAAGGTCATCCAGCAGGTACAAGTGGAGGCGTGGGGAATCAAACCCAGTTCTCCCAGATTAGAGCCCGCACACGTAACCACTACCCCAAACTGGCTCTCTAAAACACCTCCATGCTTCCAAAGCAGTTTTGGCACCTTGCACAAAAGCTGGAAACAGGCAGAATGCGTCTGTCATCCCTCCAACAACTCTTGTGCCAAAGCAGTATTTGACAGCCGTAAGTGGGTAGCTGTGCTGGTCTGCTGTCGAAGAGCTCGATCCGAGTCCAGGAGCTCCTTAGAGACCAACAAGAATATGGGAGGTATCAGCGTCCAAGAGTCAGAACTCTTTATGATGAAGGGAGCTTTGATTCTCAAAAACCTGAACCTGCTTGCGGGAAAGGCAGGGTATAAGTTAAATTAAATAAATAAAATAAAAACTCATACCCCCATATTCTTGTTGATCTCTAAGGTGTTCCTGGACTCGAATCTAGTTTTCTATGCACATGTTAACTATCTGCTAGGAAAGTCTCCTGGCGTAAGGGCCATTGAAATACATGGGCTCCTTTTTTCTTATTTTCAGAGGACAGCTGTGTTGATCTGCAGTCGAATAGCTAGATACAAGTCCAGTAGCACCTTAGAGACCAAGAAGGTTTTTTTGGGAGTATAAGTTTTCGAGAGTCAAAGCTCCCTTCATCAGATACAAGTAGAAATGGAGATCTGAGTCTTTTAATCCCATTCAGAAGGTGGGAGGGGTGTTGTAAAGAATGCTTGTAAAGGACGTAAAGGTACAAAGCAGTATGGGGGGATGGGTAGTGCCAGACTAAGGCCTCACTTATGTTTTGTGCCTTTGCATCTTTTGTAAGCTTTTGTTTTCCAACACCTCTCCCACCTTCCAAAGGAATTTCAAAGGGAGATTAGAAGGAGAGACTGCTGAATTGCAACTGATAATGAAGCTCGAGACAATGCATCCTCCTGGACTGAATTGAGACCTAGGTTTCCTGCTTCATTACCAATGCTGATTTCTCCATGCCTACTACCCCTCTGCATATCACACCTAATCCAATCACACCTGCTGTTGTCATTTGGCATCTGAAATCACTCCAGTCTCCAAAATATAAGGACAGATGGACTCCCATTCTAGCTGAAGAAATGGGCAGTGACTCATGAAAGCTCTTTTAAAGGTGCTACTGGGCTCTTGCTATTTTCTGCTGCTACAGACAGACTAACACAGCTACCCATCTTGAGCTATTTCCCACCTTCTGACTGTGATAAAAAGACTCAGATCTCCATTCCTACTCATGTCTGATGTAGCAAGCTTTGAATCTCGAAAATTCACATCCCAAAAATCGTGTTGGTCTCTAAGGTGCTACTGGACTCGTATCTATCAGTTTCATTATGTTGCTTTCAATAGTTCCAAAGGAGCTTGTGAAGGATACCTTCCCAGTGGATGATGGTCAAAGTTATGTATGTTTGATTCCCCTCTAACATTTCTTCTTTAAAAATCTCTGGGTTTTTGCCTTCTTTCAAGCCCCAACCTCTGCTCCCAAGGATTTGACAGTCATTACTCGAGAAGGAAAGCCTCGGGCCGTCATCGTCAGCTGGCAACCTCCGTTAGAAGCCAACGGCAAGATTACTGGTAAGCTGCTGACGCATTCTGTGCCTTTCTGTTTTACACAGGGTTGCCGGCTCTTACTTTAGAATATCTGGAGATTTGGTGGGGGGGTGGAGCCTGGGGAGGCTGGGGTTTGGGGAGGGGAGGGACCTCATTAGGGTACAATCCCATAGAGTCCACCCTCCAAAGCAGCCATTTTCTCCAGGGGAACTGATCTCTGTAGTCTGGAGATGAGCTGTAATAGAAGGAGACCCCCAGGCCCTACCTGGAGGCTGGTGACCCTAGTTTGACAGTTAACTTGCAGGTAGGTGTGGACATAGGAGAGAGAACAAGAAGCTGCATTATACAAGCACGGCATTGGGGATTCATTGTAGAATCTGCCATCCTGTAGAAACCTGCTTTTATAACACAGAAGGTTTTAACCTGTTTTTGTTTGGGTCAGGACCAGATTTTGTGAGTCTCCTAGTTCAGTTCACATATCTCCATTTTAGTTCCAGTTTTTCCTTGTGGGGGGGGGGGGGAAGCCCTTCTGTGAGTTTGTATTTTCCCACTCGTCTTCTCTTTCGTCAGGCAAATTTTCTCCCCTGCTAAAAAGAATGCATTTCCCCATGTGTGTTTTATTTATTTAGAAGAACTGTGTGGTTCCTTTCCAAATGCCTAAATGATTTAAAGCGAAAATTTGAAAAAAAAAAATCAAAACTCAACAAAACAATAAAAAAACACTAACCCAACAAAAAGAAAGGAATAAAAAGGCAGCGACGAAGACCACATGAAACAAACTCTAGCACTTTGTGATGTTTTATACTTATATTGTCATGATTTTACTTAGTTTGGTTTTAGCTGTGTAGTGTTGTGTAAGCTGCCCTGAGCCTACTACAGTGGGAAGGATGGGGCAGAAAACAAACAAACAAACAAACAAATAAAATTAGGGTTTTTAAAAAAAATCTTGCAAGATACAGATGATAAAACAAAAAAAGGCAAGGGAAAGAATTGATAAAAGTCAATTAAAAGCCTGTGTCATTGTGGGAATTTTAAAATAATCAGTTGGAAATAAATATGTCAACGAAACAAATTATAGACAACATCAGTGAAAATGACGTAGACCAAACTAGCAACAATGATGCCACGTGGAATGAAAACAAAAAGAGTCATATTGGTTCACCCCCTGGATCTTACAGTCTTGGGCATACAGCACTGACAAAAGGCTTATTCAGTCCGTGATGGTCCACAGCACACTGTTGGTAGGCTTTCTGGGTCATGATGGATCTCACAAGAAGAGCCCTGCTGGATCAGACCAGTGGTCCATCTAGTCCAGGGGTGGGCAATTGTTTTGGCTCGGGGGCCACTTTGTGGGAGCGGAGGTTAGCGGAGGGCCGCACCTTTTAAAATGATTGCATTCATTAGTTAATTTTGCATTTCAGAAAAGGTATAAATTGTATCATAAAAATCAATAAATATAAATTAAATAAAATAGTGGTAGTTTTATTCAATTTATTTATTGTGCTAATTTCATATCATCTATAGCTGCAGGCACATTTAATTTTAGAATCAGTTTAATGAGACGAATGTACCCTATCACACTTTTCTACAATTTTTTTGAAATCAGGAGTGAGATTGCTTGTTGAGATTCTCATCACAGCCTGCAAGTTAATGTCTGTCAAACAGCATCTATGTTTACTCTTGTTGATCTTCATGCAAGAAAAACTTTGCTCACAAATATATGTGGCCAACTGTCTTGGCGGGCCACAAAAAACTCTGTGGCAGGCCGCATGTGGCCCGCGGGCCGCAATTTGCCCACCCCTGATCTAGTCCAACATCCTGTCTCACACACTGACCAACCAGTTCCTCTGGAGGACCAACAACAGGGCATGGAGGCTGTGGGCTTCCCCTGATGTTGCCTCCTGGTACTGGAATTCAGAGGTTTGTCTGCCCCTGAACGTGGAGATTCCCTTTAGTCACCGTTGCTAGTAGCCACTGATAGACCTGTCCTCCATGAATCTGTCTAATCCCCTTGTAAAACTATCTATGCCTGTGGCCATCCCTACATCCTCTGGCTCGCTATGTAAAGCTGCGTTTCTATCATCTATCTGCTGCCTATCAGATTCATTGGATGCCCTTGAGTTCTAGTAGCTTGGGAGAGGGAGAAAAAGCTCACTCTTTTCCACTCTCTGTGCTCTGTGCATAGTTTCATAAACCCCTATCCCATCCCCATTTAGTCATCACTTTTCTAAACTGAAAAGTCCCGGACTCTTCAGCCTTTCCTCATCGGCAAGGCGCTCCAAACCCCTGATCATCTCAGTTGCCCTACTCTCTACTTTCTCCAGCTTTGTGAGGTCCTTTTTGAGATAAGGTGACCAGAACTGCACACAGTATTTCAAATGAGGCCGCACCGTAGATCTGTACAGGGTCATTGTAATGTTGGCTGTTTTATGTCCAATCCCTTTCCTAATAACCCTCAACATTTTTCACTGCTGTGGCACACTCGGTTGACACTTTTGTGGAGCCGTCTGCTATGACCTCAAGATCTTTTTTCCCCTCTTGGTCTCAGCAAGCTCAGACCTCATTAGCCTATACTTGAAGTTGGAATTCTTTTGTCCCAACGTGTATCATCTTACACTTACCTACGCGGAAAATCATCCGTCACATTGTTGCACACTGGCCAATTTGCGGCGATCCTCCTGGAGTGCTTCACTGTCTCGTCATAACCTCAGGTTCAGTTGCCCTGAGTCAGGCGCTGTACAGAAGGCAATGGCTGCATTCAGACTGGCAGTTTGGCCTGATATAGGCACCTTTCACAAAGGGATTAAATGGGCCCATTCACACAGCCACAGCTGTTCAGGCGTTCCCCAGGCATACTCACCCCGTCAGAGGATGACTTGGAGCCGGGTTAAAAAGCCACCACCTCCAAAATTGAGTTTTTGTTTCCTCACACATTCAGAACCTGCAGATCCGTTCTGCTGCTAGGAGAGCGCGCATGAATTTTGGCCGTTTTTGCAGTGCACTCCAAGGCTGATGCGCTGCAATAATGTAGATGCTTTCCCACAGGATGTCTCCATGGGTAACCCGCAGTACGGTGTGCTGTGTGGCTGATATGTCCCACAACATTTTAAGCTGGGTCAATTAGAGGTGGCACTATATCGCGGCAAGCTGCCAGTCTGTCCGCGGCCCATGTCTGCTCACAGGGCTACAGTCTGCAACCCATGCCGCCTCCTCCTCCTCCTTCCTCTTTAAAAAAAGGGCTTTGTTTTCATGTGCACCAGTGGCGAGATGTTCTGGTAATTAATTCAGTGCAAAAATTACTGGGAGAGCAGATGAGAGTGGGGAGCAAAGTAAGTCCTTCACTTTTCATGGACGAAAGCGTTAAGTCCTCTGGTGCAAAGGTCTTCTGATGTATTATACTCAGTAGCAATTAAGAGTCCCTAATAATAGGCCGGTTGTTTAGCAATGATGTAAAACATAGTGTACATAATGATAGGGTGCTTGGCCTGACAGACTGTGGTGGAATGGTTTGGTGGATGTTTAACTCCGTAATAACAAGGTAAGGCTCTGATGATCCGAAACCCCTTAATGCTGACTGACAAGGACAGAACTTAATGAATGGTATACACGGGTAGATATTATTCTCCCAAATAATGCCATAACACCAATGGCTAATTAAGGCAGCCTTTAATGTTATTTTTTTTTCCTGTGGGGAAACTACAGCATTTTGTTTGTTTTAAATCATAGATGTAGGCATTAAATGACCGTTTTAAGCTATTAATAGGCTTTTCAGAAGCATCTAATTGCTATGAAAAATACAGTGAGGCTAATAAAACGAGCATGTTATGGCCTCATGGATATAAACAGTGGGCAAGGAGAACTGAGATCCCGTGGTCCTTATAAGTATTTCCTCCAAATCTGGATTAGGATCATCCTAAACTTGATACTCCAGTATCTGTAGGAAAATACGTGAAAGCATACAAGAGGTCTGCTTTTTTATTTATTTATTTTTATTTGTTTATTATACATATTAGTTATTGTCTTTTAACTCATACATTTCGTATCTGTTTATAACCCTACCCCTTCCCTCCTACCCTCCCCACTACCCTCTCTGTCCTCATGCGTTAGTCCTTTATTCCCAGCCACGGGCACAAAGTCCAAATCTTGCACTGAATGTCCGTCTCCCCTTCTGTTGGTATCCACTTCAAGCAGGTCTTCCATTTCGTCCTGATGTCTGTGGTCTTGTCTGCCCATGTGGTCTTCCGGTTCAGTTTCTCGATTATATCCGACTGTATAAATTCATACAAAGAATTATGCCAGATTTCTACTGTCCATTTACTCTTATCCTTCCAACCCAGAGCAACCACTGCTTTGCTTACAAGAGGTCCACTTTTCCCATTCCACTCTGCATAGGATTATCCATTTTGACCAGTCAAAAGACGATCTGGTCCGTTGATCTGTCAAATACTGATCATATAAAAAGCAGCCAATACCGTTTAAAATAAAAAAATAAAAACTGAATTAAAGCAAAGTTATGGCAACTGTTTTTTCAAAGGCAGCTTTTAAGAGAAGGTTGGGAGCCGGCCAGTTTTCCTTTGATGCCTGCAGTTTTTGCAGATTCCTAAAAGCAGCTGGCTTGTAGCCGTGCTGTTCTGCCACGTTTGCCCCTGCTAAGGGGTCTCCCAGCCCTCACTCATGCCCCCCCCCACTAACACGCGACCCCATAATGAAATCACAACAGTAAATTGCCATCTGCATTGGGGCACTTTTGACTTCAGGGCATATTTGGCAATATTTAACTGCAGGAAGTAATAAACAGTTGGTGTCATGCCATTCCTAATCCTGCTGACTGAAATTGTTTCCCTGATAAGGTAGGGAATGGAACAGAGCATACGCACATGCAGTTTGCCTATCAAAAATGTGGGAGATCATGGACTATATCTCTGTCTGTCTGTCTGTCTGTCTGTCTCATCTCCATGTCTATCTGTCTATCATCCATCTATCTATCTATCTATCTATCTATCTATCTATCTATCTATCTATCTATCTATCTATCTATCTACCTACCTACCTACCTACCTACCTACCTACCTACCTACCTACCTGTCTGTCTGTCTGTCTATCTATCTATCTATCTATCTATCTATCTATCTATCTATCTATCTATCCCTGCCTGCCTGCCTGCCTGCCTGCCTGCCTGCCTGTCTGTCTGTCTGTCTGTCTATCTATCTATCTATCCCTGCCTGCCTGTCTGTCTGTCTGTCTGTCTGTCTGTCTGTCTGTCCCTGCCTGCCTGCCTGCCTGCCTGCCTGTCTGTCTGTCTGTCTGTCTGTCTATCTATCTATCTATCTATCTATCTATCTATCTATCTATCTATCCCTGTCTGTCTGTCTGTCTGTCTATCTATCTATCCAGGGGTCCTTTCGTAAAAAAAGAGGTGCAGGAGCTCATTAGCATAACTTATTTGCATATGCCACACCCCCTGATGTCACCGGAAGTGTCAGAAGGCCACACACCCCTGACATCACTGGAAGACTGTTAGAAGAAAGGAAGGAAGGAAGAAAGGAGGGAGGGAGGGGGGAAGGAACGAAAGGAAGGAAGGTAGGTAGGTGGGGGGAGAGAGAGAAGGAAGGAAGGAAGGAACAGGAAGGTAGGTAGGTAGGTGGGGGAGAGAGAGAGAGAAGAAAAGGAAGGAAGGAACAGGTAGGTAGGTAGGTGGGGGGAGAAAGAAAGAAAGATAGATAGAAAGGGAGGGAGGGAGGAAAGGAACAGGAAGGTAGGTAGGTAGGTAGGTGGGGAGAAAGAAAGAAAGAAAGAAAGAAAGAAAGAAAGAAAGAAAGAAAGAAAGACAAGGCGCTTCTCTCCCCCCCTTTTGTTTGGGCACTGGGGCCCAGCTTTTCTCTCCCTCCCTCCCTCCCCCCCCCAGGAATGGTGAGGGGGGGATGGGGGCTCCTTCCTGGGGACATTGAGCAGGAATGGGTGGGTGGGAGGGGGTTTCTTTGCGCGGGGGGTGGGTGGGAGAGGGTTTTTTTGACATTGCGCAGGAATGGGTGGGTGGGAGGGAGGGGGTTTCTTTGCGCAGGGTGGGTGGGAGAGGGGTTCTTCCCCGGGTGTCTCAATTGGGGGGGGAGGAGGGGAGGGCCCCCCGTCCCCGGGAGTCTCAATTGGGGGGGGAGGAGGGAAGGGCCTTCCCGGGGACGGCGGAGCGCCACCATCCCCGGGAGTCTCAATTGGAGGGGGAGGAGGGAAGGGCCTTCTCGGTGGGGGGGGAGGAGGGAAGGACCTTCTCGGGGACGGCGGAGCGCCGCCGTCCCCGGGAGTCTCAATTGGGGGGGGGGGAGGGAACAGCCGGGAGTCTCAACTGGGGAGGGGGAGAGGAGGGAAGGGCCTTCCCGGGGGGAGCGGGGCTTTGACGGGGGGGCAGGGGGCGGGGCTTTAAGTGCCCGCCCCCCCCCGCCGCCTCTCTCCCGGAGCGGCGCTCTGGCGCGCCCCGGCCCCAACGGAGCCCTGTATCTATCTATCTATCTATCTATCTATCTATCTATCTATCTATCTATCTATCTATCTATCCCTCCCTGCCTGCCTGCCTGCCTGCCTGCCTGCCTGCCTGCCTGCCTGCCTATATATCCATCCCTGCCTGCCTGCCTCCCTGCCTGCCTGCCTCCCTAAGCATATTCCCACATAAAGTCCTGGACTTCAGGGCATTATACCCAGTGGAATTGAGACTACACTGGTTTACGTGGGAATGCTTTGTGCATGATCTTCCCCTGTGCATAGAGAAGACCTAAGATACTTGCCTCACAATGTATTAGGACTCCGCTTTCCCCTGCTTGGCTATGAGCCCGCATATCCATGAGCCTGAAAAGCTTACATGGAAGACAACATCCAGCCAGCCCTAAATAGCACACGTTAAGCATTGTTCAGTTCTCTGCTGAGTTACCCTGTTCTAAGTTCATTGAAATGGGTGGTCTTCATCTGGAATAAATTCATAAGACTGTGGCCTAAGAGTGCTATTTTAAACAGAGTTGCATCCTTAAAGGTCACTTAAATTCCAATGGACTTAGAAAGGTATAAGTCTGTTAACAGTAGCAGTCTAAGGGAGTGCAGTCTGTAATGAGATAACTCAGTGGGAAATCTCTTACGTAAATGTGAAGATGCTGCATGTGCTATAAATAATATGATGCACATTTATTTACTGTATTGCTTTATTTTAGTGGATGTGTGTGCCACTGCTTTGGAGCCCTGCTTATGGGGGCTCATGGTAAAATCTAGCATGATAAAACACCCCCCCCAACAATAAAACCACTCCCAATTAATCACTTCTAAAACCATCACAAACAGTATAAAATAACCTTCTAAGTGTGTTATAAAAACATCCGTATCAGCAAGTAGGAAGTAGGTCATACGTTACTAAAACAGATTGGATAGGACTTCAGTTCAATGAACTTCACTGCCCCGAAGACAGTAGGGTAGGCGCTCGGATAAGCCTCAGAAAGGACTTCAGAGACGGGGCCCAACCAGCAATAAAGACGTTTCTCTAGTTCTCACCCATCTCACCTCTACAGGCAGAGTCACAGATACGTATACATTCATACACATCTTTTTGTTGTTGTTCTTGGTGGTTTACAGCGTACATTCTCTTCTACACCTTGGACAAGAATTCTCCAATCGATGACTGGGTCATGGAGTCCATCAGCGGTGACCGGCTGACCCATCAAATCATGGATCTCAATCTCGACACCGTCTACTACTTCAGGATACAAGCCCGTAACGCCAAAGGAGTGGGTCCTCTCTCAGACCCTATCCTCTTCCGGACTCTCAAAGGTTTGGGTTTGTTACTTAGTTCCTTAGATGTCAGTTGAATCGTTAAGGAGTCTGGCCATCGTTTCAGGCATGACTCTGAGTTCTGGCTTCTGTAAGACCCAATGGCAATCTTCTGGCAAGATGGTAAAGCGTTTTTTTTTTTTTTGCCATAATGGATGACTGCCAGAAAAACCATAAACACCAGCCCTTGATACAACAGTGGTTCAAAAGTGGTCCAATCATATTTCAGAGCCACGGTATATATGACAAAGCCATCAAGGAGAGGAAGGGTGGAATCGGGCCAGTTACTGCGCCATCAGGAATGGAAATGTCTTTGACCGTTGCTTCCTCCGGCTAGGCTTCTGTTCATTCCCGTATTGATTTCTTGCAAATAAGAAGCTGGTAAAAGATTCATTCATTAAGGTTAATGGAGGTTCAGCATGGCAGGCTTTCCTTTTCTTGTTTGTTTGTTCTTTTACACATTAAAAAAGTAATAAGGGCGGAATTGTTCTTATGAACAGACCCGGGGTTTATAAAATGTCATCCAGGTAACATTGTCTCCACTCTTTGTGAAGTAAGTCTTTACATCCTGACTTGCTGTTTTGTGATATTTAAGTCTGAGTTTTAGACCTGTTAGTTCTCAAACTGTGTCCCTGGGAACCCCAGAAGTTCTTTAGAAGCTTACCAGGCACTCCTTAATTAAACGATCGGTAATGGTGGATAAACTTCCCTGAAAGACAACCCATGATGATAGATCGTGAGTGGCCACAGGAGAGTTTTGTTTGTCTTCTAGCTTGTACAATTGTACAGTTGCGAACAGCACACATGCAACCTGTGTTGCGGCAGCTATGCTGGTTACCAGTGGAGTACTGAGGCAGGTTTAAGGTATTAGTATTGACTTTCAAGGCCTTGAGCTGTCAGGGACCCACGTACCTCCAGGACCATCTCCTCCAGTATGTCCCCAGAAGAATGCTGAGATCAGCTGTTAACTTGCTGGTGATCCCCGGCCCTGGGGAGGTCCGGCTGTCCTTGACTAAGGCCAGGGCCTTCTCAGTCCTGGCCTCAACCTGGTGGAACTCTCTCCCAAACCACATCACAGCCCTGTGGGATTTGATACAATTCCGCAAGGCCTGTAAGGCAGGGATGTTTCACCAGGCTTTTAGTTGAGGGCAGCAACGGGAGGTTAAGACTGGGACTCTCTCTCTTTTCTTCTATGGCCCCCATATCCCCTGCCCTGCCCTGCCGTGGAGGATAGTGGTGTAGGCAGCAAAGGAGGACTACTTTATTGCCATCTTGATCCCAAGGACAGCTTGGGAAAGAGCTCTCTCAGCCCCACCTACCTCACAGGGTGTCTGTTGTGGGGAGGGGGAGGGAAAGGAGTTTGTAAGCCGCTCTGAGACTCCCTTGGGGAGTGGAGGGCGGGGTATAAATCCAATCTCTTCTTCTTCTTCTTTTAACTTTTTTTAAATTGACAGTAATTTTGATGATATATTACTGTATTTTTATTCTCTTTAATGTTGTCAATCGCCCAGAGCCTGCTCACAGGGTGGGTGATCCATAAGTTTAATAAAACAAACAAATATTTTTCCCCCAAGGCAGTGGTATATCCCAACAGGCCCAGCAGGGGGCTGCACTTGAACCAAGTCTGGTCCCTGAAAATGTCCCAGAATCCTTTGCAACAGCATCTAGTTCCTTGGCAGATGTTCCTTGTTGAAAGTGTTCCTTGAATGTGGAAAGTTTGAAATCCTCTCCTTTAGGCGAACAGAGTAGTTATAACAAAATGGATGGTGTTTCCTCATCATCAAAAGAACAATGGAACGATCACATGTGGCTTGAAAACTGTCATTCCCTAAATATCACTCCTGGGAAAGCCTCACATCGATAAGTCACTCACAGGAACTGCTAGGGTTACCAGCCCTGGGTTGGGAAACACCTGGAGATTTGGGAAGTGGAGCCTTGGGATGGTGGGTGTTGGGGGAACTCAGCAGGGTATAATGCCATAAAGTCCACCCTCCAAATCAGCCACTTTGTCCAGGGAACTGATCTTAGTTGTCTGGAGATGAATTGTAATAGTGGGACAACTCCAGGTGCCACCTGGAAGCTGGCACCCCTAGAACTGTTGCTATATCAGTATTGATCCTTGAGACTTCCCTTTAAGCCATGTGTGATATGGAGGTGCAAGTGTTTTAAATAGGCTTGTCAATTTCCACTTAGGGTCTGAAGATCTCCCAGAATTACAACATCCCCTGTAGAAAAATGGCTCCTTTGGAGGGTGGAGTCTGTGGCATTATATCCCCCCTGATCTCCCTCTCCTCTTCCAATCTCACACTTCCTATTTCCAGGAATTTCCTAACTTAGAGTTGGCAACTCTTGTTATAAAATATATATTTTTTAAAAAAATTGGCAGGTGACTGGATCCATGTATTAGACCACTCTGGCAGAAAGTTCTGATGTTCATGTGAGCTGAAATAACTGGTATGCCTACAACCATCCATGCATGGGAGTTTCCCCTCATTCCTGGCCATTCCTGCAGCCCCTTCAAACCTCTGGAAACATAATTCTTGGGCTTGTGGGATCCATGTGAGAAACAGCTGCATGGGTCAGAGGACTGAAGTGAGCAGGGGCAGGGGAAAGAAAACTACTCCTTTTCTTGGCAGAGTTGTGCACAGAAGGAGGAGGAACTATTTTCTCCCTTGTCCTTCACCATTTCATTCCCTCACACACACACACCCTAACAGCTAATAGTTGTGCAAACCCTAAATACAATACCCAATGACAAAATAAATTAGAAACATAACAACACAAATGATGGCCAGACATCAAACTGGTAAAAACTGAAATAAACCCTATAAATTGGTCGTCTACGTGAATGAGAATGGGAAATAAAATAAGCCACAATACTCAACAAAAGACTTTCCTGCATTCACATTTTCCTTGTTTGCAAGTTCCTGTTTCTTTGGGGGAAGGGTTGTTTTGTTCCTCATACCTTTTGGGCCTTTTAGTGGTCAATTCAATGTCACACAAATTTATATTTATTTATTTATTTATTTATTATTTCTATTCATATCTTGCCTTGCCAGACAGACTGGCTCAAGGCGGCATACAGACATTAAAGTTATGTCTGGCAGAAACAGCGAAATTGCATGAAGATATGCCAGACACAAATGGGTGTAATATCGAATCAACCACTAGAGGCAGTAAAACATATGAGGAACACTAAAACATCTAAATCACTTAGTGTTCAGGAGGTCTTATCCAAGGTCCTATCTCACTGGTATGTTACACCCTTGACACTCTCCTATTTCTCTCCGCACCTTTCCCCCCAATGTTGGAAATGCTGTGGAATGAGAGCAACATATTTTCACAATTGGTGGACTCGTAAATATATAGCCACTTTCTGGAGGGCGATAATACAGCATATCTCTATAATTATTGGGTATGAAATACCCTTAGACCCAAAAGTAATTCTATTAAACCTGTAGCCTGATGAGAAGCCTCCATCATCTGCCTTACACTTGATTACTACACTCCTAGCTGCTGCCAAATCGGTTATATCCCGCAATTGGAGAAAGGAAAAAAAAACCCCACAATTACACAATGGTGGAATAAGGTTTGGGACTATTTTTTGGAAGAAAAATGTATGATCTATTTTGACTCATCTTTGAGAGACAGAGAATTACTTAGTCCTTTAGACAAGTGGATCCCTCTCTTTCAAAATATTGAGCTAAATAAATTGGAAGGTGAAGTAATCGCTTTTCTAAATTATAAAACTTTTATTTACTGTTAACTGTATTTTTGAAATCTGGTTGTATTTATTTATTTATTTTACTTTTACCACTTTAGTTAAGATTAGGAGCTACGCTCTGTTGCGGTATCTAGATAGATTTAACCAACCTTTCTTTCTGTATTATACTGTACCCGAAGACAGCAATGTTTTTGTTCTTTGTTATAAAATTAAAAATTAATAAAATTTGTTTTAAGAAAAAGAAAGAAGCAAGACCCTTACAAGCGAGGAAAATTAGAATGCAGAAAAGTCCAAAGTCAATCAACTACCTGGGTGGAATGGAATAATTTAACCCTCCTCCAGAAATGGAGATCCAGTCTCTGTTGAATATCCAAGAATAGGGTGCTCCATAAACAAGAAGCTTCTACAGAATTATTTATGCAGGGCTCATTTCGTAGCAGGAGCTCCTTTGCCTATTAGGCCCCACTCCCCTGATGTAGCCAATCCTCCAAGAGCTTACAGTAGCCCCTATAAGAAGAGCTCTGTAAACTCGTGGAGGATTGGCTACATTAGGTGTGTGTGGCCTAATAGGCAAAGGAGCTCCTGCTACGGAATGAGCCCTGTTTTTATGCCATGATTTGTCTCCAGAGACTTGCTTGAGGCATCTCACTAACTAAAAGCATCACAATAATGAAATTATAAAAACAACAGTCATACATTTATCAGTCTTAAAACAAATCAGTAAAAACACAAACCCATCGGGGGCACAGAAACAACATCAAAACAAGTATTAAAATGTCAGTGATAAAACAGGCCTCAGGCTAGCAGCAGCCCCACAACAAACAGCAGCTAAAAATGTCAGCCATCTATTAAAAGCCTGGGCGAGGTTTTTGGACTTGCGCCTAAATGACAGAAAAGGAGGCACCAAGAGAACCTCAAGGGGGGCGTTCCACAGGTGAGGGGCCACCACTGAAAAAGCCTTGTGTGTGGTTGCCATCTCGTCCACAGCTCTGCAGTCTGGGAAACAGAACAGAGCTTGGACAGAGAATCTTAAGTGGCAGGCTGGACACTATGTGACCATTCAGATATGGTGGTCTCAAGCTGTTTAGGGCCTTCGAGGTAAAAACCAGCACTTTGACTTATGTTCAGGAGCCAATGGGCAGCCAGCACAGATTTTTCAGGGCTGGGGTAATATGATCCCTGTACCCCACCCCGACAATCACCTGAGCACAAGTGAAGTGGCATCCAGATATGACCACCACTGCCCTGACCTGGATAGCCCAGGCAAGCCTGATCTTGTCAGATCTCAGAAGCTAAGCAGGGTTGACTGTGGTTAGTACTTGGATGGGAGACCTCCTTGGAATACCAGCAGTCGGGAGGACAGGGGCAGGCTTCTTCAGCCACCTCTTGGAATATCCTCCAGGCGCCCAATAGGGGTCACTCACCAGAGGTCAACGTGACTTCCAGGCACACGCGCTCACACACACACACACAAAATACCAGATATGACCACCACTGTGCAAAGTGGTGTGATAAGAAGACTCAGATACCTCATTAGTCCTAAACAATTAGTTGAACCAAGAAATGCCTATCTTGTGTCATTTATGCAAGATATCATCAAACTCATTGGGGAGATGAGTTTTAGACATGAGCATCAAGAGATATATTTAGAATGATTCGGTGAGCTTGCTCGTTTTGTTCCCGCTCTTAACAGCCTATGAGGTCTATGTCTGATACTCTGACATGAATGTTTAATGCCACTCACCCTAAATATGTCATGTTCAATATCATTCAAGCAATTTTTTTTTCTGATAAATCTTCCTCTACATCTAAGGTGCAAAGAGCTTCTGATGTCTGGCTTGTGTTCTAAATGACATCAAAATATTAGATCCTTGCCCTTAATAATGATTAAGTTGCTGTGTTTGGTGTCCCGTGGAAGGATCTCTTCCCAATAGATGCACATGTACATATGTACACATATGGCTCACAAGGCGTGTAATTCAAAAGGAACAACACAAGCATCCAGTGTCAACCTTGTCCTTAGAAATTTGTAGTAATGCGCCCCATAAAAACCTTTCATAAACTTTAGCATTATTTAAAAGTTTGTCATGTTTTTTTCAGCCTCACTTCTGGGCAGGAACTGTCTTTACTAATTAAGCAACACAATGGGGAGAATAATCAGTTAGGACTGCAGTGCTGATGAAGTAGGGTTAATTTTCTCCAGGGCATTTGCTCAATGCAAATTCCATCCTCCCTGGCTAGGAGTTGCTGAATGTCCCACAGGAAGAGAGAAAAGGACATGAAAATGCCTACATGCTTCCCACAATGGGTCAAAAGGCAACTTTGGGGGAGGGACAACCCGTATGGGGTAAATGGTGTGCAGCAGTTAGGACACTGAACTGATTAAGAGTAACAGGAGCTTTATTCGTGGAACTAACAAACTGGATAGGAAATGAGATAAACCTAGCTGTCTTACTATGTGTGTGTGAGAGAGAGTTCTAGACTGTTCTAGAAGAAAAGCCTAAGAACAGCATTTTGCAGACAGACGAGGAAAAGCCCATTTAGGAAGAAGGTGCTCTCTTTACAGTCCTGTATAGCTAGAGCTTACTGCCCCCTGCAGGGTCTTCTCTCTTCTTCTTTGTATTCATGACCGGTTTCCTGGCTAGGCGGGATATAAATTTAAATGAATGAATGAATGAATGAATGAATGAATGAATGAATGAATGAATGACATTGTAATATTCCAGTAGAAAATGGTGCAGGGGAGCAGGGTTCAACCCCTATGTGGTTCTGACCTGATTCGTTCCCCACCTGTGTGCCATCTATTCATGGGTAAGAAAAGTCAGTTGAAAAATCTCATTCCTATGTATTGTGAACAGGGGAATTCTGATTACATATCTCCTTGGATTGGGCCTACATTGGTTGTGGTGCACATTAAAATAAGATGGTGCTTGGTTGCATAGTTAAGCACTCTGCCCATGGCAAACTTCACATATAAGTCAGGTCTCAGCCTCATCCCTTTGCTTACTATTTGTGAATAATCATGGTGGGCTCCATTCAAGCATTTTTATAAGGACAGCTAAGATTGTGTGTATAAAGTGCTACCCAAATCCATAGTTTGTTTACCCATACCCCATATTTTTTTCTCCAGTGGATGCCCAGAGTAGCTTACAACATCGTTTGCTTCTCCTCCATTTTATCCTTACAAAATGTTTTTCCACCTTCTCATTTCCCTTGCTCGTGTGTTCCTTTTGCTTCCATTTTTTCCCTTCAGTCCCACGTGTGTTTTGCTCCCTCTAGTGGTCATTCCAATATTACATTGATTTATGTCTGGCATATATCTCCCTGCAGATTTAAACTTCAGTTTATGTCGGGCATAAATTGATGTAATAGCGAATCGACCACTAGAGGGAGCTAAACACATGCAGACCAGGAAATAAATCCCAAAGCGACAGGAATCTACATGCAAGGAAAATGAGAATGTGGGAAAACCCATGACTAACTCTGTGAGACGGCAGAACAAAGTCTGAGTCCAGCGGCACCTTTAAGACCAACAGAGTTTTATTCTAGGTATAAGCTTTCATGTCCATGCATACTTCTTCAGTGCACGCACGCAAAAGCTTAGACCTAGAATAAAACTCTGTTGGTCTTAACAGTGCCGCTGGACTCAAACTTTGTTCTGCTGCTTCAGATCAACATGGCTGCCCACCTGGATCTGTGAGATTGGGTTAGGCTGGGAGAATGTCTAGCCCAGGGTCACTCAGCCAGCTTCCATAACAGAGCGGGGATTCAAACTTGGTTTCCTATACCTTAGGGGATACTTCCATCACTATGCCATGTTGTACATAAGATAAGCCAGTTTGGTGTGGTGGTTAAGTGCACGGACTCTAATCTGGGAGAACCGGGTTTGATTCCCCACTCCTCCACTTGCATCTGGCTGGATGACCTTGGGCAAGCCATAGCTCTGTACCAGCTATTCCCTCAAGGACAATTGTCTCAGAGCTCTCTCAGCCCCACCTACCTCACCGGGTGTCTGTTGTGGGGAGGGGAAGGGAAAAGGAGATTGTAAGCCGCTCTGAGACTCCAAGTGAGTGAAGGGCTGGATATAAATCCAATCTCTTCTCTTCTTCTTCTTCTTGCATTCTTTTATCTGTCTAACATAATGGAGAAATTAATAATCACTGGTTTACATCCCATAATCATGACTGTGGAGCAGTGACCCTCATCCCTGCGGATCTCAGAGAACTCAGCAAACGGAATGTCTATCGTGCACTGGCGAGTAAACAGTTGTCATGCTGCCTGCTTCCTCTCATCACCTGAATTTCTTTACCTGGATATGATGTGCGGCGCTATGCTGCACCGTGTGAGATTTTATATACATTAAAATTTCACATCATGCCGCACAGCGGCACAAGTTCCTCGAGTGAGTTAATGGTCCGTACTTAATCAACTGGAAGGCAGAATTTCACTTTCAATGTTCCATTAGGTTTACAGCAGACAGATTAATAACATTAAATAGTAAATATTCTGAAGCCAAGTTCCTGGTTTCCGTTTAGCATCAGGAGGCAAGTAGCACCACTCCGGGATTTACTTAGCTGAGAAGCTCCGCTTGAAAAAGGGCTGAGTGAATTAATGTCACGCAGGGAAGGGATTCCCTCCGTCTATCAGATAATTCATTAAGGCTGCGTTTTTCCTCTTCACCTGTGGCTGAAACAGGTAAAGCTGAAAGAGCAGGACTAATGAGAGCTATTCCCCCTCTGCTAGAACTGTAGCATAATTCCCTTCCAACCTGTCACTCTCAATTTTCAAACGAATCTTAATTGCAAATGGAATTTTAACTAGGATCAGCAAGGCAGTTGCTTATTAAAGGTCATTTAGTGGTTATCTCTTCGTGGAGCTGTAAACTGAGCCAAAGTGCCCTATCCTCCCGGAAGCAGTTTTATCCCATGTGCATTTCATCTGGCCCTCTTTCCCACATTTGACGTGGCTGGTGGTAGTCAGGGCTCATTTTGTAGCAGGAGCTCCTTTGCATATTAGGCCACACAGCCCTGATGTAGCCAATCCTCCAAGAGCTTACAGTAGCCCCTGTAAGAAGAGCTCTGTAAGCTCTTGGAGGATTGGCTACATTAGGGGTGTGTGGCCTAATATGCAAAGGAGCTCCTGCTACGAAATGAGACCTGGTGGTAGCATGAATTGAATGGTTGTTCATTTATTGGGACTAGACACATGTTGAGGCACCCTCCGATAGTCCAGACCTGTTTTAATGCCGCAGGCTCTCATTTTAGAGGAGATTTTGCTGAGTCGGTAAAAACAGGCTGAGCTTGATGGCTTTGCAGAAATAGTTTATCTCACAAACAGGGAGGCATCCTGACAATCCCTTTTGTTGCCTGCTGGCGCATCAGACACAGCAAGGGAGGAAACGGAGGGGTGGGAGGAATGTGTTAGGTACCTAGGGTTGCCAACCTGAAGGTGGTGGCTGGAGATCTCCTGGACTGCTTTCCCATGAGGCGCTGCTTCACTGCCACTCTTCTCTTTCCCCTGATTGTGTGCGTCAATTTCCCACTATTTGCCCTGGGCCGCATTTTGACCTGCGGCTTTGCCCGTTTCCCCCCATGGCTTCACGATCCTCAAAAAACAAGTCACAGGGAAAATCGGGCGAAGCCGCGGGTCAAAATGTGGCATGGGGCGAATAGTGGCAAATTGAAGCACACAATCAGGGGAAAGAGAAGAGCAGTGGCGGAGCAGCGCCTCTGCACTGATATCCCAGTGTAAATGCTGAACATTTATCTTGGTGTCCAGCAGCCTTCTACACATCATGTATACAATCAGCAATTTACTTGGGAGCCAGTTTTTGGAAGCAGTGTGAATCAGTTGGAGCACCTTCCCTATGAGGAAAGCCTGAAGAGTCTGGAACTTTTCAAGTTAGAAAAGAGACGTCTAAGGGGGGATACGACAGAGGTTTATAACATTATGCATGAGATGAAGAAAGTTGACAAAGATAACTTTTTATCGTTCCCAAATTGCCAGAACTCCAGGCCATCTAATGAAGTTGATGGGCAGTAGATTGAGGATGGCCAAAAAGAAATACTTCTTTAAACAGCTAGCGATTGAAAATGTGGAATTCGCTGCCAGCGGATGTAGTGTTGGCCACAGGCTTAGCTTTAAAAAGAACTACAGAAATTCATGGACAATAGGTCTATCAGTGGCTATTAGCCATGGTGACTAAAGGGAACCTCCACATTCAGAGGCAGTCAGTCAATCAGGAGGCAACATCAGGGGAAGGCCTTGGCCTCTCTGCCCCGTTGTTGGCCCTCCAGAGGAACTGGTTGGCCAGTGTGTGAAACAGGATGCTGGACTAGATGGACCACTGGTCTGATCCAGCAGGGCTCTTCTTATGCTCTTATGGAGGCCTCGACCTCTATGCCTTGTTGTTTGTCCTCCAGAGGAACTGGTTGGCCACTGTGTGAGACAGGATGCTGGACTAGATGGACCACCGGTCTGATCCAGCAGGGCTCCTCTTACGTTCTTCTTTGGAGTGTGTGATTTTCTGGGGAATTTTTTGTTTGTTTTTGTTTGAAAAGTTCCAGGGGAAAAAAGTGAAATTTATGGAGGCCCAGTAGGCTACCACACGTGGCTGGTGGCTGAATTCAGTTGATGGTCCACAGGTTATATAGGCCTGTGGGCATGGATATACTTTGTCATGTGAGAAACTGCCCTTATGTTCAAAGACAAGGGTGGGAGAATTAAAACGTTAGGCAAATTAAGGCACCGACTCGATTGATCGTTAAGACCCACGTAACATAACAGGGTTACTCGCCTGAGTTTATTCACTCAGCTCCGCTTTGATTCACAGAAATGCAAAACAAAATGCATTTTTAAAAAATGCTGTCTAGCGTGAACACTGCTATCATACTGTGTAGAGTGCATCCATCTGAAGGTTTGGATAAATTGCGTGGATTGATATGTGTCAGAGGGAGAGAGGGTAGAGAGAGATGGCTTTTGGCTTGTTAATTCTGATAGACATTACGTCCCCATTAGCCCAGACAAGAAAGGTCTTCGTTTAGGGCTTTCTGCAGGACATGACAGACAACAGTGTTAAATGTTGCAATCATCCTTTAAAAAAAGAATACTACTCTGTAATTGCTGATACTGTCATTGTGGGGGTCTTTTTTCTTTTCCCTTTTGCTGAGACAACATCAAGCAGCATTTTTAGCATTGCAGTGCCCTCTAATGCTTCATCGGGGTGATGAAGAGAAACCACATCTGTATTCCTGAATTGCACAGAACTTGGGGGAAGGCAGTGCTTTGTACCACACCGGCCCTGTTGCCCTGTTATCTGTCTAGATTACAAATAGCATCAGTGCATGAGATGACAATATTAACCACATAGTTTTTTTTTTTTTAAGTAGCAATAATAAATGCCCAAGTAGTGGACTGATAAATCCAAACGTCTGGAGAAAGCCATTTTATCTGTTATAAAATCCCATTAATCCAAACAGGGTCCCCGGGGCTGGCTGATGTCTTAACTACCTTTTAAGGATTATGTTTGTCTCTATGGATTTTAGCCAAGCCAAAACAAAAGGCCATACGATCCACACCTTCTTTCCCAATGATTGGATCCAAAGATGTCACTCTGCGTGTAGATAGTTTCAGGGTTAGCTGGATCAGTCTGCAGTAGAATGGCTAGATAGAAGTCCAGTAGCACCTTAGATATCATCAAGATTGTCAGGGTATGAACTTCCGAGAGTCAGGCTGTGGTCAGATGACAGGCTTGGTGCGTTCTGGCCCCACCTCTAATTAATCCAGGATTTTTTGTAACTGAGAGTTTGAATCAGACATCCCACCCTGAATCCACCTCACCGCACACTCACTCCGTGGTTGACTGTTCAGACTATTGCTGCACGGTAACCATGGAATGGGTGGTCAGGAGGCATCCTTTTTAAAAAAAAAATTGTCAGGCATGCACAGAAACATTAATTCAATGCACCATTTTGACAGCTCCATCATCCCTCTGCCAAGTATTGCAGCCCGTCTCAGCCTCCTTCGCTTCGCCTTTCTTCTTCGGAATACACTGGGGTGGGGGGAGTCCAAGGATCACACAGATTTAGGAGGAGGAGGAGACTGGATTTATATCCCGCCCTTCACTCACTTGGAGTCTCAGAGCGGCTTACAAACTCCTTTCCCTTCCCCTCCCCACAACAGACTCCCTGTGAGGTGGGTGGGGCTGAGAGAGCTCTGAGACAACTGTCCTTGAGAGAACAGCTGGTACAGAGCTATGGCTTGCAAGTGGTGCAAGTGGAGGAGTGGGGAATCAAACCCGTTTCTCCCAGATTAGAGTCTGTGCACTTAACCACTACACCAAACTGGCTTTACATGAGAGTAGTCCCACTGATGTCAGTACATTTACTCTTGTGCCAGCCATGGGATGCTCTCAGACAACAACTCAAGCAGAAACAAGAGACGGGGGGTTTTTTGGGGGGGGGGGGAGGGGGGTGATTTGCCACTTAAAAACAATGCCCCTGGGGGATCCCAATCCAGAATGACTACTCGGCCACTTGGATGTACAAGTTTACCCTTGCCAACTGGCTGGAGTTTGCAACAGAGGAGTTCAGACATCCAGAGATGTGGGGTGGAAGCGCTGCCATCCGTAAAGACTGGACTTCCCCTGGTACCTAATAACTCTGATTCCGAGGCAGGTCAGAACAGGATGCCAACAACTGGAGAAGAGGAAGCAGATGTTGCTGCCTGGTTGTGCATTTTCAATCCAGAAGGGAACAGCAGTGGCATTGGCTCAAACTGCTCCTCTGATCGCTCCTCAGTGTTCCCTTTTGTCAGTCCTGCATGTAGAACTCCCCTCTTCTCATGGAAAGACCGTTTTACCCTGTATGCTAGAACCATGGCTCTTAACCTTAAATTCACTCCTGCTCCTCAAATACACATCATCGTCAGATACCCCCAGTTTATTTACTGAAATATTCATACACTTCCTTTCTCCATTAGGGATGTGAGAATTTCTCAGCTAACCTGTTTGGCGGTCAAAATTACCTTCTTAGACACTCACAATTGCCCTGTGGAGCTCATCAGGGATACGTCTGGATTGCATCAAACAACTCAAATGGCTATTGCACAAGTTTGCAGCTGCCTGTTGATCAGAAGAGAACTCCCAGCGGGGAGCCAGGTTCTGATCCACCAGCCCCCTGAGCAAAATAGCTACTATACAGTAAAGTTGCAAAAGGCAGATCCTTTCTCTTCCCTGCCCGAGCTGGGCAGAGACAGAAGTGATGCACAAATGAGAGGAGAAAGAGATTGCTTCTTTTCTTTGCAGCCCAAGTGAGCAGCTTGGCATGGAGAGAAGGGAAGAATTCTGTTTCTTTCTCCCCAACCCAAACTGAGAGCTTGGGCTGCCGGTTTGGTGTAGGGGAGCCTGTTTAGTGTAGTGGCTAAGTGCACGGACTCTAATCTGGGAGAGCCAGGTTTGATTCCCCACTCCTCCACTTGCAGCTGCTGAATGACCTTGGGCAAGCCATAGTTCTGACAAGAGCTGTCCTTGAAAGGGCAGTTCTCTCAGAGCTCTCTCAGCTCCACACCTGTTGTCGGGAGGGGAAGGGAAAGGAGTTTGCAAGCCGCTCTGAGACTCCGAATGAAGGGCGGGATATAAATCCAGTCTCTTCTTCTCCTTCTGAAGGGACATCCTCCTTTTCTCTAAGGGACCTTACATTAAAAAAAAACCTGTCCTGCAGGTAACAAACATTTAAAGAAAACATGATAGAATCACACATATACCATTTCCCCCTCAATGTAATTAACTCTAAAAGGCCCTGGATAGCCTGTGCTAGCACATAGCCTGCCAGATCTCAGAAGCTAAGTGGAGTCAGCCCCGGTTAGTATTTGGATGGGAGACCTCCAAGGAAGTCCAGGGTCACAATGCAGAGGCAGGCAAAGAACCCCTGTACATCTCTTGCCTTGAAAACCCTACGGGGTCACCATAAATCAGCTGTGACTTGATGGCACTTTCCACCAGCCAAAGGCCCATCTAAAAAGAATGGCCTTACATTACTTACAGAAGGTGAATAGCACAGCCCCCCCCCCATACCGCTTGCAGGGAGGGCGGGGTATAAATCCGAAATAATAAATAAATAAATAATACCTCCTTGGAGGGGACATTCCAAATAGTGCATCCGCCACTTAAAAGGCTTGAACCCGTGCCACAGACAGACAGCTCAAAGGAAGGGCTCAAATGAACGTAGGCCCCGGGAGGGTCAGAGGCTCATACCAAGTAAACACGTGAAATAAATCAGGATTTAAAGGCACTTCTCCAGACAAGCGGCATGTACAATAAATGCGTGTAATACTCAGGTCTTAGTCAGTGATGCTCTTATGTCAGATGGACATAAATTGACTCCTTAATGTTTCCTACTGTTCTGAATGCTCCCCAAGATCTAGAGGTCAACCGTTAGATGTGTATGGCCCATCACTGTGCTAGAACGTTGTGTGAGGAAAATGAAATTCCAGTATGTTCGTAGGCAAGTGGTTGGGTGACAGCATGTGCAAGCAGAAACGAGAGGAGCTTTGGCTCAGTGGCGGAGCATCCGCTTGGCGTTCAGAAGTTCCCAGGTTCGATTCCCAGCATCTCCAGTTAAAAGGATCAAGTGAAAAGGATGATGTGAAAGACCTCTGCCTTGAGGCCCTGACAAGCTGCTGCCAATCTGAGTAGACATTGACTGACTTGGATGGTCCAAGGATCTGGTTCAGTATAAGGCAGCTTCATGTGTTCAAGATAATTGCTCTAGAACCCATCTGCCATGGCACTACATAGACCCACGTGTAGGTGTTTCATAAGCTTCATTTCATAGTGACGTAGTAGTCATTTGGTTAGCTGCTTTACTGGATTACCATTAAATTCAGCCAGGTGGTCAAGTGACCTACAGAAACTCATGTGATTTGGCCAGGTGCTCTACAAAATCATCACGCAGGTAGGGATCGGGGCTAGATAAGGGATATACAAAGGAGCAAGCAGGTGAGGAGAGAGATGCCTTCATGGTTCTTGGCTCCCATTATGGGACACACACAGACCCATGATACTCAGATGCTATCGAAAGAGGTGAGATCTGTGCATAGTGCACAATTCTTGGGCAAGCACGACATTAACTTTAAATATTTCAAAACACAAGAACTGGATAATAATCTAGAATGTTCTCAACTTCTCCATAAGAACATAAGAGAAGCCAATGTTGGATCAGGCCAGTGGCCCATCCAGTCCAACACTCTGTCACCCAGTGGCCAAAAACACCATGTGCCATCAGGAGGTCCACCAGTGGGGTCAGGACACCAGAAGCCCTCCCACTGTTGCCCCCCAAGCACCAAGAATACAGAATCTATACCTTGTGGCTAATAGCCACTGATGGACCTCTGCTCCATATTCTGTGCTTGATGATGTCATGCTGAATAGAGTTATATCTGTCTGGGTCTGTTGAAGTCAATGGGCTTAGAAAGGTGTGGCGTTGGCCTTGGACAGCACTGAGAGTTGAGTTCTTTTGGCTGCTCGGTTGCCACTGAGGGAGGTTGCCACCGTCTATAAATCCCCAGGGCTTGACTGGAGCACTTGTAATCCCATCTTTCTCTTGCCTGTGATTATTGCGTAAAAAAGCATGTAAAATCACTTTTCCGCAAAGCTTGAAATGATGACAACCCAAGTCGGAGCTCGCTTTCGGCGCGGCAGAGATTTGTGTCTAATTATTCAAAGGAACGATCTCTCGTTCTCTCATCTCGCTTCCACTTTTAATTAAGCTTTCCAGATGATACCTCAGATCTGAAAGAAAAACAACTGGGGATACGGGGAAGTTTTTTCGGTGTTAAAAAAAACACGCAGCATCCGACTTTGGTGGTAACGAGACGGTAGACATCTGACTCACGTTTGTTCTTTCGGTCTCTCACATGCCTCCGAAAAATCAAGGGGACTGTTAACATCTTTCCCGTCTCGCCGATCAATCTGTTGGGAAAAAGTGCCGAAGGATAGCGTCTTGATACAAGAGCTAGCTAACCGAACTGTTGATTCCATATGTCACTGTACCTCCCAGAAACTGTCACAAGTCTAACAATATTATTTTTGCTTTTGTTTTGCAGTGGAACATCCCGACAAAATGGCTAATGACCAAGGTAAGGAGCCGTGCTGCGTCCTGCTTTCTTTTCGAATCAGGGCCCACCGTGAGCTCGCTATCCCCTTCTACCTCCTCCTCCTCCTCCTCCTCCTCCTGCTCCTGCTCTTCACCTGGCCAGCACACCTGATGAGGCAGACACTGGCACAATAATTAATCTTGTTAATGAAGTTCTGCTCAGCTGAGGCGGCTGTTTTGATGGGGAGCGATGTAAATTTTCTTGAGAGGAAATTGTTTTGTCTCTTTTCTGAAGGACCAATTAAAATGTCAGGCTCCTTTGTATGAAATAAATTTTTTCCTTCTCTCTGCTGCACTTCTGAATAATTCACATTAAGTATAATTAAGCTTGGCATAATTTCCAAGCTGCTCTTCACACCCTTTTTTGTGGGGTATAGATTAAAGTTCTGGAGCCTCACCATTAAAAAAAAAAAAGACAAAAAAAGGGCCTACATTTCTTTAGCCATAAATCAGCTTCTCTCTCAAGTTGGCACTCCTCGGTTTAATAACACAGGCAAAATTTAGATAACTTTTCAAGGCGTTATTCTTTAGCGGGGTTCTTTTTATGGTTTTCCGCATCAGGAATTATACTTATGTTGTTTCTGAGCTGGTTATTTTGAGCGAGTTGATTTTACAAAGAGAGACATAGGTGATAATCTCTTTAGACACATTCATGGGCAATTAAAGTTGCCATCTTTGGGTTGAAATACCCATAGATTTGGGTTTACAGCCTGGAGAAGGTGGAGTTTGGGGGGGAGGGGCCACAGCAGATTATAGTGCCATCGACTCCGTCCTCCGAGACAGCCATTTTTTTCCCCAGGGGAACTGATCTCTGTTGCCTGGAGAACCGTTGTAATTCCAGGAGATCTCTAGTCACCACCTGGAGGTTGGCAACTTTGCTTGTGAGTCAGGAGACCGTGTTGACTCCAGTCATTTTCTTCTCATGGAAAGAACAGTGTCCCCCCCTACCTTCTCTCTTTTCAGCTCTTATACGGGCCAGCACTGTAATTAGATGACCTGAGGTAGTTACCTTAGATGGCAGATTTTGGGGTCTGACAACTTCCTGTCCCACCTACAGCCATCTTCCTGTCCCCGACCAGGAGCTCGAAGAGGTAATATTCTTTAGCTCCTTGCTCAACCAACCCTCTTTAAAACAGCATAGCAAGCCTCCCCCACACACCAGTTCCCAAACTCCATATTCCTTTTCCTGTAGGCTTCTGGCTGCCTTTTGCCAAGATGGTCATCTCATGACTGTACAGGAAGCTCTATAGGGTATGTGTTATTTGGGTGAGTTTGAACTGAGGTTCCCCGCGTTGAGCGCTTTAGTGATGTGCATAATCTGTCCTGCACATTGGTAAACTACCATGTCATCATCTTGCACAGTCACATCAAGATGCCTTTTTTGTGGTATTTTGTCAGCAGATAGCATGCACATTGATGTAAACATACGAATAGGGATGGGCACAGACTGGGAAAATGTGGTTTGCTTCATGTTTCGTGGCTGAGCCATGAGCGGAACCATGAACCAAACCAGGAGGCTGGTTTATGAATCGAGCTGGTTTGTGGTTCTTGGCCCTGCAACCCCCGTTGAAAGGTACCACAGCCCCGTCAAACAGGGTTTGCAAAAAGCGCCCAAACCACCTGAACGGGGGGAACTGCTTGCTCCCCGTCGCTCAGCTGTGTCAGGCTGGCTTGTGCAGTACCTTTAAACTTTAAAGGGACTGCAGAAGGCAGCTTGAAAAACAGCTCCCTGCCACGCATCTGTCTTGGACCATCTTCTGCAGTCTCTTTAAACTTTAAAAGGACTGAAGAAGGCAGCCCAAAAAACAGCTGTATGGCAGGGAGACACTCCCCACCATGCAGCTGTTTCAAGGCGTCTTTTGCAGTCTCACTTTAAAGGGACCACACAAGAGAGCATAAAAACAGCTGTGTGGTGGGGTGTGCCTCCCCACTATGCAGCTATTTTTCATGTCTGTCTTTTGCAGTGCACAATACAGCACGAATAACAGTTGTGCAGTGGGGAGCATCTACCCACTCTGCAGCTGTTTTTGTGCTGTCTTGTGCAGTCATTTTAAGGTTTAAAGGGTCTGCACAAGGCAGTCCAAAACAGCTGAGCAGCAGGGAGGGCCTCCCCAGTACTCAGCTGTTTTTGTGGGGAACAGAAAGTAGGGGGTTAAATGGACTCAGAGTCCCTTTAAACCCCTGCTTTCTGCTCTGTCCACTAACTACTGCGAACTGCACCAACTGCTCTAAAAAGTTATGGAAGTTCATGATAGTAGACCCGTCATGAACTTTGGTTCACAAAGCACAAAGAGGGCAGAATTTGTGGCAAATTTTGCTTTGTGGTTCAATCCGTGCCCATTCCTACATATGAGCAGACATGTTGGATCAGAACTGTGGCCCATCTAGACTAGTAGCATCCTGTCCCATAAAATGGCCAATCTGATGTCCCCAGATCCCTTCCATGCGGGTTGTGGAAACTGTTGCCTGTGGCTCGCCCCCTCCCCCAGTACTTGTGTTGAGAGATGTAGTGTGTCTGAACATAGCACAGTAGCCCCCCAAGGGGCAAGGCATAGTCATTCAAGGCATCTATGGAAGGAAAGGAATCACCGCATAGTTGTCTTAAGTATGCACTGCCTTGCCCACACGTTACAATTACAAATGTCATTACAAGACGTGCATCCTGAAAATAAATGATACATACGCAGTAACGAATAATGCTGCAGTTTAGAACATTTAGCAAAAAGTGGACTTTAATACGAGCATTTGCAAATACCATTCATGGTTGTAGGTCTCTTTCCTACTCAAGTTGAACAGGAAGGTCCATCTCTAATCTCCATCTCTCGTGGGTAAATGGGTAACCCAAGAAAAGGTCTGGACTTAGTTTCTCCTGGGCATTGCCCTAGGTCTCTGTCTTCTTATAAATCCTTCTTTGCTGGAAAAAACACACTGCGTAACAAACCATTCTTTCCAGCTTCATCACTCAGTTACGAATTGGCAAAACAAATAATCTTCTGCGTTTGGTCTTAATAGACATTCTCGAACATAAAAGCAGATGCCGTTTTCCTTCCATATCTCGCAGCGATAATCAAGTAAACACGAATAAGGATCAAAGGCAAGCTTCTCTATCATTTGGGTGACAGCGCAGCTCATTTCCCTGCCCACACGGTATCCGCAAAATAAACTGAGATTTTTGAAAAGGGAACGAGGGGAGCTGGATGAACTTTTAACGGCAATTACGGCTGTCCCAGACAAATGGCAGAAGGGAGAGAAGACGGAGAGGTTCGAAATGCGGAGAAATGAGCCAGACAGACGTGATCCTTGCCCAGATCTGATCTGGACGCAGAGACCTTGTCAGCAGTTTGTTAATTTGGTCGAAAGCGCCATCAGATCACAGCTGACTTATGGTGACCCCCATAGGGCTTTCAAGGCAAGAGACGTCCACGGGTGGTTTGCCTCTGCGTAGGTATCCTGGTATTCCTTGTTGGTCTCCCATCCAAATTCTAGCCAGGACTGACCCTGCTTAACTTCCGAGAGCTGATGAGATTGGGCTAATATGGGCTATCCAGGTCAGGACAGTTTGTCAATTCTGGTAAGATTAATATTGCCCCACCAAAAAAAACCCTAGTTCTGGATGGTCTGGGCAAGCCATCTTGTCAGCTCTTGGAAGCTAAGCAGGGTGGGCCCTGTTTTTTTAACTGGATGGGAGACCACCAAAGAAATCTGGGATTGTGATGCAGAGGCATGCAATGGCAAGCCACCTCTGTTCATTTCTGTAGGTCCCTACGGGCTTGCTGTAAATTGGATGGAACTTGACGACATTTGACGTATAGACCAAAAAGGGAGGAATGAAGATGCTCTTGCTGTAGAGGGCTGCAGAAGGAGAACAATGCGAGTATAGAAGAAGAAGAAGAAGCTATTGGATTTATACCCCACCCTTCACTACCTGAAGGAGTCTCAGAGTGGCTTACAAACACCTTTTCCTTCCCCTCCCCATAACAGACACCCTGTGAGGTAGGTGGGGCTGAGAGAGCTCTGACAGAGACTGCTCTTTTTCAAGAACAGCTGTGCCAGAACTATGGCTTGCCCAAGGTCATCCAGCAGGTGCAAGTGGAGGAGTGGGGAATCAAACCCGGTTCTCCCAGATTAGAGTCCGTGCACTTAACCATTACACCAAAAGGAGAGAAATGCAAGTACTAACCATCATTTCAAGATTTCAAACACCTATGAAATTATAGGGGCTACTTCCACACCAGGGTGGGAAAAGGTGTCCCTACTCTGTGGAAGCATCAGCTTCCATGTCATCCATGGGCCCCATTCTCGTAGCACTCACTCTTGTCTCTGCCCCACTCCAAGGACCAATGGTCATGCTAGGGTCCCTCATGGACTGGAAGTCCCCCCTTTTTCGTTCACAGCTGATCTGAGGCTAAAGGGACAGTGCAGTTCAGATGTGAATGGGGGGAGCCCATTAAGAGTCTCAAAATGGAGGTAATGTAGAGCAGAGCTTCATAATTTTGAAGGTGGAGCTCACTTGCACCCTCTCACCCGATTGGCTGCCATGGGAGCCTCACTGATGCTCCACCCACCCCGACCTCTCACTTCCTCTTTTGACTTGGATCAAAGGATGTTTTCCTTGGGTTTGGCTCAACGGAGAAAGCCCCAGGTATACTGTGGATTGTGCTTGGAAAGAGGATGATGGCTTGTGGAAGCTCACAAAAGTGTGGGCCATTCAGCTGTCCACATAGGGCGAAATCTGTGTGTGGGAGCAGCCCAAGGTGGAGAACTGTGGCCCTTTGTGGCCTGCCATAATAAAATCCAGCTTCCAAGTGAAATGATGGAAGAAGAGTTGGAATTGTTGTAGCAGTTTAAGGACGAGAGAGTAAGATGTAGCACTAATCCAAGGACTCTAAGTAAGATGTAGCACTACTCCAAGGACTCCAATAACAACTGGCATGATGGTAACCTTCTTCTCCCAGAGGGGCTCTATAGGTCTTGATATTTCGCGATCTTCTCCTGTTCTTT
Organism: Lepidodactylus listeri; assembly: GCA_029233225.1. NCBI lineage: Eukaryota > Metazoa > Chordata > Lepidosauria > Squamata > Gekkonidae > Lepidodactylus > Lepidodactylus listeri. The sequence continues at coordinate 18,300,998 of JARCFY010000004.1, forward strand.
CTTTTATATTCTGCTGTCTCCTGGGATTGCAGTGTCAATGATACAAACCCTATTTCTCATTTTTTCCTACAATTGTTATATCAGGGGTGTTATGTGCTAGGTGTTTATCTGTCTGTGATAGGAAGTCTAAAAGAATCTTTGTTTCATCATTCCTCATGATCTTGTCTTGTGCTCCCATGAATTTCTGACAGTAAGCCATACTTCTTGCTAAGAATCCAGTACAACATAGCTGCAACTCTATCATAATGTTCTTTATAGTCAACTTGAGCAGTTTTACTGCAGGCACTGACCATGTGGTCAACTGTTTCATCCTTTGTCTTACGAAGTCAACATTTGCTGTCATCTCCAGTCTTCTGAATCTTGGTGCTTATATTGTTTGTTTTGAGTGCCTGCTCTTTTGCAGCTAGAATGAGTCCTTCCATTTCTTTCTTCATGTGCCCATCTTGGAGCCACTTTCAGGTGTTTTCATTATCAACTTTATTTTTGATGCCTTTCAAATAGTGCCCACGCAAGTGCTTTTCCTTCCAGTTGTCAGAGTGAGTTTTGATTCCAATCTTTTTGTAATCTACTTTGTAATCTCCTTTAACCTTAGATAAATCTGCCTTGTGCACTTCTGCTAGAACTACTTGAATTATTCTAGTTGAATAATAATTATTATTATTATCATCATCATCATTGTTACTTTTTTTGCTCTGAGGTTCATCACTGAGATTCGACTTGTCTATCCTCAACATGCATTGTTACTCTGTCTTTCCCATTTCAAATTCTGTTTCCTTCACTGTGATCAGATAGGAATGAAACTGATGGTGAACCATTTGAAATATGTGCAAATTATGTATTGCTTGCCTGCTGACATTTTTCCCTGCTAGTCTCAGAAGAAAGGGGAGGGGAGGGGAGGGGTGGGAAAGGCCATTAGTTGAATATTCTGCCTACAATCTTCTTGTGCCTATCCCCCCTTAAAAAAAGTCATCAACCAGAAAAATATGAGCCTGCTTGAGTCCCCCCTATCATGTCAACATGCTGTTAGACTGGTTACCTTTGTTGCGAGAAGGTAGTTCTGCTGAAATTGCACCAAACGCTAAACACACTCGTTGAATGGAAAAGCATAAGCAGCAGCAGCAGCTAGGACAGGTCCTCAGGTGGCAGGGATGTTCATCGGCTTGTAACTGCTACTAACAGACTGCTAAGCCTTGGAGTCTGTTTTTGACCCTGCTTTCCTGGTTTCCACCTGCAGACTGGAGACGGCTGGGCAGAATCTGAATCACAGCTTCTCTAATGTCCAACGTGGTTTCATGGCTGAGGCACAGTTTCGATAGGGGACTTCAGCTCTTATGCAGAATTCCCGTTTCAGTGAGAATCTGCATTCTGCAGCCTAAGAAGGTGATCTGAAATGGCCATGAGATGCTCTGTTAATTGAGCCAAAGACAGCAATAGAGGAGAAGTTTGAACTCTGCTTCTCAACATTCCAGGGCTGCCAGACCCCCGGTGGAGGTGGGGAACCCCCCACTGCCAAGCCCTTCTTCCCTGCCTCCAATCAGCTGGCTGGCAGGGGGAACTTACCCCCCAAAAGAGGGAGATCTGTCCAATCCATTCTGGCCCTCTTGTCCTGTCAACAGCACAGTTTATAACTTCTTTTTTTCCAGTTTCCTACTGTTTTGGATACTATCTGGACACTGAGGTTTCCTAGGTTCTTAAGGTTTGGTTTGATCTGCTGTTGCCATCATTTGGTGTACTTTGGTGTAGTGATTAAGTGCGTGGACTCTAATCTGGGAGAACCGGTTTGATTCCCCACTCCTCCACTTGCACCTGGTTGGATGACCTTGGGCAAGCCATAGCTCTGTACCAGCTGTTCCCTCAAGGACAGCTTGGGAAAGAGTTCTCTCAGCCCCACCTACCTCACAGGGTGTCTGTTGTGGGGAGGGGAAGGGAAAGGAGTTTGTAAGCCGCTCTGAGACTCCAAGTAAGTGAAGGGCGGAGTATAAATCTAATCTCTTCTTCTTCTTCTTCTTCTTCTTCTTCTTGCTTACTGTTTTATTGCTTGTAGGTTGTATGTAGTGATCCTTGATCCCATTTCTGGAGGGGTAGAGCAGGGTATAAATTTAATAAATAAATAATGTGTCTACATCACTGGCCATGTGACCCAGAAGTGACATCATCACACCCCGGATGTCAGGGTAGAAGCCAAATCTGCCACACGTTTTTTGCTCAAATACCAGAGTGTCACCCTGATGTCCCAGACATGATAATGTTTCATAGTTTCAAAGTTTATCAGTCTCCATCTGTATGCAATTGCACTTTGTTTTATATTGTTGTATAAAATTTTTAGTGTAATTTATTGATTGATTACTTTCAATTTATATCCTGCCTTGCCGGGCAAACTGGCTATTTATTGAATTGCATCATGCATCTATGTTTTATCTGCTTTTAACTTGCTGTATGCCGCCTTGATCCTGCCTGTACGGGCAAGGCGGGATATAAATCTAAATAAATAAACAAATAGTTTACTAGAGAGCCAGTTCGGTGTAGTGGTTAAGTGTGCGGACTCTAATCTGGAAGAACCAGGTTTGATTCCCCACTCTTCCACTTGCACCTGGCTGGATGACCTTGGGCAAGCCATAGCTCTGTACCAGCTGTTCTATCAAGGACAGTTGTCTCGGAGCTCTCTCAGCCCCACCTACCTCACAGGGTGTCTGTTGTGGGGAGGGGAAGGGAAAGGAGTTTGAAAGCTGCTCTGAGACTCCGAGTGAAGGGTGGGGTATAAATCCAATCTCCTCCTCCTCTTCCTCTTCCTCCTCCTCTTCTAAATAAATAATTCTGAGGCACACAAGCTAGTCTGCAATACGCAGGACCTGAATACCAGGCCGAAAGTACAAGTCAGTCATTACAATCCTTCCTTTGCTTCACCCCCACAGGGCTTATCTGTCAGCTTTTGCTGCTTTTTAAAGAAAACCTGTAATTCTCACTTGCTCTGAATATGTTGGAAGCACTATAGAAAAGACCCGAGTCCCCACGGGGGAGGCCGGCTGCCCAGTTTGAGAAAGGATGTGCTAGTTCCTTTCATGTGGCGAAGTAAATAAGCATGCTAGATTAAAGTTAGATGGCTCGGCGCGTGTGGCTAAAACCTGTGCGCGGCCCCCGAGGCTGCAGGTCCCAGTAAATAATAAGAACATTCTTTCTTCCTTTCTTTTGAACATTTCATTTGCTTCCCCCTCCTTTCCTTAAATTAAATGGGAACCTGAGCACTGTGAAAAATAAACAGTGTCGGGAGCTGCTGAGGAGGCCGGCGGAAAATGTGTTTGTGTGTTGTAAAAAGGTACCCGGAAATCCCCCTTTCGTCTTCAAGGACTGGAAGCTCATAATCAGGTCTGGCCTGTCAGCTGTACTGCCTTTTGTTAACAAAAGAACGTTCGGGTGTCTCAACGTGACTGAGTCTGTGGGGAAGGTTCCCGGAGCTGAGAAACCGTAGCCTAATGAGGTGAATTATCACAAAGGCCTTTCTGCCGTTGCCAGCACGGAGCCAAAGTTTTATTGGTAGCATCAGTCAGGTTTACAAAAGCCCCTCATTTTTAAAATAAGCATACGTAGCACCAAGAAGATGATACAGGAAACTCTTTAGGAAGTGTTAGGACAACTGGCAGGCATTCAGAATGGTTGGCACCAATACTGAAATGGTAGAGTGGTTTTTTAAAAAAAAAATTCATGCGTAGAAAAGATATACCATCATCAAATTTGCCTTTTCTGCTTCACCGAACTCCTGTCAGGTGAGCTTCCTAAGCTGTTGATGCTAGAATGAAGCAAAGACAAGAGGGGTCATAGTGGCCCAAATTAAGAAGAGAAGAAGAGGAGATTGGATTTATACCCTGCCCTTCACTCCCCAAGGGAGTCTCAGAGCGGCTTACAAACTCCTTTCCCTCCCGCTCCCCACAACAGACACCCTGTGAGGTAGGTGGGGCTGAGAGAGCTCTGAGACAACTGAGCTCTGAGAGAATGGCTTGTCCAAGGTCATCCAGCCAGTGGAGGAGTGGGGAATCAAACCCGGTTCTCCCAGGTAAGGGTCTGCACACTTAACCACTACACTACACTACACTACTCTACACCTAAGATTATTGTCCGCTCCGGGGTTGGGAAATTTCTGAAGATTTGGGGATGAAGCCTGGGGGAGGTAGGGTTTGGGGAGGGGAGTGGCCTCAGCAGGGTATAATGCCATCAAGTCCATCCCTCACAAAGCTGACATTTTCTCCAAGGGCACTGATCTCTGTAGACGAGAGATCAGTTGTGATTCCATAAGCTCTCCAGGTCACACCTGGAGGAGGCAACCATAATGACTTGGCTGGTGGGCTCAGGCCAGTGAACCTCTCCTTTTTGAAAGAGAGCTCGTATAACAAGCTTGGCATGATTAGGCCCTTCCATAGAGGCCCTGGCCCACATGTGACATTTCCTGTCTGGTAAGGAAGGGTTGCCAGTCCCCAGGAGAGGCCTGAATATCTCCTGGAATTACAGTTCATCTCCAGACTACAGAGATCAATTCTGCTGAACAAATGGTTTCAGAGGGCAGCCACGCTGTCCTGCAGAACAGTTAGATTCAAGTCCAGCAGATCCTTAGAGACCAACAAGATTTCCAAGGTATAAGCTTTGGAGAAAGGAAATGGTTGCTTTAGAAGGTAGACTCTATGGCATTGAGGTCCCCCTAGGTTACTGACCTCCAGGTGGGGCCTGGAGACCTCCAGGATTTCCCACTGATCTCCAGACAACAAAAATCCATTCCCCTGGAGAAAATGGCTGCTTTGGAGGGTGGATCTAAGGAATTATGCCTTGCTGAGGTTCCTCTCCTCCCTGAACCCTACTGTCTCCAGGAATCCCCAGGGATTTCTCCAGGCACCTCCAGGGATTTCTGAAGCTGGGGCTGGCAACTCTAGCTCCTGCTTGTCCTCCAAACTCAGCTCTTCCCCGGCTCTGCCCCCAAATCTCCAGGAATTTTCTAACCCAGAGCTACAATAAAGGGAAGGAGACCACTTGTTCACTTTCATGCAGGGGCTTCAGGTCTGACCTGGCTTGAGGCCAGCACTGCTTTTGAAACCAGCGGATTGAGCAGTAGGAGGGAGAAAGACTAATCAAGGTATCTTTTCAGTTTCTGACGTCCATTCTCTCTGTCATCCTACAAGTGCTCTGCATGCTGTTTCCTAAATGCAATTCCTGATTTGATTTGATTTGTTTTTCCCCCCCACATCTAGGCATCTAATTTTATTAGGTCAGCTAACAAAAGCCCATTGGCTTGCCTCGGTAGCTGCGATGTGCTGCCTGCCGCTTAAATAATTTATGAAATGATCTTAATTCTCCGGTGACCAATGCAGCGCCTCTGCGGAATCTGAAAAAGGCTTGGTGTTCCCATTAAATGATCAGACAGCTGTTTTCATAATTAAATGGTTGTTGTTGTTATATAATTGCACAAGAGCACATTGCTTACTTTTTCCTCCCCTGTCCCCGCATTGCTTTGGTGCAAGTATGTAAAAGAAATTAATTTTGTTACTGGAGAAAATGGTAGAGCGATAATAGGGAGATATAAATCTGGAGCCACAAAAACCAGGAAATTAGAACAGAAGAGCATATCTTTGAGGAGTCCCATCTTGTTTTTGACCATCTCTTTGAAACGAGATTAATATTAATGCTGAACCAAAACTAAATACAGTGTCTGGTATCCTATCATTGTCTTTGGACAATGGCATGCAGGGACAATGGAATGTGTGGCCTCTTCCAACTCTGTGATTCTATGATTCTAGAGAGAGAAAGATTTCCACTGATTTCCCCCTTCCCACGAAGACCCACCACTTCGACCCTGTTCATAGCGGCCCAACTAATTCCTCTGACTGCAGCTGCAATGAGCACCAGGAATTCTGGGGATGGTGGGGAAAATTCCATTTCATGAGTTTCCCAGTCCTCACAGTACTCGGAACACAAAACTGGTTTTGTTGTCAAGAAATGTTTTGGTCGTTCTTTAGTGGTTCTTCTTTCAACAGCCTCCCTGGAAAGCTGTGGTTGTCCCAACATTCTGCTCGCCGAGAGTTGAGCAGAACCTTCACAATGGCTGTTTTAAGTCTTCCAGCCAGTATAGTTGTTGAACTACCCACAAGTGTCAAGCTCAGGAAAGTTCCCAACTTTTGGAAGAAGAGTTGTGTGTGTGTGTGTGTTAGTTAAGTGTCATCAAATTGCTTATGACGATCCTATGAATTAATGACCTCCAAAACATGATATCATTGACAGTAAGGATGGGCATGAACCACATTTTTGCAGTTCGGTTCATGGTTCGTGGCTGAAAAACAAACCAAGCCACAAACCCATATGAACCAGGAGATTGGTTTGCGAACCAACCTGGTTTGTATTGGTTCATGAGACATTTAAAGTTTAAATTCCTGCTTTCTGCTCCCCTTGACTTATCCCGAGGAGCAGAAAGCAGGGGTTTCCAAACAGCTGAGTGTCAGGGACCGCTGCTCAGCTGTTTTGTTTAAATGGCTCCAACCCTTCACGAACTGCACCAAAATTCGTGGAAGTTTGTGGTGGTTCTTCAGTTCACGAAAACTGCTTCACGAACCACAAACAGGCCAAAGTTCATGATGTGCTTTAGTTCATCAGCCAGTTCATGCCCACCCCTAATTAACAGCCTTGCTCAGGTCTTGCAAACTGAAAGGAATGACTTCCTTTACTGACTTAATCTATCTCATGTTGGGTCTTCTTCTTTTGCTTCAACTTTTCCCAGCATTATTGTCTTTTCCAGTGACTCTTGTCTTCTCATAATGTGACCAAAGTAAAATAGCTTCAGGTCAGAGTTACTTAGAGTTCCCACATCTGGGTCAATTCATGGAAATTTGGTGAAGGAGCCTGGTCAGGGCAGGGTTTGGAGAGAGGAGTTACCTCAGCAGGATATAATGTCACAGAATCCATAGCCATGTTCTCCATGGAATTGATCTTTGTCATCTAGAAATCAGTTGTAACTCCGAGAGATCTTTAGGCTCCATTTGGCAACGCTAGAGTTACTCAGTCATTTTAGGCTAGACAGCCATGGCTCCAGGAGTTTTCCTGACTCACATGAATTTGAAATTTAGACAGCCACAATTTATTCTTATCTATTTAGAGAATGTGTATGCTGTTTCTCCAGAAACTGTTCTAGGTGGTTCAAAACTAAAACAATCACAAGATCTAGGGAAGGCTTTACCTCTTCATCTTCTTACCTATAAGATGCTCAAAGCATACATTTCCCTTACACCTGCCTCCTGTGCAGTAGATTATCAGGCCTTCCCAAAATATTTTAAACTATAATATGTACCAAGTTTATTTCAATAGCATTATGACATAACTGACAGGAAGAAAGTGGGTTCCTTTGAAACATGATATTACAGGAGAGATTTATGGGCACCACTGACCAACAAAAATAAGTAGGTTCTAGACCAAATCAAGCCTAAATTCTTAGAAGCTAAAACTGAGTCTATTGTACTTCGGTCATATCATGAGATGATAGGGCTTACTGGGAAAAACCATAACACTAAGAAAAGTTGAGGAAAGACCAAACATGAGATGGATTGGATCCATAAAGGAAGCCATGGCCTTCAATTTGCAGGGCCTGAGTGGATGTTTTGGAAGTTGTTAATTTGTAGGGTCACCATAAGTTGGGAGCAACTTGATGGCACATAACACGCATGCACACACACACAGCTGGATGGAAGCAGTTCATAAAATGTTAGGGCTTGAAGAATCAGGTAATTCAAGCCCCTCTTCCCTAATCTGAGAGCTTCAATACTCCTGATCAGCAACTAGTTTTATTTTTAGGAGCAACTTTTTGAGAAGGCCTCAGTACACCCACCCCCTAAAATGGTCTATCATCATGTTCTGGGGCCTTTTCCTTACTGTGTCTCTTGAGTCTTTGGGGGGGGGGTGTAACTGAAAGATTATTTGGTATCTCACAGGGATTGGACCTAATTATCTACATACAGATTATAAACGGTGTTCCCTCTAAACTGAGTTAGTGTGAGCTAGCTCACAGTTTTTTAGCCCCCAGCTCACAGATTTTTGTCTTAGCTCAGGAAGGATGGCTCCAGAGCAAACTAATTTATGCATCAGCCAAATCGCTCGCTCAGAACTTTAATGCCAAGGGCTCACAAAGTAGAATTTTTGCTCAGAAGACTCCATACCTCAGTGGGAACGTTGATGACGTCACAGAGGGTTAGCTGGTTGTGTAGATCCATAACTCAAAAGGCCCTGACCCATGTTCTAACCAACTTCACCACTTGATTGCTGTCTCATCAGAGACAACAAAAAACTTCCTTTTTGGTTCCCAACTTCTAAATATACACCAGCTGAAAATGGGCAGTTGGAAGGAGTTCGGGGAAATGTTGGGAGCTGCTTACAAAATAAGAAAAGCTGAATGTCACGCAAAACCTGATATTCAACTGAAAGTCAGTGCTGGCTTTTACGGCCTGTGGATGCAGAGTGTTTTCCCACAATGTTTAAATCCTTTGCATAGGACAAATACAGTTTTAAAAGTTCAGTTTTATACCATAAATAACTAGCATGACTGCATTTGGACTGTGCCTCCCTGCAGCCAATTAGCACTCCTAGAACTGAGCAATTGGTTAAGTGGCAACCAAGCAAAGTGTTACCAATCTAATATTAGGAGATCTGAAAAGCCCGGTTAGGTCACTGCAGGTGGTGCTGGCTTTATGAGCTCCCACCCTTCTCAAAAGAAAGAGAAGCCAATTCTGCCCTCTGGAATCAGAAAACGCCTCACGCCCCAATTCTTACAACGCTCAGAGAGCTCTGTTTTCAGGTAGCCAGATGGATAAGAGACGGCTTGCCCTCCTCCTTACAAGGGACTTGTAGAGCTCTGGAAATCCTTGTGGATCCTCAGGAGTTCCAAAACCCCAGGTTTTTTGTTTTTGATTTTGTTTTGTTTTTTTGGTGGGGGACCTCTAACCATTACACTGGGGAGTCACTTGATATGGTTTGAACCAATTGTTCCCCAATCACAATTTCATTCTCTTGTGTGTGTTAAGTGTCATCCAGTGGTTTCTCACATATGGTGGCCCTATGAATGAAGGACCTCCAAAACATCATCAACAGCCTTGCGGAGGTTTTGGAAACTGAGGGCCGTGGCTGCCTTGATGGAATCAATCTATCTCATGTTGGGTATTTCCCCTTTCTTGCTGCCTTCAACTTTTCTTGGCATTATTGTTGTTGTTTTTTCCAGTGACATCTTCTCATAATGTGACCAAGGTATGATGGCCTGAGTTTAGTCATTTTAGCTTCTGAGGAGAGTTCAGGCTGGAATTGATCTAGAACCCACTGATTTGTCCTTCTTGCTACTATGCAATGTTAGTAGCATAGTCCTACAGTGGAGAAGAAGCATAGTCGAAAGATGCTTCTATTTGGAAACCCCATGTGTCTCCCACTCCAGAGGACATGCTTCTTTCTTCCCCTTTTCTTGTCTGCCATCATGGAGGGCAAGCCACAGAATCTTCGAACATCTCCTGTTGAGTTCAAAGCACTGTGTCTTCCCGGAATGAGGAATTGCTATATTACGTCTGACAGGACACCTGCCGGTTTGCTCCTTGCTGGTTTTAATCTCATGAATAAACAGAGCACTAATTGTTTCAGCTTGGGGGGGGGGGATAGGGTTGGTCAGGTATTTGACGCCAGACTTGGATTTTTATTTTATTATTTTAAATTATTACTATTTTGCATGCGCACACGCCAAATGTAATTCAGCCTGTGCTGCATTCGGTTTGCAGCAGGCATGTTGTCACTTGACTATTTGAAGCCTGGAGTGTCTCTGCTCGATACTGTTTTGGCTGGAAAAAAATCATAAACTGGTCTTGCTTGCTGTGGCGCTTCCTCCTAACTGGTAAGGGAACGGCAGCAAGTTACATCTCTCGCCTAATGCCTGCATTCAGGCAGCCTCGCTCCATGTTGTGCTGACAGAGGGCTGTCTTGTTGGCTTTATTTTTTTTAACCTTGTCCCAATACTTCTCTTAGCTGTAGGCTTTTGGTGCAAAGGTAAGAACACCACAAAATGGGCGGAAAATATAACGGCACAGTAAAGAGAGTTTCCAAGGCTGTAAATAAAAACACCAGATGCTGATATCTACAATAAGTGTGAGAATCAGAAAGGAACGTTTTGGGATATATTTGCTATATCCAACCCCCTAAAAAGACACGATATGTTTGTTTATGATTTTTATGAAGCAGCTAGAAGCAAGGGCGTAGACTTTTCAATTTTCCGGGGGGGGCTGGGGCTGAGCCAGAGTCGCTATGCTAGGTCCTTAAAAGAACCGAGGCCCAGTGACATCATAGGGAGGAGCCAGTGACATCATAGGCTATTGTCACTACCTATGGAGGTAGAGCCATGTGGGATTTAGGGAGGGGCTCTCCAGAAATTTAGGGGAGCCTGGGAACCCCCAGCAATGCCCCCGGGCTGGGCCAAACCCAGGAAAAGGTGGGAGTTGGCCAGTGGTTATAGTGGTAGCGGTCTCTGCTGTGTCCTTTATTTAAATTCACTTTTAGAATAGATCTGCAAATATACATACCATGTGCATCAGACAAAGTAATGGTCACAAATTTGACAGTAAGGAAGACAACACAGAAAAAGCCTGTAGGGGAATATTTTAAAAGTTTTCCTGGACATTCATTTAGAGGAGTCTTGTTTCTGTCTTATTTGTAAGGGTGACGTTGTACTGAAATGTACTAACTTATGGCATCACAGATGCCTTCATTTGGTAAATGCATGGCTGAAATCTCTGAGCCAGGACAGAATACCAAACAGTTGCTGCGCACTCAATTTTTGAGCAATGTACAGAGTTCAGAATAGCAGCAATCTTGAGAGCCAGTTTGGTGTAATGGTTAAGTGCATGGACTCTAATCCGAGAGAACTGGGTTTGATTCCCCACTCCTCCACTTGCACCTGCTGGATGACCTTGGGCAAGCCATAGCTGTGTACCAGCTGTTCTCTCAAGGACAGTTGTCTCAGAGCTCTCTCAGCCCCACCTACCTCACAGGGTGTCTGTTGAGGGCAGGGGAAGGGAAAGGAGTTTATAAATCGCTCTGAGACTACAAGTGAAGGGCGGGGTATAAATCCAATCTCTTCTTCTTCATCTCTTCTTCTTCTCACTTCAAACTCATATCCTAGGAGTGAGTGCAAATCCCAGAGCACTGAACCTATTCCCAGTGGCTGTCATTTCACTTTGTGACCTGTCATTCCAATCCTAGAGCACAGATTCTATTGCTAGGGATTGTCATTCCACTCTGGGGGCTGTCATTCTAGTCCCAGAGCACAGATTCTATTCCTAGGGACCGTAATTCCACTCTGGGAGCTGTCATTCGAGTCCCAGAGTAGCCTATCTGGGCCCAAAGACCTTAATGGAAAAACCATTCCATATTTTCTTTGCAACTTTTTTTGTGCTGCAATGTATTTCAGTATGCAAGTCAATTGGCATTCCTGGCTCCCATTATCTCCAATGGGCCTTCAAGCCTCTCCCATTGTTTCCAATGGGCAATCCTGTAATTCCTTTTACACATCCCAGTTAATTGTCCCTTTGAAACTATACCACACCATTTTAAGTAACAGCAAAATGAAGAGCATGAACATAAGAACATAAAAACATAAGAGAAGCCAATGTTGGATCAGGCCAGTGGCCCATCCAGTCCAACACTCTGTCACACAGTGGCCAAAAACACCAGGTGCCCTCAGGAGGTCCAGCAGTGGGGGCAGGAAGCCCTCCCACTGTTGCCCCTCCCATCAAACACCAAGAACACAGAGCATCACTTGCCCCAGACTGAGAGTTCCTATCTGTACTTTGTGGCTAATAGCCACTGATGGACTTCTGCTCCATTCCCTCTTGAAGCCATCCATGCTTGTAGCCACCACCACCTCCTGTGGCAGTGAATTCCACGTGTTAACCACCCTTTGGGTGAAGAAGTACTTCCTTTTATCTGTTCTAACCCGACTGCTCAGCAGTTTCATCAAGTGCCCACAAGTTCTTGTATTGTGAGAAAGGGAGAACAGGACTTCTTTCTCTACCTGCTCTATCCCATGTATAATCTTATAAACCTCGATCATGTCACCCCCTCAGCCGTCGTTTCTCCAAGCTAAAGAGCCCCATGCGCTTCAACCTTTCTTCATAGGGAAAGTGTTCCAAACCTTTTATCATTTTAGTTGCCCTTTTCTGCATGTTTTCCAATGCTATAATATCTTTTTTGAGATGTGGCGACCAGAACTGTACACAGTACTCCAAATGAGGTCACACCATCGATTTATACAGGGGCATTATGATACTGGCTGATTTGTTTTCAGTTCCCTTTTTAATAACCCCCATAGTGTTGGCCTTTTTCATTGCAGTCACACACTGTCTCAACATTTTCATTGAGTTATCTACTTCGACTCTAAGATCTCTCTCTTAATCAGTCTCTGCCAGTTTGGACCCCATCAATGTGTATTTATAGTTAGGGTTTTTGGCTCCAATGTGCATCACTTTGCACTTGGCCACATTAAATCCCATTTGCCATGTTGATGCCCACTCACCCATCCTTGACAGATCCTTTTGGAGTGCCTCACAATCCTCCCTGGTTCTCAGCACCCTGAAAAACTTCGTGTCATCTGCAAATTTAGCCACTTCACTACTTACTCCCAACTCCAAATCATTAATAAACAAGTTAAAAAGCATTGGACCAAGTACTGATCCCTGCAGTACCCCACTGCTTACCTCCCTCCACTGAGAAAATTGCCCATTTATACTCACTCTGTTTCCTTTTAATTAGTCAGTTTTTTATCCACAAAAGGACTTGTCACAAAAGAGAGCCAGTTTGGTGTAGTGGTTTAGTGTGCGGACTCTAATCTGGGAGAACCGGGTTTGATTCCCCACTCCTCCACTTGCACCTGGCTGGATGACCTTGGGCAAGCCATAGCTCTGTACCAGCTGTTCCCTCAAGGACAGCTTGGGAAAGAGCTCTCTCAGCCCCACCTACCTCACAGGGTGTCTGTTGTGGGGAGGGGAAGGGAAAGGAGTTTGTAAGCCGCTCTGAGACTCCAAGTGAGTGAAGGGTGGGATATAAATCTAATCTCCTCCTCCTCATATAAATCCAATCTCCCCCCCCCACCTCCCCCATAGTGGATGCCGGCCTCCTCCTCCCCCCCCCCCCGACTGGAAAAGGCCGCTGCGGGGCTGCAGGAGCGCCCCGCAACGGCCTGGCACCCCCGAGGCCGGCCATCCATAGTGGAGGCCGGCCTCTCCTCCCCCCCACCCCCCCCCCAGACTGGAAAAGGCCGCCGCGGGGCTGCAGGAGCGCCCCGCGACGGCCTGGCACTCCCGAGGCCGGCCATCCACAGTGGAGGCCTCCTCCCTCCCCCCCTTCCCCAGACTGCAAAGGCCGCCGCGGGGCTGCAGGAGCGCACGCGACGGCCTGGAACCCCGGAGGCCGGCCATCCATAGTGGATGCCGGCCTCCTCCTCCCTCCCCCACCCCCCCAGACTGCAAAGGCCGCCGCGGGGCTGCAGGAGCGCCCCGCGACGGCCTGGAACCCCCGAGGCCGGCCATCCATAGTGGATACCGGCCTCCCCCTCCCCCACCCCCCCAGACTGGAAAAGGCCGCCGCGGGGCTGCAGGAGCGCCCCGCAACGGCCAGGAACCCCCAGGCCGGCCATCCACTGTGGATGCCGGCCTCCTCCTCCCCCCTTCAGACTGAAAAAGGCCGCCGCGGGGCTGCAGGAGTGCCCCGCGACGGCCAGGAACCCCCAGGCCGGCCATCCATAGTAGATGCCGGTCTCCCCCCCCCCCATCTCCCCAAAACAACAGAGCTCCTTACCTGTTTCGCCTCTGGACTGGAAATGAACCTCGTGCTTCAGCCTTCAGCTTCCCGCCCTAATAAGGGGTTCTGGGAGCTGGGGGTGGAGCATGTTGTTCCTTCCGGAAGTCTTTGAAAGCGAGGGAAAAATCCCTCCGCTTTCAAAATGGAGGTGGCTGGTTCCCGGGGGGGGCTCAGCCTCCCCCGGGAATTTTCGGGGGTAGCCTCAGCCCCTGAGCCCCCCCGAAGTTGACGCCTATGGCTAGAAGAGTCGTGTTTATAGAACTAAGAACTATGGGGAGATTTTGTACAGTTGTGAGGAGAAAATGAAGGAAGGGGTGGGAAGGAGGCTGTTATGAGGATCCAATGAAGAAAGGGGGGAGGGGAAGTTGGCTGTGAAGAGAAAATGGAGGAGGGGGAGGAGGTTGTTAGGAGAAACTGGAGAGGGAGGAGAAGAGGAAATTATAAGGACCACATGAAGAAGGAGGAGGGGAGAAGTTGGTTGTGAGGAGAAAATGGAGGAGGGGATGAGGCTGTTGTGAGGGAAGAAATGGAGGAGTAGAGAGGAGGAGTTTGTTGTGAGGGTATCATGAAAGAGGGGGGAAGAGATTGTTGTGAGGATCAAATGGAGGGAGAAGGGGAGCCATTGGTTGTGAGGAGAAAATGGAGGAGGGGGAGGGAAGGAAGTTATCGTGAGGGTAAAGTGTCAACCTTCCTGAGCTCGTTGAAGGAAGGGCAGAGTAAAAATACACTTAAAAAATACACATTTCCCAAAGTGGCATAAGAGCACATCTGTAGGAAGCAGTTTCTACATTGCTGGAAAAGAAAAGGGCCGCCTTCGTAATTTGTCCATAGATAATTTATATAGATATATATGATTAATGGGAGAATTACTATGTATGGGTGTGAAAGCTGGAAAGTGAAGAAACCTGATAGGAAGAAAGTTGATTCATTCGAAATGTGGTGTCGGAGGAGAGTTTTATAGATACCATAGGCTTCCAAAAAGACAAATCAGTGGGTTCTAGATCAAATGAAGCCCAAACTCTCCCTAGAAGCTAAAATGACCATCATACTTTGGTAACATTCTAAAAAGACCAGAGTCACTGGAAAAGACAATGATGCTAGGAATAGCTGAAGGCAGCTGGAAAAAGAGGAAGACCCAACATGAGATGGATTGACTCCATCAAGGAAACCATGGCCCTCAGTTTGCAAGACTTCAGCAAAGCTGCTAATGATGTTTTGGTGTTCCTTCATTCGTAGGATTGCCATAAGTCAGAAACAACTTGGTGGCACTTAACACACTCAAGAGAATGGCATTGTGACTGGGGAACAATTTAGACCATATCAAATGACATCCCAGGGAAATGGTTAGATGCTAGGAAAAGCTGAGGGCAGGTGGAAAAGAGGAAGACTCAACATGAGATGGATTGACTCAACCAAGGAAGCCACAGCCCTCAGTTTGTAAGACCTGAGCAAAGTTGTTAATGATAGGATGTTTTGGAGGTCATTCATCCATAGAGTCACCATAAGTTGGAAGCAACCTGATGGCACTTGACAAATACACAATGGGAGAATGGAGCATATCAAAGCATAGATGGTTTGTGCTGAAGAGAACATTGGTTTTAGATAAGGGTTTGTCTTTCCAAAGGAGAAGTACAGCAGAATTTTCCGCTTACACCATGCAGGGTTAAATGCAGATATGTTGATGAAAGAATGATGGGTATCAGGGAATTGGAATTTTTTAAAAAACTTCCTCTGCAGTTCATTTAAAAATGACCCTTTTCTGTGATCATAGTCTAACTTCTGTTTCAGTCCCCATAACTCAGTTCAAAATAGAGAACATTTATCCAGATGGGTTTTTTTTTCACTTATCTAAGCAAAGTCAAAGCTTAGTAATGAAATTACATTATCATAAATCCAATATGAGATATTGGTGGGATTAATCTTTTTAAAATGTCATGTACTAAGCTTGTCAAGGATTATTTAATTTCTACCTCTGTTATCAGTCTAATTGCTACTAATCAAAAAGTTAGACCTTTTGATTTCATGCATAAAATTGGAATCGTTTACTTTTTAAGGAGGTTTTCTATTTTAAGAATTGGTATAGAGGGAGGAATGGCTGTAGAACTAAGGCATATGAATTAACTAACGCTCACGATCTCTGAAAGTTCTGTTAACTGAAAATGCAAGTCAATTCGGCCTATCCATCTGAAACTTGCCATATTGTCAGGATTATCATCAGCAGTCTAAAGTGCCATCTCTCCAAATCACACAAATATCCAGTATCAAACAGCTGAGTTCTAGGCATTCTAAAATCCACCCTGTTCTTAAAAGGGCAGGGAAAAAATTGCACACCCAAAACATACCTTAAATTTCTCCACTTTGTGATTAATGTTCTATCAAAAGCTCAAATAGTGCCCTCACTGGGTTATTAAAAAAAAACACACCATTGTGTAGTTATGAGGTTTCCATTTGAATTATTCAAACAAGGCAAGTTATAGGTGTGTGTATGATTGGTAAAACAAGCATTCTCTCTCTTCTTTTTAAGGGTTTTACTGAAAACTTAACATCAGATACAAAGACAAACCAGCGACAATAAACGGTCATAAACATGTGAGGTCATAGTAGATAATCAAGTATCAATTAATTAACATCGCAAAACATCCATAACACAATTCTGATCAAAATGGTCTTTGTTTTGAGCAATAAAATTTAAAACAGGGTACCAACATTATAATAATCAAGAGAGGCAGGGTAAGGGTCTTTATTCGAGGTTTGTATCCGTATCCTTTCCATTGTGAGATAATCCCATATTTTCCTGTACCAAATCTTAAGAATTGGGAGTGTGGAAGGTTTCCAGGAGGAGGCGATCACAGACTTTGTAGTGGCACATAATATAGAAACCAAATCTTTTTTAACTAGGGGATTTTGGGATCATCCCACAAGTTTAGCACCAGTGAGTCGGGGCATAATGGAATAGAGAGGCCTGTGATGATAGAAATTCGGTCTTGAATAGATGACCAAAAATGTTGGATGAGAGGGCAAGATCACCAACAGTGGAGAAAGGAACTATTGCAGAATGCCTTCCTAATGTATATAAAAAAGGGAAAATAAACACGCTACGTGCTAATTTTTAAAAGTGAAATTGTATATGGGGGTTAGCTCTGCAGTGTTTTAATTTTTTTTAATCTCATTTCTCTGTTGTAAAGGAAGCTGCTAGTTCTTAAGGCCGCAACCGAGTTCTGTTGTCACACAGTTCAGAACAAGCTAAGGTGGAATAGTGCCAAAATAGACTGGTGCCCCTATGTTGTTTCACTAGATTCTGTATTGCTTTTACATTTGCATTGCTTCTGGGGATTCCAGGTATCCATAGCTTTCAAAAACTCTTCTCTTTTGCTCAAAATTCAGAGAGTAAATTCATTTGAAAACTTGGCAAGGGGTGTGACTTCTACTTGGAATATAGTTTCAGTCCATGTGAGAAACAAAAAAAAAATCACATCTGGCTTGCAGCTTTGAACTGGCCGATTTGCTATCCATTTCTAATGATTACGACTCAACATTGTGCAACTTTGCTCCTTTTTTGAGGATCAAATGCCAGTGGCTGTGCAATTATCTTGATTGAGAAGTTGATTAGGCTGAAAGCTCCCGTGATGATAATGACCTTACATTCCTAATTGTGCCTTTCATACCCAAGCACTTCACAGACGTTGATAGGCAAAGTGGCACCAAAGAATGATTTTCAGATATACCTGAGGTGCAGGCGCCCCCTTCTATGAAATGGAACAACTCTTCAGGTTAACACTGTAATTCTCAAAGCATATGTCATGTCTCCTTAAGGAGGCCCAGGTTGCTGCATATCGTTTCCTAAACTAGTTTTGTGGTGTGCACTGTCAACTAAGGGGGCATGGAATGGTACGGAATAGCCCAAGGGTAACTCTGCAGAGAAGAGAAGATTGGATTTATACCCCGTCCTTCATTACCCAAAGGAGTCTCAGAGTGGCCTACAATATCCTTTCTGTTTTCCTCCCCACAACAGACACCCAGTGAGGCAGGTAGGGCTGAGAGAGCTCTTTCAAGAACTGCCATTGAGAGAGCAGCTCTGAAAGAACTTATGACTGACCCAAGCTGCTTGTGGTAGAGTGGGGGATCAAACCCGGTTCTCCTAGATTAGAGTCCATGCTCCTAACCACTACACCAAACTGGAAGGCAATGGCAAACCACCTCTGCTTCTCACTTATTTCAAAAGATCCTTGCTGAGGTTTGTGTAAGTTGGTTGCTACTTGATGGCCGGTACATACAGCAGAGTCTGCAAAACATGGGCAAATCTTTCATGTGCAGGCCCATGGACAGTTTCTACCATGTGTTTTTTACGTTTTTCTTGTTAGTTAAGCCCCTGTAACTCTCCATAGGGGGCATCCAAATACTGTTTCTTGTGGCCCCCCTCTACACCTTAATCTTTCATGTTGGGAACACTTGTGAGTAATACCAAAAGTGCTGGGGGAATGAGAACTATTTGGGGGGTTTCATTTCTTTGCAAAGTGTTCTCTGCGAGACCTCTTCTTACGGAGCCCTGGACCTGCAATCTCTGATGAGTTGAGGCTAGTCTGGGCAATTCATAGAATCATAGAGTTGGAAGGGACCTCCAGGGTCATCTAGTCCAACCCCCTGCACAGTGCAGGAAATTCACAAATACCTCCCTCTCTGCACCCGCAGTGACTGCTGTTCCACACCCAAAAGATGACCAAAAAAAAAAAACCCTCCACGATCCCTGCAAAACTGGCATGGAGAAAAATTGCTTCCTGACTCCAAAGTGGCGATCAGCATTCAGGCTTCTAAGAACAATATTAAAGCTTGGTAACTGTGCTCCATTCTGACATTCTTTTCTGTACAGCTGTTTGCCCTCAAAAATCTTCATTAGAACTCGAATGTTTGAGTAATGATGGCACAGTTATTTTTAAAAGAGCCAATGTGGCACAGTGTTTAGCCTACAATCTGGGAAACCCAGGTTCAAATCCCCACTCGGGCCATGGAAGCTCGCTGGGTGACCTGGGACTATTCACATGCTGTCACCCTAACCTACCCCCAGGGTTGTTGTGGGAATAAAACGGAGGAGAGGAGAATGATGTAAGCCATTTTGGTCCCCATTAGGGAGAAAAGCAGGGTATAAATGAATTAAATCAAATGAATATGAACAATTTATCGAGGGATCATCTGGTTGCCCAATAATGGAAACTAGTGTGCAAATTTGTTGCATGAAAAGTTTGTCCATTGGGAATAAGGGCTCTACTCCAGGATAAACTGGTCTTCTATGAATGGAGGATAATTTAAACATGGGACTGCCCACCCGCAGGCTAGAAGCAATGCAGTCTATAAAGTTCTCTTCCAGACAATATGTATGAAATGGGTAGCTCAGCTCACAAGTTTGATGGCCTGTAGAACTCTTGGTGTATTGGTTAGGAGCGTGGACTCTAATCTGAGAGAACTGGGTTTGATTCCCCACTCTTCCACATGCAGCTCCTGTTGTGACCTTGGGTCAGTCACAAGTTCTCTTGGAGCTGATCTGGAAAGACCAGTTCTCGAAAGAGCTCTCAGCCCCACCTATCTCACGGGGTGTCTTTTGTGGGGAGAGGAAGGGAAAAGAGATTGAAGGCTGCTCTGAGACTCCTTTGGATAGTGAAGGGTGGGGTATAAATCCAACCTCCTCCTCCAGAGGAGACTGATGTTCATCATGTCAGGGGAACGGAAGCCCTTTATCTTAGTGATAAAGCAAGTGTGTTGCCTGCAGAAGACCTCAGGTTCAGTCCATGACATCTCCCGTTGAATAGATCGCAGGTAGGAAGGCTGGGGGAAAGACCTTTTATAGGAACTAGGGATGTGCATTCAGTTCATTTGAACCGAATGCACCCCCGAAAATGGCCCATTTGGCCCCCTTTCGGGCAGCCACAGGAGAACAATGGAGGGGATGGGGCAACCTGTTTTGGGGCCCATAGAATTGGACTCCGTGATCCAATCTTCTTGAAACTTGGTGGGTATTTCGGGTAGAGGCCCCAGCAGCTACCCTGTGAGTTTGGAGCCTCTCCCTCAAACCCCCTTCCCTCCAACCCCTCATATACCCTATGAATTTCTGCCATTGACTTCAATGGCCCATAGGGTATAACGGGGCTGAAACTGACATTCGGTCTGCGGTCTCCCGAGTCGGCTTGCATTGCCAAAACTGACATGGGGGGGTGGTCATTTGGCAGCCGGGGGGTCATTTGCACACTCCTAATAGGAACCATCAGCTGGAGCTGTCAGGGTTAGTTGGACCACTAGTTCAGCTCAGTACCCAGATGGGTTCAGCGTGCGCAATGCCCTTCCTGCAGCAATGAAGGAGACTTAGATACAACTCTGGGACTCCCACATTAAGCAGCTTAGCGTCGGGGTTGATTTGTAGTCCATTCCTCAGCATAATTACTCAGAATTGAGTCCCACTTCATTAATTACTGAACTTATAATAAAACTCACTTGCATATAAACGTGTTTAGGGTTGCAACTCAGCTCACTGGCACTTAGTTTAATGTAGTAACCTCTGTGGTTTCTAAGAACAATGAAAAAGAATATGTTTTAAAGAAGTGGCAAAAGTGGATAAAGGAAATGACAGTTCGGCATTGGCACTTTAGGTACTTAGACTGAGAAGTTTGATACGAGAATTTCTGTCTTGACGCTGCGGCCTTTTTGCAAAATATTCTTAGAACTGGAATTGACCGAAGATAGCGAGAGGTTCTTTTTTGCACGTTAGCGGAGAGATTGTAGAGCATCTTGATGAGTTATGGATTTTCTGTCAGGTCGTGAGGAGAAATCTACATAATTTTCAGTCTTACCTTTGTATGGAAGACGCATCACTCAGTATCAGTTTAATGTCTGGGATGTATTTTTTCCACTTCTGTAGTTTGAATAACTTGGGCAGTTTTGTATGATTTTACTGGACTTGTGGTACTTAGTTATGATTGTGCTTTCTGAGGTGGTTTCTTTGGGAGAGGGTCTTAATATTATGGTCCATGAGTGGAGGACAGGGATGCTGGAACATCTGCTTCAACTTGATGGGTTAAAATATAGGGACCAGGGAGAAGTTTATGATGACTAAGCCGGAGTTCATCTGTTAACATAATCACTTATCCAGTATCAGCTTCCCCCATCTGAATTTAACCTTGGATATGTGTACACATTCAATGAGTGAGCAAGTCGATAGCTCTCTTTCACTGGTTAAGTGATCATGAAAATAATGCCTAAAATCCTAAGAGCTGTTTGGATGTCCATCATCCAGTACACTGGGGGTTTTCAGCACCCCCTTTCCATAGGTAGCCTCATGAAGGCTGGTGATTTCTGGAGAAGCACACCATAACGGCTATGGAGGACAAAGGCTAAGGGAAGAATTAGCCAACCCATAGAGCTCAGGGAAGAATCAGCCAGCATTAGCCGTGTTGGAAGTGCTTTGTGTGTGTATATACCATCTCTGGATCCTGGCCAGGATTGTCTGTTATTTCCCAAGGGGAAATTCAGAGTTCTATGAAAAGGGAAAAGAAGCATGTGAAAATATGTAGGAAGTAACTTGTGAAATCTCACAACTTTTTGCTTTACCCTGCTCAAAGGAGCTTAAATATAAGCTGTGGTCACACACACTAAATAATCCACTTTCAATCCACTTTCCAACTGGATTTTCACTGTGTGAACTGGCCAAATCCAGTTTGAAAGTGCATTGGAAGTGGACTGAAAGTGGATTATTGAGTGTGTGTGACCGCAGCCATAGTTCCCACATGGTCCTGCACCCGTGCAGAGAATCCCTGCAGAACCTCAGCCCAGTGTGGCAAGCCTGGCGGAACCTGCCTCAGACCAGATGATCCAATTTAAAGGGGGGGGGGGAGATACTGTTGCAAGCCCAACAGAACCAAACCAGAGAATCCATGTTCCCCCCAGAACAAAACCCCATAAAGTTAAAAAACAGTTTTAGAAACAGAGAAAATGGGAAATGCAGTTAAAATTTATAAAAGAAGCCAAAAGGAGAACCTAACTCTAAGCCACTGATGCTCTATCTTCTTGGTGCTTGGGGGGCAACAGTGGGAGGGCTTTTGGAGCTCTAGCCCTGCTGGTGGACCTCCTGAGGGCACCTGGGTTTTCGCCACCATGTAGCACAGAGTGTTGGACTGGATGGGCCATTGGCCTGATCTGACGCGGCTTCTCTTATGTTCCTATGTTTGAAAAATAGCAAGCAAATAAATAAATAAATAAAACAAGAGAAACTATTTTGGAAGAAAGAAAGGAAAAGGCTCCCTCCCTCCCACCACCACTGCATCCCCAAGCAAAAACCTAAAAACACAGGGGGGAAAGCTTTGAAATAATATTTTAAAACAAAGTCAGAAATTAGGGGGGGGGGGGGAACAACACTGAAGGTGTCCAGGAGGCAGGCACAGAACAAGAAGGTCTTGGGCCCCGTCCACACGAGCGAGATAAACTGGAGGGGAAGTGACACAAATTTGTGCCGGCGCAATTTGTGCCGCTTTTGCGGGATCACGCAGGTCCATGGACCTGTGAGGGCGAACTGCCGCTGCGTGATCACACGCAGCCGCGGGTGAGTTGTGTTTTTTTTTTCCCGGCCGTTTTCAGTGTGCTTATCTGCTTCTACAAGGGATTGATGACTTGCCTCTCCACCCTCGGGGTCATCCGATGATGTGCATACCGGGAGGGGAGGGGAAAAAACCCAAAAAGCCCACTCCCCAAAGCCACTTGTTTGCGCTGGCGTGATCACACCAGGAAAGGTCAGTTCTGGGCCATCGCAAACCATTTGAGACTACCTTTTCACTGGTAGCTAAATAAGCCGATTCCCCACCGGCTCAAAGTGGTTTGCGACACTTTGACACCGGCTGCAGGACGCTTCCCAGATGTGCTTGTGTGATCACGCCACTTTGAGCCGGCGGGGAATCGTCCTTCTTGTGTCGCAAATGGGTGTGTATGGTCGCGCCCTTGGAGTGCTGCCTGCCTGGGCGAGGCTTTCTTATTTTTATTTATTTATTTTTGCATTTATATGCAAATACATTTTGCATTTTCCTGTTCTGTGCCTGCCTCCTGGACATCTTCATCTACGGGCCACATTGAGTAAAGGGAAGGTTCATATTCAGAGGCAGTAAACCTCCGAATAGCGGTGCCAGGAAGCAGCGACAGGAGACTGCTTTGGCCTCTCTGCACTGTACATTGGCGGAAGGTTGGATTGCGTGGACCACTAGCCTGATCCGTCAGGGCTGTTTTTATGTTCCCAGCTGGAGCAGGATCTAGTATACCAGTAACCAGTCTGACACGTGAGGCGTACTATCATGTGTTCTACTGGCGATTTCAGAGGCAAGGGTACAGAAGTTTAAAAACGAGAATGTTAACAGAGAAGTGGCCCAGATGACAGTTAATCACGCTGGTGCTATGTTCTTTAATTTGCCACTGGCTATAGAATCTAGATGGGACTGCAGTGGCTCAAGTGGTTAAGACATTGAACTGCAGACTGGAAGGTCGGTAGTTCAGCAGTTCAAGACCTGAATGCCGCATGATAGAGTGAGCTCCTGTCTCCAGTCCCAGCTCCTGCCAACCTAGCAGTTCGAAAGCAAAAAATTGCAAGTAGATAAATAGATACCGCCAGGGCTCAGTTCATAGCAGGAGCTCCTCTGCATATTAGGGCACACACCCCTGATGTAGCCAATCCTCCAAAAGCTTACAGTAGCCCCTGTAAGAAGATGGGGGAATACACTTCTGGGTAGCAGTATGTGTGAACAAGATCTTGGTGGTAAGGGTGAACCAAAAGTTAAATATGAGCAGCCAGTGTGATACGGCGACAAAAAAGGCTAATGCAGTCTTGGGGAGTATCAACAGAGGCATAACATCGGAATCACAAGATGTCATAGGCTACTGTACATTGCATTGGTCAGGCTACACCTGGAGTATTCTGTGCAGTTCTGGAGGCCTTACTTCGAAAAGGATGTGGACAGAATGGAGTGCGTGCAGAGAAGAGTGACGAGGATAATTGGGGGCCTGGAGACCAAGAAGCCCTAGGAGGAAAGGCTGAGGGACTTGGGGATGGTCAGTCTGGAGAGGAGGAGGCTGAGGGGGCACAGGATGGCTCTCTTGAAGTCTTTGGAGGGCTGTCCCTTAGAGGAGGGCAGGGAGCTGTTCCTGTGGGCAGCAGAGAAGAGGACTCGAAAGAATGGGCTTAAATTAAGGCTGGGATGATTAATGTTGGATATCAGGACAAACTTTTTGACAGTCAGAGTTGTGCAGCAGTGGAACCAGCTGCCTAGGGAGATGGGGAGCTCCCCATCACTGGCAGTCTTCAAGCAGCGGCTGGACAAACACTTGTCAAGGGTGCTCTAGGCTGATCCTGCATTTATTTATTTATTATTTCCATTTATATCCCGCCTTGCCGGACGAACTGGCTCAAGGCGGCTTACAGACATAAAACGCAATAAAACCATAAATAGAATATTAAAACCAAAGTCACATGTACAGCAAAATGCTGATAAAACAGTATAAACGGTGGCAGCATTCAGAATACAACCCAGTGGTGAAAGGCAGCATCCAACGCTGTGTCATAGGCCAGAAGATGTTCCTATGGCACGTTCGCCAGTGACGCATTCATCAGTGGCAGCTCCTAATCGAAAGCCTGGTGGACTAGATGGCCTGAGCAGGGACCAGTGAGTAGGGGGTTGGACTAGAGAGCCAGTTTGGTGTAGTGGTTAAGTGCACGGACTCTAATCTGGGAGAACCGGGTTTGATTCCCCACTCCTCCACTTGCACCTGGCTGGATGACCTTGGGCAAGCCATAGCTCTGGACCAGCTGTTCCCTCAAGGACAGCTTGGGAAAGAGCTCTCTCAGCTCCACCTACCTCACAGGGTGTTTGTTGTGGGGAGGGGAAGGGAAAGGAGTTTGTAAGCCGCTCTGAGAGTCCCTTGGGGAGTGGAGGGCGGGGTATAAATCCAATCTCCTCTTCCTCCTCTCCTCCTCCTCCTGTATGGGCCCTTCCAATCCTGTGGTTCTATGATTCTGTTAATAATAAAATCTACCTTTGCTTGAGAGACATGTCAGAAGTGGCGCTATCAATGAACATGAAGTATGGAGGTGTGAAATGTGCCCAGATGAAGGCAGCGATAGCTCTCCCATAGGATCTGTCATCTTCCAAGAGAGAATACTCTGACTGATACCGCAGCTTCACTTTATGTTCTCCCTTTTTAACTAGCGGTGGTGAATAGTAAAGGGAGGGCGAGAAGGGCCAGGGGTGAGGGAGAGATTCCAAACGCTCAAAGCTTTTTGGCTGGAAAAGAAGGGGTCCTTTTATGTCCGATTCTCCCTGAATGCAGATGGACCACTGCTGCCTCTTGCAAACCTCTAATGGGTGTGAATGTCAAATCATCGCTGTTTGAAGCGCTGAGCCAGACTTGGCTGAAGATCCATCTTCCATTCTGTTCTGACGCTGGTTTTTTCTTCCCCCCCCCCCCCAGGTCGTCATGGTGATGGAGCCTATTGGCCGGTGGACACAAACTTGATCGACAGAAGCAGCCTCAATGGCAAGTAACACTCCCTAAAAACGATTCCCTCCAAATGAGTTCCCATTATTCGTGACGGTTTCACCAGGGCTTCAATTTCTGTCTTCTTGACTCTGTCTCCCCTATGACATATCCCCTGGAATAATGAGATATCTGATGCAGCTGGCTTCTATTGTTTGAGGCCCCGGGGCAACTTAGCCTAGGAGGGCCTCCTAATGGAGAGTGGGGTTGGAAGAGTGGGAGGTCAAGGCAGGACATGCAGAAAAGTCCCTAGGTGTGCTCTCAGTTGGTGCAGGTCCTAGATAGAAAGTAAATCTGTAGCTCTGTAGCTCAGTCATAAGAACATAAGAGAAGCCAAGGTTGGATCAGGCCAGTGGCCCATCCAGTTCAACACTCTGTCACACAATGGCCAAAAATACCAGGTGCCCTCAGGAGGTCCAGCAGTGGGACCAGGACACTAGAAGCCCTCCCACTGTTGCCCCCCCCCAAGCACCAAGAATACAGAGCATCACTTGCCCCAGACTGAGAGTTCCTATCTATACTTTGTGGCTAATAGCCACTGATGGACCTCTGCTCCATATGTTTATCCAATTCCCTCTTGAAGCCGTCCATGCTTGTAGCCGCTGCCACCTCCTGTGGCAGTGAATTCCACATGTTAATAATTTTTTGGGTGAGGAAATATTTCCTTTTATCTGTTCTAACCCGACTGCTCAGCCATTTCATGGAGTGCCCACGAGTTCTTGTATGGTGAGAAAGAGAGAAAAGGACTTCCTTCTCTGCCTGCTCTATCCCATCCATAATCTTATAAACCTTGATCCTGTCACCCCTCAGCCATCGTTTCTCCAAGCTAAAGAGCCCCGAGCGCTTCAACCTTTCTTCATAGGGAAAGTGTTCCAACCCTTTTTATCATTCTAGTTGCCCTTTTCTGCACTTTTTCCAATGCTATAATATCTTTTTTGAGGTGTGGCGCCCAGAACTGTACACACAAATGAGGTCGCACCATCCATTTATGATACTGGCTGATTTGTTTTCAATTCCCTTCCTAATAACCCCCAGGATAGTGTTGGTCTTTTTCATTGCAGTCGCACACTGTCTTGGCATTTTCAGTGTACCTCTTAATCTGCCTGAGCAACTTTACATACTTACTTACTTACTTAATAGTTTTACACCTTGCCCTATTCCCCATAATGGGCTCAGGATGGCTTACAACAACACCCCCCACCCCACCATAAAACAGTAAAACAATACATGGCAACAATAGATGATGACAAAAACCCATGCCTCAAGTCAGGCGGGGATAGTTACCCCAAGAAACTCCAGTGCCCAAGTAGTATAATAGAATCATAGAGTAGGAAGGGGCCTCCAGGGTCGTCTAGTCCAACCCCCTGTACAAAGCAGGAAATTCAAAAATACCCCCCTCCATATCCCCAGTGACCCCTTCTACATGCCCAGATGATGGCAAAAACCCTCCATGATCCCCAGCCAAATCGGCCTGGAGAAAAATGGCTTCCTGGCCCCAAAGTGGCGATCGGCGTTCCCCTGGGTGTGTAAGAAAGGGCCACAAAAACTAAGCACTGAGGCAACCCTTCCTGCCCTCCCTTCTTGCAATCTGCCCAAGTTCACAGAATCCGGAACTGTAAAGGCACTGGGAAAAGGTCCATGGACAAGGGAGGCCAGAATGATTCTCCAGCTGTCCAACTCCACTAGCCTTTGGCAATGCTGGCTAACATATGGATGATGAAGGCCATTCTTGGGCGACCTGCTGGCACACATGGGGGCAGAGCCACTCGCTGCCATTTCACTAGTTGCTGATTTGCTTCCAGGTTCAATGCAGGGCATGGTTAACCACTTTTAAACCCCTTCAAGGCCTGTGTTCCGCATACTTGGATTGCCTTTTCTGCATACACATGTACAACCTTACATCTGCACATCAATAACTGTTCACAGTGCCATGATCTCAGGCACCTACCTGCTCCTTAACACCTTTTTTGTTAATTCTTAATTCTGACAAAACTTATTTAGGTGGGGGCATAGTAGCATATGGGGGTGGTTTTATCTCTGTTAAAAACTGCTGGGAGCTCCTAATCTTGCATTTGTAATGTACCACATTGTTTTGAACTGTTTTTTGTTGTTAACTGCTCTGAGCTTGGGTGGGTGGTAGGAGAAAAAAATATTTTAATTGCATAGATTTTTTTTTTTTTTAAGTTCCCAGAACTTTTTTTAAAAAATGAAGTTACAATACTAATATATGCAAGTTCAGAAATTTGGTATGGTCATTGGTGGACTTTAAAAATGGTGTTGTAAATGCCTTTTGAGTGTCAGTTTGGTGTAGTAGTAAGGAGTGCAGACTCTAATCTGGGAGAACCAGGTTTGATTCCCCACTCCTCCACATGCAAACTGCTGGTGTTACCTTGGGTCAGTCAGAAGTTCTTTCAAAGCTGTTCTCTCACGGGCAGTCCTTGAGAGAGCTCTCTTTCAGCCCCACCTACCTCAGAGGGTGTCTGTTGTGGGGAAGGGAAGGGAAAGGAGATTGTCAGCCACTCTGAGACTCCTTCGGGTAGTGAAGGGCAGGGGATAAATCCAATCTCTTCTTCTTTATTGATTGAGAGCTGTGCACTCAGAGAAGCAGATCCATGTTTATACAGCTCGATGAGAGTCCTGTCTTCGCTGATCAGCGCCCACACAGGAAGAATGAAATCTGTTGGGGGAACACTGGAACAATGGGTGGGAGTAAGGGAGCTGGTGAAAACTAGCCAGAGAGAGCAGAAATCCAGAGAAGTGGTAGCAGACCAAAGGATCAGCTATCTTCAGGACCATGGATAGTTCCAAGGTAGACTAGTTTCTCTAACAAGTCAGCATGTACAGGACCTCTTCACCCTATTTGGTGAGGAGTGGATGCTTAGAAGGAGAGTATTTCAGCACTCTGGGCAGTTTGGGGGTTAGAGGGAACTCAGCTTAGAGGGAACACTGCACACAATATGTGTGAAAGAGCCACATGTGGCTCCCAAGCCACAGTTCGGCCACCCCTGGGCTATACCATGGCACTTCCC
Source organism: Lepidodactylus listeri (assembly GCA_029233225.1). NCBI lineage: Eukaryota > Metazoa > Chordata > Lepidosauria > Squamata > Gekkonidae > Lepidodactylus > Lepidodactylus listeri. Next base: position 18,329,425 of record JARCFY010000004.1, read on the forward strand.
TCCAGGTAATGGGCATGATGTATCTTCTGATGTATTGCATCCTTTGATCCTTTGCTGGTGCAGCCACCTCAATGGGTGCCGCTATGCTGGTGCGCTGTCCTGGCTCAACTTGGGCTACATTGAAAAGTACAGATTGTGGCAGCCACCACAGCTCCCAGAGCCAATCACTTGTTTACCATTGCAAGGTTCAGAGGATCAGCTAGATCGTTTTCATAGCATCCTGCTTTTTAGCAAGGTGAGCTGGTGTGAGAAATCCGGACAAAGCTTTCCAAAGGTTTTTGCCCTAATCAGCTTGCTAAGGAAATAGCCAACATTGATAAGGTATTAGCCGGTGGAAGCCCGCAGTATATTTACAGTCTGTTGCCATGTGAGGGTCTAGTTGGAATCACTAGAGCAGAGTAGTTTCTGTATTAAAAAAAAGTGCAGGAGATTAAAGAGGGAAATGGAATAGATAATTGAGAAAAATTAATTATCCCTTGGCAGCTTCTAGCATGACCGAGTTGTCATTATACGTAGGGGAGATTTATCAGATATTAAAGGCAGAGCCAGGAAATTACACTGCACTAAGAAGTGGGTTCTCTGTTTCTTTGTCTGTTTCCCCTCCACCCCCAAATCTATACTTAATTCTGTGAAGTCAGGAAATAGAAATCGGGCACCTCCTCTCCTGTAATACATTTGCCCTTTGGGACCAGCCCAATCACTGATGGTGCACAATGAAAAGAGCATTTAAGGAAGCAAGTGTAGAATCACAGAATCACAGAGTAGGGAGGGGCCGTACAGGCCATCTAGTCCAACCCCCTGCTCAGTGCAGGATCAGCCTACAGCACCCCTGACAAGTGCATAGAGTCACAGAATCACAGAGCTGGAAGGGGCCATACAGGCCATCTAGTCCAACCCCCCGCTCAATGCACCTAAAATCCACATCTGCTGCAAACCATCTTCCCAACTAGGAGGTCCCAAATTAGATTATTACAAACAGGGACTTGTGGAAGAGGGAGAATCCCAGGGCAGTGGCACATGGCTGCTCCACTGTTCACTTATTTGTTGTTATTTTTTTGTTGTTATTTATCAAGTAACAACAGTTAAGAACCAGTTTGCTGTAGTGGTTAAGTACACTTAACCTAATCTGGACTCTAATCTGGAAAAAAACAGGTTTGATTCCCCACCCCTCCACTTGCACCTGCTGGATGACCTTGGGCAAGCCATAGCTCTGTCAGAGGTGTCATTGAAAGAGCAGTCCTCAAAAGAGTTCTCTCAGCCCCACCTACCTCACAGGGTGTCTGTTGTGGGGAGGGGAAGGGAAAAGAGTTTGTAAGCCAGTCTGAGACTCCTTTGGGTAGTGAAGGGCGGAGTATAAATCCAATCTCTTCCTCCTCCTCTTTATACCCTGCTCCCACTCCCTCAAATGGGACTTGGGGTGACTAAAACCATTCAAAATACATCCGATAAAAACAATACAAAAGATATAATAAATAAACTTTAAAAATAGAAAATGATTAAAACTTCTACCCTTGCCAATCTGTCCCCATAAGTCAGCTGCTTTCTCTGCTGCTCCGCCCACCTCCCTGACCAGTGCAATGGGGGCAGTGTCTTCTATTGCTCCTCCTCGCTCACAAGTTTCCACCAGCTGCCTGGCTGGCAAGTGAGTTCCGGTTCTTTCTCCCCAGCCTGCCTGTCTTCCTGGCTTACATAGCTGCTCCTCCCTTTGAAAAGAATGGCAACTGGGATTCCCCATATAATGTTGGGAGGTTTTTTTAAAAAAATTCTTCTTTGTATCTTTCTGCAAACCTGAAAGGTCCCTCAGGTCTGTAGAAAAATACCCCTTAAGAAGAGCCCTGCTGGATCAGACCAGTAGTCCATCTAGTCCAGCATCCTGTCTCACACAGTGGCCAACCAGTTCCTCTGGAGGGCCAACATCAGGACCCGAAGTCCAAGGCCTTCCTATGATGTTTCCTCCTGGATACTGGGATTCAGAGGTTGATTGCCTCTCAACATGGAGGTTCCCTTCAGTCACCATGGCTAGTAGCCACTGATAGATCTGTCCTCTGCTTTTGCGGAGAAACTTGGGGAAGTGAGGGGGGATTTAAATGCATTTCTTTCCCTTCCCCATCTGGGGCACCTGGAGAAGATCTGACAGGGAACCCAGGCATGCTTGCATGCCTGCCCTTTGCTTTTCCAGCCAGGCCACCATGGCAGACTGGCTGGAGAAGGGAAGGGCAGGCATGGAAGCATGCCTCCTCCCTTCCCTATCTGAGCTTCTCCGTTACTACAGAGAAACTCAGAGAGTGGAGGGAAAGTAGGGGAGGGGATGTTTCAATGCCTTTCTTTCCCTCCCCGGATCAGGAGAAGATGTCCTGCCTAGGCATGATTGCCTGCCTTGCCTTGGTCAGGGGGTGTGGCATATGCAAATAAGTTATGTGAATGAGTTATGCTAATGAGCATGTGCACCTCTTTTTCCATGAAATGACCCCTTGATCTGAGGTAAGAGTTTTGCCTTTAACTTCAGCAGCAACCTGAGTTCTGAAGGGTTTTTTAAAACAAACAAACAAACAAACCCTGAAAGTCAGTTTTGAAGCACCTCACAGCTTTCTCTGATGGACAACAGTTTGCTAGCTATCCAAATGGGCAAAATCTGTACTAAACTGCGCCCTGTTTCAGTGAACGCAATACCTCCTTACACTAACTCCATCAACTTCAGTGCAGCTTGCACAGAAAACGTACCCAGCGGAGTAGGCCCTGAACTGCCACGGCAAGCCTATCAAATGATGAGATTGATTTTCAGCTAATTAGAATATAAAATGCCGGAGAAGATGTTCAGTTATTTATTTGCTTTGCTTTTAAGTTCCCTGGTGGGAAATGCCACTTTAATTCAGGCTGCTCCAATGAAGGATGGTGTGGAAGAAAAACCCCATGGTTTACAATGCTCAAGCGCATCTTATAATCATCAATGCTGCTTAGACATGCTACCAACTCTGCCTCCCTCCATACCTAATGGAGATTTAGCATGTTCAATTTATTGAATGCATAAGGAGATATGAATGCCTGCATGTTATCTAGAGCCACACTGGAAAATGGAATATTAGGACAAGTCACGGCCCTGATTATATATGACTGATTATTTTCTGCGTCACAAGATGAAGAGTACGTACTATGTCCTGCCTCTATTATTAACAGCTATAGTTTACTGCTGGATGAATGACTTCACTTTTGAACATTAGGCAGGCGAGCCCAAGATTGTATCTGTAAATCAAAGCGGTTTAATTAGGTCTCTACGTTGTTTGGTTCCCAAGAATTTTCTTTATCGGAGCCTGGGTAGACATGAGGTCTTGACTGTGGCTATCAACCTGCGTCATTAGCAGCAGATACATGTGTTCATTTTAGATGTAACCAAGGACTTCCAAGTCTGTATCCCTGGATTCAAACAGCATACTTCAGTGGGGGTTTTTTTTGGGGGGGGAGGGTTAAAAGGAAAAAAAAAACACTCACAATGAGCGATTAAAATTTGGAGTTCACTTCCAGAGGATGTAGTAATGGATGCGTGCAGACATTGTTAAAAGGGGATTAGATAGATCCATGGAGGATAGGTCTATCAGTGGCCATTAGCCATGAGGACTAAAGGGAACCTTCACATTGAGAGGCACTAAGCCTCTGAATCCTAGAGCCAGGAGGCAACATCAGGGGAAGGCCTCAGCCTCCATGCCCTGTTGTTGGCTGTCCGGAGGAACTGGTTGGCAACTGTATGAGACAGGATGCTGGACATGATGGACCACTGGTCTCATCCAGCAGGGCTCTTCTGATGTTATTATAAAGGCCATCGCCTCTATGCCCTGTTGTTGGCCCTCCAGAGGAACTGGCTGGCCACTGTGTGAGACAGGATGCTGGACTAGATGGACCACTGCTCTGATCCAGCAGGGCTCTTCTTATGTTCATATGAGGGCCTCGGCCTCTATGCCCTGTTGTTGGCCCTCCAGGGGAACTGGTTGCCCACTGTGTGAGACAGGATGCTGGACTAGATGGACCACTGCTCTGATCCAGCAGGGCTCTTCTTATGTTCTTATGAAGGCCTCGGCCTCTATGCCCTGTTGTTGGCCCTCCAGAGGAACTGGTTGGCCACTGTGTGAGACTGGAGGCTGGACTAGATGGACCACTGCTCTGATCCAGTAGGGCTCTTCTTATGTTCTTATGAAGGCCTCGGCCTCTATGCCCTGTTGTTGGCCCTCCAGAGGAACTGGTTGGCCACTGTGTGAGACTGGATGCTGGACTAGATGAACCACTGCTCTGATCCAGTAGGGCTCTTCTTATGTTCTTATGAAGGCCTCGGCCTCTATGCCCTGTTGTTGGCCCACCAGAGGAACTTGTTGGCCACTGTGTGAGACTGGAGGCTGGACTAGATGGACCACTGCTCTGATCCAGCAGGACTCTTCTTATGTTCTTATGAAATCAGCAAAGATGCCCCTAATACCTCAGTGTACAATCAGTGGTAAGGAGAGCAAATAACAGTTAACTATGTAAAAAGTAGTGTGGGCAGGTAGTATTTATACATTGAAATATTTTGTCAACCTTTTTTAGAAACAGAAATACACACCCCCAAGTCAGAATACAATTAACATTTGTACATCAAATGTTATAACAATACAATTACCAGCCATTTTTTTAAAGCAGCTCTAAACTGTGTTCCTTTCTTTCTCACTTCCTCAAACTCTACCTTTTTGGGAACCAACCACATTCTTCTTTTCCATCTCCTTGGTAGTGCTGCCAAGTCAGCCCAGGGGGTGGGGGATTCCCGATCCGCCGGCCAGCATTTGGCCAGTGGGGGAACCCCACCCCTGACGTCGTCCAGCGAGGACGATGTAATGACGTCACCGGAAGTGACGTCAGCACGTTGAGGGTGTTGCCAGGGTGACGCTCTGGCAATCGCCCCAAAATTCTATGATACCAGGAGAAACTCCCGGCCAGAAGAGGACTCCCCCCCGCTGGTGAGTTTTGAAGACTTGGCAACCCTACTCCTTGGGGATGTATAACTGGGTAGAATTCGTGATGTCACGTTACCACATGATTATTTCCTGCCCTACAAGTGGTAGCTGCTGACAGAGAGCAGGAGCAGGGAAAACATGAATGTAACAACATCACATCAGTTGGTTTCTTCACCTCTAACCTATTTTATTTTATTTATTTCCTTCATGGTCTGCCTTTTTCGCTGAATTTCAAGGCGGGTTACGCAGTGAAAAGCAACCCCATGGGAACAGTGTACCATTAAAAGGTAAAAGGTTTCCCTTGCTCGAAAGCCAGTCGAATCCGACTCTAGGGTGCATTCCTCATCTCTGTTTCCAAGCCGAAGAGCCAGTGCTGTCTGAAGACGTCTCCGTGGTCATGAGGCTGGCATGACTAGACGCTGAGGCGCATGGAACGCTGTTACCTTCCCACTGAAGCGGTACCTTATTTATCTACTTGCAATTTCTTGCTTTCGAACTGCTAGATTGGCAGGAGCTGGGGCCAGAGACGGGAGCTCACTCTGTCATGCGGCGCTTGGGTCTCGAACTGCCGAACTACTGATCTTCTAGTCTGCAGTTCAGTGTCTTAACCACTGAGCCACCACAGCCCCTAGTGTACCATAAACCACACAATAAAAACAGCAGCAGGACAAGCAATGCAATAAAACATCCAATAATGCATCTAAAACTAGGCTACAAAAGTAGAGAATGTGCTAGAAGAGGGGTCCCCAACATATTGCCCAAGGGTGCCATGTTGCCCACCGACACCTTTTCTGAGGTTCGCCAAGTGTTTTTGGAGGTGGGCATGGCCAGGTAGGAGTTTTGCCCAGCAAGGCTTCTGATTGACTGTTGGAGATGTTTGGTTTGGACTGTGTGTGTGTTTGGTTTTTTAAAGAAATGTTATTAGTTTATATAAAGAGAGGGGGAAAAGAGGAAAGAAAATAAACAGAAGTATACAAAATTCCAGTTTAGCAGTTTGCATGCATATCTTCTCATTGCAATTTCACAACTATTTCATCTATCATTCTTATTGTTCTTCACTTAATCTTATTCTCTCCATAGAGTTTTAACCAGTCATAAAATGCCTTCCAAGGTCTCATAAATTCTTCTTCCATTTTTCCTTTTAATATGTTTGTCAACTTGTCCGTTTCAGCACATTCCATTGGAATCTTCAGTGTCATCCGTGTGTGTGTGTGTGTCTGTGTGTGTTTTAATGTTGCTTTGGCAGCCACCGCCATCACCGTGCAGGGACCTACACTGTATGACCAAAGTTAAGCTGCAGCAATCATTTTGTGGCTAGCTCCTCCTCCTGCAGCAACCATTTTGTTACTGCGCCCACCCTGCCCTGTTGGTATTCCAAATGGGCCCACATACTCAAAAAGTTTGGGGAGCCCTGTGCTAGAAAAACTGTACTAGCAATGCTAGGAAGTAGAACTAGAAAACAAAGGAAGACAACAAAAATAGTAAATAGATAATGATGAGCAGTACATTGCTGGAGAGATTAGTGGGGTACTCAAGTTGAACCTTAAAGGTGACAAAGGAGTGTGTGTGTGTGTTTGCCATGCTGCAATTTGTTTATTTATTTATTTTTCGCATTTTTACACCACCCTCTCTTATATTTTATTCTATAGACAACTGCCTCTGTCCTTTTAGGTGGAACAAAAGAACAAATGATTTCCCAGGCTTCCAACCAGCCAAGAATGCTTGCCTCATTAGAGAGGAAGTCATGACTTTTAAGCTGGTTTTGATTATTTGTATAGGAGCATTCCATCTTTATCTCTTAAAAGAAGAAGAAGAAAGAAATAGGCTCTCTTCTGTGATATTTAGGTGGCTATTAGGTGACTTGTTATAAGTCATATTACGTGCTATTTCTCTTTTTTTATTTTGTTGTATTGTATGTTTTGTGTGTTGTTGTTTTTAAAATCTAAGCTGCCCGGATCATTCATGGAGTTGATTTAATGATGATACTTAAAAAGAAAGAAGACCCCAGAACTGACATTTCAGCTGAGACTTGCTAATTGGTTATATCTTGGTGTAATGACTAATAGATTTCCTCTTCCTACAAAATAGCACAGGGGGAGAATTTTTTTCTATCTAATGCCATATACAGAAGAGGAGGAATATAATTTCTCATAGTAGGTCTAACTCTGCACATATTCACAAGCCAGAACAATGTGTGAGTTGTTTTTGTTAGCCATTCAGCCATGTTCGACTCTTGATGATTCTGTGGATTCTGTTTCTTCGAGTCGTTCCATGCTCAGGCTGGTGTCGACTTTTACCATGTCTAGCCACCGTGTTCTTCGGCAGCCCAGTTCCCTTTTGCCCCTAACCAAATCCAAGTATAATTGCTTTTTCTAATGAGTTCTTCTGCATGATATGGCCAAAATAAGTCAGCCACAGTTTTTTTTTTTATTTTTGTGATTTTTCCTTCCAGTAGTCACAGTTTTGTGAGTACCCCTGTCAAATAATCTACAGTTGTCCCAGTCCATTGTTTGTTGGGGAGATGGGTTAAAATTAGCTCCCTTCTCTCAGATCAGCAAGATTCCATCATTTTTGACTGGATTTATATACACCCACAATCCAGACTGCTGTATTAGGCTGGAGGGTTGTGCTTACAGCACACATTTGGAAATGCAGTGCTCTAACCAGCTAGTGGTACGCTCATGGAAGTCTGTTTGCTGTGCGCGCATGGCCCCAAACTAGATGTATTTATCTACAGCTAGCCTGATACCCGTGCTTAGCTATGGTATTTAAGTTCTGTAAATCCAGTTATAATACTGATGCTGTGAAGTTTGAAATGTAAGATTTGTTGTAGGAATTCTAATGGAGAAGATTGTAGTGTAAAAAATGAAGTAAGACATACATACTTTTTTTTTCTCCACTGAAGGCCTCTCTGTAGACCACATGGGTGGTTCTGCCCTCAGGTGCTAGGGTCACCAGGCTGCTTGGTGAGCTCACTCTGGAGCAGGCCACATAGAACTGTCCATTTAAGAAGCAGTCGTCTGTTAAGTCAACTCCTGCCACCTTCCATGAGAGTGATGGCCTCTCTACTTGTGTTCCTGGATTGTTTTGCTGTAAACATCCCTCCTCCTCTCCTACACCTGACAGGCAGCTACCTGTCCAGTGTAGGGGGGGAGGGGGGAGTAGTATTAGAGACCACTGTGGAGGCAGGGCTGGCAGGATCACTAAGGCGTTACTGCTGGGGCGGGCTCCCTCATGGCTTAAAGGCATCCAGGAGGCTGGGCCAGCAGCAGGGCTAAGGTAGTCCTGATGTCCTCAACTGCTGTTAGCTCTCTGCAGTCTCCTGTAACTGTTTTTTTTTTAACCTCAGAACTCTGAGCTCTGCAGCTGAATTTGGTGTAGTGATTAAGTGTTCAGACTCTAATCTGGGACGACCGGGTTTGATTCCCCACTCCTCCACTTGCACCTGCTGGAGTGACCTTGGGCAAGCCATGGCTCTGTACCCGCTGTTCTCTCAAGGACAGCTTGGGAAAGAGCTCTCTCAGCCCCACCTACCTCACAGGGTGTCTGTTGTGGGGAGGAGAAGGGAAAGGAGTTTGTAAGCCGCTCTGAGACTCCAAGTAAGTGAAGGGCGGGGTATAAATCCAATCTCTTCTTCTTCTTCATATGTTTGGAAGACTTCCCCTCAGTACCCATGTTATAAAATGATCTTATAAATGAGTCCTAGATTGTAAGTCTGTAAATCACTGGATTTCTGAATAACATTAGAAAGTATTTTTTTCAAGCTGGAGTAACTGGGGTCCTTGCCCAATAGGGAAAAGCCATTTTCATTGTATAAATATTGAAGATGGGGGGGGGGTCATCTTGTGATTGCATGAGTGACCCAGATGTGCTACTTTTCAAAGGATGGGAGGAGCTAGCTGAAATTCTGGAGAAGAAGGCTGAGTCTTAATAAACCAGAAAAGGTGAATCTTAACCAAGGGCCATTGAGGAGTGGTTTTCTTTGCATGATCCAGTGACGAGAAACTTACTATTAAGTAATAATTAAAATAACATTTCAGAGTTATCCAGTAGTTCAAAAAAGGAGTAAGGAAAAGTCTTGGGGGAGCAGATGACACTCCTGTGAATTTCATCTTTCGTTGTCCTTGCCCTCCCATCCTCCCTTTGCCTTAGCCCCAGTCTTGAGGGGGAAGGCTCTCCTTCTTTGGAGGTTCTCAAACAGAGGCTAAGTGGCCATCTGACAACAGTGCTTATTCTGTGAACTTAGGCAGATCATGAGAGGGAGGGCAGGAAGGGTTGCTAAGTTCTTGTGGCCCTTTCTTACATGCTCAGGGAAATGCCGATCACCACTTTGGGGTCAGGAAGCCATTTTTATCCAGGCCAATTTGGCTGGAGATCCTGGAGTGTTGTCTTTTTCTTTTTCTTTTTGCCCTCTTCTGGGCATGGAACAGGGGTCACTGAGCATGGGGGGGGAGGTATTTGTGGCATGGGGGGGGAGGTATTTGTGAATGTCCTGCCTTGTGCAGGGGGTTAGACTAGATGACCCTGGAGGTCCCTTCCAACTCTATGATTCTATGACATTTGATTTCCAGATGATTGTTGGAAATGGAAGATTCTGCCCATCTGTCTCCTTTTGCATTTCATAATGAATGTGGAGAGGTTTCAAAAGACGTTTAATACGACTGTACGATGAGACCAATCCAACAAGGACAACAAGGGGAAACTTACAACCACTTCATCTGTTGTATTACATGAAAAGCAGTTATGAGAAAAGGTCAATTTATTTAGATAAATTAACTTCTTAAATAAGAAATGACATCAAGATACGGAATGACAAAAGCACATTACAATGAAGGGTGCTTGATTTGTGTTTAGAACCAACGTGTTAAGGGTCTAGGCATAGACATTAGTTTGTTCCAATGAAATCAGAATGCCTTCTGTTAATTAAAAAAAATACAGCTTTGCAGATTACTTTGTTGGGGAAGCATCTACAGTCAATAGGAGAAACCCATGTGCACTGGGAAATAAAGTATACAAACTCAAGGAGCTCTTTGGATCCTAGCCTAAATTCCTGAGCCTTGTTGTGAACCAAATATGGAAACAGTTGTCCTTGAGACCACTTGTGACCACTCTCTGATATACAGGGAAGGACTGTGGCTCACTGGTAGAGCATCTCATACCACTCAGTGGTAGAGCATCTGATATCTGGTAGAGCAGAAGTCCCCAGGTTCAGTCCCCAGCATTTCCAGCTGAAAGGATGAGTCAGTAGGTGATATGAAAGACCTCTGCCTGAGAACTTGGAGAGCCACTGCTGGTCAGAGTAGGCTGTGCTGACCTAGATAGGGCAATGACCATACTCAGTGTAAGACAAGCTTCATGCATGTTCATGTGTCCTGTCTTTGGCATTCTTTAGTCATCTGACTTTGGCCAACTTGGCTTAAGGCATATGAGATACGATTCTACCACTCTACCCGGCTGAGTGCAAAGCATTACACCAGCACAAAAAGACTTTCTCTTGAAGGAGAGCCTCTTTTGCCATAGCAAGGCCAGCAGAGTTGGATACAGTCCCTCAGTGGGAGCCAGTTTGGTGTAGTGGTTAAGAGCACGGATTCTAATCTGGGAGAACTGGGTTTGATTCCCCACTCCTCCACATGCAGCTGCTGGTGTGACCTTGGGTCAGTTACAAGTCCTTTCAGAGCTGTTCTCTCAAGGGCAGTTCTCTCAGAGCTCTCTCAGCCCCATCTACCTCACAGGGTTTCTGTTGTGGAGAGAGGAAGGGAAGGAGATTGTAAACTGTTCTGAGACTCCGAGTGAAGGGCTGGGTATAAATCCAATCTCCTCCACCACCACCAACACCTCCTCCTTCTTTTTCTTTCTTTCTTTCTTTCTTTCTTTTTTCATTTTTCATTTTTCTTTCTTTTTCTTCTTTTTCTTCTTCTTCTTTTTCTTCCCATTGCTAAAACCAGAATACATAACAGCACACAATGTGAACAGGCCTAATCTATTTTAAACCTGCCCCAAGGACTAGTCTAAACCACTAGACTAGACTAGACTAAACCACTAGACTAGATTAGACCACAAATGAAAATAATCTGATTAAAAAAAGATCCCCTGAAAGGATATATTTTGGTGCCTAACTCTTTGCTTTGGTTTCATAGTCCGAAACAGAAAATGCTCCCCAGGCTGAGCCTGAGGTATTTCTATGATTTCTGAGAAGAGAACAATACTTCTGACTAAAGGGTGCTATAGTGATATATTCATTTAACATAATTCGCAGCAGATTGTGAGCTGAGTGCTAGAACAAGCATCCAAATTTTCCAACAGACACCAAGTCCATTATCCCATAAACACCAAACGGGCAGGAAATTTTTTAAAAAGCAGTTTCTTCTATTTCCCTGTCTTCGGGAGAGAGTGTTAATCATCTGACAAGCCCCGCCGAATCCCAGCTAATGGCCATTAGTATCGAATAAAGGACGAGCCCCTGACTTGAGGCGGCGTTCGGTATTTTCTTCTTTGCCGTATCTTTGTGATGCGTCAACACATAAATCCCCCAAGTTTTATGATCCCATTCTGAACCCCTTGCCTGCTCTTTGAGGTGGAATCCGCATGCCCGTGGCAGGCATTAAATTGTGTCTGTTTTTATGGGTAGCTCCTAAAAAAGGGGGGGAGAGCGGAGTAAATTTGTGACAGCGGGACTTCGAGCAGTTTGTCTTTTTGCGCATCAAGTAAGTAGGATATTTGCCATAAACCACGACCTCTCATCTCTCATGTCACAGATGTGTTTCCGCAGCATAAAACATCAAATTGACTTGTGAGGAAACGGTACCCTAGGTAGTTATCTCTGACTTGTCTCCGAAACATCTGCCGCTTCACTCTGTTGCTCTTCCGTGGGGTGTAGTGGTGAAGTGCGCGGATTCTAAACTGGGAGAACCGGGTTTGATTCCCCACTCCTCCACATGCAGCTGCCGGTGTGACCTTGAGTCAGTGACAAGTTCTCTCAGAGCTGATCTGGAAATACCAGTTCTCGAAAGAGCTCTCTCAGCCCCACCTACCTCACAGGGTGTCTGTTGTGGGGAGGGGGAGGGAAAGGAGATTGTAAACTGCTCTGAGACTCCTTTGGGTAGTGAAGGGCGGGGTATAAACCCAATCTCGTCTTCTTCTTTCCTGGCCCAAACTCAAACCCCTGGAGTTCATTCAAATGTGGGTTTGGATTTCGAAATAACATGTTGTTCAGGGGAGGATTCAGCCCTCTGACGGTCCACTTCCTAATGCCTCGGTAGGACATCCCCCACTGATCTCAGGATTAAGAAGGGAGGGGCTTCCAGCACCTTGTTCATTTTCCTCCCACCAGCTCCTTTTTAATGGCCCGTGGACAGTCACCAGATGCCATCCTCATCGGCCCGCTCCCAGCAGTTCTTAAAGGCAACCTGACCGGCCACAAACACCTCCTGACTGAGCCTGTCCTCCCGCAGAGATTTCTCTCCTTGCAGGAGGTAGAAAGCCGGCCGGTTAGTATCCACAGCTGAACATCAGCTCCCCGTCCCCACCCTGAGCCATGCTGAGCCACCACTGACCAGTGCTTACAATGCTCGCGTTGGCGTCTCTTTAAGAACATAAGAGAAGCCAGTGTTGGATCAGGCCAGTGGCCCATCCAGTCCAACACTCTGTCACACAGTGGCCAGAAATGCCAGGTGTCCTCAGGAGGTCCACCAGTGGGGTCAGGACACTAGAAGCCCTCCCACTGTTGCCCCCCCAAGCACCAAGAATACAGAGCATCACTTGCCCCAGATTGAGAGCTCCTATGGCCAATAGCCACTGATGGACCTCTGCTCCATGTGTTTATTCAATTCTTTCTTGAAGCCATCCATGCTTGTAGCCGCCATCACCTCCTGTGGTGAGATGGGCTCCTGGGATGGGACCTCCCTGCAATGGGACCCTGGAGTAACCCATTGCTGAGTCTGAGGGGAGGACTCTTCATCCCTGGATGTGTATTCAGCCATCACAAACTCAGATATGCTTGTGATGAAACCAAGCCAGCTTTATTCTTGGGTACCCGGTGGCCTCATGTACCAAGCTATGGTTGAAAACTTCCTAGTTTGGTTCTCAGCCTAACTGTAATTAGCTGTGAGATCCAAATTCAGGCACAGTTTCTTTGTCACATACCCGGATTCTAACAATTTAAAATATAGTTCAGAATCATGGTTGGTGGATAAGAATAAAACCCCAGTTTGCTGAACTGCACTACAAATTGTGGTTAGAATAAAGAAACCAGGACATTTGAGAATTCAGCTTTGTATGCAAGGGAAGGAGGAAGGAGGGAACAGATTTATAAACCCAAGAATAAGCTAGGCTTGATTTCATCATGAAAAAGGGGAGTTTATTCACAGTGTCTGAATACAACCTTAGCCTTGGTTCAGATGTAACATAAAACCATGTTTTAGTTTACTTGTGGCTCAGTTAACACATCGCACACAACCATGGTTTAATTAAGTTAACTTTAATTGACTCTCAGATGAACAGGTAATGAATCATTTTCTTTCAATTAATATAAACTGGGATTAAATTTAGACTTTGAATTATACAATCATAGAATCACAGAGTTGGAAGGGGACAAACAGGCCACCTAGTCGAACCCCTGCTCAATGCAAGATCAGCCTAGACTCTTAAGCTAGCGGCTGGACAAACCCTTGTCAGGGATGCTCTAGGCCCTAGAGCATCCCTGACAAGGGTTTGTCCAGCCGCTGCTTAAGGACTGCCAGTGATGGGGAGCTCACCACCTCCCCAGGCAGCTGACTCCACTCTTGCACAACTCTGACTGTCAAAAAGTTTTTCCTGATATCCAGACAGTACCTTCCCGCCCTTAATCTAAACCCATGATGTTGAGCCCTCTCCTCTGCGGCCAACAGGAACAGCTCCTTTCCCTCCTCTAAGGGACACCCCTTCAAAGACTTTGAGAGAGTAATTATGTCCCCATGAAGGTTCTGGAAGGTTGGGTGGGACAGACTTCTATGGACCCAGGTAGTTCCATGCTGATGTCATAGGAAACTGGAACTTGTTTTGTGATTCCCCAATGCCGACCCAGCCTTCAAATTTGCACTCTTTGCACTGTGGGAGGAGACAAGGGGAGAAGCAAAGGGAGTGAGCAGCCATGAAACAACTTTGTTTTCCCGTTGCAGTTGGCCAAGTGGATCTGTTCCTGGGTAGTCTTAGTGGCTGTGTCTCCCCCAGCAAAGACTCAGGACTCCTCTCCTTCTGTTCTGGATAATCCCCAGCCTATCCTTGCCAGTCTCAATCTCTCACTGCAACTTATGTCCTTTCAGAGCCTCCCATTGGACAGATGCATCCTCCCCACGGAAGTGTGACACCCCAGAAGAACAGCAACCTCCTCGTCATTATCGTGGTCACTGTCGGGGTGGTTACTATCGTGGTGGTGGTCATCGTGGCTGTCATTTGCACCAGGCGTTCATCAGCTCAGCAGAGGAAGTAAGTGATTTGATCGGGTATCCGTGCAACTCGCCTTTCCATCCTACCCCAGATCGAGACTAACTTGTTTGTTTCCTGTGACTGATTTTCATTGTAAGGTAAATTATGTGTGAATCCAAAGCTTAGGCGTAGAGTACAGGGGGGCTCGAGGGCTCGAGCCACCCCCGAAATTTCCCGGGGGGGGCCTCAGCCACCCCCAGCAAAACAGCGCGCCTGCCGCCGCACCTCCCCGGGTCCTTTCAAGGCCCAGCTGCTGCTGCTGGAGAGGAAGAGGGAAGGGGTGGCCGATGGGGGGGGAGAGAGGCAGCAGCAACTGGCGGGCCTTGGAAGGGCCCAGGGAGGCGCGACGGTTTCCGGGGGGGGAGAACATCACCCCAGCGAGTGAACGTGCAAAATGCACATGCTAAGGAGCCACCCCCCCCCCCAGAATTTCCAAAAGTCTACGCCCTGGATCCAAAGTAGATGAGACCCGGAAGGTCTGCGTTTGAAGCCTCTGGAGTGTTTTCTTTGTAAACAGCAGCTGCAAAAGAGGAAGATTGATTAAGATTAAGACCGCACCACAGGGGAGGGGAGTCTAACCCCGTCTTCAGTCTAACATGACAATACTGAGCTACACCTTGCTACTGTTAGTACAATGATACATACAACACATAGTGGACTAGTAAAAAAGACCCAACCTACCAAATTATTGGTGATGTTTCCTCCATGATACACCGTCTTCTCATTCATCCTCTGCACTTCTGGCCAAGCCCAGACTTCCGGCACAGGGGTGTCAAACTCATTTCTTACGAGGACCAGATCTGACATAGATGTCACTTTGTCGGGCCGGGCCATGTGTGCCATAAAATGTAATGCCAGGTACTGGAGATATAAATTCATAAAAGGACACAGGCAAGCCTAGTTAAAGATATGATTTGTCACTCAAAATTCAAACAAAAGCAATTGATTCCTAATGGTGAAAGCAATTGATTTACTGGGGAGCCCACATAAGCCCCAATATATTTATTTAATCATATGCAAGACTAGGTTTTTTCCCCAAGGGATACCATAAAAGGGGGAGTACTTTATATTTTCATACATACCAGTTGCTTGTGGGCTGGGTAAGAGCCCTGGATTGGCCAGTTCTGGCCCCCGGGCCTTATCTTTGACACCCCTGTTCCAACACCTACAAAATGGGAAGCATTGGGGCCCTTATACGGCAAGGTTGCCATGGTCTAGAACCAGGGGTTCGTTGGGGCCGGAGCAAGGTGGAGGCCAGCTCAGGAGTGGCCACTAGGGCAGCCAGGGGCCGAATCAGATTCTCTGATCTAATTCGGCCTTTTGCTGAATTGCCGCCGAAATTCGGCGGCAACTTTAAAAGTGGCAGGAGGGGAGGGGGTTTGAGGTAGAGGCTCCAAACTTGCAGGGTAGCTGCTGGAGCCTCTCCTCGAAATACCCACCAAGTTTCAAGAAGATTGGACCAGGTGGTCCAATTCTACGGTCCCCCAAACAGGTTGCCCCCATTCCCTCCATTGTTCTCCATTGTTCATAGAGAACAATGGAGGGGATGGGACAACCTGTTCAATCTACATTTAGCTAGCTTTTTTACCGAGCAACTCTGAACTACAGATTGAAAGATTTGTGAGCCTGAAATGTAGGGATGAGAAGGTGTAGTAGTAGTAGTAGTAGAAGTAGTAGTAGTAGTAGTGAGATTGGATTCATATCTTGCCCTTCACTACCCAAAGGAGTCTCAGAGCGGCTTACAATCTCCTTTCTCTCCACCTCCCCAGAACAGACGCCCTGTGAGGTAGGTAGGGCTGAGAGAGCTCTTTCGAGAACTGCCCTTGAGAGAACCGCTCTGAAATAACTTGTAGCTCTGGGAATCAAACCCAGTTCTCCCAGATTAGAGTCCGCGCTCCCAACCACTACACCAAACTGTCTGTCAAATAAAACTATTTTTAGCTGCCTCCTACAGATCAAAAATGAGGGGGCCAGGCTCACGTCCCTGGGGAGGTTGTTCCATAATTGTGGGGCTGCCACCAAAAAGGCCCTCTCTCATGAACCCACCAAATGAGCTTTGTTGATTGATGGGGACAGTCAGGAGGGCCTCTCCCTGTGATCTTAATTCCTGGGCAGCAACATATGGGAGAAGATAATCCTTCAGATATATGGCTTTAAAGGTCAAAATCAACATCTTGAATTGGGCCCAGGCGTGGATCAGTAGCCAGTGGAATTGCTGTTGTGTCAGGGTCACATTCTCCCAACAGCCGGAAGTTCTAGGCTACATTCACCCTAATCAGGGTTTTTTTTGTAGAAAAAGCCCAGCAGGAACTCATTAGCATAATTGGCCACACCCAACAGCAGAAACTCATTAGCATATTAGGCCACACCCCTACATCACAACTTATTAGCGTATTAGGCCACACCCCCATGTTACCAGGAGAGTAGTCATCCAGCCACACCCACCTTTTGCTTCTTATTCTGTTTACCTTGTTTGTTGTCAAAACCCAGGGCTTTCTTTTGTAGCAGGAATTAAATTGCATGTTAGGCCACACACCCCTAATGTAGCCAGTCCTAATGAGTTGCTGCTGTTGGGTGTGGCCTATTATGCTAATGAGTTCCTGCTGGGTGTGGCCAACTCAGGAGCCAGCCGGAACTCCATTCCTGTGCGTTCCTGCCCAAAAATAGCCTTGACCCTAATATCAGAATGCATGTGAGGCTCCACCAATTAGGCAGGGGAGGAAAAGCAGAACAAACTCCAAGTGTGTTCATGATGCATAGTGTGCATCTGACTGGAAGGGATTCACACACAAACATATTAAGAGATTATAATAAGCACTCTGGTGGTTGAGGTATGTCGTAAGATATCCAGAGCAAGACAACAGAGTGAGGAGGAAGTTCAGAATACAGCATGTAAGCCAGCCACGGTTGAGGATCAGAAGCCGTAGCTATCAGCTGCCGTAAGAAGCGAGCTGTTGGTTAGACGGAGTCTGTTTTTGTAATGTTCGATAACTCCCAGAACTGAAAGGCGTGCGTAGATCCTTGTGGCAATTTGATCATAGGATAATGGGCTCCCCCCAACACCCTGAAAAGCCATCAATCTGCGACTATTACACTCGGCAGCTACTTTGAACAAAGAGAAACCTCTCTAGTTAAGGCAAGGCAGCTAAGCATATGTTAAGAATGCCTTACGGCATCGCGATAACTGATCATGACAGGCATCTCTGGTTTCAGAGCAGGCTTTGAAAAGCGAGTGGGTAAAAAATAAAATAAAGGAAGCATCATCCAGGTACCCAGAGAATGTGTTCACCACCGTAGTATCATTAGGTTGTCAGCCACTTTCCCTAGGGACATCTCTCTGCTTGTAACGTCGGTCTGCCTCTCTGGTGCTCATTAGCCTTGGCATTTCGGTTTCGGCTCTGGGCTGTTCGGCGCTCGGCTGGGGTGGATTCGGGCTGTGCACAGTTGCGGGGAAAGCTCGGTTCCATTCCGGGTCTGACGAAGTGACAGTGTGCAAATAAGACCAAAAATTTTTTTTTAAAAGGAAATCATTTTTTTTTTAAATCTGTAAATGGAATAGACTCTTTTCCTGCTAGCATGTTCATACCAGCTGACGTCCCTTTATGGAGCCCGTGTAAAACAAGGTGGGGAGGCGAAATCATTTCTTACCACAATCATCAGGAGCGACGTGCTGTCAGGTCAAGTGAGGCTGAATGAGAAGGGTCTCCTTGGGCTTCCTTGGTATCTGTTTACGGCTTGGCATGGGGAGACTCCTTACCTACTGGAGGATTTGCAATATGGAGCAATAACGGGTTTGAATCAGAGACACAAAGACCGTGGGTGCCCGTGGGGCACCCAGCCAATTATCCAAAGGCCTGATGCTAATGAATGATGAGTTCGCTTTTCACTTGTCGTTTGCCATATCTGGGAGCATGAGAGGAGGGGAAGGAACAGCACCATTCTGAAATTGTACCAGTATGATAAATACAATGAGAGAACAGCTCTGAAAGAACTTATGACTGGCCCAAGGTCACACCAGCAGCTGCACGTGGAGGAGTGGGGAATCAATCTCGGTTCTCCCAGATTAGATTCTGGCTGGAATCCAATTCAAGGGGCCAGCGTTAACCACCAAAGTCCTTTGCAGTAGAAGACCCTCGTATCTGCAAGATTGCCTCCATCCAGATGGGCCCGCAAGAACGTTCCAAACCTCAGACGAGGGCTATTAGTAGTTCCTCCACTCCACTTAGTAAGAGCGGTTTCTGTTTGGGCTTGGGCTTTCTCAATGGCTGCTTCTGTTTTGTGGGACATTCTTCCTGAGGACACAAGGAAGGCCCCAGCATGACAAAAGTCATGGGGGTCTGATGTGCTTTTGGTGGCCCGTGAATGAAGTTAGTTTGGTATGCATTTATTTATTTATTTATATCCATCCTGCTTTTCTCCCCAGTTGGGACTCAACATGGCTTAGAGCATGGTTCTCCCCTTCCTTCATTCCCCCCACAACAGCAATCCTCAGAGGTAGGCCAGACTGAGAGTTTGGGTCCAAGGTCAACGGTTGACCTGCAGCTTATTAACATTCTCTGATTGGCCTAATCAGCCAAAAGCTGATTGGCCCCCTCAGCCCATTTTGTGATTGCCTCCATGGCAACCAGAATTCACACTGCACAAATCCATACAAGAAAGGCATTCCAGCCATCAGGTGCCACCACAAAAAATGCTTTGCTCCTCGGTGCCTCCCTGCTATCTTCAGAGGGTTGGAGGCACATGGGAGAATGTCCTCTGATATAGATCATAAAAATCAGAGAGGTTCATAATTGAGAAAAACGTGTAACTGACCTTTTCTGCTCCGGTCCTTAGACTTGAGAACTCCTGGCCCCAGGAAACACATCTTGATCCCTCTTGCTTGCTAGAGATTTGCTGAAAACTATTTCATCTCAGAGGGCATTTGGTGACAGATGAACTGAATTGCTCTCCTGAAGCAGTGCTGATGTCCCCTTTCCCCCTCTTGCTGATTCTGATCATCATCATCATGAATTACTATTTTATTGCCTCTATCACTATTATTGTCCTTTATTACTGTCTTTTTACGATGGGCTGCTGCTGTGTTGCTTCAGTCTCGTCTGTTGTAGTTGGGTCTCTTGTATTGTTGAGTCTTTTGTCTCATTTATCTGTTGCTAACGCGTGCCCTTGTAAGCTGCCTTCACCACTATTTTTAGTAAAAAGGAAGGAGTGTAAATCTACATAAAAGCAGAGAGTAGTTCATTCTCTTTAGGACTTTATAGACACACCGTAAAGCAAGGCTGGAGAACTGGCAGGTAAGAAGAACAGTGGGGCTAGGTTAAGAGCAATTTGCTTTTTACCTGCTTCCACTAATAAGCACGTGTGTTTGATTCCATATGAAACATTCATTTATTTAATTTCAGAGCTGGAGAGGGTCACCAGGTCATTTAGTCCGACCCCCTGCCAACACAGGAACTGCAACTGTAATATCCCCTACAAGTAGGTATCCAGTGGATATTTAAAAACCTCCAGTTTCAGGATTTTTTGGGTCAGCCATTTTTGGATAGCCAAGTAAATGGCCCACTCACTAACTGTGGGCGCTTCACTGGCTGCCTATAGCGTACCAGATCCAGTTCAGGATGCTGGTTTTAACCTTTAAAGCCCTATATGATCTGGGGCCTGCCTACCTAAGGGACCACCTTTCCCCGTATACACCCCAGAGAGCACTGCGGTCAGGCACTCAACATCGCCTGACCCTTCGGGGCCTGAGGGAGGCCAGGTTGGCAACCACCAGGAACAGGGCCTTCTCGGTGGCGGCTCCCCACTGGTGGAATGAGCTCCCGGAGAACATCAGGGCCCTGCGGGACCTTTTGCAGTTCCGCAGGGCCTGCAAAGCAGAGCTCTTCCGCCAGGCTTTTGGGGCCGCCACCGGAGGGAACGGCCCTTAGCAGGTGGCCCGGTGAGCCACCTCTAGAACATCTGTGGTGGAAGCCTCCTGGCCAGAAATAAGAAGAGGAAGAAGAAGAGATTGGATTTATACCCTGCCCTCCACTCCCCAAAGGAGTCTCAGAGCGGCTTACAAACTCGTTTTCCCTTCCCCTCCCCACAACAGACACCCTGTGAAGTAGGTGGGGCTGAGAGAGCTCTTTCCCAAGCTGTCCTTGAGGGAACAGCTGGTACAGAGCTATGGCTTGCCCAAGGTCATCCAGCCAGGTGCAAGTGGAGGAGTGGGGAATCAAACCTGGTTCTCCCAGATTAGAGTCCGTGCACTTAACCACTACACCAAACTGGCAAGTAGGTTTGCTGGTTTTGGTGTTGGTTTAGTATCTGCTGCCATCTGTTCGATTTTATTGCTTAAGTTGTATTTTAATGTGATTTTACATGTTGCGTATTTTAACTTTGTATGTTTTGATTTTATGTTGTTAGCCACCTAGAGCCGGCTCGCTGGCTAGGCGGGATAGAAGTCGAAATAAATAAATAAATAAAATAACTCGCTGAAAAAATATTCGGAAAATACCAACGGTATTTTTCAGGTATTTTTCGGCTGGGTTTAGCCGAAAGCACACCCCGACTGGGGAATCGAACCTGGTCCTCCAGAGTTTGCCGCTCTTAACCACTCCACCACGCCGGCTCCCAACTGCTGCCAACCCAACTGCTTTCTGCCACGAGTGAGTGACTTTGGCTTACTTACTCACTTAAAACAGAGGCAATTTTGCCTTTTTTTGAAATTTTAGCTCCTACCATTTGTATTGCACAAACTTGTCAGAACTGATTACAGAAAGTTTGTGGCAAGGTGTCGCTTCCCACAAGGTCTTTTCGCTTGACAGTAATTGAGAATGGGGCCCAAAACTGATGTGCATACAAGGAGGACATGTTCTAAGATGACTCATTCATTTTCATTCCTTGTTACTGATGACCTTTCTTTCTATAGTCTTGTCTCGCGTTCCTGTCACTGCTTATTATCAGCAAGACTGGTGGTAATTTGTTGAAATAAACAATGTATCTGGAGTGTTACGTTTTCTCTTTTTTAAGTCTAAGATAACAATAGTAATGCGATACGAGAGCTAGAAACATGCCTGGGATGACACACTCATTTATACATCTAGTTTTGTGGAAAATTACCGAAATGTCTGTGGCATTTAGATTGGGTAAAATGACTTAAGTATTGAATTGTGAGGGGGAAACCCGTACGTTCTTATCCCAAAATAAGTTGCTTTGAAAGTACAGATGGAGAGCCGACAGTGGGCTTCTTTACCATCTGGGGTACAACTGCTTGTTTGCCCTATGGAATGAAGGTCTCACATTTGCCCTACGGAATGAAGGTCTCACGTTATCTAATTTGAGATGGTAGACCCAGTCCACTAGTAACTTCTCTTGCATAAAATGTTCTCTTGCTCCAGTGTTACTTACTGTCATGGAAAATATGCAGAAAACATTTCTGGTGGATAGGGCCCTGTTTCTTCTTAGATGTCTACCAGCTTTGAATCAGAACGCACACAGTTTTCCTTGGGATGAAGGAATATCTGGGAGGATCAACAGCCTGTGGTCTTTCGCCCCCTTGTAAGCTAGGTTTGCCTCCGTCAGTTTCACATGTCTCGTTTTAGAGACTCTTGTTAGTGAGTTGAAGGGAATGCTTGAATGACCAAGGGGATAGTTCAAAGATGAATACAAAATAATACCATCCCTACTTCTACTCTCCTAATCATTTCCCAGTGCATTCTGTGCCTCTTGTCTACTCAGATAAGTGGCCTTTCACATCTGACCCACCATCCATTTCTTACTCTTTCTCTGAACCTCTGTCTGATCTCCTTGTCTCCCAGTCTTGTTGACATTACCCTGGGATTTTCATCTGTTCCTCCTATTGACTTCTGTCACCAGCATGCCTGTTCTACGTGTCTCTTAGAAATGGACAAGACATTCAATTTCCATTCATAATTAATCCAGACCTGTCAGGGTTTTTGGTTTTGCAGGCTTGGGAGCCCACTTACTACGCTTGCGTGAGGCTGATATGTCATTAGATTAAGGTAAAGGTTTCCCTTGCTCGAAAGCCAGTTGAAGGTGACTCTAGGGGGCGGTACTCATCTCTGTTTCCAAGCCAAAGAGCCAGTGCTGTCCATTTCCGTGGTCATGTGGCCGGCATGACTAGACGCCAAGGCACACAGAATGCTGTTACCTTTCCACCAAAGTGATACCTATTTATCTACTTGCAATTTCTTGCTTTCGAACTGCTAGGTTGGCAGTAGCTGGGACCAGAGATGGGAGCTCACTCCATCACGCAGCACTCAAGTCTTGAACTGCCGAGCTATCGATCTTTCGGTCTGCAGTTCAGTGTCTTAATCACTGAGCCACCATGCCCCCTTGTCATTGCTCTCATGGAAATATCAAGGATATGTGGGGCTTAAACAGAGGAGGGATCTTAACCCTTCTTTGATTTTGTCCAGAATACCTTAAGTTTTCCAAGAAGGAGGTGCAAATTCCTGAGAATCTCAAGCAGGTACGAATTCCAGGGCCATGGCCAGGATCCGTTTGCCTTTTTTTCCCTTGCTAATATCCAGTATTTCCTGAGGATGTTCCATGTTTATATGTATATAGAATCAAAGCAGTTGCATGTGATAAAAAAGAAAATGGACAGATTTCTAAAAAAATTTGGTCCTTTGAACAGAGGATCTTCTTTTTGCCCCAAGCTGAATAGCATGTCAGAAGGGACAGTATCTTAGCTGGCAATTTTATTACATAAAACTTGTCTGAATCATTGATTCTTTGCTTGCCCTGGAGGGGAAGATAATTGACCCTTGACCTGCTTGAGTCACTCATCAGTTCATCCAATCAGTTCTCCCCCCACAGGCAATTTATTGTCCAATCTAGAATCATTGTAGGGAATTTTTTAATTGAAAGCT
Organism: Lepidodactylus listeri; assembly: GCA_029233225.1. Taxonomy (NCBI): domain Eukaryota; kingdom Metazoa; phylum Chordata; class Lepidosauria; order Squamata; family Gekkonidae; genus Lepidodactylus; species Lepidodactylus listeri. The sequence continues at coordinate 18,352,733 of JARCFY010000004.1, forward strand.
TATTGGCACAGAGTCTCTACTTGATGTTATTAGTGGTAGATGAGAGTTTCTTCCCCCCCCCCCGCAAAATCACTTGTCTATCACTGCTATTAGGAACCCTGGCAATCCAAAATGTATATACCATGCCACCTCAGAAGATTTCCCAGAATTCTCTGCAATGTGCTTGTGTTCCATGGTAGAAATGCAGGGACTTAAGTAAAAAAGTTCCCCAAATATAGAAATATATATAACCATTGCCATGGAAAAGGGGACTTCTCTTAAGTAAGGAAATTGATTATTTCACTCCAGATTTTTTTCCTTGTAACCAGTAATTAATGGTACATTGACATAAGAGCCAGCATGGTTAAGAGCAGCAGATTCCTAATCTGGAGAGATGGGTTTGGGCCACTGGGTGACACAGAGTGTTGGACTGGAATGCCCATTGGCCTGATCCAGCATGGCTTCTCTTATGTTCTTATGTGGCGGTTGTTGGGCCAATGGCTGATGGAGCACACTGCATAGCCAATGGGAGAGCTGGAAATAGCCAATACATAAGGGAATTATATATATACTAGGAATAAGGCCTGTTGTGGAAATAAATACAACGGGCTCCAGAAAGAGGCTTTGGGAGAATGCCCCGGTCTTGGACACTCAGTGTCAATTTGCTGTAGCGACCTCAGCAGGATATAATGACACAGAGTCCACCATTTTCTCCAGGGGAAGATCTCTACCATCTGAAGAGCAGTTGTAATTCAATGTGATCCCCATCCTTCCCCTGGAGATTGGCAACAATGGTTCCCCATGAGGGAACAGGTGGTTTGAAGGGTGGCGTCTATGGCATTGAACCTGTCTGAGGGCCCACCCCTACTGAAATCTCACCCTCTCCAGTGTCCACCCCTCAAATCTCCAGGAATTTCCTAACCTGGAGATGGCAACCCTATCTCTCAGCCAACTTTCAATGTATCGTTATCTGCCCCCTGGCTTCAGCTTTCTATCTCCTCCCCCCTCCCCCCTAGAGAACAGTTGTAATTCTGAGTGATCTCCAGTCCCCACCTGGAGATTGGCAACAATGGTTCCCCATGAGGTACTCACTAGCTTGGAGGGTGACGTCTATGGCACTGTACCTGTCTGAGGTCCCACCCCTCCTCAAACCTCACCGTCTCCAGGCTCCATCCCTCAAATCTTCAGGAATTTTCCACCTGGAGTTGGCAACCCTATCTCCTTCCCAGCTAACATCAACCTCACTCTTCAACTTTCCATCTCCCCCCCTGCAGCCTCCACTGTGCTCTGAGGCCCTGACTGCTATGTCACATTGGCTGTCTTAAGAGGTTCGTCTCAGCAGGGTATAAGGACATAGAGTCCACCATTTTCTCCAGGGGAACTGATCTCTGCCATCTGGAGTGCACTTGTAATTCTGAATGATCTCCAGCCCTCACCTGGAGATTGACAACCATACTTCCTCTGGTGGAAAAGTAGTCTTTCTCTGCAATGAGGACCGAAGCAGCTGACATCATTCTCCTCTCCCCCTTTTTGACTTGCACAACAACCCTGTGAGGTAGGTTAGGCTTAAAGTCTGTGACTGGCCCCAAATTACCCACTCAGCAGGAACCTGGGTCTAGCAGATCCTGCCCTAAGCACTTACTGCTATGCCTAGGGTACCCAACCTCCAGGTGGAGCCTGAAGATCACCAGGTATCATAATTGAACTCCAGACAACAGATTCCCCTCCACCCCGGAGATAATGACTGCTTTGGAGGGTGGCCTCATTCAGCTGGCCCCAATGAGTTTTTTCCCAGAGCCCAATGTAGGTGTGGAAAGGGGCTTTCAGAGAAGCAAGCTCTGTTGCCTAGCAACAGGCACTGAGGGGACTGTATTAGTGCCGGTTCCCTAACAGAACATTCTGGCCCTTTCACACAGGAACGTGCCTCTCCCTTTGGGGAAGAGTTCCTGAGCTGGTTTACCTTGAAACCTCCTCCCAAGCATTCTTCAGTTCTTTGTACCGGTCCTGAAGCGCTATGGGGTGCCGTGTGAAATGCCCCTTGTTTCTGACAGTTTATTCTTACAGTTTATTCTGGGCACGCTGGCAGTGTGCGGTGGAGGGGGTTATGCTGATAGTCCATTGTCTTTTCACTGACAGAAGCAGGCCACTGAGGGGACAGTTAGACCCACCTGGCAGTGGGAGGAGGAGAAGAGTGGATCCTTCCCCTTCGCTGACTCCCTCCAGACTGAGGCCGGGATTCTGGTTGGTGGCTCTGTGGGCGGGACTGAGGCAAAGCAGGGAGAGAATGCACCCAGTGGCCACGGTCCCCCTTTTGAGTGGCAGTCCGTCCAGCCTACTGATTTTGGCGCCCCATGGAATCTTGCCATTTGGAATCTTAAAACAGCTTTATATAATAGGAAAGATAGGATACCACACACCTCCACATGAAGATTGCTGGGCAAACTTGGGCCAGTCACAGTTCTCTCAGAACTTTCTCAGCCCCACCTACCACATGAAGTGCCCATTGTAAGGCACTCTGAGACTCCTTGGGGGAGAGAAAAGAGGGGTATAAAAACCAACTCTTCTCCATCTACCTTTCATACACAGCTATGCATCCTCTATCACACTGCTTCGCATGAAGCTTTCTATGGTATAGGTGGATGACAAGTTTTCTATAATTTATGCAGACACGCTTCCAATAACATGTTCTTTCAGTAAACAACTTCAGTCCTTTTGATTTCCCCCCATACCTACAAAATAAAGGTGGAGCACTTTTTTAAAAAAGAAGAAAAAGAGCTATGTACAGATAAGCTGCTCGCGTTTATGATTTGGAAGGGAACATATTGTAATGCATATTCATAAAATGGCAAACTTACTGTGTCAGGAGGGATCTGACACTCTGAATCCTCCAGTGGGTTAAAAAAGAACAAGTTTTAATCCGCGTCTAAAATAAACGCAACATATGCTGTCGGAGCGAGCGGAAAGCATAGGAGCAGCGACCTGCCATCAGGAGCCGGTCCCGCTAATTGGAGGGCGGATGTTCAGGGTAAGCAGTTGTGGCATCAAGGAAACATGTGCTTCCGAACTGGAATGCCTCTGTTTCTGGAGGGAGCCGTTTAGCCACTGCGCCTCAGCTGGTGAATAAACGGCCCGCTCTGTCGAGCTGCAGGGCTGCACCCCCTCAAGCCACTATCGACATTTCCTCTCGTTGGACTTCTCTCATTCATCTTCCCCAGCATATGCTGACAGCGTGGGGCCTCATGTCTAGCTGGAAGGGGGTTGGCAAGGAGCCTCAGCTGGAGTTGGAGCTGGTGCCACTTCCCGAAACGGAATCAAGCAGCTGGGCATCGGAATAATCAGACACCTGGCATCTGGCTCCATCCCCCCGGAGGACTTAAATATGTCATCTCCGTAATACAATTGTCTCGGCTGGCATAAGAGGCAAGGGAGACAATTCACGGGCAACTGAACCTTTTTCCTTTTCATAGAAATGGTCAACGGATTGGGGAATCTGTCATAACCCTCCTGGCCAAAGAAACCATTACGTTCATGGTATAGAGCTAGTTTGGAGTGTCATGCCAGTCTTCCCTGTGCATGTGGCATGCAGCATGGGCTCACCACATTAAGAGTATCTGTGATAGAGGTTTATAAGGGGAACATGATATAAGTTTATAAAATTATGCATGGGGTGGAGAGGAGAAAGTAATTTTCTCCCTCTTCCAAGATAGAATTACGGAATCACAAAGTCAGAAGGGGCCATACAGGCCATCTGGTCCAACCCCCTGCTCAGTGCAGGATCAGCCTAGAGCATCCCTGGCAAGCGTTTGTCCAGACGCTGCTTGAAGACTGCCAGGGAGGGGGAGCTCACCACCTCCCCGGGCAGCTGGTTCCACTACTTGGTGCTTGGGGGGGGGGGGGAGAGTGGGAGGGCTTCTAGTGTCCTGGCCCCACTTGCTGGACCTCCTGGTGGCACCAGGTTCTTTTGGCCACTGTGTGACAGAGTGTTGGACTGGATGGGCCACTGGCCTGATCCAACATTGGCTTCTCTTAATGTTCTTATGTACTGCACAACTCTTACTGTAAAAGAGATTTTCCCTAAGATCCAGCCAATACCTTCCTGCCCTTAATGTAAACCCATGGTTGCGAGTCCAATCCTCTGATGCCAACGGAGACAGTTCCCTGCCCTCCTCTAAGTGACAGCCCCTCACAGACTTCAAGAGAGCAATCATGTTCTAGAACTCATACTAGAACTCCAGGGCATCCAGGGAAGCTGATGGGCAGTAGGTTCAGGACAGACAAAAGGAAATACCTCTTTACACAGAGAGTGATGAAAATGTGGAATTCACCACCAGAGGATGTAGTGATGGCCACAGGAATAAACAGCTTTAAAAGGGGATTAGACAGATTAATGGAGCACAGGTCTGTCAATGGCTACTACGTCTATCAATGGCTATTAGCCATAGTAACTGAGGGAAACCTCCACATTCAGGGGCACTAATACTCTGAATTTCAGTGCCAGGTGGCAACATCAGGGAAAGGTCTTGGCCTTTGTGTTCTGTTGTTGGCCCTCCAGAGGAACTGGCTGGCCACTGTGTGAGACAGGATGCCGGACTAGATGGACCATTGGTTTGATCCAGCAGGGCTTTTCTTATGTTCTTATGTCTATAAACTGCTCCCACACAATTTCTTTAGGACCAATGGTGGTGTGGAAACTGTTCACATGATCTAGAACAAATGTGAGCCAATGGTGGTGTGGAAACTGTTCACACAATCTAGAAGAAATGTGGCCTATAGGTATGTCTAGATTTCAGGATTTGCTTCCCTATGGTTCAGTCCCATAGAAGGGCAGTTTGGAATATCACTGCCACCTAGGTAAGGCTGATCATGTGAGTTTTCCCCACTCAGACAGCAATCTGTAAAAGAGGTGTGTTTCACATAGGAAACACCCCTATGATCTATGGCTCACACGTTTGGGATATTCATGTACATTCCACAGTGGCTTGGGATCATCCCATGGGAAAAGGCTGCCATGCTTTTGTTAGCATGAGAAGGGAGCACATGGGATGCACCATGCTATGCGTTAGAGCAGGGGTGGCCAAACTATGGCTCAGGAGCCACATGCGGCTCTTTCACACATATTATGTGGCTCCCAGCAGGGCAGCTGGGGAAGCGAAGGGGAGTCATGCCTACCCGATCCATCTTCCCTTCCCTGGCCAGTGTTCCCCTCCCTGGGTAGGCTTGAGGTGGGGGGAAGCAGAGAAAGAAAGCAACTTTAAATGCATTCTCAAAGCCCCCACCGCCCAGCTGGCTGGCTTGGAGGAGGCATTTGTTTCTTTAAATCCATTCTCCAAGCCAAGCCAGCCAGTTTGGGGGCGTGGGGGACCTGGAGGACACATTTAAAGTCAAAGTTGTTTTCTTTCTACCTCTCCCTCCCTCCCCCACCTATTTGCTTTCTTCCCATTTTCTTTCTTCCCACCTTTCTTTCTGTCTTTCTCCCCTCCCTCCCCATCTAAAGTTAAATGTGTTCTCCAAGTCCCGCTCCACCGGCAGACTGGCTTGGCTCGGAGAAGGCATTTCTCTCTTTAACTTAATATGCAAATTTGCCTTTTTTTCAATAAAAAATGTGTGTTTGTGTCTTGTGGTTCTCCAACATCTGACATTTATTCTAAGTGGCTCTTATGCTGAGCAAGTTTGGCCACCCCTGTGTGAGAGCAACAGCTCGGAGGAGACATGACATTATAGAGGTCTGGGTTCAGTTCCCTGTGGCAAGTGGCAAGTGTGGCAAGTGTGATATGTGCCAGTCCTTAAAGCATTGTGAAATGGTCATGCATCATTCTGGGGAAAATGGAATCCACTTCTAGATTGGCTGCTTTCGCAAGGATTGAAACCCCAACCAGGCGAAGCATCAAAATCTAGAAGCGCACAAATGGTAGTTACTCCATATCTGAGGTTCTGATGTTTCTTTCCCCTATTTGTTCCCTCCCCCTTCCCTCCCCCTTCTAGAAAACGTGCTACTCACAGTGCTGGCAAAAGGAAGGGCAGCCAGAAAGACCTCAGGCCTCCAGATCTTTGGATACACCACGAAGAGATGGAAATGAAGAATATTGAAAAACCCTCTGGTTCCGATCCATCAGGAAGAGACTCGCCAATACAGAGCTGTCAAGAACTCACTCCTGGCAGCCACACCCAGTCTGAAACCCAGATGGGCAGCAAGAGTGCCTCACAGTCTGGTAATGTCACCCACATCCTGTTTGCAAAGGGCCAATTCACCCATACAGATACTTCACTTGCACGCTTGGCCCTCACTCGCTTTTCCCCTGGTGACTCACAGGGTGCGTTCAGATGTGCCATTTAATCAGGTTTCATGGCCGATTGACAACAGATTTTATGTGCACGTTCACACGGCAACACCTGCCTCCCATCCCGATCTGTTGGTTTCCTGTCAAAACCCCCCTTCAGCTGGAGTATTTTGTTACTGGGTCCCAAGGGGTGTTTTCTCAGCTCTCCCATTTAAAGCCACAGTTGTCCCTGTGTGATCGCTCCTCCGGTGTCAAGCCACTTCTGATAGTTTAAACCCCCTTCTGCTTTTCGACCGCCATTTTTTTGGTGTGCATTGGCGGTATGTGCATAAGCGGAGCTCCGCTCCCCCATTTATAAAACCAATATTTAAACGTGCACTAGTTTTGAGCCAAAGAGCCCAGTTTCAGGCAAAAAGTTTAAAGGGAAGTCTTCTGTCACAGTGGTGAAATCACGGTGCTCTGCGGGACTGTCAAATGAATGCCGTGATTCGCCCTAGTGGTTCTGCGCATGTGCGAGGATAAAGTTTTTAAATTCTACGGATGAGCCGTTATGCACATGCGCAAACTTAGAAAAAATAATTTAAAAAACCCAACACACACTCCCGTGTGATTGTCCAGAGTAAAAATAATCACAGGAGCGGGGCCATTTAAACCTGATTAAATGGTGCATCGGAATGCACCCACAGAAGAAGGAATTCGTGGGAGGGGCCATGGCTCGGTGGTACAGAATCTGCTTTGTATTCAGAAGGTGCCAGATTCAGTCCAGGGCATCTCCGTTTTAAAAGAATCAGATGGTAGGTGATGTGAAAGACCTCCATCTGAGAACTTGGAGTGCCGCTGCCAGTTATGTACATGACTATTGTCAAGTTGCAACTGACTTATGGCGACCCCAGCATGGGGCTTTCAGGGTATGTGAGAAGCAGAGTTGGTTTGCCATTACCTTCCTTCGTGGAGCATTCCTTGGTGGTCTCCCATCCAAGGACCAACCATGCTTCTGAGATCTGACGAGATCGAACTATACCAGGCCACCTTCTCTCCAGTCACTGCCAATTACAATAAAGCAGTGCAGACCTCGATAAAGCAATGGTCCAATTCCACATAAGGTAGCATCACCATTTGTGGTGTACAGCATTTTGTACCTGCCTTCACACTGACCTTCAGAGAGCAATTAGATCCAGGGGCCATTTCGAGAAGGAACATGCAGGAACGCCGTTCCGGGAGTAACAAGCCCAGGAGCAGGCGCATGTGGTGATGCACTGTGGAAAAAAGCAAAAGCATACTAACTTGATCTGTGTTTTCATGCTTTTTGTAGGGTAGCTTCCCTGCAAGAGCAAAGGAAACCTAAAGTGTCTTTAGTCAGAGTGTAAAGCTGGCTCACCAGCTCTGAGTTGGGAAATACCTGGAGATTTTTGGGGTGGAGCCTGAGCAGTGGGTGTTGCCTTCTTACACACTTCCAGAGATGTCACAGGGTGTGGTATATGCAAATAAGTTATGCTAATGAGTTAATCTAATGAGCTCCTGCACCTCATTTTTTACAAAATGACCCCTGATTTTAGATCAATTTGGTGGTGAGCTGGTGGTGTCCATTTACAGAGGGCGATGGGAGCAGTTTTGTTTAGACCCCAGAGCTGATAATTCCAATGTTCCCAAATGCAATATCCGAAGTATATTTTGAGGTGACTTTTCAGATGAAACAACTGAGCGATGTCAAGGGAAGTGAAAAGAGTTTGAATAAGATGAACAAGATTTCTAAAAGGGGAGGGAAGGAAGTTGAAGGGAAGGGGGGGAAAGAGGCTGTTTATGGCAGTGTCCCCATGGCAACTGTAATGGGCACGCTAGCTTTGATGTGTTCCATGGGGGCGGCCATTTTAATGGAATGTGGAAAATGCCCGGCAAACAGCTGCCAACCACCAATGCGTTCAGTCCTTTGGAAATCCGCTGGCCTCTGAGTAACAGGTGCGGAGCTTCAGAAAATGTTATTGTCCAAGAAGGAATTAATACCGCCACTAATGTTTGCGCCACCATTTGTTTCAGATTGCATATTTTAATATCTGTATGTCCTTGAGCACTTCTTGGCAGAAGGGCAACCATTTCAGAATAAGTAGCGAAACAGCAGGGAGAGGCTGTAAGCAAGGGCAATTCTATTTATACCATTGCTTCTAAGGATGTCGCCGACATTCGGAGATGTTAGGTGTGAATTGTAATGCTTACCTCTGATACAAGGCAATGTTACAGCTCTGAGTGTTCTTCTCCAGCTTGGACTGTAATTCTGCACTGAAATGATACCTCGCTTTCTCTCCCTTCCCTGGTTCTTGAATGGCTACAGCAGGCATGTGAGATCGTGGGAAATGTCACTTCCCTAGGGTGCCTGAGCCCTGACCTGGATGTCCCAGGCTAACCTAATCTCATCAGATCTCAGAAGCTAAGCAGAGTCAGCCCTGGTTAGTCCTTGGATGGGAGACCACCAGGGAAGTCCAGGCTTGCTACACAGAGGCAGGTACTGGCCAGCCATTTGGTTTGTTTCTTGCCTTGGAAACCCAATGGGGCTGACATACGTCGGCTGCTACTCGGCGGCACTTCCCACCTTCAAGGGTCCCCGACGTGGTGCCCCTGAGTGCCATGGCACCTGCTGATACCTTTTCTGGCACCCGTACTTTTAAAAAGTGGGCATAACTAGGTGGGTCTTTCACCCAGCAAGGCTTTTGATTGGCTACACCGATTAAAACAACAAAAAGTGCAGATGCATTTCACTTTCAGTGAAGTCTCCTTTGTAAATATTCTGCGGGAAATTCAGCTCACGGTTGTTGTTGTTTTTGTGGTTTTGTTGTTCTATGCCAATTAAAAGGTGTCCTGGTCAACAGAGCTTCTGTGTGAATTGTTGAAGAGGTACTGTTAGAGTTGTACATAACCTAGCTTCCTGACATTTTGTGGTTGACTCTGCCTCCTGTGGCAGCCATTTTGTGATTGGGCCCACTGCCTTCTGTCAGAATTGCAATGGTGCCCGCAGGTTCAAAAAGGTTCCAGACCAGGCCCATCGCTTCAGTGGGGAATCTCAGAGCTAGGCCTCCCTAATTTATTGGCAAGCCCCCCCTTCCCATCAAGCCCCGGGCCCCCGAGCAGTGGCAGGTGTGGGGAAGGAGCCAGGTATTCCTGCACAACTGTCTAGCACAAAGGGCCAGCTACTGTGGCGCGGTTGAGCCAGACAGCACCTCTCTATTTCCCCCATAAAGTCTATTTAACTTTAATTACATTACCTTTAATTCGATTTACCAGTGACCCCTAAGAAATTTAAATGCCCCCTGACGTAAAAAAAAAAAAAATCCTGGCCTTGGGCCTGTTCCAAACCCTTGCCTTAGACTTTACAAATATTTCATATTTTCCACCAGCATTGGCAAAAAACAGATACTAACTCAACATGAAGTTGTGAAATTCAGAGGCTGTAAAAAAACATCTTCCGCTCTTAACAAGTGTCAGCAGACTCTGGTTAGCAGAACAACCATTAACAAAACCGATGACTGGTAGCGTCAGATCGAGCCTTCAATTATCCTCATTAGCATTTAATGGGATTCGTATTGCGCACAGCACAATCTCAACTCGGGTCTGTTTCCCTATACGTAGAGCTGAATTTCTCTCTTAACCGTCTCTCCCTGTTTGGCATCACTCCGCCAAACGCTGCAGCTCCTGACAAGAGGTTGATTTGGTGGCTCGCATTAAACAACCTCACGCTATTAACTCAAATGCAGTATTTAAATTCAGTGTCGTTAAACAGACATTGAGACTTATTTTTCGTCCCCCAGATGCTCGACTTTTAAACTCTCAAGGCTCATTTGTATATGAAATGGCCATGACTTAATGAGTCGTTATATCCTGCCTTTTAAACATTGTGGCCAGTCCCAGAGAAGGCGGAGTACTGATTCGAGCGCATAGACACTGTGAGAGAATTGGACCACTCCCACAACGGGATTCTGCTTGAACTTGAAGGGAGAGTGCTGGCAAACGGATGTGCAGGGAGACAATAGTTCATTTTTGCAAAGCGTTCTTTTGTTGCAGCCAGGAAACGACATGACCATTAAGCCTCGGTGCGATTGCAGAGGGAGGAATTAGCATCCTGAGAAAATGAGACGCCATCTCTTGTGCTCCACAGTGATCCTTAAAATGCTCTGTTGTGGGGTTAGGAGGTGACACTTTCCAAGTGACCGCTTATTTTTTTCCCCCAGTGGAAGATTGCTTCTGTCCTCCAGCAAGCCCAAAGCACAGTCAAACAGGCAAATGAGGATGGGGCAGGGGTGGGGATAAGAATAAAAAAAGAGCTGATATAGATAGCCGCCATGAGAATTAGGTGTGATCTGGCAGTCCCCCAGTTCAGTTCAGTTCCATCTGCCCCAAAGTCCCATGGTGTCCTTAGATCAGCCACCCTCTCTGTCTCTGCCTGCCCTTTGTAGGCCAATTTTCCTGGCCCGCCTTCCAAGGTGGTTGTTTGGATAGCAGTAAAATAATGTTTGAGAAGCACTTGTAAAAATGCTAAGCACTGGGGTCCCCAATCTTTATTTATTTATTAACTGGACCTTTATCCCGCCCTCCCCTAAACTGCAGGGCTTAGGGCGGGTCACGACACCCCCCCCCCCAATCAATTAAAACAGGGCTTGCCGGAGGACAGAAGCAGAATGAATCTGGCAAGGAAGGACACCCCCACACAGACACACTCATTGAAACTTTTGTGTTCTTTTCTGCCAGCTCCAGATACGGAAGAGGTGGGAAGCAGCATGTCCACGTTGGAGCGCTCTCTTGCTGCCCGCAGAGCGACCCGTGCCAAGCTCATGATTCCAATGGACTCGCAGCCCAGCAATACTTGTAAGTTGTGCCTCACCCCAGCCAAATCCCACTATACTTCTACTATAGGGATGTTACTGTGCAACAGGTGAAAAGGTAGCCATTTGGCATAATAGGGGGATATGTCTCCCCCCCAAAAAGGAGAGTTCACGACTTTTGATGGCCACTGGTTACTGTAGTGGTTAAGTGCGTGGACTCTAATCTGGGAGAACTGGGTTTGATTCCCCACTCCTCCACTTGCAGCTGCTGGATGACCTTGGGCAAAGCCATAGTTCTCTCAGAGATGTTCTTGAAAGAGCAGTTCTCGAAAGAGCTCTCTCTCAGTCCTGCCTACCTCACAGGGTGTCTGTTATGGGGAAGGGAAGGGAAAGGAGATTGTAAGCTGCTTTGAGACTCCCAAGTAAAGGGTGGGGTATAAATCCAATCTCTTCTCTTCTTCTTCTCCTCTTCTTACTGTGCGCAGATTAGGGATGTGACCGAATTTTACCAGCTCGCTAGCTCCGTTCAAAACCCCTTCTCCGATTTCGCTTTTGTCTTGAGAGCAGAAAACCTTTTCTCTTTCCTCGCAGCCATGTTTTTTCCTGTTCAAAAGAATGCGTTTTCAATGTTTGGTGTGTGCCCGTCACACATAAATGGCATAAAAGCGTGTGGGGGCCATCAAGTTGCTTTCAATTTATAGAGCACATGAGGTTACGGCCATGTAGTTCAATCGGTACATTTTGTGACAAGGTACATGGTCTGCATTTTAGCACTTAATCCGGGAACAAAGCAGGTTTGGGGTGGTCCTGCGAAGGATAGAAAATGTTTGAAGTCTTTGGACTTGGTTTCTATGAGAACCTTTGCAGTAGATGAACCATCCTATAACCCATGTTATGTGCAATCAAGTTGCTTTCAACTTATAGTGACCCCATGAATAAATGACCCCCCAACCCCCTCTGGAGACCAAGCCCTGAGAGGAAAGGCTGAGGGACCTGGGAATGTTTAGTCTGGTGAAGAGGAGGCTGAGGGGGGACAGGATGGCTCTCTTGAAGTCTCTGAAGGGCTGTCCCTTGGAGGAGGGCAGGGAGCTGTTCCTGTTGGCCGCAGAGGAGAGGACTCGCAATAATGGGTTTAAATGAAGGGCGGGAAGGTACCAGCTGGATATTAGGAAAAAACTTTTATACAGTAAGAGTTGTGCGACAGTGGAATGGGCTGTCTAGGGAGGTTCTCAAGGTTTTGGGTCCAACCAGTTTGGCTTCAACCTGCCCCCCCCCCCCTTCAGTTGCAGCAGACACTGGGCGAAACCTGGAGTCATGCACTCGCAGTTTGCCAGCTGTTGTGGTTGTCTCCAACCTGGGAGATCTGGAGGCCGGGGAAGGGAGTTGTGGGTTTGGGGACAGAGCGGCCACCTTCCCTCCCCCTCTCTCCTATGCATCTTGTCCACTTTACAGCCCAGCCCTGGGTTTTCAGTGGCATCCCCAAGTCAGCAAGCCCCAGCGTACTCGGTATCTTTTGATGGGAGGCGGGGGAGTCAGGCCTCGGTGGGTTTTGCTCAACTCTATGGCCCCACACTGTTCAGCAGGGCACGTGGAAGGCCGGCACAACAGGCCGGCCTCCCTCCCTCCCTCCAGCAACCAAGGGCCCCGCCAGCGACTGTTGGTGCCCAGTGGTAGCAGAGAAAGGTCGGCTCTGAAAGCTGTCCCCAACCCTACACCCCTACCCTGCCTGCTTGGCCTGCCACGTCTCTCCTGGGGTGGGCTCTAAGATTCAGCGTGGAGCATTTGAAAATCAGAAGATGGCGTCACCCCGAAGGCCCCATGCTAGCTACAGCCCTGCTTTAAAGATGAGTGCCGCTTGTATAGGCACCTACTTCCTGCATGAGGCTTCCGTTCATATGCGTAAGAACAAAGATTGCAGAGGCACCCCAGGGCCTCAGTTCTCTCTCCTCACAAGAAAGTTGATCCTCTGGCTACCAAAATGTATTCCAGTCTTTAGTTGCAGTAGCAAAAAAAACCAGAAGCAGCTGTTCTTGGAATCCCCCGGCCTTTGGAAAGGCAGGGAACTTGGAAATGTTGCATCAAACCCGCAACTTGGACACCATCATGTTGGCAAGATTTCATAATTAAGAAATGGTAGACGAGCTAAGGATAATTACCACAGTCTTCTCCTTGAAGCTTTAATGTAGTGCTATCAATCTTACCCTGCAATGTGATTCCTGAAAATTATCTTCCCAGTTGAAGAACTCTTTGCAAAAACCTCTCTTCATTCTGCTTCTTTAGGAGCCGTAGCACAGATGGTAGGAATAAAGCACCTTTGCCTTACTTGTGCGCTACTTGAGCCATAGGTAAATGCTGTTACTGTTGGATAGAACACTGAAATCAGGTACACATAAGCAAAGAAGAAGAAGAGATTGGATTTATACCCTGCCCTTCACTACCCAAGGGAGTCTCAGAGCAGTTTACAATCTCCTTTCCCTTCCCCTCACCACAGCAGACACCCTGTGAGGTAGGTGGGGCTGAGAGAGCTCTGAGACAACTGTCCTTGAGAGCTATGGCTTGCCCAAGGTCATCCAGCAGGTGCAAGTGGAGGAGTGGGGAATCAAACCCGGTTCTCCCAGATTAGAGTCCACGCACTTAACCACCACACCAAACTGGCTCTCTGCCAGTGCCGTTGGACCTTGTATTGTATACATTTCTTAGACCCATTCTGCATCTAGCATTCGCTCCGCTGTTTTACCAAACCCACGTTGCAACAGAAATCCCCCTCTGCATTGCATGCCACTTTCATTTTCTTTGATTGGCGGATTTTGTGGTAGCCTCCACACTGCATGCCAGTTTGATTTCCTCCGATCTCTCGGTTTGATGGGACTGCCTGCATAGATTTATTTAGAGTCCAGTGGTACCTTTAAGACCAACACGGGTGCCACTAGACTCTGAATTTACTCTACTGCTTCAGACCAACTGGATCTATCTGCATAGAATTATGGCCATTTTATGGCCGTTCAGGGGTGACTCTGCAGTCAGTACGGCGTTGGTGCTGGGTGACCTTGGGCAAGCCATAGTTCATGCACATATTTGCCCCCAGAAAATCCAAGGTTGCTACGCAGAGGCAAGCAATGATAAATCACCTCTGGATGTCTCTTGCCTTGAACACCCAATGGGGGTCACCATAAGTTGGCTGCGACTCAACAGCACTTTCTACCACCTCCTCCCAGATCCTAGCCCAACACTCCAGACTAGCTTTCCACAACCGTGTAAGCCAATAACGAGTGAGCCACCAAAGTGAATGCAGAGCATGTAGCCCAGAGTCTTGCATTTGCAGTCTCAAGCAAAACCTGAAAGTTCTCAGAGCCCCCGTGCAAGTCAGGGAGATCTGCTTCAAGGGCGGCGAGTTCAGCAGTGCTGGTGAAAATAAATCACTGGGTAGCAAACTGAGATGGCGGGTGGTGATTGCCTACCTGAATAAGCCACGAGAACAATAATTTGGGATATATGTCAGCACCAGATCATTTTAATCAGAGAGTAATTACCAGGAGCTGATACAGACGTAATTGGCCTTTGAGCTTTGATCAGGCTGAGAACCGATTCACAGCATCTTGGACTGTACCACTTCAGAGGACCTGCACACACATGTGCACACATGCGCACACACATACACACACACACACACACACACATAAAAAAAAATATAATAGTGGTGTTTAAGGCCACTTCCTTCTTGATGTGCGCATTTACTAGATGCAGAGCGCTTTTAGCCCAGGGAAGCAAAATCCAACCCTCTCCACCACCTGAAATCCAAAGTCCAGAATTATCCCACTCCAGGTCTTTGTCCTACATAACAGGTTGATCATCTGTAGGATTGCTCTAAATGGAAGATATGAACAGTTTTTACTGTATTCTCAACACCAGCCATACCATCTCAGGTTCATTCACTTGTTCATCTTCCAACATTATATCAGTCCCTACACAAAATAATAACTGGGCATGTCTGGTTAAGAGCAGCGGACTCTAATCTGGAGAACCGGGTTTGATTCCCCACTCCTCCACCACATGAAGCCAGGTGGGTGACCTTGGGTCAGTCACAGATCTTTCGGAGCTCTGTGAGACCAAAAATAAATAAATCTAGTTCACCACAAAAGACTAGAACTTAAGGCTGCCAGACAATCTTCAGATCTCCTGGCTATACTACACACAACGCCATACGATAATTTTTATTATTATGACTGGGCGTGAATCTGACATAAAAAATTAGTGCTCCAAAACCAATAGGAGAATGTTTTAATCTTCTAAAACATTCAATTGCTGACCTTAATGTGGCAGTCTTCAAACAGAGAAGCTTCAACGTGAGATTGCTGAATATGAGTTCATTCATAAATTCAGAACAATGGACACCTACACCCTGGGCTGAACAGGGACATGGAATCATAGAGTTGGAAGGGACCTCCAGGGTCATCTAGTCTACCCCCTGCACAATGCAGGGAATTCACAAATACCTCTCACCCCACACCCCCAGTGACCACTGTTCTATACCCAAAAGATGACAAAAAACCTCCGTGATCCCCAGCCAAACTGGCCTGGAGAAAAATTGCTTCCTGACCCCAAAGTGGCGATCAGCGTTTCCCTGGGTGTGTAATAAAGGGCCATAAGAACTAAGCACTGAGGCAACCCTCCCTGCCCTCCCTTATCTTATCTCCCTACAGATGTTCATTTTCTGCCCTAAGCATTTGTCTGCCCTGAGTCTGCCTCAGCGGGGAGGGCGGGGCACAAAATAAACGAATTAAATAAATAAATAATACTCTCATCAATCCGATTACATTCTGTATTGTACCTCTGCATGCTGACTTACTTTCTTTGCAACCCTCCTTCAGACTGGGGTATAAGGACTTGGGGATTTCCACTCCTATTTGTATCTGATGAAGGGAGCTTTGACTCTCGAAAGCTTGTACCCCCAAATTCTTGTTGGTCTCTAAGGTGCTACTGCTCTTGAATCTAGCTCTGTGTTCTCTTTGGATCGCATCTTTCCGGACGCTCGCTTCTTAGTTGGGATTTAGCGAGGGGGAAATCTCCACAGGCCCCAAAGGTATGAACGCAATAATACAGCATGAGCCTTGTAAAGTATTCTGAGTCTCAAAAACCATCCCATGGATGTAATCGGTTCATCCGGGCTATAGTTGCTTTGTAAAAACAAAAAGGCCTGTTATAGTTGGGCCATATGAGATGGAACCTTTATTTATTTATTTATTTATTCGATTTTATACCCCGCCCTCCCCGCGAACAGGCTCAGGGCGGCTTACAAGGGCACAATGTGCCGTATCCAATACAATAACATTTAAAATCAATTTAAAACCCATAAATCAAGTCATAAGAACAATCAAATTTCAATAAAATGCTTCCAGTCATTAAAATTCAGATGGCATCAGGGTCGGAGACGACCTTCCCTGGTCATCAGACCTGGGCTGCATCCAGGGTGGCCACACATCGTCGGCTGTCAATCACGATGTGGTACCAATGGTGGTGGCTCCTAGCCAATGGCCTGGCGGAAGAGCTCCGTCTTGCAGGCCCTACGGAACTGCATAAGGTCCCGCAGGGCCCTGATCTCCTCCAGGAGCTCATTCCACCAGACAGGAGCTGCCACTGAAAAAGCCCTAGCCCTGGTTCCGGCAAGTCTGGCCTCCCTGGGGCCCGGCACACAAAGTAGATTTTGGGCCCCGGACCAGAGTGCCTGCTGGGGAACCTTGGGCTGGTGCCAATCAGTGAGGTTACCGCTGCGTCTTCCTTAATAGAGGATTCAGATTCTACAAGGATGCAGATTTATCCATTGGTTCCCCAGAGGAGCAGGAGGCAAATTTTTTTACTCTCATTTCTGATTCCAAAATGGTGTTTAATCTTCTCGTTTAACCCTCTGCTGCGTCCCTGTTCCGCATTTTCAAAGGCTGGCAAAATGTTACCTGCACGGCTTTGTCCTGTTCTCCTTTTTAAAGCAGGTCACCTTTAAGAAAGCGATACCTAATTTGTCTCTGAATCCAGCAGCAGGAAGAGGCCTTAGTCTTCCCCTCCCCTGTGAAAGCCCAGGTGGCGAATGAGGACAGAGAAAGCTATGCTTGGTAATTTATGCGCAGGCCAGCAGTTGGTGTCTAGGGATGACAGTGTGATTTTGCACCTCCCCCTGTGTGAAAAATGCAGATTCACTCTTGCAGATAAGTGTCTCACACTGGCAGCAGGGTTTGGAGGACATTAAAGTCCAGATGCACCATTAAGCCAGCGGTGGATGATGCTCATGTGATTCACAACATTGGTTCAGATCTGCACAGAGATCTTTTTGAATGGAGGACGTAACGCGCAGTTAAGCCAATCAGGGATCATAACATGCGTGAAATGTGCAATGCCCATTTGGATCCATGTGCTTTCTTCTGTGAATAAGGATCAGGAAAGGCAGAAATGTTGGTGGAGGGGAAAGGATGAGTTTTGCATTGATTTCAGTCATTATCCGGCAGAATAGTTAAGAGAAACGACAACAGTGGCCGGATCCACATGTAGTTGGCTATTGTGCTGTCGCTGCACTGTTGTAATAATTCCCTTTTGGATTTCCGTGTGTTGACAGCACAATCAGAAGGTGATTATGGTAGCACTATGATATTGCAACCATGTTTGGAACCACTCTGTGACTTTTAATATACATCTACACACATACGCCGGGGGAGGGGGGGGAAAGCAGCCTAAAAGCTCTGACTTGAGAGCCAGTTTGGTGTAGTGGTTAAGGCTGTTTTTACATCTGACTTTCCCGCTGGAATCATTCTAGTTCCAAAAAACCCTGCCCATACTTCTGTGCGGTGTGAAACAGTGCTGCCACTGAAATGTCCACATCTACTAATTGCCCTCCTGTGGTCAAGCTAGTATGCAACCGGCTTCATTCTGCTTTAAACAATTGCTGTTGATTAGTGCACTTAGACCCCCTGGAGTGAAATTTCACACCACTGTGAAATCAGCACAGGAAAAGACAGCAGTCAAACTACTTTAGAGGGGAGGTGTAAAATGAGCCTAAGTGCGCGGACTCTAATCTGGGAGAACTGGGTTTGATTCCCCACTCCTCCACTTGCACCTGGCTGGATGACCTTGGGCAAGCCATAGCTCTGTAACAGCTGTTCTCTCAAGTACAATTGTCTCAGAGCTCTCTCAGCCCTACCTGCCTCACAGGGGGTCTGTTGTGGGGAGGGGAAGGGAAAGGTGTTTGTAAGCCGCTCTGAGACTACAAGTGAAGGGCGGGGTATAAATCCAATCTCTTCTTCTTCTTCTAATCTCATCAGAACTTGAGTTAAAAAGGGTCGGCCATGGTTAACCCTTGGATGGGAGATCACCAAGGAACACTGGGGCCACGATGCAGATGAAAGCAATGGCAAACGACCTCTGCTCATCTCTTGATGAGAAAAGCAAATACTACTTTAAACAGAAAGTGGTTAAAATGTGGTGTTTGTAGCCAGGGGATGTGATGATGGCCACAGGAATAAACAGCTTTAAAGGGGGATGAGATAGATTCATGGAGGATAAGTCTACCAATGGTTACTAGTCATAATGACTGAGGGGAACCTCCACATTTAGAGCCACTAATCCTCTAAATCTCAGAGCCAGGAGGCAACCTCAGGGGAAGTCCTCAGCCTCTATGTCCTGTTATTGGCCCTCCAGAGGAACTGGCTGGCCACTGTGAGAGACAGGATGCTGGACTAGAGGGACCACTGGTCTGATCCAGCATAGCTCTTCTGATGTTCTTATGGAGGCCTCAGCTTCTATGTCCTGTTGCTGGCCGTCCGGAGGAACTGGTTGGCCACTGTGAGAGACAGGATGCTGGACTAGATGGACTACTGGTCTGATCCAGCGTAGCTCTTCTGATGTTCTTATGGAGGCCTCGGCTTCTATGTCCTGTTGCTGGCAGGCAGCAGCCCTCCAGCCACACAGCAAAGCTTTACCCATTTGGGAAAACACAGTTTACCCCTTTTTCACTCCCTTAGGGGTCGTTTTCTAAAAATCCCTTCTTAGTGGGTGCTGACATCATGGAAAGAATACACTCCCCGAATTTTGTGTTCCTGGGCCCAGGGGTTTGGGCTGGGTGTAGATGAGTCAGTCAGGACACCTGCTTTTTATAGAGGGAGAGATGAAGGCCTCAGCCTCTGTGCCCTGTTGTTGGCTCTCCAGAGGAACTGGTTGGCCCCTGTGTGAGACAGGATGCTAGATCAAGATGGACCATTGGTCTGATCCAGCAGGGGTCTTCTTATGCTTTTATGGAGGCCTTGGCCTCTCTGCCCTGTTATTGGCCCTCCAGAGGAACTGGTTGGCCACTGTGAGAGACAGGATGCTGGACTAGAGGGACCACTGGTCTGATCCAGCGTAGCTCTTCTGATGTTCTTATGGAGGCCTCGGCCTCTATGTCCTGTTGCTGGCCGTCCAGAGGAACTGGTTGGCCACTGTGAGAGACAGGATGCTGGACTAGAGGGACCACTGGTCTGATCCAGCAGGGCTCTTCTTGTTGGCCACTGTGTGAGACAGGATGTTGGACTAGATGGGACAGTGGTCTGATCTAGCAGGGCTCTTCTGATGTTCTTATGAAGGCCTCAACCTCTGTGTCCTGTTGTTGGCCCTCCAGAGGAACTGTTTGGCCACTGTGTGAGACAGAATGTTACCCCTTACCAGCTTTGATTTAAGAAGCTGAATTGCTGACTTCAGTTTCTGGGGGGAAATTAGCTAAATGGTAAGCCTCAGTGAAGGGCAGGGTAATAGCGGAGATCGTTCTACCTATGTCTACAGGGGTTTTCCCCTTTATGAGAACTCTTAATAACCAGACAGCTGCTTAACCAAAAGGCTTGTTTTTACTGAACAGAAGCAAATCCTAATAAAACACACGTTAAATCATACACACAAGTAATGGAAGTACAGAGGTGACTGGGAATAATAGGCGGGGGTTGGGGAAACATACTTTACCAATGCAGGAGATCAGGAGTCCTTGGAGCAGAGGCTGGAAAGATGGGAAATGACCCAAACGAAGTCTGGGGGTGACCTGCCAGTAGGTGTGTGAGGCAGGCAGGTACAGACTAAACTCTAAGTGCTGTTTTTATGCACAAAAACATGTCCAGGGGACTTGCTAATGCGAGGGATCCCTCGGAAGAAAGAACTGATGGGATTAATCAGGGTTATAACAATGAAGTTTGGAAACTCTGTATAAAGTCCCCAGGAGTGGACAGAAGAGGCCAGAGGTTCCCTTCTAGATGCAAAGTAGAATTTGGACTGGGTTCCTGATTAGTTCTCCAGTGGTTGAAAGACTAATGGATTGCTAATTTAAACTAATCAACATGGAAACAATACTGCTTGATGAGCCTCCTGGTCTTGGGGTGTGGGAAAGAATGAGAATTCAGGACTTTTCATTACCATGGAGACATGAGGAGGAAAGATGAGATCAGATTGATGGGGTTAGCGATTGAGATTGAAAGAAATTAGGAGAAGAAGAAGAGAAGAGATTGGATTTATATCCCGCCCTTCACTTGAAGTCTCAGAGCGGTTTACAAACTCCTTTCCCTTCCCCTCCCCACAGCAGACACCCTGGGAGGTAGGTGGGGCTGAGAGAGCTCTTTCCCAAGCTGTCCTTGAGAGAACAGCTGGTACAGAGCTATGGCTTGCCCAAGGACATCCAGCAGGTGCAAGAGGAGGAGTGGGGAATCAAACCCGGTTCTCCCAGATTAGAGTCCGTGCACCAGATTAGAATTAACTCTGGGGCAAGGCAGGCTCATTGTCCGGAGTATGCAGATGATTGCAGGTGGGAGCGAAGCGAGTTGCAGCTTGTAGAGCAAGATCACGTGTACTTTTTCCGGGGTCACATCCTAGGCATAATTATATGACCTGCCAGTCCTAGCTTCCATCTTTGTATCCACTTATGTCAAGATGGTAGAAACAACCCCTCCTGATAGGGGATCAGCATACTTACAAGGATGCTGGATTAGATGGACCACTAGTCCAATCCAGCAGGATCTTCTTATGTTCTTATGAAGGCCTTGGCCTCTCTGCCCTGTTGTTGGCTCTCCAGAGGAACTACTTGGGCACTGTGTGAGACAGGATGCTGGACTAGGTGGACCACTAGTCCAATCCAGCAGGGCTCTTCTGATGTTCTTATGAATGCCTCAGCCTCTCTGCCCTGTTGTTGGGCCCTCCAGAGGAAATGATTTGCCACTATGTGGGTCAGGATGCTGGACTAGATGGAACAGTGGTCTGATTTGGCAGGGCTCTTCTTATGTTCTAACTATCCTGAAACCCATGCTTCACTTAGGTATTTAACTACCATAAATCCAGTTATAATACTTCTGGGGAGAAGTATGTGTGTGGGGAGAAGTATTTATGTGTGTGGATTAGGATGGGATTTTTTGAATTGGCCTTGTAATATAATAGCATATTATCTGAGCTTCACAAAGGTGTTTGAATAATGTGAAGTGTGTTGATGGAGAAAAATAATGAAGTGAATCTCGAAGTATAACATTTGTTGAAGGAATCACAAAGGAGAAGACTGTAGTGTAGAAAATGAAGTGAGAAATACGTACAGTTTTTTTCTCTCTCTACTGAAGGACCTCTTTGGAGAACACATGGGTGGTTGTATCCTCAGGTGCTGGGATCACCAGGCTGCTGGGTGAGCTCTCTCTGGAGCCGGCCTCGTAGAACTGCCCATGTGAGAGGCAGTTTTCTGTCAAGTCCTGCTACCTTCAGCATCTGCCCCTGGGACTTGTCGACAGTCATAGCAAAGCAGACCTTGAGGGGGAACTGAAGCCTCCTGTACTCGAAGGGGGGTTATCTGATGGTATGAGTGGTATGCGTGGTATGCGTGGTATGCGTGGTATGAACACCGACTCCCCCCCCCCCAGCACTGCTGGTGAGCAGAGTGGCCTTGATTACGTTCCTGTGGAGGGCCAAAAGCTTCCCATTACCTTGGAGTCTTTGCTGGGCAGCCAGCCATTCATTTGTTTCACATGTCAAAGGCTGCCATCCAAGATGAAGTGAGAGCTCCCTTTTGCAAGTTATCCCCAGTAGTAACGGACTGCACAAAATGGCAACTGTTCCCCTCCTGCCCACCGACTTTTTTGAGAAACCCCTATTCAGGCATCTTGAATCACTGATGTCATTACACAGGAGACAGGACTCCCTTGAATACGAACTGTCTTCAACCGTCTGCAGTCTCCTGTAATTTGTTTTTACCTCAGAACACTGAGCTCCAAAGCTGACCAATTCAGGGTGTGTGTGTGTGTGTGTGTGTGTGCGCGCGCGCGCAAGCAGGCAGCAGCCCTCCAGGCACACAACAAAGCTTTACCCATTTGGGAAAACACAGTTTACCCCTTTTTCATTCTCTTAGGGGTCATTTTCTAAAAATCCCTTCTTAGTGGGTGCTGACGTCATGGAAAGAATGCACTCCCCCAATTCTGTGTTCCTGGGTCCAGGGGTTTGGGCTGGGTGTAGATGAGTCAGTCAGGACACCTGTTTTTTATAGAGGGAGGGATGAAGGCCTCAGCCTATGTGCCCTGTTTTTGGCCCTCCAGAGGAACTGGTTGGCCAGTGTGTGAGACAGGATGCTGGACTAGATGGACCACTGGTCTGATCCAGCAGGGCTCTTCTTATGTTCTTATGAAGGCCTCAGCCTATGTGCCCTGTTTTTGGCCCTCCAGAGGAACTGGTTGGCCAGTGTGTGAGACAGGATGCTGGACTAGATGGACCACTGGGCTGATCCAGCAGGGCTCTTCTTATGTTCTTATAAAGGCCTATGTGCCCTGTTGTTGGCCCTCCAGAAGAACTGGTCGGCCACTGTGTGAGACAGGATGCTGGACTAGATGGACCATTAGTCTGATCCAGCAGGGCTCTTCTTATGTTCTTGCCTTGAAAACTGTCCTGGGGCTGCCATGAGTCAGTTACAACTTGACGGCACATCACTACTACTACTACTACCACCACCACCACCACCACCACCATTACAACAACAATCCCCGGCATCTCCAGTTAAAAGGATCAGGTAGGAGGTGACATGAAAGACCTCAGCCTGAGACCCCGGAGAGCCGCTGCCAGTCTGAGTAGACAGTACTGACTTTGATGGACCAAGGGTCTGATTCAGTATAAGGTGGCTTCATGTGAGCATGTAAACTGAATACAATAGCAATGGATAAGGGAAAGCTGCAGGTTTTGGGCAACTATCTTGCTTTCCCCTCTGGGAGTCATGCCAATGACCTTGTATTAGTAATGGCTAGATTTATGGAGAACCTGACACTCTTGAGCGAAATCCATGCAAAATAAACTCCTTTTCCCCAATGCCTGTTCAAGGAATTGACTCTGCAGTCCTATGCAGAGTTATTCCAGTCTAAAATCACTGATTTTGGTGATCTTAGACTGGACTTACTCTCTATGGGATTGTTCCATGCATGATCAAGATGAGCTGCACATCCTGTTTGGTAGCCGAGTTGTGCATTAAGTGGGTGTCACTCTCATTTTGACAGACCAATATAAGCAAAATCAGGAGAAGAAATGAACCATGATAGATCCCCTTTCTTGAAAAAGCAAAGAAAATTAATTCCATGCTTCAGCGTTGCCTCCCTTCCAATACCAATTGAGTTGACAGCATTGGGCATCTTCCAATTACTCCCTGCCATTAAATCATGCCTCGCTCTTAATTTGGAGGCCGTTTGAAAACTTGAAACAAGCACTAATTGATCAGCTTTTATAATAAATAGCATCAACTTCATTTGTGATTTAATTCATCATGTGTCTCTTCCCTTTAAGCGGTGGCGTTTTTACTTGATTGAATGGTTCGGCTTTTATCTCCCTCAAGCAAGCCATGGCAGCTAGAGTCTGCCCGATTAAGAGATGTTCTACCCAATTGCATCCTCCATTCCAAAATAAATGCTTTACACCCCGCAACATTTTCAATACCTGTCAGCTCCCCTTTCTGTGAATCTATTACATATCCTCTGATGTTTCACAGATCAAAATCCGGACATGTTTGGAATGTTCCTTTTCCCTGATGAGCGATCACTCCATGAATGCCAGCACCATTGCTGAGTATTGTTAAAGTTTCTTCAGTACTTGTTTGTGTTGCATGTTTTTTTTTTTAAAAAAAAAAACTCTGCAAAGAATCTATGGATTTAAAAGCGAAGAGGGAAATTGTTCTTTTTCGGCTAGAGAACTTGTTGATCTTCAAGGTGTCTTTGGAACTTGAAGGGAGTGGGCGTCATCACAAAATGGCTTCCCTGGTGGACAGCGCTAACCCCAAAATGTTGTAGTGGGGATTTGGGGCCAAGCACAAGAAGTTGGGTGGTTTATTTATTTAATTTGGTTTATAGCCCTCCCCCCACCCCCCCACCCCCGCTGAAGCGGGCTCAGGGCAGCTTACATAAAATTTCATAGAAATGCAATTAAAACCTATCATAAACAAATAAATATAAAATAACAGTCATTTAAAATACTCCTGTAATGGAACCCCCAAAAGCAAGCCCAGATTTTGAATGCCTCAGAATGATATCTCTAGCACATCATGGAAGTCTTTCCATTAATCAGTTCTTCAGGAGCATGAGTGGATCCCAACTTGAAATCCCCTGATTTATTTTCTGCCAGGATCCATGACACTGCAGTGTTTGATTTATTCTCTTTTTTCCCCCCAGCTGTAGTGAGCGCCATCCCAGTCCCGACGCTAGAAAGCGCTCAGTATCCAGGAATCCTGCCGTCTCCCACGTGCGGCTACCCACATCCCCAGTTCACTCTCCGACCGGTGCCATTCCCGACGCTATCAGTCGATCGGACTTTCGGAACGGGAAGAAGTAAGTAGAGGGCTTTGTCTTTTTTTCTTTTGCCCAGCTCAAGAATGTTGAAATAAATAAGAGGCACAATGCAAACAGACCCCGGAAGGTGCTTGGAATGGACAGGAGGCTGCCCTGCCCCGGAAGGGAATAAAACAGCCACTCAGCTGAGCCTGCGGGAGGGCTGCTCGAGCATCCAATCACCTTTGAGAAGAGGGGGGTGGAATGTTGGAGGGAAGCACAGCAGGAGTGGAGTTTGGTTCTGCCTCCGGGAGAGAGCAGGGGGAGTGCTGGTCTGGCTCAGGAAAAGAACAGACAGAGTAAAGAGCAGCTCTGCTCGGGAGTGTGGCGAGAACAGAGTACCCAGTTGTTAGGCCTGTCTCTGGCAATGAGCGGACTGTCAGGGGGTGCAGGTGTGTTGAACTGGCGTGTTAGCACCAGAGCAGAGATAAACAGCAACGTGCACAGTAAAGTGCAGAGCTTACGTCCCACAGACTCCAATGTCCACACAGCCAAGTAGGGAAGGAATATATAAAGGGTTTATTTACAAAGTCCTGTTGTTAAATGCAGGTATACGCAGTTCAGCAGAATCACTACACAAACTGACAAAGCGCTTCACCCACACTGGAATACATAGAAGAGAAATATCCACTGTACAATAATCACATATATACATTGACCAGCCAATCAGCACTGGCTGCTGAGTCACTCTGACTGCTGTGTAACAGTGCCAGTCAGAACCTGTTTGCTCCAACTAGAACTGCTGGCTTTGGAGCTCTTAGCTGTCACCTAGCTGTCACTTAGATCTTTACCATCTGGAATCTGGAACTCATATCTTCAAGCCCTGTCACGGACCTTGCACCATTTAGTCTGACTCTTGAGAAAGGGCAGGCTGCTGGGCGTGGAATCCTGTGGTTGAGAGGATCAGTAAAAGCCTGTTTTTGCCCGAAAGTATTACAGAAAATTCAAGCTGCCTTCTGATGCCATAACTAGTTTATATTAATGTGCCACAGGCATGTTTCTCCTTTGTCCACCTGGGGACCTGTGCTGCTGATCTGTTCCTTGAAACCAATCCGTAAACAAACAAGTCTTCTTTGTTGCTTATGTCAAAAATCCTGCCTCAGTGACCTCCGTACTCCATTTGCTTACCACCAAACTTACACCACGGCAGCGGACCCATTCTGATACACTGGCTGCCTTAAGAACACCTGTGAACTGGGAGGGGGGGGAAGGTTTCTACTTCCCTAAAAATTGTTGGAGGCTGTGTGGGTCCCCTCAGGACATTTTAAAGGAAAATTCTCGTTACATGACTGATTTAAATTGACTAGAAGGAGGGAATGAAGTTGTGTAATGGTGTGCTTCAAACTGGAGACCATGTAAGCTTTACAAGGTGGTTCAGAATTCTTCTTCTTCCTCTTCTCGTGATGATGATGCAACAATACAAAAGGTTGTTTGGAATCCAGCTGTCTTAACCATTCCACTTCCATATGTGCTTTGAGGAAATCTCACAAAAGGAACTCCCCACTCCCCACCCCCCACCCCCCACTTTCCTGTCAGGATGCTGAAAACGCTGCTGAGGAAGCATGAACTATCTGTTCCCTTGCATGCCTTCTGATCAGCAGCTTATGGCCCCTGCCATAAGCTGGGCAAAAGAACCACCCTGCTTTACGGGATGTTTGCAGAACAGATTTTGTCTTTCACTTGAAATACATGTCGGTGATTTTCCCTTGGTGCTGTGTCTTGTTTCTGTGCCAACTGTAGTCCAATGTTTCCTCTAAACTGTGGGCAAAAATTCTACCTTGTGAGCTACTGGCATTAAAGTTGTGAGTGGGCGATTTGGCTGTGGCATAAATCAGTTTGCTCTGGAGCCATCCTTCCTGAGCGAAGACAAAAATCTGTAAGCCGGAGGCTAAAAACTGTGAGCTAGCTCACACTAAGTCTGTTTTTACATCTGACTTTCCCGCTGGAATCATTCTAGTTCCAAAAAAACCTGCCCACACCTCTGTGCGGTGTGAAACCGTGCTGCTACTGAAATGTCCACATCTACTAATTGCCCTCCTGTGGTCAAGCTAGTATTCAACCGGCTTTATTCTGCTTTAAACAATTGCTGTTGATTAGTGCACTTAACTCAGCTTAGAGGGAAGCTGACCTCCTTTTGCGGAAAAGCCTGCATGAACCTGATGCAGAGTCCTCTAGCCCCTTTTCTTGGTTCCTCACATGGGGGTCCTGTTGAGGTCATTCGAAGGAACTTTCCTGGTCAGACAGCTAGATTTGAGTCCAGTAGCACCTCAGAGACCAATGAGATTTTCGGTGGATGAGCTTTCAAGAGTCAACATTCCCTTTGTTCAGCATGTCAGATCTCTTTGTCAGCTTTGCCCCTCAAAAGCTCGTTCCCTGCCAATCAGTTTGGTCTCTGAGGGGCTACTGGACTTGAATCTAGCTCTTCTACTCCATACCAGGCTAGCTAACCTTTAAAACTATCATTTGGTCTAACATTACCACCAGGCGGATGAGGACGTCAGAAGCTGTCAAGCTAGGGTCACAGAACTCCCATGCCTTCCGTCTCCATGACTGAAACTCTTCAAAGCCTCGTTTGCCCTCTCTACAATCCAGCCAGGGCTGTCCTCATAATCTCCCCCTGAACAGAGGGGGATCTTTAAGCTGTCAAAGCAAGATATGCTCATAATCAACCAGATGAAAACATTGTGCGCATCACTGCTGACATGTAAGAAGCCAGCCGAGCGGTGTGTTTCCTTATGCCTGGTTAGCTCTCGGTTCAAGAGCTTTGGATGGGCTTAGGCAGAACTTGAACTTAATAGCTGAACTTTCCAAAGGGCTTTCTCTTGCCGTTGCCTGCGAAGGAGAGAGAGAGGGTGGGTGTGGGGAGAACAGGTTTTCTCTCTTTTCTCCCATCCTCTGTTTCTTCCAAGTTTAGTAAAACTGGAATATTTCATTGCAGTAGAAAAGAGCAAGAATCCAGTAATACCTTAAAGACTTAAGAAAATTCGTGGCTGGGTAGGAGCTTTTGTGAGCTGCTGCTCACTTCTTCAGATACATTGAGCAGAGACTGATGAAAGCTCATTCCCTGACACAGATTTTGTTATTTTTTAAGGTGCTCTTACTCTTTTCTGCTGCTGCGCACAGACCTTAAACCTTAACCTGTTGTTTAAACCTATTGATTTAATTTTAATTGGGACTGTGTATGAGATATTTCAAATTTTCTTTGCTGTTGTTTTATATCTTTGATGTGAGCTACCCTGAACCCCCTTGTGAGATAGGTTGGGATTAGGGATGAGCATTCAGTTCGGACGAACCCCCCCCCCCAAAAACCTGAATAATGCCTTTTCAGCATTATTCGGCCCGCCGAAAGCCAAATCAGATTCTCTACTCGGATTCGGCTGGCCAAACAGGGATTCCCCAAATGGATGCCATATATTCAGCATCCAATCAAAAAGTCCCTTTGGTGGGCGAGGGGATGGCAGGGGGAGGCATTTAAATGCCTTTAGCCACCCTCCCGGGCCCTTTCTGTCTTGCCCACATCAGCGGGTGACCCAGGAAAGGTGTGGGGGGCTCTGCTGGGCTTATCCGGCTTGCCTGCTTCAGCGGCCGGGCTGGGGAAGCCACAGGGTGTCACGGGCTGGGTGCCAACAAGCCAGGAGTCAAGCAGAAGTCCGGGACAGTCCGAGGTCAAACCAAAGCGGGAACCAATTGCCAAGTCCAAAACGCTGAGCCAGAAGCAGAGTCAGTCCAAGCCAGGGTCAAAGCGGGAAGACTCACAAGGAATCCAGTCCAAGGAGTCAACATAGCCGAAGTCAAGCAAGTCCAGAGTCAAAAGCCAGAGGTTCCAGAAACGGGTCAAGTCACAAGCCGAATGGGTGCAGAGCTTAGCCAAGAAGATTTGTTGCTAGCACAAGTTGGTAGTCTCTGTGCTGTGCCTAAATACCCAGTCACTTCCTGTGCTAGTTAGCAGCTGGCAGTGAGATCCCGGCTCCTACTAAAACTCAGGGCTGAGTGATCTGCGACCACGCAGGCGTGCCTCTTTCCTTCTCACAGCTAAGTCTTGCCTGCACTGGGAACTTAGACGTTCCACCTGAGGAGGTGAATCAGGTGGGCTTGAGCTTAGCTGTGGCTCAGCTGCTGCTGGTGCTGGGGCAAAAGCCTGGAAGGTGCTTGCTTGAGGCTCATCTGGCTCAGGTGGAGGCTCCTCTGGAGCTGGAAGCTGGTCCTCCACCTCACTTAGGTCCGCAGGAGGCAGATCCCCAGAGGCACTCGTGACACAGGGAGGAATTTAAATGCCTCCCTGCACTTTCCCAGGCTTTTCCTGGCTCACCAGCCTTGGGGGGGGGGCTCTTCTGGGCTTCTCTGGCAGGCCAGGGAAGGCGGGGGAGGGCTAGCTTGGGGGAGCAGTGGACTCCCTTCAGTGAAGGTGTGCGACTCGGCGGGAAGGATTTAACCTGTAAACTTTAGTTGTGCCACAGAGGTGGCGCATTCCCTTCATTGAAGGGCAGGCAATTTGCCTTCCCTTCAGTGACAGGAAACTCCACTTCGAGGGAGGGATTATTATACCCTATGAGGACAGTCCCCGTAGGGTATAATTGAGCCGAATGTGATTCGGCTGGCTGAATGCCAGCTTAATCAGCTTGCATTGTTGACTGAGTCACATTTGGCCCGATTCAACCAAATCCAAATGGGCTGATTTTTTTTGGGGGGGGGATCTCTAGTTGGGATATAAACCGCATAAAATAAATAAATAAATAAATACCCTTTTCCACATTGTAATTCTCAGTCGGATGCCTGATGAAAATAGGACTGCTTGGGCCCAGTTTGAAAGGGACACTGGATGAATAAAGTCAACTTCCCTGTGTGAGGTTCTACCTTGGTAGCATCATCATTATTTATTTATTTTCAAAAATGGTGCCCTTACAAAGACCACCAAGGCAGATAACCATTTGAAACACACAAGATAAAATTACATTATTAAACCATTAAAATCAACCTCGCTCCCAGACATACATCATTAAAACAATTTTTTAAAGTTAAAATACACCCAAAACAGTTAAAATGCATGCAAAACATGAGAACTGAACAGATTTTTAGCAGTGCTGATTCTGTCAACTTAGGCAGATCAGGAGAAGGGAAGGCAGAAAGGGTTGCTTCAGTGCTTAGTTTCCATGGCCCTTTCTTACACATCCAGGGAGATGCCAGTCACCACTTTGGGATCAGGAAGCAATTTTCTCCAGGTAGATTGGCCAGAGATCCTGGAGGGTTTTTTCCCCCATCTTCTGGGTGACATCATTGCATCAGGGACATCACACACAATGTCCCACCCACCTCCAGAATGGCCCCCCAAATCCCCCAACCCTGACGGTGAGGGGACCTGACAACCCGAGTCACAGCCCAGTCCAAATCTCAGGATGATGTCATCCAGCAATTTCTCATGTACTTGAGAGCCAGTTTGGTGTAGTGGTTAAGTGTGCAGACTCTAATCTGGGAGAACCGGGTTTGATTCCCCACTCCTCCACTTGCACCTGGCTGGATGACCTTGGGCAAGCCATAGCTCTGTACCAGCTGTTCCCTCAAGGACAGCTTGGGAAAGAGCTCTCTCAGCCCCACCTACCTCCCAGGGTGTCTGTTGTGGGGAGGGGGAAGGGAAAGGAGTTTGTAAGCCGCTCTGAGACTCCCTTGGGGAGTGGAGGGCGGGGTATAAATCCAATCTCTTCTTCTTCTACTACTTGTTAAAGAACTTCAAGTACAAGATGAAACCTTGCAGGACCCCAAAGGCCAAGAGGCTGGGCAGCAGTCCACAATCACCACTTTCTGAAACCTGCACTACAAGTAAGTCTGGACAGCCTATCAGACTTGGATTGGGAGGCACTGTTCTCCCAATCCCAGTCTAGATAAGCCATCCATGATGAAAGCCATGATGAAAAGCCACTGAGAAGTCCAGGAGAATCAGCAGAGTCCATCTCCTGCCACAAGACATCCACATCTCCTGCTGTCCATCTCCTGCCACAAGACATCCACCAGGGCAACCAAAGCTGTTTCAGTTCTATAACCAAGTCTAAACCCAGACTGGAAGGGGTCTAAACAATTTGCCTCATCCGAGAAACAGATACGAACACATGTAGCTGCCTTATACTGTATCAGACCATTGGCCCATCAAGGTCAGTTTTGTCTACTCAGAGTGGCAGCTGCTCTCTATGATCTCAGGCAGAGGTCTTTCACATCACCTACTGTCTGATCCTTTTAACTGAAGAAGCCAGGGATTGGACCTGGGACCATCTTCTACCATGGATCCACAGCCCCTCTCTATGGGTTGCTGGCCTCTAGGTGTGTGGCAATACTGAGCCAAGGATCCATGGTCCCAGTGTACACCATCCTAGCTAATGCCAAATGCCCAAGGACCAGTGAGGTATAAAACATGCAGGCTACATAGCAACCTGTATAGACGCTTTGCCCACCCGTGTCTCACTGAGAAACATTTATTTATTTATTTGTTCTATTTACATCCCGCCTAGCCAGCGGACCGGCTCAAGGTGGCTAACAAAAACCCCATACCATAAAGGTTTACAATATAAAACAGTTAAAAAAACATTACAATAAAAATTCCCATAAAAATTTCTCAACACAAACTTCAATCAGATGCAGAATGGGAAAAAATGTATTAAGCCAATGATGAATATATTAAGCCAATGATGAATAATTTCACTCGATCTGAGCGAGAATTAGCATGTTGCCAATCGGAAACTGCCCGTTTCTGTTGATGTTCACTTACTCTATGGATAGTGTCAGGAGGCGCCGCAGATAAATCCCGTAACACGCCTGGCATTTTTAACCCAAGGCAAGATCTGTGCCCACGTGCAGACGAGAGCAAAACCATGCATTGCAATAACTCATTTCAGAGTAACCGTCCCTGCATCATTACATGACTGGACATACTATTGATCGGCAGGATGTGCCCCTTCGAATTCCATCATGCACAGTGACATTATGGAGGGTGTCGCCATTCATTCTGTCAAATGGGCCATGCTTGAATCCTTCTTTCTGTTTCTTGAAACCCATTTCTAATGACCTGGGAAAAAAACAACCCAATGCTGAAAAATCACCTTTAGCAAAAAAAAAAAAAAATCCCAGACTCAGCCGTCTGCTGAAAGAAAAACTGGAGAAAATGAAGGGGAAAGGCAGACCTCAATTGGCACCCTCCATCCCTGAATGATAAAGCTGTCTGCCATTTTGACCACTGTCAAAAAAGCAGGGAGCGGTAAGACAAGAATGATGACTTTGTGCTGACTCCTTTCTTTCACGCAATCTGCCGGCCTGAAAATAGGGGCCTTTGTCAAGAATGGTTTCACGACATGTCTCTCTCGTGCGTGTCAACGGTAATATGAAACCCACACATTACAGGCTAGCAGGGCGGGATTGGTTTTAGTCAACCTTCTTGAGCCACGAGGGATTTTTGCAGGATGGCTAACTGTGCCAGATAGTTTCCAGTTTTCTACAAGGGGCTGACTGCATCAGTAACCAATCCAGAGCAATGCTCCCTCCCAGCTGTGGGGTCTTGTGTGCAAAAAGTCTACTTTGTGAGCTGCTGGCATTAAAGTTGTGAGCGAGCGATTAGGCTGCTGCATACATTAGTCTGCTCTGAAGCCATCCTTCCTGAGCGAAGACAAAAAATGTGTGAGCCGGAGGCTAAAAAACGGTGAGCTAGCTTGCCCTAACTCGGCTTAGAGGGAACACTGGTCCAGAGACAGTGATTGCACCTCAGTATCAATCCATAAGCTGTGCTCTGTAGAACATTATTCCTGATAGGGTTGCCAGCCTCCAGGAGATCTCCCACTATTACAATTGATCTCCAGATGACCAAGATCAGTTCTCCTGGAGAAAGTGGCTGATTTGGAGGGTGGATCCTGCTGAGGTCCTGCCTGTTTCCTGGCTCCTCCATATTCTCCAGGTATTTCCCAACACAGAGCTGGCAGCCCTAGTTCCTGAGATTAGTGGCATGACCAGGTGCTAAAGCATAAAGTGTAGCAAGCAGAAGGGTGTGGCACACAATGCAGGAAACTCACAAATACCTCCCCCCTACACACCCAGTGACCCCTGTTCCATGCCCAGAAGATGTAAAAAAAAAACCAAAACCCTCCAGGATCCCTGGCCAAACTGGCCTGGAAAACAATTGCTTCCTAACCCCAAAGTGGCGGTCAGCATTTCCCTGGGCATGTAAGAAAGGGCCACAAGAACTAAGCACTGAGGCAACCCTTCCTGCCCTCCCTCTCCTGATCTGCCTGAGTTCACAGGAGTCAGCACTGCTGCCAGATGGCTGTCTAGCCTCTGTTTGAAAACCTCCAAAGAAGGAGAAGAGCCCTGCTGGATCAGACCAGTGGTCCATCTAGTCCAGCATCCTGTCTCACATACTGGCCAACCACTTCCACTGGAGGGCCAACAAACGGCATAGAAGCCCTAAAAGAGCAGCTGCTCCCATCCTTCGATGCCAAGGCTGGGCCCAGAGCAACTGCCAGCATCTACCTCTGGACAGACTGGAGCAGCTCCATTCTGCACATGCAGAGACAATGCAAATGTATTTGGGGGTTTAAAAAAAACCCCATATATTTTATTTTTAATTTCACATATTTCTGCAAACCTGGGGAGTCCCCCAAGTTTGCAGGAATATCTGTTTAGCATTGGCATGGCCCTGATCTGCAGATTTAGATATCCACAGATGGGGACCACACATCACTATTAGATATATTGATATTTGGGACAGGGGACTCCTGGTGTCGGCTGCCACACTCTCCCAGCAACTTATGTATTGGCATTCAACTAGGATCTTCCTGTATCCTGTGGCATCATGATCTGCCACCTCTCTGAATCCTCACTTCGCATAGCATTTTCTTAAAACAATTCCCAGTCAAGATTTACAACTCAGGTCTGCTTCTTCTAATGTGATTGAATGATCCCTCCACAATCTTCAGTTGCGCCTTGAGGGGGAGGGGACACCCCTGCTTTGCATCATTAAGTCTTCAGATGGTGAGTCCAGATGTGTGCCTGCTGTGCTTCCAATGTCAGCTTTCATTTTTAATCCCAAGCTTCTCTGGCTTTAGAAAAAGCATTCAAGGCAGTGGCTGTCTAACGCTCCATAAGGTCGAACGCCAGCCTGCATAATGAATTCCCAGCATCGGCCAGGAGAGTTTGTGAACTGCTGGAAGAGATGCACTCCCAAAACAGCAGGTGTGCATTAGCAAAGCTTAGTAACACATCTGTGGGCACTCTGGCTGGTCCAAGCCACTCCACTGACAACTTTTTATTGCATTTGCAACAGACCTTAGCCTTTGCCTCCTTGGAGCTGCTGACCCATACCTGTTCTATACGCCTCCCCTGTTTCCTTGTGACTGGACCATCCAAGTCTGGAAAACCACGGCAATTCCTTCTGGCCACCCAGTGAGAACCAATGCTCCTTCAAAGCTGTGGAGTCTTGTGAGCTGCTGACATTGAAGTTGTAAGCAAGCACTTTGGCGACTGCATAAATCAGTTTGCTCTGGAGCCCTCCTTCCTGAGCTAAGACAAAAAGGTGTGGGCCAGAGGCTAAAAAACTCAGCTTAGCGGGAACACTGGAGAAGCATTTCGCATCTCACCAGGGACATGGAGTGAAATCTGAGCCCATGCACAGGTATTGTAATTATTAGTTATTATTCCACAATGCCTGGAGATTTCACTCTGGGCTTTTCCTCATTCCCATTTCCCTCACTTGTGAGTTCCTGTTTCTTTGGGGTGGGGTGGGGATGTTTCTGTTCCGCCCATGTTTTGTTCTCTCTAGTGGTTGATTCAATATCATATTGGTTTATACATCGGTCTGAAGAAGTGCGCTTTGCACACGAAAGCTTACACCTTGAATAAAACTTCGTTGGTCTTAAAAGGTGCCGCTGGACTCAGACTTTGTTCTGCCGCTTCAGACCCACACGGCTACCCCACCGGAATATTGATTTATGTAAAGCATAAAAACCTGCAGTTTAGATATGCTGGACAGAAACCAGCGTAATACTGAACTGACCACTAAAGGGAGGAAAACACATGTGGGGAAAAAGAAGAAAAGGGGGGGAAATAAAGAAAAGAAAAGAAACAGGAACTTACAAGCAAGGAAAATGAGAAAGCAGAAAAGCCCTCTGTTGTGCATTTTTGATGAAGTGTTTAATACCAGTGAGGGGCCGCAGTGGCTCAGAGGTTAAGACGCTGAGCTGCAGACCGGAAGGTCTGTAGTTTGGCAGTTCAAGACCTGAGTGCCGTGTGACGGAGTGAGCTCCCGTCTCTGGCCCCAGCTCCTGCCAACCTAGCAGTTCGAAAGCAAGAAATTGCAAGTAGATAAATAGGTTCTGCTTCGGCGGGGAGGTAACAGTGTTCCGTGCACCTCGGCATCTAGTCATGCCAGCCACATGACCACAGAGAAGTCTTCGGACAGCGCTGGTTCTTTGGCTTGGAAACGGAGATGAGCACCGCCCCCTAGGGTCAGATTCGGTTGGCTTTCAAGCAAGGGAAAACTTTACTTAAGACCTCCTTTGCACATTAGTGTTGGAGAAAGCAGCAGACCCACCAGTCAAAGGTCAGCAGTCTGTTCTGACTGCATAGATAGCAGAGAGTGAAAGGATGAACTCTTGGGGTCACAGAGGGTGGGGCTTTTACTACTCATTGAGTGACTAGATCACTCAGCCCCAGATCTTCCCACTGGCATAGATATTAAGATGCTTTCTACCTGCAGTGGATTCAGATCATTTTGTTAATAATATTAAGACAGGTCTCTCATTCGTAGGGCTTCATAGATTACAGGCAGCTGAGATCATACCGTAAACACACAGGATTTTTTTTTAACCTGGCTTGGATTTCAACACCCTGAGAATCTTTCTTTTCTTCTAACACAAGCACACACATATTTAGTCTTTAGGAAAATAGTAACAGCCACGGTTGCATTTATTGTGACATTGTGTATCTGTGATTCTGGTGTGTGTTTCTTTGGCACGTGAAAGTCACAGACTGCTGTGCGGGCATGATTCTGGCCGCTCCACAACCCCATGGAGCAGCTGGCACCAACCATGTGTGGTCCCAGTTGGCTGTCACTTGCAATGGCAGCCACCATCCAGTTGCAGGAGGCAGGAACTGCAGGGACGCAATCCACCCTTAATCTACTCTGCTGCATTGGTAAAATGGCCGAAACTGTGCTCAAGCAGCCCCAGCCACTGGATAGGATTTTGTAGTTATCAGACACTATGATCCTTCAGCCCTCTAGGAATATATAAAATCCTCTTTTACTTGTGCATGTCCCAAGATGAATCAGCTATATAGAGAAAGTCCTGCAGGAAACCAGAAATAGAATAAAGGAAAAGAAATAAAAATCTGTATGAGAGCAAAGCTTTTCAGTCTAAATACATAAACAGTAAACGGCAAACAGCTTGAACAGTATAGAGTCCACTATTTATTTATTTATTCATTCGTTCATTCGTTCGTTTGTTCGTTCGTTCGTTCATTCAATTTATACCCCACCCTCCCTGCAAGCAGGCTCAGGGCAGCTTACGTTAGTCGGTACAGAGATACCACAAAATCCACATCAAACCATTTAAAACAGTTCAGATACAAAGAAAACATAAAACCATAACGTGCTAGCAATGATTCCTTCATTAACTGAGATGGCGTGCTGAAGGATGTAAACAAGTGGGCCGTTTTCCAACTCGGTGATCTTCTTAAATCGCACCGTGGTATGGCCCGATCTCAAAGTTGGGGCCAGGAACCACAGCCACAGTTGTTGGTGGTAGTGGTACAGGCGGCTTCTTCGTTAAAAGCCTGGTGGAAGAGCTCCAACTTGCAGGCCCTGTGGAACTGTAAAAGATCCCGCAGGGCCCTGATCTCTTCCGGGAGCTCGTTCCACCAGTGTGGAACATATCAGTCCATGCAAAAGGTCCAAAAAGGATCCACAAAAGGAAGACCAGACTCAGTGGGGAGAATGCAGAGTAGAAGTTGTAAATTTATTCCAACACAGCCACGTTGATAGAGAGATTTATCTTGCATGCAGAGTTACAATGCCCAACAGAACTGTGGCTGTGAAGGCAAAACCCTCCAGTGGTCAGGAGAGACTTCCAGTAGTTTCTTTTCTTTCACCTATGACTTTGTACGCAGGTCATAACATCATCTCCGCACACTACAAATCAGAGCCCTCTGGGTTTGCCGCGTATGAATCAGACTCTCCTTACCGCCAAAACTGTGATACACATCGTTTAGTGGAGGAGTAAGTAGAGAAGGCCGCCAATTCATATCAGAAGGAACGTAAGATTCAGAAGCCCTCGATACTCCAGGAGATTATGGGAACTATAGCTCTCACAATGCCCCTATGAGCATTCAAGGCCTTTGTGAATGCTGTGACTTCCCTAGCATGAGTTGAGCTCTCCATGCCACCCACTCCCATAATTTGCTGGCTTCCAAGAGCCAGCATGGTGTACTGGTAAAGAG
The DNA here is from genome assembly GCA_029233225.1 of Lepidodactylus listeri. NCBI lineage: Eukaryota > Metazoa > Chordata > Lepidosauria > Squamata > Gekkonidae > Lepidodactylus > Lepidodactylus listeri. The sequence goes on from JARCFY010000004.1 coordinate 18,390,086, forward strand.
CGACAGATTACAGCCTGGAGAACTGAGTTTGATTCCCCACTCCTCCTCCACATGAAGCCAGCTGGCTGAGCTTGGGTCAGTCACAGTTCTCTCGGAACTCTCTCAGCCCCACAGGGTGTCTGTTGTGGGGAGAGGAAGGAAAGGTGATTGTAAGTCACTCTGAGCCTCCTTTGGGTAGTGAAGAGCAGGGTATAAAAACCAACTCTTCTTCTTCTTCCGGCACTTAAAGGCAGGAGGCAGGTCCAGTTTTCAGCCGCTCTCATGATCCCCAGTCAGCCTGAGTGCAGACATGTCCAAGTTGGAGATGCCATCTGCACTTAAGACTTCCTTTGGTTGGAAGTCTGAGTTTCAGCAGCTTCAGCAGAGTTTGCCTGCAGTGAAGCTGTGACCATCACAGCCCCTGCACCAGTGTATCCAAGACTGAGAGAATCCCCCCCCTCTCCTGTTCCCTCCCAGCTTCCCAATTGCAATACCAGTGTGTGCTTGTGGCGCCATTAAGGTTGGGGGCCTCCTGGAATTACAGCTGACGTCCAGATTACAGAGGTCAGTTTCCTAGTAGGAAATGGCTGCTTTCGAAGGGTGGACTTTATGCCCTTATACCCTGCTGAAGTCTCTCCCTTCCCTAAACCCCACCCTCCCCGTGCTCCACCCAGGAATCTCCAGGAATTTCCCAACCTGGAGTTTGCAACCCTCGGCACCATGCTATTAGACATGGCAGACCCAGGTGGTCAGCCATGTCGGTCTGAAGCAGTAGAATAAATTTAGAGTCCAGGGGCACCTTTGAGACCCACGAAGTTTTATTCAAGGTATGAGCTTTCGTGTGCAGGCACCCTTTTTCAAATACACTGGAATGAAAGGTAAGGGTTCAGACTTATAGACAGGGGCGGAACAGCAAATTACCATGTAACATGATGAAGATGTTTTTTTTTTAAAAAAATAAATGCAACAACAAGACTAAATAACAAGCCAAGGTTATAAGGTAAACAGTTGTAAAGCAATAAATATGTCAGATAAGACTGAAACTCTCCATTCACTCAGGGGTGGAGGTCACTTAACAGCATTTCCCCCCCCTTTTTTGTGGAGATTGTAATGTTATGTCAGCCAAACATTCCAGTAGTCCTTGTAGACATGGCGGTTAGGTGACTAGCCTGCTGCTCGACGTGTGAAGGATTTTTTCCCCCCACATACCGTGTCCCTCTTTCCTCGAGGCCTCGTTTGCTTTTCTGCAGCATCATAACAGAACTGTAGTACATCCTGGGAAATGTAGTCCCCAGGTGTATCTAACATATATTTAAAGGCTAGAGGGAAGAAGCTGTAATGGTTATGGGGTGCTACATAATATCTTATGAGGTTCAGGTAAGCTATTTGCCAGTGATTCAGCAAATAGCTTGGTATTCCAGAGCCCTTTCCCTAGCAAGTTGGGGTGAGCTCTGTCACATCTGTAGCCTGAAGTACCCAAGAGCTCCATGTTCTCCTACACTTCTTCCGTTATATATCAGGTCTGATTTCCTGCTTCTGATGTGTATCTTCAAGGGGGATTGAGGCCGGGTAAACACTTGTAGGATTGCCAACTCCAATCTGGGAAATTTTTGGAGATTTAGGGACAGTGCCTGTGGAGAGGGGATTTGGGGGAGGATTTCTTGCCAGCCTAGCAGTTCGAAAGCAAGAAATTGCAAGTCGATAAATCGGTACCACTTCGGTGGGAAGGTAACAGCGTTCCGTGCGCCTCGGCGTCTAGTCATGCCGGCCACATGACCATGGAGAAGTCTACGGACAATGCTGGCTCTTCGGCTTGGAAACAGAGATGAGCACCGCATCCCTAGAGTCGTATTTGGCTGGCTTTCGAGCAAGGGAAACCTTTACCTTTACCTTCACTGATAATCTGTGGTATACCATAAAGTTTGTCCTCTGAAGCTGCCATTTTCTCCAGGGGAACTGATCTCCGTACTCTGTAATTCTAAGAAAACTCCAGGCCTCACCTGGGGTTCAGCAGCCCCAGGGCACATATTTCACAGAGGCCTCCAAACTCTGGTGCAAGATTGAAAATGTCTTCAGATGTGCTTTTGAACTTTGATAGCCTAGTCTTCTTTTTAATTAATTTATGGAGGAAAAAAAAATCTATTCAGTTCATCAGGATTCCCCCCCTCCCGCTTAATTCCAAATTGGAGCAGAGGGAGTTTTGCCCAGCTCTAATATTGATCTCTTATGTTATAACTGTACTGTGACATTTTTACGATCTCATATTTTCTATCACTGTCCTATCTGCTATAAAAGTTGTTGCGTTTAACAGCGCCACTATAAATAGTGGTCCGTCGGCTGAAATGATGGCTCATTATCAAGTCCTGACGCGCCTACAGCACCGGTACCTCTGGTACAGGCCCGTTGCATTTAACTTTATCCTCTTTGGGCGAATGAAGCCCTCACTGATGTGAATAAATGTGAGGGAGCAATAATTTGACACAGTTCGTGCCCTTGCCAGACTTGTAACCAAGCAACAAATGGACATGAAAATTGAACTGAACTTGCGCTTCTCTCCAGGTGGCCGGCTGAAGTTATGGCTGCCACACGTCGGCAGTGTGTTTAAGACGACACTCGATTGGACATTCCAAAGCTGTGAGAATCGACCCGTAATTGCTAGCCTGGATGCAAAACACAGGGTGGGAGAAAAAGGGACAAAAATGGGAATTATGCTGTGTACAGCAATCTCTTCCTGTTGGATTATCTATCTTTATGTTTCCATGTTCATCCTAAATATGATGGCAGCAGTCCAAAGAGGCCAGTTGCGGTATACAGAGGAGGAAAATTAACATGGTCTGTGTTGTGTCCACTGAGTGCCACAAGGGGGGGGTAGTGACTTTTAGTCCCTAGCCTGGTCCCTGAACACAATAGGGGCCAAGGATCCTAGTATTTTATTTTATTTTATTTTATTTATTTATTACACTTCTAGGCCACTCTTCCCGCTATTGCAGTCTCAGAGCGGCTTACAGGACTTGATCATATCAAGATTCAATATCATAAATACCATAAAAATTTTGACACATTAAGAAGAGAAGAAGAAGAAGAGATTAGATTTATACCCCGCCCTTCACTCACTTGGAGTCTCAGAGCGGCTTACAAACTCCTTTCCCCTCCCCTCCCCACAACAGACACCCTGTGAGGTAGGTGGGGCTGAGAGAGCTCTTTCCCAAGCTGTCCTTGAGGGAACAGCTGGTACAGAGCTATGGCTTGCCCAAGGTCATCCAGCCAGGTGCAAGTGGAGGAGTGGGGAATCAAACCCGGTTCTCCCAGATTAGAGTCCGCGCACTTAACCACGACACCAAACTGGCTCTCTACTAGACATTATAGAAATTAAAACACTAGACATTATAAATATCACCACAAATACAATAAAACTCAATCACATTAATCACGTTACATGGCGACCATCTATCCCAGCCTTCCAGCAATAACAATATCTAGGCCAGATGATATTCATTGGGGCCCCCTGGCTTCTTTGGGGCCAGGTATTACAAGACGGTGTTGGGCCCCAGACCGAAGTAAACACCAGTAGGACACAATGAGGACTAGAGGATTAAAACAGCCACCCAATATGGCAACACTCTGGCAAGGGACAACCAATAAGGTCCCTGGAGGGAAATTCAAACCTTCCAGTAGGACAGTGGGTGTGAGTCAAGCATGGGGGGGTTCCGTATATATGTTGGCCATCTTGGCCGTGTTCTTTTGTCTTGTGTTTGGGTGCAATAAACTTGAGCTGTTCACTATGCGGGATCACTGACTCCCCATGCAAAGAACCCAGTATTCAACAGGCTGGCTATCTTCATTCTTTACTACTGCTGCCATTGAACCCTCCGGCTGCTGCTAAGTGGAAAGGTAAGGTTGCCAGACCTAGCCTGGGAAATTCCTGGAGATCTGAGGAATGGAGCCTGGAGAAGGTCAGGCCTGGGAATGGGAGGAACCGCAGCATGGTGCAATGCCATAGAGTCCATCCTCCAAAAGCAGCCATTTTCTCCAAGGGAACTGACCTCTGCAGTTCTAAAAGCAGGAGATTTCCAGGGCCCGCCTGGAGACTGGCAATGCTATGAAAGGGACATATAAGGAACAGCCTTGCTGTGGCACCAGACCACGTGTTGATGTGGCCCATATTGTATTCTGACCAGCAGCAGCCTTCCAAGAGCTCAACCAAGAGTCTTTGGAAACTTACTTACCAGGGTCTCTTAACTGAAGAGATGTGGGACAGTCACACACGCAAAGCACAAGTACTGTCTCTAATCATGGACTCTCCTAAAATTTACTGAGCCAGAAAAGGGTTGGTGCTTTAGTACAAAGTAGAGTTCCAGGGGAAATGGTGGCAGGTAAATTGATGGGCAAATCAGACAGTTTTAGGGATTTTGTTTTGTTGTGAGTGCATACGTTCAACTATCACGGTAAGGAAGTGTCTCATTGATTGGTGTTGGAGGTAGGGGTGTGCTAATATTCTTTGCCTCTTTTTAAACATCCATTTATATATTGGTCAACAGTTTTAGTTCTCCCCTTCTTTCTTTTCCTTGTGTATTGTGTGCGCCGAGTGTACAGGTTTTTATATGCAGTTTATGTGTACAGTGGGTATGATTTGGGAGGGACGGTGGCTCATCTCCAGTTCGATGTGGTGGTTAAAAATGCGGACTCCAGTCTGGGTTCAATTCCCCACTCCTCCACTTGCAGCTGCTGGTGTGACCTCGGGTCAGTTACAAGTTGTACAAAGCCTGAGCCGGCCTTGCTGGAAGGGGAGGATAAAAGTGTAATAAAATAAAAATTAGAGCTGTTCTCTCAAGAGCAGTTCTCGAAAGAGCTCTCTCTGATCCACATACCTCACAGGGTGTCTGTTGTGGGGAGAGGAAGGGAAGGAGATTGGAAGCCACTCTGAGACTCCGAGTGAAGGGCAGAGTATAAATCCAGTCTTCTCCTGTTCCTCCTTTTCTTTCTCTTCTGCATGCAGAAGATCCCAGGTTCAATCCCTGGCATCTCCAGCTAAAAGGATCAGATAGGAGGTGATGTGAAAGACCTCTTCCTGAGACCCCAGACAGCTGTTGACAGTCTGAGTAGACAATACTGACTTTGATGGACCAAAGTTCTGATTCAGGATAAGGCAGCTTCATGTGTTCTTGAAAAAAATGAATGCATATTATTCAGAAAGACTGGATATAGGGCAACAGAAAATAGCAGAACAGCTAGATTCAAGTCCAGTAGGACCTTAGAGACCAAGAAGATTTTGGGGGAGCATGATCTTGCAAGAGTCAAAGCAGTCAAAGCTCCCTTGAGAGTCACATCTCCCATTGTCAGATGCCTGCCAAAGGGAGCTTCGACTCTTGAATCTTACACTCCGAGAATCTTGTTGGTCTCTAAGGTGCTACTGGACTCGAAGCTAGCCTTTACTGCAGACTGACATGGTTACTCTCAGGAAACTGTAGGAAGATAAAGAATCATGAGTTCAATCATCACAGGGGAGAAACCGAATTGGAACAAGGATTTTTCGGCCAGCACAGGTGAGAAATCCGAAAATCATCCCTACTTTATGGTAGAGGTGCCCATTGGGTTCATGTGCCTGTTGTAGTATTGGACACTCTTTTGCAGGCTGAAAGGACAAAGAACTGTCTTCCTGGGTCCCCTCTTCCATAAACAAAGCTCCAGGTGATGGAATAGCCTCAATTTATATGTGCTGGGTTGACATGGTGGATTCAAATCACCGAAGAATTGACTCAGGACACAGGATAATAAAGCAGGCATTGACAGCTCTGGGAAGCCAAATATTACAGCTGTCTTAAGGACAAATGGCCTCGGTGGTAGCTTAAGCAGAAATTAATTAAGCAGCCTCTTTGTCAAACACCCTTGTCAGATCCAGTTACCGTAATGTCTTAAAGCTGTACACTATGCAGCCCATCTGTAACAAATGGGGCCTCTGTCCTCCCTGTGGATGGCTATTTTATTTTATTTTATTTTTATTATTTCGATTTATGTCCTGCCCTTCCCTCGAGCAAGCTCAGGGGGGATCAGAACAATAAATTCCAATACAGTCTAAAAATAACTCAGTTAATAAATATCAAACATTAAATTAATACAATAAAACCAGTTAAGAACAGTTAAAGTGGGCAGCACAGCAAATTGCACAGCAAATTTCAATTTTCAGTTCCAACAGCCGGGAATGAATGGGCCGAAGCCGAGCCATAAAGGTTTTGTTAATAGCAGCTTACTGCAACAGTGATAGGGTTGTCGTATGGGTAGACTCATGCTGATTTTTAACAAATATTTATTTTGAAGACTCAGCTTACACTGTAAACGGTTAAGAAGCACAGTTCAGACATGGCTACCAAAACCAAATATCACCGTCCCTCCCCCAGTTCCTGGGTACCGTCTCACTCTGGTGATAAACCTCTAGAATAAAGGAAGAGGAATATGGAATGGGGTAGCATAGCCCAATCTCCTCAGGTCTTGGAAGCTAAGCAGGGTTGGCGCTTGGAAGGGAGACCTCCCAAAGAAGACTCTGCAGGGGCAGGCCATGGCAAACCACCTCTGCTTAATCACTTGCCTTGAAAACCCCATGGGGTCACCACTAGTTGGCTGCAACATGACAACACTTTGCACACACAATAAAGGAAAAGGTCAGCTATCTCGATTGGGGCTGGCTCAATTCTTAAAGATTGCCCATTGAGTTTAATGGAGCAAAGAGTGCTGGCTGCAGTCCAAAACACAGCAGAGCTGGGGGGATCCACCTTTCACTTGAGACAGTGTAATCAAGAGCAGAATTTGTCCCCCTCCCATTGCTCTACCAAAGTTCACCCCTTGACCTGTTCCCATGTAGATGAATGGTTGCCCTTAACTCCAGTGGCGATAAGTAAGGCACTGCAAACAAGAAAGCTGTTGCACTGTGGGTCAAAACCTGCTCCAGCATCCACTGGCAGTGTTACTAAATGAAAATTGTATCTGTAGGCATGGAGATGTATTGCAGGACACAGAGGAGTATTGTGTTCTGTTCCAGGGGACCCTTGAAATACACTGTTCCAGGGGACCCTTGAAAGACCCTTCTACACATCCGCACCCCTTATAATGCCAAGAATTTCTCCAGCTGTAGATGCCATTTTCTATTCCTAAGAAACATTAATTTTGTTATATCTGACAATATCCCTAGGGCTCAAAGTAGGTTACAGAAACTACAGGATCCATATCTCTTAATGTGATTCCCGGTTCCTTATAAAGGTGCAAGGAACGGAAGAAGGGCTATGCAGAATATTTTTTTTAAAGAATGCATGTTTTCTTAAAACTCATGTGGGCTGAGGTGACTGAGGGGAACCTCTGAATCCAAGAGCTTGAAGGCAACATCAAGGGAAGGCCTCAACCTCTCTGCCCTGTTGTTGGGCATCCAGAGGAACTGGTTGGCCACAGTGTGAGACAGGATGCTGGACTAGATGGACCACTGGTCTGACCCAGCAGGGCTGATGTTCTTATGAAGGCCTGGGCCTCTATGCCCTGTTGTTGGTCATCCAGAGGAACTGGTTAACCACTGTGTGAGACAGGATGCTGGATTAGATGGACCACTGGTTTGATCCAGCAGGGCTCTTCTAATGTTCTTACGAAGGCCTCGGCCTCTATGTCCTGTTGTTGGCCCTCCAAAGGAACTGGTTGGCCACTCTGTGAGACAGGATGCTGGACTACATGGACCATTGGTCTGATCCAACAGGGCTCTTCTCATGTCCTTATGACTGACTGACACCTTTCCTTCCCTCTGATTCCCTCGCAGCTGTGAACGAAGCGCCAGCCCCTCAGCAGACAACCATGTTACCGCAGTCCCAGCCTGAACATTCCACCAGCGAGGATGCACCCAGCAGGACAATTCCAACTGCATGTGTCCGGCCTACACATCCGCTCCGCAGTTTTGCCAATCCCTTGCTACCTCCGCCAATGAGTGCAATAGAACCGAAAGTCCCTTATACACCACTTTTATCTCAAACAGGTAAGGTAGCTGTCAGAATTGGAGCCCACACAACCAGGGCCAAAGAGGGACCAGAGGGTGCACCACCTAGAGTTGCCAAACCATGTTGGTGGGGCAGTAACATCACTTTCGAGGAAAGCTCTGGGAATTGCCAGAAACACTGTGATAAACTGCAGAGCTTTCTGGCAATTCCTAGAGCAACTGATGTCACTTCCCGGTTTTCCCAGGAAGTGACATCATCACACTTGCGATGCTGGTGAGGTTTTTGTAAAATCTTCTCTGCCCTGACAGGGGGCTTTGAAGGCCTGTCACCACCCCATCTGGAGCACTGAGTCACTCAGCCAAAGATTTTTATTCTCAGAAATACCGGCTTTGAATTGTTGTGACTTGACAGCTGTCATTGAAGGAAGTATTTCTTTAGAATAGGGGAATTTCTGTTTCTCCGAAACATCAGTAGCTACGGCAGTGCCCTGGCCTCTCATAACATTCCAGTCACTACCTGTCTGTGGCCACTTGGGATTCACCTACTTCAGCATCGATATTTCATGATCACTATTATCCTTATCCCACGTGACAGTGAAAAAGTCACCCTCGACCTACTATGATCCTTCTTGGTTGACGTAAGCCACACAGGAGCAAGTTTCCTCCCTGCTCGGATACCAAGTACAATTGACCACAGTTCTGCAACTGGCCACAGATTGTGGCAGGACCTACAAGCACCATTTTTCTGAGGCAAAAAGGTGAATGACTTAAAGCAGGCTCAAACCATCCTGCTTTTGGCAACAGGCATGAGGAGGCCAGTGTTTTTCTTGTGCACTCTTCCTGTAACAATTGCCGTGCAAATATACATTTCTTTCACCATGTGTCTGTCTGGGCAGCAGGAAGCTAACTGTGGCTCCCTGCAGCATGAAACAAACATAGGTTGCCAGACCCCCCAGTGGAGTTGGGGGTCCCCCACTGACAGGCCCCGACTCCCCATTGCCAACCAGCTGGCCAGCAGGGGGGAACTTTCCCTGAAAAGAGGGAAATCCATCTGACATGCAGCGATATGTCTACATCATTGCCCATGTGACCCGGAAGTGACAACATCAAATTTGGAATGTTGAGGCGACACTCTGGTATTTGGGTAAAAACTCTATGGTAGAAGTCAAATTTACCATAGAGATTTTGCCCCAATACCAGAGCACCACCTCAGCATCCTGAATGTGATGATGTAATTTCTGGGTAACATGGGCAGTAATGTAGACACGTCACTGTACATCGGATAGGCCTCTCTGCTGCTCCTGGTAAGTTCCCTCTCCCCCGCCAGTTGCCAGGAGGGACCTGGCAACCCTAAACAAACATGGGGGACATGGTTATGCTGCAGGGACTTGTGATACATGCTTGGCTTGCCCCAGGGCTCTTTTGGTAGAAAAAGCCCAGCAGGAATTCATTAGCATATTAGGCCACACCCCTGACAGCACAGCTCATTAACATATTAGGCCACACCCAATGTTCCTAGAAGTGTGGTCATCCAGCCACATCCACCTTTTGCTTCTTATTCTGTTTACCTTGTTGTCAAAACGGTTTTGACAAAACCAATAAAAACATTATTTTCTGTCCCATCTATACAAAATCTTGCCTGAACCAATATCTTATGTCCAACAATTATTCCCACACTGGATTGGAATCAATTCCTAAAGGTTAGGTTCCCATGGAAATCAGCTTGCCTTCCTGCCGAACTAGTACGCTGATTATGATTTTTTAGGGTTGCCAACCTACTGGTGGGATCTGGAGATCTCCTGGAATTACAACTGAGCTCCAAACTACAGAGATCAGGTCAATGGCTGCTTTGGAAAGTGGAGTCCATGGCATTATGCCTTGCTTAGGTCCCTCCTTCCCCTAAACCCCACCCTCCACTCCCAAATCTTCAGGGATTTCCTCAACCTTGAGTTGGCAACCCTAGTTCACTGGCAGAACAACCCTAGGAGCCAGTTTGGTGTAGTGGTTAAGTGCGCGGACTCTAATATGGGAGAACCAGGTTTGATTCCTCACTCCCCCCCTTGCACCTGCTGGATGACCTTGGACAAGCCATAGCTCTGTATCAATTGTTGTCTCAGAGCTCTCTCAGCCCCACCTACTTCACAGGGTGTCTGTTGTGGGGAGGGGAAGGGAAAGGAGTTTGTAAGACGCTCTGAGACTCCCTTGGGTAGTGAAGAGCGGGGTATAAATCCAATCTCTTCTTCTTCTAGGTTTGTGGATGCACTGGACAGGAGTAGTTTGTGGACTATTTTATTAAAGGTACAAAATTTTATTCAAGGTATAAGATTTCATGTGCCACCCACACTTCTTCAGATGGAAGACGTGTGCATGCACACAAAAGCTTATACCTTGGATGAAACTTTGGTCTCCAACTTTGTTCCGCTGCTTCAGACCAACACGGCTACCCACCTGAATTATTACACTATAATACTTTTTACAAGCAATTATGTACCAGTGGAGTGGTTACCATGCAGAGTCTGTCCCACAGGTAAAATTATCCTGTAAACAGGTAGTCTTTACCACATAAAAGTATCACTACCATCACAAGATGACCAATCCTTGGAAGTCAACTCCTCAGAAGCAGAAATCTCTCTTATTAGGAGGTTTAAGAACAACAACTTTGCTGGCCCATTAAAGGCAGATGTCAGCCCAGTGGCAGGAGAAGAGGGACAATCATCTTCATCAGAAACTCTGCCCACTTTTTAAATTTCACAAAACAGGCAATCTCCAAAGTGCTGCTGACCATGCTCATTTTAGTTACAACTCTGTTTCTCTGCAGATGTCCCCCAAAGTCCCCCATGCAACAGTCAAGTATTCTGCCAACACACACAACAATGAAGCTACTTTTTCAGATGTTTTCTCTTGCATGGCAGTTAGCACCAAACCACTTTAATACAGACTTTAGACACACATATATATAGCAAGCCATTCCCAACAAGACACAACAATGAACTCAGGCTTCAAACTTACTTTTCTTAAGCAGAAGATGCCATGAGAAAACTAAAGAGATTCTCAAAAAATTAAAGATATTGTCAAAAGCAGCATTTTCTGGGCTTTCTGCTTTTTTACATCCCCCCCTTTTCAATAATTTTTTAAATAAAAACACAAAGAACAAAATGAAACAAAAAGAAAAAAAGGAAGGGAGGGAGGGAGGAGAGAAAGAAAGAAAGAGAGAGAGAGATAGGGTAGAGAGAGAAAGGAAGGGAGAGAGAGAAAAAGAAAGAAAAAGAAGGAAAGAAAGAAAGAAAGAAAGAAAGAAAGAAAGAAAGAAAGAAAGAAAGAAAGAAAGAGGAAGGAAGGAAGGAAGGAAGGTGGAGGAGAGAGAGAAAGACAAAGAAAGAAAGAAAGACAGAAAGAAAGGTAGGGAGGAGAGAGAGAGAAGGAAAAGGGATGGGGGAGGCACTTACTGGAGCAGGGAGAGTGACGCGATGTCGCCAAGCCAAATGCAGAGCCAGGCCTTTCAGAGCAAAGAGCCTAGCCCCGTGCTTAATCTCTGGGCGGGGCTTTCTCCTGCTGGCTCTCTGCACTTAAATGGAAAGTGCCGGGTGGGGCTTTTTCCTGCTGGCTCTCTGCAGGAACTTTCCCTTTAAGTGTAAACAGCTCAGGCCAGGCAGGGAGGGGGCGGGGCAGGCTCAGACACCAGCCAGAACGGCGTTCCGGTGCATTCCTGCTGAAAAAGAGCCCTGGCTTGCCCTCTGGTTCCTCCCAGCCAGTGTCCTGCCATTCTGCTCATCAAAATTTGAAGCCTTTATCCGGCATAGGGAGCCTTCCTCCCACTTAAATTACTCTTCCTTCAGCATAAGGGTTGTTTGGTTTGGGAAATGGCTCCTTAAGCCTTAAGAAGGCTTCAAACTTTGCTGAGTTAAGTAGAAAGACATGGGACAATGTGCAGTGTTTATCTCTAGCTCAACAGTCTCATGGATGCCCTGACTGTCCAGTGTTATGGGTATGTGTTTTTCCCAGGACATCGTCTAGTCTTAGAGCAAGATCCAGTAGCATCTTAAAGACCGTCAAGTTTTACAGGGTGTAAGCTTTCAAGAGTTGAATCTCTGTATCTGATGAAGGGAGCTTTGTCTCTTGCAAGCTTGTAGAAACATAGATCTGGAAGGGACCATGAGAGTCATCTAGTCCAAGCCCCTGCACAATGCAGGAAGTTCACAGCTACCTCACTTTTACTCTCCCTGTGACCTCTGCTCTATGGCCAGAGAAAAGCAAAAAACCTCCAGGATCCCTCGGCTGATCAGGCCTGCAGGAAAATTCTTCCTAACCTCAAAGTAGCAACTGGCATTACCCTGGGCATATAAGAAAGGGCCACACAAGCCGAACACTGTCTCATCCTGTCCCCCTCACTATCTGCCTAAATCCATCATGGGTCATAGACCCTGGAAATACCCTTGTTGGTCTTTAAGGTGTGACTGGACTTGAATTTTGCCCTTCTGCCGCAGACCAACACCTAGTCTTGTCATTTGTGGAACTTGCTTGTTCGTAAATCACACCACAGCCTCTCAACGACAAATTGCCACTTACGAGCGAATTGCATGACATTTCGTAGCGTCCTCTGATGTGAGTGTTTTGTGCTTGACTTTTCCCGGCAGTTTGTGCACTGCACAACGGAGACTGTTTGGAGTGCCAGGCCTATATTTAGCTCCTCAGGTCCCTTAATCCTCAGCAGATAGGAATTATGCAACCATGGCGGGGGGGGGGGACAGCATGCTCTTCCCTTCAGACACCTGCTATCCGTCACTAAATAATCCTCTTTTGATGGCACACCAAAGCTAGCAAAATCCTGGAACGTGAAAGAGGATCTTTTTTTACTAGCTCCTACCGGTACTTAATCTTCCCTTATAGGATACCTGGGTGGTCACCTCTACTTAACTGAAATGTAATCAGTCCCTGCTCACTTATATCCTTAGGTGCGAGTCCTTTGCCTTTCCGTGGGGCACCAGTTCAGCAATGCTATAAATCAATGCTAGAGAGCCAGAGTGGTATAATGGTTGAGAGTGTTGGACTCTGGGGGACCGGGGTTCGAATCCCAACTCCTGCCATGGAAGCTCTTGGGCCTGTCACACACTCTCGGCCTAACCTACTTCACAGGATTGTTGCGAAGATAAAATGGAGGAGGAAAGAAAGCTGCTGTGGGCCCTCATGGAGGAGAAAGGCGGGGAACATATGAAATCAATAAATAAATAAAGAGAAGTCGAGGGGGAGCAGAATCCAGGGTTGTGTTTCGTAAGTGGGGAAGGTAGGATGAAGGTTTATGTGCTGTCCAAGTGTGGTGAACTCTGTCTTTGATTGAGTCAGTCCATCTCTTGTTGGGGCCTCCCTTTTTGCCGCTGCCTTCAATTTTTCCCCTAGTTTTATGGTCTTTCCCAAGGACTCTTGTCTTCTCCTAATGTGACCAAAGTATGATAGCCTCTAGGGAGAGTTCAGGCTTGATCTGATCTGGAACCCACGTATTGATCTTTTTGGCGATCCACGGTATCTGTAAAACTCTCCCGCAACATCACATTTCAAAGGAATCAACTTTCTTCCCGTCTCCTTTCTTCATTGTCCAATTTTCACACCCATCCGTAGTAATGGGGAGCATTATGGCTTGAATTATCTTGATCTTGGTTGCTAATGACACATCCTTACACTTAAGGATCTTTTCTAGCTCTTCCATCGCTGTCTTTCCCAGTCTCAATCTCCTTCTGATTTCTTGGGTGCAGTCTCCTTTTTGGGTGATGATGGAGACAAGGAATGGAAAATCTTGAGCAATTTCAGTTTCTTCACACTTCACACTTCAGTTTCTTCTTCTTAACACTGTATAATCCCCCAGTAGTTATTGCTTTTGTCTCCCTGATGTTCAGCTGTAATCCTGCTTTGGCACTTTCTGCTTTAACCTTCATTCACGTACTCAACATTTTCCCTGTTATCATTGTAGCATGAGAATTTAACCCATAAGGACATAGCTCCGTATGCTGAGGCAGACCGTTGGCCCCATGACTCTTGCACTGGCTATTGTGACCTGTCCTCCATACTCTTAGGCAATAACTTTGATTGAACCTGGGAACATTCTGCTTGCAGTTCTGCATTATGGTGTGATTATTTAGTGGCTGAATATTTCCTAGGAAACGTGTGCCATACGCATAAACGACATTGCAACGGGTGCTCCTTCGGTGGCATGGAGACTACGGAAGTGGTGCGGAAGTTCACATTTGTTGGGGGCTCCCTTCTCCATGTGCCAGGTGTGCAGTGCTGCTGAACTCTAAAGCGAGTTTCATCTAATATGCCCAAGGAGGCCTTCTAGTAGTAACAAGCTAGCCAGCGTTTGCACCTGGCAGTTATATATCATCCAACAAAAGAGCTAATCAAATGCTTAATAACCCTATGGAGGAAATAAAGCTGTCCTGTATTAAGTTCCTGCTTTGGTTATGCAGTACAAGAGTACTGTCAAATCTTCAATTTCCATTTGTTACTCTTTCTTTCTTTTCCTCCCTCCCACTCTTCCTTCTTTTCCTTTCCTCCCTCCCTCCCTCCCTCCCTTCCTTCCTCCTTCCTTTCTTTCTTTCTTTCTTTCCCTCATCCTTCTCTTCCTTCCTCCCTCCCTCTCTTCTTCCCTCTCTTTCTATCTTTCTTTTCCCCCTCTCTCTCTCTCTCCCTCTCTTTTTCTTTCTTTCTTTCTTTCTTTCTTTCTTTCATCCCTCTCTTCCTCCCTCTCTCCCTTCTCCCCTCTGTTTCTTTCTATCTTTCTTTCTTTTCCTCATTCTTCACTTCCTTCCTTCTTCCCTCCCTCCCTTCTTCCCTCTCTTTCTATCTTTCTTTCTTTCCCTCATCCCTCTCTTCCTTCCTTTCTCCCTCCCTTCTTCCCTCTTTCTATATTTCTTTTTCCCTCCCTCCCTCCCTTCCTTTTGTAACATTTCACTAGCTTGGCAAACTTTAGAACCCGAGTGTCACTGATTCAATTAATTTTATAATTGGCCCAATTCCATTTACTTGCTGTTTCAACCTTGTGCATGTGAAGCCTTTGGGCTTTTGTTCATTTCATCGGGAGAACTCTTTAATTAGTCCGTGCTTTGAAAAGAAAGGGCCTGTTTCCCTGGTTTAATGGATCATACTGGGCATACAGTCTAGGCAACCACACAACTAGCTTCATCCTAGCAGGGCTTTGTCTGGCATTTCCTTAAAACAAACAAACAAAAAAAAACCAGGAGATTACTTTGATGTTCATCACTCTCTGGAGCTTCTGAAGTAGGGCGTGGCATGGCATGTGGGTGCTGTTGTTTGCATGGAAAAGGTTCGGTACGGTGTGTTCTTGACAGTGTGACTCATATCCCTGACCAGCAACAGTCCATCCCTTTATCCTGATTGGCTGAACTCTCTCCAATCAAATGTAAGGTGTCAAGAACCATGAACCAGGGACTCTGGTGACAGAGAACCAGTTTCTTACTCCTTCCTCCATCATGGGAGCATTCTCAACTACTGGCCTGCCCTCTGCTCAGCTACAGCTCCACCACTGCAGGTGGTTGGAGGGTGGTACTGCAACATCCAATCTTAGCAGAGATCAGGTCCTGATAGGACTCCATCTGGCCCTGTAATGCTGCTGATTCTGGCTTGGCTCCTCACTCTAAGAAATTGGTTGGCCACATGCAAGCTGAGTGGCTCATTGGCTAACTCCCTTGTTGCCTTGCAGCTGAGCCTCCTACATACCTCTTATCCAATAAAAGCTGCTTGCAGATCCAAGCCAGTCTGATGTAGTGGTTAAGTGCACAGACTCTAATCTGGGAGAACCGGGTTTGATTCCCCACTCCCCCACTTGCACCTGGCTGGATGACCTTGGGCAAGTCATAGCTCTGAACCAGCTGTTCTCTCAAGGACAGCTTGGGAAAGAGCTCTCTTAGCCCCACCTACCTCACAGGGTGTCTGATGTGGGGAGGGGAAGGGAAAGGCATTTGTAAGCCGCTCTGAGACTCCCTTGGGTAGTGAAGGGCGGGGTATAAATCCAATCTCTTCTCTTCTTCTTCCTTGCTATTATTTATACTACCAGTGTCAACATCTTGGCCGGGAAGGGTCCAGACCCATGCACTGCAATAGGATGTCAGACCCTTGTTGCCTGCTGCTGCTCTGATCCATGGTGGGAGAAAAAATAATTTAAAAGTCAGCATCATATGCATAGTGATGTCACTTCCAGGAAGCAAAATCAGATAGTGCTAGGAATATCTGGAAACTTGACAGCACTGTGGAATTTCTGGCAATTCTTAGTTGCCTATCATTACTTCCGGGTTTTCCCGGAAGTGATGTCATGGCACACATGATGTCCCATGCCCCCAAGCTCCCACCAGTTGCTTACCGAGGATTGCCAGCCTCCAGGTGGGACCTGGAGATCTCCGGCTTTTACAACTGATCTCCTGCTGACAAGAGATCAGCTCCCCTGGTAAAATGGCTGCTTTGAAGCGTGTACTCTATGGCATCATACCGTGCTGAGGCCCCTCCCCTCCCCTCCCCAAACCCCACCCTCTCCTGGATCTACCCCCAAAGTCTCCAGGTATTTTCCAACCCAGACTTGGCAACCCTATGCTTACCCTTGCCTTCAACAAGCTTTGAAATTTCCCAGTATTTTCTAACTATTTTGCACTCCTTTCTGCTTATTTTTCTAGCCACAGGCCTTAATGATAACCTGTTGCTAATCACAACGGAAAAGAGGGTGTGCGTGTGTGGGGAACCTTAATTGCCATTTTGGTTTCTCATTAGCAATGCCCAAATGGTAACCATCTGCCTTTGTGCTCAGAAGCAGCTCTTTAAGGCACAGTTACATCAATTAATGAGTTACATATGAGTAACATGATTTTCTCCCCCTCCCCCATGGGGCTCACAGGTGCACCTCTGCCTTGTGCCAAGAATATATTAGCAAAAGTTTATTTTTCCCCGTGCATTTTATGTGCCAGACCTAAATGGGTTTTGAATGACTGGTTTGCTTTAGGAAGGGGGAAAAAAAACCAGCCCTGTCATTTATTTTGCATTAGCTTAATTAATAATGCCATATAAACCTGACGAACAATCAGAAATGAAAGAAAGAGAGATTCACTGAAAGACCAGAGCTGACAAATGCATTTTACCTGTGCCATTTAAGGTATACTTTTGGGGGTCCTGATCCTACCCCATGCTCACAGAATGGGGGGCAGATTCACGTGTGCTTCTGCTCCCAAAAAACTCCATGAGCCACCACCGCAAGCCAGAGGCCTCCGCCTACCTGAAAGCAACTGGAGCTGTTGCTGCCACCACGATGGGTTGGTGGTAGTCACGGCCAGCTTGCACCTTCCCAGTTTGGTGAAGTGGTTAAGAGCGTGGACTCTAATCTGGGAGAACCAGGTTTGATTCCCCACTCCTCCATGGAATTCACTGCCACAGGGGGTGGGGGTGGCTACAAGCATGGATGGCTTCAAGAGGGAATTAGATAAACGTATGGAGCAGAGGTCCATCAGTGGCTGTTAGCCACAAGGTATAGATAGGATCCCTCAGTCTGGGGCAAGTGATGCACTATATTCTTGGTGCTTGGGGGGGGGGGGGCAACAGTGGGAGGGCTTCTAGTGTCCTGGCCCCACTGGTGGACCTCTTGAGGGCACCTGGGGTTTTTGGCCACTGAGTGACACAGAGTGTTGGACTAGATGGGCCATTAGCCTGATCCAACGTTGGCTTCTCTTATGTTCTTGTATTTCACATGCAGCTGCTGGTGTGACCTTGGGTCAGTCATAAGTTCTCTCTCAGAGCTGTTCTCTCATGAGCAGTCCTCAAAAGAGCTCTCTCGGCCCCACCTACACCACAGGGTGTCTGCTGTGGGGAGGGGAAGGGAAAGGAGATTATAAGCTGCTCTGGGACTCCTTCGAGTAGTTAAAGGCGGGGTGGAAATCCAATCTCCTCCTCCTCCTCTTCCTCCTCCTCCTTCTCTTCTTCCCTTCCATCTGTGTGTGTGGGGGGGGGGGGGGTTGCAGGGTCAGGGCAGAGTTCGTTTGGTTTCCCAGTCCATCCTTGAGCAGCATGTCATCAGAAAGGTGTACCCAGGATCCCTTGCAGTGTTGTAGGAGCCCCCCGTTTGCAATTCTGGGACTACGGTGCGCCCCCTCCTGCCATCGCAGCACCATGACCTGCGACATGTCTCCCGGATCGTGCAGTGCAGCCATCCAGTTTAACAAAGTATCTGCAGCAAATTCTGGCTAAAGTCATTTGCGGTCTTCCCCCCTTTTTTGGTATTTGGACTCGTACTGTTCTGGTTTAAAAAAAAAAAAAAAAACCTTATCCTCTCAGGATGACTGTATCTTCTGTTCCTGCTTTGAGGTTCCAAGAAGTTCAGCAAAAAACCCATTTATTAAAGAACTCATTTATTACAGTGCAGATAGCAAAGCGATTGTATCTTCTGAAGAATTCGTTTAAGTCTCTCTTTTTTAGCTCTCCCTTTTTTCATTCCTGTTAAACTTGTATTATCAAAGGGATCCAGGCATACAGAGAGCGTCTGCTTCTCTTTTTGCCTTGTGCTTCCTTCTGGAAAGGTACTTATAACTGACAAAGTACAATGCAGGCCTCTAATTTGTGGAAGCAGACATTTCTCACTTGGAATATTGTCTGGTTTCCTGCCAGCGAATGCTGTGGCATTTTAAATTAATTTTAGAATTTCAGCCGAGTGCTTAGAACTTCAGTACGCATTTTTAAAACATTCTGTTTGTGTTCCTTATTGTTAAAGAAGTTATTCCTCTATATATCTAATTCCTAAGGCTGTGTGTGGATATCTAAATCCGCATGGGGGGGCACCTGGGGGGGAGGGAGATTTTTCTGCACATTTAGGGGACTCCCCATGTGTGCAGAAAAATCTTAAACCTTTAAAAAACTTTTGGGGGATATTTAAATCCCCCCAAAAGTTAAAGAGTGTTCCCCGTGCATGCACAGGGAACGCTCTAGGAACTCTCCAGTGGCCTGACAGCTGAGAGCCGCTCAGGCTGGGCTGGGGGGGAATCGCTGGCCCAAGTGGCCCTCAGCCGCTCAGGCCTTGGAGCTGGGGGGGAATTGCCGGGGGATCACCGGGGGGGAATCGCTGGGGGGTGCCCGTGGGGGGAAGGAAATGCTGCGGGAACCTGTGGGGAGGAAGAAGTGGCAGGAGCCCATGGGGGGAAGCAACGAGAGCCTGTGGGGGGAGAAGCAGTGGGCCCAGTGAGAGCCGCTGAGGCCTCACCACTGCCTGGGGGTGGGGGAGAAGGTTTACCTGTGGGGCTTTCCTCCTCCACGTGGAGTGCCCCCGCAAGTATCGTGGGTCCCCGCCTCTTGTGCTATGCTAACAGCCGTGGGCCCTGAGCTGGTTGGCTCAGCCTAACTTGATCTTGTCAGATCTCAGAAGCTAAGCTGCATCAGCCCCAGTTAGTACTGGGATGGGAGACCACCAAAGAGGTCCAGGTTTGCTATGCAAAGTCAGGCAATGACAAACCACCTGTGTGTCTTTTGTCCTGACTTGGTTGGCCTAGGCTAGTCTAATCTCATCAGACCTCAGAAGCTAAGCAGGGTCTGCTCTGGTCAGTGTTTGGATGGGAGACCCCCACTGATGGGAGACCCCTGCAACCCCAGGGTTGCAGCACAGGGGCAGGCAATGGCAAACCACCTCTTTTGGTCTCTTGCCTTTAAGATCTTATGGGGTCACCATAAGTCGGCTGAGACTGGATGGCACTTTCTACCATCAACAACAAGCATAGTTTCCTACCAGAAGAGGAGGAGGAGGAGGAGATTGGATTTATACCCTGCCCTTCACTACCCAAAGGAGTCTCAGAGTGGCTTACAATCACCTTTCTCTTCCCCACAACAAACACCCTGTAAGCTACATGGGGCTGAGAGAGATCTGAGAGAACTGCCCACGAGAGAACAACTCTGAAAGAACTTATGACTGACCCAAGGTCACACCAGCAGCTGCATGTGGAGAAGTGGGGAATCCAACCCGGTTCTCCCAGTTCGCACTCCTAACCACTACACCAAAATGTGATGCCTCATTTACTTATTTAGAGGAGGAAGGAAAGGGATTGTAAGCCACTCTGAGACTCCTTCAGGTAGTAAAGGGTGGGGTATGAGTCCAATCTCTTCTTCTTCTTAAACACCTTGATCTGGATAGCCCAAGCTAGTCCAATCCTGCCAGATCTTGGAAGCTAAGCAGGGTCAGCCCTGGCTAGTATTTGGATGGGTGACCTCCAATGAATACAAAGGTCATGACGTAGAGGCAGGCCATGGCAAACCACCTCTGAAACATCTCTTGCCTTAAAAAAAACAAGTCTAGCTCACCATCTACTGGTGCATAACACTAAAAGAGCTAGAACTTCTGGCTGTCAGACCGTGGATCTCCTGGCTGTACTACACACACTGCTGTCCGATAACTATAATAATGCTCATTTAAACCCAGATATATCCCCATATCACTTGTGAGTCAAATGCTAATGTTGTCTCCTTTCACCTCTTCCTGTTTCAGCATCCAACCTTCCCAAGGCTCAGGTGAAGACGGCATCCCTCGGACTAGCCGGAAAGGCAAGATCCCCTCTGCTACCTGTCTCAGTGCCGACAGCTCCGGAAGCCTCAGAAGAGGGTCACAAACAAGCAGAGGATTCAGCTAATGTAAGGATAAGTTATCTTCTATTCACGAGATGCTGGCAAAACAAACCCCAAAAATGCCATGGCAAAGATACTGTCATGGCAAGAACTAGCTACCATCACACAAGACCTCACCTCTATGCAAACGTTATGTCTGCAGAAGACCTTTCAGTTGTTCCATCATGGGGACTCCAACCACCCATACTGGTAGTGCAAGCTACCCATGATGCTTCCCATTTTGTCAGCATACTGCAACAAGCATATTTTTGGTGCACACAAACAATACATTTTTCCAGGCACAGGTTTGTCCATGGCAAAGGCAAAAAGCCCACCTGTTACTTTATTTGGGGCAAAATGGAGACCACGTGTATCAGCAAAATGGAGACCACGTGTATCAGGAGCACCATGGGTAGATCGCACTCTCGGTATGCATGGCTGAATGCCCCCCAAATGTAATGTCTGACATCCAGTTAAAGGTTCTCATTTAAACCTGAAGGTGTCGTCCTGACCTGGATAGCCCAGGCAAGCCCGATCTTGTCGTATCTCAGAAGCTAAGCAGAGCTGGCCCTGGCAAGTAATTGGAAGGGAGCAGGGCTCATTTCATAGCAGGAGCTCCTTTGCATATTAGGCCACACACCCCTAATGTAGCCAATCCTCCAAGAGCTTACAGAGCTCTTCTTACAGGGGCTACTGTAAGCTCTTGGAGGATTGGCTACATCAGGGGTGTGTGGCCTAATATGCAGAGGAGCTCCTGCTACAAAATGAGCCCTGGAAGGGAGACTTCCAAAGGAATACCAAATTAGTAGGCACATTGATGAACAAAATCTATTGAGGAAGACTCAGCATGGGTTCTGTAAGGGAAGATCTTGTCTCACTAACCTGTTAGTGTTCTTTGAGGGAGTAAAAAAACATGTGGGCAAGAGGGACCCAATAGATGTTGTTTACCTTGACTTCCAGAAAGCTTTTGATAAAGTTCCTCATCAAAGGCTCCTAAGTAAGCTCAGTAGTCATGGGATAAAAGGACAATTCCTTTTGTGGATCAAAAACTGGCTAATTAAAATGAAACAGAGAGTGAGTATAAATGGGCAATTTTCTCAGTGGAGGGAGGTAAGCAGTGGGTTACCACAGGGATCAGTACTCGGTCCGATGCTTTTTAACTTGTTTATTAATGATTTGGAATTGGGAGTAAGCAGTGAAGTGGCTAAATTTGCAGATGACACGACGTTGTTCAGGGTGGTGAGAACCAGGGAGGATTGTGAGGCACTCCAAAGGGATCTGTCGAGGATGGGTGAGTGACCATCAACATAGCAAATGGGGTTTAATGTGGCCAAGTGCAAAGTGAGGCACATTGGAGCCAAAAATCCTAACTATAAATACACGTTGATGGGGTCCGAACTGGCGGAGACTGACCAAGAGAGAGATCTTGGAGTCGTAGTAGATAACTCAATGAAAATATCGAGACAGTGTGCGACTGCAATGAAAAAGGCCAATGGTATGCTGGGGGTTATTAGAAAGGGAATAAATAACAAATCAGCCAGTATCATAATGTCCCTGTATAAATTGATAGTGCGACCTCATTTGGAGAACTGTGTACAGGTCTGGTCACCACACCGCAAGAAAAATATTATAGCATTGGAAAAAGTGCAGAAAAGGGCAACTAGAATGATCAAAGGGTTAAAACACTTTCCCTATGAAGAAAGGTCGAAGTGCTTGGGGCCCTTTAGCTTGGAGAAACGATGGTTGAGGGATGACATGATCGAGGTTTATAAGATTATGCATGGGATAGAGCAGGTAGAGAAAGAAGTCCTTTTCTCCCTTTCTCACAATACAAGAACTCGTGGGCACTCCATGAAATTGCTGAGCAGTTGGGTTAGAACAGATAAAAGGAAGTACTTCTTCACCCAAAGAGTGATTAACACGTGGAATTCACTGCCACAGGAGATGGTGGTGGCTACAAGCATGGACAGCTTCAAGAGGGAATTCGATAAACATATGGAGCAGAAGTCCATCAGTGGCTATTAGCCGCAAAGTATAGATAGGAACTCTCAGTCTGGGGCAAGGGATGCTCTGTAATCTTGGTGTTTGGGGGGGCAACAGGGGGCTTCTAGGCTCCTGCCCCCACTGCTGGACCTCCTGAGGGCACCTGGTGTTTTTGGCCACTGTGTGACAGAGTGTTGGACTGGATGGGCCACTGGCCTGATCCAACATTGGTTTTTCTTATGTTCTTAAGGCTCAGGATGCAGAGGCAGGCAATCAAGCCACTCCTCTGAAACGTCCAAACCCCACTAGGTGGTCACCAGAAGTCACCATGACTTCCAGGCATGCAAACACATAGACACACAAACACAGACCACCACCCCCCAAAAAACCTCAAGGTGTCAAAGTTTCTAAGGTGTAAATCCAAACTGACTCTCTTTTCTTCAGACTTCGATGGTGCCCTGGTCTCTGACTGTTTAATCCTTTCCACAATTCAGAATTTCACTTTTTTTTGTATGTCCCAAACCAGAGAAATGTTTGATAAGCAGGGGCTGAAACACAAACTAGGAACATGGCGGGTAATGCTAGAGAATGACATGTTGTATTCTATATTGCTAGTAGCCATTGATAGACTTATCCTCCATGAATGTGCCTAGTCTCCTTTTAAAGCTGTTTATTCCTACGGCCATCACTACATCCTCCAGCAGGGAATTCCACATTTTAATTGCCCTCTGTGTAAAGTAGTATTTCCTTTTGTCTATCCTGAACCTACAGCTAATCAGCTTCATTGGATATCCTTAAGTTCTAGTATTTTAGGAAAGGGAGATATTTATATTGGTTTGATCTTTAGATTCCTCGCTGACTTTCCTGCTTTGATTGGGTTGGGGATATTTTCACCCACTGATTCAGGTTCCTTGATTTGAAATCTGCCTGCCGCTTGAAAGGCCCCAAGTACACACAAAATATTCTACTCTTCACATTCCGGACAGCTGCATCCTCTGATATGGAGTTCCCCATGTGACTGGGACCATCCACAGAGCAAGTAGATTTCAAACCTTTGGTTTTGTGCATGGTGCACTGCTACACAAAAGTCTTTGTAGCACCTTCCGCACGAGGATTCTTTAAATCCACTGGATGCGCTCTCATGCACTGCAAGAAGGGATCTTTCCAGTGCAGCTTTAATTTCTCTGTTGCTTTCTTTCCCGTTCTGGCTCCGGCCATCCATCAGAGCATTCACTCAACAAGCATAATGCCAGCTCCGTGATTGAGAGGCCATCTCCTGCAAAGCGGTATCAGGGACTGAAACAAATGATAATTGAAATGAGCGGGAAGCACAAAAGGCGGCTCACCAGTGGGCAAAATCCATTCCGACACAATGGCATCCCAGGGCAGCCCATGGATTATTGCCGGTCCTTCTTTGCCTCTGAACGCTTTCTGAGGCTCAGTGGCTGTGCTGCATGGAGAAGATAAGGCAGGCCAGCCTTGTGCAGTTGGGGAGGGAGCAAGGAAACGAAAATGAAAGCTTTGGTTGAGATGACGGGTATAAAGAGCCATTGAGTGTGGAACGCTTTTGGCTCTAAATGTCTTACTTTAGAGCAGCGGGACAAATTATTTCCCAAGCGGGTCACTTTTCAAGCACTGTGGATGTGGGAGCACTTAGAAGAGATAATGGCAGAGGAGCCAATGCGGCTCTTCAGGGGATCAGAGGTCAGGCACTCAGTTGCACTCAACCTCTCGAAGTTGAATCGTTAACTCTGTCATTCCCTTTCCTCGACTCCGGTCCTTTCATGCACGTTTCCCATTTCAAACCTCCATAAATAAATGTGTCATGTGTAGAATGTTCTTCTCTCGTCCTCCTGGCCAGCACTGCTGTTGCTGTATGCACACATTCAACATAATCATATTTTGAAGATTTGTTTAATGCCTAGTTTGAAAGTAGACAGTACGGGAAGGGAATGGAGATGATCTTGACCAGTTCCAGTGGGTGACAGTGATTGGCCATTTGCCAAGGCCTGGAGGGATGAGAATGCAAGTGAGAGTCCTCAGTCTGTAGTCCTTCAAAGCATTTCCAAATTCTGGATTGACATTGAAGAAAAGAGACTAATGAGATCCATCACAGGGCTGTCGAATCACAGATGAAGCTTCAGTTAAATGGTTGGGTGCCTTTCTTCCAAACAGGGTGCAAGAATGAGTATCATGTATGCCACCCTTAACTCCTGAGAGTAAGGATGGGATAATGGCCCTTTCCGCACTAGACCTTTAATTCTGGTTCAACACTGTCTCCTACCTAAGAAAATAAGAGAAGCCAACATTGGATCAGGCCAGTGGCCCATCCAGTCCAACACTCTGTGTCACACAGTGTCCAAAAACACCAGGTGCCCTCAGGAGGTCCAGCAGTGGGGGCAGGACACTAGAAGCCCTCCCACTGTTCCCCTCCCACTGTTGCTATTCTGCACTACTTTTGAGTTCACCCCTCTTTTTATCCCATGTTTTTTGTCAATTCCACATTACATTGTGGTCACCCCAGGTTCGGACCACCATTGCCCTGGGGTATATGGATCCTGTTTTGTTGTGGGCTTTTCCTCGATCCGGAGTGGTCCAGCTACAGATTTAAGTGTATAATTTTTAACTTGGTTTCAGTCCTTTCTGCCCCTTTCCCACCATACCTAGGACATTAAACCCGGATTTACTGTTCGTGATACAGCATTTATAACCCGGGGCAGGCAAGCAAATCGGAGCAGGACAAAATTAGTGCAGAAAACAGCAGATGGACAGAGATAAAAGCAAGGTAAATGGCCGTGAGTCAAACACAGAGAAAACCTGGGGTGAGGTCCAAGTGTGGAAAGGGCCAGCAAGTGTTATATCAGCATGTTATAAAATGTGATAGATTTGGAAGGAGAAGAGGAAGGGAGAACTGGGGAAGAGAAGTTCGTGCAGAGGGACCCCACCTTAGGAGAGGTTACCTTCAAGATTTTGGTGGGACCTGAAAACCACAAATGTTCTTTAGGCAGTGGGTGGGATTTCAGGTACCAGCCTTGAATCTAGTCAAGACTGGTACCATTCAAATCCTCAAACGTGAAAATCAAAACCTAGATAGCTGACCTGACCTGGATAATCCAGGCAAGCCCAATTGTGTCAGCTCTCGGAAGCCTAGCAGGGCTGACCCTGGCAAGTACTTGGATGGGAGACCTCCAGGGAATACCAGGGCTGGCAGGCAAAGGCAGGCCATCAGGCTGCTTCTCTGAATGTCTTCCATGGCCCAGTAGGAGCCACCAGAGGTTGCCATGACTTCCAGGCAAGGGCACACACACAAACACAAAATGCAAAATAACACCTCCCCCCCCCAAAAAAACCCCCAACCTGGATAGTTTGCTACAGCCTCATAAAATATTTGTTAGGAAAATGCAACAGATTGCAATGTTAACCTTCTCCATAACTATCAAGATTCGAGTCCAGTACTATCTAAAAGACCACCAAGATTTTGGGGGTATAAGCTTTCAAGAGTCAAATCTCCCCTCTTCAGATATAGAGTGTTGACTCTCATAAGCTTATACTCTGTAAATCTTGTTGGTATCTAAGGTGTTACTGGGGTTGAATGTTGCTTTTCTACTGCAGACCAATATGGCTACCCACCTGAAGCTATCCTCATAAATATCAGTCATCTCCCACCCTTAATTAATACCATTCAAAACTTCCATCAAAAGAGCCTTGCATTGTTTTTTTTAAAGTCATGCATCTTGGGACAAGATGGAACACTCCTTAAATTCAGATAGATCACCTCTTCCTTGGCAGGGAGTTCCTCTGTGCTGGGGCCACCACCAAGGAAGCCCTGCTGTTTGCTCCATAAAATTTAGCAAGCAAGAGGACTTGTTGTAAGGAATATCACTTCCTATTCTTATCTTTTATTTACATTTTTGAGCAGTTACCCACCCTGGTCCTCTTGAACTGAAAGGAATACGCAATTCAAATATGTAAAATAAACTTGGCGGATTGCTCTCTCCACAGGTATACGAACAGGACGATCTGAGTGAACAAATGGCTAGTTTGGAGGGGCTAATGAAGCAGCTGAACGCTATCACTGGCTCAGCCTTCTGAACAGTATGGAAGAGAGGAAGAATGGAGCTACCCGGGAACATTGCAGCATACCAGCGTTTCACCCGTACCACCACCCAACATCCGTGTCAACCATAAAGCCGACCGATGCTTCATCCGACCCCATTCTACACAGGGATATGACCATCCCGACGGGACATTGTTCATTCCTATGGATCATGCAACAGACCTTAAGTAGAGATGAAAGAGCATCCCACAGAAGCTAGAAGGAAGATGTCTTCATAGCAGAATGGCGGAGAGTGCCTCA
Source organism: Lepidodactylus listeri (assembly GCA_029233225.1). Classification (NCBI taxonomy): domain Eukaryota; kingdom Metazoa; phylum Chordata; class Lepidosauria; order Squamata; family Gekkonidae; genus Lepidodactylus; species Lepidodactylus listeri. The sequence continues at coordinate 18,416,998 of JARCFY010000004.1, forward strand.
TGGTAGTTGATAGTGCTCTGCCGATGGGCTAAGCCCACCGACTCTACTGAAGTTCAGGCCCAAGTTCACCCCCAGCACCAATGACACCAGTAATCCCTCACCTGTGCAGGCTGGCGCTTCCCCTTTGTGAAGGACGGGGGACGTAGGAGTTGTAGGAGGCTTGCAGCAGGAGGAAATGCCTGATCTTTAAGGTCTGGCTGCTCCCACAGGACACCAGGGAGCCTGAGAAATGGAGTTCCCAATGCCTCCTGGTTCAGAAAACTCAATGGGAGCTCCCTCTCCCTCACTCCTCCTATGTTAATCATTGGTCTTTGCAAGTCTCCATGGCACAGCATCCAGACCTTATGGAAGATGTGACCACTGCTGCCTGCACTCTCCACCAGTCCCCACTGCCATCACCCCTTCACAAGGCTAAGTTTGGGGATCAGGGGAAATGGTGGAGCAATGCTGGCAGGAGCGCCAATCAGGCGCCGCCAAACTGTCAGTGGACTCCTGCAAAAGAGATGAGTTTACCAGAGAGTCCTTCACAAAAGTTTGGAAAGAGCAAGCTAATTCCAGGGCAAGCAGAGGGGAGCTATCCCAACCCAAAATTTTCTCCTTCTTGCCCCGTGTTTTTGGAACTCATTAAAACTGGGGATTCCAAAAACACGGGGTAAGTAGGAGAAAACTTTGGTTTTGCACTGGGTGAGGAAAAATCTACTGCTGAAAATCTCATATAACACACAGTTTTTAAAATATCAATGCGGGGAATTTCACTACTGTGGAATTACACTACTGTGGAATTTCACTACTGGAATTTCACTACTGTGGAAAGTTAAATAGGCATGCCAAGAGACCTTGTTTGGGGGTTCCATGCATCCCTAACACCTTGCCCTTTGTTTTAGCTGTGCTGATTTTAACTCTTGTGTGGCTAAAACTGGTCCAGACCATTTGGGTGCTGCTTCACACAAAGTTGTAACCTTGTGGAGGTGTGACCCAAGTGGCTCAAACTCCCAGCCCCAGTGGTGTCCCCAGGATAATATGTAAAATGGGCCTAAGATCACGTATTTGACTTACTAGAGAGGTTTGTAGGGGGTTTCATGTGTGTGTGTGTCTCTGTGTGTGTGTGTGTGTAGATCATCAAAGTGCATTTTGATACATGTTACAGGCCACTGTAAAGTCAAGACATACTAGAATTCCTCTCGTTTCTTAACCATTGCAGCGCAAAAGTATTGCCACATAGCACCAAAGGGTCGGAAATATTGTAAACAGCACAAAATGCGGAAAATAATATTGACAATGCTAATTTTTTTAGTTATTATTTCGAGCACTCATCATGTTGCACAAATGGTGGGGAAGAGCCATTTGCTGGCAGAATGCAACCGTTTGCTGGTAGAATTTATCAAGTATTTGCCAATCCTTCCATTGTTAAATGTCTGGCTAATCAGAGGATGTGCATAGAAAAAATTAATTTGCAGTCATGGCAGACCACCAACTTCTATGTACATTGGAAATTGGAATCCGCTATGGCATCGTTTTGTTCACAAGCTAACACCGGAGGCAATTCTAAATATGTGTGCTTTTCTGTATAATGGTAAGCTATTTTCAACTCAGTGGGAAAGGAATCCCCCTCTGATCTTTTTTGAACTTCTGGTGCCCCACAAGGCTGCTGAAACAATTGATTCATGTACAGAAGGTGCTGCTGAGTTTGGTCATTGAGGGGCAGAGCATCTGCTTGGCATGCAGAATGCCCCAAGTTTAATCCCCGGCATCTCCAGTTAAAAGATCTGGAAGTAGATGATGTGAAAAGACCTCTGCCTGAGTCCCTGGAGAGCCGCTGCCAGTCTGAGTAGACGATACTCACCTTGATGGACCAGTGGTCTGATTCAGTATAAGGCAGCTTCATGTGTTCAAGCCGAATCCTTGTTCTTGAGAAGAGCTGGCTGTGAGTGGTGATGAAGGCAGCCCACGTTCTAATGCACAGGCCGTCAATTGAGAGGAAGCCCCAGCTGCCTGATCCTAAGAGTTGCCATGCCAGAAAATACACAAAGTAATTGAACCAGTTCCACATCACCAAGTGTGGCATTTCGTCAGCACTGCAGGAGTCTTACTCCAAGTGCAAATGTTTACAAGCCAGTTTCTGGATTTTTATTTTTTTTTTAAAGAAGATATCTTGTTACAGTCTTCACACTGGCAAAAGTCGATCCATTAATAAACAAGCCAAAACAGTTGCCGCCTTTTCCATCAGGACACTCACTGTGAACCTAAATGATGCCTTCCGCCCCATTCTAGCATCCAAGCTTTTTTTTTTTTTTGGTTACATTATTGGTTGACATCCCGAACCGGTGACACGAACAGAATGTCACAAGCATTTTTCGTATTGCCGAACTTTCGGCGTTCGTTCAGAGCTAATCCCTGTTTTCACAGGCAAATCACCAAAAGGGAACGGAATCTGCATATTTATCAGTTATGAGGCTGCAAAAAAAAAAAACCCAATGAGAAGGTTTCGGCTGAGTTATTGCATTCAGCGCTGCCTTTGATTTCAAGCTTGAGTAGGTCATAATTTTAAAAGAGCAGGGAAAGGAGAGAGGATCTTTACATCCTAATAGCTCTTTTTATTAGGAAGGTAATTATATGTGAATTCCTGAATAAAATATTTGGAGTAAAATGGCGCAGTATCAAAAGTAATAATTCAGCATGCTCTTTTTTTTTTTTCAAGTCTCACGCTGGGGAAAATATCACAGGTTGAAGAGAGAACTCAAAGGCTTCATTAGAAATGCTGGTGTGGCAGAGAAAGCGTTTCCCAAAATAATACTCTTTATTCAATTTAGCCCATGATTTTAATGCAAATGTTTTTTTAATAACTAGGAGGTCTCATTTAGTGCGGGAGGCTGGCTTTTTAATGTCCTGACCCATTTACGGTGGGCACCCAACTGCATCTGGTTCTGGATGCTGCACAAGTCAATGTCTTGCTTCAACAAAAGTCAGATGGGAAAGATTGCATTCCCACCTGACGGAGTGCAGAAACTCTCTGAATTTTGAACAGGTTTGTGAGGCTAGTTTCCGTTTTTACTTTCCCAGGGGAGCTTTTCATTCTGCGTTTTTCAACCTCTAACATCTCAGTTATGCTGAGACTGTTAAATAGGATGAGTTTTCCTTCGGTCTTTGGGGTCTCTGCGCATCTCACAACTAGGTTCAGCATTTGCTTATTCATCCATGTTAATGATACACCCGTTCATTCATGAGATCAGGACTCATTCGTAACATCTAAACTTTCTAGAGCTCAAGACATGGAAATGGCACTCCTGCCCCCTGGGTAGTCGTGATCTGCCTATTTTCACATACTTTGAGGAGCAGAGCCTTCCTGATCAGTTCTGACCACTGTTCCCTCTAAGCTGAGTTAGTGTGAGCTAGCTCACACTTTTTCAGCCTCTGGCTCACACATTTTCGCTGTAGCTCAGGAAGGACGGCTCCAGAGCAAACCAATTTATGCAGGAGCCAAATCGCTCACTCACAACTTTAATGCCAGTAGCTCACAAAGTAGAATTTTTGCTCACAAGACTCCACAGCTTAGAAGGGGCATTGGTTCTGACCACCATGGATGGAACGTCAATGAGAACTTTATGGATGATCGTCCTCATAGACCTGTGCATTTCTTTGCTTCTCCTCTTCCTTTTATTGTAGTTTCCCTCTGGTCCATCTTATTCAACAATCCAAGTGCCAATGGCACACGGCAGGTTCTCTTTGTAACAGTGCTGCACATTGACAGGGAGAGTCCCTGATTCAGATGGCCAAGACCGTTGTCTGTTTTCTGATGATAAAGAACACAGTAGCTACTGCTAAAATTCACTAAGCGAGCATGAAGGAATCAACTGCCACAGGGCACCTATCCCACAGGGCATCCTATATCTTGTTGCTGTGTAGCATTTCCTGATTGACTCAGAAGCATGTCAGCTAGCCAGTTTTCACCAGTGTTCATGCAGTTCCATTCCTCAGCCTTGTTCGAGTGTCTTTTCTGCCATGGTATCACTTCAGAAAATAGACTTTCTCCTAGACAAAGGAGCTACCGAATCCATTTCTATCTATCAGCATCAATGCAGGTTCAAGTGCCATTACTTCAGTGGCCCATACAAAATGTGTCCTCAGTCCCATCCTTGATCTCTGGCTTGTCCACACATTTACGTGCCCCAAGGTTGGGATGGCCTTTCTCACCGATACTCCATTTCCCAACGATTCCACACGATCCATATCCCTAGATCTCATATTCCCATCCAAATACAACGCTACTGATTCCTTCGTTTTGCCATCAGGGCAAATGCTAGTAGCATCAAGTTCTGTCATTCAGACTCTCCACGTTACTGAGAGTTCTCGCAACATATGGCAGCCACAGATGAACTTCTCCACTGCAAGGATCTATCAGTGTTTTTTTCTTTTTCAATAGGAAAAAAAACTGTATTTATTCCCACTAAATACATTGATAATTTTTGGATTATAGTAACCATCTTTGAACGTTTTCCCACGCTGGAGTTATGATATTTTGCTTAGACAGGAATTCCAATATTGGAAACCATTTTGCGTCAAAACCAGAAGCTTTGGGTGTTATAGTGGAAACAGCAATTTTTTTCTGTGATTCTTTCCATTACATAGAGATCCCAGAGTTTAGTAAACCAAGTGTGTATTGTAGGTATTTTCACATCTTTCCAAAGTGCAGCAATAGACACTCTAGCCGCATAGAGCATAGCTTTTAAGATGCTCCTGTGGTGATGTTGTGTTACTTGCCTGGGCCAAATTTCTAATAGTAAGTGTTCTGGGGTTAATATAATATCTATGTCCAAAATTCTTTTGATGAATCTTACAATTTCACGCCAAAAGGACTGAATTTTTCTGCACTCTCACCAACAGTGGGCAAAAGATCCTATCAGTGTTTATGTGTATCAATGACTGACTCTTAATAGGGGATTGATACTGTGCTGTACAGACAGGTATTTGTTTCACCTGGTGACCACACTGGTCTATATCAATAGGGATAAACCACACTTGGCACTCAGTCGGTATATTGAATCCTTTATTGATGTGCTTCACCTCTAGACTTTTTAAAGTTGGGACTGAATAGCTACAAACGTGGCTCTTGCATGCTACTTTTGTCGGCATCCAATACAATTTGGAACCTGCGACTCCTTGGACTCCTGTCTTCTGCCACCTCCCCATCAAGTAAGCCCATCTCCACATGAAAGTACCTTACCTAGGTTCTTCTTTCAGTTCCAGCAGCACTGGTACCAAGCATTCTCTCCAGCATCCTCAGCTCACTACAGTGATGGTTATTTGATAGACAAATTCCGTCAGCCTTCCAGTATTACTCTTGCAACTAAAGTTTGAGTCCAGTGGAACCTTTAAGACCGACAAAGTTTTATGCTCATGCCTTGAATAAAACTTAGTTGGCCTTGAAGGTGCCACTGGGCTCGAATTTGGTTCTTTTGCTTCAGGCCAGCATGGCTACCCCACCTGGATCTTTCTTGCAACCAACACATTCATGCAGGGCTGGAGCTCATTGTCAGGGCTATGCCATTAATGTGGTATGGCCTGCTCAGACTGTTAACAGCACATATCATTCTAGTTGAAGTAAACATGGTGCGCTGGGGATTGGTGCCCTCTCAGCCCCTGCTGGGAGAGAGAATTGTTCAAGTATCAACAAACAGTATTGTTACCAAGCTATATCTGAACAAGGTCTAGCCTAGGTCCACCTATTATTTTTATTTGGTTTTATACCCCACCCTTCACTACCTGAAGGAGTCTTGGAGCGGCTTACAATCGCCTTCCCTTCTTCCCCACAACAGACACCCTGTGAATCAGGTGGGGCTGAGAGAGTTCTGAGAGAACTGTGACTGACCCAAGGTCACCCAGCTGGCTGCATGTGGAGGAGCTGGGAATCAAACCCGGTTCTTCAGATTAAAGTCCTGCTGTTTTTTTAACCACTACACCAAACTGGCTCTCCAGTAGCTGTCCATGGTGCTGGTTGTGACAGTAGCTGTCCATAGTGCTGGTAGTGACAAAGGATTGGCAGATACTTTTACATAATCCAAGGGGCTGTGGATCCTATGTAGTATAAATATGCCCCCACCATGTTCTGGATGTCCCTGATCGACTTTTTACACTGCAAGCATCATCAAGTGCAGGAGATCGTGCTCCGAGGTGTGAGGGAGTATGGGTTCTCAAGGGGATAATGATCACTTTTGTATGAATTCCCCTATCCCTCTTGAGTACCTTACGAAATTATAAATAGAGCAGATTGTATTTACATAGAACCATGGTGGCCCCATGCTAACCATGGTTCACAAAGCTCCATCAGTCCTGAAGATGTTTTATAGAACTGTGTGTGATGCCAGATCTTCTCTTTCAGTGCCAGGAAAGGATACAGCTAAGTCTTTCAGCTACATAGTGTACCAGACCTGTCTTTTCCCTTTCTTGGGTAATGGCTTATCAAAAGTATTAAATCCCCCCCCCTATTAGATTATTTGATGCTGCCAAGCCATGTAGGTTTTTTTGCACAGACCTCTTTCCACAACATGCATCTGTTATCTTGCTCAGTTGCAGACCTCTTGGGGTGCGCTGTTCAGTTTCACTGTGAGGGACTGTCCTTGTGTCTTCAGTTCAGGTTGACATGTCAACAGTCCTTCCATATATTCCTCAACAGAAGGACATTGTATCTTATCTCATCAAGCTTTTCTGGAAGGGATTGCTTAAAACCTGAGCTCTTCTTTCAATCTGCACCTTCTTACTGGCTTTAAATCCAGACATGGGCAATCCATTTGTACCTATCCATTTGAACCTATGAGAGCCAGTTTGGTGTAGTGGTTAAGTGCACGGACTCTAATCTAGGAGAACCGGGTTTGATTCCCCACTCCTCCACTTGCACCTGGCTGGGTGACCTTGGGCAAGCCATAGCTCTGTACCAGCTGTTCTTTCAAGGACAATTGTCTCAGAGCTCTCTCAGCCCCACCTACCTCACAGGGTGTCTGTTGTGGGGAGGGGAAGGGAAAGGAGTTTGTAAGCCGCTCTGAGACTCCCTTGGGGAGTGGAGGGCGGGGTATAAATCCAATCTCTTCTTTTTCTTTTTCTTCTATGGCCATATGCAGTCAATGCCTCCTTTCCTTTAAGGCTACTTTTTACTGGAAATAATCTCTGCATGCAAAGCAAATGAGCTGTCACCTTCCTTTTGCTGATGCACAGGGGGTAACATAGTACTTTCACCTGACATTGCCTTTCTCCCTAAGGTGGTATCTCAGTCCCTCTTGTGACAGGATATAAAACTTCCCAACTTCTTTCCAGAACCTCGTGATGACAGACGGCACACTTTACGTGCCCCGGATGCCCGGAGGATCCCAGCTTTTCTGTCTTTATCAAACGGCAAAGATTTGAACAGACAATAAAAAAAACGGTTCTGGTATTATTCTTTCATATCAAGGGCAAAGGTGTTACTGTGTCCTGGTTATCTCGCTGGATTGTTTTTATTTTTGCCAGTCGGCAAATAACTTTCTTCCCATCGCTGCGAAGAGTAATTCTGTCAGCGGATAGCTTATATCATTAGGTTCCCCCGGCACGTCCCCTTACCTGAGTTGTTCAAGACTTCTATGTGGAATTACCTCCATCCATCAAGTAGGATGCTCTTGAAGGGCCGTCACTACATTTTGGTACAGCTGTCGTACATAAACTATTTCATCGATACCTCCAGGTATGCTAGTCCCACAGTTGTGGGGCTATACAGAGACCCCCCTCCCCGCAAAAAAGAAGAAAGACTGGTTGCTTTCCTAAAACTGGTATTCTTCAAATAGTCATCTCTGCAGTCACACAACCTATATTCCTCTTCTTACTCATATTGTTAATATTGTAACTTTGCAGGAGGAACTGAGCAAGAAGGCATTCACTCCATCCCTTGGGATCTGGTGCAGATGGACAGAGTCTGTGTAGCTGAGAGAAGGGGCAAGTCACCAGCTTCCTAACTAGAGCTCTAGAAAGTTTCAGATGTGCTCTGCAAGTTGTGATGGCCCAGTTGATTGCAAGGACCACTTGTAAGATTATTTACTATCATAGGACACCAACCAAAAAGATGTGATCACCTCTTGTGATTAAGCATACCTTTCCCAGATGTAATCTCCAAGTGTTTTAGGGAATTAACTTCTGGGTCACTTGGAATTCATGCCTCATAGTGGTAAGTAGGAATGCACTGAATTCTCATGGCAGCAAAAAATGCCATACAGTCTTGAGTACGGATGGCAGTGAAGTTCAGAGCTGATGAGGTTCAGAAACGAACTTCTCTAACTTAATACCCTCCACAAGCCTTACAAGGCCAACTTCCTCTGATTTCAGGCCAAGATTTTCATGATTTTGGACCAGCAGCAGCCATTCCCAATACACCTGTCCTCTTTCATACCTGAACTTATTAGGCAGCTCTGATAGGAAGATTTACTCTGGTGCCAATATTAGTCCTTCCATGCTATCACAGTAGCATTTCAGACACAATGATCCAGGAAAGAAGTAGTTCCTTTACATTCTAACAACCTCATAGGAGCATCAGGATGTGTGGGAAATACATGTCCAGTAAATACAAGGATCTTGAATTGCAGGTGCACCAAGAATCAATAGTGTCCCATGGTTCCTCATGACCGTACTGGGATGTCGGGATCTATAGAATCATATAGCACCATGTACAGTGGAGATACTGTACTGAGGCCTCCCTATTGAAAGGCCTCATTGCTGCCAGGTCAGTTTTGGGGAAGGGCAAGGAGATGGTGGTTGGGTTGGCCACATCTGGCTCTCATACCTGCCAACACCAAGTATTTGAAAAAAGACTTGGTGCCCACCAGGTGTTTCTAAGAAATGGACAGGGCCAGGTGGGGTTTCTGCCCAGCTTCTGGTTGACTATTGGAGATGTGATTGGCTGCGTAGACTTTTTAAAAACGTTGCTTTGGCACAAGGATCTGCACTGTGTTACTGAAGTTAAGCTACGGTAATCGGTTTGTGGCTGGCTCCGCCTTCTGCAGCAGCGATTTTGTGGCAGCCATTTTGTTGCTGCGCCCACCATGCCATGTCAGAATTCCAAATGGGTCCATGTGCTCAAAAAGGCTAGGTGCCCCTAGGCAGTCAGCTTCAGATTATAACGACACCTCATTGACTCTAATGTACATTCCCTTCCCTCTTGGAAGAGAATCAGGAGCGCCGGTAGTTACTGGAACTGGATTGTTGCCAACGTCATCAGTTACAGAATATCTCATCTTACTGAGATTTCCCTATTCTTATTGATCTTCCCTATTCCACCCTCTTCAAAATGTTCAGCCGTTTAAATATATACTGCAGCCTGAAAATTGCTCAGCGTTACTTCTGACATCTGACTTGCTTACAGTGCTTCAGTAGATACATCTCTGCTGTCTTATAGTCAGTTTGTCATCTTTTGCAAGCCCCACCACCAACTAGTGTCCTGCTGAAAATGTTCTGTCAAAGCAGGATGAGGTCCACTGGCAAAGCCGAAGCTCTTGTTACTCTGTTGGGTATGCAGACAACTTTGGATGTGAATTGTGTATTTAATGCACATGTTGGAAGGGGAGCAGAAAGTGTCCAGCATCTGGAAAGTCCAAAAATGAGTTTGCACTGGTTTAGATAATCTTGTTGATCTCCTATGTATGGTCATCAAGGTGATTGCTTCAGACTCACGCTTGTTGAGACATAACTAATTCGTATTTTGGACACTCTCTCTCCCCTTCCTTACTTATGCTATAAAAAAGATGCAGGTGAAGGTCGATTGATCTTTGAAATGGCTCTTAATTGAGTAACCCCATCGCTCTCAGCCAATCGTCTCGTTCCATTTCAGACAGAATTCTGTCCTCTGAGGTTATGGATCTCACCTGTCACTATGTCTGCAGACATTTTACAGAGGTTGAATCGTTCTTTGTTTCCCCACCCCCTCTCTTTGTTGATATCAGTACTAACAACACGGTTATAAACACGCTATCCAGTTGCCCGGGCCAATTTGATCTCAGTGTATGCTGTCTATGTCTTTTGATAAGGATGGAGGAAGTGGGTAGATGGAAGGAACAATACTGTTTTTATTATTGTAAAATAGACCTGGCAATTCCTACCTTTGTGAATTGTCATCCTGTTTGGGGGAGGGGGAGGGGGAGGGAGGGAAGAGGGTACTTTTTATAAGTAATATTTAATTTATTATTTAGAGTGGTTTCTTTGGGATAATTTATGATTGGAGAACAAATGGGATATCTGGTTGGAGACCTAGAGCAGGGTTTTAAAGTTGTGGTGTATCTCATGTTCCCGTAGCCTTTGGAGCTGCAGTGCATTCCCCTGACTTGGAAGCCAGTTATCGGTGAAGTCATCCGTGGAATCAGAAACAGACCTTCCTGGGCCATATTCTCAGTTGAAACTGACCACTGAAGTAAAGCTTCACTCAAGTGAAGTTCAGGTCTTTAATGAAATGGATATGGGAAACATCTTTGGGCACAATCCAGCTGAAGTGAAGCCTGTTTTGGTTCCATTAATTTCAGGGGGATTGGCTTACACAGGTGTCCTCTCCCATGGAAACCGATGAGGCGTCAAAATGCTATGATTCGTTGACATTTGTTTTGCCCACACCCCATAGTAAGGGGGGGGCCTCCATCTAAGGGGAACCCCCTTCCCCAAAGTACTTAGCCGAGTTGCTCATTGAACACCAGAGGCAACTCAGAAACTTAGTAGGTCAGTTGGAATTCGTTCACCCCACTTCTGCAAGAAGTTCAGGTCTTTAATGAAATGATTACGGGAAACATCTTTGGGCACAATCCAGCTGAAGTCTGTTTTGGTTCCATTAATTTCAGGGGGATTGGCTTACACAGGTGTCCTCTCCCATGGAAACCGATGAGGCGTCAAAATGCTATGATTCGTTGACATTTGTTTTTCCCACACCCCGTAGTAAGGGGGGGGCCTCCATCTAAGGGGAATCCCCTCCCCAAAGCACTCAGTCGAGTCGCTCATTTAACACCAGAGGCAACTCAGAAACTTAGTAAGTCAGTTGGAATTCGTTCACCCCACTTCTGCAAGAAGAAATGGATCCACAAATGAGCGTTGTGTGCACATCTCCCCCAGCTTGTAAAGACTTAGCCGAGAACCAATTAAATTCAGAAAGTATCAATTGCAATTCAGGAAGAACACCATAAAGCCCCCTCGTCTTTATCCCTTTCTGCCCCGAGCAAACTGAAGATATTTTGACAGGGGCTCCATACCTATCCTCAGTTTATGTATCTGGCATTTCAAGAAACTGGACATGAAGCCATTTTTGCCTCTTCTTAGATCATATAACAACAGAGAATATCACGGAAAGAAGTAGAAGCAAGGATAAGAAACAACCGTGAAACAATAACCAAGCATTGTGAACAATTATATTAACATCAATTTATACCACAGGAAAATCATCCATAGGTTCAGGAGAAATACTCTTAGTAAGGATGCAACACCTGGTTCAATCATAGTCCAATAAAGGCACAATGAAAAATAAAGGTCACTGATATTTCAAGTGCTCTGGGCCGGAACGGGTGTGTCCCTGAAATTGCGCATCGTCCTCCTGAAAAGTAAACAATTTGCTGTTTATCACATCTCTACATTTGAAGCTGGAATATTTAGGAAAGTCTCCATTGGAAGCTTACATGTTCTGGATGGACTAATTGGTGGCACAGAGCACTTTAAATATCGACAAACTTTATTTTTCATTGTACCTTTACTGGACTATGTTTGAAATGAGCATTGCACTTTACTAAGAGTCTTTCTATTGAACCTATAGTTTATCTTTCTGTGGTATAAATGGATGTTTATATGTTGTTTACATTGCTTAGTTATTGTGTCAAGGGTGTTTCTTATCCTTTTTTCTTGCTCTTGTTAGATCACGGCTGCTGTGTTCTCAACCATCCGTTGTAAAGGTTCACCGTCATAACAGGCCCTGAAAATCTTGTGCACTGACAAACTCACTTCTGGGTTGAAAACAGAGACACCGTGTTGCCGGATCTAACCACCTGGGCAAAATGTTGATGATGTCTCTGATGGAGCTTTGTTTCAAAGCTAACTTTTCACCCACGTGATGGCGGACAAAACCAAAAAAACGTGAGCCGTGATCCTGCCAAAGCGTCATTGACTTTAACAGAAGCAAAAAAAGGTGTGTATTTAAAGCCTTTGGTTCTTGACTCACTCAATGGACAGTAAATTTAATTGAAGTCACTGAGATTTAATCCTGATTAAATGAGGTAAACTGCCCAGCTCCCCGTTACAATCAAACACAAGATACTTAACGGTGCTTAACTAGGTTAGGTCATGGCCCATAATTTTGATGGTAGGGATGTGAAAGGAAAAAATCCAATCACTGCATTGCTATTGTTATAGTTTTCCTGTCCCTTCCTCCATAGAGCTCAAGCTAGAGTCCATGAGATACTCACCTTTTCATCTTCCTAAGGACCTTATGGAGGGAGGGAAGGCAGCACGATATAGCTCAGTTTCATCAGATTTCAGAGGCTAAGCAGGGTTGGTACCTGGATGGGTGCCCACCAAGGAAAATGCTGCAGAGAAAGGCAGTGGCAAACCATTTCCTCTTCTCACTTGCCTCCAAAGTCCCTTGCTGGGTCCCCATAATTTGTTTGGGACTCGACAGTACATATGTATGTACGTAAGGACCTTATGATGTGAGTCAGGCTACGAGATGACGACCAACCCAAAGGCACCCATTCATGGCTCAGCATGAACAGGTACCCAGGTTTCTTCAGCCCACATTCCACACAACACATGGCTGTACCCATTCTGCTTATGAAGCATACCTTGGCATGTACGCACGCTGAAAGCCATGTGATGTTCTGGCTGTGCTTCCACCGTCTACATGACAGTTAAAGTTGTTGGCCCAGCTAAGCAGTCTTGGGTCCCTTTGAGAATACTGCAAGTTCCAACTCAGCACTTAATCCTCATCCATTTCGATAGGGCTCGAGCACTGCTATGCATTTCTGTATTGCGCTTATTGAGGATTCAAGAGAAAGAGGGGATCCAAATCTCTTAGCAAAAAAATTGGCTGCTTCCTACAACTCCATGTCACCATCTCTGTGTCCTTACTAGGGCTGCCAGCCCCCAGGTGGGGCCTGGGGATCTCCCGCTTTTACAACTGATCTCCAGCTGACCGAGATCAGCTCCCCTGGAGAAAATGGCTGCTTTGGAGGGTAGACTCTATGACACTGTATGATGCTGAGGCCCCTCCCCTCCTTAAACCCTGCCTTCTCCTGGCTCCACCCCCAAAGTTTCCAGGTATTTTCCAACCCAGACTTGGCAGCCCTAGTCCTTACAAGCATTGCTGTCCACTCTGTTTCCCCAAGTCCTAGCATGAGAACGTCAGCTCAAAGAGACTGAGCTTTTCTGGCGTGTTACCTGGCAGCAGATCTGAGTTTGCAGCCAAGTGATTGCCTGTAGCTCTGGGATCGCCATGGTCATACGTGTCACAATGCCCATCTTTATCTCATTCTCCCATTAGATTTATCAGTGCAGACTTTAAAATGATGTCTGAATGAGTCTCTAGACACTGGAGTGCAATGGGGTACTTACCTGTGACCATTGGAAACCTTTTGAGTGTGCACAGTGTTGTTCAATGAGCATAAAGTTGATTCCAATTCATGGATTGTTCTTTTTTGATCTCAGCATTTGGCTTGTGTGGTTGCACAGTGTGGGAGATCATTTTAGAACCGATTCCCGGAGCCCCAGGATACAACGGGGGAGGATTTTGAGATTAGTCTCTGAGATTCTCAGTCTTGTCCATGATACCCAGTGACCTGTCTCAATCGGACACATTTGATTTGCATGGCATAAAATGAATTGGCAGGGCCTGGATGTTCCAAATCACTGGGTACGATCCAATGGGAAACTCACCTGCCCGACCCGCACTAAAGGAGAAGGGAGCTATCTAGCATTTTGTACAGCTTTCATTTCAGCTGGGTGTGTACCGAGGAACTTGAGAATGAACTGAACCCATCCGTGCAGAATTTCCAATAACTACCCAATACACCAAATCTTGCTCCATGGCCTTCCAACGGCATGTGGTAAACAGAGGGGGAGAATTGGGGGTACTGTGCCCTTGTGCACATTGCAGGATTTGGCCCTTGATGCATTCCTCGGTTATTAAACTTAAGTTGTTTCCCCCCCCAAGGGTCTTTGAGAGGAAATCCATACAAGTCATTAACTTATGGGGGATGCAGTTACCAAGCAGGAGTAACACCACAGCTTTAACGAGCCTTAGTCGGGAGGGGAAAAAAAATCTTGTTGTTACAAAAAGCCTAAGAACAGGCATTTTTGCGCCTACAAAGGTTTTCTTTGAATTGTTGGACTCTAGCATTGTTAACCAAATTAGACTAGTGATTGCAATATTTAAGTGTAAATCTTGTTCTACGAGGAAGAGAACTTGCTTAGGGTTTGGAAATAAATGACTGTTTCTACACACAATCTTGTATTCTGCTACATGATGGGGAGGGAAGGGGGTTTTGTAACGTACTGTAGAACAGTCTCATATTCATTTTTTTATAGAAATGGTATTCCAATGGTGCATTTTTTTGTTTAATAAATAAAGTTTTGATACAAAGTCTCTCTCTCTCTCTCCTCTCTCTCTCTCTCTCTGCTGTGACATCAAATGTCAACGAGATGCTCATGTGGAGATGGGCTGTGACTTCTAGAAGTGCACAGCTTGGAAGGGGTGGCCACCAAGGGTCCTGTTGTATGTGATTCATTTAGTTATTCCACCATTCATTCATTCATTCATTCAGTTTCACCCCCATCCTTTCTACAACAGGATAGCATTCAACAAGAACAGCAATGACCTATTTTAAAAAGCAAGACCATACATTATTTTTACATAAGAACATAAGAGAAGCCAATGTTGGATCAGGCCAATGGCCCATCTAGTCCAACTCTCTGTCACACAGTGACCAAAGTCACCAGGTGTCATCAGGAGGTCCAGCAGTGGGGCCAGGACAGTAGAAGCCCTCCCACTGGTGGCCTCCCCCCAAGCATCAAGAATACACTTGCCCCAGAGTTCCTGTCTATACCTTGAGGCTTATGTTCAATGATGGACCACATTGATGGACCATTCACCATTCTGACATTGATATGTCATCAGTGGGACCATTCAGAAGGTCCCAAGTTTAATCCCCAACATCTCTAGTTAAAGGGGGCAGGCAGCAGGTGAAGTGAAAGACCTCAACCTGAGACCCTGGAGAGCTGCTGCTAGTCTGAGTAGACAGTACTGAATCTGATGGACTGGTGGTCTGATTCAGTATAAGGGAGCTTTGTGTGTTCATGGGTGCTTACTTGATGGAACTGAAGGCAGCATTCGTGGGGGGGGGGGGGGAGATGTACCCAGGGAGTCTCCCATCCAAGCACTGAAGAGACCCAGATCTGCTTGCCTTCGGCCAGGTTTCAGTATCACATGCCTTTCAATGATACCTTAACTACAATTATCATGAAAACAATATAAACTTAAAGGAGGCTGCAAATTTTCACAGCAGTCATGTTCGACTATTGGATGTATTTATTTCATTTATTTATTTATTAGGGTTTGGGAGTTTTATTTGCCACTCACCTAGAGTGTCTCACAGCAACTTAGAGCACTTCAACAACTGAGAATGCCTCAAAGGTCAAGATAAGTGCCGAGTTCTATATCTGGGTAACAAAAATGAGGAACACACACACTGGATGGGGGATACGCTTCTGGGTAGCAGTCTGTGTGAACAAGATCTTGAGGTATGGGCGGACCGAAAATTAAATATGAGCAGCCAGTATGATGCTGCAACAAAAAGGCTAATGCAATCTTGGGCTGTGTCAACAGAGGCATAACACCCAGATCGTAAGACGTCATAGCCCTGCTGTACACTGCATTGGTCAGGCTATACCTGGAGTACTGAGTGCAGTTCTGGAGGCCTCACTTCCAAAAATGTGGACAGAAGAGTGGAGTGAGTGCAGAGGAGAGCGACAAGGGGGCCTGGAGGCCAAGCCCTACGAGGAGAGGCTGGGGGACTTGGGAATGTTTAGAGAAGAGGAAGTTGAGGAGTCCTCTGCTGCCAACAGGAACAGCTTCCTGCCCTCCTCCAAGGGACAGCCCTTCAAAGACTTCACACGAGCAATGATGTCCCCCCTCAACCTCCTTATAACGAAGTCCACCCCTCACCTATTTACCAACCAGACCCTTAACTCTGACCGACAGCGACCGAGCGGATCTCCTGTCTTTCTTTGGGTGACGGGGTCCCTGAGGTAACCTGGATCAGCCTCTCTCTATCTAATACTAAACCCGCTGACCAGTTTCCTCCAATTAAAGTAGCTACAGTTTTACAATATAGTCTCTTCGGGGTTTGTTGATATTTGGTCTCTGCGTTTAGTGTCTGAGGTAAATATTTGGGACCCTGTGTACTTTGGTCGGAAATCCCTTTTCAAAAGGCACCACCGCTTTTCTTTTACTGAATACAACTTTATTGGTACAATTGAGTGTAAGTGGAGGGAATTTGCGGAGATTGCTTATATTGTCACGATGTTACTGTTCCTGATGTCACATTAAGCTTTACTGTTTTACAGACTCGTTGTTTACTTTGTTGCCGATGGTAGGTTTTGATACACTTTGCACACATTCGCTAAACGCTCAGACTTCACCCTCCTGTCCTGCTGCGTGGAGATGTACAGTTTCTTGGCTTGGCACCCCGGTCTCCCACTAGCCCCCATTGTCTCTTGACCGTCCTGCCCCTCAGCCTCACTAATCTCCCTTTTAGTCAGGTTCCTTGGGTTGACCGTACTGAATAGCGTTTGTGTGTATTCTTAAGTTCACTTGTCTGCTCCCTCTCTGGCAAGTCAGACACCTTAGCTCTTCTCACTGAGCTTTCACACGCTGTTCGCTCCCACAGAGCACCGAGGGACCCCGACTGCCCTTCTGCTCTCTCTGACGTCCCCGGCTGGACTCCCTCTCCACCTCACAGTTCCCTGACTGTCCATTCCTAACTGACCCCTCTGACAGTTATCTGTCTATCAGCAGTGGGTTCCGAGCCCTTGGGCCACCACCTTTTCAAGTCATGTGACTTTCCAGGCATTCTACTCTGCCCCTTTAAGTTCCTTTTCGTCACACTCCTCTTCTCCAGACTAAACATTCCCAAGTCCCTCAGCCTTATGACTTTTCAGCATTTAACACACCCATGTACCCTCACGTCCTAACATTTTGTGTTCTTGGTTCCACCTCTTGTGGAAGTTATATTTTGTGAGGCTCTGCCTCCTGGGGCAGTCATTTTGTGGTTCCATCCCCCTCTCTGTGACAAAATTCCAGAAGTGCGTGCAGGATCCAAAATGTTGGAGACCTCTGGTCATGGCATCTCTCTTTCCCTCTCTGGTGAAACACTTTGCACTGAAAAACAGTGAAAACCAGTTCCGTTCTACGCCAGAAATAAACATGGCCAATGCATTACAACAATGGTCTCCTGTACCACCAATGGCTGGGACTGAGCATGTGTCAGCAGCTGTGATACATCGACACTTCCTTCATCTGCCTGCCCTGCAGCCTTCTGAACACCTGGGCTAGCAAACCAGCCCCCTCTTTCCTCCTTTCTCTTTCGAAGACTGTGTTTATATTTTATTAGATTGAAGTTGCTACATATTTCTGTTTGACCATCAGATGCTTTGGGCATCTTTTGGGTAGACATGATTGTGGGGGGGATACATTTTTTTTGGGGGGGGAATGGTGACCTGCTGCCAATGTTCCCTCTAAGCTGCGGAGCCTTGTGAGCAAAAAGTCTGCTTTGTGAGCTACTGGCATTAAAGTTGCCAGTGAGCGGCTTGGCTACTGCATACATTAGTTTGCTCTGGAGCCGTCCTTCCCGAGCTAAGACAAAAATGTGTGAGCCGGAGGCTAAAAAAACTGTGAGCTAGCTCACACTAACTCAGCTTAGAGGGAACACTGTCACCACCATTTCTCTGACTTGAACCTTGAGGTCTCAGGTTGACATCAACATATTCCAGAGCACAAATATTAAGAGAAGAAGAGACTGGATTTATACCCTGCCCTTCACTTGAAGTCTCAGAGCGGCTTACGAACTCCTTTCCCTTCCCCTCCCCACAACAGACACCCTGGGAGGTAGGTGGGGCTGAGAGAGCTCTGAGACAACTGTCCGTGAGAGAACAGCTCTGACAGAACTATGGCTTGCCCAAGGTCATCCAGCAGGTGCAAGTGGAGGAGTGGGGAATCAAACCCGGTTCTCCTGGATTAGAGTCTGCGCACTTAACCCCTACACCAAACTGGCTCTCAAGTACTCCCAGTGAGCCCTGACAGGAATTGCCCAGGCTAGCCTGATCTTGTCAGATCTCAGAAGCTAAGCAGGGTCAGCCTTGGTCAGTATTTGGATGGGAGACCCCCCCACCCCAAGGAAGACCAGGTTGCAGAGGCAGGCAATGACAAATCACCTCCGAACTTCTCTTGCCTTGAAAACCTCCTGAGGGCTCACCATAAATTGGCTGTGACTTGTTGACACTCCACACACACACTCCCAGTGGACTAAGTTATGGAACTGGAGCGTGCTTGTCTTTCAGCTGTTGTTTCTTTCTCTCTTGTTGAATAAAAGCCACCGTGTTTGTGATTTGTTTCTCTTTCACTGCCTGCTAGGAATTCTGTCAGATCTCTTCCTTGGTCTGCAATGGCAGGCACTGAATACCTCTTTGCTTTCTATTTTGTTTTGTTTTTCCTCCCCATGCCAGAGCAATATTTGAATTCTCGACTTTCCCAGAATGCTTTTGCAGCAGCCAAAGCTTTTGAACTTCAGAAACAGGCAGCGACCACGGGGAGCTCCAGCGGACGCCTCTTTGGTTCTGGCAGCTGCGGGTTTGATCTCCCTTCAGTCCATCTGGCACGTTGCTTGAGCTCTCATTACGGTTTTCTTTTCTTCTTTTTCCCCCCATTTCCGAAAATGCATCTCGGAGTCTTGCTGGAAAGAGAACATAATTATAATGTTAAGTGTTACATGCAAATCCAATGTTCCTTTCTCCCACAGACAGGATTTGCTTTGATGGGCAGGAAGGCTCAAATGCGTTACCAGGTTTGATGTTTCCTTCCTGGGCTTTGGATGACAGGGCAACACTTCTTGCAGGAGAAACGAGTCGCCTCTGAGTAAAGTAAGTAAAGCGTGCTGTTGAAGCAGAACGGACGCATGCCAACCCCATGAAGTTCCACCTCCTGGGGTTTTCAAGGCAAGAGATGAACAGAGACTGGTTTTGCCATTGTCTTACTCTGCATAGCAACTCCTGGCTTCTTTGGTGGTCTCCCATCCAAGTACCAACCAGGACCGACCCTGCTTAGCTTCTGCACTCTGAGAGATCAGGCTAGGCTGGGTTAGTAGGGCTGTTAGCACTTCTGTGTGGGTGGACTGAATTCTTGCCTTCTACTCTCTACCTAGGATACCTGTACCTTTAAGAACGTAAGAGAAGCCAATGTTGGATCAGACCAGTGGCCCATCCAGTCCAACACTCTGTCACACAGTAGCCAAAAACACCAGGTGCCCTCAGGAGGTCCAGCACTGGGGCCAGGACACTAGAAGCCCTCCCACTGTTGCCTCCCCCCGCCCAAGCACCAAGAATACAGAGCATCACTTGCCCCAGACCGAGAGTTCCTATCTATACCTTGTGGCTAATAGTCACTGATGGATCTCTGCTCCAGATGTTTATCTAATTCCCTCTTGAAGCCATCCATGCTTGTAGCCGCCACCAGCTCCTGTGGCAGTGAATTCCACGTGTTAATTACTCTTTGGGTGAAGAAGTAATAGCCATGCATTCCACTTTCACTGCCAACACAATCCTAGATACAGGTGGGCAGCCAGGTTTCCCAGTGGGCCAGACTGAGTGAGTGGTGAGAGTTCAAAGCAGAAGCCTGAGGAGCCAGGAGTGTAGGCTTTGTGGTGGTGCTGGCATGGATGAGTGGAAGAAGAAGCAAGGAGGCACGGGGACATCTCTTGTCTCTGCCCCAAGCGTGAGCTGAGCTGGAGTCTAAAACAAGTGATTCCACTACAAGGCTGGAAGCCACAAATTATGGGGAAACCAGAGGAACTGACTGCTGAAACCCATCCCTTCATTTGGGGGCGGAGCCATAGCTCAGTACTAGGGCATCTGCTTCGCATGCAGAAGGTCCCAAGTTCAATCCCCAGCATCTCCAGCTAAAAGGATCATGTGAAGGGAAGGACCTCTGTCTGAAACCCTGGAGACCCACTGCCAGTCTGAGTAGACAGCAGTACTGACTTTGATGGACCAAAGCTTTGAATCAGGAGAAGGCAGCTGCATTTAGTAAGGGGCCACGGCTCAGTTGTAGAGCACTTGCTTTGCATGCAAAAGCTCCTCAGCTCAATCCCCAATATCTCCAGCTAAGAGAATCAGGTATTTGGTGATGTGAAAGATGTCTCTACCCTGGAGAGCCACTGCTAGTCTGAGGAGACAGTACTGGGCTTGATAGACCAAGAGCCTGATTCAGTATAAAGCAGCTTCATGTCTATGCTTTTTGTCATCTTCTCAGCATGGAGCAAGGGTCACTGCGGGTGTGGAGGGGGAACATAAGAACATAAGAGAAGCCAACGCTGGATCAGGCCAGTGGCCCATCCAGTCCAACACTCTGTCACACAGTGGCCAAAAACACCAGGTGCCCTCAGAAGGTCCAGCAGTGGGGCCAGGACACTAGAAGCCCTCCCACTGTTGGATCCCCCAAGCACCAAGAATACAGAGCATCACTTGCCCCAGACTGAGAGATGCTTGTAGCCACCACCACCTCCTGTGGCACTGAATTCCATGTGTTAATCACTCTATGGGTGAAGAAGTACTTTCTTTTATCTGTTCTTACCTGAATGCTCAGCAATTTCATGGAGTGCCCCCGAGTTCTTGTACTGTGAGAAAGGGAGAAAAGTATTTCTTTGTCTACCTGCTCTATCCCATGCATAATCTATCATACCTCAGTCATGTCACCCCTCAGCCGTCGTTTCTCCCAGCTAAAGAGCCCCAAGCGCTTCAACCTTTCTTCATAGGGAAAGTGTTCCAACCCTCTCATCATTCTAGTTGCCCTTTTCTGCACTTTTTCCAATGCTATAATATCTTTTTTGAGGAGTGGCGACCAGAACTGTACACAGTACTCCAAATGCGGTTGCACCATCGATTTATACAGGGGCATTATAATACTGGCTGACTTGTTTTCAATTCCCTTCCTAATAATCCCCAGCACAGCATTGGCCTTTTTTATTGCAGTTGCACACTGTCTTGAAATTTTCATTGAGTTATCCTCTATGACTTCAAGATCTCTCTCTTGCTCAGTCTCTGCCAATTCGGACCCCATCAGTGTGTAGTTATAGTTAGGATTTTTGGCCCCAATGTGCATCACTTTGCACTTGGCCACACTGAACCCCATTTGCCACGTTGACGCCCACTCGCCCATCCTCGACAGATCCCTTTGGAGTGCCTCACAATCCTCCCTGGTTTTCACCACCCTGAACAACTTCATGTCATCTCCAAACTAAGCCACTTCACTGCTTACTCCCAACTCCAAATCATTAATAAACATCTGTGAATATCCCGGCATTGTGAAGAGGTATCTGTGAATTCCCTGCATTGTGCAGGGGGTTGGACTAGATGACCCTGGATGTCCCTTCCAACTCTATGATTCTATGCAGTAACATATCAATAGGAAAGGACCATAGCTTAGAGGCAGAACATCTGCTTTGCATGCAGAAGGTCCTAGGTTCAGTTCCCGGCATCTCCAGTTAAAAACGGCCAGGCAGTAGGTGATATAAAAAGCCTCTACCTGGTATCCTGGAGAGCCACCGCCAGTCAAAGTAGACAATATTAACCTTGATGGAGCCAAGATGTGACTCAGTATAAAAGGCAGCTTCACGCTGTAAAGTACTGGAGTTGGAGGAGCATTTTGGTGATATCAGCACAAGTAGTTTATTGATGAGAGGAGATGACATGTCTGAGGTGGGCTCGGGGGACTGCTTATATGTGCACCTAAACTGCGCCCCCAGCCTCGCCCACACACTCTGATAGGATTATAATTAATACAATTAAGTATCCCCAGGTCATTGGCCCCTATTTGCATCCTGGCTGACCGATAGGTCTAAATTACAATCCGGCCAGTCTATTGTGATCTGGAGCGAAGCTCTGACTATGCCTGGCCATGTGCTTGCCCCGGACCGCATGGCCGGACCACATGGCGGTCACCATTAGAACACAACAACATGTTCAGCATATTTACCTGCAGTTTGCTTCTCCATCCTTGCCTACTTCTCAGCAGAAGAGAACCTCATGACGGACCCTTCCCACCGCCTACATATTTTCAATGCATTTGTGATGCTTAGCACAATCTGCTTGCCATCTGTTTGTTTTTGTTGGTCCAGATTGTCTACAAAAAGCAAGCACAACTTGTGATCCACCAAACCACGCACAAACCATCAGCTCCTTATGATGGCTCATCAGAGGCTATGTCACCCCCACCCCACCCCCCATTTCGCTGCCTGCCAGGACTGCATCAATACAGCAGTGGTAATAATACTTCTAATGACATTGCTTGGAGTTAGTTCCAGAGAGTAGCCTTGTCAGTCTGCAGTATAACAGCTAGATTCAAGATGGGTAGCCATGTTAGTCTGTCTGTAGCAGTAGCGGTGACTCACAAAAGCTCCATATGATGCCACAAATTTTGTTCATCTTTAAGGCGCTACTGGACTCTTACTCTTTTCCAGGGGTCATTTCGTAGAAAAAGAGGTGCAGGAGCTCATTAGCATAACTCATTTGCATATGCCACACCCCCTAACATGCCGGAAGTGTGTCAGAAGGCAACACCCACCCCTCAGGCTCCACTCCACAGGTGAGTGAAACTGACCTGCTCTTCCTCCATTCCCTTCCCCATCCAATACTTTGTGCAATAAAAATAAGGGTAAAGAACACACCCTCATTCTCTTCCTGCTCCTTTGAAACCACCAGGTTTCAAGTAGACTTGAGATACCTAGGACATGTGCACCACCCATCCCTTCCCCTTCCCCTCCCCACAACAAGACACCCTGTGAGGTATGTGGGGCTGAGAGTGGTCTTTTGAGAACTGCTCATGAGAGAACAGCTCTGAGAGAACTTGTGACTGGCCCAAGGTCACACCGACAGCTGCATGTGGAGGAGTGGGGAATCAAACCCGGTTCTCCCAGATTAGAGTCCAACTCCTGACCACTACACCAAACTGATAAAGTGGAAGCTGCTGAAGGGTTAGTGAAATTTCTCCAGTACTTATGTGCCATGTGCCCAGATAAAAAATGGTATACTTAGAAAATTTATATGCCACCTTGAGCAAGTCTCTGGAAAAGCAGCACACAGTCATAAAAGGAACAGTGATAAAATTATCAATATTAAAACAAAACATTAAAATCAATAAAGACCCCAGCAAGGCTTTCCCCGGGGCACTGCGCCTCTGCACTGCTTGGGGAAGCCGAGGAGGGGGCGGGGCTTGGTCATGTGCCTGCCCCCTGGGCTCCTCACTCCCGGAGCTGCGCTCCTGTGCGCTCCCGCTCCAATGGACCCCTGCTCTTTTCTACAGTCCAGTGTGGTGGAGTGGTTAAGAGCAGTGGACTCTCAACTGGAGAACTGGGTTTGATTCCCCATTCCTCCACATGAAGCCTGCTGGGTGACCTTGGGCCAGTCACAGTTCCCTCAAAACTCTCTTTCAGCAGCACCAACCTCACAAGGTGCCAGTTGTGCGGAGAGCAAGGGAAAGGTGATTGTAACCTACTTTTGAGACTTGTTGAGAAAAGAGGGGTATAAAAACCAGTTCTTCTTCTTCTTCTTCTCCTTAGGAACCAACAAGATTTTCGGGGTCTGAGCTTCCAGGACTCAAAGATCCCTTTGGTTTTTGATGAAAGGGAGCTTTGACCCTCAGAAGCTGAGACTCTGATAACCTTGTTGATCTCTACGGCGCTACCAGATCTGACTCTAGCAATCACATTCCATATCATAGCCAATATTCTAGCTAGAGTATTACATACTTTGATAGACTCTGGAGATGTGTTACTAACCAAATCGATTCTATAGATCATATTCTTTTGGAATGCCCTGAATTTTCAGAGTTGAGAGCTGAGTTGATCCCCCCCCCCCTTGTTTATGTGGGACTTTATCTCCTTAAAAGCTAAGTCTTCCCCATTGATAAGAGAACAAAGTTTGAATCCAGTGGCATCTTTAAGGCCAACAAAGTTTTATTTAAGGTGTAAACTTTTGTACGCAAGCACGTTTTCTCAGACACATTGAAACAAAATCCCTACAAGCCTTACATACAGGAAGATGGGGGTGTGGGGGTGGGGGTGTGGGGGTGTGGGGGTGGGGAGGGTAGGTGTAAGTGCCAGGAAGGACCAGCCAGAGGTCCATTCTGCATCTGGCATTTGCTCCACATTTTCTCAGCACTCGACATGGTTTCCCCTTGCCTCAGAATATCTGCTTTCATTGCATTGTCTCAGATCGTGGTTTCTGCACTGGCTAGTGTCAGCTTGCCATCTATTTTGTTTTCAACACTTGCTCCTGCATTGGTATGCAGATCTTTCTCTGTCAGTACTTGCCTCGGTGGTCATTAGCCACATAGGAGATGATTCAGATGGTGGATCACACTCGACTGAGCCAAGTAATTCATGGCAAGGTGATGCCTACAGAGGAGACAATGGGGCAGGGGATCTGATGGAGATCAATGAAGCTGTGTCAAGTTGTCTACTTATTGTTCCCTTTGAACTGGAAGCGGAGGAAGGAAAAGGTGCCGCTCAAAACCACATTCAGATGCCCCGGGGCAATGCCGTACTCACTGCGAAGTCACCCTTGAACAGCCATAAATCTATGCAGAAGGTACCGTAAAACCCAATGAACAAAGAACATGAAAGCAGCATGCAGTGTAGAGGGAAATTAATGTCCCCACCTGGCAGTGGGAAAACTGCGAGGAGACAGATGGGTACAGAATCAGCCACAGTTAGGGCTCTTTTTCAACCAGAACGCACCGGAACGGCATTCTGGCTGGCGTCCGAGCCTGCCCTGCCCCCTCCCCACTGAGCCTGAGCTGTTTACACTTAAAGGGCAAGTTCCTGCAGAGAGCAGGCAGGAAAAAGCCCCACCTGGAGCTTTCCCTTTAAGTGCAGAGAGCCAGCAGGAGAAATCCCCGCCCACGGATTAAGCAGCAAGGCTGGGCTCTTTGCACTGAAAGGCCTGGTCTCTCTGCATTTGGCTTGCTGAGGTCCTCACTCTCCCTGCTCCGGTAAGTACCTCCCCCATCTCTTTTCCTTCTCTCTCTCTCCCCCCATCCATCCATCCATCCATCCATCCATCCTTCCTTCTTTCTTTCTTTCTTTCTTTCTTTCTTTCTTTCTTTCTTTCTTTCTTTCTTTCTTTCTTTCTTTCTTTCTTTCTTTCTTTCTTTCTTTCTTTCTTTCTTTCTCTGTCCCCACCTTTCTTTCTCTTTCTCTCTCTCTCCTTCCTTCCTTCCTTTCTCTGTCATCCATCCATCCATCCATCCATCCATCCATCAATCTATCCTTCTTTCTTTCCTTCTCTCTCTTCCTCCATCTACCTACCTTCCTTCCTTCCTTCCTTTCTCTCTCTCTCTTCCTCCTCCCCCCACCTACCTACCTACCTACCTACCTCTCTCTCTCTCTCTCTTTCTGTTTCATTTTGTTCTTTGTGTTTTTATAAAAAAATATTGAAAAGGGGGGTATGTAAAAAAGCAGAGAGCCCAGGAAATGCTGGTTTTGATGATATCTTTAATTTCTGAGAATCTCTTTTCTCATGGCATCTTCTGTTTAAGAAAAGTAAGTTTGAAGGCTGTTTGTTGTGTCTTGTTGGGAATGGCTTGCAAATATATGTGTGTCTAAAGTCTGTATTAAAGTGGTTTGGTGCTAACTGCCATGCAAGAGAAAACATCTGAAAAAGTAGCTTCATTGTTGTATGTGTTGGCAGAACACTTGACTGTTGCTTGGGGGACTTTGGGGGACATAGGCAGAGAAACAGAGTTGTAACTAAAAATGAGCATGGTCAGCAGTACTTTGGAGATTGCCTGTTTTGTGAAATTTAAAAAGTGGGCAGAGTTTCTGAAGAAGATGATTGTCCCTCTTCTCCTACCACTGGGCTGACATCTGCCTTTAATGGGCCAGCAAAGTTGATGTTCTTAAACCTCCTAATAAGAGAGATTTCTGCTTCTGAGGAGTTGACTTCCAAGGATTGGTGATCTTGTGATGGTAGTGATACTTTTATGTGGTAAAGACCACCTGTTCACAGGATAATTTAACCTGTGGGACAGATTCTGCATGGTAACCATCCACTGGTATATAATTGCTTGTAAAAAATATTATAGTGTAATAATTCAGGTGGGTAGCCGTGTTGGTCTGAAGCAGCAGAACAAAGTTTGAGTCCAAAGTTTCATCCAAGGTATAAGCTTTTGTGTGCATGCACACATCTTCCATCTGAAGGAGTGTGGGTGGCACATGAAATCTTATACCTTGAATAAAATAGTCCCTTCACTACCCAAGGGAGTCTCACAAACTCCTTTCCCTTCCCCTCCCCACAACAGACACCCTGGGAGGTAGGTGGGGCTGAGAGAGCTCTGAGTCAACAGCTGGTACAGAGCTATGGCTTGCCCAAGGTCATCCAGCAGGTGTAAGGGGGGAGTGGGCAATCAAACCCAGTTCTCCCAGATTAGAGTCCGCGCACTTAACCACTACACCAAACTGGCTCCTAGCATTGTTCTGCCAGTGAACTAGGGTTGCCAACTCCAGGTTGAGGAACTCCCTGGAGATTTGGAAGTGGAGGGTGGGGTTTAGGGGAAGGAGGGACCTAAGCAAGGCATAATGCCATGGACTCTACTTTCCAAAGCAGCCATTGACCTGATCTCTGTAGTTTGGAGATCAGTTGTAATTCCAGGAGATCTCCAGACCCCACATGTAGGTTGGCAACTCTAAAAAATCATATTCAGCATACTAGTTCTGCAGGAAGGCAAGCTGATTTCCATGGGAACCTAACCTTTAGGAACTGATTCCAATCCAGTGTGGGAATAATTGCTGGACATAAGATATTGGTTCAGGCAAGATTTTGTATAGTTGGGACAGGAAATAATGTTTTTTATTGGTTTTGTCAAAACTGTTTTGACAACAAGGTAAACAGAATAAGAAGCAAAAGGTGGATGTGGCTGGATAACCACACTTCTGGGAACATTGGGTGTGGCCTAATATGTTAATGGCCTGTGCTGTCAGGGGTGTGACCTAATATGCTAATAAGTTCCTGCTGGGCTTTTTCTACAAAGAGAGCCCTGGCCAGAGTTAAGATGCATAAGTGGAGCTGAGATTGTATCTAGGCAGGAAGATCAATGAATGGCAGCAAATCAGCACACAAATGCGAAAGCTAACAAACAGATGTGAGGACAAAGCCTGTGTCCGATGACCACAACTGACCATGCTCAACCCTGCGAGAACATGGGTACATGCAAGAACAGAGATATCCTGCACGTGCAGATGCACACCTCTTCAAATGTATAGAAATAGATTTCCTCAGATATTACATACAGGTCGGGGGATTTAGTTGCCAGTAACTTGAATGTGACTACATTTTTGGCAGCTCTTGTTAAGTCGTGTTGTGACACAGGGAGCAAATCTTAGGCCTCCCTTGTATGGTGTGATGGCTTGCTGTTACAACTTTGTTGCCAAAACAGTAATTAGAAGAAGAGATCCCTGGGCAACCTCTGGCTTAAGTCACTTCAGACTGATCAAAGATTGTGCACAAGAGCCACCCTGGAGAAGCTGACACCTTCCTTGCTACCTACACCTTTAAGAGGAGCCCCACACTGAAACTGCACAGTGGAAGCTTTCCCTTAAGCTGGGGAAAGCTTCACTTGTGAAATCTGGGTGCAGGAACAGAGCTTATTTTTAAAAAGGTAAACAAATTCAAACCACTGGAAGGAACATGATCATTTAGAATCTTCACAGCTGTTCGTTGGCGTGACACTTCCTTTGATTCCCCCGAATCAGCCTGTGACATGAACACAGAGAGCGCCCTTAAGCCGGAGAAAGGGACCGAGCCCCCTCCGTGTTCACAGGCATGAGCGCGCACCCAAGGCTTTGTTGCAAATTGGGCTGTTTGGGAGGATAATGCGCCGACATCGCCGGGCAAAGTCACAAAAGGGGCTCGCCGCCTGGAAGAGCATCAGATAAGAAATAGGCCTTGCTTCGGAAATGAATGTCTCTGTTTTTTTTTCTTTGATGCTTGGATCTCTAACATCCTTGGCACGGATTCCGTTAAAGAGGATTGTGGATTTCTCATCCCTGTTATTTTAACAATTTTTTTTTTAAATCTTTATTTCAGGCTTCCTTCTCCTGTACATAAAGTGATCCTGTGATTACTTGTTGTCATGTTTCCTTGCCCCCACTTTCCCCATAAGACATCCACTCTCTCCATCATTATTTGTGTGTTAACAAGTCAGCCTCTACCCATGTTACCATATTTTTTGCTCCATAAGACTCACTTTTTCTCTCAAAAAAAGTGGGGGGGGGGGAAGTGTGTGCATCTTAAACCCCCCTCACCTTTCCCAAGCCACGGCACTGAGCAGAGCTAGGTGCGTCTTATGGTCAGGTGCATCTTATGGAGCGAAAAATACGGTAAGGTTTAGGTCGCCCTTCTTCCAAGGAATGGATCGCAATGTGCTTGATTCCCCCGTCCCCTTTATTTTCACAACAAAGGTCAGTTAGGATGAAATATGGCAATTGGCCCCAGGGCACCCAGCAGTGCAAGAATTCGAAACTGGGTCCAGTCCATTCCAATCCAACCATTACATTACAGTGCCCCCAGGTTACGGTGTACTATCTATGGCCCAATCTGCATCTTGCATTTGATCTGCTGTCTTACCAAACCAACCCTGGAACTGAAATCCCCCTCTGCATTGCATGCCACTTTCCCTTTGATTGACTGTCGGATTTTATGGCAGTGTCCACGCAATGTTCCCTCTAAGCTGTGGAGTCTTGTGAGCAAAAATTCTACTTTGTGAGCTACTGGCATTAAAGTTGTGAGCAAGCGATTTGGCTGCTGCATAAATTAGCTTGCTCTGGAGCCATCCTTCCTGAGCTAAGACAAAAATGGGTGAGCCGGAGGCTAAAAACCTGTAAGCTAGTTCACACTAACTCAGCTTAGAGGGAACACTGGTGTCCAGGCTGCATGCCGCTTTCACTCGGTTTGATCGCTTGGTTTTATGGTGGCTATCTGCATAGATTTATGGCCGTTTTATGGCTGTTCAGGGTCTGCAGTCCATACAGGTTGGCTCCAGGTATTTGAATGTGGTTTTGAGTCGGATCTTTTTCTGTTCCAGTGTGGGTTTGGTAAAACAACAGAACAAATGCTAGATGCATATTGGGCCTATATATCTAATTCCCAAGTGTGCCCTCTAACTGCAAGTATCTAAATCCGCAGATAGGGGCACACCTGCTCTAAACAGATGTTTCAGCAAACTTGGGGGGGGGGGCTAGGTTTGCAGAAAAATCTGACATTAAAAAAAACAACTTTGGGGGGTTTAAACTCTCCCCCAAATAAAATTAGGGTCACTGATAATGGGGAGAACAACCTTGGCAGGCATGGCGGTGATGGGGGGGGGGAAGGTGGTGATGGGGGGAGAAGTTTTGGCATGCTGAAATTGCTACTGATGGGGAGGTGAGAGCTGCCGTGGCCCCAAGAATGGTAGCTATGATGGGGGGTAATTAAGATGGGGGGAGGAATTACCTCCCCTTGCAAGTGTTGTGGGAACCATACATATCTTTAACAGTCCTGGCTAGGGCTGCCAAGTCAGCCTGGGGGGTGGGGGATCCCCCGCTAAAGGGGTTCCGGTTCCGCCGGCCAGCATTTGGCCGGTGGGGGGAACCCCACCCCCGAAGTCGTCCAGCGAGGATGACATAATGACATCACTGGAAGTGACGTCAGCACGTTGGGGGCGTTGCCAGGGCGATGCTCTGGCAATGCCCCCAACGGGCTGATGTCACTTCCGGTGACATCGCTGGGCGCGCGTGCAAAGCACACGCGCCAGGAGAGACTCCTGGCTGGAGGAGGACTCCCCCCCCCCGCCAGTGAGTCCCTACGATTTGGCAATCCTAGTCCTGGCTGCTCCTGCCTGGTGCTGTGCCAGGTGAGCCACTGAAAGAGGGGGGCGTGGCAGGTCACCTGGAGCAGCCCTGGGCCACCAAGAAAGCCATGGGGGGGATCTCTGCTGGCTTGCCCAGAGCTGCTCCGGGTGAGCCACAGAGAGTGGCAGGGGGAGGGGAGGCTGCTGGCTCACCCGGATGAGCCACTGAGAGTGGCTTTGGGGGGGAGCCTGGGAGGGGCACACAGAAAGTAAAAGAGAGTGATGGGGTAGAGGCAGAAAGAGAGTTATGGCATAGGGGGGGCAGAGAGAGTAACAGGCATGGGGGGGGAGAGTTAGAGATGGGGTAACAGGATGGAGAGAGGCAGAAAAGGAGGGGGAGGGGGAGGAAACAAAGGGGGGAATGCCCCCTCCCAGCAAGTTTCTTGTGGGTCCCAACTTTGCATGTATATATTATACATACAAAGTAGGGTTACCAGCCTCCAGGTGGTAGCTGGAGATCTCCTGAGATTACAGTTGATCTCCAGGCAACAAGAGTTCAGTTTACCAGAGAAAAGTAGCTGCTTTGGGAGGTGGATCCTATGGCATTATACTTCATTGAAGTTCCTCCCCTCCACAAGCCCCGCCATCCTTAGGCTCCACCCCCCCACCCCCAATTTCAGGGATTTTCCAACCCAGTGCTGGCAACCCTAATAAAATGACATAAATTGTACTTAAAAACGGTATATTAAAACCCCATTTAACACCCATGTGGGGGCTAAAAGCGGGAGACCCCTGCCCCCATGGAGGGGGTCCGGTATCCCTATGTTCATTCCATGCCCACAATGATGTGGAGTCTGCCTGAACTGGCTAGGTTGCCAATCTCCAGGTGGGCCCTGGAGTTCTCTCAAAATCACAATCAGTTACAACTAATAAAAGCTCTGTGGATTTGTGGAAATTTGAGATGCAAGAAACATCAAGCTATCCAAGCTGATGTCCGAGAAGGTCTGTCCTTCACGGAGGCCAGTTCTGATCTCCTGTGAGATGATCAAAAGTTGAAAATGATCTTTGAGAGATGTCCAGGGTACAGACCTGGGGTAAACTTACCAGCTCCGGACTTTTTCTATCTGTGCTATTGGAGTCCTTGAAAAATTCCATTTGGGGGTGTCAGACGGGATTAATAGACGTCTATTCCATTATATTACATTTAAGCACAGAGAAATACGACTGCAGGGTAAACCGATCTGTGATGAATGGTATATGTGTTGAGGTTTTCATTTTGAATTGAAAATGGCAGGACTCTAATAAATTTATCATGGTTCAGTATATTATCGGGCAAGTGGGAATATTTTACTCCATACACAACAAAGATTCTGTCTCCCCTCAGGTCTCATAAATTAAAACCCCCTTTTGAATTTCTCAGGTAACAAAATAACGCTAGGCCTCGTCATAAATCAGCAGGGACTTTGCAAAGGAGCAAGGGGGAAAAAATTGCTACAAGGTGCTTTTTGCTCCAGAAAGTCAACTTGACGGTTTAAGAAATGCACTTCACTCGGCCAACCTTTGTTTTTAATATTTCTGCCGACACTGATTTATTTAAATGGATTCCAGAAATATAAGCCCACCGTTTTATCACAGCTTCTGAGGTTGTGTGAATCCACTAAGGGGGAGGTGCCGAGTCTCTTTCTCATGACAGGTTTGCCAAGAACACAGAGGCAAAAGTCCAAGATTTTAAGGTTGCCAGCCTCCAGGTGGCAGCTGGAAATCTCCTGCTATTACAATGGATCTCCAGATGGCCAAGATCAGTTCCCCTGGGGAGAATGGCTGCTGTGGAGGATGGACTCTGTAGCATTATACCCCCCCCATTCCTAAACCCCACCCTCCCCAAGCCCCACCCCCAAAACCTCCAGGTATTCCCAACTCAGAGGTCTAAGATGCCCCACCCAGAATCATTGCCCACGGAGCCCCCCTCCCACTGCCCCCCTGCTATGGCCAAGCAGAGGGAGTCCCCTGCCCATTGCAATAGCTCTGGTCAGGAGCTGTCATTGGAAGCAGACTTCCTGAGCCCCAGCTGGAGAAGACACAAGTGGTAACCACAGAGCCACCTGCCCTAAGTTTCAGACACTGCAGGCTCAGGAGGCTGTTGACTGGGATGTCCAAGCCCCAAATGATCCAAGTCCAAGCCCCAAATGATCGAGATACATAAGAACATAAGAGAAGCCAGTGTTGGATCAGGCCAATGGCCCATCCAGTCCAACACTCTGTCACACAGTGGCCAAAAACACCAGGTGCCCTCAGAAGGTCCAGCAGTGGGGCCAGGACACCAGAAGCCCTGCCACTGTTGCCCCCCCCCAAGCACCAAGAATACAGCGCATCACTTGCCCCAGACTGAGAGTTCCTATCTATACCTTGTGGCTAATACCCACTGATGGACCTCTGCTCCATATGTTTATCCAATTCCCTCTTGAAGCCATCCATGCTTGTAGCCACCACCACCTCCTGTGGCAGTGAATTCCACATGTTAATCACTCTTTGGGTGAAGAAGTACTTCCTTTTATCCATTCTAACCCGACTGCTCAGCAATTTCATGGAGTGCCCATGAGTTCTTGTACAGTAAGAAAGGGAGAGAAGTACTTCTTTTTCTACCTGCTCTATCCCATGCATAATCTTATAAACCTCGATCATGTCACCCCTCAGCCGTCATTTCTCCAAGAGGCTATCAGAACCCTGCCTAACTTAACAAACAGGAAGTTGCTTAAACATTATCAACCTGCCCAAACTACTAATTTATTCAAATATGTATATCCCACTTTTCCTTGTGACTCAAGGCAGCTTGCAAATCATACTGAAAAGTATAATAGGGGTGTCCAAAAAAGAAAATCATTTTTTTTCTGGCTCCATTGTAGCCTAGAACTAGTCATTAGTCCAAAAGGGGGCGGGGGGACAATTTGTGCCACTAAAATAGATCCATTGTCATGCCAGCAACATATGGTGGAGCTGGAGGTCCATTACCAAGTTGTTTTTAAAGTTCCCTTGGTAAATACTTTTATGGAGCTGTGGGGGGCGGGGGGGATTACAAATTACTGAGCACATCATAATGTGATTTCTTTGTTCTTAAAGCTTCGGTCTTTCACTGATTGGAGCAGAACGGATGTGCTGGGATTGTTGGGTTGTTGCGCGAATGAATAATGGTGATAGACTTGAACGCTGCCGCAGAATAGAACGTCGAGCATTCAATTGGCCATATATCCCTCCCTAGTGCAAAAGTCTTCATTATTAATGTGAGTGGGAAAATAATGACGAAGACATTTTGTTGGCATATTTTGGAAGGAGGACTTCTACAACCAGAGCGTAACAAATTAGTCCTGAATTATCTCTCATCAATTTTATATGTGCGTTTCCAGGAGAAAGGCTTCTCTGTACATGCTGGGGACTGTTCATTTATAACTGTCGGCGTCAGATGGGTCCATAAACACACGAAGCCAATCTTGTCAGGCTGAAATCAGTTGGACTGCATTGGCTTCTGTCACAAGGACTCTGGTTTACCTGGTTCATGGAGGAGGTTCCAGAAAGTTATGGAGCTCCTACGTGGCACTAGCTGACTTCTGCTCTGTTAACGAAAAAGCTAATTTAAAAGAAAAATGGGTGGAGAATAATGAGGACAAAAAAATCTTTTAACTAGGACACACACACCGCTATGAAATGCTGAAGACAGGCTAGCCCAATGTATTCTTGCTGCAGTGCTTATTTACCAGAAGCTTTAAGAACATAAGAGAAGCCAGTGTTGGATCAGGCCAATGGCCCATCCAGTCCAACACTCTGTCACACAGTGGCCAAAAACACCAGGTGCCACCAGGAGGTCCAGCAGTGGGGCCAGGACACTAGAAGCCCTCCCACAGTTGCCCCTCTCCAAGCACCAAGAACACAGTTGCCCCAGACTGAGAGTTCCTATCTATACTTTGTGGCTAATAGCCACTGATGGACCTCTGCTCTATATGTTTATCCAATTCCCTCTTGAAGCCGTCCATGCTTGTAGCTGCCGCCACCTCCTGTGGCAGTGAATTCCATGTGTTAACCACTCTTTGGGTGAAGAAGTACTTCCTTTTATCTGTTCCAACCTGACTGCTCAGCAATTTCATGGAGCGCCCACGAGTTCTTGTATTGTGAAAAAGGGACAAAAGTACATCTTCCTCTACCTGCTCTAACCCATGCATCATCTTATAAGCCTTGCATAATCTTATAAGCCTTGATCATTGTCAAGGCCCCAGCGACCCCCCGGCAGCCACCCCGACGTGCCCCGGCGGGGCCCCAAGACTCACCAGGGCTCAGGAAGAGGCGGAGAGGAGCCGGAGTCCCACTGCCCCCAACAGCGCTGGCGGAGGGAGCGAGTGGGCCGAGGGCGGAGAGTGCGCCCGCCCCGGAGCTGGGTCCGGGGGTGGCCATCGGCCAGGCAGGTGGGGTGGGGATGGCTGAGCCCAGTGGGGGCCAGGCAGGTGGCGGGAGGGAGTCCACGGCCGCCGAGCATTGGCTGCCGCCGGCTGTGCCCACAGACCCCGGCGACAAGGGAGCAGGAGGGAGAGGGCTGGATGCCAGAGCAAGACAGGACGCCCGGGCACCTTGCCCAGGAGCGGGGGGGGGGGTGAAGGGTGGACCCGGAAACCACTACTGAGCCTCAGCATTGAGGCTTAAGAGGGGAGGTGGGGCCAGGGGAGGCGGATCCCAGGGGCAGAGACGAGGGGAAGAGGGGAGGTATAAAAGGGAAGCAGCCGAACAGAGCTGGAGGAGGAGTATCCTGGAGGTGGATGAAGCCAAGCACAGTGAGAGAGGGCGCAATACATCACCCCAGGAGGCGGCTGGCATGGGTGTGGTGACTTAACCCCCCCCCCCCCCAGTTGCCAGATCTGAGGCCCTGGCTGCTAAGGGCAGGAAGCAAGCGAGGTGGCGGCGCGGGGCGCAGACAGCAAGTCCAGTGACAGCGAGCCTAGCTCCAGCGACTCGTGTGACAATCATGTCACCCCTCAGCTGTCGTTTCTCCAAACTAAAGAGCCCCAAGCACTTCAACCTTTCTTCATAGGGAAAGTGTTCCAACCCTTTTATCATTCTAGTTGCCCTTTTCTGCATTTTTTCCAATGTGATAATATTTTTTTAAGGTGTGGCGACCAAACCTGTACAAAGTTCTCCAAATGGGGTTGCACCATCAGTTTATACAGGGGCATTATGATACTGGCTGATTTGTTTTCAATTCCCTTCCTAATAACCCCCAGCATAGCGTTGGCCTTTTTCATTGCAGTCGCACACTGTCTCAACATTTTCATTGAGTTATCTACCACGATCTCTCTCTTGGTCATTCCCTGGTAGGTCGGACCCCATCAACGTGTATTTATAGTTAGGATTTTTGGCTCCAATGTGCATCACTTTGCACTTGGCCACACTGAACCCCGTTTGCCACGCTAATGCCCACTCACCCATCCTGGACAGATCCCTTTGGAGTGCCTCACAATCCTCCCTAGTTCTCACCACCCTGAACAACTTTGTTTCATCTGCAAATTTAGCCACTTCACTGCTTACTCCCAACTCCAAATCATTAATAAACAAGTTAAATCTCCAAATCATTAATAAACAAGTTAAAAAGCATCGGACTGAGTACTGATCCCTGCGGAACCCGACTGCTTACCTCCCTCCACTGAGAAAATTGCTCATTTTGTGGGTAGACAATATAATAACAGAATGCACCTTGAAAGCTGGGTGCTACACAGTAATTATATTGAAAAGAACAAGCCCGTGGGCTTAAAAATCTTAAAAGCTGAGAGCTATTGGTAGAAGAGAAAGGACACAAAAGGCAGAGAGGAGTAGAAGAACAGATTAGAAACCAGAGTCCTTTTCCATGGTTGCTTAAACAGATCCAACAATGGAGACCAACCAACGTGGAGTAATGCGGTGGAGAGAAAAGGGGCAGCACTAGAGGCTGAACACTCGTTTATGAAGGGGCTGTAGCTCAGTGAAAGATCGTCTGCTTGGCATGCAGAAGGTCCCCAGTTCAATCTCTGGCATCTCCAGTTAAAAGGACCAGGGAGTAGGTGATGGGAAGGACCTCTACCTGAGATCCTGGACAGCCGCCGCCAGTCTGACTAGACCAGGGGTGACAAACATAATAGCCCTGGGGCTGGAAGTGGCCCATTCATGGTTCTTATCCAGCCCATGAGCAACTGCTGGAGGCTGCTGGAGGGGGAGCAGACGAGCGGACACACAAGAAGAAGTATGTGAAATTAAGCCTGTGAAGAAATAAAAAGGAAGCCCTGACCTGGGTAGCCCAGGCAAACCTCATCTGGTATAGTGGTTAAGTGTGCAGACTCTAATCTGGGAGAACCGGGTTTGATTCCTCACGCCTCCACTTGCAGCTGCTGGATGACCTTGGGCAAGCCACAGTTCTGTCAGAGCTTTTCTCTCAAGGGCAGTTCTCCCTTCTCCCGCACGCCCGTTTTCCGCCTATGAAAGAAAAAAAAGGGCTGTGGGAGGACAAAAAGCAGCCCTTGAAGGTTTTAGGCCTTTCCCTCAGCCCCGCCGATTCTGTGGGAAACACAGGAGGGATGGAAACTGCAGGTGGAGGGAGAGCCAGGTTCCGTCTCTCCCCCCTCCTGACCTAGGGCTGGTCATGCAGCTTGGACCGCCTCACAGGGTTGGTGGTCGTGGTGGGGCTGGGGGCGATGGAGGCGGGATTCTGAGGTGCCTCCTTGAAATCCTCAGTGGTAGGAAGGGGGAAGAGATGAAACAAAGAGTGACAGATGGATCTGGGCTGCTGAGGCTGCCTGTATGGAGGGGGGTGGTGCTGAAAAACGACCCTGTTTACTTGCAAGGACATGACGTCTCCTAAAAGTGCTCTATATCCAAAAAGCAACTAATTTATATGGAAATGTAAGCTATCCTGAAAAACACTTAGTTTTACATATGATTAAATACATTTATTGGGGCTGGGGCAAGTGATGCTTGGTGCTCTTGTTGCTTGAGAGGGGGGCAACAGTGGGAGGGCTTCTAGTGTCCTGCCCCCACTGGTGGACCTCCTGAGGGCACCTGGTGTTTTTGGCCACTGTGTGACACAGAGTGTTGGACTGGATGGGCCACTGGCCTGATCCAACATTGGCTTCTCTTATGTTCTTGTCTTCTTATCGCTCGCTCACAACTTTAACGCCAGTAGCTCACAAAGTAGAATTTTTGCTCACAAGACTCCTCAGCTTAGAGGGAGCACTGCATGGCCCCAACCATGAAATCTTGTGATCTTATTTAATTTAATTACCACTCCCCGACGCCCCCTCCCTCCCCCGAAAAAAATCCTGGCTATGGGGCTGACGTGGAGGTTCCTCTCAGCCACCATGGCTAGTAGCCATGGACAGACTCATCGTCCATGAATCTATCTAATCCCGCTTTAAAGCAGTTTATCCCTGTGGCCATCACTACATCCTCTGGCAGCGAATTCCACCTTTCAATCACTCTCTGTGTAAAGTAGTATTTCCTTTTCTCTGTCCTGAACCTCCTGCCCATCAGCTTCATTAGATACCCTCAAGTTCTAGTATTTTGGGAGGAGGAGAAAAATTTAGCTTTGTCAACTCTCTCCATCTCGTGCATAATTCTATAAACCTCTATCATCCCCCCCCCCCAGTCGTCTCTATTCTAAACTGAAAAGTCCCAGAATCTCTAGCCTTTCCTCCCTCCCTGAGCATGAGAATAAACAGACACAAATCAGACCGTAAAAATCAAAGTATTTCACCTTCCAGAGACACACTGTTGCTAATCCAAAGGTTACTGTTCTCCTACCAAAAACTCCAAAGGGAGAATCCAATTACTTGACAACAGGGTAACACTGAGCCTTTGGAAAGAAAGAAAAAACCCTTTCTCCTTTTGGTTTGGTGACAGAGCCCCAGAAGATCCACTTTTCCTGCAAAATATGAGCCAGTCAAATAACAATACCTATGTTACCAAGACTACATTCCCAGGAACAAAAGGTAAATAGTTTTGGGTACAAGGCTGGTATTACTGAGAGGCAGAAAACCTTATTTCTATACTGCTTTCAGACTCATTCTAATACAATCCCTCCCTCCCATCTTCCCCTCAGGAAAATCATATTTTGTGAAATAGTTTTAGCATAGTGTAGTGTTCTTGATATCTTTTTGGGGATCAGTCCTCTGTTAAAAGTCAGCCTGCCTAGGCTTTTCTGTCCTGGGCAACTGGCCAGTTTCGAGGCTTCCTAGCTCTGGCCTCCAGAATAGCCTCTGGTCCAAACGACATTATGGCCAAGATCCCAGGAATGCCTTTAGGCTTGCCCTGTTGGCCGTTCAACTGCTTTCATGGAACGACTGAATTCCATGTAGGGTTGTCAGCTCTGGGTAGGAAAATACCTGGAGCTTGGGTGGGGTGGGGGGGCTTGGGGAGGGCAGAGTTTGGGAAGGGGAGAGACCTCAGAAGGGTAGAATTCCACAGAGTCCGCCCTCCAAAACAGATTAGTTGTAATCAGGGCTATTTGGGGGCAGGGACGCACAGGAATGTAGTTCCGACTGGCCTCCACCTGGAGGTTGGCAAACCTAGTTCCATGCTACATCACAAACCTAGTTCCATGCTACATCACATGCTACATTGAAGGCCCTGTAGCTGGCATGCGGCACAGAGGCTAACTGTTTGGGAAAGCCAGGAAGGAGGAGGAGGCGGTACCTACCCAATGGAGAGCTTTTACATTGGCAAGATGGCAAGCTCTCCCCTCTGCAGTTTTGCAGGGGAGATACAAAAAGATCCCCATGGAGATCATCTGTGCCTGTCGTAGCGAAGAGGTGGAATCGGTCAAGTATGTTTTGTTTTATTGCTGTTTCTATTTGGAAATTTGCTCAGATACCATCTCCCCATTGCTTGAAAGATTTTCAGGCTGTTCTGATGTTGCTGTTTCAGAGAAGCTTTTATTGGGTGTTAATCAACAGACCACTATTAGTTGTGGGGGAGGGGAGAGAGAAATTTCGGCGGCTTGTACAATTCGTCGGGAAATTTTATGTATGGATTTTAAATTTCGGTAAATTCCAACTGCTGTGTTAGCAGGAGAGACTTTTTGTATTCTTCTGTTTGCTTTATTGTAAACCTTTGGTCTTTCAATTTGTAGTGGTCATAGACTGAACAAATCTGAGTCTGACAGCCTGTTTGTTTCACGTATCCTTACAATGATATATCGATCAGACAATATGCTGACACCCAGCTGTGTTTGCTGATGGACAGATGGATGGTTGGACACGGCCCCAGGAAATCTGGCCAGGATCTTGGAGGCTTGTGGTGAGGTAGGTGAAGCAGAGTTGGCTGAGAGTGAATCCATCAGAGATGGAGGTTATCTGGCTGGGTGGAGGAGGTTCAGGTTTGGGGTGCCAACTCCTGACTCTTGACCATGAACCTTTAACATTGGCGCAGTTGGTCAAGAACATGGGTGTGTTTCTGGATGTCTCCTTATCAGTGGAGCCCCAGATCACAAACATTGCCAGACTGGTGTTTCTCAAACTGCGTCAGATCAGGTGGCTGGCCCCCCACCTGTCTCACCCTGACCTTGTCACAGTAATCCATGCAGTGGTCACCTCTAGGCTTGATTACTGTAACTCATTCTACATAGGACTGCCCTTGAGGCTGATCCGGAAGTTACAACTTGTCCAGAATGCAATGGATTGGGTCCTTAGGGAAACACCATCAACTACCCATATACAACTTGTGCTTTGCCAGTTGCACTGGCTCCAGGTTGAGTACCAGGTCAGGTTCAAGATCCTGGTTTTGACCTTCAAGGCCCTAAACAGTCAGGGACCACCATACTTATGGGACCGCCTCTCCTGGTATATCCCCCAGAGAGCATTGGGCTCAGGAGACCAACACCTACTAGACGTCCCTGGCCCAAAAAACATCTGGCTGTCCTCAGCTAGTGCCAGGAACTTCTCGGTCCTGGCTCCAACTTGGTGGAACTCTCTGCCTACTAACATCAGGGCCCTGTGGGACTTGTTACAGTTCCGCAGGGCCTGCAAGACAGAGATGTTCTGCCAAGAATACAATTGAGGGCAGCAATGGTTTTTTAATAGCAAGTAGTTTATTAGTTGCTTTCTCACCCCGCACCACATGTTAATGTTAATTGGGTGTTAAAAATTCTGTACCATGTAGCACCATGTAGCATGTTCGGATTATACAGCTCGGTATTTTTTGGACTGTTTAAACATATTTTTGGTACGAATCTGTTGTACGCCGCCCTGAGCCCACCTTGTGGGGAGGGTTTAATGAAATAAAAGTTTTTCATGAAATAAAAGTTTAATGAAATAAATAAATTGATCAAATATTCCAGTCCTCTTCATCACTGGCAGTCCATCTTCAATGATTTTCCATGGCAAGGTAAATGCTCCAGAGTTAGTTTTTCCATTCTACGCAAAAGCACCAAACAAGGAGGACTCAATTATCCTGATGTCAGAACATATCACACTGCTTCTATGTTAGCTATTATTGTTAGACTGTTACGGACCAAAGGTTCAGAGGATTGGAACAACACACTTCTCTCACCGGAGAGCCATACATCTCTACCAGGATTGATTTGGAATAAAGCTGCATGTCGTCTAAAGGCAGTCCATAAACAGACACTCTTATCTGATATTCTTAAAACTTGGGATGATCACCGACGGATGCTGGTACCCTCTATTTCACAATATTCAACTTTCCTCCATCAAACCTGGTTCCCTCCTGGAACAGAGTGGGGTACTCAGTCTATCTGGCAACAAGCTAATGTCACAACACTGAAGGACATATCCTCTAAATCAGACATTCTTTTAAAAGCGGATCTGGAACAGAAGTTACATCATCCCATCCCCTGGTTTTCCTATCTACAACTTCGGCATATGGCTTCACAAATACAGCTTCATGAAATCCTTTCCAGTCCACGTACAATGTTTGAATGCCTCTTGGGAGGCACTTTGTCTAGCAACAGAGGTCTGAT
Organism: Lepidodactylus listeri; assembly: GCA_029233225.1. NCBI lineage: Eukaryota > Metazoa > Chordata > Lepidosauria > Squamata > Gekkonidae > Lepidodactylus > Lepidodactylus listeri. The sequence continues at coordinate 18,458,100 of JARCFY010000004.1, forward strand.
CTCCACTATATATGACATACTAATATGCCATGATAAACCCAAACTTTTCCCATTTCAACACTCATGGCATCGGGACTGTCATCAGACTTTCTCAGACGAACAATGGTCAATGATCTGGATGAAATCTCTATCTTCCACACCTTCAGCAACCACCAAATTACAAAATTTTAAAATCTTGACTAAATGGTACCTGACACCACTCAGACTTGCTCATACCTCAAAATTACATTCCCCAAAATGTTGGCGGGGCTGCAGACAGGACGGTTCCTATATTCACTGTTGGTGGACTTGCGAGGTCGTTCAAAACTTCTGGAAAGATGTAATCTCCCAAATTGCTTTATTAACCACTTACTCGGTTCCTTTGAATCCAGAGACAATCCTGCTGAACCTGTGGCATGAAGAAGCTATTCCTCAATCTCAAAGAGATCTAATCACTAGCTTACTGACAGCAGCGAAGACGGCAATTGCACAAACTTGGAAATCATCTCAACCACTCTCAAGGTCCCTATGGATGACGAAAGTATGGGATCAGTTTCTAATGGAGAAAATCACATATCGCTTATACCAATCAGAGATCTTCCCGAAATCAACAAACTTTGTTGAAAAGTGGTACTCTTTCTATGAATTTGCAGTCAAACAAAATATTTTGCCACAAAATAGATTCTGTAGAGATTTAATATTGATGTAACCACACTCACTGGTCTTTAGCTGTCTCTGTTTCTATCCTTGCTGTACTTTTACTCTTCCTCACTGTTGCACTTGCACACTATTTGATATTTGATATTTATTATAGTATACTTAATATACCTTAAAATTTGGTTCTTGCGGGTTTTGCCTAATTCCTCTCTTGTTTGTGATATCAGGTTACGACTTTTATGTTTAGTACAAGGTTTTTATTATTTTCACTGTATGAATGCTCTTGTGGATGTATTGCACTTTGATTGACTTTCTTATTTGTATGTTTTGAATTTGTTAATAAAATTTTAAATTTAAAAAGAAAAAGAAAAAAAAATATTCCAGTCCTGATTTTTAGAAACGGATTTCAAATGCCCCAGTGATCCATGGTAGGGGGACAGAAGCTGCTAGGGGACAGAGGCAGAGAAACTGTGGGGGAACCTGCCATGTGGAAGTCTCGCAGCCACTGCACTTTACCATACAAGCCCATCCTTGAGTGGAAACTGCCATAGATAGTTTTATAAAACCATGGTTTTCATGCAATGGAGCAGAGGTCCATCAGTGGCCATTAGCCACAAGGTATAGATGGGATACAATGTCCGTGTCAGTGATGCTCTGTATTCTTGATGCTTAGGGGACAACAGTGGGAGGTCTTCTGGAGTTCTGGCCCTGCTGGTGGATCTCCTGATGGCACCTGGGTTTCAGCCACTGTGTGACACAGAGTGTTGGACTGGATGGGCCATTGGCCTGATCCAACATGGCTTCTCTTACATTCTTAAGAGCAGAGGTCCATCAGTAGCTATCAGCCACAGGGTATGATGGAGCACTCTGTCTGGGGCAGAGATGTTCTGTATTCTTGGGTGCTTGGAGGGCAGCAGTGGGAGGGCTTCTGGAGTTCTGGCTCTGCTGATGGACCTCCTAATGGCATCTGGGTTTTGGCCACTCTGTGACACAGAGTGTGGGATTGGATGGGCCACTGGCCTGATCCAACATGGCTTCTCTTATGTTCTTGATGCCTGACCCACCCTACTAGAGTTATACACAAAAACTGTCAAGAGAGCCTTCTTCTGCCTCCTCTGCCTAGGTGAGCCCTAACCTGGATAAGATCTATCACCCTCCCTCCCCACCTACTCCAACGTCCTGGCAAGTCAAGTTCTCCTCCATTTCTCAAATACATAAATATGAACATTTCCCTTTCCAGATCATCACATTTTCAAGAGAGTCAGATTAACCCGAAGCAATTTTGCCTCTCCCTGATGAAAGTGAATGGGGTAATTGGGTCTTACTGGAAATGCAACCTTCATTTCCAGATTCATTTCTTCCTCCATTTAACTAGGCAAGATGTTCAGGCCACAGACAAAAAGGTTCGTTTGTGTCTCTTAAATGAGAGAAGGGGAGGGGGGGGGAACTCTTTGCAAAAAAAAAAAAAAAGACGAAAAACTGTAACGACAAAATCTGATATATGGCTCTCTCCCGACAGCGTGAGGAATTACTTCCACTTTGACGGAGGTGAGCTTGCATACAGATGGCGACAATATGCATTTATATACAATGAATCAGAGTGGAAGAGATCAAACCTGTATTTTGTACTGTAACAGACAGGAGGCAAATTACAGAGAGGCTGGACCACGTAAACTGCCTCTGGTTCCCGCAATACTTCTTGGATTATTTAGAGGGGAAAGTACAAGTGGCGGCGGCAGCTCCGTGTCTTGAAATGTGGCTCGCTGTCAGACCTTCATAAAGTAGGGGTGGGAGCAGTCTGCAAAAGGGTAGGGTTGCTAGATCCAGGTTAGGAAACTCCTGTGGATTTGGGGGTGGAACCTGGGGAGGACAGGGATCTTAGCGGAGTACAATGCCATAGAGTGCATCCTCCAAAGAATCCATTTTCTCCTGGTGAACTGATCTCCATAGTCTGCAGGCCCGTAGCTACGGTGGGGCTTTGGGGGGCTTAGCCCCCCTTTCTTAAAGGCACAACCCCACAAGAATTTATTCTGTAAATGCTTTTTTCCCCAGTCATTTCTAAACATTTTAAAAGGCGTGTGCTCCTTTAAGAAGAAGAAGAGAAGAGATTGGATTTATATCCCGCCCTTCACTCACTTAAGAGTCTCAGAGCGGCTTACAAACTCCTTTCCCTTCCCCTCCCCACAACAGACACCCTGTGAGGTAGGTGGGGCTGAGAGAGCTCTTTCCCAAGCTGTCCTTGAGGGAACAGCTGGTACAGAGCTATGGCTTGCCCAAGGTCATCCAGCCAGGTGCAAGTGGAGGAGTGGGGAATCAAATCCGGTTCTCCCAGATTAGAGTCGGCGCACTTAACCACTACACCAAACTGGCTCTCTCTTTAAGCAGAGTGGGGTGCTGTAGCTGACTAAATCCCGCACTGAGCCAAATGGGGTTGGAGCAGGTGACCTCTGGGATCCCTTCTAACTCTGTGCTGAGAAACTGTTCCCCTTTGAGAGAGTTTTTCTGCCCAAATGTTAGCTTTCTTGAGTATAGAAGACATCCCCCCACCTGCTGGCTTGTGATCAGAATTGTTCGTTAGGATGGCAGAAGTGATTAAAGTGGTCAAGAGCTTGCAATTCAGAGATCTATCCTGGTCACAGCTTTCTGTTGGCTAAATGGCTTTCCTTTCCGCACTAAGAATTTCAGTCCCACCAGGAAAAAAAATTGCCCCACAAGCCACAAAATCCTGGCCATGGGGCTGGTAGTCTGGAGATGAGCTGTAATTCTGGGGGGAGTCCCATGGTCCCACCCACCCAGAGGCTGGCATCCCTAGTCCACAGGAAGGCTGATGGAACCTTCTTCTCCCTGCTGGAAGCCACCTGAAAAGTCCATGGCAGTGACTGGAGTCTCTTTTCTTTTTTGTAGAAAAAGCCCAGCAGGAACTCATTAGCATAATAGGCCACACCCAACAGCAGAAACTCATTAGCATGTTAGGCCACACCACTGACAGCACAGCTTATTAACATATTAGGCCACACCCCCATGTTACCAGAAGAGTGGTCATCCAGCCACACCCACTTTTTGCTTCTTATTCTGTTTACCTTGTTTGTTGTCAAAACCCAGGGCTTTTTTTGTAGCAGGAATTAATTTGCATGTTACGCCACATACCCCTAATGTAGCCAATCCTAATGAGTTTTTGCTGTTGGGTGTGGCCTATTATGCTAATGAGCTCCTGCTGGGAAAGCCAACTCAGGAGCCAGCCGGAACTCCGTTCCTGTGTGTTCCTGCCCCCAAATAGCCCTGCTTTGGGTAGTGAAAGGCAGGGTATAAATCCAATTTTCTCCTCCTCCTCCTCCTTCCCTTTCATCAGCATGGCTGGAAATTATTTTGCCAAATATCACCGCTAAAGTTTCACATCCTCCTTCTCAGGTGGGCAGAACACATGAGCAATCTTCTGTCTCGGTGACACTTGGTTTCCAGTGCCAAACCCGTCCGAGCCGTCCTTCCGTCAGGTTATAATGAGGCATTCCCTTCTTACCAGGAGACCAGAGCGAGTGCTGCAGGAATGAGGCTGGCGAATGCAAATATTGCAAGGCGCATATGTTGATCCGCATAATGTTTCTCCCGCTGTGCCTGCATCTGTTTTGCTCTTGTTCACACTTTCAGGCTGTAAAGGGAAATTCACAAAAACAATGGTCCTGAGTTGCTGTTGTTGTTTTTTTCCTTTGGCAAGCATACGAGGATGGCTTTTTTCCTAGGGAAAGTGGGGGGGGGTGTTTGTCAGCAAGGCAGCAAGGGTAATTCTGCCTCCCACCTAGGACAAATCACACTTGCCTAAGCATAAGGCGAAAGTGACTCTTCTGGGCAGACTGGCTCTAAGACCGGAAGGGCTGGACCAGGAACAGGCTGGGACCCAAATGAATGGAGATGAAAAGAAAACCTAATTGTCAGAGTCCGGGTTTATTGATGGGACAGCCATTTGCCACCTCCCTGATGCAAAAGAGATGGATCCACAAAAGGGCCGACAGTGAAAGTAGTAAAAAGAAGGGTTTGCATCTCACTTCCAGGCATTAAATTCAGCCCTGTTGCAGGTACTTTGGGGGATACATACAGAAGGCAGAAGGGGGTTGCCAGGTCTCCCTGTAGTTTGGTGTGGTGATTAAGTGCACAGACTCTAATCTGGGAGAACCGGGTTTGATTCCCCACTCCTCCACTTGCACCTGCTGGATGACCTTGGGCAAGCCATAGCTCTGTACCAGCTGTTCTCTCAAGGGCAGTTCTCTCAGAGCTCTCTCAGCCCCACCTACCTCCCAGGGTGTCTGTTGTGAGGAGGGGAAGGAGTTTGTAAGCCGCTCTGAGACTCCGAGTGATGGGCGGGGTATAAATCCAATCTCTTTTCTTCTTCTTCTTTCCTTGCCACCAGTGGGAGATAGGGTGGTAGAGTTGCCAGGTCCAGGTTGGAAAACTCCTGGAGATTTGGGGATAGAGCCTGGGGTGGACAGGGACCTCAGTGGGGGACAATGTCTACACACCAAGGCATCCATTTTCTCCAGGGGAACTGATCTCTGTAGTCTGGAGAAGAGCTGCAATTCCAGGGGATTCCCCAGGTCCCAAGATCAAGAACCGCAAGGGTAAGAAAGAAGTCTAATAGAGGGCCAATATTAAAAACCTGAGTTAAAACTTATACAAAAATACATGTGTTTATTAGAAAGGTAGTTAAAAACAAATTAGGGCCCAATGAAAGCCTCATAGAAAAGCGCAAGCAGCCTGAACACAAGGGCCAACAATACAAATGACCTGGGGCGTTTCCGCCCTATTGGGGGCCTTCTTCAGAGGTCAAACAGTTTGAGGGACACATGTTGCAATATAACGTATTACAGTAAGATAACCGATAAATCAATACAGGACCAAGAAAAGAAAAGTTAAGCCGTGAGAGCAATAGACACAAGACAAAGATTTGTGTGAGGCCTCTAAAGTTGAAAGTCACGTGCCTGGAGCCAAATGCACATCTGCTGGATTAGAACATCTTCCAATTTTGATCCAAAAAGGACCAGTCTGGCTATCTTAGTCAAAGCTAGAGTGTCCTCAAGCAAACAGCAGTCCCATCGGGAGGCTGGCATCCCTAAGCTGAAGCCATGGGAGAAACCAAGGGTTGGGGTAAGCCACTGGGTCCCCATGGGTGAAAACAGTTGGCTATGCCTATGTCAGGGGTGGCCAAACTTGCTTAATGTAAGAGCCACATCGAATAAACCTTAGATGTTTGAGAGCCGCAAGACATGAACAAATACTGCACACACATTTTTTTTCTTTAAAGATATCCAAATTTGCTTTTAATTAAAATTAAATGAGACTGCCAGAGATAAAAACAAAAGGGGTAAAGACAGGTATTGATGATGATATTTATTTGTCCAAATATCATTTGTTTGCTAATGATATTTGTTTGTCCAAGAGAGAAAGAAAGAAAGGTGGAAAGAAAGCAAATAGGTCAGGGGGAGGGAGGGAGGGAGGGAGAGGTGGAAAGAAGGCCAACTCTAATTTTAAATGCATCCTCCAAGCCCTTCCCCCGTGCCGGCTGGCTTGGCTTGGAGAAGGGATGTAAAGAGACAAATGCCTTCTCCAAGCCAGCTGGTGGGGAGCTTTAAGAATGCATTTAAAGTTAAAGTTGTTTTCTTTCTCTGCTCCCCCTCACCTCAAGCCTACCCAGGGAGGGGAACACTGGCCGGGAAAGGGAAGACCGATCAGGGAGGCATGCCTCCCCTTCGATTCCTCAGCCGCCCTGCCGGGAGCTGCACAATATGTGTGAAGGAGTTGCATATGGCTCTCGAACCGCGGTTTGGCCACCCTTGGCCTATGTCAGTAACTAAAGTGGGAATGTATCTAGGAATGTAAGAACTATGGAAACATCATGAGTTATAAGGGAAGCAATGACTGTAAAAGGAAGGACCTTGCTGTAGTAGGTAGGGTTGCCAACAACCTGGAGAAAAAAAATGTCCAGGCTCTTCAGCAGAGGTTTAATGTACTGAAATGGGCAAGTGAAACTTTTTACTGCATGGAGATAAAGAACACCACCTGGGAAATGTTAATTGTCTTTTTCTCTATGTGGTTTTGAGTGGCTCAGAGTACAGTATCCTACAGTATTGCTATAGAACAGAGGATATACATAGTGCATCTGAAGCAACAGGAAGTAGCTTCCAGTTCCTAGCCTTTAGCTCCACCAGCCCCACCAGAAAAAAAAAATTGCCACACGTGCCGCAAAACCCTGGCTACAGGGCTGCATGTCAGGGTATACGTGCATAAGTAACATCCCACACGTTCAAGTACCAGACCTTCGCTCCAGAGATCTTTTAGTCCTTGTATACAGAGACACAGCTAAGGCTTAGGTGGGTCGCCGTGTTGGTTTGAAGCAACAGAACAAAGTGTGAGTCCTTTAAGACCAACAAAGTTTCATTCTGGGTGTAAGATTTCTTGTGCATGCATGCTTGGTGTAGTTAAGTGTGCAGACTCTAATCCGGGAGAACTGGGTTTGATTCCCCACTCCTTCACTTGCAGCTGCCGGATGACCTTGGGCAAGCCATAGTTCTATCAGAGCTGTTCTCTCAAGGACAGTTGTGGAAAGAGCTCTCTCAGCCCCTCCTACCTCACAGGGTGTCTGCTGTGGGGAGGGGGAGGGAGTTTGTAAGCCACTCTGAGACTCCAAGTGAAAGGAGGGGATTAAATCCAATCTCCTCCTCCTCCTCCTCTTCTTCTTATCTGAAGAAGTATTAATGCACATGAAAGTTTATACCCAGAATTAAACTTGGTTGGTCTTAAAGGTGCCGCTGTACTCAAACTGTGTTCTACAGCTTAGGCTTAATATCCTTTCTGGAAAGCGGGGGAGAGAGAGAGGCAAACACTTAACCAATTTTAATTTATTGACCTAGCAAAGAATATAAAGTAGGAATGATGAGGGAAAATGCAAAAGCCGTTCTAAGCAGTCAAAATACAAAGGCAATTCAAAGCAGTTCACTAAGTAAAAACAAGAGTAGCAATTTCCTCAGGGCAGTTCCAAAGTGCTGTTGCAATGCTTAGTTGCACATCCCTGGTGTCACGTTTCACACATGGCTATTCCAGGGGAACCCTCCCAGGCTGGAGAGACCAGAGGGTAGGAGAGGAAAGACAAGAAGAAGAAAAGGATCTTTGTGTGGGCAGAGAGGGAGAGAAGCAGAGGGCAAAGCCAGGATGAGAAGGTCATCTGGGCATTGCCATCTCATCATGAGATTCACTTGACAGTATATTGTCCTGATTACAATTCACTGGTTTGATACAAGATGGAGTCTTCTTGTACCTCTGGTTGCAAAATCAAGGGAATCAACGGAACCTTGAGCCAAACTGCATGTTCAAGTTGGAGCCAGTTTGGTGTAGTGGTTAGGAGCACGGACTGTAATCTGGGAGAACTGGGTTTGATCCCCCACTTCTCCACATGCAGCTGCTGGTGTGACCTTGGGTCAGTTACAAGTTCTCTCAGAGCTGTTCTCTCAGGGGCAGTTCTCTCAGAGCTCTCTCAGCCCCACCCACCTCACAGGGTGTCTGTTGTAGGGAGGGGGAGGGAAAGGAGATTGTAAGCCGCTCTGAGACTCCTTTGGGTAGTGAAGGACAGGATATAGACCCAATCTCTTCTCTTCTCTTCTTCTTCTGTCTGGACCCAATCCAGGTTTCCTGCAGATATACAGCAGCTATGGGAAATGGATTTAAAAGAGTGAGAGAGAGAAGAGAGAGAGAGAGCACCCAAATGGGCTGCGAATGCCACCACCATGGAGGAGGAGGGGGCTCCTGCATCCAGTGTAGGAATAGCACTGGGGGGACTTATGCCCCATTTTTGTTGCTTCATGTAGAATATTCTGTGCAAGTGGAGCCCCTAAAACATGAATTCATAGAGTTACCATAAGTCGGAAGCAACTTGAAGGCACTTAACACACGTGCACGCAAACACACACAGTACTGTCTGGTGTAGTGGTTAAGTGCACGGACTCTAATCTGGGAGAACCAGGTTTGATTCCCCACTCCTCCACATGCAACTGCTGGATGACCTTGGGCAAGCCATAGCTCTGACAGAGCTGTTTTCCCAAGGACAGTTCTGGAAAGAGCTCTCTCAGCCCCACCGACCCCACAGGGTGTCTGCTGCGGGGAGGGGAAGGGAAAGGAGATTGCAAGCTGCTCTGAGACTCCAAGTGAAGGGCGGGGTATAAATCCAATCTCCTCCTCCTCTTCTTCTTCTTCGTCAAAAGGTTTGGGAGGAGGCAGGAGCCCTCCCATGGTGGTGTGTACCAAGCCTGTTTGGGACATCTAATTGGCTGTTATGTGTAACAGGAGGCTGGACTCGATGGACCATCAGTCTAATCCAGCAGGGTTGTTCTTCTGTTCTTTAGAGAGAGGGCCAGTTTAGTGTAGTGGTTAAGCGTGCTGACTCTAATCTGGGAGAACTGGGTTTGATTCCCCATCTCCTCCACTTGCAGCTGCTGGATGACCTTGGGCAAGCCACAGTTCTCTAAGAGCTGTTCTTGAAAGAGCAGTTCTCCCAGAGCTGTCTCAGCCCCACCTACCTCACAGGGAGTCGGTTGTGGGGAAGGGAAGGGGAAGGAGATTGTAAACCGCGGGGCGAATGAAGGGCGGGGTATAAATCCAATTTCTTCTTCTCTTCTTGTTGGGAAAAAAGGGAGGGGGAGCAGCTGTCTTTTGGACCTGAGCCCATACTGCTTGTTTTTAATACCTGCACAGTGCCATATATTACAAAGGGTTTTTTGAGCCTCCAGTAAATTTGCTTTACATTTGTTCGAAAATCATGGGCTTCCTTAATGTTGCCTGTATATATTATTTATTATTCATTATACAATATTGTTTACAAGAGGCCTTCAAACTTACCAAGGCAAGTTTGAGTGACTAATGGAGATGGAAGTCTGGATGTTTGCACTGCATATTACTGTTTATTTTTGAAAATCTTGTCTTCCAAACTGACTGCAAAAGATTTCCTGCAACTGACAAAGATTCACACCGAAACAGGAATACCTCCCCGGTGGGTCCTTGTTCGGCTCGTTTATTTCTCACAATCCAATTTCATGGCAGTTTTTTTCCCCCCATTTGCGTGGATTTTGGCAAACATTATTGCCATTGTTACTGTATGCAATTGCTGATGCTGTGAAAGAATATTTATTACTGCGGTCCTAATCATTACTATTGTGACACATGTTGATGTCTTCATACTGTTGCAATTACAACCAATGTTCATATTTTTGCAATTTGATGGTTGCCGCGTGGTCTGTACAGGCGCCTTTAATAGCTTCTACACAAACAACATCAGGGATTTAGTACCCCCCCCTTTTTTTCCAGTCGATCAGAGGTTTCCTATCTTTTTTCATTATCTCCTATCCTTGTTGCCAAAAATCCTGGGATACTAATGGTCAAATCTATGTGTATTGTACTATTGTACTGCAATTGAAATGCCATAATTTATCTGCCACCAAAACTGAGTTGCCAAATGCCAGGTGGGGCCTGGAGATCTCCAGGAATGACAGCCAGGCAACAGAGATCAGTTCCCCTGGCAAATATCAGTGCTTTGGAGGGTAGACTCTATGGCAGTGGTGGCAAACCTATGGCACGCGTGCCAGAGGCGGCACTCAGAGCCCTCTCTGTGGGCATGCACCCAGTTTGGGCACTCAGTCTCTAAAAGGAAAAAGACGTCAGACTCAAGGCTGGGCTGCTCTCAGACTTACAAAGTGTGAGCCAAGGTTAGACGAATTATCAGCAGGCATACAACAGCAAACATCACATTGATTGTTCAAAAGCAGGCCAAATGCAAACTTTTACCTTTCAATAAAAAGTTGTTTGTATCATTGAAAGCTCTGTTATTCTGTTTTTCTTTTAAGACAAGAGATGTTAATGTATGAGTTCTTTTTTCTAAACGAAAACCTCAGTATTCAGGTTAAATGGTCGTGCTGGCCCTTTGCGATAAAGAAGTGGGTTTTGGGTTGCAGTTTGGGCCCTCGGTCTCTAAAAGGTTCGCCATCACTGCTCTATGGCATTATACCTCACTGGGATCCTTTCCCTCCACCCCTCCAATTATCCCCAAATTTCCCAGCCCAGAGTTCCCAACCCTTCCTATGCCATTATCTTCAGCTTTTATAATGGATGATAACATCGGAAGGAAATGGGGTTGCCAGTTCCAGGGTGGGAAAGTCCTGGAATTTGTGAGGAGGACTCTGGGAAACTACTGGAGATTTGTGGGGGGGATTGGACCCCAGAGAGGGTGGGGTTTGGAGAGCTGAGGAACCTCAACAGGATATAAAGTCATAGAATCTCTATTCCAAAGCATCTGCTTTTCTCCAGGGGAACTGGTCTTTGTCATCTGTTCTTTTCGAAGGGAACTGGTCTCTTGAGAGACAGTGGGTGTGGTGGTTATGAGTGGCAGACTCTAATCTGGAGAACCAGGTTTGATTCCCCACTTCTCCACATGAAGCCAGCTGGATGACCTTGGGCCAGTCCCAGTCCTCTCAGAACTCTCTCAGCCCCACCTACTTGACAGGGCATCTGTTGTAGGGAGGGGAAGGGAAGGTGATTGGAAGCCATTCTGAGACTCCTTCAGGTAGTGTAGGGTGGGGTATAAAAAACCCCAACTCTTCTTCTTCATCTAGGGATCAGTGCTAATTCTGGGAGATCTCCAGTCCCCACCCGGAGGTTGGCAACCCTCTGCAATGAATTTTTTTATTGATTTCAAAATCTTGCAAATTAATTACAATTTTTTACAGCGGGAAATGAAATTAACCATATCATTTGTAAATTATAATCATTAATTAAGTCAGATAGATGTTGGCCCGCCTAAATAAATATTTCTGCCTCTCAAAATCACTCCAGTACAACTGCAATTATAAACTTTGTTTCCCATAGTTTCCCATTAGATCTTCTTATGTTTATAACCCTATGTTCTCTGTATATTTCATTTTCATTTCAAAACTAATATACTAAGATGATTCACAAAAAAGTAAGATAGAAACAAAATAATATTCCATTTTGTTACTCTGCTCTCTTAAGATTTTTTACTAAATTCTGTTCTTCCTCTTTCACTGGAGCTCTTCTAATGGGCGTTCCCTCCGCACAGGACTCCAGAGCAGTTCTGAAGCAGACTCACAAAATGTGAGTCTTGGAGGTTGGCGACCCTAAAAGGGAGCACTCTGCTTTGGCCAGTGGTGTGTATGAACATATGAGAGATTTTCTTTGCTGCAGTATAAGCTATTTTACTTCACTGGGAAGATGCATATTGTTGGCTATTGCATTCTCAGGCTGCATTTGGGGTTTGCAAGGCATTAACACGTGGCCAAAAAAGCGTCTCATGAAAACATCAATCTTCTAATATATTTCTGGTGTGCAAGCCTTGGCATATCTTCCATTTATAGGCAAAAACCTTTTAAAATAAGTATCTGATAAGGAAAGAGACTATTACACTGAGTATTACAACAGCTAAGTGAATACATTAGCTGTTTACAAATATATTCCTGCTGTTAAGTCTATAAACTTTGCAAGTGCAATTTAAATACATGGAGGGGGGGAGTAGAAGAGAATTAAGCTGTTTAAAATGAACCGCATTGTCGTAAATTCTGGATTATTTGCATACATCTGAAAGATTGTTTTGGTAGGGAACTTTTCATTGTGTTAGCACTAGGGGTGCGCATTCGGCTATATCTGAGCCAGAAAAATAAATGAAAAATACCTTATCAGTATTTTCCAGCTATTCTTTCAGCTGTATATAGATGAATTCACCACTGAAAAGGTGTTTAAAGGGACTGCACACCTTTTAAACACCTTCAGAGTTCACTTGCTGCTTGGGAAAGGCATTTCTGTTTGCGGGGAGGGCAGCGTATAAATGTAAAATAATAATAATAATAATAATAATAATAATAATAATAATAATAATAATAATAATAATAATTTAAAGGAACTGCAGTCCGTTTAAACAACTTTTCCCAATGGAGGATGGGGGGCACCTTCTTTGGTTGCCCATAAAATTGGACCCCCTGGTCCAATTTTTTTGAACCTTGGGGGGGGGGGTGGGGTTTGAGGAGAGGGACCAGCAGCTATGCTACAAATGTGGTGCCTCTACCTCAAAAACAGCCCCAGAGCTTCAGATACCCCCAGATTGAACAATGGAGCCGAAAAAAATCAGGTTTTCTGAAAAATTCCAAATCTGAACACCATACTGGTATTGAGATTTGGGAATATCAGAAAATACCAATATTTTTCGAGTTCAGTGTATTTGAAATAGTGATTTTTTTTTGCACACCACTAGTTAGCACATAATCAGAGCATGCCTTCTGTATCCAGGGAAACCTGTCTTTTTTATTTATCTTATTTATAGTCCACCTCTCTCACAAGGACTCAAGGCAGATTACACAGAGTGAGTCAGTACAATCGACAAAATGGGATATTCGATGACCAAAGCATCAGGATTTTAGAAGTCTGGAACCTTACTTGGCCAGGCCATTCTACCAGATGGGAGCCACAAGAGAGAAAGCATGTGGACGGGCTGTTGCCAATTAGTCAGGGGGTATTTACTAAAACCACTGTGGCATAGACTTTGAGCATAAATGTTACAAAGTTCTCATGTTCCCCATATGTCTGCATTGGTTCTGTAGTTCAGATATGTTTCGAAAGTTCTTTGCTTGGAATTTAATTCCTAGGTACAGAGAGATCCAATCTGTATTGGGACCACAGGTAGAGGGCTCTCTCTCGCGCTCTCTTTCTCTCTCCTGTGCCATTTCCCCAGTCTGAACTGGACCCAGGAAGCTCCTATTTGCACCCACTGGGGAAACTTATATGTAGCACATAATTACATGCTAGTTTCCACAACAGGGCAAATGATGTGTCCTAAACCAGGAAAACTGCATGCGGGAAAAGCTGAAACCACTTCTCTCAGGAAACCATGTTCCCAGGCCAAATTGAGCCCTCACACGACTGGCAAATTAAGGTTTAAATATGAACCCCCAAAATGACTGCCAGTTCTGGGTTGGGAAACACCTAGAGATTTGGGGGGTGGAACCTGGGAAGGGTGGGGTTTGGGGAGGGACCTCAGCGAGGTATAGTGCCATAGAGTCCACCCTCCTAAGCAGCCAGTTTTTTCAGAAGAAGTGGTCTTGTTCATCTGCAGATCAACTGTAATAGCGGGAGATCTCCAGGTGCTACCTGGAGGCTGGCAACCCTAAACTCCAGAGCAGGACCAGGTAAACACACAAGTGGACTTTGTGATGTAGAATTTTGGCCTTAGTGATGGACTTTGACAACGTCAGCAGCTGAGATAAGAGTCCAGTAGCACCTTAAAGACTAACAAAATTTGTGGTAGGATATGAGCTTTTGTGAGTCACTGCTCACTTCTTCAGATACAGCTACAATGTGAGTCTATCTGTCTGATATATTGGAAAATGGAGTGATTTTAGATGCCAAATGACATTAGGAGGCAAATGACAATAGCAGGTGTGATTGGGTTAGGTGTGATATGCAGAGAGGTAGTAGGCATGGAGAAATCAGCATTGGTAATGAGACAGGAAACCTAGGTCTTGATTCAGTCCAGATGGATGCATTGCCTTGAGCTTTTTTTTGGCAAACGTTAGACTGCTTGGGTGTTTGCCACCTTGCAGCATTTAGAGATTATGGAGACTTTCTGAGTGAGGTCCCTGCCTGCAAAGTTTTATTAGGGCAACTGGACTTGAGAAAAATCTCACTCTGGAACAGGTTCCTGTTGTCTGATGATTTACTGCTTTTCAATAAGAGGACCGTCTGTTTCCTTGAACTCTCTCAGCCCCACCTACCTCACAGGTACTGTTGTAGGGAGGGGAATAGAAAGGAGATTGTAACCTGCTCTGAGACCCCAAATGAACAGTGGGATATAAATCCAATCTCCTGCCTCCTCCTCCTCCTCTGTCTTCCCCAGCATCACAGCCCAGAGCTTTCTCCAGATAGGTTGTAAGCAGGGCTCCGTTTGGGCCGGGGCGCGTCGGAGCGCCGCTCCGGGAGAGTGGAAGCCGGGGGGCGGGCACATGATAAAGCCCGGCCCCCCAGCTCGCTTTCCCGGCCCGCGCTTCGGCGCGGAGCCGGAAAAAAGCGTCCTCCCCCGCTCATCCTTCCCGGGCCGGCGGCAATCGCCGCCGGCCTGGGGAGAAGGCCCTTCCTTCCCACCCACCCCAGCAGACTCTTCCTGGCCGCACGGCAAGCGCCGCCGGCCAGGAGAAGCCCCTTCCCTCCCCCCCAGCAGACCCTTCCCAGGCGCGCCCTTCGCTGCCCCCCCTAGATCTTTCCCGGGACTGGCAGCGCTGGCCGCCAGCCCGGGAGAAGCCCCCCAGCCCCCCCTAGATCCTTCCCGGGACTGGCGGCGCTGGCCGCCAGCCCGGGAGAAGCCCCCCAGCCCCCACCCCTAGATCTTTCCCGGGACTGGCGGCGCTGGCCGCCAGCCCGGGAGAATCCCCCCAGCCCCCCCCCCAGATCTTTCCCGGGACTGGCGGCGCTGGCCGCCAGCCCGGGAGAAGCCCCCCAGCCCCCTCCCAGATCTTTCCCGGGTCTGGCAGCCAGCGCCGCCAGCCCGGGAGAAGCCCCTCAGCCCGCCCCCCCTAGATCTTTCCCGGGACTGGCGGCAAGTGCCGCCAGCCCGGGAGAAGCCCCCCAGCCCCCCCTAGATCTTTCCCGGGACTGGCGGCGCTGGCCGCCAGCCCAGGAGAAGCCCCTCAGCCCCGCCAGCGCCGCCAGCCCGGGAGAAGCCCGGGAGCGCCGCCAGCTCGCCAGCCCGGGAGAAGCCCCTCAGACCCGCCCCCCCTAGATCTTTCCCGGGACTGGCGGCAAGCGGGAGAAGCCCCTCAGCCCCGCCAGCGCCGCCAGCCCGGGAGAAGCCCGGGAGCGCCGCCAGCGCCGCCAGCCCGGGAGAAGCCCCTCAGCCCCGCAAGCGCCGCCAGCCCGGGAGAAGCCCCTCAGCCCCGCCCCCCCTAGATCTTTCCCGGGACTGGCGGCAAGCGCCCGCTTGCGCCCCCGGCCCGGGAGAAGCCCCTTCCCTCCCCCACTCACTGAAGCCTCCTCCCTCCCCCACTCACCTATTCCCGGGGTGCAAGGGAGGGAGAAGCTGGGCCTGAGTGGCTTAATGCCACTCAGGCCCAAGCAAGGGGGGGAGGGAGGGAAACGCCAGCCCCAGTGAGGGGAGAAGCGCCCCCCCTCTCTCCCTCCACCTACCTACCTACCTTCCTATTCCTTCCTTTCCCCCTTCCTTCCCCTTCCTTCCTTCCTTCTCTCTCTCCCCCCACCTACCTACCTTCCTTCCTCCCTTCCTCCCTCTCTCCCCCCTTCCTTCCTTCCTTTCTTCTCTCTCTCTCTCCCCCAACTACCTACCTACCTTACTGTTCCTCTCTTCCTTCCTTCCCTCCTTTCTTCCTCCCTCCCTCCTTCCTTCCTTCCTCCCTCTCTTTCTTTCTTTCTTTCTTTCTTTCTTTCTTTCTTTCTTTCTTTCTTTCTTTCTTTTTTTCTTCTCTCTCTCTCCCCCACCTACCTACCTTCCTTCCTGTTCCTTTCCTTCCTTCCTTCTTTCCCCCTCCCTCACTCCCTCCCTTCTTGCCTTCTGACACACTGACCATGATGTCAGGGATGTGTGGCCTTTTGACACTTCCGGTGACGTCAGGGTGTGTGGCATATGCAAATAAGTTATGCTAATGAGCTCCTGCACCTCTTTTTTTAGGAAAGGACCCCTGGTTGTAAGGCTCAAATAACATAGGTAGAGTTCCAGCTTCACATGTTGCTTGTTTCTCTCGAACTTAAGAGGCCGAGCACCAGCCTCTGTTCAAGGGTTTCATGGCTCGGGGCCTCAGATACCAAATGTGTTCTTTTCTCCCCAGATGGGCTTTTGTTAAAATGCCACATTCTCCTGCTCTGCTTTCCCTCGATACGCAGTTCAGAAATTAATCGCCGAAGGAGAATGTGCTTTGTGCATATGAGTCATTCCTGGCCTCTGTCTCAGTGTGAATCCCATAAAAACCATTCAGTTGTAGGTTCAGGGAATAGTCTCCCAGGCAGGGGGTATAGTTCTTTTGAAAACCGAGGCAGGGATAAGTTCATTAGCTGCAATCCAATTTTCCCAAAGCTGGTCTTCGAAGAGATCAGGGGTCAACTCTAGTGGTCAAAGCAGAACTGGGATTCCAGGAGGGGAATCTTCTTAACACACAGCAGACCTCCTTGATCTCTGTCTTTAAAAAAAAAACATTTTCCCCAAGAATTTTTTTTAAAAAAACAGATATGTCAGATAAATATAATATTGGTAGGCAAAGAAATGGGCCATAAGGAAGGCTGAGCACCAAAGAATAGATACTTTTGAATTATGGTGCTGAAGAAGACTCTTGAGAGTCCCTTGGACTGCAAGGAGATCAAACCAGTCAATCCTAAAAGAAATCAACCCTGAATGTTCCCTAGAAGGCCAGATCCTGAAGCTGAAGCTCAAATACTTTGGCCACCAAATGAGAAGGGAGCACTCGCTGGAGAAGACCCTGATGCTGGGAAAGATTGAAGGTCAAAGAAGAAGGGGACGGCAAAGGATGAGATGGTTAGACAGTGTTATCGATGCAATGAGCATGAAGTTGAGCAAAGGACGGAGGACGACAGAGGACAGGAGGGCCTGGTGTGATGCGGTCCATGGGGTCACGAAGAATCGGACTCGACTGTGCAACTGAACAGCAACAACAAGGCAGAGAAGTGATTCTGTGCTGTTATTGTTATTGTTAGGTTATGAGGGGGGAAATGCCAATTTAGAGATGCATTTGATCATATAAAAATTCTGTAGGGTTGCCACGTCCTACCTCCAATCTGGCAGGGAGCTCAAAACCATAGTCTGCACAGAAACTAGAGTGTCACCACCGACATCGACAACATGATGATGTCGATGCATGGTCGCACATGTATGCATCAATAAAACACTCCAAAGAGGAAGGAGGAGGAGTTTGATTTATAGCCTGCTCTCCACTCAGAGTCTCAGGCTGCAATCATACGCACAATTAGACCTGACATAGGTGTGCATGCCAGGTGGATTTAAAGGGAGCAATCAGACAACAGCATCTGGGAACCACCCCACAGCCGTTGACAACCTGTTTTGCTCCACCACAGAAGCAGAGTTAAAATTCACCAGGGAAAAACTGATAGTAAACGGGTTGCAACAGGCCATGGACAGACTTTCCCATGTCTGATCACTCCAGCACACTCTCATGGTATTGGGATAGTCTGATCAGGCTATCCTGACTCTGTGCCATTATTCCCCCCCCCCTTCGCAGTATGTGCATCATCACAAACTCCATAGGGAGCCCTCAGTGTGGAGGTGCAATTCATCGATCCCTCGTTTAAGCACATGGGGGGAAAACAGGACAACCCCCCCACAGTTGTGTCTGATCACACACTGATGGACTGCACCCGTAGCTTCAAAGGGAGGTGTGATCGTGCAACTGCGGGTCAAATTCTGCCGTAAGAAATAATTTCACTTCCCCCCCGCCCATTTTCTGGCGCGTATGACTGCAACCTCAGAGTGGCTTCCCATCTTCTTCTCTTCCTCTCCCCCCAACGGACACCCCATGAAGTAGGTGGAGCTGAGAGAGCTCTGAGAGAACTGCGACTGACCCAAGGTCACCCAGCTGGCTTCATGTGAAGGAGGAGTGGGGAATCAAACCCGGTTCTCCAGATCAGAGTCCACTGCTCTTAACCACTACGCCAAACACAGGGGACAATACACCAATCGTGCATGCCACTATATCAGTGTTGGTGGTGGAACGCGCTGACGAGTCGCAGCTAACTTACGATGATCCTGTGAGTTTACAAGGCAAGAGACGTTCACGGGTGCTTTGCCATTGCCTGCCTCCCTGTCATGACTCTCGTGTTCCTTGGTGATCTCCCATCTCCCGTCCAGATACTGATCAGGACTGACCCAGTTTAGCTTCAGAGATCGAACAAGATCAGGCTAGCCTGGGCCATCCAGGTTAGGGAGATATTAGTAATAGGTTGCTTCTTGTATAACGTTGTCCAGGGTTTTTTTGGTAGAAAAAAGCTCAGCAGGAACTCATTAGAATAATAGGCCACACCCAACAGCAGAAACTCATTAGCATATTAGGCCACACCCCTGACAGCACAGCTCCCTCCCAGGATCGGCTTCCCCAGGTGCCCCGTGGCTTGTGGGGCACATGGGGAACCCAAGGGAAGGAAGGCAGTTTCTGGATCAGCTTCCACAGGTACCCCACAGCTGTGGGGTGCCCGGGGAAGCCGAGGAGGGGAAGCAGTTTAAACTGCCCTCCCTCCCTGGATCGACTTGGCTTCCCCTGGCACCCAGCTACTTGCGAGGTGCTTGGGGAGGGAGGCTGTAGGCATGGCCAACTCAGGTGATTGGGCGGGGAGGCTGTAGGCATGGCCAACTCAGAAGCCAGCTGGAACTCCGTTCCTGTGCGTTCCTGCCCCAAAATAGCCCTGACGTTGTCATCCGATTGCCTATGCACCGTTGAAAATCAATCATACACAGCAGAGGAAAGGATACAATGAACCGGAGGAGCTAAATTCTGCTGCAGTCCATACATGCTTCCAATCCAAATGAATCTGAGAAATCCCAGTGGTTACACTGGAGTTGAGGAAATGAAGAACACAGCATCGAGTTGAGGAGCCGTAAAGGAACAGAACAGGGGGACGGTACGGATTGTTAGCCTAGGAAACACTGCCAAGGGGGGACCATCAAGAAATCGCTCACACCTCTTGCACGTGCGATTTCATTTCACCCATGTGCAACAGAGACACCTTCATCGCTCCAGTTCGCAGGGGGATAAAAGCAACATCTTCAGAGAACCCTCTTGATTAATCTTCTCTCTGTCTCGAGAAGGCTAATAAGAGCAACCTTAATGCACATCATGTTGGGTGAAAGACAGAGGTGCCCGCACTGGTGTCCTGGGGGGGGGGGGGGAGGATCCAAACGATGCTTTTCTATGATAACTCAGCTTGTGATAAGCTTATCGTGTGCCAGCTTGCGCCTCCAGAGGCATGCTTTGCTCACACGATAAGAAGGCTCGAAGCCATGATTCATAGGTCATCTTGATGGAGTGGAGAGCTGAGCTGGTAGCGGCAAGCAAAGATTCCAGCTGGGATGAATGGAAACGGCTGTGCCTAGTGAAGCCCCACCAAGTGCATAAGTGGATGGTTGGAGATAAGTGGGTCAGCCTGTGGCAGCGCTGCTGGGAGAAAGAAGAGAAAGGGGAGGATCTCAAACCCAGTCTATAACCAAGTGAAATCAAAGTGATGTTAACGGATATGTGTCCCAGTTGTCAGAGCAGAATGGGCCATGTTTGAATTCAGCTTTCATTGGATTAAAATGCTAGCAGTTTTTTATTTTTATATTCATTTGTCAAGAAGAAGGAGAAGGAGGAGGAGGAGGAAGAGGAGGAGGAGGTTGGATTTATACCCCACCCTTTATTATTTAAAGTAATCTCAGAGTGGCTTACAATCTCCTTTCCCTTCTCCTCCCCACAACAGACACCCTGTGAGGTAGGTGGGGCTGAGAGAGCTCTTTTGAGAACTGCTCTTGAGAGAACAGCCCTGAAAGAACTTGTGACTGAACCAAGGTCACCCAGCTGGTTTCATGTGGAGGAGTGGGGAATCAAACCCGGTTCTCCCAGATTACAGTCCACTCTCTTAAACTGGAGAGCCAGTTTGGTGTAGTGGTTAAGCTTTGTTCACTATTATGATGTATTATTCCCATTTGGTGTGGGTGGGTGGGTGTGTCTGTGTGTTTGTGTAAAGTGCCATCAAGTCACAGCTGACTTGTGGCAACTCAGTTGGGTTTTCAAAGAAAGAAAAGTTCCAAGGTGTTTTGCCACTGCCTACCTTTGTGTAGTGACCCTGGACTCCCTCGGTGGTCTCCCATCCGAACACTAACCAGGGCCAAACCTGCTTAGCTTCCAACATGAAAGAAGATCAGGCTAGCCTGGGCCCTGGGTACTCCAGCAAAAATTACCAATAGGGCTTTGGGGGCTCATGTTTTCATGAGTTTGGAAATGAATCTGCATTTCAATTTTTTGTCTGTTGCAAGATCTGTTTGACTTTGATGACTGGGAAACTCCCTGTCAGTTTCATGGCATCTCCTGCTCTCCAGCTCTGTCCCCCTCCTTCTAACTTCTTTGAGCTCTCCAAGCCAGCCTGCCCTTTATGCTTTTTTTTTTTTCTTGTTGCTATCACTCTGAAATATAAGGAATGGGGATTTCTGGATTATTTGTTTTTCATTAGTTTGGAAACTAATGCTCATACCTAAAAGCTAGCAGGTATAAAATAAACCAGAGTGAATTACCCAAATGCAGAATTAGAGAATAAAACTGAAATAAACCAACATGATTTTTTTTTCTTTGCCCATGATTAATGAGCCAGTGATGGGACGCAGGAACACCAAAGGCCAGTGCTGTTTTAAGTGGAAAAACAAAATAACAGCTAATCCATCAATTGACTAAATAATCACATGGCCCAGCTGTCTTCAAGCTGTACCATGCTGGACTGCAAAAGTGGGCTGCATATTTTAAATGCTCCTCTGCTTATCGGTTTTAGTCATTTTGTAAGTCATATGGAATATTTTCAGCAGAAAGGAGGTACTTAACTGGATGGCCATGATCGTTTGATCTCATCAGATCTCGGAAGGCAACCTCTGTTCTTCTCTTGCCTTGAAAACCTGATGGGGGCACCCTAAGTTGTCTGGGACTTCAAGACACTCTTCACCAACACTTCAGGAGGTATGGAAGAGGGCATTTAACTCGTTCTGTCTTCTGCAAATTGAAACCATCCCCACCTACACACTGGCAAAAAGAAGAAGAGTTGGGTTTTTATACCCCATTTTTCTCTATCTGAAGGAGTCTTAAACCGGCTGACCATCGCCTTCCCTTCCTCTCCCCACAATAGGGACTTTGTGAGGCAGGTGGGGCTGAGAGAGTCCTGAGAGGACTGGGACTGGCCCAAGGTCATCCAGCAGGCCTCATGTGTCTCAGAGCGGCTGCCCATCACCTTCCCTTCCTCTCCCCACAACAGGCCCCTTGTGGGGCAGGAGGGTCTGAGAGAGTCCTGAGAGGACTGGGACTGGCCCAGGGTCACCCAGCAGGCCTCATGTGTCTCAGAGCGGCTGCCCATCACCTTCCCTTCCTCTCCCCACAAGAGGCACCTTGTGAGGCAGGTGGGTCTGAGAGAGTCCTGAGAGGACTGGGACTGGCCCACGGTCACCCAGCAGGCCTCATGTGTCTCAAAGCGGCTGCCCATCGCCTTCCCTTCCTCTCCCCACAACAGGCACTTTGTGAGGCAGGTGGGGCTGAGAGAGTCCTGAGAAAAATTCAACATCTGCTGGACTGTCCAAACCTGAAAGACAAAATGAAAAAATTGTTATCAACCTTTGATCACTTACTGTACACGAATAGCAAAAAAAAAAAGGTCATATAGCTCTAATCTATAAATTACTACTAATGACAGAAAACAGCCAACTGCTGAGCTACCAACGAGCATGGCTGGCAGACTTAAAATGCTCAGTCACGGAAGACCAATGGCTGGAAATTTGGGCTTCACATTCCAAATTATCTTCTTCACTCACAAGCCAAGCAGCGGCTTCTAAAGTCCTATTTAGATGTTACCTAACCCTGGCCAAGCTGGCACATATCATCCTACAAACTTCACCACAGTGCTGGAAATGCTGTGGTAAAAAAGCCACTTTTTTTTCATAATCGGTGGGAATGTGATCACATTAGACAATTCTGGACCGAAGTAGCCAAATACATTGAAACTATGACGAGTTATACCCTATCTCTTGAGCCTAATGTTTTCTTGCTTCACCTACGGCCACAGCTTCGCCCTCCTGCCATTACTAGAGAAATAATAAATGTTTTAATAGTTGCTGCCAAAACAGTAATAGCTCTAAACTGGTGAGACCCCCACCCACCAACTATAAAGCAATGGGTGAACAAGATATGGGAGTTCTTTTTGCTTGAAAAATGCCTTACTTACTTTGATACTAGTTAGGGCTGCCAAGTACTGGCGACTTACCGGCGGGGGGGAGTTGTTCTTCCCCTGGGAGCTCTTCTGGCGCATGCGCTTTGCGCGCGTGCCATGGCGACGTAATGATGTCGCCTCCGGGTGACGTCATTACATGGGGGAAGTCGTCCTCACCGGACGACTTCTGGGGCGGGGTTCCCCCCGCCGGCCGAATGCCGGCCGGCGGATCGGGAAACCCTATAGCGGGGGATGCCCCGCCCCCCGGGCTGACTTGCCAGCCCTAATACTAGTCGTAAAAAATGGGAACTATTTAGCCCACTTGAAAAATGGCACCCCTTCCTACAAAAATTAGATCTAGATAAAATTAAAGGTGAAGTAATTACAATCAGCTCGTTAAGACCTTTTCTAATGTAAAACTTGTATAATAAGTTTAGTCACTTTTTCAAAGGATATAACTATTTTATATTATTATTCCATCATGGTTAACATATATTAATGGTTGACTTTTTCTGGTTATTGTCATGTAAGTTCACTTGTAGGGTTTGTATTTGTACTTTTCTTTATAGATAGTCTGTATGCGGTAATATTTTTCCTTTGGCTTTTTTTGAATTATATACCGTTGAAAAAATTAATAAAAAGTTATTTTAAAAAAGAGTCCTGAGAAAACTGGGACCGGCCCAAGGTCACCCAGCAGGCTTCATGTGTCTCTAAGCGGCTTTCAATCACCTTCCTTTCCTCTCCCCACAACAGGCCCCTTGTGTGGGGCTGAGAGAGTCCTGAGAGGACTGGGACTGGCTCAAGGTCACCCAGCAGGCCTCCTGTGTCTCAGAGCGGCTGACTATCACCTTCCCTTCCTCTCCCCACAACGGGCACCTTATGAGTCAGGTGGGACTGAGAGAGCTCTGAGAGAACTGCGACTGGCCCAACGTCACCCAGCAGGCTTCAGGTGGAGTGGGGTATCACCCAGCAGGAGGTGGAGTGGGGAATCAAACCTGGTTCTTCAGATTTGAGTCCACTGTTCTACATCACTACACCACACTGGAAAGAGAAACATAATGTTTCCAGGGCAGCTTTGATTAGCGTTTTAGGAACACAGGTTAAAGAAGATCTCACTGTGAATCTCCAAGCTGCTTATCAGTTGTGATCCTCAGTAAGGATGAACATTGTGTGTCCCAGTAGTGAAAAGACAAAGTCAGTGCTAATAATTATTAGGAATTAGGTCAATAGTAATTGAGCAAGGACTGTCATCCCATTTTATAATAAAGCAAATCCAAAAGAAATGTTTCCAGTTTGGTGTAGTGATTTGGAGCATGGACTCTAATCTGGGAGAACCGGGTTTGATTCCCCAAGCCTCCACATGCAGCTGCTGGATGACCTTGGGTCAGTAGCAGTTCTCTCAGAGCTGCTCTCTCAGGAGCAGTTCTCAAAAGAGCTCTCTCTGCCCCACCTACCTCACAGGGTGTCTGTTGTGGGGAGTGGAAGGGAAAGGAGATTGTAAGCTGCTCTGAGACTCCTTTGGATAGTGAATGGTGGGGTATAAATCCTATCTCCTCCTCCTCCTCTTCTCCTTCTTCCCCCCCAGTTTAACATTCATTCACATCTAGCTTCCCTTGCAAAAGCATCAAATAGTACTTGAAGGAAGACATTTGGTCATCCCTGAATGCCTTTTGCCTGTGTTTTCCCACCCGACATCCAAGGGCGCTTTATGCCTTTGTGATCAACAGGGTCAGCCCTCTCTGCATTTAACCTTTATGAAAAAAATCAGAAGCAACATTACTGCAATGTTTCACGGGATTCCGGAGGGCGAGGCGTGTGATGCTGCGCAAGAGAAACCTAGAAGCCCTTCCACATTCCCCCTGCTGAGTGGGGAATTCTTTTCAAAGGTCAATGAAAGAGGCACTCGGACAAAGTGGTGTGAAATACTTCTGCCACTTTAGGCGGAAGCTTGAAACAGCAGTGCTCTGCAAAACTTTTAGGCAATGGACAGAACGGCTGCTGTCCTTTGCCCCTGCTGCCTCGTCTCTCATCCGAGCATCACATGGTCTGATGGTGTCTATGTAGCTGCTCTGGGAACCCGCAGGCAATGTTGAAAGTATCGAACACAGGCCTCACAGTGCAAAGTTTTCTGATGTCTTCTGCTGGTTCTCCTGAAATCTTCAGACCTGTTAATAAATGACCAGCGCTGACCTCTTTCCTGCCCTTTATGATAACATATGCATTTTGTAGTACATTATCGAAAATGTCAATTAACTCCCCCCCCCCCAACCCAGCCGCAATCGATGCCTCTTGCTCGTTTTGCATTTAGAAGACCCAGGAGTGTTCAGCAGACCAGGAATCTATGCAACTTAATTATGTTTTTTTCCCCAAGATTTGTGTTATCCAGGCGTGAAACAATAACAGAACTGTGGGCTATGAAGATGCTTTGCACCTTGTATTACTTTCTGCAGATTCACATCCAAAATGATGTAAAACTACTGAGTTATGATGCAAATGGTGCACCAGATAAAAATACAAGCTGCTCTTCACGGAGATTTCCAGCTACAACAATGTACTTAA
This sequence comes from Lepidodactylus listeri, assembly GCA_029233225.1. Taxonomy (NCBI): domain Eukaryota; kingdom Metazoa; phylum Chordata; class Lepidosauria; order Squamata; family Gekkonidae; genus Lepidodactylus; species Lepidodactylus listeri. The sequence continues at coordinate 18,483,294 of JARCFY010000004.1, forward strand.
CATTTGCATATAGCTATTCTCTGGACGCTTGGGCTATTAAAATACTTTGGTGATGGATTCAGTCATACTGTTTATATTCTCATCTGCATTTTAAGTTTTATCAACGGCTTCTCTGTCTGGAAGTAAACCACTTGCAATGAAAACAAGTTGGATATAGGCCCCATGAGAGGCTAGAGAAGTCCAAAAAGAATACAGGACAGGACAATACTTCAATGCTTTCAGGCAGGGTTGATTGGCTGAACCTGACAACCAGTAGGAGGGGTAGTAGACAGGAACATGAGGGGTGTGTGACGTCAGCGACCTCATCGACATCACTATGTCACTTTCAGGCTGTGCCTGGAAGTGACAACAGGTAGCTCTAGGAATTGCCAGAAACTCTATGGTAAAACCAGAGTTCATGGGGATTCCTAGAGCTACACTTTGTCACTTTTAAGTTGTAAGTAACCAGAAGTGAAGTACTACCACAGAGGCTGGCAGCATTTTATTTTTCTCTTGCCATTGGTTGAAGTGACAGAGACAATCGGTGGGAGGCCTCCCACCATGGTGACTTGGCAACCCTAGTTTCAGGTGGGTAGATGTGTTAGTCTGCAGTAGCAGAATTAAAAGAAGAGTCGGTTTTGTACCCCACTTCTCTCTACCTTAAGGAGTCTCAAAGTGGCTTACAATTGCCTTTCTTTTCCTCTCCCCACAAGACACCTTGTGAGGTAGGTGGGGCTGAGAGAACTGTAACTGGCCCAAAGTCAACCAGCTGGTAATGTATAAGTATAGAAAAAAGGTGTTATAAAGGTATTATGAAACAAATTATATTTTTCAAAGGTTACAGGATATATTAAACAAAGAAGTAAGGAAATACTTTTTCCCCAACATCCCCTTCCTTAGATTTTTTAAGACATTTTCTACAATAATTTCATCATTAATACATGTTCTATATTACATATTTCATCAATATTATGTACTGGCTATAACTTTTAATATACTAAAATTTGACAGAAAATGTATCTCACAATACGAAATAAGTAAGAAATGTGTTGTTCAAAATCCACTTCCTTATATGTTTATATTCAAAACTTGTTCTCCTTTTTCTGCATTTGTATGCCTTCCAGTACATTTATAAACCATTTTTAGAGTTCCAAATTTGTCTAAATTTGTCTGATTCTAAATTTGTCTCCTGCTAGCATAATAGACGCTCCATCTTTCCTCGAATTTCAAGAAGGAACTGTTTCTCAAATAACTTGTTGATTTCACCATTACTGCATAATTGGCAAGTTTATTTTCCCATTCTTCCAGGCTTAGACAGATGTCTGGTTCCATTTTGCTGCATAAATAATTCTAGCCACTGTCACCATATATTTAAATATCTCTTCCAAATCTTTGGGAATTTGTTAGGCATCATTCCTAATAACATATTCTTATCTTCCACAGGAAATTTGAATGTTAATATATTTTGCATTTTCCCATGTGTTTCCTTCCAATATCTTTTTGTTTTTTTACAAGTCCACCAGATATAGTAAAAAAAAGTTCCATCTATGCCTTGACATTTTCCAGCATTTTCCTTTAAAATTTTTGTCTACTTTCTTGATATCCATCAGAGTAATATACCATCTGAAAAAAAAACATTTTGTACGAATTTCCTTCTAGTGCCTGACTGGCTGTGAACTTAAGTTCTTTTCCCCATAATCATTCCCACTGATGCACAAGTATCTGCTCTCTAAAATCCTCCATCCATTTAATCATACATTTTCACTTGTTCTTTTTCTGTTTCTAACTGAAGTAATAACATATATCCAACATAATAAGTGATCTTTTTGATTTGTGATCAGTTGTTCAAATTCAGCCATCTCTCTGAGCCTTCCACCTTCTGTATTAATGATCTTCTATAGTCTTGAAGCTGATTGGTAATATGGTAACCATTGAATATTAATTCCTTCATCATTAATGTCCTGCCATGACTTAAGTTTCCCCTGGGCATTGACCATGTTGCCATATATTAAGAAATCATTTTTGTTTCTTGTATTCTTATCATGATAAGCTTCTGTTGGAGACATAAGCAGAGTGTCTGAAGGACTCAATACATTCCGCTGTATAAACCATATTCTTAAAAGTCCAGCTCTAATGATAGGATTCTTTTCTTGTACTATAATCATTTTAGTTATTTTTTTAACCATAAATAATTGTGTAAATTCTCATCTAGGTCTGCTGTTTCAAGTTTTACTATTCTTTGTCTTGGGTTTTTGATCCAATCCATGATCCAGACCAGACCTGCTTCCATCTTTGGGTGTAACTCTGAATACCGCCATCATTTGTTTGTTCTTATTTGCTCACTGTTGTGTTATTATTCTGCACTGTAATCTTTTAATGGTTTTAGCTCTGTATTGTTCCAAATATTTTAATCTTGTTAGCCGCCTTGAGCCAGCGTGTCCAGCAAGGTGGGATACAAATTGAAACAATAAATAAATAAAAATTAATTAATTAATAATAATTATCATATGGCATTTTGTGTAGAATATCCAAGAAATCCTAAGATTGTCTGGCAGACAGAAGTTTTAGCTCTTTTAACATTATGCACCACTAGGTGGTGAGCTAGACTTGTTTTTAAGACAAAAGATGTTTCAGAGGTGGTTTGCCATTGCCCACCCTGGTATTCTTTGGAAGTCGCCCTTCCAAAGATTAGCCAAGACCAACCCTGCTTAGCTTCCAAAATCTGATGAGATTGGGCAAGCCTGGGCTATCCAGGTCAGGGTGAAAATATTACAATTTTGTCCAGTTACATTTATCCCCAGATATCTGGTAGGTTGGTGGCTACAGTGCATTCTGTACTCTTTATAATATTGTCTTCCTGTTGTGTTAAAAATCCATTATCATTTTCATCTTCTTTCTGTTAATTTGATACCCTGAAAGGGGTCCAAATTCTTCAATATGTTCCATTACATACTGTAACAATTTTTGTGGATCCAAAACTGTTAGAACCACATCATTTGCACGGCTTTTCATTTTAAATGCTACACTGTCCATATTTATTCCTTTAATCCTTGTTTCTTGTCTAATCTTTGTAGCTAAAATCTCTCTCGCTAGGATAAATAATAGAGGGGCTTGCTGTGTCTCACTACTTCTTGGAGTGGTGGCAGCAAGAGGCCTCCCACCATAGCAGGAAGTAGGATTACCAAGTCCCCCAGGGTGGTGGGGAAGCCCCCGCTTGAGCGGCCCGCTCCCCCCTGGCCCAGATTGGGCCACCAGGGGAACCCCACCCCAAAATTGCCGGGCTGCTGAGATGTGCCCAGCGCATCGGGCACATTTTGGGGGGCACGTCATCACATTGGGCGCGTTTTGGGGGGATGCTCTATAATTCAAGGGAAAACTCTATGGTTTTCCCTCGAATTACAGAGTTCCTGCCCCAATGTGCCCGACACGATGACGTCACTTCCGGGTGACATCATTGCTGCGTGCGTGCTCCATGCACACACCAGAAGACTCCTGGGGCTGCAAGGACTCCCCCCGCCAATAAAAAGGTAAGGCTTGGCAACCCTAGCGGGAAGCCTAGCAACTCTAATCCCACACTTGGGCCTACAAATTCCCTGAAGCCTTCCTTCCAGAACTGCTGGGTGACATGAAGATTCTGAGGATAAAATATTGACAACTGCACTTTTCTGTGCTGATATTGCAAGGCAAGGAGAGTCACGCTTGTAAAGAAGTTTTCAGCTCAGAAGGTGGAACATTTTTTAAAACCCCAGGGCTTTTTAGCTGCCTAAGGTACCGACAAAACTAGGCCAAAAGCATTGGTGCGTTTCAGCAGCAAGCCCATCCCTTTCCTCGATCACTCACTCACTTAACCAAAAGTAATCGTCGTGTCGCAGCAATGTTCCCAAAGAACTTCCCTGACGCGGGCTTCAAGGTCTCGTTCAATGAAACGGAGACTCCTTATTATATGGTCCATTGTTTTTATAGCTCCGGCTACAAATGACCACATAAAATACCTTGACTACAGTGGCCAAGCACTGAGTGCCCCTCCTCCAGCTCCAATTCAACACTTCCCTTGGAGATTCCCAACAATGCGGAGGAGGGCAGACATTATAACAGCCTCTCCTAGCAATACTCACAGTAACAGGGTTGGAAAGGCTGCTGAGAGCTAATTTAACGGCCCACAGAGATATGCATGGTGTGTGCCCTGATTCCTAGTCAACACAATGGGGCTGGGTTCTTACATGAAGAAATAAAATGGCTGCTACCTCCTTAAGATTCCTGTGGCCTGAGGGAGGAATGTTGGGGCTAACCCATCTAATCCAGTGTTCTGTTTCCAACAGTGGATGGACAAATGCCTCTTGAGAGCTCATCGCACTTACAGCCCTCCCCCGTTCTAATTTTCCAACATCTGGTAAACTGATATTCATCAGGTCTTTTGAAAAGCCAACCAGTCCAATAGCTATCACCGTATCTTGGGGCAGAGAATCCCATCAGTTAATGTTATCAAGAAGGGTTTTCTTTTGTGTGTCCTGAATCTATCGTCAGTAAAATTAATTGGTGAGCTAATGTTTACAGAGGAGAGGACAGTTTCTCTCTAACACCAGCGTACTCAGCCTGGTAGATGGGTGAAACCATTAGCACCCTTGTCCATTTCTGTTTGATTCAGCAAAAATGTGCAGTGCTGGTATTTTCCAAAATAGTTTGCTAGTCTCTCTCTTTTTATTTTACAAGGATCACTGAGAGCTAGTGACAGATCCAATATCATCATAGACTTGCCAACCTCCAGGTGGTATAGCAATCAGACAAAAGGACCAAGGTGTAAAGGTTGAAATGTCAAAACTATAGCACCATGTGATTATTGTTACCAATGAAAAACATATATTAGACTAACTTTAGCTTTTTATGTACATCTATTTCCATAAACAAATATATATTAAACTATTCATAGATCCAAAGGAATATTTTTGTATACAGAATATCAATGACATAATTACATAAACAATATCACAAAGACAATATCACATAAAAACACAATACAAGAACTCGTGGGCACTCAATGAAATTGCTGAGCAGTCGGGTTAGAACAGATAAAAGGAAGCCCTTCTTCACCCAAAGAGTGATTAACTCGTGGAATTCACTGCCACAGGAGGTGGTGGCAGCTACAAACATGGACGGCTTCAAGAGGGAATTAGATAAACATATGGAGCAGAGATCCATCAGTGGCTCTTAGCCTCAAGGTATATAGATAGGAACTCTGGGGCAAGTGATGCTTTGTATTCTTGGTTCTTGGGGGGGGGGGGCAACAGTGGGAGGGCTTTGGGTGACCTGGCCCCACTGGTGGACCTCCTGCTGGCACATGGTATTTTTGGCTACTCTCTGACAGAGTGTTGGACTGGATGGGCCACTGGCCTGATCCAACATTGGTTTCTCTTATGTTCTTATTTTCCTAAAGACAGAAGTTCTGTGGCTGGGTGGGGCGGGGTCTCCAGGATTGGGGCACAGACTTCCCACTCTTGATGGGGTGCCACTAGCGCTGGAGCAATCCGTCAGGAATTTGGGTGTGATCCTGGATGCCTCCTTATCTATGGAGGCTCAGGTCACAAATATTGCCAGACTGGCATTTTTTTTCATCTATGGCAAACTTGGCAATTAGTCCCTTTCCTGTCCAGCCCTGACCTAGCCATTGCAATCCATGCAACAGTCACCTCCAGGCTGGATTACTGTAACTCGCTGTATGCTGGCCTGCCCTTGAGACTGACCTGGAAGCTCCAGCTGGTCCAGAAGGCAGTGGCAGGAGTCCTGGCGGGAGTGCCACAGACAGCACAATGCTGCACCAGCTACACTGGCTTCCAGTGGGATACCCAGTCAAGTTCAAGGTTTTGGTATTGACTTTCAAGGCCTTGAGAGGTCTGGGACCTGCATATCTTTGGGACCACCTCCTCTAGTATGTTCCTGGGAGAGCATTACGCTCTGCTGAGGACAATCTACTGGTGATCCCTGGCCCCAAAGATATCCAGCTGTCCTAGACCAGAGCCAGGCCTTTTTCAGCCCTGGCTCCAACCTGGTGGAACTCTCTGCCAAATATCACCAAGGCCCCGCGGGACTTAATGCAATCTTGCAGGGCTGGTACTGCAGAGATGTTCTGCCAGGCTTTCAGCTGAGGACAGCAACGGTTTTCCATCATAGCCGGCACCCTTTCCCCCCATTCTTTTCCTCCATCTTTGTGCTTTGGCCCCCTCCTCGCCCTGCCCACGAGATGGCTACACAGTCCAGAGTACGAAGAAAATTATTGATGCCATCTGAGATTATGTAGTTGACTTGTGGCCCTTTCTTACACGACCAGGGAAATGCTGATCACCACTTTGGGGTCAGGAAGCAATTTTTTATCCAGGCCAGTTTGGCTGGAGATCCTGGAGGGTTGTTTTTTTTTTTGCCATCTTCTGGGCATGGAACGGGGTCACTGGGTGTGTGTGTGTGGGGGGGAGGTATTTCTGAATTTCCTGCACTGTGCAGTGGGTTGGACTAGATTACCCTGGAGATCCCTTCCAGTTCTATGATTCTATGACTTATAGATTTTATTAATTTTAACATTGGTTTAACTGTTGTACATCGCCCAGAGCCTCATGTGTGCAGGGATTGGGTGATTCACAAATCTAAACTAATAAAAATAAATAAATAAGAAGTGTTTGCTAAGCTGAAGAGGTCCAGTTTACCTGACTGGCGTTCTACCACCTTGTATCCCCTGTTTCGCTTTCTTCACTCCCGACCCTCTCTTCTCGTCAGAATCAGAGGACACAAAAGTAGTCGAATGTCAGCATTTTAAACACATAACTCACACCATGCGTGTGTGTGTATTTGTGTGTGTGTGCACATGCATGTAAGGGCCAGAGATATAAATGGCGACAAATAGGGGATGCAGTGATTTCCTTTTGGCTCTTCAATCTTGGATCATTCCTGACAGCCTGCATAACCCTACCTAATTTCTCAAACTAGAATTCAGAGTGGAAACTCAATCAAAGCCACAGATAAAGATGTAGCCCATTAATATGAACAGAACTATTAGATCTCCCCACATCGCAAGGGAAACTGACATGGTCTGTGGCAGCCATTTTCTTGTGGCCATTTTGTGGCTGTGCTTACCACCCTGTGCCCACAACCCACCACCCAGGCTCAAAAAAGTTGGGGACCCCTTGCTTTAGGTATTGGGGGTAACAGACATAGGCATGAAGTGGGGAAGACAACTCCAACATGATGATGATCTGTCTTGAGGTAAAATACTCTTCGGTCAATTTGGATTACATGATTTCCTCTGCTCTATATTTACCTCATCTATTACATTTTCTTCATGATTTGGTCCCCCATGTTATCTTCATAACTAACCCATGGAGTAAAAGAGAGCTGTTGGCTCCAGGGAAGGGTCTCCAATACTGCCTCAGCAAATGGTGGGAGATATTGAGGCCAGTGCTTGGGGAGGGTGGAGCTTGAAAAGGATGTGACATCACTTCTGGCTAAAGACCATAGAGTCATAAGGAAATTCTTAGAGAGTCACTAGGGAGGCCATTTCCCAGCCATTTATTCTCCTGCTCCTGAATATCTTGAGGGCAGTGTGATTGGGTTTGAGGGTGGGGTGCTTCCTGCCATGGACCAGCAAATGGCGAATCTGATCCAGGGGGTGGCTGGCCCCAGTTCTTGTTTGACTTTCTAACCACAACAGCACATTGTCTTGGGAACTTTGCTGTGTACAGCAATTAGGGAACACTTTCCCTATGAAAAAAGGTTAAAGCACTTGGGGCTCTTCGGCTTGGAGAAATGACGACTGAGGGGTGACATGATTGAGGTTTACAAGATTATGCATGGGATCGAGCAGGTAGAGAAAGAGGTACTTCTCTCCCTTTCTCACAATACAAGAACTCGTGGGCACTTGTTAGAACTTGTTAGAACAGGTTAGAACAGATAAAAGGAAATACTTCTTCACCCAAAGAGTGATTAGCACATGGAATTCACTGCCACAGGAGGTGGTGGCAGTTATAAGCATGGATGACTTCAAGAGGGAATTGGATAAACATATGGAGCAGAGGTCCATCAGTGGCTATTGGCCATAAGGTATAGATAGGAACTCAGTCTGGGGCAAGTGATGGTCTGTATTCTTGGTGCTTGGGGGGGCAGGGGAGGCAACAGCGGGAGGGCTTCTAGTGTCCTGGCCCCACTGGTGGACCTCCTGATGGCACCTGCTATTTTTGGCCATGCTGTGACAGAGTATTGGTCTGGACAGGCCATTGGCCTGATCCAACATTGGCTTCTCTTATGTTCTTATGTAATCCTTGAGTGTATAGCTCTGCAAGTCTTCAGACCACCATTCACTGGACTTGGAAGGACTGGCTGAATTCACTTTTGATATAAATTATTGCCAAGGAAACACAGATATGGAGGCCAAGGTATTATCCAAGATGCATCTTGACACGGGAAGGTGTATAACTGAGTGTACTAAAGAAGCAATCACTGATATGGAGGATGCCATTTTACAGTCTGGAGATACAGAGGGCAAGATGCCCTGGGCAACAGCTGTTTCATCCAGACCTGTGATAGTGGCTGAATTCTCCAAAGGCCTTGTATTCACCCTGTGATCCATCTCCCAAGGAACATCTGCCGGCCGCTCAGGAAGAAGACCCCACTTCTGCCAAAACTGTTCAATATAAGGCTTGGAACACAACTAGCCATGAGCACAATAAAGGATGTAAAATCTGCTCTATTGGCACCTACTGAATGTGAACAAAGATGGATCCTTTACTGGGGGAAACAAGTTGAGAAACCAATTTTTACAGAATGGACGTCCCAAAGCAGTGCTGCTGAATGGCTTGCAAAATTGCATCGAAAGAAAGCACAGAACATCGGTCAGTAATTTGTGAGTGGATGAAAGGCTCAGCCGTGCCAACAACAAAACCAGGGATGTGATTAGAGGCCATCTGGTGGGGAATGGAACAGAAAGGTATGGAATACAAAGGAAGGGCTTCTTCTCTGAACACACAGTTTCGCTTTTTGGATTGTCTGTAGAGATGTGTGAAGATGACCTTTTGATTGTTGTTTTCTCATGTTCTTCTTCGGGCCCCATTTTCACTCCTGGTGTTTCCAAATCAATTATTTTCTTGGGCATTTTAATCTAATTTTAACTTATTTTTGCAACATTTCACACCACTGATATATTGCACGCTATTTCAATGTAATTAGTGGACAACAGTGTTAAAATTGCATAACAGGGGAAATCTGAAGAAGAGAAGAAGAGCTGTTTTTATACCCCGCTTTTGTCTTCCTTGAGGAGTCTCAAAGCGGCTGACAATCACCTTCCCTTCCTCTCCCCACAACAGGCACCTTGGGAGGCAGGTGGGGCTGAGAGAGTCCTGAGAGGACTGGGACTGGCCCAAGGTCACCCAGCAGGCCTCATGTGTCTCAAAGGGGCTTCCAATTGCCTTCCCTTCCTCTCCCCACAACAGGCCCCTTGTGAGGCAGGTGGGGCTGAGAGAGTCCTGAGAGGACTGGGACTGGCCCAAGGTCACCCAGCAGGCCTCATGTGTCTCAAAGGGGCTTCCAATTACCTTCCCTTCCTCTCCCCACAACAGGCCCCTTGTGAGGCAGGTGGGGCTGAGAGAGTCCTGAGAGGACTGGGACTGGCCCAAGGTCACCCAGCAGCCTTATGTGTCTCTAAGTGGCTGACCATTGCCCTCCCTTCCTCTCCCCACAACAGGCCCCTTGTGAGGCAGGTGGGGCTGAGGGAGTCCTGGGAGAACCATGGCTGGCCCAAGGTCACTCCACAGGCTTCGTGTGGAGGAGTGGGGGATCAAACCTGGTTCACCACTCCTCACTGCTACGCCACACTTGGCAGGGGGAAACAGAGTCATGGATTTGATTCCCCACAAGAGAAAAGTGGAAACGAAACTGGGTTGAAAGAGTGATATTCAAAATTTGGTAGCATTTTTCTTTCGTGATTACAAAATTGGATGTCTACCATTGTTTTAGATGTCCTTACAAGACTATTAGATAAATCCATGGGGCCTAAGTGTTGGATCCTACCAACTTTTTTGCTTGATCTTGAGTGAGTCTTCTACTGACTGCTGCCCACAACCCACTTGGCTTTTGACCACAGAGGTTCCACAGTCCCTAGTGTATTCTTATTGGCGGACAAAAGAGGCTCCTCCCTCTTTTGCCAGCAGAAAAGCAGATAGGATCTAACCCTATATGCTACAGAGCCCCCATGAGCATCCAGTATAAGTAGGGTTGCCAGCTTTGGGTTGGAAAATACCTGGAGATTTTAGGGGTGGAGCCTGAGGAGGACATGATTTGGAGTGGGGAGAGACTTCAATGAGGTATGATGCCAGAGAGTCTTCCTTCCAAAATGGCCATTTTCTCCAGGTGAACTGATATTTGTTGCCTGGATATCAGTTGTAATCCCAGATTCCCTGGGGATCTCCAGCCACCACTTGGAGGCTGGCATTGGCAACCTATGTACAAGGCATGGATCTTACTAAACACTGCCCAGTTCCAGACCTGTTCTTTGGGGGAGTGCAGCTTCAACCGCAACTAGTTCCCCATCACCTCTCTGACCAGGAGAACCATCTCATCCACAGTCCTGCCATTCTGTCTGACAAAGCTTCAGTTGATAGCCTTCATCCAGCTCATTAAAGCTTCTGGATACCTAATTATGCTGCCGATCCTGGACCTGATGGAAAGGAGAAACGGGATTGCTTGATGCTGTAGATACAGAAGCAAAACAGGGCTCTTTCATCCATGCAATTTGTTAGCTGAGAGTCGGGCTTCAGCTTGCCAAGAGCAAACCAAAGCAAACACAAAAACCTGGTCCAAACAGAACCATAAAAATCAGAGAAGTGATTACCATTAGGGGGAAATGGGCCTTTGAACTTACTGGGAGACTTCCTGATAGGCCACTTCCATGGAAGAAGAAGAAGAAGAAGAAGAAGAAGAAGAGGAGGAGGAGGAGGAGGAGATGGGATTTATATCCTGCCCTGCACTACCCAAAGGAGTCTCAGAGCGGGTTACAATCCATTTCTCCCCCCCCCCCCCCGCAATTGGTGCTCAGAAGCTAGCCAAGTAGTTCTTGCTGAGCCACAAAGGGCTGTTCTGCTTGGACCTGGGCAGGACCAAGCTGTTCCTATAGTCATCATTGCTACTAATCAGGTCTAAGCCAAGGAGGGCTCTGCGTCACTGCCACCACCAATGGGCCTTGGCTTAGCTTGCTATTGGGCTGTTTTAATAGCCCCGCCTGTTCCTGAATCCCATCCACATTCAGGTGATTCTAATGTTGATTTCAGCTCTTTGGAGGATGGGAAAGCAAATACCCAACGTTACATCCAGGTATGTAACATCAAGTTAGTGGATTTGGTTGCCAAACTCCAGGTGGTGGCTGGGTATCTCTTGGATTTACAAGTGACTTCCTGGCAACAGAGATTAGCTCACCTAGAGAAAATGGCTCCTGTGGAAGGTGTGCTCTATGGCATTATACCCCATTGAAGTCCCCCCCTCCCCAAACCTTGCCCCCCTTGGGCTCCGCCCCCAAATATCCAGGTATTTCCCAACCTGGAGCTGGCAACCCTATTGGTAGATTAGTAAATCCAGTGAATATTCCCTCTTCCGGATAAAACAAAGATTTCCGCTATTGCAGCTGATGCTATGAACAATATTCGTCCATCTACAGACATGGTTGTACCAGAAGTACAATGATACCTGAAGTTGAAGAGGCACCAAAAAGATTCTCAAGTGCTTTCAGAATATTCTGTTTTGAGTCTAGTAGCACCTTTAAGACCAACAGAGTTTAATTCTGGGTATAAGCTTTCATGTGCATGCACACTTAGTTGGTCTTAAAGGTGTCACTGGACTCAAAGTTTGTTATATTGCTTCAAACCAACATGGCTGCCCATCTGAATCTATCTTCATAGAATATTCGGTTTCATTGTGCTAGAGACTGTTGTCCCACTTGCCGGAGCCATGGTGAAGTTAAGTGGATCACTACAACTAAGGCCAGCTGGGAATTCTTAATGCTTTTAAAGTTTCTGCCACATGGATAATCTGATATATTAAAAAGCCCTAATGTGTTGGCACTTTGCAGCTCTCCCATTGGTTGTGCTGTGCGCTCCATCAGCCATTGGCCTGTCAACCGTCACTCAAGAGTACTCGTGTGCCATTGGCTGGGTGCTGGGTCTGCTCCTCTCATCTGCCCACTGCCAGCTTAGCCCCTGTCAGAATCAACTGCCAAAGTGGCTGTCTGTCCTGATGAAGACAACTTCTCCTGCTTGGCTCCTCTGTGGCTGGCTGGCAACATTCTCTTTTCCTCCTGTTGTGGGGCTAACTTTCCCCTCACTGGCTGTTGCTAGGCAACCAAGCTTGATTCTGTCAGTAAAAAGACAAAGGCAGGAGGCCCTTTCCAGGCCTACTTTGGCCTTTGTAGGGAATTCATTGGGGCCAGTCCTGACTAGGGTTGCAAGCTCCAGGTAGGGAAATTCCTGGAGATTTTGTGGTGGAGTCTACAGAAGCCAGAGTTTGGGGAGGGGAGAGGCTGTAGCTGAATAGAATACCATAGAGTCCACCCTCCAAAGCAGTTATTTTCTCTTGGAGAACCATTGCTGCCAATCTCAAGGTGAGGGTTGGAGATCACTCAGAATTAAAACTGCTCTCCAGATGACAGAGATCAGTTCCCTCGGAGAAAACGGCTACTTTGCAGGGTGGACTCTGTGTCATTATACCCTGCTGAGGTCACTTCCCTCCTGCTTGGGTCCCCACTGTGGAGAAAGACTGTACTTTTCCTAGGCAGCGACTGCAGGGAGGGGGGAGATGGAAAGTGAAGTCAGAAGGTGGATAAAGGTAGACTGATGGTAGGCTGGGAAGGAGATAGGGTTGAGAAATTCCTGGAGATTTGAGGGGTGGAGCCTGGAAAGGGTGGGGTTTGAGGAGGGGTGGGACCTCAGACAGGTACCTTGGCAGGCCATAGACTTCACCCTCCAAACCAGCTGTTTCCTCCTGGGGGACCATTGTTGCCAATCTCCAGGTGAGGCTGCATGAGTTCCCATGGAGAAAACTGTGGACTCAGTGCCATTATACCTTGCTGAGGTTGCCACAGCAAATTGACACTAAGTGCCCAAGGCCAGGGCACCTGCCCAGAGCCTCTTTCTAGAGCCCATTGTATTTATTTCCATACCGGGCCTTATTCCGTGTGTGTGTGTGTGTGTGTGTGTGTGTGTGTGTTGAACTATTATTAGATGTTGGCTAGGAAGAGTTTTTATATTCAAGTAAATAAATTAGTACTCCATTCAGGCTGCCCAGATTGCCAACACGAAGAGGTCTGCAAACAGCTTGAATCCTGTTTATTTTAATGGGTTCACCCCTTATCCTCTCTTGCATAACATTTCCATCCTCCCTCCTTCAGCTCTCTCCCTTCTCTGTTATTATTCCTCTAGCTTTTAGAAAATGAGGACTCTGTGAGCCCTTTGTTCTCTGTTCCTTACATGTTTCGTCTGTAATGCTGATAATTCCTCATGCTTGGCTACTTTTTCCCAACCCCCCAGCAAGACTGAAGGAGAAAATAAATGAAGTATTTCCTTTGGTCTAATTTTTAAGAATGGGGCTTGGGTATTTGTTGAATGGCTTTTTCTTAATAACCCCTCAGCTTTGCAGAGCAGAAGGCCTCAATGCGAGGTTAGCATTTATAATAATAATTACTGACTTTCCAAATCTATTGCTTCTGTAAAAGAAGCATGCTGGGAATAATCTATGAAAGAAAGGACAGATTCATTCATGCAATTGAATCTCTTACGGAGTGCAGCAGGGCTCCAGTTTCAAGTGAACGCATGAAGTTGCCTTCTACTGAGTCCTTCAAGACCAGCAGTTGTCTCCTTGACAGTCTGGTGTAGTGGTTAAATGCATGGACTCTTTATCTAGGAGAAATGGGTTTGATTCCCCACTCCTCCACTTGCACCTGCTGGATGACCTTGGGCAAGCCGTAGTTCTGGCACAGCTGTTCTTGAAAAAGAGCAGTTTCTGTCAGAGCTCTCTCAGCCCCACCTACCTGACGGGGTGGCTATTGTGGGGAGGGGAAGGGAAAGGAGTTTGTAAGTTGCTCTTAGACTCCCTTGGGTAGTGAAGGGTGGGGTATAAATCCAATCTCTTCTTCTTCTTCTTCTTCTTCTTGACTGGCAGAGGTTCTCTGGGTCTCAAGGCAGAGGCCTTTCACATCCCCTGCTGCCTGATCCATTTAATGGAAGATGCCAGGGATTGAATTAGGACCTCCTTCATGCAAAGAAGATGCTGTAACACTGAGCCACAGCTAGGGTCAACAAGCATGGTGAGTACTAGTGTATTGCCCCAGCACACTGGCAGCAATCCAGGTTATGCCACAAGGGATGTCATTGCATGGTGGGAACAATTGCATTGCATGGTTGGGCAACTGATGGGAGATGGGGAGAAACTGGTACTTTCTGCTGGGGGAGTTGTGGCTGCCATGCAGTGACATCACTTGTGGCACAACCCGGAAGTGCTGCCATTGTGCTGGAGAAACGCACTAGCACTCGTCCCAAAACTCTGTGGTTTCCATAGAGTTTTGTGGGTGAGTGCTAGCACATCACTCCCGCACAATGGTGGCATTTCTGGGCTGTGTCAGAAGTGACATCCTTGCACCCAGTGTTCCCTCTAAGCTGAGTTAGTGTGAGCTAGCTCACAGTTATTTAGCCTCCAGCTCACAGATTTTTTCTTAGCTCAGGAAGGGTGGCTGCAGAGCAAAATAATTTATGCAGCAGCCAAATCATAAGATCGTTGAGAGCCGGTTTGGTGTATTGGTTAAGAGTGTGGACTCTGATTTCAGAGAAGTGGGTTTGATTCCCCAAGTCTCCACATGCAGCTGCCGGTGTGACCTTGGGTCTGTTACCAGTGCATTCAGAGCCGTTCTCTCACAAGCAGTTTTCAAAAGAGTTCTCTCAGGTGTGGGGAGGGGAAGGGAAAGGAGATTGTAAGCCACTCTGAGACATCCTCAGGTAATGCGGGGTGGGGTATAAATCCAGTTTCCTCCTCCTCCTTCTGCTTCTTCTTCCTCTTCCTCTTCTTAGAACATAAGAAGAGCCCTGCTGGATCAGACCAATAGTCCATCTAGTCCAGCATCTAGTCCCACGCAGTGGCCAACCAGTTCCTCTGGACAGCCAACAACAGGGCATAGGGGCCATGGCCTTCTCCTGATGTTGCCTCCTGACTCTGGGATTCAGAGGCTTAGTGCCTCTGAACATGGAGGTTCCCCTCAGTCACCATGGCTAGTAGCCACTGATAGACTTATCCTCCATTAATCTATCCAGTCCCCTTTTAAAGATGTTTATTCCGGTGCCGGGAGAGGCGATCCTGAACGCACCTAGCGATCCAGCAATTAGAGGCCAGCGGGGAGGATCGTGCCAGGAGACACGATCCCACAGAAATCTGGCTATAATTAGAGGCCCACCAACTGCCATGGAATATGGAGGATACATTTAAATTATCCTGGCTAATCTGACTTCACCCCCGCAAACCCGCTGAGTCTTTTTCAAAAGTCACCTAAGTTAGCAACCTTGATTCCCATCAGTTAATTATGTGTTGATAGTCAGATAATAATAATAATAATAAAAAAAAAACAATTGCCTCTGAGTGGGGAATGGGGGGGGGGGGAAGATTGGTTATTTGGAGTAGTTGTGAGCCTGTGAATCAATTCTTTACTCCAGAAGTTCTTACTCCACTGAAGAGGGAGCTTGTGAAAACAAGCCGTCGGATTGCTTTGTCAATAAAGGGCATGGGGAGGTAACATACATTAGCAGTCGGCTTATTATATTATTTCTTTTGTGTTTTCTCCCATTCTGCCATCTATTTATTTTGGCACTTTACGCCTGGGTTGTTTTTTTTATTAGTTGTTAGCACCACTGGCGGGAGAGAAGGTTTTTTTAATAAAAAAAAATCTGTCTAATAGCATCTGGTGTCCACGTGGGGCTATTTGCGGATTGATGGTTTACTCTGTAGCATGCTGACTTCTAAACCTCGGCAGGGTCCCTGGGATTGTTTCCCCCCTCCTCTGTCTGTTCCTCTCACTTTCTTTTGGTGTTTTGTTTTAATCAGGCTCCATCCTCGCTTCTGTTCCCGGCTATTCATCACGGGCTGTGAATCCGCATGGGGTAGCTTCTCTCGTCTAGTGAATGAAGAGCGGCGCATTGCCTCTCTTGCCAACAGCTTTCCTAAAAAACAGTAATGAGTGAGCTGGTGAGTTTTTCGGGGGAGGGTTCATGGGTGGGAAGGTACTTAGCCATCCCTCTGCTACTGAGAGCCAGTGTGGTGTAGTGGTTATGAGCGGTGGGCTCTAACCTGGAGAACTAGGTTTAATTCACCACTCCTCCACATGAGGCCTGCTGGGTGACTTTGGGCCCATCACGGTTCTCTCAGAACACTCTCAGCCCCACCTATGTCACAAGGTGCCTGTTGTGGGGAGAAGAAGGGAAGGCGATGGTCAGCTGCTTTGAAACTCTTCAGTTTCAAGGTAGAGAAAGGCAAGGTATAAAAACCAACTCTTCTTTTTCTACTCCCTGACGATCAATGTGAAGAAGAAGAAGAAGAGATTGGATTTGGGGCAATGTGGTAGGGTTGCCAACCTCCAGTTGGTTCAAGCCACAAATGGACCACCATGAGTAACCAAAGGTCACACCCCACCAATGTTCACTGTGAAAAAAAAGGTTTTTTGAAGAAAAGGGAAACACAAGATTAACTCTGAGTAGGAGGTCTAGAGCGTCGGCTCCACATATATAGAAGCAACCTGACAAAGCGTTAGGGGAAACAGACTGTTTACCTGGGAAATCTGTAGTCGCATGGCAATTGTCTGGAAGCAGCAGCAGCACTGCATGGTGTAAAATAAAGGAACAAGAGAAGAAGCAAGTTTGTGGACTGTAACTGAAATAGAATAAATTTTTTCACAGTGAACATTGGTGGGGTGCAACCTCCAGGTGGTAGCTGGAGATCTCCTGGGATTGGAACTGATCTCCAGGCGATAGAGATCAGTTCATCTGGAGAAAATGGCCACTTTGGAAGGTGGATTCTATGGCATTATACCCCATTGAAGCAGGAGGGGCAGCAAGATGAAGAGACTGAGGTGCAGCCAGTGGGAGAGACTGGTCCAGAGGCTGGCCCAGCACCCCAGCTCATCTGAGTGTCCCAGACACAGGGTACACCATCGTCTGAATGTGCAAGAGAGAAGGAGGAGTGCCAGCCTTCAGCTGCTGCAAAGGCAACATGAGGGGCTGTGAGTCTTTGCAGATTGCCTCCCAGGGCAGGGAGGATCTGGTCATAAACAACCATGCCCACCTGCCTTGGCGCGGAAGCAACCGTGCGTTCTCAGACCTAGTTCTGGCTGCCAGCCTCCGCTCCTTGCTCCTGAAAACTCTGACTGATTTCCTGGCATTCTGACCTTCAGCTCTGTTTCTTGGCTTGCTTTTGGACTGCATATCCAGCTATCAGTAAAGGGTATCTGTGGCGACCAGCCAGACCCAGCACAGTTACCCTCTCCATTTTTGAAGACCCTTGGCTCAGTGTTAGAGCATCTGCTTGTCATGCAGAAGGCCCTATGTTCAATTCCTGGCATCTCCCTTTCTGTGTGAAAGGCGCTTCCTCTGCTGGTGCATCGGACAGCTGAGCCGAGACTGTGTGGCTTGTTCTGTCACCATTCTGCCTCCTTAAGGCGCAGCTGTATTCCTTGACTGGGCCCATATGGACGTTGTAAAGACAATGCAAACTCTTCCCTCCCCCCCCCCCACGTCCTCGGGAGTTCAAGCACCAGCATGCAGATCCAGGTTGTGGTTTTATAGACCCCAACAATATAACACGGCAAACTGTGCTTCCGCCTGCCAGCTTTCGACTGATGTGATTCTTAAATAAAAACAGAACATTGCAAGCCAGAAGCAAGGCACAGCGGATCTGACAGCTGTTTGCACGATGTTTACAGCCTGGTGTTGGGGACCAAGGATATTTGCATGATAGCATTTTGTACACATCCGACGGAGAAAAGCATGCCTGACAAATAGTGCGGGTTTTATACCAGTGGTGTGTTCCGTCAATCTCAGCTGAGGATGCGAGGATTTGAAATCAGGTTATCTCTGGAACTGCAATGCCTGTGCCCTGAGAGGGTTAGCTTCTCTCTCCCCACGTAGCTCTGATTCTGAATTAATTGGGGGGATTTTAAAAAAGACACCTTCCAGGTGTCCAAAAATGAAAATGTTTGTTGGATCAACTGTGCATCAGTTTCTCGGTTCCTTTCTTTCAGAGGGCAGCTGTGTTAGTCTGCAGTAGGTCAGTTAGATCTGAGTCCAGTAGCACCTTAGAGATCAACAAGCATTTCAGGCGTAATCTTTTCTACTCGTTTCTACTCCACTAAATAATCTACTTTCAATGCACTTTTAGGGGCCGTCCCAACTGGATTTTACTGTGATCGATTCTGCAAAAGCTGCGCTCGGTCTCCCGTTTCCCCTAGTTGTACTGTTCAATTTCCCACTATTTGCTGCGTGGCCACGTTTTGACCCGCATCTGCCCCTGATTTCCCTCATGTCTTCTTGATCCTAAAATATAAGGATCAAGAAGACGCAAGGGAAATTGGGGGCAGATGTGGGGTCAAGATGCGGCCTCACAGCAAATAGTGGGAAATTGAGCAGTACAACCTGGGGAAACGGGAGACCGAGGGTGGAACAACTGCTTTTGCGGAATCGGTCTGTGTGAACTGGCAAAATCCAGTTGGAAAGTGCATTGAAAGTGGATTATTTAGTGTGTGTAATCACAGCCTGTGCCTGAGAAAGGGAGCTTTGACTCTCAAAAGATTATACCTTGGAACTTCTTTTTGGGTTTTTTGTTCGGGCTTTTTTTGTGTGTGAGCACCTGGAAATCATGGCAACGTCTGGTGACTGACCCTTACCTGGGGCCTGAAGGCTATTCAAAGGGGTGGCTGAATAAAGCCTGCCCCCAGGAGGTCTCCCAAGTACTTGCCAGAGTCGTCGACCCTGCTTAGCTTCTGAGATTTGACGAGATTGGGCCTGCATGGGCTATCCAGGTCAGGGTATACTCTGAAACTCTTGTAGGTCTTTAAGGTGCTCCTGGGCTCAAATCTAATTGGTTCCTTAATGAGTCCCAGAATAACACTTGTCCTTTCTCATCCTATGCCTCTCCTGGCATAGAATGGATTAGGAATTAACATACTTGATGGGAAAGAGGAGAGACATCTTTAGCTGAGAGAGGGTAAGACTGAGCTTCCGAGAATAAATACTTTGTTAAAGTTTGATCCTGGTGGTTGTTCTCTGTGCCACATAGACCTCCCACCATCTTGGACATGCTGGCTGATTCTGCATTGGCTTTTCCCTCCCTTGTTTTACCAAACCCATGTTGGAACAGAAATTCCCCTCTGCATTGCATGCTGCTTTCACTTCCTTTGATCATTGGGTTTTATGGTAGCCTCCACACTCCATGCCACTTTCACTTCCTTTGATCATCGGGTTTTATGGTACCTTCTGCACAGATTTATGGCCATTTAGAGGTGACTTTGCAGTCAGTACGGTGGTGCCCCGAGGTATTTGAATGTGGTTTTGAGCTGCACTTTTTCCTCCCAGTTGAGAAAATGTGGAGCGAATGCCAGATGCAGAATCAGCCACTGTCTTAAAAGGAGTACCAGGTGGAAAGGGAGGACAGTCATTTGGCAAGTGGCTACTCCCAGTGGTGCACAAGTCAGTAAGCTGTCCCCATGGTAACCAGGCACTAGGTAGTGGGAGTCACAGAGGCAAGGCCTCAGAACTTGGAAGGGGAGCTGGGAGCCCTGACCCTCCCAGTGGGCAATTCCTACAATGGTTTGCTGGTGGTGGCGGTTGAACACAGAGACCGATTTCCCACAAGCAGCTGCTCCGGGCTGGTTCTTCCCTTTCCTCCGATTTGTCAATCTCCCACTACTTGCTGCACAGCCGTGTTTTGACCTGCAGCACTCCCCCGATTTCCCCCACATCTTTACAATCTCAAAAAACAAGGATCGCGAAGACACCGGGGAAATCGGGGATGCTGCGGGTCAAAACGTGGCTGTGCAGCAAGTAGTGGGAAATTGACTTAATGCAATTGGGGGAAAGGGAAGAGCCAGTCGGGAGCAGCTGCTTGTGGGAAATCGGTCAGAGAGAGAAAAGCCCCTCTAGGTATGGGGAAAACCCAGGAGATGGGTGGTGGTGCATGGCCGTTCTTAGTTGGTGAAGCGAGTTGTCTGGTTAATTGTGATAACGAACGAGACTCTGGCATGCTAACTAGCTATGTGACACTCAAGCCTTCATCTGAAGATTATGTGTCTTTCTTTGAAGATATTCTGGATAAGAGAGACCTATACATTGTGCATGTAGACCCTGTTGGATAGTTCATTACGCATATAGACCCTGTTGGGCTATCATATTGCATTTATTTTTATATTGCTTGTGATTTATTATCTGCGTTAAACAGTGACTTTTCCTTTCTTTGTACATGACTGTGAAAACCCAGGAGGGCGAGGTGGAATAGGGCCTGCAGGCTAGAGAGGGACTGTTCCACCACATATGTAAGCCAAAGAAATATATAGAACTTTAATTTTGTTTGTGCAGCGAGTATCCAATTTTGTTTTCGGCACTAGACTTATTGCTTTCATCAGAAAACTTTCCTGGTAACTTGACACATGTGCTGATTTGTCTTTTGGTCCTGTCGGGATCAGCCTTAATTACCTTTCAGGGTCTCCCCCCCCAAGTGTTCAAAAACTTACCTGCTCCTTGGCTTTGTGTGGCAGTTTCCCTGGCATGGCTCCCCAGCCCATAATTCCAAAGGGGATATCGATCCCCAGAACTTGTCTGAGTGGCTATAAATCCACTTCCCAGTAATCTCAGCCTAATTGAGATTCAGAATTACAGCTGCTGGTGTTAGTTCCTTGGCCTGCCTGTCCCATGCCAAAATGAGGACCGAGAAACAAACAGGAAGTGTGTTTTAATGGCTTGCTTCTTCTTTGTGCAGAAGATCTTGAAAGACAGAGAGAACCGAAGACTGATGGGTAATAATCATAGATCCAGCAGCCAAATTTCTTTCATTTTGGCTGCAAGAGTGTTCATCCCTTGACCTTGATGTCAGCTAATGCTGCCATCCCCTGCCCGGGAGGTGGGATGGCTGACCCCGTGATGTCAGTACTGTGGAATGTTATGTTATAGTTCTCATCGCATGCTTATCGCTCTCCCTACTCCTTTGACCTTGAGAGACTGTTGGTGTGGGCTCATGTATCTTTTCTTATGGCTGACTATAAGTCTTCCCGCTTATTCTCCGAGAACTGTTAACCAGTATTTTGAGCGCCTTTTTCCTGACCTAATGATTGGTTACAATGCACTACTAGACCTCTCTTTGAATTCTGTATAATTGTCCTGGTTTCAATAGTGCCCGCCATTACTAACACAAGAAGTGCAGATGACCATAGCAGACCTTTCTCAATAAAGTTTTCTTGATGAAGGACACTTGTTGTTGACTGACTCTGTAGGACTCTCACACTTGATCATGCGCCGTTACCTTTTTCTTCAGTGACCTCAGGACAGTGAACTGGTGACTTAAATTTTAACAAATGTATTGCAACAGCTGCTTTTGCAAGTCAGAGTCTACTTCATCAGAAGTATAGTCACTTTTACTTGGTATGTATGTATGTATGTATGTATGTATTTATTTATTTATTTCAACTTGTATCCCACCTGGCCAGCACAGGCCAGCTCTAGGTAGCTAACATCATTTAAAATCAACACATACAAAGGTTAAAATAAATCCATATACATAAATAAGCAGTAAAACTACAAAAGATGGCAGCAGTGCAAAATCCAGACCAGGAACAGCATCCTACCTATCCCCAGCCAGAGGCTTCCACCCGTAGATGTACCGGGCCAATAGTTCAGCCAGCTGCTTACTAGTGGCCATTCCCCCCGGTGGCGGCTCAAAAAGCCTGGCAGAAGAGCTCCGCTTTGCAGGCCCTGTGGAACTGCAAAAGGTCCCGCACGGCCCTGATGTCATCTGGGAGCTCGTTCCACCAGTGGGGAGCCACCACCAAGAAGGCCCTATTCCTGGTGGTCACCAGCCTGGCCTCTCTGGGGCCAGGGAGGGTCAGGCGGTGTTGGGTGCTTGGCCGCAGTGCTCTCCGGGGTATATATGGGGAAAGGCGGTCCCTAAGGTAGGCAGGCCCCTGACCATATAGGGCTTTAAAGGTTTATATCTGTATGGTAGAGAGATTTATATCTGTACTACAAACAGTAGACGAGGGGAGGAGAGCTTTTGCAAAAAAAAGAAAAAAAGAAGTCCAGAAGGTCCAGTGTCTCAAGACGTAAGCCCTTTCCAGTCATTACAACTGACCATCTGTACAGAGAGAAGACCATATGTTATGAGCCTCCTGATATCAGAATTGCCATTTTTTCTGAAAGGGACAATGCACAAACATTCCAGCTTCGCCACACATGTATTTATTTATTTACTTATTTAGGATACTGCAATAATTGTACACCCTGACCTAGGTGGCCCAGGCTAATCTGATATCTTTAGATCTTCGGGAGATCTGAAGCTACCCTGAACATTTGGAGCCTTTCCCTCAAACCCCCTTCCCCCCACAGCCACTAACAGTACCATGAGGGGGAAAGTAACTTTTTCCCCACCATATAGAACGGAGGGGATGGGGCAACCTGTTTGGGGGCCCATAGAATTGGACCCCTTGGTCCAATCCATTTGAAACTTGGTGGGTGTTTTGGGGAGAGGCTCCAGCAGCTACCCTGTGAGTTTGGAGCCTTTCCCTCAAACCCCTTCCCCTCCAGCCCCCAGAATATACCCTATGTTTTTGCCATTGACTATAATGGCCCATAGGGTATAATGGGGCCAAAATTGACATTCGGCCAGCGGAATGACTTCTGAATCCGCTGGCACTGCCGAAATTGACATTCAGGAGTCTTTCTGCCGGTCAAAATTGATTATGCCCAATTCGGCCAAATCCGAATCGGGTCAAATATATATCTATATATATATCTATATATATATCTAATTCCCAAGTACCCTCCCCCGTGCGGATACCTAAATGTGCATGGGGGGGGGGCACTTGGGGGGTGGGGTTTCTACACACGGGGGGCACTCCCCCCATGTGCAGAAAAATCCTAAATGTTTAAAAAACTTTTCGGGGGATCTTTAAATCCCCCCAAAAGTTAAAGCGTTCGCGCGTGCGCAGAGAACACTGTGGCCGCTGTAGGGGAGGGGGTGGGAAGCGGTGTGACGAGGACTCGCCGCTGCTGTTTGCAGGGGGGAGGGAGGGAAGAGCCTCGGCAGGCGGCAGGTCTCTATGCCCCCACCACCGTTTTGAAAGCAGGGAGGGAGGGGGGGGAAGCCTCAGTGGATGGCGGGTGTCCCTGCTGCTGCTGCCACCGCTGTTTTGAAGCCAGGGGGAAGCCTCGGCAGGCAGCGGTCTCCCTGCCGCCACCACCTTACAGGGAGGGAGCCTCGGCGGGCAGCTGTCTCCCTGCCGCCGCCGTCGTTTTGAAGGTGGGGGGGAAGCTGCCTGGAGGGGGGATGGGGTAGAGGCTCGGCACGCGGGGCCAGAGGAGAGGGAAGAGGCTCACCTACCCCCCCCCCGTGAGTATTGCGGGTCCTCCGGCTTGTCTATATATCTAATAGCCAAGAGGCGACCCCCGTGAGGATATCTAAATCTGCATGGGGGGGCACTTGGGGGGCTGGGAGATTTTCCGGCACACTTGGAGGATTCCCCTTGTGTGCAGAAAAATCTGATAAGTAAACAAAACTTTTGGGAGGATATTTAAATTCCCCCCAAAGTAAAAAAAGTACCTCGGATCTGTGGCTGCTGCTAGTGATGGGAGTGGGTGGAGAAGCCTTGCTGAGCCTTGCTGTTACTGGGGGGGGGGGCAGGAGGAAGAGCTGGCAGGGGGAAGGGCTGGTGGGGGAAGAGCTGGCGAGGGGAAGAGCTGGTGGGCCCAGTGGCTGGAAGCTGCGTGGGCCTCGCCATCACTGGTGGGGCATGGGAGGTGGGGGGGAGAGCTAGCAGGGGGAAGAGCTGGCAGGAAGAGCTCGCTGGGACAACTGGGGGGGGAATTGGCAGGCCCCTTCTCTCCCCCCCCCCATGAGTCCCGTGGGTCCCACCTCTTGTATATATATATTTGCACACCCTTAGTTATTCCTTGGATGGGAGACCACTAAGGATGGCCATGATTACTCTACAGATGAAGGCAATGGCAAACCACCTGTGTTAGTCTTTTGCCTTGAAAACCCAATGGGTTTGCCATAAGTGGGTGGCGACTTGGTACCTGGGATTTGCGACTTAGTGCCTGGGGCTTGCAGTCTTCCAGTGATCATTCAATGATACTACAAGTTATAATGTCGACAAACACAAGAGCCTGTAAGAGTCCCGCCTCTTCCAACTTTCTGGACCTTTGTACAGGTAGCGATGAAACTGTATCAACTTGCTTGCTAAGAATCTGAGCTAAAACTAGAAGGACAGAAGGGTGGTTGGGTGGCAGTTCACAGTTTCACATTTGGACTAGCTAATATGCATTAAGTTTGCTCTCATGTTTGCAACCTTTTGTTTCAAATATGTACTTACAGGGTTTGTTGTTCACCTCTCCACTATCTAGTGTGCTCTCTACTGGTGTAGACCTTCTTCTTAATCTTCAGCTTTTCCACTGTGGGCCCCATGGCCCTGTCTGCATTCTCTTCCATGGCCCCATCTACAACCTCAGCCGCCTCTGCCAAAGCCTCCTCGAGAGCCCCCTCGGTCAGCTCCATTGCCACCGACTCCTCCTGCCCCTCCCACTGCACCGGCATTGTCCACCATTTGATGTTTGATAGACTAGAAGCCTAACTTGTTTAGAATTATACTTTAATCCCTCATGCTCCAGCATTGCCTATTTATCTGCATACATTATTTCCTGTAACCATCTGCATTGTACTGATGATTTCGTATCCATACCTTTTTCATGTGTTCCTGTATCACGCATCTGATTCAGTTTGCACTTTGCTTTTGTGGTGTATTATGCAGTAATGCCTTTCAATAAACCACCTAATTTGTATCGGTAACACTTTGAAGTCTGTGTTTTTCTGCTGACAGTTGTGTACCCAACGGGGTGAGAACCCTAAGACGCTTCTTGTCTAAGGGGACCGAATTAACTGCCATAAGTTGGCTGTGACTTGATAGGGCGCTACACACACACACACACACACACACACACACACACACACATTGAAGAGCCTGAATAATGAAGCAGGAAGTCCTGGATTTGAATCTTCCTTCTGCCCTAAACTTGTTAGGTAGCCTGAAGCAGATCCGTTTCCTCTCCCTCTTAGATGATTCCTTCTTCTACACTATGAGAAATCAGGTTTGCAAACCAGCTGACCAACTAAAGTTCATCACAAATTTCGGCTGGTTCGTGGTTCAGGAAGTGATGTTCACAAACTGGAGAGCTGCCACGACCCTCCACAAATTTAAATGGCTCCACAAAATTAAATGGCTCCAAGCCATTTTACCCCTACTATCTGCTCACAGTGAAAAGTGATGGCAAACAGAAAGCAGAGAGTGGAATGGCTCAGAGCCATTTAACCTTCCGCTTTCCGCTCCCCGCCACTTTTAGCAGAAAGTAGGGGGTTAAATGGCTCACAAACCCACACAAACCAGTTTGGTTTGCAAACAGTGTATATGTTTGTGGTTTGGTTCGTGATTCAGCCAAGAACCTATCTGAACCACAAAAGTGCAGTTCATACCCATCACTATGGGGAATATTGACTTTCTTACAGGCTTATTCTAAGAATCACCAAGACCCTTACAATATGTGAAATACCTTGCAAAATCTTATGCCAAATATTATTAGGTTGCTTTGGCCATACTGTATATGGACTGATGGAGAAAAGATATTACCTTTAGCCAAACAACATTAAAAAACCCCTTTTTTATTAGATCAACTGTTCCAAGGATACAGATAAAGCCACATGAAGAAGCTGCCTATTAGGTTTAAATGACCTCTAATTGTTGTTTGTTTAAATGTGAAGAAGAACTTCTAGAACATTTAAATGCAAAAATTTAAAAATACTCTTTTCTGTTTCCAAAAAAATCCTTCACTTCAATGCATGAATGCACATATAAATATCCTATATATCTCGATATCCAACAAAATGCAATCATTTCTAATCCAAAGTGATGCCGCCTTGGATTGCTCCTCCATACATACATAATAAAAATTACGTATGCACGAGGCTCCGAGTCATTTCCCTCGCTTGCTTGTTTGAGGACTGTGTATTTTAATTGGACGCCAACGATAAATCCTATTTAAGTGCTCTAAAATAATGTTTTCACAAGCCTACAGCGGCCAATATTTTATTCCGAGCAAATGAACAAATCAATTGGCCTATTCTTTCCCCCCTGTTCTCCCCACCCCAGTAATGCCTTTCCCTCGTTCTGCCTTTTAACGTTGTGGCATGCATGAACGTTTAGGGAAAAAAACACAAACGATTCCTGTAAATTGCACATTGAACCGGACTGGCCTTCACAGTAATTTTGTTTTGGACAAGAGACGAAGAGACAAGGTGGTCTCGTTCATAGGGGGATGATTTGTGACCTTTCTTGCATTCATCGGAGTCCTCTGATATTTAAGAATGCACGTTGTGTAACGGAGCAATCTTCTGCTTCATCAGCTGAAATCAGTAGGTCCCTTCTATTTTTAGATGCCTTGAAGGCTCTTGAAGGAACAGACCTGAAACAAGAGTCTTGGGCCAGAAGACCGAGTTGGGAGACACAGATGAACTTTGCAGCTGATTGGAGCGGCTGGAGAAGAATAACAACTGTCAGGTTCAGTTGGATGTCAATGTTTCTTCTTTCATGTGGAACGAGATTATTTTCTCCCATATTTTATTGGATTTCCATAGGGTTAAAATTTTAGTTCTCAACTATGGCGTCGTTCTCACTGACCTGGCCCATGACTACGTTGGGCCCACGGGGGGCCCCGCCCCTTCCTTAAAGGCCTGTTGCTTCTTAAAGGCTCCCCTGCTTCTCCCCAAAAGCATTGGTGGGGCTCATCTCTGGGAATGATGAGTCTGCTTATCGGGATGAGGTGGAACGGCTTTGTGTGTGGTGTAGGGACAATAATCTGATTCTTAATACCACCAAGACCAAGGAATTGGTGGTGGACTACAGGAGGAACAAAACGGACATTAAGCCACTGTTTATTGGTGGAGAATGTGTGGAAAGGGTGGCTACTTTAAAGTTTTTGGGAGTGACTATTGAACAAAATCCGACCTGCAGTGCAAACACCACTGCTCTGGTGAAGAAGGCCTAGCAGAGGCTCTATTTTCTCAGACTTTTAAAGAAAAATAATTTGAATGAGAAAATATTGATTTCTTTCTATCGTTGCTCAATAGAGAGCATTTTAATATACTGTATCTGTGCCAGGTTTGCTAGTTGTACGGTTGCAGATAGGAAAGCACTCCAGAGAGTCATCACCACAGCCCAGAAGATAATTGGCTGTCCTCTCCCACTTCTGGAGGAACTGTACAGTTCTCGATGTCTGAAAAAAGTGAAGAACATCCTACAGGATTTATCACATCCTGCCTATTCCTTGTTTGAACTGCTGCCTTTGGGCAGAAGATATAGGACAATCAAAACAAGGACAAATAGACTAAAAAACAGTTTTTACTCGAGAGCTATTATTGCCCTGAATGCTGCATGAGACCGAAATCTGGGGGAAACAGTGGTTTGGTTGCTATGTAAATCACAAGGGAGAAGCAGTAGTGAATGTCTGTGTGAGTGCGCATGATTATATGTTGTGAGTCACTGAATGATGGCACTTTTTAATTTCATTGTACTATGTACAATGACAATAAAGTATATTCTATTCTATTTAAAGGGATCCTTTAAATGTTTTTGGGAAGAAGCACGGGGTGTCATGTGCCCCTCTTCCACCCCTCCTGCCCCACTCCCCACCGGAAAAAAATTGCCCCACAAGCCACAAAATCCTGGCTATGGGCCTGTTATTGACTTACTAAAACCATATTTGGGCTGTATCTCATTCAACTGCAATAGATAACTGATGACATGGACATAGAATCATAGAATCATAGAGTTGGAAGGGACCTCCAGGGTCATCTAGTCCAGCCCCTGCACAATGCAGGAAATTCCCAAATACCTACCCCTACCCCCAATGACCTCCACTCCATGCCCAAAGGGTGAAAAAAACCCTTCAGGACCTCCAGCATAACTGGCCTGGAGAAAAATTGCTTCCTGACCCCAAAGTGGCGATCAGCATTTCCCTGGGTGTGTAAGACAGGGCCACAAGAACTAATCACTGAGGCAACCCTCCCTGCCCTCCCTCTCATGATCTGCCTAAGTTCACAGAATCAGCATTGCTGTCAGATGGCCATCTAGCCTCTGTTTGAAAACCTCCAAAGAAGGAGAGCCCACCATCTCCCGAGGAAGCCATCTCTTCCATGTCCTTAGTAATTACTGTAATGTCTCTAGAAACATGTATAAATTTATGTGTAGCAATTCTCTATGGTGGGTGAAAGGTCCCCTACTAAAAGAAAGGGAAAGAATTTTATTCTTTTTGCAAAAGATCCCTGCAGAAGAAAGTTGTTACGATGAAAGATAACGGTGCCTGCTCCTATTGAGTATGCCTCAATATTGAGTATGCCTCAACTCCTATTGAGTTGCCAGTGGCTGATCAAGGGAGAGGTTGTGTGCTTACTGAAAATGAACTTGGTATACAGCAGTGCTGAAGTTCCATGCCTGTGTGGGGAGAGGCAGTCAACCTGTGGTACAGCCTCTACTGTCCATGCAGAAGGTCCCTGGTTCAAATCCCTGGATCTCCATTTTATAAGGATTAGTTAGGAAGTGATGTGAAAGACTTTGAACTGAGACCCTGGAGAGCTGCTGCCGGACTGAGTAGACAATACTGACCTTGAGAGATGAAGGGTCTGTCTCAGGATAAAGCAACTTCACGTGTGCATGGCTAGTGATGGTTAGGGAAGGAAGTGAAAATAAAATGGCCAGTAGGCTAGCCCAATCTCACCAGATCCTGGAAGCTAAGTAGGGTCAACCAGTGTTCCCTCTAAGCTGAGTTAGTGTGAGTTAGCTCACAGTTTTTTAGCCTCCGGCTCACAGATTGTTGTCTTAGCTCAGGAAGGATGGCTCCACTGCCACAAAACAAATTTTGTAAAGATCTAATACTAATGTCATACACTAAATCTTTACTCCTTACAAGAAACACCTGCACACTATACAACACTCAATTGCGAACAACCAAATTCAATGTTAAAAATACTAGAAATACAACTACTAGATATACTGGAATAACCAAAGGTTAGTATACGAAAATAGGAATAGGAAACTGTTTATTGGTAAATTGTTAAATGCTTTATTTTAGATGTCAACTATTTTTGAACATTGTAACAGCTATGTAAACAACCACCTATGCTGTATGTTATATAAATATCAATAAAGTTTATTTATTTAAAAAAAAGAAAAAAGGAAGGAGGGCTCCAGAGCAAGCTAATTTATGCAGCAGCCATATCGCTTGCTCACCAACTTTAATGCCAGTAGCTCACAAAGTGCAATTTTTGCTCACAAGACTCCACAGCTTAGAGGGCGCATTGGGGTCAACCCTGATTACACTTGGATAGGAGACCACCAAGAAAGTTTAGGGTTACTACACAAAGGCAGGCTACAGAGCCCGGTCACATGAGCGAGATAATCCCGGGGGAAGCAAGGCTTTTTGCGCCGGAGCAAAATGAAGTGCGGTATCATGATCAGACGGTCTCCCAAGGCTGTCAGCCACCGTCAGCTCTGGCTGTCAGCCGCCAATCACACAGTGATGATGAAACATTGCAAAGTTCAGCAGTATTGCATTTGTGCACATGCAGAGGCTGTGTTTGTGCGCATGCACAGGTTTGTGCACATGCGCAGGTCCACATTTGTGCGCATACCATGGAGGCTCAAAAAAACCCCACATCTGATATGAGACAGGATGTAGACAGGCACTGGATGTGATGGGATACCAGTGCTTCCGCAATCTGACGACCGCCCACGCCCCACGTTTTCTGGAAAGTACTGCACTTTTGCAGGTATCTTTTAACTCTGCATCTTCAGTGAGGCAATACAGGTTGCCAGTGGGTGCGGAACACTCGCCAGATGTTTCCGTGTGATCGCGCCCTGAAAACCCGGCCGGAAGTCATGCCTATCGTGCGGCTACTTGTGCGTGTGATTGGGGCAAACTGCAAACCGCCTCTGAATATCTCTTGCCTTGAAAATCTGATGAAGGCTGCGATCATATGCACAATTAGACCCGAGATAGGCACGAATGCCAGGTGGATTTAAAGGGAGCAATCAGACAGCAACACCTGGGAAGCGTCCCTCAGCCATCAAAGTATAGATAGAAACTCTCAGTCTGGGGCAAGTGATGCTCTGTATTCTTGGTGTTTGGGGGGGGCAACAGTGGGAGGGCTTCTAGTGTCCTGGCCCCACTGCTGGATCTCCTGAGGGCACCTGGTGTTTTTGGCCACTGTGTGACAGAGTGTTGGACTGGATGGGCCACTGGCCTGATCCAACATGGGCTTCTCTTATGTTCTTATCAGCAACCCATTCTGCTCTGCTGCAGAAGTGGAGTTAAAAGACACTGGGGAAAATCTGGTAGTAAACGAGTTGTGACGGGCCACGGACAGAGTTCCCCCTGTCTGATTGCTCCAGCATGCTCTCATGCTGTCAGGATGGTCTGATCAGGCCATCCCGACTCCATGCCATTGTTCCCCCCCTTCTCAGTATGTGCATCATTGCAAACTCCATAGGAAGCCCTCAGTGTGGAGGTGCAGTTCATCGATTCCTCGTTTAAGTGCATGGGGAACAAATGGCCCAAAACCCCTCGACTCACCCGCTGTTGTGTCTGATCACACACTGATGGGCTGTGCCCCCAGCTTCAAAGGAAGGTATGATCTTGCAACTGTGGGTCAAATTCTGCTGGAGGAAATAGCCTCGCTTCCTCGCCCCCCCCCCCACACTTTATCGCCCCCCCCACACACACACAGAGTTGCAACCAAAGTCTCTGTAGGTTGGCAAAGAAAGAAAAAAGTCATGCAGTTGTCTAGCTGTATGGTGCAACTCTGTGTGGACTACTGTCTAGGACTGTGCCACACCCACAAAAGGATAGATGTACCATTCGAAAGAGGATAGTGTAGTGCTGGAAAAGATACAGAAAGGAGCTACCAAAATGACAATGGGTTACAGTACTTTCCCTGGGAGGAAAGACTATAGAGTCTGGGACTTTTAAAATTAGCAAATAAGGTGACTTGTGGAAGGGGAGAACACAACAGAGGTTTATAAAAGTATGCATGGGATGGGGCAAGTGGATAAAGAGAACTTTTGACTTCTTTACCCCAAATCCTAGAACTCACAAGCACCCAGCGGTTTTGATGAATAGTATGTTCAGGACAGGGGAAAGAGAGCATTTCTCACAATGCACAAAACACAGTGCCACAGGATATAGTACTGGCAAGTAGATTAGATGGTTTAAATGGGAATTTGACGTGTTCGTGGTGGACAGATTCATCACCGGTTATGAGCCTCAGTGGCTAAATGGTCCCTTCATGTTCCAAGGCAATATATATATATATCTGACTGTAAGTGAGCAAGGGGCAACAACATAAGTACACTTTGGTTCTCATGCTTACGGGCTTTCAGAGACCTCTGGTTGACCAGTGTGGCAAACAGAATTCTGGACTAGATGGACCATTGGTCTGATCCATCAGGGCTTTTTCATCTTCCTTAGTCCTTAAGCACAATGTGTATGTTGTGGATAAGGGACAAAGTACAGTAATGTACAGGGATGCACATCAGAGCAAAAATCCATATTTTTCAGATCTAGATATCCGGGAGTGTGAAATGATCAGTATTCTGGGTTATTGAGGTGCCAGATACTGGTTTGGTATCTGGATACATGATTTTTTGGGGAAGGGAGGATTCCAATATGATTTGAGACAATTATTCCCTGTGGAGAATCATTGGGAAGGAGGAGGAGCTGTATTCAAGCAAATTCTGCCATAATTTCAGCAGAGCTGGTGCTTGCTTGCCCTTTAAAAAACCATCAAGTTTCAATTTAATCAGGCTAAGAAGCCCAATTTTGTGCCCCCAGGCCTCCTCCTCTGTTTCTTATGGGTGGGGGGATACCATGCTTCCTCCAGGGCAAACCATAGCCAAACACACACAACTGAGCAAAGCAACCACTCGCCAAAAGCCACTCAATGCAAACAGAACCAATAGACCCAGGAGAACCAATGCAGAACCAGGGAATCCCAGCAAAACTATGGGTCAGTCTGGCAAACCTAACACAACTAATGACAAACCAGAGAATCCAAGACAGAAAGGTTTAACAAGGAATGCCACCGTGAGCCCAATCAGTGTCAAACCAGAGTAGCCAAGCCGATGTCAAACCAGATAATCCAAACCAAACCAACTCAAGCAAAGACTGCTGTGTTGCAAGACCAACAGAACTAACTTCAAAGCACAGAAACCAAACCAGCCTTGCAAGCTAGAAGAAGACATTAAGACAGACACACAGTAAAATTAAAGAAAAATAGTCCTGGGAGTCTTAACATTCTTGCCCCTGATATTCCTGGTTACTTCTGAATGTTTCAGGACCAATTTACTGCTATCTCGGAAAATCCCAGTTATCACTCAGACACCCAAATATATCCAAAAAGTATCAATAAGATATTTTCCATATATATATTTGGTCTGGAAATATCCAAATGCATGTCCCTAATTATGGAAAACTCACACCTTAAAATGTCTTAAAATACAATTTAGAATAATTTAACTGCTCAATATAAAGCACTTTAAAAAAAGTCTGAGGGCACTGGTCAGAATGTGTCATCCAATCAGAGGGTTCATTGCTTATCCCTAGTTTTTTTATGACCTGGAGACTCTTAAGGGGCAGCAAGGCCCAAAAGAAGAAGAAGAAGAAGAAGAGATTAGATTTATACCCCACCCTTCACTCACTTGGAGTCTCAGAGCGGCTTACAAACTCCTTTCCCTTCCCCTCCCCACAACAGACACCCTGTGAGGTAGGTGGGGCTGAGAGAGCTCTTTCCCAAGCTGTCCTTGAGGGAACAGCTGGTACAGAGCTATGGCTTGCCCAAGGTCATCCAGCCAGGTGCAAGTGGAGGAGTGGGGAATCAAACCAGGTTCTCCCAGATTAGAGTCCGCACACTTAACCACTACACCAAACTGGCTCTCAAAAGCAGCAAAGAGCTCAATTCCATATACTGATGTGAATAAACCTGCCAATTACTTGGTTATTGGCTTCCAGTACAACACATAATGATGGAGGAAGGCCATGTTCTCTCATTTAATCTTCCTGCTTCCATGTTTTAATATGGCATGATTAAAAGGGAACAAGCTGGGTGAGAATACTTTCCAAGCTCCATCCTCCTGAAGAGTATGGCTACCCATCCCATTCTTCTTAGCCTTGCTAATGATCAATAACTCATTAGCTGACACCACTTTGCCTTCAGCATGCCTTATAATTAATATCACTAGAATGGGAGGATACATGCTTGCTCATTAACAGCAACAAGTTCTCTGAGTCATAAAAGCCAAAAGAAGGAGTCAACTTCTGAAACGATTTGCACAAGGTTGAAGTCTCCCTCAGCGCTTTGTACTGAAAGGGTGCAAGAGAGCATCGCCACCTCACTTTGTACCTTCCAAGTTCATCTGTAGGGCAAAAAGATGTCAAGAGTTCCAACCACGTAAACGCATTTATATATTTAAAAGATTTAGACCCTGGATCAAATTAATTAGTATCCAAGATAGATCGCAAAATAAAACAATCCACATTTTCAGTACAGAGTAAGAAGAAATAAAGACAACATCCACATCTAAGCTGATATTCGACAAAGCAATCAACACACCCTCCTAAAATAATGTTGGCCAACAAACATCCAAGCTAGGGTTGCTAAGACATGCCTGGCAACGTGCATGAGCTTGGAGATTGAGGACATGGAGTGCTGGATGTGTGTGTGCTGTGGCATCACTTCTGGGAAAAGCTGGAAGTGACATCAGGTCACTCCAGGAATCACCATACACTCTATGGTAAAACCCATAGAGTTTCTGCCAATTCCTGGAGTGACGAGATGTCACTTCCAAGTTTCCATGGAAGTGACATCACACTGCATGATGCTGGAGTTTTTAATTCTTCCACACCCCTCCACTTGGAGAAGTGGTGGGTAACAAGGTGTGCCAGTGGAAGATCCCTTGACACAGAGGTAGGCCTGGCGACCCTAATTCAAGTCCATCTGAATCCTTCATACCCACAGCTCATTATTGAATGCAACAAACTGGCGACAGTGATCCATGCCTTAGTCACCTCAAGATTGGACTACTGTAACGCCCTCTACATGGGGCTGCCCTTGTGCCAAATCCGGAAGCTGCAGCTGGTGCAGAATGCTGCGGCGTGGCTGTTGTTGGGTCTCCCCATGTGGGAACATATCCAGCCCGCCTTAAAAGCACTGCACTGGCTGCCTATAGCATACCGGATAAGGTTCAAGGTGCTGGTGCTTACCTATAAAGCCCTATATGGCCTGGGACCTACATACTTGAAGGACCGCCTCTCTCCATATGTTCCCCAGCGAGCACTGCGGTCTGGATCCCAAAACCGTTTGGTCCTGCCAGGGTTGAAGGAGGCGCAGCTGGCCTGCACCAGGGCCAGGGCTTTTTCAGTGGCGGCCCCATACTGGTGGAATGAGCTCCCGGAGAACATCAGGGCCCTGCGGGATTTGCTACAGTTCCGCAGGGCCTGCAAGACGGAGCTCTTCCACCAGGCTTTTAAGTAGGGGCCGCCTAATGTATACATCTTGGCCCTGGCCCAATTTTATTTTATTTGCCAGCCTGTGGGAATGTATAGAAGGATCACATCTGAGTGCTGTTCAGATACACCTATGAAGAAAATTGTAAATGTATGCCGCTGATCTTGTGATGTAAGTTTAATGAGTTTTATGTGATATTGTATGTATTATCTATGTGTTGTTAGCCGCCTTGAGCTTGCCATTGGCGAGGAGGGCGGGATATAAGTCGCATGAAATAAATAAATAAATAAATTATATAACTCCACAGGTCATCTGGAAGTTTAATATAGTGCAAGCTGACCCCTAGTTTCTTGATTCCGCTGCAGTCTAAATATGTTGTTAAGCATGCTCCAGAGATCTTGTTGTTTATAAGGCCTGATCTAAAAAGACACAAAGAAGTCCTCTTGGTCTAAAAGATGCAAAATATCAGAGAAGCAATTCCAGAAGAAGCGGGAAGCAACCAGAAGTTTGACCCAAATCGGGTCCTGAAATTCCACAATAAGCTCTTCTTGGATGCACAGTCAAATAGTTGATCTACACAGTCAGAGGACCTGCTCCATTTCACTGTCATTAGACTATGGCAAGACATACTTCCCCACAGCGCTTCTACATCATCCAATTAACCTTGATAAAAACGCCCTGCAAAATCTACCTACTCGGTGACACCCCCCACACAAACACCCATTTTTATCATCCCTGTTCCGGTGTGCATTTCCCCCCCACCCATCCCTTTGGACTGTGACACACTCCCTTTTGTCTCTCATTAATCCACCGGTCTGTTGGCCTAATCATTTCCTGCCCGTTGGCAGAGGTGGGAGGGAGGGACAGTTCTGACAGTTGTTTGAGGTTCATTTCCAACTGTAAGCCTAAGCGTCACATATGAGATCATGATGAAGAGCGTGGCTGGTGACAAATGGCAGATGGCATGCGAACGTGGAGCATGTCGGGTTTGCAACACTGATGAACAATTAACCACAGATGTCTTTAAATCAAGCGGAGGAAGGGGGAATTCCAGCAAGACTAATGGGAAACTTTGGGGCAAGGCGGGGGCAATTGGCCATGGAGAGCTCTGAAGGAAACAGGGAGATGAGCTGGGAGCTTGGCTTTAAGGATGCTCCTTTAGGGTTGCCAGCCTCCAGGTGGGGCCTGTAGATCTCACTGTATATCTCCCAGAAGTATGTCTGTTCTCCAGGCTACAGAGCTCAGTGCCCTTGGAAACAATGGAAGCTTTGGACTCTGTGACATCACATCCATGGCCATCTCTCTCCCCAAATGTCATTCTCCCTACGCATTGCTTTCAAATCTCTAGGGACTTTGCAAGCTGAAGTTGGCAATCCTACAGAGCTCCCTTCCCACCCCGAGGCAGCCCCCATTTAGGGCCGCCAAAGGCCAGGTGGGACCTGGAGATCTCCTGGAGTCAACGCTCCCTCTAAGCTATGGAGACTTATGAGGCAAAAATTTTGCTTTGTGAGCTATTGTCATTAAAGTTGTGAGCGAGTGATTTGGCTGCTGCCTAAATTAGTTTGCTCTGGAGCCGTCCTTCCTGAGCTCAGGCAAAAATGTGTGAGCCGGAGGCTAAGAAACTGTGAGCTAGCTCACACTAACTCAGCTTAGAGGGAACACTGCCTGGAATTCTAACTGATCTCCAGACTACAGGGGTCGGTTCCCCTGGGGAAAATGGCTGCTTTGGAGGGTGGAGGCTATGGCCTTGTACCCCATGGTGGTTCCTGTCCTTCCCCAGACTCTGCCCTCCCCAGGCTCTACCTCCAAATCTCCAGGGATTTCCCAACCCAGATTTACCTGCCCTATTTCCATACATAGTTCCAGAGTTCTGGGTCCATTTCTGCTGATATCCGGTGTAGTCTTCCTCTATTTCAAGCTGAAGAAGAAGAGATTGGATTTATACCCCACCGTTCACTACCCAAAGCAACTCAGACCAGCTTACAATCTCCTTTCCCTTCCCTTCCCCTCCCCACAACAGACATCCTGTGAGGTAGGTGGGGCTAAGAGAGCTCTTTAAAAAACTGCTCTTGAGAGAACAGCTGTGAGAGAACTTGTGACTGACCCAAGGTCACACCAGCAGCTGCATGTGGAAGAGTGGGGAATCAAACCCGGCTCTCCCAGATTAGAGTCCATGCACCTACCCACTACATCAAACTGACTGTCACCAAACTGGAGTTTGTTCCATGTTTTTGGCAGGCTGTGGGCACACAATGCCCCTCTATGCCCACCTCCAGGCCCCACTTGCACCTCCCTTTCCACACCCTCGTAGTGTGTCCCCTCACTCATGCTTGCACATCCTTCTCTCACTTGCAAGCTGTCCCATCACCCATCAGGCCCAATTTACACCTCCCCTCTGAAGTAGTTTGACTGCTGTCTTTTCCTAAGCTCATTTCACGCTGGTTTCAAATTTCACTCCCTGGCTCTGAAGAGTACTAAGCAACAGGATCTGTTTAAAGCAGTATAATCAGGGGTCCTTTCGTAGAAAATCATACTAGAAAATCATACTAGAACAAGTATGATTTGAAACTAGAAACAGGTATAGATGGGGTTTTTTGAAGCTAGAATGATTCCAGCAGGAAAGTCAGATGTAGATTTGACCTAAGCAACAGGATCTGTTTAAAGCAGTATAATCCTAGCTTGACCACAGGAGGGCAATTAACAAATGTAAACAGTAATTTTTAAACTAGAACAAGTATGGTTTGAAACTAGAAACAGGTATAGACTGGGGGGGGGGGTTAAAACTAGAATGATTCCAGCGGGAAAGTCAGATGTAGATTTGACCTCAGTTGCCTGCACAACCTAACACCCTTTCCCCAACAGCAGCTGGAAGTGCTGCTGTCATGGCCACTGGGAATACATTTACTTTCACTGCTTAAATTTATTTATTTTATTATTATTATTTTATTTTTGAGATTTATATCCCGCCCTTCCCGCCGTACAGTGGCTCAGGGCGGCTAACAACAAACACACAATAACAGATAATATCTTAAAAACATTAAAACATATAGAACAGCTTAACACTATACAGATGACGTATCTTCAACTCGGTATATCATAGCAGCGCCCAGATGTAGTCCTTACAGATGATCGCAATAGGCTGACGGATAGGTCAAATAATTGGGCCAGGGCCAAGATGGAAATATTGGGCAGCCACTACTTAAATGCCTGGTGGAAGAGCTCCGTCTTACAGGCCCTGCAGAATTGTAAAAGATCCCCCAGGGCCCTGATGTTATCTGGGAGCTCATTCCACCAGTGTGGGGCCACCACAGAAAAGGCCCTGGCCCTTGTGACTATCAACCGAGCCTCCTTCGGCCCTGGGAGGGGCAGACGGTTTTGGGATCCAGATCGAAGTGCTCGCTGGGGAACATATGGAGAGAGGCGGTCCTTCAAGTAGATAGGCAATTTAGTTATCTGATCATTCCTTGCTGATGGCTGGTCAATCCAGAGGTCTCTGAAGCAACCAAAAGCTGTGCTGCTTATCAACTTCCTTGGTGTGGAAGGACAATGTATCTTTCACACCCTTCCCCTTGCTGATAATAAGGATGAGATTGAAATTCCTGCATTAAAGAGGGGCATTTCTTGTCCAAAACAGTTCTGGTGGCCAATTGCTACAGACCAAGATCAAGATAATTCACGCCACAGTATTCCCCATTACTCTGTATGGTTGTGAAAGTTATGATTCTGCATTGGCTTTCCCCTCCGTTGTTTTAGCAAACCCACACTGGAACAGAAATTCCCCTCTGCATTGCATGCTGCTTTCACTTCTTTTTATCACCGGGTTTTATTGTACCTTCTGCATAGGTTTATAGCAGTGGTTCTTAACCTGGGTTCGATCGAACCCTAGGGGTTCGTTGAGTCAGTCTCAGGGGTTCGGTGAAGCCAAGGTGAAGCCATGCATATCTGAACTGGTCTCTCAAAGGCAACAGCAGAAGTCACACTGATTTACAGGTATGTAATTTGTTGTGAGTTCATGCACTGTGTTGGTTTTGTTCTTTGAACAAGGTGATATTCATGTACGGTTCATTTTGTGCACCAGTAAAAAAACATATGCCTGTGTCTTGAATTTGAAAAAAATCATATTTTATTTTTCACTAAAGAAGGGTTCGGTGAATGCGCATATGAAACTGGTGGGGTTCGGTACCTCCAACAAGGTTAAGAACCACTGGTTTATAGCCATTTTACGGCTACTCGGGGTGACTTTGCAGTCAGTACGGCTTTGGCCGGAGGTATTTGAATGTGTTTTTGAACTGCACTTTCCCCTCCCAGTTGAGTAAATGTGGAGTGAATGCTAGAGGCAGAATCACCCAATGAAAAAAGCTGAGAGAAAGAAAGCTGATTCCTTTGAAATGTGGTGTTGGAGGAGAGTGTTATGAATGCCCCAGATGGCCCAAAAGACAAATATGGTATAACAATGCTAGATTTAATAAACAATGCAGAAATAGATTAACAAATATGTGGGTCCAATATTTTCAATTTGACAAAACAGCCGGTGATGTTTCTGTTTCAGAGAATCTTCATCAGAAGGGGACCATCGGACAAGCCTACTGTCTATACTGTATGAAGTTTTTCTAAGGACAAGGCCATTCAAACTGTTTCACAAATTCAATGAAGAGGAGAAGAAACTTTTGGGAAAGAATGTTTCTTAACCTGACCAGGGGTCCGTTGGGGCCGGAGCGAGGCAGAGCAAAGCTCCGCCAGCTCAGGAGTGCCCACTAGGGCAGCCCTGGGCCGAATCAGATTCTCTGATGTGATTCAGTATGCTGCCGAATTTCGGCGGCAACTTTAAAAGTGACTGGAGGGGAGGGGATTTGAGGGAGAGGCTCCAAACTTGCAGGGTAGCTGCTGGGACCTCTCCCCCAAATACCCACCAAGTTTCAAGAAGATTGGACCAATTCCAATTCTACAGGTCCAATTCTACAGGGGGTCCAATTCTACAGGCCCCCAAACAGGTTGCCCCCATCCCCTCCATTGTTCTCTATGTAGAAAAAAAGGTAACATTTTTCCCACCATAGAGAACAATGGAGGGGATGGGACAACCTGTTGGGGAGCCCATAGAATTGGACCCCATGGTCCAATCTTCTTGAAACTTTGTGGGTATTTCGAGGAGAGGCCCCAGCAGCAACCCTGCAAGATTGGAGACTCTCCCTCAAACCCCCTTTCCTCCAGCCCCTCATATACCCTATGAGTTTTTGCCATTGATTTAAATGGCTCATAGGGTATAATGGGGCTGAAACTGACATTCCCTTTCTGACGCACTTCTGGTGATGTCAGGGGACGTGGCATATGTTAATGAGTTATGCTAATGAGTCATGCTAATGAGCTCCTGCAGCTCTTTTTCTACGAAAGGACCCCTGAACCTGACCATATGGTCTGTATAATCATAACTATAGTTAAGAAACCTCTGGGAAAGAATGTCTCCTCTTCACTGAATTTATGAAACTGTTCGAATGGCCTTGTCCTTAGAAAAACTTCATACAATATAGACAGTAAGCTCGTCAGATGGTCCCCTTCTGATGAAGATTCTCTGAAACAGAAACATTACCGGATGTTGATCAAACTGAAAATATTGAACTCACATATTTGTTAATATATTTTTGCACTGTTTATTCAATTTAGCATTGTTATACCATAACTTTGTTAAAGTCCTTTGCAGCTATTTGCTTGTTTTCTGTTATCCAAAAGACAAATAAGCAGGTTCTAGATCAAACCAAGCCTCAACTCACCCTAGAAGCTAAAATGACCAAACTGAGGCTATCGTACTTTGTCCACATTATGAGAAGACAAAGAGTCCCTGGAAAAGACAATCATGCTAGGAAAAGCAGAAGGTAGCAGGAAAAGAAGAAGTCCCAACAAGGAGATGGATCGATTCAGTCAAGGAAGTTGCAGCCCTCTGTCGGCAAGACCTGAGCAAGACTGTTAACTATAAGACATTTTGGAGGTCATTCATTTGTAGGGCTGCCATAAGTCGGAAGTGACCAGATGTCCCTTAACATACATCACGATTGCTACAGATTTCATGAGCCAGAAAGGAAACCAACAAAACGATGTGCCCCAAGAGATCTGATTATGCCCCGTGCCTTTGGGACTATGGCAGACGAGCTCATTAAAGAGCAGCATCTCGAGAAAACAAACATGTTGCACATAAGAGGAGGCTTGCTTCTCTCATCTCACCTCTCAGTGGGAAAAGCCATAACCGGGGTGACCCAAATCGAGGTGGCTCCAGCAGAAGGTAAAATAATGAGCTCGGAAGCACAAAAAGAGGCACAAAGGGGAGAGCCTCTGTAGAAAAAAAACCAACTTCAAGGCACGCATAAGCTTATAGTGGGGAAGTGAGCAAACAACCGCAGATCTGTGGAGTTCAAAGTTCAGCGCAAACAGGCTTCCTTAATGGCTCCACGCAGCATCTAGCAAGCGACGTGAGACATCTGGTGCAATTACTGTAAAAAAAGGCTAGACGCGTTGCCACCGAACAGTCTTGTGGCATCTGAAAAAATGAACACAGCTGTTATGGCGTAAGCTTTCATGGGGCAGAGGCCACTTCCATCACAGGCAGGACAATTTAATTTTATTTGTTTTATTCACGTTATTGATAGCCCACCTTTCTCACTGGGACTCCAGGCGGAGTATACAGAGCGAGTCGATCCAATCAACAAGAGAGGACATCCAGGAAACCATGGCTGATTCTGCGTTGGCTATTCCCACCATTGTTTTGTAAAACCCATGCTGGAACAAAGGGCGATGACAGACTGGCAATCTGCCGCGCCTCCGCGGCGCGGCAGAACAAGGTGGGGGGAATTGCCCCCGCCATGTGGCGTTCGCACGCCACTACAAGGAAGCCGCCCACAGCATCCAGACTGCGGGCAGCTTCCGGTGTCGTCGTCCAAACACGACGCAGCTCCCCCGGCCCGGCGCGTGTTCACACCCACCGGAAGCGGGTGGAACGCGCGCGCAGCAGCCGGGACACCACTTTGAAGTGGTGCCTGATTGCTGCAGGAGGAGCGCAGTGCCGGATACGTTGCGTCTGGGCCGCCTCCTTCAGGCAGATGTGGCAGTCTGAACGGCCGCTCTGCCTCCGCTTTTAAAGCGGAGGCAGAGTGGGCCAGACTGCCAGTCTGTCCTCGGCCAAAAATTCCCCTCTGCGTTGCATGCTGCTTTCACATCCTTTGACTATCGGATTTTATGGTAGCTTCCACACTCCATGCCGCTTTCACTGTCTTTCATCATTGTCTTTTATTGTACCTTCATAGATTTATGGCTGTTTTATGGCTGTTCAGGGGTGACTTTGCAGTCAGTACGGTGTTGCCTTGAGGAATCTGAATGTGGTTTTGAGCTGCACTTTTCCCTCCCAGTTGAGAAAATGTGGAGCAGATGCTAGAGGCAGAATCCCCCCATGAAATAGGACTTGGGGTTGTGGAACCAGCCAACCAGTAGTCTATAAACAGAACTGAAGCAGTGTTTGATCAAGGTGGGCAGCCATGTTAGTCTGGGCGATTCTGCCTCTAGCATTCGCTCCATGTTTTCTCAACAGCGAGGGAAAAGGAGCAGCTCAAAACCACATTCAAATACCTCGGGGCACTGCCACACTGACTGCAAAGTCACCCCTGAACGGTCATAAATCTATGCAGAAGGTACCATAAAACCCTATGATCAAAGAGAGCAAAAGCAGCATGCAATGCAGAGGAAAATTTCTGTTCCAAGGAGGGTTTCGTAAAACAATGGTGGGAATAGCTGATGCAGTCTCAGCCGCTGTCTGTCGCAGCAGAAAAGAGCCAGAGTCCAGTAGCACCTTAAAGACTAACACAATTTGTGGCAAGGTAGGAGCTTTAGTGAGACACTGCTCACTTCGTCAGATACCCTTCCACAAATACCCTCCTACCCTGCTACAAATTTTGTGAGTCTTTAGGGTGCTACTGGACTCTTGCTCTTTTCTTCTGGAGCAGAGTATGTTAACATGACAGATTAAATGATGCAAAATTGCACAAGAGGATCCAGCCCATAGCAAACTATGCACAGTAGTACAGACCACAGGTCCCCAACAATGTATCAAAATAACTTTGTGAATCATTTCGTACAGTGCAACACTGGTGCTTTCTGCACTTGCCTACCGCTCTGGATTTTCTGAGTGTTTTGAGTTTAGGCAATCTAAGTCCATGGCAATACAGCATCCAAATAACTCCGGGGCAACAGCAGGCTGAAACCGGGCTGACCACCGAAGCACATAATGTAAGGCAGAATGGGGGTGGGGAGGAGGAACCCAGAATTAAAAGTTTGAACTCGATTTTAGTGCAGAATGGGGGGGGGGGGGAACCTGGATTAAAAAGAAGGTTGGATTCGATTTCAGTGCCGAATTGCTAGGAGGGCACCGCGGTGGACATGGATTAAAAGGAGAGTGCAGGGAGGGCCACTATTGTCTGTGTAAAAGAAGCCCTCTTGAATTATCCGGTTGTGCATCATTTGCAGAAAGACAGGAGAGTAGGAGCCGTCCTGACCTTCTCAGGCAGACAATTCCACAAGGTGCGCCCCCCCCCCCCCCACACACAACATCTTGGCATTTTTATTTTATTTTATTTATAAGTTTTTATAAACATGTAATGAAAGCAAGCTGACAGTATATCTCAAATACAAGAGAAGCATCCTAAAGAATAGCATTGAACATACAATCACTAGAAGAAAAAGGCCCAAAAAAGAAGAAAAAACTCTTGAGCTACTAATACTTATTAGAAATTTTGTTCATCCAATTATACATCTTGGTCCAAGTTGTTTCAAACAGAGCATCCTCTTTTCCTTTTAACAATGTTGTCAATTTGTCCATTTCGGCAACGTCTAACAACTTTTGTAAAAAAAATTCCCTATCGGGAATTTTAATTTTCAGTACTTGGCATAGAGGATTCTGGCAGCCGTAAAGCCATGCAGTACCAAATGTCTGTCTACCTTCTTGTATATATCTGGGATTATATTAAGAAGAAATATTTCTG
The DNA here is from genome assembly GCA_029233225.1 of Lepidodactylus listeri. Lineage (NCBI taxonomy): Eukaryota > Metazoa > Chordata > Lepidosauria > Squamata > Gekkonidae > Lepidodactylus > Lepidodactylus listeri. Next base: position 18,527,147 of record JARCFY010000004.1, read on the forward strand.
GTTTAAATGGTATCTTAAATTCAATTATTTCTTGTAGTACCTTCTGAATTATCGACCAGTACTTATTTGCTTTCCAGCAAACCCACCACATGTGAAAATAAGTACCTGTGTTTTGCTTACATTTCCAACATACGTTTGTCACAGATGTAGAATATTTAGGTAATCTCTCTGGAGATAGATGCCACTCATAAAACGTTTTATGAATGTTCTCCTTATATGGGATTGCTCTGGTAATTTTAATATTAGTTTTCCACACTGACTCAGCATTTATTGAAGGTCCCTGGTCCATAAGCTGGCTGCCTTGTGCCAACAAGGGTGAGGGCCTTCTCAATAGTGGCCCCCGTCCTGTGGAATCAGCTGCCCAAAGAGGTGTATGCCTTGTGGGACCTCCCTAGGTTCCCACAGGACATGCAAGGTTGCTCTTTTTCGGGCAGCAGTTGGGCGATCGTGATCCACTGGGCAGCTGGTCTGCTTCAGCTGAGTCTTCAACCATCCACACTTCCTACCCTGCTTGATAGTCGATAGAATTGAATGGGGATAGATTTGTAATTGTTTTATATTTTTAATGTTTATTTATTGTATAATTGTTTATTGTATCTTTTGTCTTGTTTTAATCAGGTGTATTCATCAGTTTGCTGTCTACATCAATGGGCTGGATTCTCCCTGCGGCAAGCTATGGTTATGGATTTTATGTGCTCGTAATGTGTTTTAAAATTGGATTGTATTTATGGAAATGTTGTCACCGGCCCTGAGCCCGTTTGCAGGATGGACGGGATATAAATGCAAAAATAATGATGATGTTGTTATTGATGATGACGATCCCCGAGTCCCATTCGGGGAAAGGGACTGGGATATAAATTTGATAAATAATAATAATAATAGCAGCGAAGGCACTTGTATGGGCAGCAGTGTCCCCTCTCAGCTGAGTTAGTGTGAGGCAGTTTTTTTTAGCCTCTAGCTCACACACTTTTGTCGTAGCTCAGGAAGGATGGCTCCAGAGCAAACTAATTTATGCAGCAGCCAAATAGCTCGCTCACAGCTTCAGTGCCAGTAGTTCACAAAGCAGAATGTTTGCTCGCAAGACTCTGCAGCTTAGAGGGAGCATGGGCGGTTGTTGATTTCACCCATTTTCAGGCTAGACCCTGCAGAGAGCCGTGGATAAGGTGGCCTCGGGAAAAGCAGGCAGCCGGTCAAGAAGCAGAATGCCTAGTCTGTCCTCAGCTCCTAATGTGAAGAGCATATAGCCAGTGCTGATTAGGGTTGCCAGGTCTGGGATGGAGACTTTGGGAGTGGGTCTAGGAGAGGGCGGGGGTTGGGGAGGGGTCTCAGCAGGGTACAATGCCATAGTGTCCACCTTCCAAAGTGGCCATTTCCTCCAGGGGAGCTGATCTCTGTCAGCTGGAGGTCAGTTGAGAAAGCGGGAGATCTCCAGACCCCACCTGGAGGCTGGCAATCCTAATGCTGATACAGGCAATTTCACCATGGATAAAGAAAGAAGAATACGGAGAAGGAGGAGATTGGATTTACCCCCCGCCCTTCACTACCCAAAGGAGTCTCAGAGTGGCTTTCAGTCTCCTTTCCCTTCCCTTCCCCACAACAGACACCCTGTGAGGTAAGTGGGGCTGAGAGAGCTCTGAGAGAAACTGCTCCTGAGAGAACAGCCGTGATAGAACTATGGCTTGCCCAAGGTCCTGTCAATATGATCCTGTCAATATGCACTGTCACCATGCTGTGTGAACCCAGCTTCCAGCTTCAGCAGGTGCAATCAGAAGCCCAGATTTTTGAGGATATGGATTTGCCTGTACTGATCCTTGAAAATATGCAGCTCACCCTACGAAAACGAAATGGCAACCACCCTTCTCAGGAGGGTAGCCAGTACCACACTCTCCTTCCAGGGGCAAACTGGGAGGAGAAAACAGTCCTGGAAAAGGGACCCAAACCTGGCCCACCCTGGCCCCGTGCCCCCACAGGAGGAGGAGAGAGAAAGAGAGGCAGCCCCATGATGTGTGCAGCTCAGCAGGGCCGGGCACAGGACTGCTAGGAGGACGACTTCCTGCAGGCAACCACCCAGCCTCTGCTCAGTAATCCCGGGGTGGGGTGGGGGATGATGAAGAAAAAAGCCATTGTGGCAGCAGCATGATGTCATTCATCCAGAGGTCTTTCAGTTTGGTGTAGTGGTTAAGTGCGCGGATTCTAATCTGGGAGATTTGGGTTTGATTCCCCACTCCTTCACTTGCAGCTGCTGGTGTGACCTTGGGTCAGTCGCAGTTCTCTCAGAGCTGTTCTCCCAGGAGCAGTTCTCGAAAGAGCTCTCTCAGCCCCACCTACCTCACAGGGTGTCTGTTGTAGGGAGGGGAATACGGTTGCCAAGTCTGGGTTGGAAAATACCTGGGGACTTTGGGGGTGGAGCCAGGAGAAGGTGGTGTTTGGGGAGGGGAGGGGCCTCAGCAGGGTACAATGCCATAGAGTCCACCCTTCAAAGCAGCCATTTTCTCCAGGGGAGCTGATCTCTGTCAGCTGGGGATCAGTTGTAAAAGCAGGAGATCCCCAGGCCCCCCCTGGAGTCTGGCAACCCTAGGAGGGGAAGGGAAAGGAGTTTGTAAGCCGCTCTGAGACTCCAAGTGAGGGGCAGGGTAAAAATCCAATCTCTTCTTCTCTTCTTCTTCATATTACCTCCTACCTGATCCTTTTTTGGTATTTTTTAGCTTCTGGGGACTGAACCTTGAACCCTCTGCATGCCAAGCAGATGTTCTACCACTGAACCACAGGCTCACTATGTTCTGCTGGCTGCAATGGGCTGTCCCAGCTGCCTCTCTGAAGACAACTGTGGGTTTTGAGTTCTCTCCCAGGAAATCTCACCTGAAAATGCAGAAGCCTTTCTAGTGAGAAGGACTGACTATGGTCCAGATAAGTTTGCCAGCTCCGGGTTGGGGAGCAAAGTCTGAGGAGGGCAAGTTTTGGGGAGGGGACGGACATCAATGGGGTACAATGCCATAGAGTCCACCTTCCAAAGCAGCCATTTGCTCCAGGGGAACTGATCTCTGTTGCCTGGAGATCAGTTGTAAGCCCAGGAGCTCTCCAGCCGCCACCTGGAGGTTGGCAACCCTAAGTCCAGACAAGTCCTTCTAAAAAGCTTTGTATGAAAGTAGAAACGTTTGAAAATCACAGATCTGGAGGGTGTGTCTTTAAAAAAAACTTCATGGTACCTTTACTACTATTTCTTCCACAAACGGTATGACGCAGGAATTTAGAAGCAGACTTTCAAAAAAGAGTTTGTTTGACCCCAAGTCCCCTCCATACAATATTCAAAATGCAAAAAAAATATGATTAATTTTTATTTCACGTGGGACCTTGTTCAGGAGGTCCATCTTTCTGGACTGGAAAGATCTAACCGTAGCATATAGGCCAGGCTCTACAATTTCGTCTCTTTTACACTAACAGGAAGGCTGCAGCAACGCTTCTATTTAATTTTGAATAAAGACCCCGAGATCCCTTTAAATATAGCAACAGTGATTTAGAACCGGGTTTTTTTTTAAGTTGTTCAGCAACTTGATGTGGAGGAAAGATGTACCGCTGGAGGGCTTTCTTGCAGCTGGAAGAAACCTGAACATCATTTTTTGTGTTGTTGTTGTTTAAAGCACATTATTTGAAGCCAGGAAATGAGGCTACAAAACAAAGGAGGGAAATTACCATTTTGGGAGGTAAATTTTAGTCCATTTGGCAGCAGTGGAAAATAATCACATAAGAGCTCTGGGTACAGATAGTTGTTTTGGACTCAGGGTTGCCAGCCAAATGAAGGGAAAAAACCAGCCTGTCTTGGATTTGTTTTCGATTTTTGTTTTTTTTCTTTTCCAGGAAAATGAACTAGGAGTTGCAGATGCTGAGGCCTCAACAAGAGGACCACATTGTCAGCTCATCTTAACCTAACAGCTCTCATGGGTCAGACTGGTGGTCCATCTGGTCCATCATTCTGCTTTAGACAATGACCGACCAGTTGTAGCGGCCAAGACCTTCCCCTGATGCTGCCCCTTTAGCTTGGGTTAATAACTCTGGGTTGGCAAGTTCCTAGAGATTTGGGGGTGGAGCCTTGGAAGGGTGGAGTTTGGAGAGGGGAGGGATCTCAGCAAAGAGGTGATGCTACAGAGAATAACCTCTGAATCAGCCATTTTCTCCAGGGGAACTGTCCAGTTTGGTGTAATGGTCAAGAGCATGGACTCTAATCTGGGAGAACCGGGTTTGATTCCCCACTCCTCCACATGCAGCTACTGGTGTGACCTTGAGTCAGTCATAAGTTTTCTCAGAGCTGTTCTCTCAAGGGCAGTTCTTGGAAGAGCTCTCTCAGGCCCACCTACCTCACAGGGTGCCTGTTGTGTGGAGGGGAAGGAAAAGGGATTGTAAGCCACTCTCCTTCGAGTAGAGAAGGGTTAGGTATAAATCCAACCTCCTCCTCCTCCTGTCTGGAGATCAGACCACATGGAGGCTGGCAATACTTCCTAGCAGTGGTATTCAGAGGTTTGTTGCCTCTATACATGGAAGTTCCATTTCTTCCCCTTGGGGAGTAGCTATTGATGGACCTTGGCTCCATAAGGACCTGCTGGCAAAGAAAACACCAATTGCCAAGGAAACCCATGCGTATTCCTGTTTCAGGTTCCTCCCTGCTAGGAACTGAGACCAAATGTTGAAAGCTGCCTCCATTTAATTGGAATATCACTAGTCTGACCCTCCCTTGGGGAAAAGAAACCAGCGAATCCTTATTTTTCCAACAGTTTCTTTTTTGTCACTCTGAATTTTCCCCAGTTGGCATTTTTCTGATGTCCGCTCTACCTCAGCCGCACAGAAATAGCATATAATGTAGAGATAGCCTAAAACAGGTATAATTCTGCATGTGTGTCACAAAAGGAACAACAAGAATCTTCAGTGAGGACAAAGAAGACAAGCCAAACTAACACTGACGGCAATGAGGGCGCCATATGAAATCGAAGAAATGAAAATGGCCGCATTGGCTTATCCCTAATCCTTGTTGAAAGCACTCGACTCTATCAATCGCAGCAGCCGAAGGAACAGCCAGCTCTCGAGTTTCTGTTTTGTATTAAGTTATCAACTCTTTCGTGCAGCTTTGATTTCAACACCCTAATCGGAAAGCGTGGTACAAGTTGAATGGATGTTATGTACAGGGATAAAGAAGAAAAGCTTTCCCTCCCCTTCAGTTCTCAAAGCTATGTGTCCATGGCAAATAGGCACTATTTTGATTTGTAACCATTATTTCTGTGCTTCTTCTCTGCACCAAATATTTCGTGCCCAGACCCACCGATATTAGACTTCGTTTCCTCTCTCCACCACCATGTTTGCTTTACATTTCACTGAATTCGGCCCAAAGCTTCACCCAGCTGCTGGGATTATCCTGACCTTCATCCCTCATTTCATGGAGCTCCAAAGTATACAAAGATCTCCACATTTCCCAGAGGTTTTCCCATTCTCTTTTGTGTTTCAGAGTGTCACAATATGGAATGAGCTGTGCTGAATTCAGCCAGGAATCGATTAGAATATGGTCCCATCTCTGTTCAGGAAGCTTCTTCCTTTGATTAAGCAGGCCTCATTGCGGCTGTTCACAAGAATCCTCAGGAGAGATTGGAATCTCCAGAACAGTCCACATTCCTTTATGTTCAGGGGAAGAACTAAAGCTTTCAAAGTTTACTTGGATGGCAGACAGGAGGTTTAATAGGTGCAGCAAACCTCTGGGTCTGGCAAACCTTTCTCAGAAACCAAGCAGAAACCTGAATGCACTTAATTATTCCTACCTCATAAGAAAGAATGGAGCAGTTCCTACTTGTACAAAGAAAATACCCATGGGGGTGCCACCAATTTCTCTCCTGAGATGGAAGGCATATCAAGTAAGGTTGCCACTCACCCCCTAGTGGGGGATCTTCCCACCCACACACCCCGCTCCTCTTTCCCACCACTACTCAAAGTAGAGAGGGGAGACAAAAAAAATAGCCATCAGGCTGCTTTTCAGGAAACCCTGGAAGTGACACCACACCTCTCTAGGAATTACAAGAAACTCTATAGTAAAGTTTTATGTGATTCCTGTAGAGGACTCATGTTACTTCCTTGAAAAACCCAGAAGTGATGTCAGTCCTCTCTAGGAATCACCAAAAACTCTGTTGTTTTACCCTAGCTGGTAGGAGCCCCCCCTGCACATTACACAGCAGATTTGTAATTTTAAATTACAACGTACTCCTGACTTTCAAAAAGCAATTGCAGGGGCCATATTTAAGGTGAGACCATGGCATTAAGGGAAAGGAGTTTACCCTTCCCTTAGCATTATTTTCCCAATTGGAATCTCTTCCTGATCCAACTGTTGTTATTAAAAACACATACAATATGGGGGCCTATCCTTTCCCCCTAGCATGGCTAATGACAGTTTGGGGGAGATTTCTCTTAACGAAAGCAGTGTGTGGGCAAAAGGTAACCTCTCCCATAGACCATGGCCTCAACCTAAATTTTTCCAGTCTGGAAAAAAAATACCTTTAACAGATCTGAACACAAGACACTGTGTCTAACCTGCTGTTTGGCCATAACCTCAAGTTTAATCCCATTTTAACAGGAAAGAAGCTGTTTTAGGGGCAAATAAGAGGCATTCTTTCTCCTCCGTCTTAAATACGAACAGCAGACAGGCCAGAGGAATTGGAGAGGCCATAACACAAAGCTGCTCTGAACCAATAATGACCATAGAGGAATTAAAATTCAGCCTCAATTTCCTGGAAGGAAAAGAAAAAAAATATTTCAGCGGGTCTCCCAGTCTGTATACAATATGAGCCGGCATTTTAAAAATCCATAGCGAAATCACTGTCCAGTAATGAAGCATCTTGTGCGAGAGAAAATATCCTGCCAACTACTCAGTATGAGACAGAATGTGACCGGCTTTCACATCAGTTCTCTGTTCCTGAAGAAAGGGGGTGGGGGGTATTCAGCGACATCCGAGCTGTCAAAGCCAAAGAGGGATATCTTTGTCCTTTTTAATCAGCGATTCCCATACATTTTTCACTTAGGCAACGAACAGACAGATAACACATTTATATGGGCATATTTTACAGCCAGAGAGGTGCACACGACAATTTTTTAAAAAGCAATCCTGCGCCCCTTGTCCTACCGCCTGCCAAAAAAATAATCAGGGAACAAGAAGTTCCTCTCAAAACCTCTCCGATACCAATCTTCAGAAATTGCAGACAAGTGTTGGCTGCCCAAAAATATTCTCAGCACCGCTTCTCGGCGACTGTTGTAGCAAAATGGAGTGGCCCAGAATGTTGAAAGGGAAGCAGACTGATGGATTTGTAGCACTCTGTGAAGAAGAAGAAGAAGAAGAAGAAGAAGAAGAAGAAGAAGAAGAAGAAGAGGAGGAGGAGGAGGAGGAGGAGGAGGAGGAGGAGAGTGGATGTATACCCCACCCCTCACTCCTTTCCCTCCCCACAACAGACACCCTGTGAGATAGGTGGGGCTGAGAGAGCTGTTTCCAGAACTGTCCTTGAGAGAACCCACTGGGGGGACCTCCTGATAGCACCTGGTGTTTTTGGCCACTGTGTGACAGAGTGTTGGACTGAATTGGTCATTGGCCTGATCCAACGTTGGCTTCTCATATGTTCTTATGTTCTTAACAGCTCTGACAGAACTATGGCTTGCCCAAGGTCATCCAGCAGGCGCAAGTGGAAGAGTGGGGAATCAAACCCAGTTCTCCCAGATTAGAGCTCGCACACTTAACCACTACACCAAACTGGCTCTCCACCAAACTGGCTCCTTGAGATACATAAAAGGAAGTCTGTAGTGCAATGGGCATAGAGAGCCTGTTGCCTACTGGTTTAGAAGGTCCCAGGTTCAATTCCTGGTGTCTCCATTTCACAAAACTCAGGTATCAAGCAATGCTCCCTCTAAGCTGTGGGGTCTTATGAGAAAAAATTCTACTTTGTGAGCTACTGGCATTAAGGTTGTGAGCGAGCAATTTGGCTACTGCATAAATTAGTTTGCTCTGGAGCCCTCCTTCCGGAGCCCTCCTTCCGGAGCTGAGACATAAATTAGCCGCTCTGAACCTGCCTTTGGTAGGGAGAGCGGGATATAAATTCAAGAAATAAATAAATAAATAAATAAATGTGTGAGTCTGACTGGTGTGCAATAAAATAGCAATTACATAAAAGACCTGGCTATGTCTGACTGGTGTGCAATAGCATGGCAATTAAGTGAAAGACCTGGCTAGGTCTTTCCATTAAATAGGGAGCTGGTGTGCAATAGCACGACACAATGTAAAATATCTACCAGAATCCATGTTTTGAATGGGGGAAGGAGGTGAAATAGCATGACAGTGAAGCACAGCAGATGGTCCGCCCTCCACTTTGAACGCCAAAAGGTATTTTGGTTCTTAAAAAGATTAGATGTCAAATAAAAGATTTTCTTAAATGGCCTGTCACACTTTTTTTTAAAAAAAAACTATATTATTGCAACATATATAAAAAAACAAGAACACGCCAGTGCTGTACAACATTGCGATAAGTAAGATATTGAACATATAAAATGCATAGAACATCATACAAAAATACTTCTCCATTATGTTGCCTTAGAGAAGTGACTTCTGCTAAAGAGTGATGGCACTAGTTTCCAGGGCTCATTTCGTAGCAGGAGCTCCTTTGCATATTAGGCCACACACCCCTAATGTAGCCAATCCTCCAAGAGCTTACAGAGCTCTTCTTACAGGGGCTACCGTAAGCTCTTGGAGGATTGGCTACATCGGGGGGGTGGGGCCTAATATGCACAGGAGCTCCTGCTACAAAATGAGCCCTGCTAGTTTCTTAATTTGTGCATTACCTTAACATTTTAGTATCTCAGAAAGACTCCTAATGTTGAGAATTGTGAGAGCACCTCATTTCAGAACAAATCCAGTAGCACCTTAGAGACCAACAAGATTTTTGTGGTATAAGCTCTGAGAGTTTCGACTCTCCAAAGCTTATACCCCTAAAATATTGTTGGTCTCTAAGGTGCTACTGGATTTGAATCTAGACATTCTACTGCTGACCTACACGGCTACCCTCAAAAACTTGATTCGGAAAGAAATATATTATGTGGAGTTCAGCACGTGAACAAATGTGTGGACTATTTAGCCCTCACCTTATAATCCGCAAGTAAAGGTTTCAGCGTTACAGGAGTTCCATTAACGGTATTCAATTTCTCTATTAACTTTACTCCAGCAACATAATTTAAAAGCAATTAATTCTGATCAACATTCCAAAGAGAATGCTAAATTAAATCAGAGACGAACCATTTTATACAAAAAGGAATTCCCAAAAGGAAGAGAGAGAAAAAGAACAACTTATCAGAAAACTACCCATATGCTAATAGAATTCACGGTTTTAAATGAGCTCCTTTCTTGGATGGTGTCAAACGAAGCATTTTAACTGGCTGCCTTTCAGTGCAGAGGCTTTAATTTATTTTGTTTGGAAATAATCTTATGAGCTGAACTGAGCGAACACATAAAGCTGCCTTATAATAAATCAGGCCTTTGGTCTGTCAAAGTCAGGACACTCTACTCAGACTGGGAGTGGCTCTCCAGGGTCTCAAGCACATCCCCCACAACCAGCTCCTTAACTGGAGATGCCAGGGACTGAATCTGGGACCTTCTGCATGCCAAGAAGACCCGCATTCCAACCAGATGGGAGAACTGGGTTTGATTCCCCACTCCTCCACATGCAGCTGCTGGTGTGACCTTGGGTCAGTCATAAGTTCTTTCAGAGCTGTTCCCTCAAGGGCACTTCTTGAGAGAGCTCTCTCAGCCCCACCTACCTCACAGGGTGTCTGTTGTGGGGAGGGGGAGGGAAAGGAGTTTGTAAGCCGCTCTGAGACTCCTTTGGGTAGTGAAGGGCGGGGTATAAATCCAATCTCCTCCCCCTCCTCCTCTTCCACTGCGCCACAGCCCCTCCCCAAGGCCAGAGAGAGTGGCGCCTTTGCATGTTCTCACTGGCTTCCTTCGGCACCGTATCGCCAAATTTCACATTCAGCCACTGCAGGGAAGGAAAGGGACACTAGGGGAGTCAAGGCAATTGCAGCATTGCCTTCCACATAGGTGGGATCTGCTAGGTGCAGGGCAGAGCTGACAATGTGCAGTGCTGGCCTTCAGGTCCTGACTCTTTGCCTGCAGGTGATTCAGATGTTGACAGGAGGAAACAGAGAGAGACTGGAGCATGTGCCAGGGTGTGAGTGTCACTCTCAGTAAAAACAGGAAGTGAGATCGTGGACACTGTAGCATTTTACAAAAACTCTATGGTAAAACTACAGAGTTTTTGTAAGTGCTAGAACATCTAAAGATGTAGCTTCTGTTTTGTTTTGTTTTACTGGAAAAGGGCATAAGAGTGCTGGTGTCCTACCGGATGATACTGGAATGCTAGGCCATTGCTAGCCGCAGCCTCACGAGGCCATCCATTTCAACCAGCCGTGAAATGGGGGACACTGCTATACAGTGACAGAAGCTCAGTGTGCCGCCTAAGCAACCACAAAACAACAAGGTCCATACTTCTTCCCCCTCTTCAGCAGAGTGCAGCTATAAGAGCTGAAAGCTTCTTGTCCAAGCAAAAGAAAGTCCACCTTCTCAAGACCTGTCCTGGCCCCACCTCAGTGTAGGAGAAGACACCTCTCACAACAAGGAGTGGTCAGGTCAGGTCTTGACGTTCACCATGGAGGAGACAAAAGCAACCCACCTTCTAACCATCTGGTGATCTTTGTACGTGTGTGTGTAAAGTGCCATCAAGCCACAGCTGACTTATGGCGACCCCAGCAAGAGGCTTTCAGGGCAAGTGAGAAGCAGAGGTGGTCTGCCATTGCCTTCCTCTGCAGAGCCTTCCTTGGTGGTCCCCCGTCCACGCACTGCCCCTGCTTAGCTTCTGAGATCTGAGAATATCAGGCTGTGCCATGCCATTTGACATCTTGCCATGCCAGACATAGGTCCCGTAGAATAAGGATGGTCCCTGCTTGTTAGGAGAGAGCCATTAACTCAGTAGTGGAGCACATGCTTCGCACGGGCGAGTTCCCAGGTTCAGCCTCCGATACCTTCAGTTAAAAGATGTCGGACAGCAAAGCTGGAGAAACTGTCTTTGGTAGACCCACCGCCTGTCAGAGAAGGCAGTCCTCATCTAGATGGGCCAGTGGTCTGATTCAGGACAGAGTACCTAAAGAGCCTCTTGCTCAGGGTGAAAGAGGAGAGCGCAAAAGTTGGTTTGAAATGCAACATCAAAAAAACTAAGATCATGGCATTTGGCCCCATCATTCCTTGGCAAATAGAAGGGGAAGTCATGGAAGCAGTGACAGAATTCACGTTCCTGGGATCCAAGATCACTGCAGACGGTGACTGCAGCCATGAAATTAAAAGACGCCTGCTCCTTGGGAGGAAAGCGATGGCAAGCCTAGACAGCATAATAAAAAGTAGGGACATCACCCTGCCAACAAAACTCTGTATGGTCAAAGCAATGGTATTCCCAGTAGTGATGTATGGCTGCGAGAGTTGGACCATAAGGAAGGCCGAGCACCAAAGAATGGATGCTTTTGAATTATGGTGCTGGAGAAGACTCTTGAGGGTCCCTTGGACTGCAAGGAGATCGAATCAGTCAGTCCTAAAAGAACGGCCAGATACTGAAGCTGAAGCCCAAATACTTTGGCTACCAAATGAGAAGGGAGCACTCACTGGAGAAGACCTTGATGCTGGGAAAGACTAAAGGCAAAAGAAGAAGGGGACGTCAAAGGATCAGAGGACAGGAGGGCCTGGTGTGATGTGGTTCATGGGGTCACGAAGAGTCAGACTCGACTGTGCGACTGAACAACGACTTGTGCGTAAACTGCCACCAAGTGACAGCCAAGTTACGGTGACCCCAGCAAGAGGCTTTCAAGGCAAATGAGAAGCAGAGGAGGTTGGCCATCGCCTTCCTCTGCAGAGCCCTACTTGGTGATCTCCTTTCCAAGTACCGACCCTGCTTAGCTTCCAAGATCTCACAAGATCAGGCTATTCCATGCAGTCTTCTCTCGGTGATCTATTTACTAGTAAATAAAAAACTGATATTTCAATTATCTAAGCCCACCATGGAAAATCCTTGAGCAGAAGGGTTGCACTTGACATAAAGGACACATTACGTGTGTTCATGAAATGTTTTGGACATATTTTCTGATTTGAATCATTAGCGTTCTACTGCTGATTTGTGCAGAGTTTAATTATTACTTATAACTGGCATTTTGATGTCTGGGCGTCTGTCGCATCTCTGCAGCTGTTCAAATAACTTCTCAAGTTGTAATTTTTGCCTTGAACTGAATTTTTGAGAGGAATGTCAACAGCGATCAAATTAGAGATGACAAGGTGTCATCGGAGATCTGTCGTTTGACCTTGCTTTGCAAAACTGCGCCTTGAATTTAACACACGTCTTTACACCCACTATATTAGAGAGAAAGAAATTACTCCGGAAACTAAATCATCTTTTCTCTGTTTGTTCCATGTCCTTTTCTGCTGTTTGTTTTTTCTCCATTCCCTTCTCTGTCATTCTACGATAAGTCAGTTTGCTTTAACAATCCTGTTCCACACGCAGGAACCCATGAAACTGCTTTGTACTGAATCAGACCTTCTGGTCCCTCAAGCTTTATGTTGTCTACTCAGGCTAGCAGCAGCTCTCCAGGTCTCAGACTGAGGTCATTCACAACACCTACTGGGCCAGGGCTATTTTGGGGCAGGAACGCACAGGAACGGAGTTCTGGCTGGCTCCTGAGTTGACCACGCCTACAGCCAAAACCTCTAGCATGCATGGCTATAGAGCATGCGGCCCTCCCCACGTTACACACATGAGGGAAGGTGGCATCTTAAATTGAGGTCTTTCCCTCTGAGGAGCCCTTCCAGATTTCCTTGTCAATTTCACTCCGGGCCAGTCAGCTGAGAGTGAAATTGACAAGGAAAAGCCTTTCTCTGCCTTCTCTTCTCTAGCTGACATGTCACAGCTGGAAAAGGGCAGGCAGGGAACCTGGGCATGTTGAAAATGCCTCCCTTTCCCTCCCCGATCTGGGGGAGGGAGAGAAAGGCATTTAACCATGCCCTCCCCCGCACTTCCCCGAGTCTCTCCACAATAGCGGAGAGGCTCAGGGAAGAAAGGGGCATGTGTGCATGCCTTCCTTCCTTTCCGCAGCCTGTCCTCCACAGATCCCAGGCACTTCAGCACCGCCTTTCCCCAGCTGTCTGGTTCAGAGAGGGGGGGTAGACTAGAAAGGTGATGCTGAAGTGGGGCGGAGAAGCTCGGGGGGAAGAGGCAAGCTTCCATGCCTGCCCTGTGCTTTCTCAGCCCCCCGCCTAATATGCTAATGAGCTTCACCTTTGGGGTGTGGCCTCATATGCTAATGAGTTTCTGCTGTTGGCTGTGGCCTGTTATGCTAATGAGTTCCTGCTGGGCTTTTTCTACCAAAAAAAAAGCTCTGCCTACTGCCAGATCCAACTGCAGACACTGGGGGATTGAACCTGGGACCTTCTGCCTACAAAGCAGATGCTCTGCTACTGAGCCATGCCCCCCTCCACAAACACACCCTCCTCAGTCCTTAAATGGTGTACCTGGGAGCAGTCACCACAAGATACATTTCCATGTGAGGAAGAAGAATGTATGCCTTTTTAAAAACAATGTTTAGCTAGATCGGAGTCCAGCAGCACCTTGGAGACCAACAAGGTTTAGGGGAAACGAGCTTTCATAAAGCAAAGCTCCTTTCATCAGATAATGTCAGGTAACAGCAGATGTGTGATGAAGGAAGCTTTGACTCTCGGAAGCTCACTGTCAGCTAATGCCGCAATCTCCTGCCTGGGAGGTGGGATAAGTGAACCCTCGACATCAGAACTGTGGAATGTTATGTTATATTTCTCATGGCATGCTTATCATTCTCTGAGCTACTTCGACCTTGAGAGACTGGTAGTGTCAGCCCATGTATCTCTTCTCCTATTCTTCCCACTTTTTCCCTGAGAATTGTAAACCAGTCTTTTAAGTGCCTTTTCTCTGACATGATGATTGGTTACTATGGATTGCCAGACCCCTTTCTGAATTCTGTATGATGGTCCTGCTTGAGGCGGTACCTGCCATTACTAACACAAGAAGTGTAGATGAGCGTAGCAGACCTTTCTCAATAAAGCATTCCTGTTTAAGGACACTTGTTGGTGACCGACTCTGTAGGACTCTCACACTCACACCCCAAAAATCTTGTTGGTCTCTAAGGTGCCACTGGACTCCAATATAGTTCTTCTCCCTCAGACCAACACGGCTACCCTCTGAAACCACATAAGAACATAAGAGAAGCGATGTTGGATCAGGCCATCAGGAGGTCCGTCAGTGGGGTCAGAAGCCCTCCCACTGTTGCCCTTCCCACCTCAAGCACCAAGAATACAGAGCATCACTGCCCCAGACAGAGTGTCCCATCTATACTTGTGGCTAACAGCCACTCATGGATCTCTGCGCTTAAGAACATAAGAGAAGCCATGCTGGATCAGTCTAATGGCCCATCCACTCCAACACTCTGTGTCACACAGTGGCCAAAACCCAGGTGCCGTCAGGAGGTCCATCAGCAGGGAAAAATACTTTTGTGTGTGAAAAAATAGGGAAGACAGAAGAGATTGGATTTATACCCCCACCCTTCTCTACCTGTAAAATCACTTCACTTTCCTTAAAATCTGCCTCCATTTCTGAGGACTGGAAGGTAGCGAATATCACTCCTATCTTTAAAAAGGGTTCCAGAGGAGATCTGGGAAATTACAGGCCAGTCAGTCTGACGTTGATACCGGGTAAGTTGGTGGAAACTGCTATTAAGGAAAAAATTAGTAGGCACATTGAGGAACAAAATCTATTGAGGAAGACTCAGCATGGGTTCTGCAAGGGAAGATCTTGTCTCACTAACCTGTTAGTATTCTTTGAGGGAGTAAACAAACATATGGACAAGGGGGACCCAATAGATGTTGTTTACCTTGACTTCCAGAAAGCTTTTGATAAAGTTCCTCATCAAAGGCTCCTAAGTAAGCTCAATAGTCATGGGATAAAAGGACAAGTCCTTTTGTGGATCAAAAACTGGCTAATTAAAAGGAAACAGAGAGTGAGTATAAATGGGCAATTTTCTCAGTGGAGGGAGGTAAGCAGTGGGGTACCGCAGGGGTCAGTACTTGGTCCAATGCTTTTTATCTTGTTAACTAATGACTTGGAGTTGGGAGTAAGCAGTGAAGTGGCTAAATTTGCAGATGACACAAAGTTGTCCAGGGTGGTGAGAACCAGGGAGGATTGTGAGGCACTCCAAAGGGATCTGTCAAGGATGGGTGAATGGGCATCAACGTGGCAAATGGGGCTCAATGTGGCCAAGTGCAAAGTGATGCACATTGGAGCCAAAAATCCTAACTATAAATGCATGTTGATGGGGTCCAAACTGGCAGAGCTTGACCAAGAGAGAGATTTTGGAGTCGTAGTAGATAACTCAATGAAAATGTTGAGACAATGTGTGACTGCAATGAAAAAGGACAACGCTATGCTGGGGGTTATTAGGAAGGGAATTGAAAACAAATTAGCCAGTATCATAATGCCCCTATATAAATTGATGGTGCAACCTCATTTGGAGTACTGTGTAGTGCGCAGTTCTGGTCACCACACCTCAAAAAAGATATTACAGCATTGGAAAAAGTGCAGAAAAGGGCAACTAGAATGATAAAAGGGTTGGAACACTTCCCCTATGAAGAAAGGTTAAAACACTTGGGGCTCTTTAGCTTGGAGAAATGACGGCTGAGGGGTGACATGATCTAGGTATGAAAGATTATGCATGGGATAGAGCAAGTAGAGAAAGAAGTCCTTTTCTCCCTTTCTCACAATACAAGAACTCGTGGGCACTCCATGAAATTGCTGAGCAGTCAGGTTAGAATGGATAAAAGGAAGTACTTCTTCACCCAAAGAGTGATTAACACATGGAATTCACTGCCACAGGAGGTGGTGGCAGCTACAAGTATGGATGCCTTTAAGAGGGAATTGGATAAACATATGGAGCAGAAGTCCATCAGTGGCTATTAGCACAAAGTATAGATAGGAACTCTCAGTCTGGGGCAAGTGATGCTCTGTATTCTTGGTGCTGGGGGGGGACAACAATGGGAGGGCTTCCTGCCCCCACTGCTGGACCTTCTGAGGGCACCTGGTGTTTTTGGCCACTGTGTGACAGAGTGTTGGACTGGATGGGCCATTGGCCAGATCCAACATTGGCTTCTCTTATGTTATTATATTCTTATGTACTCGAAGGAATCTCAGAGTGGCTTACAATCTCCTTTCCCTTCCCCTCCCCACAATAGACACCCTGTGAGTTAGGTGGGGCTGAGAGAGCTCTCTCAAGAACTGCTCCTGGGAGAGCAGCTCTTAGAGAACTGTGACTGACCCAAGGCCACACCAGCAGCTGCATGTGGAGGAGTGGGGAATCAAACCCGGTTCTCCCAGATTAGAGTCCATGCTGCTAACCACTAAACCAAACTGGCTCTCTCAGAGAAGAAGGCAGGGCAAGTTCCTTTAGTCAGATCCAATACGAACTAGTCTGAGCGGTATCCCCCACCTCTAGTGGGAGCTGAGCCCAAAGGGTCTGCAGAAGTAGGTGTGAGTCAGTCCATACCTCAAGACTGCTGTGGATGGAGGAGCTGCTGTTTTCAGATGTGATGTCCACATGACTCCAGGTGGAACGTGGCACCAGGAGGAAGAAGAGCCTGCTGGATCACTGGTCCATCAAGTCCAGCATAATTATGTTTCACAAAGTGGCCAACCATGTGGCCTGGGGGTCCAAACAAACAGGGCAGAGAGCTTAAGGCCCTCCCCTGCTGATGACTCCCAGCAGAAGTATTCAGAGGTTTCTGTAGATGGAAGCTCTCTTCAGTCACCTTGGTGAGCAGCCATTGCTAAACCTCTCCTCCATGAATCTGTTCAACCATCCTGGTGTAGCGGTGAAGTGCGGTGAAGTGATTAAGGGCAGCATACTCTAATCTGGAGAACCTCTACATGAAGCCTGCCGGGCGGCCGAAATTTTCAGGCTGCTAAATTTTCGCGCCTCATGGCAAATTGCGGACTTGCGTACCATCATTGAAGTCTCACTACCTGCCTCTTAACTGAGCAGTGGGGCCTGAGGCCTAATTGGATTTGTGAAACAAATTGCCTTCCCGTTGCAGCCACACTGCTTTGCTACACCTACTTAATAACCTGTGCTTTCTTTCGTCACTGAAGTGACCTTTGGTGGTACTGTAAATTACGGCAATCGGAACAAGACAGAATGAGGCAGCAAGCGGTATTTCATAGCACCTCCTCCCTGAATCAGCTGTGTACATTTCCAGGCTATGATTCCAGGAAGCATAAAGCAGTCTTGAAATGGCAAAATAAGTTGTTTTATGGCACGCACGGTGAAACTACCCCAAATGGTAGTATATATTTCAGCTAGTACTGAAAATAGCAAATAAATAAATTCCTTTCCTTGCAGTTTCACGAGGAGCCAAGAACCATTCCGAGATACCAGTGGCAGAAACATTGGGAAACTAGCAGAGTGGGGTGGTCTGAGAGTTAACACGCTTAATTAACTCTAATTATTATTATGTTTCAATCCCTCATTTGTCCAGGGTGCTGTACCTGCACACTGCAAATGCGATCCCTGCAGAACAAGACGGAGCAGTTGCCCCAGGAGAGGGTTGCCCAAGGGTCCACCTGAGCTGACGGCTGCTACAGATTTCTATAGTCAGTTCTGCTTCATTCATTAGTGTAACTACCTGTCTGATTGGAACTGAAGAAGCCTGCTGGTGCGTCTGCATTCCCCACATGCAGAGACACTTCCCCACCACTGGAGGTGCTGCGGGTCCAATCTTGGCTGCCTCAAAGGAGCAGCAGCTAGGTTCAAATCTACATATGACTTTCCCACTGGAATCATTATAGTTTCAAAAAAAAATGTCTATACCTGTTTCTAGTTTCAAACCATACTTGTTCCAGTTTAAAAATTACTGTTTACATTCGTTGATTGCCCTCCTATGGTCAAACTAGCATTATACTACTTTAAACAGATCCTGTTGCTTAGTGCTCTTCAGACCCAGGGAGTGAAATTTGAAACCAGTGTGAAATGAGCATAGGAAAAGACAGCAGTCAAAATACTTTAGAGGGGAGGTGTAAATTGGGCCAAGGCCTGGTGGATTGAGTGTAGATACGCAGTAAAGCAGGGCACTTGTTGGCAGAGTTTAGATATGCAGTAAAGCGGAGCACAAACTGTTTAAAGAATAAACCAGGTTTATTAAGAAGGGAGCAATCTTGGTAAGAAAGAGCAGAGAGAAAGGGAAATCTAACTGTCTAGGGCTGAGGACAGACTGGCAATGTAAAGCGGGACAGCCCCGCATTGGAAGTGGAAGAAGGGAGCGCGTTCAGACATGCGCATCTGTCCGTCAGTTCCGTTTCGCTTTCACCCGTCTCCCACTCACTTTCCATCCGCTTTAACAGGACACCGGGAGAAACCGGTGTCCAGGGGCTGTCTTGCGCTTGCCTCCCACTTCCAGGCAGTGTGAACCGGAGGAAGGTAGGAGGCAAGCGGAGGCGGCAGTGTGAACGCAGGATTTTGCCAGTTTGCGCACGTGTGCATGTGCGCACATGCACAAATTGCCGAAACAGCCCTATCACGAGCTGCAGAGGCCGGCCCACGTGGGGCCACTCTGCAGCAGTCTGAACGCTCCGTATCAGCACCGTTGCGCAATACACCGGCCGGTGTGAACGGCCAACCCCGGGGAGTTTTTCCCCCGCAGCAGTTTCCTCCGCATTCATCTCGCTCCAGATTGCCAATCTGTCCTCAGCCTTGATAGCTAGAAAGAGGAGGAGGAGGAAGAAATTGGATTTGTATCCCGCCATTCACTCGGAGTCTCAGAGCAGCTTACAAACTCCTTTCCCTTCCCCTCCCCACAACAGACACTCTGTGAGGTAGGTGGGGCCGAGAGAGCTCTTTCAAGGACTACTCTTTCAAGAACAGCTTTGACAGAACTATGGCTTGCCCAAAGTCATACAGCAGCTGCAGGTGCAGGAGTGGGGAATCAAACCCAGTTGGAGAAGGAGGAGGAGGAGGAGGAGAAGAAGAAGAAGAAGATGATGATATTGGATTTATACCCTGCCCTTCACTTGTTTTCATTTCCCTTCCTAATAACCCCCAGCATAGTGTTGGCCTTTTTCACTGCAGTCGCACACTGTCTTAACATTTTCATTTAGGTATCTACTACGACTCCAAGATCTCTCTCTTGGTCAGTTTTTAATGGACCCAAGTCTGACATTAGAAACCACAACATTCAAAAAACAGTGGGGAAACATTTTAACCTTCCAGGACATTCAGTTGCTGACCTAAGAGTCGCTGTTCTGTTACAAAGGAATTTCAGAGGGAGATGACAGCGACTGCTGAATTGCAACTGATAATGAAACTCAAGACAATGTACCCTCCCTGGACCTAGGTTTCCTGTCTCATTACCAATACTGATTTCTCCATGCCTTCTAGTCTGCATATCATACCATATCCAATCACACCTCTGTCTATTGTCATTCACCTGCTACTGTCATTTGCGTGCTAATGTCCTTTGGCATCTGAAATCACTCCACTCTTCAAGGTATAAGGACAGAGGGGTTCGTATTCTGGCTATATCTGAAGAAGTCAGCAGTGACTCCCAAAAGCTCCTACCCTGCCACAAATGTTGTTAGTCTTTAAGGTGCTACTGGACTCTTGCTCTTTTCTACTGTTACTTGACAGACTAACATGGCTACCCATCTTGATCTATATTGTGCCTTTGATCAGTCCAGGTCTGGGTGGGTTTAAAGAAAGGCCCAGATCTTATCCCATCACTCCAGTTTTCTCTGAGCTCCTTGTAGGAAGGGGGGTATTATTGTATTGTATTGTATTTATTAAAGCATTTATATCCCGCCTTTCCATGTGGTTCAAGGCATCTTACAGTAACAGTTCAAAACATGTTCAGTTAAAACCAAAAATAAAATAGTAAGCCCCATAGAGATAGAAATCTGAGAAAATGAAACAGGGGATAGGAAATGGAGAGGCTGAAAGTAAAACTATGAGGGCCCCATCCACTTCTCTCCCTCAGTGGCAAGATTTTCCCTCCATTTTTCTTTCCCTTTACTGACTAAGCCGCCCTAGTAATGTGTTTTCTTCTATGCTGAAGAACTCTGGCTGTCCCGCCCTGTCACAGCATGATAGTTTTGACTGTGGGCTTAGCCCAGGAATCTGAGGGAAGGATCAGGAGCCCCCTTTAACTTAAATGACACTCAAAAATGAAATTCAAATATAACAAAATATTTTATTTAACGTACAGGGTTGAAAGGTCAGGCTTTTTCTAATCACCCCAGTACTCTTTCTGAGATTTATCCGACTCTTTAAGATTTCACAAAGCAGTCTGTAACAAGGCCTGTTCGAAAATAGGCAGAAGAGGAAAGAAGAAACTTCCTATTTGTTTCCTTAAAAAGACAAACTAGGGAGTTTATTAATGCATTTCATGTTTGAAATATATGCCGGCCTATAATGTCACACACCTTTCCCAACGACCCAGCAGTGGCAGTGGCAGCCAGTGTACTGATTTATTTATTTATTTATTTATTTATTTATTTATTTATTATAGGTAGCATTTTTCCGTAATCAAGAATTACATTCTAAGGAACTGATTTTCTGAAGCATGAAATGGATATATAAATACAGTTCTGTGACCTGTAACATCCAATTTCAGACTCCTTTGTCGAGTAGCGACTATCTGACGGGAAACTAAAGATTCTCTCTTCTTGGACAGTCAGATGTAAATATTCAAACGGCATTAATCATGCCATGTGAATTTGGGAAGCGGACTTCTGCTGGGGCTTAAAAGAAGAAGAAATCTAAACCATAAATTCTTTTTAAACCCCTGATTTTTTATATAGGCTTTCTAAACTTTCCTTCCCCACTGAGCCCTAAATTTACGTTATGGTAGTCCCAACTAAAGAACGACATTTATAATCTATATTCCACCCAGATATATCAGTGTTTGCTCAGACCGAAGTACCCGATTTCAGTAGGACATATCCCCAAGTATGTACGTACAGGCTAAATTACAGTCACCAGCGGGTACATCTACATACGGGAAATATATAGACCAATCCAGTTACTTTCTAGTCAAACTAGGATTTACACAAGGACGGCTGAGTTCAGAATTAAGAAGTTCTGCTTGCAGTCTCCAGACTTTGTGCACCCAGTCATTGCTACCTTGCCGGATTGGATTCTGCAGATTTCTTCTGGTACAATGAGAATAGTAAAAACCGCAATGATAAAATGGGCACAAAACACAGGCCATAATATTCAGCTAGACCAGTGTTTGAAAGTAGGGAAAATAAATAAAAAATCTACAAGATGTATGGCGTTTCAAGAAAATATCTATAAGATGTTTTATAGATGGTATATGATACCAGATAACTTAGCCAAATGGTACCCAAATATGTCAAATCTATGTTGGAAGTGTAAACAGAATACTGGCTCCTTCTTTCACATGTGGTGGACTTGTAGCGTTACCAAAAAATACTGGGTTTGGATTCATGATATACTGCAAAAAATAATAGATTCGACTATACCATTTGTTCCAGAACTATTTTTATGGAACATTATCCCAGAGACATTTAACAAACCAGATAGGTAAATGATTGTACATGTAATAACTATGGCTAGAATTCTATATGCAAAATACTGGAAAAGAGAAGAGGTCCCATCTAAAGAAGAAATAATCTACAAATTATTGGAAACCGCAGAAATGGACAAACTATCTTTGCAACTTTTTAGACAGAAAAGAAGAAACCTTTGAAAACAACTGGGCAAGATTTTACAAATGGTTGGAAAAATATTTTAAATAAAGTGTAAATAAATTTACATTAAACATATAAGCTCTAAGCAGAACTTATAAACTATTGTAGGCAAACTGTAAAATGATTCTAGATAGAAAAATTTATGCAGTTACTTATAGTACAGTCTCCATACTTCTTGTATGATTGTTTTTTTCTCTCGTTTTGTCTGTGTTTTTCCTTTTCTTTGAAAACTAATGAAAAATTAAAAAAAAAACCCTTTGGAGACCCCTGGTTTAGGCCTTTGAAGATAATTGTGTTGCTGTCACATGGGTGCTGTTAATGGCTGGACTTCTAGGCTGTGGTCACACACGCTAAATAATCCACTTTCAATCCACGTTCAGTGCACTTTCCAACTGGCTTTTTACTGTGTGAACTGGCAAAATCCAGTTGGAAAGTGCATTGAAAGTGGATTGAAAGTGGAGTATTTAGAGTGTGTGACCACAATCTAGTCTGCTAGGCTTTTTTTTTTTTTAATCCAGAATCTTAAAGACAGGACTTTATCCTGAAGTTTCCATAATGTAGACTTTGTAGTCTTCTATGCAATTGAAAATTTGGTGCCACCTCCAGGAAAGTTTTAAGTAGCATCCCAGATTTAAAAAGTCCTCCAGTTACCCAGTCTTCATGGGTTTTGTAGATCTCTGCCAAACAGCTTTTTAAATGCCTCGTTTAATTATCCTTAAAAAAAAATAAGCGCCAAGTCATGCTTTCGATAATTGAAATGTAAATTTCAAGTTGTATATCACTTGCATGCAATATATATTGTAATCGAGTGCCCTCCGAAGTCAAACTCAGATGCCAGGTAGTAATTACATTTCTTTTGCGCAAGGTCATTGGCGAAGCAGTGGGACATTGGCGAAGTAGCCCTCAGACTGTCCAAAAGGTGGGGATTTGTTGAGCCTCATGTATTCCAAAAATAATAAGCTGACCTAT
Organism: Lepidodactylus listeri; assembly: GCA_029233225.1. NCBI lineage: Eukaryota > Metazoa > Chordata > Lepidosauria > Squamata > Gekkonidae > Lepidodactylus > Lepidodactylus listeri. The sequence continues at coordinate 18,549,991 of JARCFY010000004.1, forward strand.
CATATGAGGGTTAATTCGATCAGTGGGGGGGAGGAATCGGGTCACTACTAAAATACAGTTCATTAAAGGGAAATGGACTTTTCATCCACAACAATTAACTTCATTTTCTCAAGATGATAAACAATGCAGGTATGAATCCACATACAAGACCAGGTGTCTAAGGCTGCCAACTTCAGGTTGGGAGATTCCTGTACATAGGGAGGTGGAGCCTTAGGAGGGTGGAGCTTAGGGAGGGGCCACACACCCCTAAGGTAGCCAATCCTCCAAGAGCTTACAGAGCTCTTCTTACAGGGGGTGTGGCCTAATATGCAAAGGAGCTCCTGCTACGAAATGAGCCCTGCAGCAGTCTCTAAGACTAATTCTAGATCTTAAGGTCCATTGGTTACTGAGTTTAGAAAAGCTAAACCCCAGAACAGTTCGATTACCTTTTCTCCCCTGCCATGTCACAGCTGATTTATGGAGACCCCCATAGGGTTTTCAGGGCAAGAGTCATTCCGAGGTGGTTTGCCATTGCCTGCCTCCGTGTCGTGATCCTGGTATTCCTTGGTGGTCTCCCAACCAAATACTAGCTAGGGCTGACCCTGCTTAGCTTCCAAGATCCAACTAGATCAGGCTAGCCAGGGCTATCTAGGTCATGTCATAACCGCCTTGTATCGTTATCACATCGACTTCTGTGAACCTTCAGAGGAATTCTGATCAAAAAATTGCAAATGTGATTTTGGGCTGTATCAACAACTGAGAAGTGATATGGTCACCATCTTCAAGTACCTGGAGGGCTGCCACAGAGAGCTGTTTTCTATTGCCCCAGAAGATCAGACCAGAACCAACAGGTTGAGATTAAATCAGAAGGGCGTTTAGCTAAACATTAGGAAGAACTTCCTGACAGTTAGAACGGTTCCTCAGTGGAAGGGGCTTCCTCGGGAGGTGGTGGGCTCTCCTTCTTTGGAGGTTTTAAGTGGAGATTAGATGGCCATCTGACAGCAATGCTGGTTCTGTGAACTTAGGCAGATCAGGTGAGGGAGGGCAGGAAGGGTTGCATCAGTGCTTAGTTCTTGTGGCCCTTTCTTACATGCCCAGGGAAATGCTAATTGCCCATTTGGGATCAAGAAGCAATTTTTCTCCAGGCCAGTTTGGTAGGGGATCCTGGAGGGGTTTTGTTTTTTGTCATCTTCTGGGCATGGAACACAGGTCACTGGGGGTGTGGGGTGGGAGGTATTTATGTATTGCCAGCACTGGGCAGGGGTTTGGACTAGATTACCCTGAAGGTCCCTTCCAATTCTGTGATTCTATGATCTATGATTCTTACTAGGCAATACTGCCGTCACAAACTTTCTTGCTTAACTTTGCTAATCTGAAACCAAGCATTGTTGCTTTTTTGTTAAAATTTCATTTCGGCAACCGTTTCCGAGCTCCAGTTCTTGGCTGTAGGTATCTTTCGGTCAGTGTGCGCTCTTCAGCAATTGGGCTCTAGAGATGGAAACTTACCAGCTGTGCACAAACTGGCTCAGCAAAGAAGCAACTCTAGACCTGTAAATGGCAGCTGCAACACCCTGATGGAACATCCAGTTCACTGTAGGGAAGGGAACTGGTAATGCATGTATTAGCAACACCTGCTCGGGAGCAAGAGAGCTTTACTAGCATGAGATAGGAAAGCGGGGAAGCATCTGTTCTTCTGCTTTTCTGGCTAAAGAGAAACAGGTGGATAACTATTAGAAGGATCCTGTGTCCAGAAATCAGAACTAAACTGCATTTTCAGAACCACAATATGGTAATAGAAGGCAGCTAGGAACTAGGCACACCCTTATTCGAGAAAAATCTGTCCCCGCAGATAGAAATCTCGATAGACAGCATGGTGCAGTGGTTAAGAATGGTAGACTCTAATCTGGAGAACCGGGTTGGATTCCCCCACTCCTCCACCTGGAGCCTGCTAGGTGACCTTGGGTCAGTCACCATTCTCTCAGAGCTCTCTCAGCCCCATCTGCTTCACAAGGTGCCTGTTGTGGGGAAGAAGAAGAAGAGGAAGAAGAAGAAGAGGAGGAGGAGGAGGAGGAGGAGGAGGAGGAGATTGGATTTATATTCCGCCCTTCACTTACTTGGAGTCTCAGAGCGGCTTACAAACTCCTTTGCTTTCCCCTCCCCACAACAGACACCCTGTGAGGTAGGTGGGGCTGAGAGAGCTCTGAGACAACTGTCCTTGAGAGAACAGCTGGTACAGAGCTATGGCTTGCCCAAGGTCATCCAGCAGCTGCACGTGGAGGAGTGGGGAATCAAACCCGGTTCTCCCAGATTAGAGTCCGCGCACTTAACCACTACACCAAGGCAATTGTAAGCTGCTCTGAGACTCCTTAGAGTAGAGAAAAGTGGGGTACAAAAAGCAACTCTTCTTCTTCTTCATATCAGGGAGAAGGTAAGCTGAAGCCATTCCCCCATGACAAACTAGCTTTCTGAGTTTTGACATGGGAAGAGGTCAATCATTCGACACCCCCCAAGTACTTTCTGAAGTGAGGACCATCTCCTGAGGTGTAGATCAGCTTCCACCAACTAGAGATTTAAAGAGAAATGCTAAACAGCTCTACTTGGAAGGAAGTCCCGTATTATTCACTGGGACATACTCTCAGGAAAGTGTCCTTAGGACTGCAGCCGATGTCTCTGGATACTGAGAAAGAAACCTAAAGACAGCCGGGTTGCTCAACACCACTGGAGAACTGAAAAACCATTTTCAGCATTGGTCAAGAAGCATCAGTCCAACTCCTTTCTCCCTTCTCTGGGATTCTCAAGATCTTAAAGACGATTCAAGCCTGTCTCAGGTGAGAACACAAAAGCAAAATGGTACAGTGTGGTTGCCTAGCATATTTAAGAGCTGCACGGAGACACATGACAAATTTGCTCTGATCTCCACCCACTATGGTTGTGGTGGAAAGTGCCATCAAGTTGCAGGTGACTTGTGGTGAACCCCGTGCCTTCAAGTCACAGCCAACTTACACGAACCCACAGCCTCAGCTTGCCAACTGCCCACTGCTGGCAGAAGTTTCTCTGCAATGGTGCTCACCTGCCTGCCACCTGCAGTGGGGAAAAGGGGGGCAGGAAATGGCATCCATTCCATGAGTGATGGTGCATTTGGGTGACCCTCTAGGAATTTCCCTAAAGCTCTATGGTTTTTCGGTTGTTCCCTAGGGCTGTGGTAAGGTTGTCAGTCCTGTACCGGCAACCCCCAAGAGACTTTTGGGGCAATGTTGTGGTTGACACTCTAGGACCCCTCCCATCTCCATGGTAACTGATAACATGGCTGTGAAATATGACGGACAAAGACATCTACATCTAGCTAATTAATCATTCGAATGTATTCAGCTTCATGCTTCAAAACGCAATGCAAGCAGTTCTGAGATCTTGTGAAACATGTCATGCATCTCAAATTTTTTTTGGGGGGAAAACCCTGTTTAACAGTTGGGCCATCTTCTGATAATGAGAAGTACCATTCATTTTGCTACGCTTTTCCTTCCCCCTCATTCCTTGCTAATCAAACGTTAGCAATCAAATGACTAATTACCAGTCGGATAAGCAGAGGAAGGATCATAGATTACACATAAATGAGCAACTTTCAGATATCCTAACTTCAAGGAAACTTTCCCAGAACTCCTGGTCTCAGAACTTTTGATGGGCCCCCAGACAGATTCCTGTTCCCTGGCCCCATTTAGACCCAACCAAAATATTCAGGGGTGTAACGAAATGACAGCAATCACCATCAGTCACAGCCATACACACACATCATATTGAATCCCCCTCTTTTGCTGCTGGGATTAAGGCCAACCCTGATCTGTAGACAGATCAGGAAGATATCGCTGGGTTTCAAAAAATCAAAATGGCTGCCAACAAGCATGTGACAAGCTAGTTTCTCCATCTCTGTTTTCATTCCCACACTCTTGACTCCAAAATGGCCATGAACTTGGCATCCCATCCTGTAAAGTACTGGGTTCTGAGACACGTTGAGTGATTAATGCTCATTGTTTGTTGAGAGGTCGAGATAAGGATAACAAACCGGACTCGCAGGTCCGCTTATATTCTCCTTCATGACCACACCCATGCATACACCCAACACCCACGGTTGGTTATTTACATACCCCTGCCACCTATAGGTCTCCCTACAGATAGTGGGCTTCCTCATTTGTCCCTGACTAGGATCCTCTGGGTCTATTGTCCTGGGAGTGAAGCTCGACAGCTTCTCCTGGACACGTGTGTGGTCGACTGCGTGCGTGGTTTAACGGCCGGGACATAACATATCCTTTCTCTGCATGTCCAAGGACATAGGAAAGAATCTTCAAAAACAATCTGTGCACGTGCTAAGTGCCATCAAGTCGCCTCTGATTCATGGAGACCAAGTCCTATGAGGAAAGGCTGAAGGAGCTCGGTATGTTTAGCCTGCAGAAGAGATGACTGAGAGGTGATATGAAAACCATCTTCAAGTACTATTTTCTGTTGCCCCAGAAGGTTGGACCAGAACCAATGGGTTGAGATTAAATCAGAAGAGTTTTCAGCTAAATATTAGGAAGATTGCCCTGACAGTTAGAGCAGTTCCTCAGTGGAACAGGCTTCCTCGGGAGGTGGTGGGCTCTCCTTCCTTGGAGGTTTTCAAACAGAGGCTAGATGGTCATCTGGCACCAATGATGACTCTGTGAACTTCAGCAGATCACAAGAAGGGAGGGCAGGAAGGGTTGCATCCCGTGTTACTTCTAAGCTGAGTTAATGTGAGCTAGCTCACAGGTTTTTAGCCTCCAGCTCACACATTTTTGTCTTAGCTCAGAAAGGATGGCTCCGGAGCAAACTAATTTACGCAGTAACCGAATCAGTTCTTGCAGCCCTTTCTTACATGCCCAGGGAAATGCTGATTGCCACACTGGGGTCCGTAAGCAATTGTTTTCCAGACCATTTGGCCAGGGATCCTGGACAGTTCCCCCCTCACTGGGGTGTGGGGGGAGGTATTTGTGAATTTCATGCATTATGCAGGGGGTTGAACTAGATGACCTTGGAGCTCCGTGCCAACCCTGTGATTCTGTGACCCTATAAATCAGTGTCCTCCAAAATGTCCTATCATCAACAGTCTTGCTCAGGTCTGGCAAAGTAAGGGCCGTGGCTTCCTCAATTGAGTCAATCCATCTCCTGTTGGGTCTTCTTTTCCTAGCATGATTGTCTTTTCCAGTGACTCTTGTCTTCTCATGACGGGACCAAAACAGAATAGCCTCAGTTGGGTCATTTGAACTTCAAAGGGGAGTTCAGGCTTGATTTGATCGGGGGGGGGGGGTGTCTAGTAGAGTCTTTTCAACTGCCTGCTTCACACAAGAGATATCATAAACTGAGCATCAGATCAAACCCAGATCTCCCCAGTTCAGGTCAAGATCGCACGCCAGCGTCTCCACCTGAGAACTCCTTTTGACCTGCATTGTCCAATGAAGGTTTCAGTTTCCATTGAACTCTTCACCAAACCGAAAGGGAAATGACCGGTGATAGCGTGTGACTTTTTTTTTTCAGTTCAGTTTTTTTTTTGCCATCAAGTCACAGCAGACTTATGGCAACCCCATAGTGTTTTTAAGGCAAGAGATGTTCAGAGGTGGTTTGCCATTGCCCACCTCTTCATAGAGACCCTGGTATTGCTTGGTGGTCTCCCATCCAAGTACTAACCATGGCTGACCCTGTTTAGCTTTCAAAATCCAATAAGATTGGGCTAGCCTATGCCATTCGGGTCAGGGCCTGATGGAGGGTGGTGGTGGTAGTGGAGGAGGAGGAGGAGGAGGAGGAAAAGGAAGAGGAAGAAGAAGAAGCCATCAAGTCACAAGTGGTGTTCTCAAGGCAAGAGATGTTCAGAGGTGGTTTGCCATTGCCCACCTCTTCATAGAGACCCTGGTATTGCTTGGTGGTCTCCCATCCAAGTACTAACCATGGCTGACCCTGTTTAGCTTTCAAAATCCAATAAGATTGGGCTAGCCTGTGCCATTCGGGTCAGGGCCTGATGGAGGGTGGTGGTGGTAGTGGAGGAGGAGGAGGAGGAGGAAAAGGAAGAGGAAGAAGAAGAAGCCATCAAGTCACAAGTGGAGTTCTCAAGGCAAGAGATGTTCAGAGGTGGTTTGCCATTGCCTGTCTCTGTGTCTAAGTCATGACCCTGGACTTCCTTGGTGGTCTCCCATCCAAATACTAATCACAGCTGATCCTGATTAGGTTCTGAGATCTGATTCTGAGATCGGACTCACCTGGGCTATCCAGGTCAGGGCGTTCAGGTCATCAGCTGGTATAAATGGGCCCAGCAGTATTCAAAATTGAGAGCAGCTAACGATTTCCACAAATGGTTCAGCCCAGACATATCTTTGCGAATAAAGTATGAAAAACGATTGTATGGGATGGCCATGTGAATAAATTGAGTGAAGCCTTCATTTTCTCCAGTTCCTGACGTGTTTACGATCAATGCCCTACATTCTGGAAATGATTCATAGCTCCACGCATTACCATTTCTGGACAGAATTGCTGGACACGTCCGAGCATTAGCCAGCTTCTGCTGTCTCATTTGGTGGCAGCTTCTGAAGGATGGTGACTTATACAGGAACAGTTCTGATCTTTTCAACATCCCGCTATTGGACTCCTTGCGGTTTGTGCTCTGTCCTTTTGGCAGCCACAGTTTCCTTCACTTGATGGCGGATTGACTCTTTCTCCGGCTTCCTTTTTGCCACCTAAAAGCAAAGATGACTGAAGAAAGAACCTTCTCTGTGGTGCAGAAGACAGGCTGCTCAATATAGACATTATGGAGGGATCACCGGGGGGGGGGGGGTTATAAAACGTTCTTTTCATGCTAAAAGTCATGGTTATCCAGTGATGTTGACTGGGCAAAGATTAAGGATGGATGGAAGACATTTTTTACACAATATGAAACCCAGTGGTCAAAATTGTTCTCACTAACTATAGGGATCACCACTAGAATCATAGCATCACAGAGTCGGAAGGGGCCATACAGGCCATCTAGTCCACCCCGCTGCTCACCACACGATCAGCCCAGAGCATCCCTGACAAGTGTTTGTCCAGCCACTGCTTGAAGACTTCCAGGGAGGGGGAGCTCACCACCAACTGATTCCTCTGTTTTTCCTAGGATCCAGCCAGTACCTTCCCGCCCTTAATTTGAACCCATTCTTGTGAGTCCTCTCCTCTGCTGCCCACAGGAACAGCTCCCTGCCCCCCTCCAAGTGACAGCCTTTCAAATACTTCAAGAGAGCCATCCTGTCCCCCCTCAACCTCATCTTCTCCAAATCAAACACTCCCCGAGTCCCTCAGCCTTTCCTTGTAGGGCTTGGTCTCCAGGCCTCTGATCATCCTCATCGCTCTCTTCTGCGCCCGCTCCATTCTGTCCACATCCTAGGTTATCTAATTTTATGGACCGTTTGATTTCAGTATTTTTATCCTACTCTTCTCTTGAGAGATGACCCAAAGCAGCTTACAAAATATGATTAAAAAAAAATACACAATACAATTTAAGTATATCCTACACAGGGGCAGGAAGTCAAGCCCTGCAGTAGAAGCAGGAGGGAGTGGGGTGGAAACGTACAGGGATAGACATTAGGTGTGCGTATTCCAATATGAATATGTGTGTAAGGCGCAACTTATGGTAACCCCAGCAAGGGACTTTCAAAGCAAGTGAGAAGCTGAGGTGGATTGCCACTGCCCTCCTCTGCAGAGCCTTTCTTGAAGGTCTCCCATCCAAATACCAACCCTGCTTAGCTCCCATCCAAGCATCAATCCTACTTAGCTTAAGACTTCATAGTCACCCCAGCAAGTGGCTTGCAAGGCGAGGGAGAAGCAGAGGTGGTTTGCCACTGCCTTCCTCTGCAGAGTCTTCCTTGGTGGTCTCCCATCCAAATACCAACCCTGCTTAGCTCCCATCCAAGTATCAGTCTTGCTTAGCTTAAGACTTCATAGCCACCCCAGCAAGGGGCTTCCAAGGCAAGGGAGAAGCAGAGGTGGTTTGCCATCGCCTTCCTCTGCAGAGTCCTCCTTGGTGGTCTCCCATCCAAGTACTGACCCTGCTTAGCTTCCAAGCTCTAACAAGATCGGGCTATATCATGCCACCTTTGTTCCCAATATTTAGATATACCAAACCTGAAACTAACCCCCAAAGCTGTTGCAGGCCTGTAATCAGGATACTGTAATCCCGGGAGCCTTTAAATAAGTCAGGGGGCACTGACATCACCAAATAAAAAATTAAAATTAAATTGTAAAAAACTCACTTTAGCAGCATTTGCACTCTGCCTGCCTACATAGGGAAGCAAGGCGCACTTGGGGAAGGGGCAGCAGTGGGGAGACTTTCGGGCACCCCAGAGAGTCAAGAGTCCTCCGGGTGGCCCAGAGAGCTGGGGCCCTGGGGGCTGGATGGAAGTCGTGGGGCCTTGGCAGGAAGTGGGGGGGGGCAAGTCCTGAAATGCCCCACTGCACTGCCTGAGCTGTTGTTTCAGGTTGGCTTGAGGGTATATGAAAAGACCCCAAATATCCCCCAAATTCTGGGAGTACAAATAATTGATCTCTGGAATTTGGGGAAAGTTTTTTTTTGGGGGGGGGGGGGTTTCAGGGAGACAAAGAAGTGGGGAGGAGGGAGAGAGAGAGAAAATGTGTTTCGTGGCTGTCAGCTGTTCCGTGGTGTTTAAACTTTAAAAGGCCATTATTTGTGATACGGAGACCTGGCCTCAGAACTCTGGAGGCCAGGTCTACCAACATAGAAATGAAAGGTCGCATGATGCCTGGAGAGAGCTCCAGACTGGGGGGCTGCCTCCCCTACTTGCACCGCTGAAGCCATGCCAGGGTGTGTCCTTCTTGGTGCACTGGGTGGGGGGCAGGGGTCAAAACAGCCAAGAGCAGACTAGTCCAAGAAGGCCAGTGGCAAGAATGGGACTGGTGGGGGGGGGCGGTTGGTGGGGAGCAGGGGTGATGCCCTGGGGGCAGGCTCCAGCAGTGGCAAGTCCAGCCAGGAGACTGAGCTTGCTGGAGATAACAGGAGGATAGGCTCACTGCAATGTGGGATGAGCCTAGAGACCCAGTAGCCCTCTGACTGTCCTGCCTGGCTGGTGAGGCGCTGCCCCTGCTGGGGAGCCCAAGCCAAAGGCAGGCAGGTCAGAAGTTTTGCTGGCCCCTCTTCATGACGGGCACGTGGGGCTTCGGCAAGCAGCACTGGGCATGTGCCACCGCCACTGCTGGGCGCCCCTGGAGGTCTGTGCCCTAGGCCACCGCCTAACTTGTCCTAATGCTAGCACCGGCATTGCTGCCTGCTGCCTGGTTGCAAGGAGGAGGCAGAGAAGGGTAGGGCAAGGAGTCAGACCAGGTATAGGCAAGGGGAAGAGGAAATGAAGGTCGCTGGCCTCTTGGGCCAAACACTGCTCCCTCTAAGCTGTGGAGTCTTGTGAACAAAAATTCTACTTTGTGAGCTCCTGGCAGTAAAGTGGTCAGCGAGCCATTTGGCTACTGCATAAACCAGTTTGCTCTGGAGCCACCCTTCCTGAGCTAAGACAGAAATGTGTGACCCGGAGGCTCAAAGACTGTGAGGTAGCTCACACTAACTCAGCTTAGAGGGAATACTGTGTGGCTGGGGCAGAAACTGTTGGATATTGGAAGTCTGCATGCAAGAGGATCTGGGAGGGGAAGGGTTAGGAGAATACTCTTCGAGGTTCAGCCTCTTTGGCCTTTGCTTGCCCTCTGTGTTTCATCTTATATAGGAACTCTCTTCTTCTTTTCTCACTTACCTGGGCTTGGAGCTGGAGCAAGTTAACCTTTTTGAAATTAATCTGTTCACAATAAGTTAAATGGACCGACATGCACAGAATAAATACACCAGAGGGAAAAGAGCGGTACGTAAGGCGAGCGCAGAATCCAAAGTCAAGATTAAAGGTTTACTGCTCTGAAAAGCTGCAATTAAGATGTCTGTACGGGATGGGCCAAGACGGCCGGTGGTGTTTGCGTGTGTGTAGGCAACCCTAAATCCTGATTTTGCCTCTACTGAGAGACCCTTTTCCAGAACTTTCCATGCTGGTCCCCCATCCTGTGTCTGTCCTATCAGGGGCGTAGACTTTTCTGAAGTCCAGGGGGGGCAGGTGCTCTTTAGCACGCGCGCAAAGCGTGTGCGCTCGCTGGGGCGATGTTTCCGCCCCCCCCCCGGAAAACCTACCGCCAGCTGCCGCGCCTCCCCGGCCCTTCCGAGGCTCACCAGCCGGTGCTGCTGGTGCCTTCCCCCCCCCCCCCCCCGCCCTGGCCACTCCCTCCCTCACCCCTAAAAGAGGAAGAGGGAGAGATAAGGAGGGAGGAATGGCCAGGCTGGTGCGGGGGGGGGGGGGAGAGGCACCAGCTGGCGAGCCTCGGAAGGGCCTGGGAGGTGCGGCGGCAAGGCCCTCGAGCCCCCCCGTAGTTTACGCCGGTGTGTCCTATGGCCAGATTCCTCAAACAGGTAGCACTCTCCTTTCGAATACCTCTCGTGGAATGACAAAGGTGACTCCCATCTGTTCTCAGAACAGGTTAAATACGAGAGTGCTTGACACAAGTGGATTTTAATAGTCTAATAAAAAGATTCAGCTCCGCAGAGGTAAATCTCCCTGGCAGGGAAAGACGCTGCAGGGAAGGTGCTGTTTGCTCAGGAAGAATGTCTCGAGAACTGTGTAGCAGGAGAGAAAAGCAAACTAGGGAAGAAAAACTGCAGGCCAGTTTGGGTAGATAGGAGTGCAGCAGACATGGGTTTGGGGTTACAGTGGATTGCAATGACACATGTGAGCATGCACAGCCGTGCATGTGCCTCATTGAAACCAAGGGCCAATCAGACGGTTTCCAGTGCTCTGGGGTATGTGGCTATTAGCTACAAGGTATAGATGGAACACTCTGTCTGAGGCAGTGATGCTCTGTATTCTTGGTGCTTGGGGGGCAACAGTGGGAGAGCTTCTAGTGTCCTGGCCCCACTGCTGGACCTCCTGATGGCACCTGGTGTTTTTGGCCACTGTGTGACACAGAGTGTTGGACTGGGTGAGCCACTGGCCTGATCCAACATGGCTCCTCTCATGTTCTTATGGCAGTCTAACAAAGAAGGGGGTCATGGAAGACCATTTGACTGATGCCAGGCACTCACCAGTAAGTATCCACAGCCAGTCCCCAAACAATTTAAGCCATCTATTTACTGATTTCGTTTTACTTTATAGTCAAAGTGTTACTTTGTTAGTCACCGTTATCTGATGAAGGGGGCTTAGAATCCAGAAAGCTTGCACCTTGGAAATCTCTTTTTTTAAAGAAAATAAATCAAATTATAAAATGGCCTCATTACATTTTGAAAAGGAAATGATTTCTGCCAGACAGATTGAGCTGAGATGCGACATTTGCTGTGTTAAAGAGAAAACGCTGCATGAATAAAGCCTCAGAACAGCTTGTTCCTCAAGTATACCTGCTCATATGCAATGTTTTGCGATGGCTATTTTTTCCCCCTTACTTCGGATAAAAATAAGATATATATGTAGGAGGAGACCCTGGAAATTTTGTTGGGCTCGAAGGACTTGAATCGAGCTCTTCTGCTTAGGGTTGCCAGGTCCCTCCCCCCCCCCCGGCCACAAGCAGAGGAATTGGGGGGGGGGAGTAGGGTTGCCAGATCCAGTTTGGGAAACTCCTGGAGGCTTTGGGGATGGAGGCTGGGAGGACAGGGATCTCAGTGGGGGGACATCAACTTGTCAAGCAACTCTATGTCTTTGCCCTCCCCATTTCCTGCCCCAACAAGCTCCTGCTAGTCCAGTGTGAGGCTTCTGAGTCAAATCAAATAAGCCAGGCTCTTTGGTGAAGTAAAAGATCCTTTTATTCTTAATGATGGTTCAGGTACTCAGTGTTTGTTAGAGATAACTTGGTTACAGGCAACAGGGATTAATATACCATACACAGTAAGGTGAGAGCAGGCAAAGAGCCAATCAGAGCCAATACAAAAAAGGGCGAAAACCCCCAACCATTGGTTCTCACAAAAAAAGGTGCAAAAGCACTAAATCCCCCCCCCCCATGCCCCTTGGTGACCTCTACTTGCAATTCACAGGCCAGGCACCTGGCTAGAAACAGTTCAACAGTTCTCCCAAGGTTACAAAAGCAAGATAAAACATTCACGACTCCAGAGAGAAAGAGGGAGGAGGCGAGTGAAGATAGCCAGACTGTTTATGTGACGCGGTGGAATGCCGCAAGCCATCCTTCCGGGGAAGAAAAAGACACATTAAGCAGGACAGGCAATAAACCTCAAGGCTGGCCATAAATTACAGATCGACAATTACTGATAGAGACCCCAGCCCGAACAATTAATGGCAGCAGATCTGACATCCAGGCACCGGCCTAGCTCCCCTAGGTGGCGACAGTGAGTACAGTGGGAAGGGTGGGGTAGACCTGGACACCGTTCCAGTCCTGCTTGCTGTTCCTGCCATAGGGAAGGTGCATTTTGGCCCCATCTGGAAGCGCCTTTTACCTAGGGGCTCACATTGGGTCTCTGAAGGGATAAGGCTGGGTTGCCGGCTCTGTAGGGTTGCCAGATCCCTGAATAGGGTTCCCACGATTTTGGGGCTCCAATCCACTGCTGGCTAGCTGGCCGGTGGGGGAAAGCCCCACCCCCACCCCTCTGGGCACGTCATGTGCCGATGCTCTGGCATTTTGGCCAAAACTCTATGGTTACCAAAAGAACCCGGGGAGGACCCGGGAGGCCCCTGCTAAAAACAAGGTAAGATCTGACAACCCAACACCTCAGGGCTGGGAAATACCTGGAAATTTGGGGGGTGCAGCCTGAGGAGGTAGGAGAGGGGAGGGACATCAGTGGGGCATATAATGCCACAGAGTCCAACTCCCAAAGCGGCCATTTTCTCCAGGGGAACTGATCTCTGTCACCCAGAGATCAGTTGTAATCCCAGACAATTTCCAGCCACCACCTGGAGGTTGGCAACCACAGATCACATTGCCCAGGAAATTGTCTATCATGTGATTTTGGCGAAGGGTGGAGCTGTTCTTATAAGCAGGGACTCCCAGAACTGTCCCCTCTCCTACCCCGGTGAGCCCATGGATCTCTGCTGTACGTACTGCGATGGAAGCAAGGCCTTAGAACTGCAAGTCTCCCCCTCCACTGAAATGATGCCCTTTGAGTCAATGATAGAACAGGCCCTCAGTTTCTTCCTATCATCCTCTCTGCCACCTCATCCCTCTTTTCCCATTGCCCTGCCAGCTCATCTCACACAGTGTTCAAATAGCTCTCCTCTGCATCAACATCCCTGTCTCAAGAACAAACATCTCTCCGTTCCACAGGATGCCAAGCGACACCCATTGGCACTGAGGGAGTAAACAGCCCACCCCACTTCCCTGAGCCTCACAAATTTTACTTGTCGGCTGCGGCTCTGGAGGACTCAAAGTCGGAGCTGTTTTGGAATCTGTTCAGCTGAGTTCATTTCGGTATTCAGCAGCCCGTGTCATTTTTATTTCCCCAGCAAAGCTGGCAAGACTCAGTGCTCTCTCTCCCTCCCCGCCGCCTTTTTTCCTTAGCTCAGAGCATTCCAAGTGCAGCTAAATCAACAAAGCAACACACAAATCTTTGTCACTTTCTCAAAGTAATTTATCACCATCAAAATAAATGAATATTCCAGTCGGTTTGGAGCGACATGCATTAGAGATAATGGCCCTTCCTAAAAATTATATATATATAAAAATCGGGTGTGTAACAAAACCATTATCACTGAATGTGCAAGTAGTTGGGTTTTGCTTTCTGTCACAACCGAGGAGACAATTTTCTCCAGGGATTTGCTAATAAGTTCTGGGGGCTTGTAGGGGGGGAAAGAAACCGATTAAGCAGAGGAATTGGCCGTCGTTCTAAAGTCTTCTCCCTGTAGTTACAAATGAGTTCCAAACAGATTGACCTTCTCTCTCCACGAGCATCTCGATACATTCCAAATTAATTCTAGGAGGCGGAATTCAAAATAAGTAAATCTATCCAGAGGGACAGGGGGAGGTGGTGGCTGGCTGGGAGATCCCGGGAAATTTGGCTTCAGCCAAGCAAGATGGCGGAGAACGGAAGTGGCAGGGAGCCCCTCTATAGCCCCCGGCAATTGTTAGAGGACTTTCACTCTTCACTCTTCACTTTCAAGAGAACGCTTGGTGATCCAGGGTGCGGTTGAGAGTGGGCTGGTATGCTTAGTGGTCTCAGAGTACTCTCAAGAGTTGTCCCAGAGCTCTCTCAGCCCCACCTACTTCACAGGGTGTCTGTTGTGGGGAGGGGATGGGAAAGGAGTTTGTAAGCCGCTCTGAGACTCCAAGTGAGTGGAGGGCGGGATATAAATCCAATCTCTTCTTCTCTTCTTCTTCTTAGTGAATTTATGGGCAGTGAATTTAAGGATACCCTACCTACCTACATTTATCTAAAAGGAAGATGTGGTCCACCCCACCCCAAAAAAAAATTGTTACCAGGAAAAGAGGGGAATGTCATAAATCTGCATATAGTTATGTTCAGGACTTTTAAAAAAAAACTATGGTCCAATCTGCATTGGTCTTTCCTGCCACTGTGCCACTGACCCCATATCGTCTAACAAATTTCTGTCTGCATCTCATGCTGCATCCGTTCTCGTGTTGTTTCCTCTCCGCATCGGCTGTCTGCATCGTTTTATCGCCTTTTAGTGGCAACTCCGAGGTCACTACCGGGTCTCGCCACTAATGCTCTGTCTAAGCTGTGGAAACTTGTGAGCAAAAATTCTACTTTGTGAGCTGCTGGCATTAAAGTTGTGAGCGAGCGATTTGGCTACTGCATAAATCAGTTTGCTCTGGAGCCATCCTTCCTGTGCTAAGACAAAAATGTGTGCGCCAGAGGCTAAAAGACTGAGCTAGCTCACGCCCACGCAGCTTAGAGGGAACACTGCTCACCGCATTATCTGGATTTGGTTTTAAGGTGGTTTAATTGCTCCTCGCTGCCCTTGAGCCGCTGTGAGCGATAAGCAGACAACTGGCGCCGAATTCTCCCCCCATCTTTTCGAAGGAGATACACAAATTGCCACAAAGGAAACAAGTTAGCTGAAAATCCAGTCGTCTGCGTTTAAAAGCAACCGGGGAATGTTTTTTCTGCAATCATAGTTTTGTTTTGTTTTTCGGGGGGGGGGGGTGTGCTTGGAAGCAGGCCCACACCTGAACCATTTGTTATTTCCTGGGGTAGTCCCCAGAACACCCTGCCTGGCAACCACTGGGTGTTTTCTGTTTTTTACCGCCTCTCCCTCCTCCAGGTCACCCCGTTTACTTTCTGCAGGGGGGTCATGGGTGCTATTTCCTCACCACAGTGCAGCTGCAGCACCCCCGAGGAGACCACTCCTTCCCCCTCTCGGGCGCACTCTCCCTAAACACGATGCAGACGGCAAGCTTTTATACTGAGCCAAATGGGAGGCAACGGAAGCCGGTGCCAGAGCTGAACGAAGCAGCGTTACACAGCAGATGCAGATTGGGCCTCTGCATGCTTACTAGGGTTAGGGTTGCCAGCTCCAAGTCAGGCAATTCCTGGATATTTGGGTAGTGGAGACTGGGGAGGGACGTCAGCAGAGCTTCATGCCATACCGTCCTCCTCCAGAGTAGCCATTTTCTTCAGAGGAACTGATCTATGTAGTCTGGAGATCAGTTGTGATTCTAGGAGATCTCCAGGCCCCACCTGGGGGCGAGCAACTTTAGCGGCCATCCAAGCACTGGCAACCAGTGGGAGGCTCGGGAGGGCAGAGAAGCACAAATCACCACTGGTCCAATGTCATGTCTCTTATAAACCCAGAAGCTTTGGGGTGACACTCTAGGATTCCAATGAAACTCCATGGTACCATAGGGTTTGTATCACAACTGACGTCACACCATTGAAACGCTGGCTATTTCCCCTGCACGTTTCCCTCGCCATCCTACAGAGTGGCACTGGGGGCCTTGGGGCTGCCATCTGGGGGGCTCCCAGCACCTGGCATGCCTAATTTTGAGGAGGATCATCTCGCATTCACGCTCAACTTCCTTTTCAGTAAATAGGCAGTTATTATTACCCTCGGGTTACATTTAACTTAGTGAGAGTTTTGGTATCGTATCTTGACCAGCTAAACTCCTGCCTACTGAGGCCATGCTCATGACAAAGGCTGCAATCCTAAGAACACTTTCCTGGGAGTAAGTCCCATTGGAGGGAAATGGGATTTACTTTGAAGGAGTCCTGCTTAGGCTTGCTCCCGACCTGCTGAATCCTGAAGAAACAGGTACAGAAAGAGAGAATAGAAGAGAGAAGAGACTGGATTTATACCCTGCCCTTCACTACCCAAGGGAGTCTCAGAGCGGCTTACAAACTCCTTTCCCTTCCCCTCCCCACAACAGACACCCTGTGAGGCCGGTGGGGCTGAGAGAGCTCTGACAGAAACTGCTCTTTTCCAAGAACAGCTGTGCCAGAACTATGGCTCGCCCAAGGTCATCCAGCAGGTGCAAGTGGAGGAGTGGGGAATCAAACCCGGTTCTCCCAGATTAGAGTCCGTGCACTTAACCACTACACCAGACTGGCTGGTGTTTGAAAAACAGGTCACTTAGAGCCTGAACTTGATCCTTCATAGGAGGCGGAAAACGTTCTGTATGCTGAGTTGCGTGGCTGAAAAACCTACTGAAAGCTGTAAAGCCCATCAGGGTACGTGCATGCCCCCCCACACACACAACAGGGCAAAACTGAAGCCCCTTCTTGCCTCATGCCACGGTTTCAGTCCTCACCGGGGCCGCTGGGCCCCTGCATCCTTGGGAAATGAACTGCCTCCCAGGTTGGGGAAATACAGACATTAGTGGTGGGGGGAAGTGCCATCAAATTGCAGCCGACTTACGGAGACCCTGTGGAGTTTTCAAGGCAAGAGACGAACAGAGGTGGTTCGCCCTTTCCCTGCCTCTGTATAGCACCCCTGGACTTCCTTGGTGGCTTCCCATCCAAACCCTAACCATGACTAACCCTGGTTAGCTTCTGAGACTTGATAAGATCTAGTTGCCTGGGCTATCCAGGTCAAGACCACCCATGACATGACGTGACATGTTTATTTCCAGCTGTCCTTAATACCAGGGAAATTACAAGAAGAGAGATATACCCTTACAAAAGCCAGGGAAAAAACGTCTGGTTGCTAGGAAGGTGAGTGGCGTGTCTGTGACGAGAGGCTGAAGGACAGAATTAGATGCAAGCCAAAGGTCCACAAAGTGTCATGAAGAGGCGTTAACAGCAAAACACAGAGACAATAGGGGGAAAAAAAGATTAATAACGGCGGTCCGGAAATAGGACATCGACATCATTTCAAACGCACTACAGATGCAAAACCCTCCTTTTCATGTCCTAAATTGGCTGAGTTATTTATGACATTGACTTAGAAAAGGATATTCTGGTTGTGACTGACCTCCAGACATGGGTGCAAGGCCAACAGTACATAGTGTTGCCCTTGCGGTGCCAAGATCCCAGAATGCACCATCCATCAGGCCCCCACCATCACCATCCGATGCCACCCGGAGGAGAAAGTCCGGCTCAGAACAACAAGCCAGTCACCTAGAGATGGATGGGTTTCTCAACTCAAATTAGAAAGTGAGGAACATGGGTTACCATTGTACTCCTGTCACTACGCTTATTCCTAGATTAAGAACATAAGAGAAGCCAATGTTGGATCAGACCAATGACCCATCCAGTCCAACACTCTGTCACACAGTGGCCAAAAACACCAGGTGCCACCAGGAGATCCACCAGTGGGGCCAGGACACTAGAAGCCCTCCCACAGTTGCCCCTCTCCAAGCACCAAGAACACAGTTGCCCCAGACTGAGAGTTCCTATCTATACCTTGTGGCTAATAGCCACTGATGGACCTCTGCTCCAGATGTTTATCCAGTTCCCCCTTGAAGCTGTCCATGCTTGTAGCTGCTGCCACCTCCTGTGGCAGTGAATTCCATGTGTTAACCACTCTTTGGGTGAAGAAGTACTTCCTTTTATCTGTTCTTACCCGACTGCTCAGCAATTTCATGGACTGCCCACGAGTTCTTGCATTGTGAGAAAGGGAGAAAAGGACTTCTTTCTCTACTTGTTCTATCCCATGCATAATCTTTTAAACCTTGATCATGTCACCCCTCAGCCGTCGTTTCTCCTAGCTAAAGAGCCCCAAGCGCTTCAACCTTTCTTCATAGGGAAAGTGTTTCAACCCTTTGATCATTCTAGTTGTCTTTTTCTGCACTTTTCCCAATGCTACAATATCTTTTTTGAGGTGTGGCAACTAGAACTGTACACAGTACTCAAAATGCAGCCGCACCATCGATTTATACAGCGGCATTATGATACTGGCTGATTTGTTTTCAATTCCCTTCCTAATAACCCCCAGCATAGCGTTGGCCTTTTTCATTGCAGTCGCACACAGTCTCGACATTTTCATTGAGTTATCTACTATGACTCCAAGATCTCTCTCTTGGTCAGTCTCCGCCAGTTTGGACCCCATCAACATGTATTTATAGTTAGGATTTTTGGCCCCAATGTGCATCACTTTGCATTTGGCCACACTGAACCCCATTTACCATGTTGACGCCCACTCACTCATCCTCAACAGATCCCTTTGGAGTGCCTCACAATCCTCCCTGGTTCTCACCACCCTGAACAACTTCATGTCACCTGCAAATTTAGCCACTTCACTGCTTACTCCCAACTCGAAATCATTAATAAACAAGTTAAAAAGCAGTGGATCAAGTACTGATCCCTGCAGTACCCCACTGCTTACCTCCCTCCACTGAGAAAATTGCCCATTTACACTCACTCTCTGTTTCCTTTTAATTAGCCAGTTTTTGATCCACAAAAGGACTTATCTTTTTATCCCATGATTATTGAGCTTACTTAGGAGGCTTTGATGAGGAACTTTATCAAAAGCTTTCTGGAAGTCAAAGTAAACAACTTCTATTGGGTCCCCCTTGTCCACAGGTTTGTTCACTCCCTCAAAGAACACTAACAGGTTAGTGAGACAAGATCTTCCCATACAGAACGCATGGTGGGTCTTCCTCAAGAGATTTTGTTCAACAATATGCCTACTATTTTTTTCCTTAATAACAAAGCCCCACCCTGAACTTAAGAACATAAGAGAAGCCATGTTGAATGAGGCCGATGGCCCATCCAGTCCAACACTCTGTGTCACACAGTGGCCAAAACCTAGATGCCATCAGGAGGTCCACCGGTGGGGCCAAAAAGAGTCAGTTTGGTGTAGTGGTTAAGAGTGGTGGACTCTAACCTGGAGAACCAGGTTTGATTCCCCATTCCTCCAAATAAAGCCAGCTCGGTGACCTTGGGTGAGTCACAGTTCTCTCAGAGCTGTTCTCTCAAGAGCAATTCTCTCAGAGCTCTCTCAGCCCCACCTACCTCACAGGGTGTCTGTTGTAGAGAGAGGAGGGAAAGGGGATTGTAAGCTGCTCTGAGTGAAGGGCAGGATATAAATCCAACTCTTCTTCTTCTTCTTCACTACACCAGCATGATGTAGAGGTTAAGTGCACGGACCCTAATCTGGGTGAACCAGGTTTGATTCCCCACTCCTCCACCGGCACCTGCTGTATGACCTTGGGCAAGCCGTCGTTCTGGCACAGCTGTTCCTGAAAAGGAGCAGTTTCTGTCAGAGCTCTCTCAGCCCCACCTACCTCATGGGGTGTCTGTTGTGGGGAGGGAAAGGGAAAGGAGTTTGTAAGCTGCTCTGAGACTTCCTTGGGTAGTGAAGGGCAAGGTATAAATCCAGTCTCTTCTCCTCCTCCTCCTCCTCTTCCTCCTTACTCTTCTTCTCCTTCTCCTTCTCTTCTTTCTCCTTCTCCTCCTCCTTTTTCAAAAACTTCAAAACCATATTTAATTGATGTGAGCCAGATCATTATGTATGGATGCCTGCACCTCCTCTTAGGGAACTACACATCCTAGAAACACAGAGCTGGAAGAGATCCCAAGGGTCATCTAGTGCAACCCTCTGTGCAATGCAGGAAATTCACAACTACCTACCCACCACCACTCTCACAGTGCCCCCTGCTCTACGCCCAGAGGAAGGCAAAGAAACTCCAGGACCCCTGGGCCAATCACACTCCTCTCCTATCAAAAATGATCCCATGTAGTGCGCTCTCTCCATACGTGTGGTCAAACAATCGAAGAGGGCTTCTACCATCACGAACAGGACACTCGTCTCTCTTCACACCACATCAAACAAAATGCTTGTGCAGGAAGTCAGTTCACACATTCCCCTGCCGGTCATCAATTGCACAAGAAAGAGTGTCTAGAAAAATGGGTATATTTGAGTCCAGTAGCTCCTTGGAGACCAACTGGAGTTTCAGGGTAGAAGCTTTCAAGAGTCAAAGCTCCCTTTGTCAGATGACAAACAGCTAGATTTGAATCCAATGGCACCGTCGAGACCAACAAGAGTTTCGGGGTATAACCTTATACACTGAAACTTTTTTTTTGGTCTCAGAGGTACTACTGGACTCAAATCTAGCTGTTCTTTTGTAGACCAACACAGCTACCCTCTGAAAGTACAGAAAAACAATGTAAAAATGCCAGTTTGGTGTAGATGTTAGGAGCATGGACTCTAATCTGGGAGAACTGGGTTTGATTCCTCACTCTTCCACCTGCTACTACTTGTGTGACCTTGGGTCAGTCATAAGTTCTTTCTGAGCTGCTCTCTCAATGGTAGTTCTTGAGAGAGCTCTCTCAGGCCCACTTACCTCACAGGGTGTCAGTTGTGGGGAGGGGAGGGGACGGGGAAAGGAGATTGTAGTGGTTTGGTGTAGTGGTTAAGTGCGCGGACTCTAATCTGGGAGAACCGGGTTTGATTCCCCACTCCTCCACTTGCACCTGCTGGATGTCCTTGGGCGAGCCATAGTTCTGGCACAGCTGTTCTTGAAAAAGAGCAGTTTCTGTCAGAGCTCTCTCAGCCCCACCTACCTCACAGGGTGTCTGTTGTGGGAGGGGAAGGGAAAGGAGTTTATAAGACGCTCTGAGACTCTGAGTGAAGGGCGGGATATAAATCCATTCTCTTCTTCTAAGCCTCTCTGAGACGCCAAGTGAAAGGTGGGATATAAATCCAATCTCTTCTCTTCTTAAATGCCTGTGGGAACCAGTCTTCAGGTTGACCATACTTGACCAAAATGCTTTTCAAGTGTATTTCCAGTACCTTCCCATAGTAGCTGCCCACAAAGTGCCAGATCAGAACAGGATAAACTTAGAACAAAGACCATGCAGGGACATTGCCTAGGTAGATCCAAGTGTCTCTACTACAGATGCTTGTTCAGAGTCAGACCGAGCTAGACGATCTGCTCTTCAGCCTCCTCGAACCACGGTTCTTGAGATGCTCAATTGTTTTCGGCAGTCTTTCCACTTTCTCCCGTCCGCTGCCTGGTAGAAACAAAGTGATCTCTCGTATGTCTCCGTGCTTCTTCTCGACTAACTCCCCAGCACGACCGAAACCAGAGGAAAAGAATAATCACAAGAGGCAGCAACGATTGCAAATTGTCTAATATGCATATATCCCGTTTCCCAAAAAAGTAGTGCATGCCGTCAGAGAGACTGGAGGGTAGGCTGAATTGCCGCTGGGCATGTTCCTGGATGGGTGTGTATGGCATAAACAATGTTCTCCCAAACGTCTCGTCTTACGTAAATGTCATTGCACATTATGACTTTCTGTCAGCTGGTTCCCTAAATATTTTAGCTGTTCCCTTGTATTTCTGTGTGCATGCGTGCGCTCAGCATCTTTACCAAGACACATCCACTCATTGTTTTTTGTTAACCCAGAAAGGCTCTTCCTATAAGTTCCTCTAGAAGGATCACAGCAGGGGACCAAGGGACATGACAGTCTGCCGGTAACGGTCTAACTGCTGGACATCAACAGGAAAGCTGGTGGGACTGATTAGTCCCTTCCCTGCAGCTCTCCCCTAGAACTTCAGAGACACAGAAACATATGGATGGAAGCGACATCCAGGGTCATCTAATCCAACCCCCTGAACAATGCAGGAAATTCACAATTACCTCCCACCCTCCCCATTGACCCCTGATCTATGTCCAGAGGAAGGCAAAAAACCTCCTGGATCCAGTCTGGCCTTCTGAAGGGAAAATTAAATGTCCTCGGAGCTGGTTATTTTTTTCCCTAGGAACTGACACACCTGTTGCCCTGTCCCTTGAAAGGAAGGGCTAGAAACAGGCTTAGACCCTCCCCCTTTAAAGACAGGCATTCAGGTTGATTTAGTTAACTGCAGGGGTCATTTCGTAGAAAAAGAGGTGCAGGAGCTCATTAGCATAACTCATTTGCACAACTCATTTGCATATGCCACACCCCCTAACATACCGGAAGTGTGTCAGAAGGCAACACCTACCCCTCAGGCTCTACTCCACAGGTGAGTGAAACTGACCTGCTCTTCCTCCATTCCCTCCCCATCCAATACGTTGTGCAATAAAAATAAGCGTAAAGAACACATAATAATTCTCTTCCTGCTCCCTTGAAACCACTAGGTTTCAAGTAGACTTGAGATGCCCAGGACATGTGCACCACCCATCCCTTCCCCTTCCCCTCCCCACAACAAGACACCCTGTGAGGTAGGCAGGGCTGAGAGAGGTCTTTTGAGAACTGCTCATGAGAGAACAGCTCTGAGAGAACTTGTGAATGGCCCAAGGTCACACCAGCAGCTGCACGTGGAGGAGTGGGGAATCAAACCCGGTTCTCTCAGATCAGAGTCCAACTCCTGACCACTACACCAAACTGATGGGGTGGAAGCTGCTGAAGGGTTGGTGAAATTTCTCCAGTACTTATGTGCCATGTGCCCAGATAAAAAAATGGTATACTTAGAAAATTTATATGCCACCTTGAGCAAGTCTCTGGAAAAGCAGCACACAGTCATAAAAGGAACAATGATAAAATTATCAATATTAAAACAAAATGTTAAAAACAATAAAGACCCTAGCAGGGCTTTCCCCGGGGCGCTGCGCCTCTGCACTGCTCGGGGAAGCCGAGGAGGGGGCGGGGCTTGGTCATGTGCCCGCCCCCTGGGCTCCTCACTCCCAGAGCTGCGCTCCTGTGCGCTCCCGCTCCAACGGACCCCTGGTTAACTGTAATTCAACTGCCCCCTTAAAATTGAAAATGACCTCGGAACAAACAAACAAAAATCCTGGCTACAGACCCTATGGAATTACCTGCTGTCCAGTCAGTGGAAGATCAGCTCCTGACCTACCATGATCTATTGTCAAGCTCCATGAATTTAGGCGCCAACATTTTACATTCGCCAATACTGTCAGTTTATACAGATATGTACAAGACTGTATAGAGACGTAAACAGCCCAGGGCCTTAATAGACTGCCCATTTCCTATGATAATACCTGGGTTCCTTATCGAGGACAGCTGAGACCTTCTTTCGGAGGCTTCACCATGCAGGCCTGCTGACTTCCCCATCGAGTGTGACAGCCAGCGTGCTCAAGTGTAAAGAGACACACTGTTCCAGGGCGATGCCGCTGACACAAATAAGGGGATTTAAATGATTCTAGCATTTTGTCAGGTTGCCTTGGTGGTGTTGGCATCATTCATATCCACAGACGACGGCAGGCAGATTACAGAAGGGAAAACCATCAGGGGCAAGCTGCGGCTAACATTTTGAGAGGGCGAGAGGACAGCGCTTCAGTTCCAAACCTGTTAATTTTGCAGGGCTCGATGACACTCGCTCCGGCTCTTATTCCCACGAAGAAAGGCACACAATCCACTGTTCAAGATCAGGAAAGCATCTGACATCTCCATGACAGCGTAAAACCTACCTGGTAGGAAAGGAGGAGAAAGTTTAAGTAAGAGCTTTTGACATCTTCCATGTTCAGCTTATGGGAACTCTAATTCTGCAGACTTATTGTAATAAGGAGTGTTTCTTTTTTAGATTTGTCTGTTATTTGCTTTGCTTCTTTGCTCTCTGTTTCAGAGAATCCTCTGCACTGCGTATGCATTTTATATAGATTTTTATATGCAGTTGTAGTGCTTTTCTGATATGTCCACAAATACCAGGCGAGGAACACATGAGCCTGCCTTATACTAAATCAGACCATTGGTCCATCAAAGTCAGCATTGTCTACTCAGACTGGCAACAGCTCTCCAGGTCTCAGGTCTTTCACATAATCTAATCCTTTTACCTGCATACGCCCAGGATTCAACCTGGGACCTTCTGCATGCTGAGCAGATAATAGAATCATAAAGTTGGAAGGGACCTCCATCTTCACAATGCAGGAAATTCACAAATACCTCCCCCTCCACACCCACAGTGACCGCTGCTCCATGGCAAGAAGATGGCAAAAAAAAAAACCCTCCAGGATCTCCAGCCAAACTGGCCTGGAGAAAAATTGCTTCCTGACCCCAAAGTGGCAAACAGCACTTCCCTGGGTGTGTAAGAAAGGGCCACAAGAACTAAGCACTTAGGCAACTTTTCCTGCTCTCCCTCTCATGGTCTGCCTAAGTTCACAGAATCAGCATTGCTGTCAGATGTCCAATAGCCTCAGTTTGAAAACCTCCAAAGAAGGAGATCCCACCACCTGCCGAGGAAGCCTGTTCCCCTGAGGAACCACTCTAATTGTCAGGATGTTCTTCCTAATGTTTAGCCAAAAACTCTACTGATTTAATTTCAACCCGTTGGTTCTGGTCCGACCTTCTGGGGCAACAGAAAGCAACTCCGCCCCATCCTCTATCTGACAGCCCTTCAAGTACTTGAAGATGGTGATCATATCATCTCTCAGTCGTCTCCTCTCCAGGTGAAATATACACAGCTTCTTCAACCTTTCCTCATAGGACGTGGTCTCCAGACCACTCACCATCTTGGTTGCCCTCTTCTGGACTCATTCCAGCTTGTCTGTATCCTTCGTAAATTGTGGTGCCCAAAACTGAACACAATACTCCAGATGTTCTACCACTAAGCCACAGCCCCTCCTCTAATATATGAGGACCCCACAAATTGGACAATCTTGCCAGAACAGACAAAACTAAGAACTTTTTTCACTGGTATTTTAGTTATCTAGTAGAATTCACCACTATGTGATGTGATGTGATAGTCACTAGCTTAGGTGGCTTTAAAAAGGGATCAAACAAACTCATTGACAAGAACAGGTTCCTCAGCGACTATCGGCCATGAGGACTAAATGGAACCTCCATGATCAGAGATGATAACCCTCCCAATAACTGTGAGAGCATCAATAGGAGGGTCGGAGCTGTGCATTTGTTTTATGGTTTAAAAGAACGTGCAACAATTAACTTTGCTGGAAGGTTGGAAAAGACATTCACTGCAGCCCGGAACTCTTCCAGATAAACCCCATCTCATTCTGACATATTTTCACGGAGGTGTGATTAGGACTCCAATAAGTAATTCAGAAGATTAATTTACTTCCGGAGTGTGAAACCCTTTTGATTTCTCTCTTTTTAAACCACCTTTCGCTGTCTGACATCCCTCTCACAACTCTTACGGATAGTTGTCCGATTTTAATTGGACTTTCACATACGGAAGCAAAATTGCCGGATAACCTCCCTGTGTCACTATTATGGGCTATCTGCTTAATGGTTCCAAGTGAGCAATTTTTTTCCAAAGTAATATGAACTGCTGCAAGTTGCGATTACTCAAATGACAGCGTGTAAAGATGATAGGAGGCAAGGATGTCGTGTGAAAATAGAAGACGTGTTGGATGCACGCCCCACATCATTTCCAGCACCATCAGGGGCCAAGGGCAGACTGGCAGTTTGGCCCGATATAGATCCTCTTTTCAAGCGGATTAAGAGAGCCCGTTCAGACAGCTGCAGCTACCTGGCATCGCTGTGCCACACTCACCCAGTCCTGAAGCACTTTCACTGCGCTTCAAAAAGGTACCTGGGGAAACCAGTGTCAAGCCATCTGGGTGTGCGTTCATCCTGCTTCCTGGCAGGATGGACGCAAATAAGCCGCACATCAAGCGGTGCCAGTAATGTGAACCTGCTGATCCGGCTGCTGCGCTCATGCGCCTATGCGCAGGTTGGCAAAACAGACCAAAGCCGTGCACCACTGCAGCGGTGCTGCCAGGGGCCGCCCCACAGTGTAAACACTCCGTTCTGCCTCTTCCCTGGTATGGTTCCACATCAGTCTACGGCTACGCAGTGCGAACAGAAAGCCCCGCGACAACTCTCCCCAGGTCTTTTTGCCCCGCTTCCCTTGCGCTTCATTTTGCCAGTCTGTCCTCAGCCAGGATACAGGTAGAAGAAAGAACTCCTAATATTCCAGTCCACGGAGAAGCCCCATAATTCTGGCTCCCTGAAAAAGTGGTAGTGAGAAGGAATGTTGGAAGTCCTGTAAAGCTGTGGTGAGGGAAGTGGGAGCAAAGTTTTCTGAGGGAAACATACATGGCCAAGACAGAGGCCCATAGCCAGGAATTTTTTTGTTGGGGGGGGCATTTAAATTTAAAACGGGGCTGTTAACTTACAGTTAATTAAATTCATCTGAATGCCTGTCTTTGAAGGGGGAGGCTCTAAGCCTATTTCTAGCCCTTCCTTTCAAGGGCCAGGGCAGCGAGTGCATCAGTTCTTTGGGGAAAACAGCTCAGAGAACATTTATTCGCCTTCAGAAGGCATTTAAATGCCTTTTGAGTTCCCTTCCACAGGGCAAGAAAGCTTAGAAGGGCACTCAGGAGTGGCACCTTCACTGCATCTCCAACAATCCCCCTTTCTGCTAGTCTAGTCCTGCTGTATAACACCTAGGTCATGGTGAGTCTTTCAGGAGCGTTCCCATGAGCCTTTGGGAAAGATGCAAAAATAAGATTTCTGGCATGGCTATTTGTGGGGCAGGGCTTTTAATTAAGGGGGCAGGGCCCCAGAATGCCCCACTGTAGCTACGGGCCTGCAGACCATGTAGTATAGCATTTACAGTGCTGAAGCTGGATTGGCGCAACCTGAGTTCAAATCTCCACCCTGCCGCAAAACTCATTGGGTGACTTTGGACCAATCAGAACAGCTAGATTCAAGTCCAATAGCACCTTACAGACCAACAAGATTTTCGGGATATAAGCTTTCAAGAGTCAAAGCTCCTATGTCAGATACTGGTCTTCAGATATGCTCCGCCTTACCGGTCTTGCAGGGCTGTTGTGGAGGAAACGGGGAGGAGGGGAGACTCATTCTTCCTTTTCCGAATTCATTGGAGGAAGGACAGGATAAAAACATGACAGATTAAAAGGGGGTAAAGGAGCTGTATATTTTTTGAGGATAGGAAGGCATATAGGAGCGAGGGGGCAGAAATAACTGCATTTGTGTTTGTAAAGTGCGGTCAAGTCACAGTCGACTTATGGTGACCCCAGCAAGGGGCTTCCAAGGCAAGTGAGAAGCAGAGGCGGTTGGCCACTGCCTTCCTCTGCAGAGTTTTCCTTGGTGGTACGTTCCCTCTAAGCTGAGTTAGCGTGAGCTAGCTCACAGTTTTTTAGCCTCTGGCTCGCACATTTTTGTCTTAGCACAGGAAGGATGGCTCTAAAGCAAACTAATTTATGCAGTAGCCAAATCACTCGCTTAGAGGGAGCATCTCTTCCAAGTACCAACCCTGCTTAGCTTCTGAAATCTGACAAGATCATACTATACCATGCCGCCTTCCCTCCCAAAGTAAAAATATATTAAAACCAGCTTCACTTTGAAACATGCCTTCCTCTACAGTTTCTGTTGCATATATAAATCATCCCAATAGTTTTACACTCCTCTGCATCTGATGAAATGAGCTCTGACTCAGGAAAGTTTGAATGCTAGAATGCATCTGTAGGTCTTTCCGTTGCCACTGGGCTCCTGTTTTATATTTACTGTATTTTTCGCTCCATAAGACGCACCTGATCATAAGACACACTTTGTTTTTAGAGGAGGAAAACAGGAAAAAATGAAACAGAAAGAAAGAGAGAGAGAGAGAGAGAGATAAAGGAAGGAAGGAGGAGGAGAGAGAGAAGAGAGAAAGAGAAAGGAAGAAAGAAAGGTGGGGACAGAGAGAGAGACAGAAAGACAGACAGACAGAAAAAAGGAAAGGAAGGAAGGAAGAAAGAAAGATAGAGAAAGGAAAGAAGAGAGATGTCGGCATGCCATGCAAAGCCAGGCCTTTCTGTGCAAAGTAGCCACGGAGCTTAATCTGTGGGTGGGGCTTTCTGCTGCTGGCTGTCTTAAAGGGGAAAAGCACTTAAAGGGAAAGAGTACTTAGCCTGGTGGGGGTTTTCCTGCCGTTTCCCTTTTAAGTCTTAACAGCTCAGGCCCAGCAGGGAGGGGCGGGGAAGGCTGGGATGCCAGCCTGAATGGCGTTCCCCTGTGTTCCTGCTGAAGAAAGAGCCCTGTTACAGGTAAGAAAAGCTCCATATTGGCTCCATAAGACGCACACACTTTCCCCCACCACCACCACTTTTTGGGGGAGGAAAAGTGCGTCTTATGGAGCGAAAAATACGGTACCTCTGTGCAGCTGGATGGAGTCAGCTAGAATGAATACACAAGTGGTAACTGAGAGCAATGATTATAAAGACACCAGCAAAGGTAGCCCAGGCTAGCCTGATGTTGTCAGATCTCGGAAGCTCAGAAGGGTTGTGCCTGGTTAGTATCTGGATGGGAGATGGCCAAGGAATTCCAGGATGGCTATTCTGGGGAAGGCACTGGCAAACCACCTCTGAACGTCTCTTGCCTTGAAAACCCCACGAGGTTGCCATAAGTCAGTTGTGCCTCAAAGGCAAAAAAAGAGGCAAAGATGTATTACCAATGCAAGAAACGAATGGGCTATCAAGTGCTTCAATGCCTCTTCTGTAGCTGAGGTGAGAAACACTGGAACCAGCCGTCTCGTTTAACCACATGGTGTAGAGAAATGAAAACACGGGATATTTTGAACAGCTGTGTCGTTACAGATGGTAAGAGTTGAAAATACAGCACCAGAATGACAATGCCAGCCAAGAGGAAACAGAGGAGCGACCAAGACAGATGGACTCCTTGTTTGAGGAGCCAAGCAAACAAATATGGGGGAGCATCTGCCAACAAGAGTATTGACATCATGTCTGGCACTAAGTGGTTCCAGTAATTGCAGAGGGATTCTCCTCTTAGAAATCGGATCCTGTATCATACCTAGATTCAAATCAGGCTGGCTGTCATCCCTGGCAATTGGCTGGGCTGCTGTGATGTCACAGACATTCCACAGGTTAAAAAAGGGGAGAGGGTTAAATGAATTATTCCGACAAGACCAGCCATGGGCACCAAATAAAATCAGCCTGACTTGCTCTGCAGCAGCTTGGTATACAGGCCTCAGCTGGGGTTGCCAACTCCAGCTTGGGAGATTTCTGGAGATTTGGGGGTGGTGCATGGGGAATGTGTTGTTTAGGGAGAGACGGGAGCTCAGCAGGGACCTGATGCCATAGAAGAAGAAGAGGAGGAGGAGGAGGATATCCTGCCCTTCACTCGGAATCTCAGAGTGGCTTACAAACTCCTTTCCCTTCCCCTCCCCACAACAGACACCCTGGCCGATTTCACACTAGTGTTTGCCCCAGGTTTGCCCTCATGCTTGCACTGGAGCTTCTGGTCGATTTCACACCAGTTGCTCTGGGCTCACGTTTTGCTCTGGAGTATCGCCCTGCTGCACCAGAGTTGCCCTGAAGCAAACAAATCCTGTTTTTAGAGGATTTTCCTGTTTGCTCTGGGGGAGAACCCAAAATGAAAACATGCCCACTCACCCGCCTTTCATCAGGGCCGCCCCGTTGTGGGAGTTTCTAAAAATTTTTTGAGAAAACCCTTCATCATGCTATATCGAAAGGGCTGAGGTTCCAAGTGGGAAAATGAAGAAAATACTCCGGAGGAAACTGGGAGGGGAAATTCCGGAGAGAACGAGAGGCAACTGGCCAGTGCGAAATCGGCCCCTGTGAGATAGGTAGGGCTGAGAGAGCTCTGACAGAAACGGCCCTTTCAAGGATAGCTTTTGTCAGAACTACGGCTTGTCCAAGGTCATCCAGCAGCTGCAAATGGAGGCGTGGGGAATCAAACCCGGTTCTCCCAGATTAAAGTCCACGCACTTAACCACTACACCAAACTTGTTCTCAGATAATATTCCCAGACAATACTTTCGAGTCCACCTTCTTAAGTGTTGTCTGGGAATACTAACCCATTTAGCTTGGATCTCAGTTGTAATTCCAGGAGAACTCCAGACCCCACCTGGAGGCTGGCAACCCTAGCCTTAGCAAGTGAAGTTTGACATGAAATGAAGAGAAGGATTCTGGCTTCTTAATGACCTTATACTAAGTGAATGTTAAAGGCATAGGACAGAAGCTGGAGCGAAAGTTGGCAACCTGCTCTGGCAGGTGCGTGATAACAACCTTGTGGAACAAATGCGTGATTTTTTAAAAAAAAAAACACAAATTGGCCCCACTCAGAAGCCTTTCCCATAAATTGGCCTGTTTTAAAAGGTGCTCTGAGGCCTCCAACCCAATTCGCGAGGAATTAGCATTCCTCCTTTAAATGCTTAATCACGGCAACGTTCATTTGAAATTCCTTCATTAATCGAGCCAGCTAATTTGCAGGTTGATCTAAATGTCAAAAAGTAAAAGATAGAAATCCCTGATTAGCTGAGCACCTAAAGTGGCGGCTTGCCTTTTGCATGTAACGAGTCGAGTAAATGATACGCTGAGCTGAGGACAATATATCCTGCGCTGGGCCAAGAATGCTTGTCGGTGCTAGATAAATAGGTAATTACGACTGGAAGAGAAAATGGCATATTTAGGCCTTTTTCAAAAGAGAGAGAGAGAGAGAGGAAAGCCCCGGGGGACTGTTGACTGCGCTTTCTCACCAGCTTCTTTTTTTCATTAATGGTTGTTGCTGCTGCCATTGTTGTTGCTGCCATTATTTGTGGGGTGCCCCTAGGGAAGCCACTGCCAGGTCTCCAACTCTGGCAGGGGACTTCCTGTCCAGCAGCCTCCACCCCAGGAGGGCAGCGGAAGGCAAAATGGAGGGCAGGGAGGAATCAGCATTGCTCCAATCTGCAATACCACTATGGCACAAATCTGGAAGTGATGTCATTACCTCAGGGCGACACTCTAGGATTCCACCCAAACTCTATGGCAAAAGAGTTTATGGTATAGAGTTTCCAGGAATCCTAGAGAGTAATCTCAATGCCCAGATGTCAGTTCCAGATTCCCACTGGAAGTGATGTCACAGTGCTGAAGCTCCTGCCAGTCGCTAGGACTGGCAGCCCCAAGTGCCACTAATATACATGGTGCTGTACAGTTTAAACTAAGAAAAGGCAGGGCCATGACTCATGGAGCTTAAGCAGTGCTAGGAATGCCAGGCCTCCTGCTAGGGTTGCCAACCTCCAGGTGGAGCTTGGCGATCTCCCGGAATTACAACTGACCTCCACATTACAGAGATCAGTTCCCCTGGAGAAAATGGCTGCTTTGGAGGGTAGACTCTAGCATGTGTGAAAAAATGCATTTTTTCCTTTGGAGGTTTGAAATGAGCAAAACCTTCATTCTGAGTTTTAAGAGTTTTTCTCTCTCTCTCTCTCTGGGCAGAGAACAGGCAGGAAGGGGAAAGTCAGTTCAATTACCTTATCTCAGCCCACCTCCATACAAGTGCTAATAGGTCTAGGCAATGGGATGGTCAAGCTTCCCCCCCCCCCCCCTCAAGAAGGGAACAGAGATTTGGAGGAATTAAATACTAGAGAGACTTCAGGAAGGAAAATTCTGGAGGTTTCAAGAAAAGGTTCTTTTTTAAAAGAATTTTTTTTTATTTCATACATGTAAGACAGACAATAGACATACAATCATAAATATATAATTGGGGGAGTTCATTATATCAGGTTTTTTCCATGTAATCATTTGACCTCACACTGTAAAAAAAAGTTCATTTTTTTTTACACCTTATAATTTTAATAAACACCATTTGCTCACAGAAAAAGTTTCTTTTTTGACCCAGCCTGACCTGGTCAGTGGGTGGAGAAACAGAACTTTTAACTGAGGTCTGGAGGTGGTGGCCATTAGCCATGTGTCGACCTGAAGAGCTGAAGGAAGCTTCAAGGTAATGCTAACTCTGTAGAGATCTGTAACTTCCTAAGCTAAGGAGCCTGTCCTACATCTTAACATCTGATAGGACATGTATAGAGAGAGGAACAGAGGAATTGCATCTTACCCATTTCACTTGAATCCCTTGCTCAGTCTAGTGCTGTGCTAAAAGTATGTTTGTGAACATTCTTTCTTTAATAATTATTTTATAACTTTGGATGCTGGTAGTGGTTCTCTGCACCACATAGGCCTCCGCCATCTCAGACACACTATTTTAAAAGGAGTGCCACGGGGAAGGCAAGTGGCTGTTCCTCCAGAGGCTCACAAGGCAGCAAACCATAGCCGTAGACTACGGGGGGGCTTGAGGGCTCGAGCCTCCCCCGAAATTTCCCAGGGGAGATTGAGCCCCCCCCCCGGGAAAACGTGGCGCCTGCCGCCGCACCTCCTGGGGCCCTTCCGAGGCTGGCAGCTGCTGCTGCCGGTGCCTCTCTCTCCCCCCCCCCACCTTCCATCCTTCCCTCTCCCTCCCTCTTTTCGCAGTGAAAGGAGAGGGAAGGAGTGGGGGGGGGGGAGAGGCCCCGGCAGCAGCAGCTGGTGGGCCTCGGAAGGGCCCGGGGAAGCGCAAAGGTTTCCCAGCGGGGGGCGGGGACATCGCCCCAGCGAGCGTGCGTGCTTTGCGCACGAGCTAAAGAGCCCTTGCCCCTTCCCGGATTTTACAAAAGTCTACGCCCCTCCATAGTGACCAGGCACAGGGCAGTGGGAAACACAGAGGCAAGGCCTCAGATCTTGGAAGGGAAGCTGGGAGTCCTGACCCTCCCAGTGGGCAATTTCTACAAAGGTCAGGTGGTGCCAGTGGTTAAACCAAGAAAGAAAGAAAACCAGGTGTGTGGAAAACCCTGGAGGGCAGGGTGGAGCAGGGCCTGGAGGTCAGAGCAGGCCCATTCTGCCACAGCATGATAACTTTCTGTGGTCCCTCCCCTTCCTTCCCCTTCCTAACCCCCCCTCCCCTGGCTCCACCCCCAGATTTCCCATAATCTCCCAAACCAGAGCTGGCTGGAAACCAGATGCTTTCCAACGTAATGAAAGGGACAGTTCCCTCTTTTGTGGTCTCCCCTCCACTTCTGGAACACGTTCCCATTGTATTTGATGAAGGACAAAGCACCCCTTGGCTTGTTTCCCCTCTCTCTCCTCCTCCTCCTCCTCCCATTCTGCAAGCACATGCATGCCAATGTTTGCTCTTTTTAACCCAGAGTCTGGTGGAAACTCGGCATTGAAATGAGATTAATCTTTAAATTTGATTTCTTAGACCTTTAGGCCACTGGAGCCGGAGTGTTTGTTTTTAAATTACCACCAACCAATAATGGATTCCGCTTTCTCGTGCCACAGTAAAGAACAGGGAGTGCGGCAAGCGAGTTCAAGGCTGCGGATCTCCAAATCTCTGAAAACCAGTTAATTAAACTTTAACCCAGAAGATATTGGGGAGAAAAGAAAAGTTAAGAGTGTCTTTAAAAGAGCAGCCATTAATCTTCTAATCTAATTTGTTGGCCTTGTTGTTGTTTGGATTTTAAAAACACAGCGAAATGAGAGCTGAACTCTGCAAAATGAAGCTGTTTCATGTTCTACTGGCTCAGAGTAAAACCCTTGCTTAAACTTTTCCCACTGCAATGTAACGGAAAGGGCCTCGCTGCTTGGCAGGCAGAAGGCTCTGGGTTCCATCCCCAGTTTGTCCAGTTTAAAGGCTCAGTTAGTAGGTGATGGGAAAGACCTCTACTTGAGACCTTGGAGAGCTGCTGCTAGTCTGAGTCGGCAATTCTGGCGTTGATGGATCAGTGGTCTGATTCAGCATAAAGGAGTCTCACGTGTGCATGCGTTGCTGGATCTGTCCATGTGTTGCTGGATCGTGCCCATAGCCCAGAATATGAATGTTTGCAATATTTGGCAAAAGTACTGTCTTTCCATTGTTTTTGCAAGACGTTGTTCAACTCGTTAAATCACACAAAGAAAGCACGGTGTTTACTCCAGTGCAAGACTTGGGTTTGTTTCCAGGTATGCTTCAACAAAAGAGAGAGATCGTCTAGTGAGAGAGAGAGACAGAGAGACACACAGAGAGAGATTAGGTAGGTAGGTAGGTAGGTAGGTAGGTACTTGGTGTATAACCCTTTAAGGGGGGTCTGACATTCAGGGTCACCTTCCTTTTAAGTAAATATGAAATTTCCCCTTGGTTCTTCTCAGGGGTCATTTCGTAGAAAAAGAGGTGCAGGAGCTCATTAGCATAATTCATTTGCATAACTCATTAGCATATGCCACACCCCCTAACATACCGAAAGTGTGTCAGAAGGCAACACCCACCCCTCAGGCTCCAATCCACAGGTGAGTGAAACTGACCTGCTCTTCCTCCATTCCCTTCCCCATCCAATACTTTGTGCAATAAAAATAAGCGTAAAGAACACACCCTCATTCTCTTCCTGCTCCCTTGAAACCAAGTAGTTTCCAGTAGATTTGAGTTTCCAGTAGATTTGAGATACCCAGGACATGTGCACCACCCATCCCTTCCCCTTCTCCTCCCCACAACAAGACACCCTGTGAGGCAGGTGGGGCTGAGAGAGGACTTTTGAGAACTGCTCATGAGAGAACAGCTCTGAGAGAACTTGTGACTGGCCCAAGGCCACACCAGCAGCTGCATGTGGAGGCGTGGGGAATCAAACCCGGTTCTCCCAGATTAGAGTCCAGCTCCTGACCACTACACCAAACTGATGGGGTGGAAGCTGCTGAAGGGTTGGTGAAATTTCTCCAGCACTTATGTGCCATGTGCCCAGATAAAAAATGGTATACTTAGAAAATTTATATGCCGCCTTGAGCAAGTCTCTGGAAAAGCAGAACACAGTCATAAAAGGAACAATGATAAAATTATCAAGATTAAAACAAAACATGGGGTTTCCGGTCGGAGGAATGGAGGTCTGACACGCTTTGCAAATGCGCAAGGCGGACAGCGGCTCTTCCTGACAGCTTGGGTGGATTAATCCACCTGACGCAACCTCACACAGGTAGTGTGAGGACCAGCAAGCAATATAATCCAGGTTTGAGCAACCTCGGTGAAGGGAAAGCCTCGGAGGAGACTTTTCCGACACCTTGAGCATTGCAGCCGAAGAGGATTCTTGCGAGTATCTCTAAGGAGCCGAGCTGAGCTGATAAATTCAGCATAAAACCTCCAATTCCCCTGATTCCTTAGCAAAGAAGACAAAGTTTAAACGTTGGGACCACATCTGAAGCGAAGTAACAACAAAAGGTAACGGAAAAAAAAGTTTTTGCCTTACCATTACCGCGTTTTGAAAGACGAAAAGCAGATCGGGTGAAGCAATAGACTGTTGTAGACTGGATGAGTGCAGTTTTGAAGCGCTAAAAAGCTGAATTTGAACTTAAAAAGCCAAAAAAACAAGTTGTTTAACATTCCTGCGGTTAAGAAGAGTCGGGAGGGGGAGCCAAGCATCGCGAGACAAAGAGGGAGAAGGGAACCAAGCATCGCGAGACTAAGATGTGAGGACTGAGACAGGAAGTGACGGCTAGAAGAGCAGACAAGAAGGGAAAGGAGAAGAACCGGAAGAAGCTAAAGGGGACTCTAAATATTGCCGGACCAGAAAGACCACAACAGGAAGTGACGTGCAGAGAGCAGACAAGTAAATAAAAGGAAGGGACAAAAGGAAACTACAGCAAGCCAGAAGTAAGGTAAAAAGACTATAACCTTTGACATTAACCATAGAGAAGTCGCGCCCGCCATTTTGGATTTATAAAATTTTTAAACTGCAATATCTCAAAGACTATATAACTTAGAAGGCTGAAACCAACATAATTTGACTTGGCAAGATTAGATTGTTTGAATGCACTAATTTGTGTTCGACTTGGAAAACAAGATAAAATCGATCTTTTTTAAAGAGACAAGACGGACCGCGGACTAAGATCGAGAGCAGCTACATGGTCCTCTCCTACAATGGCAGCAAAAAAAGAAAAAGAACTACTAGCCGTTATGGAAGCAATGGAAAAGAAAATGTTAGACGCTATAGGAGAGGTAAATGTTAAAATGAATAATATAGCGGCTCAAGCAGACAAAAATTTCATGGACTTAAAAGCAGAATTTCAAAAATTATCCACAAGAACACAAGATATAGAAACTAAAGTAAAAGAACTGGAAGAAAGCACCCAAAAGACAATGAGAGAGAATGAGAGGATGGAAAAGATGATGTATTATAAAGATATGCAAAACCGTTTGAGATTTCGAGGGATTGAGGAAAAATTGAGTGAAGACATTTTTACAAGAATGCAAGAAGCAATAGCAGATTTTTTACAAGAACAGGAAGAAGTTGTTAAAGAACACATGGATCTTGTTTATAGAGTTAATTCTACATATGCAAGAGACAAAAACATACCAAGAGATGTGGTTGTCCAATTTACAATGAAAAGAACAAAAGAACAAATCTACAAGAAGTGCTTTACTGATCCTTTTGTAATAGATGGAAAGAAAATTATAGTAATGAAAGAATTGCCCAGAGCAATACTGCAAGAAAGGAAAAAATTCAAGCGTCTGACGGATAAACTGAAGGAGAAAAAAATCAGATTTCGTTGGGAAATACCTCAAGGATTAAGCTTTTATTATGGCAACACCAGAGTAGTGATTAAAAGTACAGAAGAAATGTACGCATTCCTGGGAGAGAATAAAGATGACTTTGGAGATATTTAAGAATATATCAAGATGGATTACAAAATACTTACATGGAATGTAAATGGACTAAATTCACCCCAAAAACGTAGAATGGTAGGTCATTGGCTGGAAAAACAAAAATGTAGTATAATTTGCATACAAGAAGCTCATCTTAAAAAACAAGACCACAAATATTTAATAAGGAAAAAATTGGGAGAAGAATTTTATTCTTTAGCAAGTAATAAAAAGAATGGTGTTGTAACATATGTCAAAAAAGATTTGGAACCTAAAGTAATATTTAAAGACAAAGATGGAAGATATTTAGCTATTGAAATTTTACTACAAGGACTGAAAACTTTGATTGCGAACATTTATGCTCCGAATGGAGCCAAAGAAAATTTTTTTAAAGAATTACAAATGGAATTGGACAATGTAAACTACGATCAAATCATGATGTTAGGGGACTTCAATGGAACTGTAGATAATAAATTAGATAGGCGCTCTAAAAGAAAGGATGAGACATTAGGGAAGCTTCCAAAAAATTTTTTTGAACTGATAAAACAAGAGAAGCTGGAAGATATTTGGAGGAAAGCTAACCCACAAGGAAAAGATTTTACCTTTTATTCTAATAGACATGACTCACATTCAAGAATCAACATGATTTGGATGACTACTAACTTAACCTTTAAGACAAGAAAAGTGGAAATTCTACCCAGAATAATTTCAGATCATAATCCGTGTTTATGGACAGCTGGGCAGGTAAAAAAACAAAAGAGATGGAGAATAAACGAGGACTTACTAGACAATCAAGAAATAATTAAAAAATTACTTGAAGAAACAGACCTATACTTCCAAGTAAACATGCAGAAAGAAGTAAAAATCCAAACCGTATGGGATGCATATAAAGCAGTGGTGAGAGGACTATTGATATCGCTAAATGCTAAAGATAATAAAAAGAAAAGAGAGCAATATGAAAATATTCTACAAGCCATTAAAACAAAGGAAGAAGAACTCAAGAATAAACCAGGGAAAAAGAAACTGCAAAAGGAAATCTGGATGCTACAAGACCAAGCAAAAGCTATTCTGAACCAAGAGATGTACTGGAATTTAAAAAAACTCCAACAAAAAGCATTCGAAGGTGCAAACAAACCTGGAAAATACTTAGCATGGCAATTAAAGAAAAAACGTGAAAATAAATTTATCACTAAAGTGATAAGAGATAATATTGAGATAATAGACAACAAAGGAATAAAAAGAGAATTTTTTAAATACTATGCAAAACTTTTTAAGAAGGAAAATAAAGACAGAAGAAAGATTAAAGAATACCTGCAAACATTAAAGTTACCAAAACCAACAGAGAAAATTAAAGAATTATTTAACAATCCAGTATCATTACAAGAGATTAAAAAGGCAATAAATGACTCAAAATTAGGAAAAGCACCTGGACCGGATGGATTTACAGCGAAGTTTTATAAAGCGTTACAGGAGTCAATTTCACCGGTATTACTGCTATTGATGAATGATATAGGAGTCACTGGTGAGGTCCCAGAAACCTGGAAAGATGCATCCATCTCACTGATCCCAAAAGAAAATCAAGATTTGACTAATGTTAAGAATTATAGACCGATCTCTTTACTAAATAATGATTATAAGATTTTTGCTAAGATTATAGCGGATAGACTAAAAGAGCACCTTAAAGAGACTATACAAACAGAACAAGCAGGGTTCTTACCTAATCGACAAATAAGGGATAATCTAAGAGTAGTAGTGGATGCTATAGAATACTATGACAAACACCCTGAAAAGGAAGTGGGCTTTTTCTTTTTAGATGCGGAAAAAGTGTTCGATAATTTAAACTGGGATTTTATGTTTGAAGTTTTAGAACATCTTGAGATTGGTGAATATATGCTTAACCTCATCAAAGCAATATATAAAGAGCAGAAATCCTCTTTAATAATTAATACTGAAAAGACAGACGATTTTAAAGTTGAAAAAGGAACAAGACAAGGATGCCCACTTTCGCCGCTGCTATTTATTTGGATTTTAGAAGTTCTACTGTTAAATGTGAAGGAAGACAAAGATATTAAAGGCTTAACAACTAAAGGTTTTTCTTTTAAATATAGGGCCTTTGCAGATGATGTGATGTTTATAGTGGAAGACCCCTTGTCCACACTACCATATTTGTTACAGAGAGTAAAAGAGTTTGTTGACTTAGCAGGATTTTATGTAAATAAGAACAAATCGAAAGTGATGTGCAAAAATATGTCAAATAAGAAACAAAATGAGTTACAAAACCTTATAGAATGTGAGGTGGTGAAAAAGACAAAATATCTAGGTGTAAACCTAACAATGAAAAACATCGATCTTTACAAAAATAATTATGAAAAATTATGGTTGCAAATTATGCAGGATATTAAAAAGTGGAATGTATTAAATTTGTAATTGCTGGGTAGAATTGCGGTGGTCAAGATGAACGTGTTACCACGATTAATGTTTTTGTTTCAAACTATTCCAATTGTGAAAGATGTAAAAACATTCAAATGCTGGCAGAAGGAATTGTCTAAGTTTGTGTGGGGAGGGAAAAAACCAAGAATCAAGATGAAAATAATGTGTGATGCTAAAGAAAGAGGAGGGTTTCAATTACCAAACTTAAGGTTATACCATGATGCAATATGTTTGACCTGGGTAGGGACATGGACTGTGTTACAAGATAGAAAGTTATTGTCCCTGGAAGGTCATGATTGTAGATTTGGGTGGCATGCGTATTCGTATTATGGTAAAACAAAAATGGACAATATGTTTAAACATCATTATTTGAGAAGAACACTAATGGATACGTGGACAAGATATAAAAACTTTTTTTCAGAAGAGATACCTATGTGGATTGTACCCGCAGAAGTTTTGCATCCAGCATCACACTACAAAGGACAAGATTGGCTGAAGTATAGAGACTTATTAACAAGACATGGTAAAGACTTCAAATTGAAGGAGCAGCATCAGATGGACTTTGATTATGGTTGGCTAAGATATAGACAAATATATGACATGTATAGAAGTGATAAAAAACACGGCTTTAGGGGAAAAAATAATGAAATAGAACAAGTTTGGGAGGAAGGTGGGAAAAAAATGATTTCTAAAATGTATAAAGTTTTGCTAAAATGGTTTAATGCTGATGAAATGGTAAAAGAACAAATGGTAAAATGGGCAATAAACTTTAACAAAGATATTGAAATGGAATCTTGGGAATTTTTATGGAAAAATGCTATGAGTATATCTACGTGTTATAACTTAAAAGAAAATTGTTTTAAAATGATGTATAGATGGTATATGACACCAAAAAAAATTGCAAATATTGGTCAGAATATGTCTAACAAATGTTGGAAATGTAAAAAGAAAGAAGGTTCTTTTTATCATATGTGGTGGACTTGTGATAAAGCAAAGATCTATTGGTCAAAAATACATGCAGAAATGGAAAAAATCTTGAAATGTACATTTAAGAAGTTGCCTGAAATGTTATTGCTTGGACTTAAATTAGAAGAGATAAATGTAAAGAAAAGGACAATAATATGGTATATGATAACAACAGCAAGAATGGTGTATGCACAAAATTGGAAAAATGAAAAAATACCAGAGGTGTGGGAATGGTTGAAAAAACTGTTATATATGGCTGAAATGGATAAATGGACTAGAAAATTGAATGATCTGTACTCAGAGACCTTTTTAGAAGATTGGAAGGATCTGAAAGAATATGTTGAAAAATACTGGGACATGAAAAATTGCATTTATACATGGTTATAATAACATAAAGCAATAGAATTAGAGTATATGAATGTATTAAGGATAATTAGATAATGAAGTTGTTTTTTATTTTAGAATTATATAAGAATATAGAAAGTAAGAATTAGTGTATAAGTATTTTTAAGAAATATGACCGTTACCAGATATGTAAACATAGATATAAGTGTTACTACTTTAGATAGAGTGGAAAATATGTTATGCTTCAGATGTGGTGGGAAACCGCTAATACAAGATAAAAACAAAATTATACAAACAGAACAAAATGTTATATAATATGGAAAAATGGATTTGTATAAGATAAATGTATTATTTTTAATGTTTTGAAAAATAAAAATTTTTTTACAAAAAAAAGATTAAAACAAAACATTAAAATCAATAAAGACCCTAGCAGGGCTTTCCCCGGGGCGCTGCACCTCTGCACTGCTTGGGGAAGCTGAGGAGGGGGCGGGGCTTGGTCATGTGCCTGCCCCCTGGGTTCCTCACTCCCAGAGCTGCGCTCCTGTGCGCTCCTGCTCCAACGGACCCCTAGTTCTTCTACTTCTCTTACGAACTTGGAGACCACAAGGTCATACTTATGTTAACTGAAACTACAGTATTTTTAGGAGCACCAAATTTACCCCAATGCAAAAGACAGTGTGGGGTAGTAGTTAGTGTATTTGACTACAGTTGTGAAAAACGGTGGTGTGTTGAATCCCCACTCTCCCGTGAAGACCCCCTGGGGGCTTTTCCACATTCTCATTTTCCTCCCTTGTGTTTTCCTATTGCTTTTTTTTGCGGGGTGGGGGTTGTGTTTTCCCACAAGTGTTTTGCTCCCTCTAGTGGTCGATTTGATATTACACCGCTTTACGTCCAGCATATCTCCCTGCAGATTTTAGTTGCAGGTTTTTATGTCAGACATAAAGTGATGTAATATCAAATTGACTAGAGGGAGCAAAACTCATGGGGAACAGGAAACACCCCCCTCCCCCCCGAAGCAACAAGGACAAGCAAAGGAAATGAGAATGTGGCGAAAGCCCTGGGTAATCTTGGCCAGTTATTTTGACTCAACCTAACTTACATCAGAGTTGTGCGGAAATTGGAGGGGAGAATCATGCACACTACTGTGAGCTCCTTAGATAAAGGGAAGGGTAAAAATGTGATGAACAAAATATCCTGGATCCCAAAGATTTACACTAGAATCTACTGAGATTTCACAGAAGAGTAGTAGTAGTAGGAGGAAACTGGATTTATATCCCACCCTTCACTTGGAGTCTCAGAGCAGCTTACAATCTCCTTTCCCTTCCCTTCCCCACAACAGACACCCTGTGAGGTAGGTGGGGCTGAGAGAGCTCTTTCGAGAACTGCCCTTGAGAGAACAGCTGGTACAGAGCTATGGCTTGCCCAAGGTCACACCAGCAGCTGCATGTGGAAAAGAGGGTAATCAAACCCAGTTCACCCAGATGCTCTTAACCACTACACCAAACTGCTCCATGCGCTTAACCACTACACCAAACTGGCTCTCAGAGTATGTGGGGAGGGGGAGCAAACTCATAATTGTGGCCTGATGCCATAAGATGCCATTAACTGGATAGCCCAGGTAGTACAATCTCATCAGGAAGCAGGGTCAGTCCTGGCTAGTATTTGGATGGGAGACCACCAAGGAAGTCCAGGGCTGCTATGCAGACACAGCCAATGGCAAACCGCCTCTGAATGTCTCTTGTCTTGAAAACCCTATAGGG
Organism: Lepidodactylus listeri; assembly: GCA_029233225.1. Classification (NCBI taxonomy): domain Eukaryota; kingdom Metazoa; phylum Chordata; class Lepidosauria; order Squamata; family Gekkonidae; genus Lepidodactylus; species Lepidodactylus listeri. The sequence goes on from JARCFY010000004.1 coordinate 18,592,211, forward strand.
TCACCATAAGTTGGCTGACTTCACAGCAAAAGAAAAAGCAAAAAAAAAAAACCCATAAGAGAGAACTCGTGGGCACTCCATGAAACTGCTGAGCAGTCGGGTTAGAACAGATAAAAGGAAGTCCTTCTTCACCCAACGAGTGATTAACACGTGGAATTCACTGCCACAGGAGGTGGTGGCTGCTACAAGCATGGACGGCTTCAAGAGGGAATTGGATAAACATATGGAGCAAAAGTCAATCAGAGGCTATTTGACAGTGGCAACAGTGGGAGGGCTTCTAGTGTCCTGGCCCCACTGCTGGACCTCCTGATGGCACCTGGTATTTTTGGCCACTGTGTGACACAGAGTGTTGGACTGGATGGGCCACTGGCCTGATCCAACATTGGCTTCTCGTATGTTCTTATATTCTTATTCCCCTCCCTGCTGTACAGTTGTCCACTGGCAGGGACGGGGAGATGTCGGTGGGATTTTGCCCACCAATAGTGGGCAGACAGCTGCTCTAATGTCACTGGAGATTGACAGAACTGGGATTTTATTGGCTGCTTAGTCTCCATTACCAATCGCTGGCAGGACCCCCCCCCCCCCCTTATCTGCTTGGACTTATAAAATACTGGCTGACTGTCAGTTCTAGAGAGGCAGCGAGATGGAGCATATGGCCTTGCTCTAGAAACGTTTCTCAGCCTGATTTGCCACAATTTATGAGCGCACGAGAACCAAACACGAGAATGTATCACTGTCTGGCACGGCAGACCTAATGGGATAAGTTTGAGAGTCATATTCAATCTGCTTTTTTTTGTTGTTTGTTTTATGGAGCTCTTTATAGAATGAGTGCGGCGGGCGGAGGGGCTCCCGCAGATGTTTGTATGCATTCCCCCTTCTTGGACTGCAGTGAATGACAAGAAAGCTTGCTTGGAATGCAAAGGATTCCATTTAAAATGAGCCTCTGAGCCAGGCTGAAGACAATGAGGCCCCAGGAGGGAAGAAAAGGGCATTGGCTGGGAACGCGGCATCAAAGGTAGCCTTTGAGTCAAAGGCCAAAACAGGGTGCACACGGATAAACAGTCTCTCTGGCAGATACAAGTAACCATCTGTTGCCACGCCACAAAGAGACGCCTGTTTCCAAAGGAGAAACAAAACAAAACCGGGACCGTGTTGTGGATTTACATCTTGCGTTCATCAGATGGCTAATCGGAATGGCAGTGATTAGGTGGAGCGGAAAACAGGCTGCAATTGTCACTCAGCAAAAGGCTTCTTTCACCCGCCTTGTTGCTGGAACGAACCATTTCCTGTTGTTCTGTAAACCACGGTGCAGTGTCAAGAAACCCAATCCCTCCTTGGTCCCTTCAGAGCTCACTCAGGCATTGTTAGGGCTGCCAATCTCCAGGTGGTGGCTGGAGATCTCCTGGGGTTATGACTGATCTCCAGACTACACAGATCAGTTTTCCTGGAGAAAATGGCCACTTTGGAAGGTGGACTCCATGGCATTATACCCCGCAGAGATCCCTCCCTTCCCCAAACTCTGCCTTCCTCTGACTCTGTTGCCCGGCAAACCTCTTATAAAGTATGGACTTGTAATATAACGCTATATCTAGACTATGCAAAGAGTGACTGACTGGTGACCATGTGATTGTGCCAACTTACTGGACAAAGACCTGTACCCAGCTGAGGGAAACCTTAAACTGAACATAACATAAGAACATAAGAAAAGCTAATGTTGGATCAGGCCAATGGTCCATCCAGTCCAACACTCTGTCACACAGTGGCCAAAAACACCAGGTGCCCTCAGGAGGTCCAGCAGTGGGGGCAGGAAGCCCTCCCACTGTTGCCCCCCCCCCCAAACACCAAGATTACAGAGCATCACCTGCCCCAGACCGAGAGTTTCTATCTATACTTTGTGGCTAATAGCCACTGATGGACTTCTGCTCCATATGTTTATCGAATTCCCTCTTGAAGGCATCCATGCTTGTAGCCGCCACCACCTCCTGTGGCAGTGACTTCCACATGTTAATCACTCTTTGGGTGAAGAAGTGCTTCCTTTTATCTGTTCTAACCCGACCTGGTCAGCAATTTCATGGAGTGCCCACGAGTTCTTGCATTGTGAGAAAGAGAGAAAAGGACTTCTTTCTCTACCTGCACTATCCCAAGCATAATCCTATAAACCTAGATCATGTCACCCCTCAGCCGTCATTTCTCCAAGCTAAAGAGCCCCAAGCGCTTCAACCTTTCTTCATAGGAAAAGTGTTCCAGCTCTTTTATCATTTTAGTTGCCCTTTTCTGCACTTTTTCCAATGCTATAATATCTTTCTTGAGGTGTGGCGACCAGAACTATACACAGTACTCCAAATGAGGTCGCATCATCGATTTATACAGGGGCATTATGATACTGGCTGATTTGTTATCAGCTGACGTGTAGAACCAGATGTGGATCCATGTAAGACCCAATGCCACCCATCCCTGCCTCCCTAAGATGAGTGCAAATTCAGGTAGACAGCATGCCAGTCTCCCTGCAATCTGCAGCCACGTGGAACCAGCATCCAGAGTAGTAGAGAAGCCATGCTTCGTAAAGGCCACATGAACTTTCCTGTTTAAATGCCCTTATGAGCAGCATCTCCAGCATGCAGGCAGCTCCCCACCACCACCTCCTTCTAGCAATGACGCCTCAAAATCGCACTTATGTAGTTTCAGTTTAAACAAAGGAACTTGGACGTGACCGGATTAACTCACTGAGGTCCCACCCCTCCCCAAACCCCTGCCTTTCCAGTCTCCATGCCTAAAATCTCCAGGTATGTCTTAACACGGAGTTGGCAAGCCTACTGAAGTCTTCTGTCAGTCTCCAGGCTCTGCCTGGCAACCCTAACGACTAAGCCTTTGGCTCTTTGTGGCTCAGACCTGGGACTTGGTTAGGGCTGCCTGGTCCCCCTTGGCCACCAACAGGGAGTGGGGAGGTAGTCTGGTTGCCAGATCCAGGTTGGGAAACTCTTGGAGATTTGGGGATGGAGCTTGGGGGAGACAGAGACCTCTGTGGGGTACAATGCCACAGAGTCCACCATCCAAAGCATCCATTATTTTCAGGGGAAATCATCTCTGTAGTCTGGAGAAGAGCTGTAATTCCAGGAGACCCCCAGGTCCCACCTGGAGGCTGGCATCCTAGGGTACATGCAAAACCTGTGCTCTGTCACTGACCCATGATGTATTCCTCTCTTTCAAGCAGTCTCTGAGCTATGGTACCAGGGTAGTCAGCTCTGGGTTGGGAAATATCTGGAGATCTGGAGGGTGGAGCCTGAGAGGGGTGGGGTTTGGGGCATAATGCCATAGAGTCCAGCTTCCTAAGTGGTCATTTTCTCCAGGTGAACTGATCTCTTTGTTGTCGGAGGCTTTCACGGCCGGAGTTCATTAGTTGTTGCAGATTTTCCGGGCTGTATGACCGTGGTCTTGACCACAGCCATACAGCCTGGAAAATCTATAAAAACAAATGAATTGATCTCTGTCACCCAGACATCAGTTGTAATAGCGAGAGATATTCAGCCACCATGAAGAAGAAGAAGAGGAGGAGGAGGAGGAGATTGGATTTACACCCCACCTTTCACTACCCAAAGGAGTCTCAGAGCAGTTTACAATGTCCTTTCCCTTCCCCTTCCCACAACAGACACCCTGTGAGGTAGGTGGGGCAGAGAGAGCTCTTTGAGCTGGCCTGGCTGGTTAGGCGGGATACAAATATAAACAAATAAATAAATAAATAAATAAATTTCAAGGACTGCCCTTGAGAGAACAGCTCTGAGAGAATTTATGACTGACCCAAGGTCACACCAGCAGCTGCATGTGGAGGAGTGGGGAATAGGGTTGCCAGCCTCCAGGTGGGGCCTGGGGATCTCCTGCTTTTGTAACTGATCTCCAGCTGACAGAGATCAGCTCCCCTGGAGAAAATGGCTGCTTTGAAGGGTGGACTCAATGGCATTGTACCATGCTGAGGCCCCTCCCCTCCCCAAATCCCACCTTCTCCTGGCTCCACCCCCAAAGTCTCCAGGTATTTTCCAACTCGGACTAGGCAACCCTAGTGGGGAATCAAACCCGGTTCTCCCAGATTAGAATCCGTGCTCCAAACCACTACACCAAATTGGCCTAGAGGTTGGCAACCGCATATGGTACACATAACCACAACTCATCCCCTTTAACTCCTGTATAGTTTTTCATCTAGCACCTGAGCTCTACCATGGCTGGTCCTGTCTAGCTACTGAGTAATGGAAACTCATGCATCTTTCAATGTTGTGGGTGGTCATAACTCAGGCTGGGCCAGACACGGACAAATTGAGAGGGGGTGGCTCTCTGTGTCTGGAAAGTAGCTCACTTGCTCCAGTTTATCCTTTAGAGGGCCTGTTGTAAATCATCCACCACCTCTAAGTCACAGTCCAGGCCTGGCTTCTTCCAATGCCTGCCCTCCTGCGACAACTAATTCAAATAAATTGAAAAGCCGTAAAGAAATCCTTGAAATACACACCACCTTCCTCTCCTCCAAAAACTCCCACCAGGGGGAACAGAAAAAGAGATGTATTGAAATCGATGTTATAAATAGCTGCTTAGGAATTGGACTGCAATTTACATACATTCATATTTAGTGAACTTTATAATATACCCAACCGTGTTTTGTTTAGTGTCGAGGGACAAAGTTTTGGCACAACCGGAGCCAGAATAAATGCAATCTGTTGAGGCGGCTGCTGTTTGTTCCCTTTTCAAAGAGCGCCTGGGGCAGTTCGAGGGAGTATTTCGCACACACAAGCCACCCATCAAAAACTTATTTTGATTGAAACCCCCTTTTGATTTCCACCTCCCCCAGACGACGGAGCTACTTCAAGAAACCTGTAGATCTGCAGGAAGTTTTGAAAAGAGCACCTGATCTGCATGTGGAAAGAAAATATGAAGGATCATTGGAAAAAATCCAATTGATATGCATAGAAGAGCTCCCGCGGCAATATGGCATTGTGCGGGATTATCAGCTCATTTCGGCAATATTTGCATGTTGTAGGGTGGTTTTTTTTTTCATTTGTTTGTTTGTTTCCCGGGGGGGGGAAAGACGACTCACACAAGCTTGTGTTCCTGCCCACGGGGGAGTGAAGAAGTTACTTGGATGTAGGCAGGGGTCATTTTGTAGAAAAAGAGGTGCAGGAGCTCATTAGCATAACTCATTTGCATATGCCACACCCCCTAACATACCGGAAGTGTGTCAGAAGGCAACACCCACCCCTCAGGCTCCACTCCACAGGTGAGTGAAACTGACCTGCTCTTCCTCCATTCCCTTCCCCATCCAATACTTTGTGCAATAAAAATAAGCGTAAAGAACACACCCTCATTCTCTTCCTGCTCCCTTGAAACCACCAGGTTTCAAGTAGACTTGAGATACCCAGGACATGTGCACCACCCATCCCTTCCCCTTCCCCTCCCCACAACAAGACACCCTGTGAGATAGGTGGGGCTGAGAGAGGTCTTTTGAGAACTGCTCTTGAGAGAACAGCTCTGAGAGAACTTGTGAATGGCCCAAGGTCACACCAGCAGCTGCATGTGGAGGAGTGGGGAATCAAACCCGGTTCTCCCAGATTAGAGTCCAACTCCTGACCACTACACCAAACTGATGGGGTGGAAGCTGCTGAAGGGTTGGTGAAATTTCTCCAGTACTTATGCGCCATGTGCCCAGATAAAAAATGGTATACTTAGAAAATGTATATGCCACCTTGAGCAAGTCTCTGGAAAAGCAGCACACAGTCATAAAAGGAACAATGATAAAATTATCAATATTGAAACAAAACATTAAAAACAATAAAGACCCTAGCAGGGCTTTCCCCGGGGCGCTGCGCCTCTGCACTGCTCGGGGAAGCCGAAGAGGGGGCGGGGCTTGGTCATGTGCCCGCCCCCTGGACTCCTCACTCCCGGAGCTGCGCTCCTGTGTGCTCCCGCTCCAACGGACCCCTGGATGTAGGGATGCCAGCCTCCAGGTGGGACCTGGAATTACAGCTCATCTCCAGACTACAGGAACCAGCTCCCCTAGAGATAATGGATGCTTTGGAGGGTGGGCTGTGTGGCATGGGACCCCAACAGAGGTCCCTGTCCTCCCCAGGCCCTATCCCCAAATCTCCAGGACTTTTCCAACCTGCATCTGGCCACCCCATGAGCCCTTGCCAGCACCTCCACTTCTGGCTCACTCTTTCTTCTCAGGTAAAATTGTCTTGCCCCCCACAGACCATGAATGTGGGTTGCCAACCTCCAGGTGGTGGCTTGAGATCCCCCTGCTACACGTTGAGGACACTCCAGCTCTGATTAGATACTCACACAGGTATTTTCTGGAGCAGAATTGGAACTCAGCAGAATTAACTCAGCCGCTGTGGATTTGGCCCCAGAGACCTGACTCTCACCTTAACAAGCCTCATAAACATCCTGGTCTTGTGTCTATTAACCTTGCTGCTGAATTTTCATTTTTGGGTCCAGTATTAATTTATTGTTTGTTATTTCATTGTAGCATGTAACAGGTGTAGCATGTGTCTGTCTGTACCTCAGATTGTTTGACCTCTGAAGAAGGCCCACAAGGCCGGAAATGCGTCAGTATTGGCCCTTGTGTTCAGGTCACTTGCACTTTGTAGCGAGGCTTTCTCTGGGCCCTTATGTATCCTTAACTGTCCTTCTAATAAATACATGCATTTTTGTATATAATAAGTCAACACTAGGTTTTTAATACTGGCCCTTGATCAGGCTTCTTTCTTACCCTTGTGGTTCTTGATTCCAGGCATTGGGTCAAGTTTGTTTTCCCCTACCTGGGTCTTACGAACCCTACGGATCCCTTGCCAGAGGGGGATGTCCAGCTCAGCCCTTTCTCCTCTACTCCTGGCTCACTCTTTCTTTTTGGGTAAAATTCTCTTATCCCCACCGACCATGAGCCTATCAACTGGCTATCCCAACCTCCAGGTGGTGGCTTGAGATCCTGTTATTATATCTGATCTCCAGGTGACATAGATCAGTTCACCTGTAGAAAATGGCTGCTTTGGAAGGTGGACATTATGGCATGACTAGGAGTAAGGCCCGTTGTGGGAAGAAATACAATGGGCCCTAGAAGGAAGCTCCAGGTGAGTGTCCCAGCTGTGGAAGGTGGGGCAGCAGAGGGAAGGGGGAAATAGAGGGAGGCAAGCCATGTTTATTTCCTTCTGCTTAGCTATAAGGTAGGGCTGTCTCATGTCATTTTGCTGCCCCAAGTGGGTAGTATGGGAGGACAGCCTCATGGTAACAGGCATGCCCCCCCCCCCTGATTTAGGTTGATTTAGGGTTATGCAGTGGCAGCTAAGGTAGAAAACCACCTCTTCCTATGCCATGTCTTCTGGGTTCCAAGGATCTGGAAAGCAGTTCCATAGCAAGTTACAGGGTTGCCAACTTTGGGTTGGGAAATACCTATAGATTTGAGGGGTAGAGCCTGGGGAGGGCAGGGTTTGGGGTGCGGAGGGACTTCAGTAGCGTATAATGCCATAGAATCCACTGCCCAAAGCAGCCATTGTCTCCAGGAGAACTGACCTTGGTCATCTGGAGATCAGTTGTAATAGCTGGGAAATTTTCTGTAAGGGAAATGATGTGCTGTGGCTGGGGAACACGGTGATTTCAGGGAGATCTCCAGGCCCCAAGGGGAGATTGGCAACTGCAGTGACCGTTTTAAGTGAAGATTGGGATATGAATTTTACCTCAGGATACATTCAAAGACTCCCAACTCTGTTTAGAATGTTAGAGGCAAAGGCAAGCAGGCCGCATATGCAAACGACCTCTGTGTTCCGACTGGCTATGGGGGGAAGAGGAACTGCAAACTGTTTAGAACGTTGGAGGCGAGACTCAGGCAACGCAGCCATTTGATAGGGACAGCTTCTGAGTGACACATCATGGAGCCAACTGATTTAGGAGCGTGTGGAATGCTCAGAAAGGGCCACTCCACTCCTCAATTATATATAAGGAGAGATACCCCATTGGAGTCCCTCCCCAAACCCCACCCTCCGCAGGTTCCACCCTACAAAACCTCCAGATATTTCTCAACCCAGAGCTAGCAACCCTAGTTGCCAACCCCCTTCTGGGGCCCTACCCCTTACTGCTGATCAGCTGGCTGGTGGAGGCCCAGTGCCAATCTCTGATGCCAGCTCCAGAACTAGGTAACTCTTCTTCATGCATTCTAAGGGTCTTGTTCATTCTATCATAGATAGGTTCGAAGGGGGTAAATAAACAGTATACCCTTGTGCACAATATTATCCATGTTTACTGAATATTACACAGGATATTTTTCCCTTTAATCTACAATTACCAAGTCTGACCTTCAAGAAAAGCATACCCCTAAATGAATAAACAGGAGGGCCTCAAGTGTCACTCCGATGAAGTGGTCTCTAGATTTAAAAAAAGCATGTCCCATAATAAATCCATTTCTCTTGAAGGTGCCACAAGACTCTTTGTTATTTCAACTTTACTCTTTAGATTAATCAATTCAGGTTTGGTAAGGGCCAATTTTAATCAGTGTGAGCTGATTTCAACTGGAGGGGGTGTGGGCAGAAAGGGCCATTGTATATTTCTTAAGTCTCTTTGGAGGGTTTCTGCATGGATGAAGAAGAAAGCGATGAAAAATGGCCTTTTCCTCATGCATGGCGCGATCACTCACCCTTCATTTAGTGCTTCATATACTGAACTTTTGGAGATATGCAAATTTATTCAAATCCAGCCAATTAACTGATTAATCACTTTGAAAGCAGATGACTCTTCAGCTATAAATTCTTCACTGCACCATATTCCTTATGCGTACACTCTGTTCCACAGCCAGGCAGGAAAGTTTCTGCTAGGGACTTCAGATATCTTTCTAGATCAGGGGTCCCCGGCCTTTTTGATCCTGCAGGCACATTTGGAATTCATGATGGGCGCAGCCCCAAAATGTCTGCCACAAAATGGCTGCTGCAGGAGGTGGTGCCCACCATAAAATGGCTGCCACAGCTTCCCGCCAGTCACACAGTGAAGATTTTTGTGCCTTGGTGGCATCTGTTGCCAAAGCAACATATTTTTTTAAAAAAAATGTGCATAGCCAATCAAATCTCCAGTATCCAATCAGAAGCCTTGGCGAGCAAAACTCCCCCCTGGCCCCACCCACTTTCTAAAAACACTTGGAGGGTGCCTGGAAAGGAGTCAGTGGGCATCACGGGCCCTGTGGGGGGACTCCTGTTGTTCTAGAGATTTCCCTGATCCTAAATATCATCTCTCGCATAAGAACATAAGAGAAGCCAATGTTGGATCAGGCCAATGGCCCATCCAGTCCAACACTCTGTCAGACAGTGGCCAAAAACACCAGGTGCCCTCAGAAGGTCCAGCAGTGGGGCCAGGACACTAGAAGCACTTCCACTGTTGGACCCCCCAAGCACCAAGAATACAGAGCATCACTTGCCCCAGACTGAGAGTTCCTATCTATACCTTGTGGCTAATAGCCACTGATGGACCTCTGCTCCATATGTTTATCCAATTCCCTCTTGAAGCTGTCCATGCCTGTAGCAGTGAATTCCATGTGTTAATCACTCTATGGGTAAAGAAGTACTTCCTTTTATCTGTTCTAACCCAACTGCTCAGCAATTTCATCGGATGCCCACAAGTTGCTGTCTTGTGAGAAAGGGAGAAAAGCACCTCTTTCTCTGCCTGCTCTGCCCCATGCATAATCTTGCAAACCTCGATCATGTCACCCCTCAGCCGTCGTTCCTCCAAGCTAAAGAGCCCCAAATGCTTTAACCTTTATTCATAGTGAAAGTTAAAGTGCTTGGGGCCCTTTAGCTTGGAGAAACGACTCCTCCACCCACCCACCCATAATATTGTTCTGTTATTTTTCTGCCTCTATCTAAAATGCTTCCAGTGGGCGTGCTTGCAAACAACTTTATCAAATTATAGTCCTGGGAGGCAGACTTTCCCCCCTCTCACTTTCATCAGCTGTCACACTATCCCAGTAATTCTGCGTAAAATATGAACCGCAGTGCCATTAAAGGGCATTAAATTTCTGCAATCGTTGGAGAAGGGAAACAAATGGTGCCACCAAAAATAATGATTTGCTCGTTTCATTCCGGCACCGCAGGTTCTGTTCAGACCTGATTTCTTTTGCAAACCAGTGGGAAACAGCCTGGTTAATGACCAAACTGTGATAAATGACCAAACAGTGATAAACTATGAATCCACACTCTGGGTCCTTTCTAAGACCCACCGTTTCAAATAATTGCTTTTTAAAACTTTTTTTAAACTCGCCCACCAAGACTAAATAAATGCAAATGTCCACGTAACTTGCTGCTGTTTTAGATTAATTTTCACTAAGTTCTGCAGTTTTTTCCTCTTTCTTCCCTCCCCCAGCAGTCTTCAAAAAAAGACATGACGAAAGAACCCAGTTTGCAAGGGGAGATATATATATGAAAAGGGCTCATTAGAGTGCAGCCTCATTAATTACCTTTGAAATTAAGTTATATTGGCTATCACAAGCTCAGCTCTTTGGAAACCATCGAGTGTGCAGTTAAGGAAAAAAGCTTATGAGCTCGGCAGAGAGTTTAAAGTTTAGTAAACTAAAAAAAAACAAAAAAACCCACCCCAGATTCCCCGCAAGAAATCGGAGTGATTTATTTATTACATTTTTGTTCTGCTTCTTAGTTTAATAGCTGCTGATAACCCATTAATTAGCAGCAGCACATAAACTATTTAAGAAAGCTGTTTAAAGGAACCCTTTGTTAAAATGTCACTGCAATGTAGAGAGGACGGTACAGGGACACGATTAGTTTTCTCGCCCCCCAAGAATGACATCGTCTTGAATGGGTCTGTTTTATCCAGTTTGCTGAATGAGTGGAATGAGATGACTATGTAGAGACAGTGTGGGTTAGTGGTTAAGAGTGGCAGACTCTAATCTGGAGAACTGGGTTTGATTCCCTGCTCCTCCTCCCGAAGCCTGCAAGTTGACCTTGGGCCAGTCACAGTTCTCTCAGAAATCTGTCAGCCCTACATACCTGGCAAGGTACTTGTTGGTAGGAGAGGAAGGGAAAGTGACTGTACACTGCTTTGAGACTACTTAAGGTAGAGAAAAGCAAGGTACAAAAACTGCTTTTCTTCTTCTTTGGCTAGAGGTCAGGGAGCTCAATAGGAATGGCCCCACCACTAAGAAGGCTCTGGCAAGATAACATTTTTTTAAAAATCTCAGTCTTCCTTAGGGTTGCCAGCTCTTGGGTTTTGAAATCCCTGGAGATTTGGGGGGTGGAGCCTGAAGGGGGGTGGGGTTTGGAGAGGGGAGGGTCTTTGACAGGGTATAATGCCATATATTCTTAGAACAACCCTGTGACGTAGGTGAGGCTGAGAGAAAATGACTTGACCCAAGGTCACATAATAATAGGTCCGGCAGGCCGAGCCTGGCAACCATCAAAAGGGGGGGGGGAGGACATGGAGGTGTGTTTCCAGGAATTCCTAGAGCTACCCACTGTCACTTCCAGGTTGTACTTTGAAGTGACATACTAGTGCAGAGGCAGGTGGCTTTAAAAAAAAAACCCTCCCGTTGCTGCCTATAAAAAGATTCACCACAGAGTTGACACTTTCTTTGTAATTTTTTATATATGTGTGTGTGCAGGCACACACCCAGAAGTCACGGCGACCTCTGGTGACTGACCCCTACCGGGGGCCTGGAGGATATTCAGAGAGGTGGCTGAATAAAGCCTGCCCTGCCCTCCCGGCTGCTGGTATTCTGAGGAGTTCTCCCATCCAAGCCCTTGCCAGAGTCGACCCCTGCTTAGCTTCTGAGATCTGACAAGATTGGGCTTGCCTGGGCTATCCTGGTCAGGGCTTCCGCAGGGTTGACCTCTGAACCCATTTTTCCCCTAAGAGAGATTTTTTTTTCTTCAGATGAAAATGGGTTAATAATGGAATATTGGTTCAAAAAGTACAGCATATGTCTGAATCTCTGGATAATTATGCCTTCCCCACCCTTTAACAGTAACTCTTCCCCCCCCCCCCCCCGTGCCCAGTCACAAACTGCTTGGAAACTTCATTTTAAAAAGCCATTAGCCCCGGTGTATGGAGTGCGTGTGTGTGTGTGTGTGGGGGGGCTTGTTATTTAAGAACCAAAATTCCAGTTGCCCTTTGGGTCACATGGTTCTTTAAACCATGTGAGCCAGTTTGGTGTAGTGGTTAAGTGTGCGGACTCTAATCTGGGAGAACCGGGTTTGATTCCCCACTCCTCCACTTGCACCTGCTGGATGACCTTGGGCAAGCCGTAGCTCTGTACCAGCTGTTCTCTCAAGGGCAGCTGTCTCAGAGCTCTCTCAGCCCCACCTACCTCCCAGGGTGTCTGCTGTGGGGAGGGGAAGGGGAAGGAGTTTGTAAGCCGCTCTGAGATTACAAGTGAGTGAAGGGTGGGATATAAATCCAATCTCTTCTTCTTCTTCTCCTTCTTCTTCTTCTCTTCTCTTCTCTTCTAAATTCCAGCCAATGCTTTTGTGAAGAACGAGCTATCATCCTCATCCTCTGACATCCCAAGAACCACCAGTGTTGGCTTAGAACTCAACTTCAGGCTTCGTTCCATCACTGAGAACAAGGCCGAAGGAAGCCCAAAGGGACAAGTCCAGGCGTGTGTTCTGTGTACAGTGCCAAGAATGGAACTGCATGTATGAAACAGCCACTATGGAGCTGACAGCAAGAGCTATCCAGAACAGAGGGTGGGAGGTGCTACTTCCGCAGAGGAAGGGAGTTCAGGTAAGTGATTTCCTTTGGCTTCTCCATCTCCCAGTAGCCCCTGTAACCTGCAAAGCTTCCAGGCAAGGAAGGGAGAACCTTCCAAAACAGCATGCCACGAAGCACAGGGGCCACAGCAAGAAGGGAGACTGAGGAGGAAGAGGAGGAGGAGGAGGAAGAAGAAGAGGAGGAGGAGAAAAAGGAGATTGGATTTGTACCCCGCCCTTCACTACCCGAAGGAGTCTCAGAGCAGCTTACAAACTCCTTTCCCTCCCCCTCCCCACAACAGATACCCTGTGAGGTAGGTGGAGCTGAGTGACAGAAACTGCTCTTTTTCAAGAACAGCTGTGCCAGAACTATGGCTCGCCCAAGGTCATCCAGCAGGTTCAAGAGGAAGAGGAGATTGGATTTATACCCCGCCCTATACTCGGAGTCTCAGAGCGGCTTACAATCTCCTTTCCCTTCCCCTCCCCACAGCAGACTCCCTGTGAGGTAGGTGGGGCTGAGAGAGCTCTTTCAAGGACTGCTCTTGAGAGAACAGCTCTGAGAGGACTTGATTTGACCCACGGTCACACCAGCAGCTGCAAGTGGAGGAGTGGGGAATCAAACCTGATTCTCCCAGATTAGAGTCTGCGCTCCTAACCACTACACCAAACTGGCTCTTCCAAACTTGAGTGCCACCTACACAAGAGTGAAGGAAGAGGTCCCCACCTCCTTCCTGCAACCCCCTATGCCCAGTTCTGGAGGAGGTCTCCTGACTAACAACTTTTCTTGGGGGGGTTCCCCTCTGCTAGGGGATGAATTAGCTGCTAAAGACCTTGGTCTTGCTCCATTATTAAAAGAGTCGGACCCAACCCATTATGATTCCCAGTGGAAGGTGTTCACATACCTGGTTCTTCTTCGCCAAAGGTGAAGCGTCTCCCCAGTGCCACCCACCACTTATTAAAACCTAAGGGCATTCTGTACAGCATGCAGACCTGAGGACTCAAGGACATGGTGTAGTGGAGACCCATGGCTTAGGGGTAAAAGGATCAGGGAGTAGGGGATGTGGAAGATCTCAGCCAGAGACCTTGGAGAGCTGCTGCCAGTGAAAGTGGACAATACTGACCTCAATGGACCAATAGTTTGAATAAGTATAAGGCAGTTTCATGTGCCTAGATAGGGGAGGGGCTACAGCTCAGTGGTAGATCACCTGCTTGGCATGCAGAAGGTCCCAGGTTCAATCCCCAGCATCTCCAGTTAAAAAGGATCAGGGAGCAGGGCGTGTGAAAGACCTCTACCAGAAATCCTGGAGACCCTCTGCCGATATGAGTAGACAACACTGACTTTGATAGACTAAAGTTCCGATTCCACAGAAGGCAGCTTCTGGTATTCATATGTGTACTTTTCTAAAATCACCATTCTGGAGAACTGTGATACTTATACACTGTTTTCTGGCATTTGTGTTAGTCATAAAAGTAAAGGTTTCTCTTGCTCGAAAGCCAGTCGAATCCAACTCTAGGGGGTCGTGCTCATCTGTTTCCAAGCCGAAGAGCCAGCGCTGTCCGAAGACTTTTTCCGTGGTCATGTGGCTGGCCATGACTAAACGCGGAGGTGCACGGAATGCTGTTACCTTCCCACCGAAGTGGTACCGATTTATCTACTTGCAATTTTTTGCTTTCGAACTGCTGGGTTGGCAGGAGCTGGGGCCAGAGACGGGAGCTCAGTCCGTCATGCGGCACTCGGGTCTCGAACAGGTATTGTATGTTTTTTAAAAGGAAAATTCTTTGGCCTGACAAAGCTACCTAGAACCTCAATCTCTGTTTGATTGTATGATTTATCAATCATATATAATCAGGTGGTATGAAAATCCTCACCATTATTATTGTTAGTATGCATACAGTGCTTTCGAAGGCATTCGGATACATGGCTTTAGTGTGATTTGTGTGATACTGTGGACTGCCAAAAAAGACAAATAAGTGGGTTCTTGATCAAACCAAGCCTGAGCTCTCCTTAGAATCTAAAATGACCAAACTGAGGCTTCCTTATGTTGGTCACATTAGGAGGAGTAGGAGCAGCAGTTGGTTTTTACACCCCGCTTTTCACTACCTGAAGGGGTCTCAGAGGGGGTTACAATCACCCTTCCTCTCCCTGCAACAGGCACCTTGGGGGATAGGTGGGGCTGAGAGAGCTCTGAGAGAACTGTGACTGACCCAAGGTCACCCAGCTGGATTCATGTAGAGTGGTGGGGAATCAAACTTGGTTCTCCAGATTAGAGTCCGAAGCTCTTAACCACTGCCCCAAAACCGCTACATCAAACTGGCTCTAGACCAGAGTCACTGGAAAAGACAATAATGCTGGGAAAAATTGGAGGCAGCCGGAAGACAGGAAGGCCCACACAACATGAGATGGGTGGACTCAGTCAAGGAAGCCACAGCCCTCAGTTTGCAAGACCTGAGCAAGGCTGGTGATGAGAAGACCTTTTGGAGGTCACTAACTCATAGGGTTGCCATGCGACTTGACAGAACTTTACACATACAAATATTGTGTAAACTGAATTTACCAAGAGAGTTTGTAGCAGAGGGGACATTCAAATCGGGGATTTTCTGATTGAAAGCATGCTCTCATAGCCAATCTGCTACATCAGCTCCTGGTGAAAGGCAGCCCTAAAACACCCCAGACTGGGTCACGGAGGCCAGAACTTTATTGCGACCATGATGAGTAACCAGGCTATCTATCATAAGAGGCAGGGAATAACAACTCACTTACCCGTTTGATAAGTCTTGTACAGCTCTGCAGCAATAATCAAACAGGTCAGTGCCTTATCATCACCCTGCTCATACTTATCTGTTTATAGATGGTCGTACATCAAATACAGGAGCTGTAGAGAGACATGCCCAGAGATGAGCCTCTTAAGTATCAGGCAAATGGGTATGAGGTCAGAAGTTGGGGAATGGATAAGAACATCAGAAGAGCCCTGCTGGATCAGACTGGTCTATCTAATCTAGCATCCTGTCTCACAGACCAATAGTCCATCAAGTCCAGCATCTTGTCTCACACAGTGGCCAGCCAGTTCCTCTGGAGGGGACAAAAACTGGGCATAGAGGCCGAGGCCTTCATAAGAACATCAGGAGAGCCCTGCTGGATCAGGCCAATGGTCCATCTAATCCAGCATCCTGTCTCATACACTGGCCAGCCAGTTCCTCTGGACAGCCAACAGTAGGGCATAGGGGTCTAGGCCTTCATAAGAACATAAGAAGAGCCCTGCTGGATCAGACCAATGGTCCATCTAATCTAGCATCCTGTCTCACAGACCAATAGTCCATCTAGTCCAGCATTCTGTCCCACACAGTGGCATAGAGGCCATAGAGGGCATAGAGGCCGAGGCCTTCATAAGAACATAAGAAGAGCCCTGCTGGATCAGACCAGTGGTCCACCTAGTACAGCATTCTGTCCCACACAGTGGCCAACCAGTTCCTCTGGAGGGCCAACAACAGGGCATAGAGGCCGAGGCCTTCATAAGAACATCAGGAGAGCCCTGCTGGATCAGGCCAATGGTCCATCTAATCCAGCATCCTGTCTCACACAGTGGCCAACCAGTTCCTCTGGAGGCCCAACAACAGGGCATAGAGGCCGAGACCTTCATAAGAACATAAGAAGAGCTCTGCTGGATCAGACTAGTGGTCCACCTAGTCCAGCATCCTGTCTCACAGACCAATAGTCTATCTAGTCCAGCATTCTGTCCCACACAGTGGCATAGAGGGTATAGAGGCCGAGGCCTTCATAAGAACATAAGAAGTGCCCTGCTGGATCAGGCTAATGGTCCATCTAGTCTAGCATCCTGTCTCACACAGTGGCCAACCAGTTCCTCTGGAGGCCCAACAACAGGGCATACAGGCCGAGGCCTTCATAAGAACATAAGAAGAGCCCTGCTGGATCAGACCAGTGGTCCATCTAATCTAGCATCCTGTCTCACAGACCAATAGTCCATCTAGTCCAGCATTCTGTCCCACACAGTGGCCAACCAGTTCCTCTGGAGGGCCAACAACAGGGCATAGAGGCATAAAAATCCAGTACTGCAAGATCAATAAATGGCAGCAAATTAGCACACAAATGTGAGAGCTAACAAACAGATGTGAGAATGAAGCTTGCTGCCTGAATCCAATTTCATCTTCACGTGTGCATCTGAACTCTGACTGGTCCTTCCTGATGCTTCCCCCCCCACACACACACACACCATCTTCCTGTATGCAAGGCTTGAAGAAATTTCATTTTAATGTGTCTGGGGAAGTGTGCTTGCACTCGAAAGCTTACACCTTAAATAAAACTTTGTTGGTCTTAAGGGTGCCATTGGACTCACACTTTGTTCTACCATCTAACATGGACACTCAAATAGCTAAGGACTTGGGGGAGGGAGCTGGATTCTGGTGAATGACAACTTCTGCAAACTACATCAGCCACTGCTTCATAAAGCATCCACAAATGGCAAAATAGGGGCTGGCCGTTGTCAAGGAAAGTAATTTCTTCTGAGAAGGTCAGCACAGCATACTTAGTTATCCTTTCCACACTCGCAACAGTGCTCCATAGTAGGTTCAGTTGAGAGAGGGACTGGTTGGCCCCTAGGCATCCAACGAACTTCATAGGGTTGCCAGCCTCCAGGTGGGGCCTGGGGATCTCCCGCTTTTACAACTGATCCCCAGCTGACAGAGATCAGCTCCCCTGGAGAAAATGGCTGCTTTGAAGGGTGGACTCCATGGCATTGAACCATGCTGAGGCCCCTCCCCTCCCCAAACCCCACCTTCTCCTGGCTCCACCCCCAAAGTCCCCAGGTATTTTCCAACCCAGACTTGGCAACCCTAGAACTTTATGACAAAGTCAGGATATAAACCTGGATCTTCCAAGACCCAGCCTGCTACTCTACGTATAAATAATTAAGTGTTGCAAAGGTGCAACCAACTCACAGTGACTCCTCATGGGGTTTTCAAGGCAAGAGATGAGGATGGAGCAGTGGTTTGCCACTGACTTCCTCGGCATAGCAACCCAAGTCTTCCTTGGTGATCTACCATCCAAATACTAACTATCGCTGACCCTCCTTAGCTTCCAATCACTGATAAGCTCGAGTTAGTCTGGACTATTCAGGCTGCGAGTAGTCCTTTTCAGGCACTGCATCCGTGTGTATCAGGAGCTCAGCTACCACACCTATTGGGGGAATGCACTGCTCGTGGTGCTCTTGATACACATGGTCACCATGCTGTTTGGGCAGGGATGATGCCTATAGTTTGCACGTGAGTACAGCTTTGGTAGGGACAAACCAGAACCCTCAGAAATCCAGTGGCCAGTTTGCTATATGTGCATGCTAGATATGAATTACAGCAGCTCAGACTGAATGGCAACCCCATGTATCAGGTTAGCAATAGCCATTATTAGAACGTAGGGTTCCCAGTGCCCAGGTGGCGGCTGGAGATCTCCAGGAATTACAACTGATCTCCAGACTACATAAATCCCTTTTTAAAATGTATTTAAAACATTCATTTCACTTATCCTGGTGGAAATGGCTGCTTTGGAAGGTGGACTGCATGGCATTATACTCTCCCAAGGTCCCTCCCTCCCTCAACCCCACTCTCGCTTATTTAATTTATATGCAGAGTACATCATGCAAAATGCTGGCCTGGATGAATCACAAATAGGATTGCCAAGTCCGGTGAACTTACCGGCGGGGGGGGGAGTCCTCTGTTGGCCGGGAGCTTCACCGGAAGTGAGGTCAGCACGTTGGGGGCGTTGCCAGGGCGGCGCTTTGGCAATCGCCCCCAAACTCTAAGGTATCATAGAGTTTTGAGGCGATTGCCAGAGCGTTGCCCTGGCAACGCCCCCAACGTGATGGCGTCACTTCCGAGTGACGTCATTAGGTGTGGGAAGTCGTCCAGGCTGGACGACTTCGGGGGTGGGGTTTCCCCCGCTGCCCGAATGCTGGCCGGCGGATCGGGAACCCCTGTAGCAGGGGATCCCCCGCCCCCCGGGCTGACTTGGCAGCCCTAATCACAAACTGGAATTAAGATTGCCAGGAAAAACATCAACAACCTCAGATAGGCAGACAATACCACTCTAATGGCAGAAAGAGAAGAGGACCACAAGAGTCTCTTGCTCAAGATGAAAGAGGAGAGCACAAAAGTTGGCTTGAAACTCAACATCAAAAAAAACTAAGATCATGGCATCCGGCCCCATCACTCCTTGGCAAATAGAAGGGGAAGTCATGGAAGCAGTGACAGACTTCATGTTCCTGGGATCCAAGATCACTGCAGACAGTGACTGCAACCATGAAATTAAAAGGCACCTAGTCCTTGGGAGGAAAGCAGTGGCAAACCTAGACAACATAATAAAAAGCAGAGACATCGCCCTGCCAACAAAAGTCTGTATAGTCAAAGTGAATGTAAAAGAAGAAGGGGACAGCAAAGGATGAGATGGCTAGACAGTGTTATCGATGCGACGAGCATGGAGTTGAGCAGGCTTCGGAGGGCGGTGGAGGAGAGGAGGGCATGGCGTGATGTGGTCCATGGGGAATCGTACTCAACTTTGCGACTGAACGACAAGTAAGTATATCATGTGCATTATGAAATAATTCTTCAAGTTGTATAGTATACCATCAAAGATGACATTCGTTCCACTCAGCTATGCCAATGATAGACAGTTTTGATTAATTTCTTTATTGATACATTGAAGGTGCCCATATGGAAATTCTACAGTATAGCCACTAAGTAGAATGAATGTCTTCTTAGATGGTATATTATACAACTTGAAGAATACTTCTGCATTATTGTAAAACAACCGTTAGTCGCACTGAAGAAGTTTTACTGAAATCAGGGAGCCTATTCCCGGGATCTTCGTGTGCTGATGGCTGATGATTTTCTCATGATGATGCTATGAATAAGAACTTCTTAGACGGTTATATATTGTTTTCACTGACTGATGATCCTTGTTTAAATGTTTGTGCTTTTGGATTTACCTTGTTGTTCATATTATTTCATAATACACATGATATACTTACCTGTTGTAAAAATACTGTAAAATTTAAAGGTTAAAGGTTTCCCTTGCTCGAAAGCCAGTCGACTCCAACTCTAGGGGGCAGTGCTCATCTCCATTTTCAAGCCGAAGAGCCAGCACTGTCCAAAGACCTCTCTGTGGTCATGTGGCCAGCATGACTAAACATCAAGGTGCACGGAACACTGTTACCTTCCCACCGACGCGATGCCTATTTGTCTACTTGCAATTACTTGCTTTCAAACCACTAGGTTGGCAGGAGCTGGGGCCAGAGACGGGAGCTCACTCCGTCACATGACACTTGGGTCTCGAACTGATAAACTACCGACCTTCCGGTCTGCAGCTCAGCGTCTTAACCTCTGAGCCACCACAGCCCTACATGTTCGTAATTAATACTGGACATTTTAGTGTCTGATTGCAGTGTTTCCTACATATTTTTCACATATTTGGATGTGCCGGTGGACCACAATGACGCACGGCCTCGTCCTGGCGCAAGGTACTACTCCACTTGATGCAGCCCACGTTTTTGTCCGGCTTGCTACCTGTCAGATCAGCCCGCCCGTTCCAAATTCCCCAAATGAAAAGGGATTTTGCGAATGGATTGCTAGCCTGCCATGCAGGGCTTGATGAATATGACTAATGATTCCACTCCGGATTTCATCAGGATCCATCAACAGCCTCGTAATATATGCACTTCATCTTTCAGCATCATTCTTGTGTTCCTCCGCTAACATACATCACAGGAGTGGTGGCACTTGGAGCTATACATCACCAGAGCATGTCTCCCAACTGATGTATTACACCACCAAGCATTCTTCTTAAACCTGTGCAGCAGTCCTCTGGGTCAGAGGGAAACCATAACTATTGTCGTAATTAGAAACAAAAGATTATTTAAAGATTGTGAAATGCATTTAAAATGTGACTTTAAATGGCAGGGTTGGGAGGATCCCGCAGATTTTCCAAAACTTCAGAAGCAGTGGGGAGATTTGTTGGCGGAGATGCTCAGGGGAGCTGCCAAAGAGTGTATATTTATGAATGTTTGGGTACTTTTTAAGAGCCCTGGCATGGAGGAATTTATGGGGTTATGACTACCAGTCGATGATTCCTTTGTTAGGTGGATGGTGGCTTAAAAATCTAGGATGGTCAGTTGATAATTTGTCAGGGGAAGTTCCAGAGGAGACCTGGGAAATTACAGGCCAGTCAGTTTGACGTCGGTACTGGGTAAGTTGGTGGAAACTGCTATTAAGGAAAAAATTAGTAGGCACATTGAGGAACAAAAGCTATTGAGGAAGACTCAGCATGGGTTCTGTTAGGGAAGATCTTCTCACTAACCTGTTAATGTTCTTTGAGGGAGTAAACAAACATGTGGACTAGTAAGCAGTGAAGTGGCTAAATTTGCAGATGACACAAAGTTGTTCAGGGTGGTGAGACCAAGGGAGGACTGTGAGGCACTCCAAAGGGATCTGTCGAGGATGGGCGAGTGGGCATCAATGTGGCGAATGGGGTTCAATGTGGCCAAGTGCAAAGTGATGCACACTGGAGCCAAAAATCCTAACTATAAATACATGTTGATGGGGTCTGAACTGGCGGAGACTGACCAAGAGAGAGATCTTGGAGTCGTAGTAGATAACTTAATGAAAATGTTGAGACAGTGTGCGACTGCAATGAAAAAGGTGAGTGCTATGCTGGGAGTTATTAGGAAGGGAACTGAAAACAAATCAGCCAGTATCATTTTGCCCCTGTATAAATTGATGGTGCAACCTCATTTGAAGTACTGTGTATTGTTCTGGTTGCCACACCTCAGAAAAGATATAGCATTGGGAAAAGGGCAGAAAAGGGCAACTAGAATGATAAAAGGGTAGGAACACTTTCCCTATGAAGAAAGGCTGAAGCGCTTGGGGCTCTTTAGCTTGGCAAAATGACGGCCGAGGGGTGACATGATTGAGGTTTATAAGATTATGCATGCGTGACAGACTGTTGGACTGGATGGGCCACTGGTCTGATCCAACACTGGCTTCTCTTATGTTCTCTTATGTTCTTAACGGTTAGGAGATGGTCTCCAGATAGCTGAGGCTCTATCTCATGGGTTTTAAATGAGCTTTAAATGGGTTTACTTACTTTATTTCTTGGTTTTCTCCCCAACGGGGAAGGTGCACCTCTCTAGTCAGGGCTGGTTTCAGCAGCAGTGTTCCCTCTAAGCTGAGTTAGTGTGAGCTAACTCACAGTTTTTTAGCCTCCAGCTCACACATTCTTGTCCTAGCTCAGGAAGGAGGGCTCCAGAGCAAACTAACCTATGCAGTAGCCAAACCGCTCACTCACAACTTTAATGCCAGTAGATCACAAAGTAGAATTTTTGCTCACAAGACTCCACAGCTTAGTGGGAGCATTGATCAGCAGTCTCAGGCAGGGATGTTTTCAGGGGCCAGGGCTTCTGGCAGGGCTCACTGCTGAAAGCCCTTGTGAGTGCTGCACTAACCATGGTCCCAGCCTAGGGCTGCCAAGTCAGCCCGGGGGGCGGGGGATCCCCCGCTACAGGGGTTCCCGATCCGCCAGCCAGCATTCGGCCGGCGGGGGAAACCCCACCCCCGAAGTCGTCCAGCAAGGATGACTTCCCAAACATAATGACGACCCTCCTGACAAAAGGAGCCACGTTCCTCGAAAGCCGCTGCAGTGAAGTTTCTCCGTCTGAGAGGTGCTCCCTCGTTTTGCAGCAGCAGCAGGAGGAGGAGGCGCTGGGAGCCCAGCCAGAATGCCGCCGCGCAGCCGCCTCCTCCTTGCACAAGCAGCAAGTGACACCCCCCCCCCCTTCCCCAGTCAAGGCTTCAGGAGTGACTCCAAAATCCGGGCTGTCTCCTCTTGAGACCGCCCCTCTCCCCCACGCCTCAAACTGGCCGCCCACCAGGCGATTGCCAGAGCGTTGCCCTGGCAACGCCCCAACGTGGTGACGTCACTTCCGGGTGACGTCACCGGCCGGGGGAGCTCCCGGGCAAACAAGGACTCTCCCCCGCCGGTGAGTAGAATCGACTTGGCAACCCTATCCCAGCCGCACACTCTGCCCAGTGTAGGGGTCCTCAACAGTGTGCCCATAGGTACCCCCAATGCCAAGTGCACCTGAGTGAGAGAAATCTTTTACCCCCAATGCCAAGTGCACCTGAGTGAGAGAAATCTTGAAAGAAAGAAAGAAAGAAGGAAGGAAGGAAGGAAGGAAGGAAGGAAGGAAGGAAGGAAGGAAGGAAGGAAGGAAGGAAGGAAGAAAGAAAGAAAGAGCTGGCAGAGAGGGGACAGTTGCTAATCCAAGCCTCAGAAATACCACCATTCTGGGAGGATAGCTTCAGTGGTGGCTGAAGCCTTCAGAAGGCTGGTCGGAGGAACAAGGACCTTTCCAGGGGACAGGGGCATTTTGCTGCAGCCATGACACAAGCAGGCATTCCCCTGCTGGGGGGGGGGGCTGGCACCAACTCCCAGAGCTGAGCTCCCCAGAGCTTCTGCTCAAAATGACCCCTGGTTCCCCCCTTTCTGATGCAATTTACCTGCTGCTCAGTTGCAGCAGGAGTAGCAGGTAAGTGGCAGCAGCGAGTGCGTGGCCGGCTAATCTACTTGTCTGGTGGAAGGAAGAGTCTGTCTGTCTGTCTGTCTGCCTGCCTCTTCCTTCCTGCCCTGGTGCTTTCATTTACAACTGAGGGGAGCAATGCATACTGGGATATGTAGTTCTGATGATGTATGTATGGCATCTAAATGGCAGGTGTCCTGGGAAGTACCTTTCTCAGTAGGCACTGAGCACACCAGTTGGCAATGGAACATGGGAGGAAGGAGGGCATTACCAGCAGCCGGTGTGTTGGAGAGTGGATGAGGCACTGAAGGGAGGGGACATTTTCTGATGTGGATATATGAGAATTCCTGGGGGGTTTGCTGTATTCACCATGCACTGCAGGTAGACATTATGAGCAACTGAAGCTTGTACACCAAGGACCTGGCAAGGACTGGGAGCAACACTGTTTACTAGGTGGATTAGCTGGCTGTAGTGGAAGCCACATACTGACCAATGCTCCCTCTAAGCTGTGGAGTCTTGTGAGCAAGACTTCTACTTTGTGAGCTACTGGCATTAAAGTTGTGAGCAAGCGATTTGGCTGCTGCATAAATTAGTTTGCTCCGGAGCCATCCTTCCTGAGCTGAGACAAAAGTGTGTGAGCCGGAGGCTAAAAAACCTGTGCGCTAGCTCACACTAACTCAGCTTAGAGGGAACACTGGCTACTGACATGTGCATACATGGGTAGAGGCTGTGGCTCAGTGGTAGATCCTCTGTCTGGCATGCAGGTCTCAGGTTCAATCCCTGGCACCTCCATTTAAAAGGTCCAGGTAGTAGGTGATGGGGAAGGAGGCCTATAGCTATGGTGGGGCTTTGGGGCCCCCCACTCCCTTTCTTAAAAGCACAGCCCCACAAGAATTTCTCCTGCAAATGCTTTTTTTCAATCATTTAAAACATTTTAAAGGTGTGCGCTCCTTTAAGCAGAGTGGGGTGCTATAATTGACTAATTCCTGAACTAAGCAAGCAGGTTGGAGTAGGTGACCTCTAGGATCCCTTCTACTTTTGTGTCAAGAAACTGGTCTCCTTTTTAAGAGAGTTTTTTTTCTGCCTAAGACGTAGCTTTCTTGACTATAGAAGCCATCCCTCCCACCTTGATGGACTGGTTCAGTATAATGCAGTTTCATTTAACATCTAGAGGTGCAGGAAAAGATGCTGAACCACTGGGCAGTGTAGCAGTCAGATAGGAGAATCCATGAGACCCCGGTTCAGTTTTGCCCACTGCCACAAAGCTTGCTGAGTGACCTTGGGCTGGGCACTCTTCCACTCAGCCTAACGATCTCAAAAGGTTGTTATGAGGATAAAATGGGAGAAAAGAGAACCACCACGAACTCCTTGGAAGAGAGATAGGATTAAAATGTAGAAGACAGATAAGGTCTGAGACCTGAAGAATGCTACCTATCATGTTTAAGGGCATCCTCAGGACTTCTCTCTAAATTGGGGGAAATGGCTTCCCAGGGGCAGATATGAGAGAATGAAGACTATATGAACTTAAGAATTCAAGCGTAACATAAAGATTCCAAATGCTGCCAATTTTGTAGTCGGTACTGAAGTTAGAAAGAGGAACGGGTGTTAAGGAAGACATAAAAAGATAAAAAACAGAACTGTAAACATAGTCAGAGTCCCATTTCGGAGTCAATGTGCAATTTAACTTAATGCTTTTTTGTCTGAGAATGGCCTCCAAACTGCGCCACATCCAGGTTAGCCTGACGGTGAAATCGGAGCTGTCTGAATTGTTTCCACTAAAGATGTTCAGGCATATCATGATAAATTTGTTATAGAAAAGTCATCTAAATGTGAAGTGTTATACGATTACGAAATGTATTATTTGATTTCCTATCAATAATTTAACTGCCTGTAGTTTTAATTTCACACACTATCAAGTTCCTTTACAACACACGCAAGAAATTTGCATCTTAATATTTCACGGCAGAACACGGAAAAGGAGGGGGGGAGCAACGCCATCGGAAACTGTTTACGATATGATAATACAAATTGTTTGGAGGGGCTCTGAATTATTTAAGAGGTGCGTCTTTCGTCTTATTCAGAGCTGAGCGGCTCGTACCATGACGTTACTTTCCAACTCTGGTTTGCCTTTAATTAAAAAAATTATTTGCCAAATAACTTCTTGTGGCATATTTTAATTAGGGGCGAGACCAAATTCCGCAAGCTTCCTGGTTCGGTGGAGTACCGCCCTGTTACAATTCAATTTTTCCCTGGTGAAAAATGAAGTCACGGGCCATTATTTTCTTCCCAGTTTTTTGTCTTCTTGCACCAAATCTTCCCTGTTAGAAAAATGTACGTGTTCTTATATTTATCTGTGCATCATCAGTGAGGTATAAATGGCACAAAACTGGCATGAGGCTATAAATGCTGGATAAATGGTGAAAAAAGGCATTGCATAAATAGCATAAATAAAATAAAAGACTCATCAGCAGCAACAAAAACGAGACAGGGCTAAATCAATGGCAATCACAACTTAATGAAAGAAATTGGTAATCCACATACCGGCATTCCCAAACTATAACAGAGAGCTGCTAGTGGGCCAAATGGAAAATGCTCATTGAAAAGGTAGTGCGCTCAGTGAATCCCTGTATGAGCAGCGGCGCAAGCAGTACTTCCTTCCCATCAGTTTGCTGGTGGTGCATAATTCTGTCTCTGGAACGACCTAATGATCTAATTGCTCCCAATGCAGAGATTCAACAAAATTATCTCAGCCTCAAAGGGGGCTGTTTTGTCTCTGCAATAGTCACTGCTCTGGGTTTGTGTACTTCTAGTCAGGAGTAGGGGGTGTGCATTCAGATCTACCTGAGCTGAAAATATACCTGAAAAATACCTTAGGGGGGAGGAGCCTGGGGAGGGTGGGGTTTAGGGTGGGGAGTGACCACTCCTGCCCTAGAATCCACCCTCCAAAGCAGCCATTTTCTCCAGGGGAACGGATGTCTGTAGTCTGGAGATCAGCTGTAATTCCAGGAGATCACCAGCCCCACCTGGAGTTCGGCAATCATATATCAGCACAGCTCTCTGTGGCTGCTTAATTTCACACCGGACCCAGGAAAACCTTGCTGGCCTACTGTAACACCTTTGTTCACTCAGTTCGCCCAACAAGGAGACTTAACCAAAGATGGAACATCCCAAGCCAGTTTGGTGTAGTGGTTAAGTGCGCGGACTTTAATCTGGGAGAACCGGGTTTGATTCCCCACTTGCAGCTGCTGGATGACCTTGGGCAAGCCATAGTTCTTTCAGAGCTGTCCTTTAAAGAGCAGTTCTCAGTCAGAGCTCTCTCAGCTCCACCTACCTCACAGGGTGTCTGTTGTGGGGAGGGGAAGGGGAAGGAGTTTGTAAGCTGCTCTGAGACTCCAAGTGAAGGGTTGGATATAAATCCAATCTCCTCCTCCTCCTCCTCCTTTTCTTCTTCCCCTTGGAAAAAACCTAGTGTTGTATACAACTAAATACATTCATTGGGACTTTTGTGATTTTCCCAGTAAATCAGTTGTTTACACTGCTAGGAATCAATTGTTTTAATATGTCGCCGAAGGCTTTCACAGCCAGAGTTCATTAGTTGTTGTAGATTTTCCAGGCTGGATGACCATGGTCTTGGCATTGTAGGACCTGAGGTTAGCTGAGACTGGCATCCTCAGAGGCATATCACAGAAAGATGGAGCACCCTCTGTGTCAGTGTGAGAAGAAAAACGGTAGGCAGATAATTTATATCTCCTCAGGAAGGTGGGGTAGTGCTGAGTCATTATCTTGTAGGAGTTTCCCAGGCTGTGACATGCTAATAGAGAAGCTTCCCTGAGGAGGTTGTTTTACATATGGATCTGTAGTGCTGTTGTAAGATGTAGAACATTTTGGGGTTTTCAGGACTGGAAACCATGCCGTATTTATTTTTAAACTCTCTTCTTTCCAGTTGAAATTGTGTTTATGCTTATGAATTTCAATGGCTTCCTAGTGTAACCTGACACGGTCATTGGATGGGTGGTCCCGCATTTCAGTGTCTTGGAATTAGATACTGTGTCCTGTTTTGAGTTCGGCTGTGTTCAGTCACTGCTGATTTTTTCAGACTGGCCAAGTCTGCAGCATCTTTCATGTTCTTTTGTTTGTATTTTGAGTAAAAAATAATATTGTTAATTGGGTTCCCCTGTGTCCTTTATAAAGTTTATATCTCTGGTACCTGGCATTACGTTTTACGGCACACATGGCCCAGTCCGACAAAGTGACATATATGTCAGATCCGGCCCATGTATCAATTGAGTTCGACATCACAGCTACTCTTATGTTCTTAAACGTATAGTTCTCAAACTGGGTTGAACTTATTGTGAAACTCACTGGGTGCGTTCACACTTGCAGATTTGAGCCGGCTACAGCCAGCTCCAATCTGCACATTTATACTGTAACAGCTGGCTCCCATCCCCAGCCGTCGCCTACCATCTCATAAAGCGTTGGAAAGTGTCTGAAATCTGAGACCAGCTCCCTTGCTGGTCTCAGCCGTGCTCTTCTGGCTCCTGCCGCCTTTCTTCCAGTGTAAACGGGGAGCCGTCTCAAAGCAACTTCCGAGTAAACTCCCCCCCTCCCCTGCGGAAGCCTCTGGCTTCCGCTTTTCGTCCGCCATTTTTTAAAAAAATTTGCCGAGATTCGCATGGGCGCCCATACAAACCTATGTTTAAAGGGCAGATGTGCAAATGGAGGGTAGTTCTACTGTGTACATGAGCTTGCAGTCACAATGCGTCTATTTTCTGGTTGAAATATCAAAGCGATTTCTACTGTTAAAAGGAAGTAGAGATTTGGCCGATCGGGCTGCGCATGCTCGAAAAAAAATTTTTTCATCCATGTGTATGAGCGCTTGTGCGCATGTGCAAGCAGCGAAAAAAATAAAAAAAAAACCGAAATCCCCCCCACTCCTTTGTTAGTGTGAACGTGGGGGAGCCGCTTGAAGGTGACACGAGGAGAGGTTAGTGTGATCTTGATTTTACGGAACCAGACGTTTGCAGCAGGCTCCAGCAGGCTCCAGCACTCCAGTGTGAACACACCCACTGAGTGACTATGGGCCAGTTACTTCCTCTTGGTCTAACCACCTCATACGATTGTCTGCGTGTCTGTTATGTACCATCAAGTGTCAATAGCCTTTCTGCTTCCAGTCTAGGGTGGGACAGAATACCATGCTTCACATTTCAAGAGATGGATTTCACTGCGCCAAATATTAAAAAAAGGCACAAAACAAGACATCTGCAGTACAACATTTTAATTGTATTTCACATGCGCTTGGCATTGTGAAACATCACAGACAAGCCAGTAATTGGCCAGAATGGTTCTTTGTGTTTCGTTGGTATATACTTAAAAAAACAACAACACCTCTCTCAGATCCTTGTTTTTTGAAGGTTAATAGCGATCTCGCTACTGTGAATGTTCCATCTGACATTCAGGGAACTTTTGTACGAGCGCACTATATTTGGAATGCAAAACCAAAAGAGAGGCATTACGACCAAGACCTGTAATGCCTGGAAATGAAAATATGCTCATTTAAAATAAGTTCACCTGTAAGCAAGGAGAGGAGTACAGATCGTACGCCCACAGCTATTCAGGCAGAATCCATGGTATGTAATTTATGTCCAGGCACTGATGGTGTGAGAAAAAATGTCATTGGGGGGGGGGGGGGAAACACCTGCTAGAAGCTCTTTATGATACCACTGTCTGGAACCACACTCCACTGGCACACAAACACACTAACTGCATTTGCACTAGAGATGCCACAGATTTCACCACAAACATGTTCAGCAGTTGCATGTACCTTGTTCAACAGCCGCAATCACCAGGGAGCCAAATGTCTGACTTGCTTGCCTATCCATCAAATGCCTCAAAAGGCTGTCGAACAGCTTTGAAGCTGTGCAGTAGCTGTGGTGGCAGAAGTTCCCTTCTGGTGGTGGTACAGTTTCATTTCCTTGCCTAGCAGGGGCTGTTGCATATGCTGTCCTCATGTCTTACTTTGGGACTTCCTGTAGGCATTAACTGAGCCCATGCTGGAAACAGGATGCTGGACTAGGGTTCCCAGTACTCCAATGGGTAGGGCTGCCAAGTCAGCCCGGGGGGTGGGGGATCCCCCGCTACAGGGGTTCCTGATCCGCCGGCCAGCATTCGGCCAGCGGGGGAAACCCCACCCCCGAAGTCGTCCAGCCTGGACGACTTCCCCCACGCCGGGCGATGTCACCAGAAGTGACGTGAGCACGTTGGGGGCGTTGCCAGGGCGACGCTCTGGCAATCGCCCCAAAACTATAGAGTTTTGGGGCGATTGCCAGAGCGTCGCCCTGGCAACACCCCCAACGTGCTCACGTCACTTCCGGTGACGTTGCCCATCGCGCGCAGAGGACTCCCGGCCAGCAGAGGATTCCCCCCCCCCGCCGGTAAGGTTAAGAGACTTGGCAACCCTACCGGTGGGGGTGGGGAAAACCCCGATTTTGTGGGGTCTTGCCTGTCGCCAGCAAGCTGGTCGGCCAGGGAGGGGGGGAATCCTGCCCCCAACTAACCTTCCTGGGTGACTTCTGGTAAAACCGGAAGTGCAGGCCCCCATGTGATGATGTCACTTGGTAGTGACATTATCATGTTGGAAACATTGGGAGGCAACAGTTTGTGAGCAAAACTCTGCGGTCTGGAGCCAAATTTACCTTAGAGTTTTGCCCAAAAACCAGAGCGTTGCCTTGCTGTGATGATGTCATTTCCGGGTGATGTCATCATGTTGGGGCCTGCACTTCCAGTTTTAACAGAAGTCACCTGACATAACTTTCAGTCTGCTGGAAGGACACTGGGAGTCCCCCCACCTCCCTGGCAACCCTATGCTGGACTGATCTAATGAAGTTCTTCTTATGTTCTTAGATCAAGATGGGTAGCCGTGTTAATCTGTCTGTAGCGGTCGAAAAGAGTAAGAGTCCAGTAGCATCTTGAAGACTAACAAACTTTGTGGTAGGGGAGGAGCTTCCTTGAGTCACTGCTCGCTTCTTCAGGAATCAGGACTTGCAAACGGAGGGCCTTTGGGGCTTCCTTGGCTGAGTCAATCCATCTCCTGTTGGCTCTTCCTCTTTTCCTGCTGCCTTCCACTTTTCTGAGCATTCTTGTCTTTCTCAGTGACTCTTGTCTTCTCATGATGTGGCCAAAGTATGATAGCCTCAGTTTGGTCATTTTTGCTTCCAGGGAGAGTTCAGGATTGACCTCTTTTACACTACAGTAAATATATAGTGGGCATCTGAAACATATGCATTCGGTTTCAGCAGTAGTTCGTCTAACTTGAGTTTCAAGTTGGGGGATCTTGTGTTTCTTATTCTTAAAGATCAACATGTCCATCTGTACCCGAGCCTTAGCATATTCTAGATCCCAGATATCATATTGTGCAATCATAGAACTGTGCGTTTTGGTTGTATCTGTAGTGCCACCTTCTGGAAAGAAATGAGACATTAAGAACAATTTATCTCCAAAGGCTGAGCAAACGCCCTAAGATTTTATTGTGTGTCCAAAAATGTAGATGGTTATCTAGGCTCTTGTATGCTTCTTCAGCCTGGAAAATGGGGCTGAGAAGAATTCATTGGTCCTATGTGGTGTGTATATGAAGTGTGGATTCTTTGTGCCTAATAATACTCTTCCTCACAAAGTCTACTGAACAAGTGATAATATTTCATCAAAGGAAGCTGCAATCTGAAAGCCCATATATATGTAAGTAGATATAATGGATGCAAATGTGCAGTATATTTTCTCAACAGGAAGCTCCTGGGTTTTAAGGAATGATGTACCTGCTATCTAAAACAGATGGAAAGCTTGTTTCTTTAGAAATGTTTTCTTTTGGACTTTTATGTCCTGGTTTCCATGAAATTATGAAGGACTGTAAGGAAACCTGAATTCAAATTCCCCAGCAGCAATAAAGCTCTCTGAATGGACTTAGTCAACCCGGATTCATAAGGTAATCATATGGCCACCTCAAGATTGGACAGAAGCAGCTGTCTTCTACCACCACTGGGCCCATGTTTAGGGCTGCCAAACTCCAGCTGTACCACTATCAAACTCCAGAATTATAACTCATCTCCAAACTACAGAGATTAGTTCTCTTGGAGAAAATGGCTGCTTTGGAGGGTAGACTCTACAGCATCATACCCAGTTGAGTCCCCTCCCCTCCCCTTCCCAAACCTCCCCCTCCCCAGGCTCCACCCCCCAAATATCTAGGCATTTCCCAAGCAGGAGTTGGCAACTCCATCCATGTTGCTCAGCAAAGTCTCCTATGACCTGATGAGTAAGAACATTTACTCCTTGGAAATGCCATTGATTGAACTTGGGAGACCTTCCCTATGCCAACCCAATGCTCCATTGCACGGCCAGGGAAGATGCAGTGAGGTTAGGATGGCATCTCCTCTCCCAGGTCCTGGCTTCCCTCCAATTCCTTCACTTCCTATAGGGAGCAGGTACCAGATATCACCTGAGGCAGGTGGTGGAGTTGTGCATGCACACGAAAGCTTTCACTCAGAATTAAACTCTGTAAGCCTCAAAGGTGCCACTGGACTCAAACATTACTGGGCAATTCTTACAGGCATTGCATTACTAGGAGAGTCCATAGCACAATGGTAGAGCATATGGTTTATCTTCAGCAAGTAGGGTTGCTACCCTCCAGCTAGGGCCTGGAGATCTCCAGCCATTACAGTTGGTCTCCAGATAGCAGAGATCAGTCCCCCTGGAGAAAATGGTTGCTTGGGAAGGTGGACTGTTTGGCGTTGTACCCTGCTGAGGTCTCTCCCCTCTCCAAACCCCATCATCCCTGGCCTCCATCCAGAAAACCTCCAGGTATTCCACCACCCAAAGCTGGCAACCCTAAACTCAGAGACTTCAAGCACTTTGCTAGAGACGCTGGAGAGCTGCAGCTAGTCAGACAGCCATGCACTAGCATTAGATAGGACCCAGATCAGAATTAAAATTAGCCATCCTCATATAGGTTTGCCATCCCCCCGATGAGGGTAGGGGTTTACCCACTTTTGGGAGGCCCAATCCCCCACCATTCAGCTGGCCAGTGGGGGGAGCCCTGCTCCCAAGCAGCCACGTCTGGCGCTGACAGGCCCAGTGCGATGACATCACCGGAGGTGACATCAACATACAGGGCATGTTGTGGGGGGACACTCTAGCATCTGAGAAAAAACTCTATGGCAACCATAGAGGTTTTTTTTTTTACCTCAAATGCTAGAGCATCCCCCACATGTGCCCTGTGTGATGATTTCACCTCTGGGAAGAAGAAAGGAGCCTTGCACAAACACTAGAACAAAGTGAGGACCTGACAGCCCTATCCTCATATGTTCCTGATCTATGTTGAAATTGGCACCTACAGACAGACAGTTGTTTCTAGCCCGTTGGGGTTGGCAACTGATCAGAAAAACAAGTCTGGCGTGCTGGTGTGCCTTGGGGTCTTGAGCTGCAAAACTCAGCTGGGGAAACTTCTGTCAGCACTGAATTATACCTGAGTGCCTGTACTTTCTGCCTACCAAGCTGCCGTCAAAAGTGCAGGAGCTAAGATTAATAAAAACGCTGACAACCCTACCCCCCATTAAAGTTGCCAACCTCCAGGTGGAGAAAATGGCTGCTTTGGAAGGTGCATGGTATGGCATTCTACCCCACCAAAGTCCCGCCCCTCCCCAAACCCCAGCCTCCTCAGTCTCCACCCCAAGAATCTCCAGGTATTTCCCAGCTGGGAGCTGGCAACCCTTCTGTTTAATACCATTAGGTTAAAAAGCATTGTACACTAGTTCGTATGCCATGAATCAACAGTGTGTCTTCTTGACTGTAGCTCTGTAGTTTTATTCAGTTGTCCCAAGGTTATATTTTTCCCTACTCAAAAAAAAGAAGAAGAAAGAGGTAAGCTGTTAATAATTAAAGCATTATTAGAATAGTTAATAGTCAGAAATAGTTAATTCAAACCAAAGGACATACTGCACAATGACAATCTTCAGGGGCTGGTTTTACCTTACTTGCTGTTTGGTCCACAGTGTCATTACCGCAGAAGACTCAGCTTCAAGCAAGTACACAATCTGTTCCTTCATCTTGAGAGCAATCATAAACAGACCTACTCGAAAATAAGTCCCATTTTATTCAATGGGACTTACCCCCAGAAAGCAGTTCTAGGGTTGTGGCTGTCAGCAGGCCATGGTTGTCCCTTAAGATGCATAACATACAGAACTGTAGGGTAGCAGCGCTCAGTCTTTAGACAGTTGAGATGTAAATGAGGAGAATTGGGTTCTCCTTGATTACATTATAGAATAATAGAATCATAGAGTCACAAAGCTGGAAGGGACCATACAGGCCATCAAGTACAATCTACCTGCCCAATGCAGGATCATCCCTGACAAGTATTTTCCAGCCATTGGTTGAAGACCGCCAGTGTGGGAGAGCTCACAATCTTCCTAAGCCGCTGCTGAACTACTCTCACTGTAAAAAATTTTTTTCCAAAATTTCCAGCTAATATCTTTCCACCCAAAATTTAAACCCATTGTTGCGAGTCCTGTAACAGCTCCCTGCCCTCCTCTAAGTGACAGCCCCTCAAATATCTCAAGAGAGCAATCCTGTCCCCCCTCAGCCTCCTCTTCGCCAGACTGAACCTTCCCAAGTCCCTCAGCCTTTCCTCACAGGGCTTCTTGGCCTCCAGGCCCCCGATCATCCTTGTCGCTCTCCTCTGCACCCGCTCCATTCTGTCCACATCCCTTTGGAGTGAGGCCTCCAGACCTGCTCACAGTACTCCAGGTGGGCCCTAACCAATGCTGTGTACAGCAGGACTATGACGTCTTATGATTTGGATGTCATGCCTCTATTGATACACCGCAAGACCACATTAGCTCTCTTTATGGGTGAGGAGAATCCGCTCTGCCTGCTGGATGACCTCAGCAAAACACCCTCTCAGCGTAATCTATCTCACAGGGTTGTTATGATGAAAGAACAATATTTAATGCCCTGAGCTTCTTGAAGGATGGTGTGATGAAGAAGAGAAGGGAAAGGATGGAGCGGGAAAGACGAGGGTGTTACTGCTCACATATTACTGCTACTCCAATTGGGCACAGAGGGAATTGGAACCTTCAGCTCATCTTGACACAACTTGGAGGCTACAAGGAGAACAGATTGCTATGGTATGCCAGTGACCAGCAATGGAGTCTTGTACAGCGCCTAGCACACTAGAAGCAGAAAAGTAAGTATCAGGTGAGCCTCAAAAGGAAGGATGTCATCACTGAAAAAAGCTCCATCTGGATCAGGCTTGCCTGGACTATCCAGGTGTGGGCGCCCACTGCCAGATCTTTTAACGGAGATGCTGGGGATTAAACCAGAGACCTTCCGCATACCAAGCAGATGCTCTACTACGGAGCCAAAAGCCTCACTGCTTAGTAGAAGTCATTTGGCATTTGAAGATGTATGTGCCCACTGTAATTGGTATGGCAGAAAGCAACACAGTGTACTATGCGCTCCCTCAACACTCAATGGGGAACAGCACTCTCTCATGCTTTGGCACATATTTTCTTATGTATTATTTACCATTCTGCTTTTCCCCTTTCTCTTTCATTGAGGTGTGGACAGATGTCAGAGAAATTAAACACTTTTTACGAACATCAAAACACAGATTTAAAAACAGAGAACATTCATATAGCAGAACCAAGTACAAAATTTAGCCTCATGTTCTCTTGCAAAAGACGCCAGTACACTATGTTCTCAGAGCCTGAAACATACGCAAGAGTCATCGTTAATATATTTCAGTGTCACAGAGTGCTTGAAATTGGGAACGGGCAGGCAGGAATGGAGAATATTTAGACAGTTCAAGTGTTTTGTTCAAGTAGTGTCCTTTCGAAAACTGACTAATACCAGGTCTTATTGGAAATCAAATGTTTTATTTAAATATTTACACCCTGTCTTTCCTCTTGGCTCAAGGTGGGTACACCTATATCAGGGGAGGCCAAACTTGCTTAACGTAAGAGCCACAAAGAATAAATGTCAGATGTTTGAGAGCCACTGGCCGAGGACAGACTGCCAATCTAAAGCGGAGGCAAAGCGGAGGGAACTGGAGCGGGGGAAAAAACCCACGGAGCTGGCCGTTCACACTGGCCAGAGCAATGCGAATCAGCGGCAATACGGAGCGTTCAGACTGCCACGGAGCGTTCAGACTGCCGCGTAGCCAGCGCGCGCGCGGCTTGCGCTTGCCGCTGCTTTTTTGTTTTGTTTTCCGTTGATAACTTTTTGCCGGTGCGTTCACACTTCCTCCGGATGCCTCCCGCTTCTTCCAGTTCACACTGTTTGGAAGCGGGAGGCATGCGGAGGAAGGCCCCTGAACACCGGGAAAAACCGGTGTCCTGTTAAAGCGAAAGGAAAGCGACTGGGAGATGGGTAAGTACGCAACGGAGTCGAGGGACAGATGCGCATGTCTGAACGTGCTCCTTTCTTCCGTTTGCGAAGCGTGCCTGCCCCGCTTTAGATTGCCAGTCTGTCCTCAGCCACAAGATGTGAACAAATATTAACCACATGTTTTTATTGAAAAATATGCTAATTTGCTTTTTATTAACATTAAATGAGACTGCCAAAATTAAAAACAAAAGGGGTAAAAACAGTTATTGGCTGGGGAAGGGAAGACCGATCAGGGACGCTTGCCTCCACTTCCCCAGCTGCCCTGCTGGGAGCCGCACAATATGTATGAAAGAGCCACATGAGGCTCTCGAGCCGTAGTTTGGCCACCCCTGACATATATCATAGAATCCACTGAGGCTTCCAAGCTGTAGTTTGGCCACCCCTGACGTATATCATAGAATCCACAGAAGCTTTGGGCAAGCACATAATGAATATTTTATCAACATGAACTAGGGATGCTGCGAAATGCACACACACGCACATATGACAGAGATTGTTTTGTGGTGATGGTTTAATCAGACCATCTCAACAGCATGAGAGCGCACTGTAGTGGTCAGACAGGGGAAAGTCTGTCAGGGGCCCATTGCAACC
The DNA here is from genome assembly GCA_029233225.1 of Lepidodactylus listeri. Lineage (NCBI taxonomy): Eukaryota > Metazoa > Chordata > Lepidosauria > Squamata > Gekkonidae > Lepidodactylus > Lepidodactylus listeri. The sequence continues at coordinate 18,628,521 of JARCFY010000004.1, forward strand.
CATTTACTACTGGATTTTCCCTGGTGTCTTTTAACTTCACTTCTGCCGTGGAGCAGAATGGATCACTGACGGCTGTGGGACGCTTCCCAGATGTTGTTGTCTGATTCCTCCCTTTAAATCCACCCGGCATTCATGCCTATGTCGGGTCTAATTGTGCATATGATCGCCATTGCCATTGCCACACAGCCACTTTAAATGGCATCATGAAAGACGCTTAAATATGACTGCTTTGCTGAACTGTGAAAGAGTGTGTGCCCCATACTTTTATCCCTTTTTCACTGCAGAGTCAACTCGCCTTTCTGGACAGGTAAAGCATCACCCCATCAACAATACTTCCCACTAATGCAAATGTCTCTGTACTTTTCTATCTGAATTCCTAGATCTGTATTGTCCGTGTGTATGCTTGATTTTATATTTGTATGTGTGAGAATCCTTTAGTAAAGAAATCACTGCTTTAGTAATCTAGCCTCAACGTCTAGTCCTGGGACTGGGAACTCAAACTCCCATATACACAGCTTCTGATCCTATACTTAATGCCTATTGCCATTTAATACTCACGACCCCCCACATTTATTAATAAGTTAAGGCAATTTGGCTAACAAAAATCACCTACAAACCATAGAGTTTTGCCCCAAAATTAGAGCATCACCCCTGATGTCGGCGCCTGAAGATCCCAGGAGCCCCCCGCCGGCAGCCAAGTAGGACCTAGCAAACAGCCCTTAGAAACCGTTCCACAATTATATCCAAGACATATGCCATTCTAACATCGTTGCAAGAGAACACAACATTATCATATCAAAACTATTGGGAAAAAAATATGCAAAACAGAATGCACCCTAGACAAATGGTTAGACATCTGGAAAACATATGAAAATAACTCTCCCTTCGTCTCGCAAAAATGGCAAAACTTTATAATGACTAAATGGTACTTGACTCCACAGCAAATATCTCACTTCACACACAACTAAAAACTCCTGTGTTGGAGAGGATGCAAAGAAAACAGTACCTATATACATTGCTGGTTGGAATGCCCTGTTATCGCATCTTTTTGGGATAGAATAATAGAGGAAATAAGAAACATAACTGGATATACTATAGAAAAAAAACAAGAATCATTACTCTTAAATCTCAGAGCGGAAGAGGCTATATCTATTATACAAGAAAAAGAATTGCTTTACTGTTATTTGCATCCAAAAACAACAATAGTATTCAAATGGAAATCAAAATGTAAACCAACCGTAAACCTCTGGTATAAGAAACTATGGAATCTATATATAATGGAAAAAAATTCAGATATACTGAAACCAACAAAAACTAATGAAGGGTATAACGAATTTATGTGTATATAGCTACCTATTATATCTTACCTAGTTACTCAAGAAACAATATTTGATGTGATAGCATTTACCATAGATGAAGAGTATCTGACAAATTGCAATTATTAAATGTTTGAATAATAGAATGCCAAAAGCTAAACAATGAGAAAGAAGTACACCCTTATCTTGTACAAAGTTGTTGTAAATGGAAAAAATGAATAAAAACTTAATTCAAAAAAAGAAAAGAAAAAGAAACCATTCCACAAAAGAGAGGAAAGCTTCCTCCCTGATGGCAGACCAGAATGGCTGCCAAAAGAAGCTGCTAAGGGATGCTTGATATGCCTTTTGATATTGTACACTATCAGAGGACTTTACAACAATTTGGATTCTCAGTTGGGTAAATATCGTAGGGAGGCATTATTATTTGTATTCCGGTTTTGCTAGCAGGTTTGCTGAATTTGGGTCCGAGGTGTTTGTCTTGTTGCTTTGCTTCATTTGTGGTCACAGAGACTGTTTTATCTTTGCTACTTGCTTTGAGTCCCAATGATTCGGAGAAGAGCATGCTTACAAACTAAATAAATAAGCAAGCAAACAAATTTGGGCAGAGCCAGCATATCTATTTATTTCTCGCTATGTATGAATATAACAGGATGGCTTCCAAAATAAACAGTCATGGGAAATATTATAGAGTTGCCAGCCTCCAGGTGGGTCCTGGAGAAACTGGCTGCTTTGAAGGGTGGCCTCAACGGCATCATACCATTGTACCTCTCCATTCCCCAAACCCCTCCCTCTCTGGCAAAAAGACTGCTCCATTTCTTTAAATGACAAAGATTCGTCACAGATTTGGTCCTCCTCATCTTTAATGTCCAGATCATAAGAACATAAGAGAAGCCAATGTTGGATCAGGCCAAAGGCCCATCCAGTCCAACACTCTGTCACACAGTGGCCAAAAACACCAGGTGCCCTCAGAAGGTCCAGCAGCGGGGCCAGGACACTAGAAGCCCTCCCACTGTTGTCCCCCCAAACACCAAGAATACAGAGCATCACTTGCCCCAGACTGAGAGTTCCTATCTATACTTTGTGGCTAATAGCCACTGATGGACTTCTGCTCCATATGTTTATCTAATTCCCTCTTGAAGCCATCCATGCTTGTAGCCACGACCACCCTAAATCCCTAAACATACAACTGCAAAATTACAAAATACTTACCAGGTGGTATATCACACCAGCAAAATTGCATAACATCTCAAATTCATACTCACCACTATGCTGGAGGTCCTGCAGAAGTCACAGATCTTTCATGCACTGATGGTGGTCAGTCCCTGTAGTACAGAATTTTTGGTTGAAAATTACAAAAGCAATAGAAAAATAGAATAAAATAGAAAATAGAAAAAAACAAACCTGGGTATAACATTCCCCTGAAGCCTGAATGTATATTGCTTGACTTGTGGAAGGATTCCAGCATCCCGGATTATATAGGGAATTAATCTCAATTTTATCAACAGCAGCTAAAACAGTAATAGCCAGGGCTTTTTTTGTAGAAAAAGCCCAGCAGGAACTCATTAGCATAATAGGCAACACCCAACAGCAGAAACTCATTAGCATAATAGGCCACACCCAACAGCAGAAGCTCATTAGCATATTAGGCCACACCCCTAACAGCACAGCTCCCTCCCAGGATTGGCTTCTCCAGGTGCCCCACTGCTTGTGGGGTGCATGGGAAACCCCAGGGAAGGATGGCAGTTTTTGGATTGGCTTCCTCAGGCTTCCTCAGCTTGGCTTCCCCAGGCGCCCCGGGGCTTGTGAGGCGCCTGGGGAACCTGGGGGAGGGGAGGTTGTAGGTGTGGCCAATTCAGAAGCCAGCCAGAACTCCGTTCCTGTGCGTTCCTGCCCAAAAATAGCCCTGGTAATAGCCAATAGTTGGAAAAGCACAAATGCCATACCAGTTGCGCAATGGCACCATAAAATCTGGGAATACTATGCCATGGACAAGATCTCAGATAAGGTTTCCTCATTCCAAAACCCCTCTGGGGGAAGTGACTTCCTTTCTAAGTGGTTCCCATTTTTCGAATATGTTTTCAACGAAGGCACAATTTTAACTGAAAGAGTCCCTCGTAAATTCTATGATGTTATACGCATTATGTAACTAACAAAGTTCTAATCTTATAATTATCTAAAGAAAGTACTTACATTCCTGGAACAGCTTGTGTTATTGGCTTATGATGGTTGCCTTAATGATTCTGTATGTTTCATCAAGTTTTTTGCATTTGGATTGTTGGTTGATGTTTTTCTTATAACAGAAAACAAATTAAAAAAATTGGGGGGGGGGGCCGGAAGCCCTCCCTCTCCAGGCTCCACCCCCAAAATCTCCAGGTATTTCCCAGCTCACCATCTGGCAACCATAAAAATGTAGCTTGGGAAGGGTTCTGAGAACTCTCTGTTACAAATCCTTCCTCAGCTCCCCTATGCAGCAAACTACAACTCCCAGGTGCCCTGGAAAAGAAAATGACCATTCAGCTGGCTGAATCATGTAGTATAGACAATTAGATACCTAGGTAGAATTGAGTCAAAGCCTTTGCTCTTTGTCCTGTTCTCAAAGAAAGGAGAAACATTTTTTCCCTTCTGTTTCCTCTAATGCAGTCATAAAGACAGGGAGAAATAAATTCAGCATTCCCAAGATCCTCTTAGGGTTACCATCCTCCAGTTGGGGCATAGAGTTTTCCTAGATTTACAACAGATCAGCAGACTACAAAGATCAAATTCCCTGGAGGAAATAGCTGCTTCGGAGGGCAGACTCTATGGTATACCATGGAGTCTAGAAGAAACTCTTGTCCTAGAGTCATATCACATCCCTGTTGAGCCCCCTCCTGCCCCCAAACTCCGATTTTCCAGGAATTTCCCAAGCCAGAGTTGGAAACCCTATGGTCTGGAAACCAGAAGTGGTGTTTGCTGCAGTCTGGATTCCGTCTCCCGAAACATAATAACGAATTCTGGCGCTTATGTCAAGCATCCAAGTGTGTTTTCCCTATACTGCAATAACACATTAATGTGCTTTTACTTATATGATAAGGCCAACAAGCACATTCTTGTTATAATTAATGTAAATTCCAGCTTGATTAGTTCATAACCATGCAATTAGGCACTTTACAATGGAAATCACAGGTAGAAGAGGTGATAACAGACCCCTTAGCTGCTACCTCAATTACAGACAGACTGTTCCCAGGTAATTGAATTAACTGTTACGAGTGACCACAGAAGACCATCTGGTTGTTTGTAACATTATATTGTTCAAGGGTATGTTTTTTTTTAAAAAAAAAAGAACCCTAGCAGAATGCATCAAATGGTTTCCATAGATTTCTCCTGAGCTCCACTGGGCTGTGTTGAAATTCAAAACAGAGGGGGGGGAAAGGATTCTGATAAATTCAGAACACTGCAGGCAATTTGCAAAAATGTAAAGCAATCCAATTATAATGTAATGTCTAGCAAGGACAGGAAGACTATTCTGATTGGTAGGGGTTGCCAGCTCTGGGTTGGGAAATACCTGGAGATTTTGGGAGTGGGGGGGTCTGTGGAGGGGGGGGGGTTGGGGAGTGGAGGGACCTCAGCAGGGTATGCCTTAGAGACCACCTTATGCCTTAGAGACCATCCACCAAAGCAGCCATTTTCTCCAGGGGGACTGATATTTATTAGCTGGAGATCAGTTGTAATAGCTGGAGATGTCCTGACCTGGATAGCCTACGGTAGCCTGATCTTATCAGATCTCAGAAGCTAAGTGGGGCGGCCTTGGCTACTATTTGGATAGGGGACCTCCAAGGGATGCAAAGGCAGGCAATGGCAAACCACCTTTGAAATGTCTCTTGCCTTAAAAAAAACAAGTCTAGCTCGCCACCTAGTGATGCGTAACTTAAAAGAGCTAGAAATCCTGGCTGCTGGATAAACTTAGGATCTCCTGGCTATACTATACAAACTGCCATACAATAATTAATTATTAGCTGGAGATCTCTCGGCCCCTCCTGGAGGCTGATAATCATACGTGATTGGCCTTGCCCCTTTGACAGTGTATGCTTTAGCAGCATTACCTCCTTGTAATTCTACTGAAATCCATGGGCTTAGGATGTAACTTTTAAATTTTAATTGAAAATGAATTTGTATTCTCTTTTGAATCCTGCACAGGAGACACTAATTTGAATTTGGGAAATGGGACAAAAATATATTATATAAATAATTCCCATACCACTTGTTAAGGAAGAAGAAGAAAATTGGATTTTCACCCCATCCTTCACTACCTGAAGGAGTCTCAGAGCGGCTTACAAACCCCTTCCCTTCCTCTTCCCACAACAGACACCCTGTGAAGTAGGTGGGTCTGAGAGACTGCTCTGAGAGAACAGCTCTGAGAGAACAGCTCTGAGAGAACTTGTAGCTGACCCAAGGTCACACCAGCAGCTGCATGTGGAGGACTGGGGAATCAAACCCGGTTCTCTCAGATTAGACTCTGTGTTCTTCACCACTACACCAAACTGTAGGGTTTACAATCTCGGTGTGGGTGGCTGGAGATCTCCTGGAATTACAGCTGGCCTCCATACAACAAAGGCCAGTCCCTCTGGAGAAAATGGCTGCTTTGGAGGATGGACTCGTATTTTTTGCTGAGGTCCTTCCCTCCCCAAACACCGCCCTCCCCAGGCTCCACCCTCAAATCTCCAGGAATTTTGCAACCTATAGTTGGCAACCCTGCTGTAGAGAACTCCCCCCCCCCCATGCAACAGTTATAATTTCCTTTTCCCCACAGGCATAGACAGTATCTTGAAAGTATACTCACGAACATTAATAAGTGACCTCATGCTGTGCCAAGCGAACCCGCTTCTTGGTGAGGATCAAAGGAAGCCTTGCCCATTTAGATGCATGGAAGTCACTGAGAATGGCGCCAGTCCCTTCTCTGTTTAGGCCTTCTGTGGGTTCCCCCCACCCCCCTTCATCATAAACACTGCAACAATCGCTGGGGACTACTTAGACAAACCCCAGAGGGTAACGTTTTATTATAACACAGTATTTATTTACGACTCATTTATATGATTTGCGGTTGATTTAATTGTCTATTTGCACAGTGGCCTGCTGAGCTAAAACACTTACGCTGCAAGGATGGGGGAGAGAAGTTAGAACCCGATCAGGCTGTGTTGAGACCACACGTGTGTGAAAAGCCAATTATGCCGAGCAGCAACGCAAAGACGGAATACAATGAAGCAACGTGCAGAGCACCCCTGAGCAGGTCAGTTGAACCAGTCGTCAAAAAATGCAGCTCTCCGTTTGCAGCCAAGGAATGGGATGTCAGCCGGATTGATGGGCATTTGAACATCCCAGAGAGCCAGCGTGGTGTAGTAGTTAAGAGCGGCGGCCTCTGTTCTGGACAACTGGGTGTGATTCCCCACTTCTCTGCCTGAAGCCTGCTGGGCGACCTTGGGCCAGTCACAGTTCTCTCAAACTCTCTCAGCTTCACCCAACTCACAAGGTCCCTGTTGTGGGGAGAGGAAGGGAAGGCGATGGTCAGCCACTTTGAGACACACAAGGCCTACTGGGTGACCCTGGGCCAGTCCCAGTCCTCTCAGGACTCTCTCAGCCCCGCCTGCCTCACAAGGGGCTCGGGTTGCCAGCCTCCAGGTGGGGCCTGGGGTTCTCCCACTTTTACAACTGATCCCCAGCTGACAGAGATCAGCTCCCCTGGAGAAAATGGCTGCATTGAAGGGTGGGCTCTATGGCACTGTACCATGCTGAGGCCCCTCCCCTTCCCAAACCCCACCCTCTCCTGGCTCCACCCCCAAAGTCTCCAGGTATTTTCCAACCCAGACTTGGCAACCCTATAAGGTGCCTGTTGTGGGGAGAGGAAGGGAAGGCAATTGGAAGCCTCTTTGAGGCACATGAGGCCTGCTGGGCGACCTTGGGCCAGTCTCAGTCCTTTCAGGACTCTCTCAGCCTCACAAGGTGCCTGTGGTGGGGAAAGGAAGAGAAGGTGATTGTCGGCCGCTTTGAGACTCCTTCGAGTACAGAAAAGTGAGGTATGAAAACCTACTCTTTGCCTTCTTCATCCCTTGTAGACAGTAGCACTTTCTGTGTTGCTGTGGTAAAAAATGGCTTCTCCCTCTCATATCAACACTGAAATGGCACCCCTGTTTCAAACCAAGCAAGAGTCTCTCCCCCAAAGCAGTTTCCAGCAAAAAACTTCATACCTCATCAAAAGCCATGTTTGAATACTGTATCACGCTCAAGTGTGGCAAGCTGGTGTGGTGCAGAGATTAGAGTGTTGAACTAGCATTGGAGAGACCCACGTTCAAGTGCCCCATGGGCCAGTGAGCTTGCTGGGTGATGAACTCGGGCCTGTCTCACTCTTCCAGCCTACCCTACCTGACAGGTTTGTTGTGGGGATAAAATGGAGGTGGAGTAAACGAGATGCATCACTCTGAGCCCCTCAGAGGAAGGGTAGGATGAAAAGGCAGCAAATAATCACAGATCTTCAGGGTAAGGAGATGCTTGCATCTAGTGTCCCTGACTTCACACTGAAAGAAAGAAGTGGAGAACCCCTCTAGAGCACAGCAGTCCAGATAGATATCTGGATCAGTACCCTCACCTAGGGTTGTAAGGCCTCCCAGTGGGGGATGGGGATACTTTTGTTGTTCTTCTTCTTCAGTCGCACAGTCGAGTCCAACTCTTCGCGACCCCATGGACCACACCACTCCAGGCCCTCCTATCTTCTGTCGTGTTCTGGAGTTTGCTTAATGTCATGTTCACTGCATCGATAACACTGTCCAACCATCTCATCCTTTGGCGTCCCCTTCTTCCTTTACCTTCAGTCTTTCCCAGCCTCAGGGTCTTCTCCAGTGAGTGCTCCCTTCTCATTTTTCTCATTTGGTGGCCTATTTGAGCTTCAGCTTCAGTATCTGGCCTTCCAGGGAACAGTCAGGGTTGATTTCTTACCATGAGAGAAAGAAAAGCCCAGGTGATATGGTAATCTCTTTTCCTGCACACACTGGAAGTGACACCACACTGACATTGCGGTGATGCTCTGGTATGTGAGCAAAAACTCTATGGTAAAAAATGGCTTCTACCATAGAATTTTTGCCCAAATACCAGAGCATCACCCAGATGTCTCTGGTGTGATGATTTCACTTGTTGTGTGCACGATAAGCCAGGAATGTTGCCTGAGCCTTCCCCTTTCTCCTGGTGAGGCCCCCTGCCTCCACCAGCAGCACAGGCAACCCTACCTGAGGCCACAAGACACAGTTGACCTGTAAATCTGTCAGAGCATAGGTGCAAGCCAAGTCAGAGTCCAGAGTCAGAGTCAAGATTCAGTCCAGAAGGTCAGTTACCAGAGAGCAGAGTCCAGTTCAGAGCATGGTCCAGAAAGCAATGTCTAGCAGTCCAAAGCCAGTCCAAAGGTCACTGGAGTGGAGCACAATCAGACACTGTGGTCACAAAGTCCACCAGGTGGTGACTTGTTGCTTCCATACCAAGCAGTCTCCCTTGACTGGCTTTTATAGGCATTTATTGCAAGGTCTTACTTGCAGCCAGCTTTTTGGGAGTAACCGTGCAGCTGCTCATCATCAGCAAGCAGTTGGTGTTGGACCAGGAGACATGTTCTTCAACTTCTCTCCTGGAGCTCCATTCTAAGTCTTCATCTCCAGTGCTCAAAGGATGTGGGTAAAACTGGAGGGCTGGTAACTATCACCTGTGCTTCATCTGTTGGCTGGAAGGTGCTGGTGGCTCTGCATCAGCTGTAAACTCTAACAAGCCTGCAGTTCATCTCCTGACTGACCCATGACAAAATCACAGCCCAGCAGTAACGTCCTGCAAATACAATTGGAGAGATACACATGCTGATCATCTCTCACTTCTTTGGGTCCCATGGTTCTGAGCACCCACAAACTGCCTACAAACTGCCCTGACCTGAATGGCCCAAGCTAGTCTGATCTCATCAGATCTAGGAAGCTAAGCAGGGTCGGCCCTGGTTAGTATTTGGATGGGAGACCACCTAGGAAATCGAGGGACGCTATGCAGAGGCAGGCAGTGGCAAAGTGCCTCTGAACGTCTCTTACCTTGAGAACACCATGAGGGCTCATCATAAGCTGGCTGCAATTTGACAGGACTTTAGACACATGCAATGTGCCTTTCTGTAACTACTATGAAACTCTGTGGTTCAAGTCCAGTAGCACCTTAAAGACCAACAAGAATTCCAGGGTACAAGCTTTCAAGAGTCTGAAAGTCCATCAAGTCCAGCATCCCATCTCACACAGTGGCCAACCAGTTACCCTGGACAGCCAACAACAGCATATAGGCAGAGGCCTTCCTGGACGTTGCCTCCTGATTCTGGGATTCAGAGGATTAGTGGCTCTGAATGAGGAGAGTTCCTCTCAGTTACCATGGCTAGTAGCCATTGATTGGTTTATTCTCTATGAATCTATCTAATTCCCTTTTAAAGCTGTCTATTCCTGCGGCCATCACTACATCCTCCAGCTGTGAATCCCACATTTTAATCACTACCTGTGTAAAGTTGTGTTTCCTTTTGTCCATCTGGAACCTACTGCCCATCAGCTTCAATGGATGCCCTCGAGTTCTAGTTGTTGTTGTTTTTTGTCTTCATGCACCCACTGTTGTTGCTGCTGTTGGTGTTGTTGCTGCTATGAAGAAATTTTAAAAATTGATATCCCTGCGCAAGAGAATGTCAGGTGCAAGAAGAGCTCGGTCGATGAAAGATTACTATCGAGAAACATTACTACAGAGAGCGGTGTGCTACTGGGATTTCCAGAGTGGTGTAGTTAGTCTGCTTGTTGCATACAGATTCGGGATCTGGCGGACGGGAAAGGTGCGTGCTAACAAGCCACAGCCCGCCTGCTTGACAGCTTCAGTCCAGATAAAATTAATATTTTATTGCAGTCCTTAAGAATTCTACAGGCAATTATACCGCAGGCTGGGATCCAGACACCAACCAGACCTGTTTACTGCCCAAGCAAACAAATGAACAATCCAGCTTCTGTTGATTAATTCGGTCGTTTGGAAAGGTTTAATGTGCTGTGAGGGGGAGAAAAAATCATGTTGCCTCCTAATTATAAGCTCTGCGCTGGAGCGTTGTGGAGGAGGAAGTCGCATGCGCCTGTGCTGCTGATGTGCGATTGATGGGCCCAAAAATGATTTCAAGGAGACGGTATCCATCACAGCCACAACAAGGCATATGCTCAAGATCTGTGATGCTCACTCCAATCCACTATGGGAGACATTAAAAAAAAAAAATGAGCCCTGCGTTTAGATTCCCTGCTGGACTGGGAGACATGAGCATAGGTATAGCACCAATAGCATATAAGATGTTCCGCTGGGAGGTGTGTGGTAGGACTCAGACTGGGACCCCAGAATGTGGGGAGAAGGGAGTTTCAGTGTCCCCCCACTTAAGCCATTTTCTGAATCTGAAATGGTCCCACTGGGAACTGGTGGCCACAACCGGGGAAACCCATGAATGTCCCCCAACCTGAAACAATCCCAGGGAGTATAAATAATATCCCGCACTAGGGTTGCCAGCTGCAGGTTGGGAAATACCTGGAGATTTGGGGAGTGGAGCCTGAGGAGGGAGCCTGGAGATCAGTTGTAATGGCGGGGGATCTCCAGCCACCACCTTTTCATCAAGTTTATAGGGACATTTATTTCCCCCCTCTTAGATAGACCAGCGCCCAATGCAGATAGTGCAAACACTGAACCAGATACACCAGCACTACAAGGAGAAGGCAATTTAGGAATATGGCAAAGTTCAAGAGGCTGCAGTTTCCCCTTAAGGTCTGCCAGACACTGAAGGTGGCAGGAATTAACAGACGACTGCCTCTCACATGGACAGTTCCAGGGCTCATTTTGTAGCAGGTGCACCTTTGCATATTAGGCCACACACCCCTAATGTAGCCAATCCTCCAAGAGCTTACAGAGCTCTTCTTACAGGGGCTACTGTAAGCTCTTGGAGGATTGGCTACATTGGGGGGGTGGGGGTGGCCTAATATGCAGAGGAGCTCCTGCTACGAAATGAGCCCTGGGCAGTTCTATGTGGGCTGCTCCAGAGTGAGCTCACCAAGCAACCTGGTGATCCCAGCACTTGAGGGCAGAGCCTCCAATATGGGCTACAGAGAGGTCCTTCAGGGGAGAAAAAAACCCAGTATGTATGTCTCACTTTGTTTTTTACACCACAATCTTCTCCATTAGAATTCCTACAGCAAATTTTACATTTCAAACTTCACATCACAGGCGTAGAGTACGGGTGGGGGGCTCGAGCCACCCCCAAAATTTCCTGGGGGGGCTCAGCCACCCCCGGCAAAACGGAGCACCTGCCGCCACGCCTCCCCGGGTCCTTCCCAGGCCCAGCCGCTGCTGCTGGAGAGGGAGAGGGAAGGGGGAGAGAGAGAGGCACTGGCAGCAGCAGCTGGCAGGCCTCGGAAGGGCCCGGGGAGGCACGGCAGTTTTTTGGGGGGAGAACATCGCCCCAGCGAGCAATTTCCAAAAGTCTATGCCCCTGCTTCACATCATCAGTATTATAACTGGATTTATGGAACTTAAGTATTGTAGCGAAGCATGGGTATCAGGCGAGTACACGATAAATACACCATTAAAAATACTATAACCAAACCAAACATAATGATAAAATGCTAGTCTTCTGCATCGGTACCGTTGGTCTGCTTGAGATGACATAGGATCCATCAGGTGTTTTAAAGGGGGGAGCTCTTCGCCATACAATATCAGTTGCTATTCCCGAGGTTAATAGCAGTGGAAATGGCAGGGGTGATGACGGTGGCGGCTTCGAAGGCCTGGCGGAAGAGCTCCATTTTACAGGCCCTGTAAAAGGTCCCGCGGGGCCTTGATCTCCCCTGGGAGATACCACCAGAAGTGGAGCCGCCACCAGAGTGGAGCCCACCAGAGTGGAGTCACCACCAGAAAGGCCAGCCTGGCCTCCCTAACACTCTGAGAAGTGCCACCGGTAAAAGCAGAAGAGACTGACCTTGACAGATTGATTGTCTGGATCAGTAGACGGTAACTTCACATGTACCAAGAGGAGGAACAGGACAAAAGGCAACCCTCTCTCCTGCTGGTGGAGAGTTTGTGCCAATGAGATTTATTCACTACGAGGGTGGAGAAAGTTTAGCCTTGTTCCTCTTCCCTTATTGCAGCCCCCTTATTAGGGGCTGGGAAAAACCTGTAGATTTGGGAGGAAGAGCCTGGCGAGGGCAGAGTTTAGAGCGGGGAGGGAGCTCAGCAGGGGATAGTACCATAGCATACACCCTCCAAAGCAGCCATTTCTTCCAAGGGAACTGTTTTCTGTAGTCTGGAAAGGAAGTATAATTCCAGGAGATCTCTGGGCAACCTTACCCTTTATACCAGTTTTTTCCACGAGGGTCCCCAGCCCTCAGCAACAACTGATTGGGGAGGGGTCGGCAGGGAGAAGAAGCAGGTGAAGATTACTTCCGGAAACTCTTGCACTGGCTGTTCCAACTCAACAAAAACGAGACCCAAACTATAACAGCAGCAGATGACACCACAAAGGACCCTGGTGGGATCTCTCAGGACCAATCCGAAAGGACAGTCCTGGCAAATTTTTAATAACATTTTGTCACATTTAAAACCAGAGCCCCGGCAAAGGAAGCCATTATCTGTATAACATGCTCGTTGTTATTAGCGAGTAAATTATCTGCTTTTTGAAATAGAGACCAATATAATCATGTTATTTCAGCAACACGGAACAAAACCCTTTTTTCCCAGACATTCATAGTTAAAGGGCAATAAACCAGGAGGGCAATACATCTTTGGCTTCTCCAGTAAGGTGCCAATAGAATCACAGATTTTCAATACCTTCCTTCACGAACAATTAATCGAAGGCCGGAAGGTGCATCTCTCTAAGCATGAGAGCCAGTTGGTGTAGTGGTTAGGAGTGCAGACTTTAATCTGGGAGGACTGGGTTTGAGTCCCCAGTCTGCCACATGCAGCTGCTGGTTTGACCTTGGGCAAGCCACAGTTCTCTCAGAGCTGTTCTCTTAAAAGCAGTCCTCAAAAGAGCTCCCTCAGCCCTACCTACTTCATAGGGTGTGTGTTGTGGGGAGGGGGAGGGGAAGGGAAAGGAGACTATAAGCTGCTCTGAGACTCTGAGTGAAGGGCGGGGTATAAATCCAATTTTTTCTCTTCCTCTTCTCTTCATATACTAGAAAATATCCGCGAGATAATTTTCAAATTCTGCTTATATTTAAACTTGGCATACAAAGGGATGAAATCCTTGGCATACAATGTATTTCTGTGCTGAAATACACTTACATGCTAAGAGACTAGGGTTGCCAGCCTCCAGGTGAGGCCAGGGGATCCCCCGCTTTTACAGCTGATCTCCAGCTGAGAGAGATCAGCTCCCCTGGAGAAAATGGCTGCTTTGCAGGGTGGACTCTATGGCATTGTACCATGCTGAGGCCCCTCCCCTTCCCAAACCCCACCTTCTCCTGGCTCCACCCCCAAAGTCCCCAGGTATTTTCCAACCTGGACTTGGCAACCCTATAAGAGACAATACAATAACCTTGCCAATACCATAAGTGTGCCTTTCCACACTATGCATTTAAGTGCTGGCAAGTTGTGGCTGACTTCTGGTGACCCCAGCAAGGGTCTTTCAAGGCAAGTAAGAAACACAGGTGGCTTGCCATTGCCTTCTTCTGGAGTCTTCATCAGTGGTCCCCTATCCAAGCATCAACCCTGCTTAGTTTTTAATATTTGGCAAGACTGGGAGTTACCATTAAGGGATGAGCATGAACCGGCTGACAAACTAAAGTCCTTCATGAATTTTGTCCCATTCACGGTTCATGAAGCAATGTTCATGAACTGAAGAATTGCCACAAACTTTCACAAATTTTGGTGCATTCGTGGTGGTTCATGAAGAGCAGAGAGCAGGGGTTTACCCCTTGCTTTCTTGTCTTCACAAAAAATAGCCATTTAAACCCTGGTTTCTGCTCCCCATGTGTTTTTTAAACCAAAGAGCTGAGTAGTAGTCCCCACCTGTTTAAAAAACCCTGCCTCGGGGAGCAGAAAGCAAGAGTTTCCAAACAGCTGAGCAGCGATCCCCACTCCTCAGCTGTTTGAAAACACCTGCTTTCTGCTCCCTGTGAAAAGCCACAAAGGGCATAGCTTGGAGTCATTTAAACCAAACAGCTGAGCAGTGTATTCCTTTGGAATAGGAACACATGTCACTGCTTACAGCGTATAATCTAAACAAAGTTGGGCCCCTTTTGGTTTTATTTTCCTCCTGAATATTCAAAGGGGGAGGGCTAAGTATGCTCTAGGTACGCTTTCTGAAGTCTTAGGACCACTACCAAGATGGTAAGAAAGACTCAGAGGGAATGAAAAGGATCAAGTTGTGCCAGTTGTTACTTAGACTCAGCCTGATCAGAATTAGACTGTGGCTTCGTGGCAGAGCCTCTGCTTTGCATGCAGAAGGTCCCAGGTTCTCCACCTAAAAGCATGAGGTAATAGGTGGTATAGAAGACCTCTGCCTGAGACCCTGGAGAGCTGCTTCCAGCCACAGTTGACAATAGTGAGCATAACCTTGATAGGCCATCATCCTGACTTGGTAGAAGACCGTTTCGTGTGTTCATGAGTGGGGACATGAGGGGGAACACCCTCGTCATGTTTTATTGCACACAGCTATTGATTCTGGATGGCAGGGGTGTAGACTTTTTAAATCCCCGGGGGGGGCGGGGGCTCTTTTGTGCGCGCGCACAAAGCGCGCGCACACATGGGACCATGTCTCCGCCGCTTTTCCCCCACCCCCACCCCCCGGCCGGCAGGCCCGGTTTCTTACCGCCTGCTTGGGGCGGTCGCGGAGCAAGCCAGCTCTAGAAGACAGGGGGCAGGCCGCTCTTTGAGGAGCGAGGCTCCCCGCCCCACCCGCCGCCAGGGCTCCTTTTGCCTTCCCCACCCTCGGGAAGGATTGACGCTTTTTCCCAAGTAGAAAGGAGGGGAAGGTAATGAGCGCGGGGCGGGATGGCAGAGGGCTCCGGGGGAAGGAAGGGGAAAGGCTCTGGCTGCTCCTTCCTTCGCGGGTCTCTCGGGACGGGAGGCGGAGGAGGCCAAAGTATGCAGGCTGTTGCGCTGCAGCATGTGGGGTTTCGTCCGCCTTCCCAGGAAAGGGGCCTGGGAGGTCGCGTGGGCGGCGACTCCACGCCGTCTCTCTCTCTCTCTCTCTCTCCCCCGGACTGATTCAGCCACAGTTCTGGGAAGAGTTTCGTCTTTCAGCAGAGTCCCTGTGCCCGCCCATCGCCGGATCTTGCCCTCCCTCCACCCCCTCTCCTTGGCGGCTGCCTTTTGCCATGCCCGGCACCCCCCGGGCTCCCGGTGGCCGTCCCCGCCTCCCCCACCGGCGGGCGCTCCATTTTCCCGGGGGTGGCTGAGCCCCCCCCGGGAAATTTCGGGGGAGGCTCGAGCCCTTGAGCCCCCCCGTAGTTGACGCCTATGCTGGATGGGGATGTGTTATTTCTACCTGTATGCAATGTGTGTGTGTAAAGTGCCATCAAGCTGCAGTCAACTTATGGCGACCCTAGCAAGGGGTTTTCGAGGCAAGTGAGAAGCACAGGTGGTCAAGTCTTGACCCTGCTTGGTCTCTGAGATCTGATGAGATCAAGCTATATCATGCTGTCTTCCCGCCCCTGTGTGCAATACCATCGTTCATTTTCAATATTTTTTATCAAAGATCTGGATGAAGGGGTAGAAGAAGAAGAAGAAGAAGAAGAAGAAGAAGAAGAGATTGGATTTATACCCCGCCCTCCACTCCCCAAGGGAGTCTCAGAGCGGCTTACAAACTCCTTTTCCCTTCCCCTCCCCACAACAGACACCCTGTGAGGTAGGTGGGGCTGAGAGAGCTCTTTCCCAAGCTGTCCTTGAGGGAACAGCTGGTACAGAGCTATGGCTTGCCCAAGGTCATCCAGCCAGGTGCAAGTGGAGGAGTGGGGAATCAAACCCAGTTCTCCCAGATTAGAGTCCGCGCACTTAACCACTACACCAAACTGGCTCTCCAAAGTAGAAGGGCTACTCATTGAATTTGCTGATGATACCAAATTGGGAGGAGTAGCAAACGCCCAAGAAGATAGAGTTAAAATTCAACAAGACCTGAATTCTCGAGAAGTGGGCAGTTGCAAACAGGATGCAGTTCAACAAAGGTAAATGCACAGTACTACATCTGGGCCACAAAAATGTCAAGCACAAATACTGGATGAGGGATGTTTCTGGGGATTAGTGTCTGTAAAAGAGATCTTGGGGTAAGAGTGGGCTGTAAACAAAATATGAGCAGTCAGTGTGATGCGGTGGCAAAAAAGGCAAATTCAGTCTTGGGCTGTATTAAGAGGGCCGTTGCATCGAAATCGCAGGAGGTCATAGCCCCTCGGTAGACTGCTTTGGTCAGGCCGCACCTCGAGTACTGTGTGCAGATCTGGGGGCCTCACTTCAAAAAGGATGTGGACAAAATCGAGAGGGTGCAGAAGAGAGCAACGAGGATGATCAGGGCTCTGGAGATTATGAGGAAAGGCTAGGGGCCTTGGGAATGTTTAGTTTGGAGAAGAGGAGATTGAAGGGGAACATGATTGCTCTCTTTAAATATTTGAAAGGCTGTCATTGGGAGGAGGGCAAGGAGCTGTTCTGGTTGGCAGCAGAGGATAGGGCCCGAAGCAACGGGTTTAAATTACATGCAGCAAGGTATCGGCTGGTTATTAGGAAAAACTTTTTCACGGTCAGAGTGGTTCAAAGATGGAATCAGCTGCCTAAAGAGGTGATTAGCTCCCCATCACTGGCAGCTTTCAAGAAGAGGCCTGACGAATATTTGTCAGAGATGCTTTAGGCTGTTCCTGCATTGGGCAGGGGGTTGGACTAGATGGTCTGTATGGCCCCTTCTAACTCTGTGATTCTATGATTTTTCTGGGAATCAAATGAACAATAGGACATGCATTAGCTGCACACAGACCTTCACTGCTAGATGACGGCAATTTCTTTTCATCTTTTGCTTGCTGTACCAAGGAATAGCAGCCACACCTGCTCCCGTGTTTCACCAAACCAACATCTATGCTGTTCCAAGGCACCAGATGGCTACTGGAGATGACTACTGCAGAAGAACTTTGGCACCTGACCCTGCTTGCTAGAAGTAGGAGTTCCTCACAACAGTAAGTGTTGTGCCACAGTGGAATCGGCTGCCTAGGGAGGTGGTGAGCTCCCCCTCACTGGCAGTCTTCATGCAGAGGCTGGGCAAACACTTGTCAGGGATGCTCTAGGCTGATCCTGCATTGAGCAGGCGGTTGGACTAGATGGCCTGTATGGTTCTATGATTCTATGCCCAGGACATAATGACCCAAATGGAATAGGCTTTCTGATTCCAGTTTCTCAGAGCAATCCATGACGACTCATATTCAAGTGAAACCGAAGCAACATTTCGCACCATACACAACCCACACCAGTCTCTTGTTGAGATTTCCCGCTTTTCTAAGTGTGGCAACATTTGCAGAAGGACTTAGTGAAATGCAGAAAACACGAGACTTGGATTTAAGCACCAGCTGTTCCGCTGCATATATTTATCTGGATGTGTAGGCCTTGCGTTTGCTTTTCCTATTTAATTCTCCGTGTTTGAAAAACGTAGCCGGGAACTCATGTAAGCATCGCCGTCCTTCCGGTTTTTCTCTTCAGGGACAAGACGATCAGCTCCCTAAGATTTAACGAGCAATATCCAGAGAGTGCCGTAATTCTCTGGGTTCTGCTGACATTTGCAAACCTCTTGAGCTAAACTGTTTTTTTACAGTCAGCGGCATGTGCCGAACCACTTGAGCGAATGACTAATCAAACGGGGCTGAGAAATCGTCTCTCATCCAGTTGCAGCATCTGTCCGTCTAGTTCTGCCGTATCTCTGGCTCTCTGTCAGAGGGGACTGGTTTTTGACAAAACATTTTTTAATCAGCAGGAAAGAAGGCTCAGAAGCCTGTAAAACACAACTGATGTTTTTGCCTGTTTGTAATGGAAGACGGATGTTCACAGCTGACAGAATAAGGACCAGTTACGCAAGAGCAGGCAGCAACCTAAAGGGCCCAGCCTAGCCGGATGCCATCAGAGCTCCAAAGCTGAGCAGGGTTTGGTATTACATTCCACTTGCCCTCAGACCAGGGGATCCCCTATGGACTAACCAGCAGGCATCTCCCTCCCAGGTTCCTCTGTTACGTTGATTTGCTTCAATGATTTGGAACTTTTCTGCTAAACATCTGGCAGTCAGAGCAGTTCCTCAGTGGAACAGACTTCCTTGGGAGGTGGGAGGTGGGCTCTCCTTATTTGGAGGAGGCTAGCTATCCATCTGACAGCCATGCTGATTCTTTGGCAGATCATGAGAAGGAGGGCAGGAAGGGTTGCCTCAGTGCTTAGTTCTCATGGCCCTTTCTTACACGCCCAGGGAAACGCTGATTGCCACTTTGGGGTCAAGAAGCAATTTTTCTCCAGGCGTGTTCGGCTGGAGATCCTGAAGGGTTGTGGGTTTTTTGCCCTCTTCTGGACATGGAGCAGGGGTCACTGGGTGTGCAGGGGGGGAGGTATTTGTGAGTTTCCCACATTGTGCAGGGGGTTGGACTAGATGACCCTGGAGGTCCCTTCCAACTCTAGGATTCTATAAACAGTAAATTACGTTAGTACCCATATACAGCCCTATGACTTCCATGCCAGGTATCCTTTTCCTTATGGCTGGCTTTCCTTGGCAATAAAGTTTCCCGGGACGCTGGCCTGGCTTTTCCCAGCCAATGCTGCCCTTGTGTGGGCTCCTCAAAGTTTTCGCTATGCTGGCCCTCTAGCCAGCATCTCCCAGGCCCAGGCCCTGCTGGTTCCCCCCAGCTGGGAGTCCCCTCTGTGCCGTCCCCAGCCCCCTCAGGTCTTCCCCCAGTGGCTGCTCCTGATGGCTCCAGCCTCGTCAAGTCCCGTGCCTGTTTGCACAACTTCCGCCAATTCTACTATTTCCATGCCCCATACTTCCTTCACCATCTCCCTTGCTGTGTCATGCCCTTCCGTCCCGAGCCTCCTCCCTGATTCTCCCACCCTCCTTGTACAGTCTGTGGTCAGCTGCCCTCTCCCCACCCCTATTTATTTATTTATTTATTTTTGGATTTAGACCCCGCCTAGCCGGCATACGCCGGCTCAAGGCGACTACCCTCCCACCAACGCCAGCAGGTTACTTCTGGTCCAGTCATGTGTCACGCCCTGGCTTACCAGGGTCCCCTCCAGGAGGGCTGGGTGGCTCCAGGGCATGATTTCTTTGCAGAGCTACAACACATGGACTCAGAATAGTGAAGGACACGGGAGGGTTAAATGTCACCCGGGTCCCTGTCAATGCTCCCTCTGAGCTGTGGAGTCTTGAGAGCAAAAATTCTACTTTGTGAGCTACTGGCATTAAAGTTGTGAGCGAGCGATTTGGCTCCTGCATACATTAGCTTGCTCCGGAGCCCTCCTTCCTGAGCAAAGACAAAAATGTGTGAGCCGGGGGCTAAAAAAACTGTGAGCTAGCTCACACTAATTCAACTTAGAGGGAACACTGGTCCCTGGTCTTCACTCTCAAGCTCTGTTTTCTGGGTCAGCTCTCTCTCTGTCCCCCAGTCTAGCACAGAGTCTCGAGCGGTTCCTCCTCAGCCAGCTTCCCCCTCTCCAGGGATTTTCCAACCCAGGGATCAGTGTCCCAGGAGAAAATATGTTTTGGAAGGTGGGCTCTATAGCATCATACTCTGCTGACATGCCTCCGTGTTATGTATTGACCATGCGGTCGCCATGTGCTCCAGTAATGGCGACTGCCATGTGGCCAGAGCACATGGCCAAGAAACTACCTGAGCTTCAGCCAGGTAGAACAAAGGCCCGGTGGATT
This sequence comes from Lepidodactylus listeri, assembly GCA_029233225.1. Lineage (NCBI taxonomy): Eukaryota > Metazoa > Chordata > Lepidosauria > Squamata > Gekkonidae > Lepidodactylus > Lepidodactylus listeri. Next base: position 18,648,741 of record JARCFY010000004.1, read on the forward strand.
CAAACCGGCCACCAATCATGTACGTAGGTTTCTCCCAGGGAACCTATGAGATGTAAATAGACTGATAATAGCCTATCAGGCCAGCTGGGTGAGGTCAGGGGATTACCCATAAAAGGAGGGCTTTGAGCCTTGGGTTGTATGCTTCATCCAGACCAGCAATAAAGATCTAGCTGTTTCACCATTCCATAAATGACTCCCGACTCCAATACTTATCACTCCCCTTCCGGAAACCTGCCTTCCACCCCCAAATCTCCAGGAATTTCCCAACCCAGAGTTGGCAACTCTATGTGGTATCCTAACTGTGCAAATAGCCAACTACATGATAAACTAGATGTCAGCTCTGGGAAAGGCACAGGAAGCCCTAGCTCCCAGCCTTTTTCCTCTCTGTCCCGTGTCAGCGGGTAGGGTAGGTAGCCCCACTTCCTGGCTGCCCTTCATCACCCCAAACCCCCCCCCCTGGGGTGGGGCGTGAGGTAGGGGGCGTTGGGTTGAGAATGATCCTAAGTAGGTCTTCTCTGAATTCTACTCAGGTCAACTCAATGGGGCTGACTTCCAGGAAATTGTTCTTAGGATTGCTCTTCATCATTGATGACTGGCCTACAAAAACATCAACTGACTTTACTGAAATGTGTTATATTAGAGGTGAAGTCATACAGTCTTAAAGCAGTGTCTGTGGCCCTAGGTTTGTGATAATTTGTTCACCAATACAAGTTACTAATGGATACTGCAATCATTTGGGAATGGGCAGGCTCCAAGAGACGGAACCTACTGTAGGCCAGTCCACATCGCGAAAACATTTGAAGTGAAACAAGTCTTTTCTGCCCTAAAATCCAGCTTCATACTTCTCTCCTCAGTCCGTGCCCTTTAGAATGGACCAGCTTGCATTGATAGCACTGGTGAAAGATGATGAAAAGTGCAGGTACGTATGTGCCATCAACTGTTAGAGTGGTTCCTCAGTGGAACAGGCTTCCTCGGGAGGTGGGGGACTCTCCTTCTTGGGAGGTTTTCAAACAGAGGCTAGATGGCCATCGGACAGCAATGCTGATTCTGTGAACTTAGGCAGTTCACAAGAAGGAAGGCAGGAAGGGTTGCCTCAGTGCTTAGTTCTCGTGGCCCTTTCTTACACGCCCAGGGAAATGCTGATCACCTCTTCGGGGTCAGAAAGCAATTTTTCTCCAGGCCAGTTTAGCTGGAGATCCTGGAGGGTTTTTGTCATCTTTTGGGCATAGAACAGCAGTCACTGGGGGTGTGGAGGGGGAGGTATTTGTGAATTTCCTGCATTGTGCAGAGGGTTGGACTAGATGACCCTGGATGTCCCTTCCAATTCTATGATTCTATGACTTATGGAGACCCTAACAAAGGGCTTTGAAGGCAAGTGAGAAGCAGAAGTGGTTTGTCATTGCTGTCCTCTGCAAAGTCTTCCTTGAGAGACTACCATCCAAGTACCATCCTTGTTTAGCTTCCAAGATCCAATGGGATCAGGCTATAATGTACCATTCTTTAGAGAACCATGTCAAAACTCCAAACTTTGGGTATGTTTCTAACAGCTTTCGATCAGACAGAAAACATGGACTGACCAGACCTGATTTGAGATCTGTCAAAGGTAGGCTGCTTTGTGATCAGAACATGCATTCAACTATTCTCAGGATTAGCCTGTTGGATCTCCATTGAGAACTGATGGCAATAAATCACATCAAGACATTAAAAGAAGCTGATGTGATGATGCCACTTCCGGGTCACATCGGAAGTGATATAGGCATGTCACCGCGATGTCGACGGGGCCTTGCACTGTTTCTGGGTAAGTCCTCTCCAGCTGATTGGTGGCTGGGTGATGGGGCTTGGTGGTGGAAGATTCCCATCTTCATCTGGGGATCTAGCAACCCTAGCAGCAGCTGCCACCATTGAACAAGGATCTTCACTGTGGCAGCCATTTTTTGGCTGGATCCACTTCTTGCGGCAGCCATTTTGTGGCAGCCACATTATTGGTGCACCCACCGCACTGTTTCAGAATCCTAGATGTGCCCCACAGGCTCAAATAGGTTGGAGACCTTTGCTCTATGGCACTGGACATACTCCACTGAGGTCTTCCCTCCCCCACACCCTAAATTCCCCGGGCTTTATCCCCAAATCTCCAGGAATTTCACAGCTCTGAGGAGGCAACCCTTATTAACTTCATGAGCTCACACAATGCACAGCAGGTCATTAGACTAGATTCTAACCGCAGGCCGTCGGGTTCAATTACATCCCCACCCAACCCTTTCTGGTAAGTAACACCCCACTCTTGTTCTAGAACACTACCAGCATTACTGAGCTATCCTTGACGTATTCCCTTCATTATTTCCCCCCGAGATTCCTTGCTGAAAAAATGTAGCACTAAACTCCAGGATGTGAAACCGATGAATCACCTATAATGAGTCTGACTTGTTATTGAGCGACATCAGAAGAGCTTGAGCTCGAAGAAAGAAAAAAAAGGGGAAAAGGTCTCAGTTCCATGCCGCTGGCTTCCTCCACATCAAGGCCTTCAGATTTATGGTTTGGTTGCTATAGAATGTTTCACAGATGAATGGCCACATTGCTTCGAATAAAAGCTCCTTCCATCTCTCCAGCACTTCCTGACTGCAGAGGCACTGTGATGATACGTGAATCGCTAAGAGAAGCAGGAGATTTGGTAGCCGGCCTAGTCCAGTAATGAGGTTTATACCTAAAAGCATCTGTATGATGTGGAGGACCCTGGTCAGCTCTACATCCTCTGGAAATTAAAGGCAAGGTGGGAGAGGCAGTGGATAGGCATGTGAATTCCTGCAAGAGTTCATGAACACATGAAGCTGCCTTATACCAAGTCAGCCTTTTGATCTATAGTCCACTCTTTGCTACCCATTTCATAGAATCATAGAAACACAGAGTTGGAAGGGGCCACACAGGCCATCGAGTCCAACCCTCTGCTCAGTGCAGGATCACCCTAAAGCATCCCTGACAAGCGTTCGCCCAGCCGCTGCTTAAAGACTTCCAGTCGACGAGAACTAATATTAAGCCTTATTGTAGAAGCAAGAATAAGTATAGTGACAAAATGGAAGTCACAGGTGGCTCCCACAATAGATTATTGCAGGGGTGAGCAATTGTTTTGGCTCGGGGGCCACTTTGTGGGAGCGGAGGTTAGCGGAGGGCCGCACCTTTTAAAATGGTTGCATTCATTAGTTAACTTTGCATTTCAGAAAAGGTATAAATTGTATCATAAAAATCAATACATATAAATTAATAAAATAGTGGTAGTTTTATTCAATTTATTTATTGTGCTAATTTCATACCATCTATAGCTGCAAGCCCATTTAATTTTAGAATCAGTTTAATGAGACAAATGTACCCTATCACACTTTTCAACAATTTTTTTGAAATCAGGAGTGAGATTGCTTGTTGAGATTCTCATCACAGCCTGCAAGTTAATGTCTGTCAAAGAGCATCTGTATTTACTCTTGTTAATCTTCATGTCTTGGCGGGCCGCAAAAAACTCTGTGGCGGGCTGCATGTGGCCCGCGGGCCGCCATTTGCCCACCCCTGGATTATTAGATCACGAAAGTCTGGGATCTACTTATCATGGAAAAGATTAAAGAAATCATAAGAGGAGATGATTGCTCTCCTCCACACTCCAGTTTTCAAATGAAATGGATACCGTTCATAGAGGACACAATGGCAGTGGACATACAGCCATATAATCCAATATATCTTAAGTTACTATGCACATAAGTAAATACAAAATAAGACAAAAGAGAGCTCTGACTGTGATGCACCAAAGACAACATGATTGTATAATCTCATAAAACAAAGGAAAAAAATACAGGTTTAATTACTATTTTTTTAAAAAAATTAATTATATAGTTAGATTAAAAAAACATAGAATAAGATGCAATAAACAATTGGTATGAAAGCAGAAAACAACACTGTAATAAGAAATAATAATAATTTATAGTTATAACTGAAGCAATAGGTTGACAACTATTCTGTTTCTAGCTTGAGAAACTTTGTAAAACGAACCGATATATATGTAACTATGTACTACTATTAAAATATCAATAAAAATTACAAAAGAGGAAGAAGACTGCCAGCGAGGGAGAGCCCACCATGGCCCGAAGCAGCTGATGCCACTGCTCAACATCTACTGTAATGTTTTCCCCTAATATTCAGCAGGTACCTTCCTGCCCTTCATTTAAACCCATTTTTGCGAGTCCTCTCCCCTGCTGCCAACAGGAACAGCTCCCTGCCCTCCTCCAAGTGACAGCCCTTCCAAGGGAGCATCCCTGTGTCCCCCCCCCCCCCCCAGCCTCCTCTTCTCCAGACTGAACATTCCTGAGACCCACAGCCTTTCCTCGTAGGGCTTGGTCTCCAGGCCCCTGACCATCCTTGTCGCTCTTTTCTGCACTCCCATTTACCAGGTCCGTAGCTACGGTGGGGCCTCCTGGGTTCTGGCACCCCGACTTCCTCCCAAGGCCCCACAACGTTTGGGAAGAAGAGTTGGAAGGCCATGCGCGCCTGCACTCCAAACAGCAAATTCATAATTTGGTGTGCAGGTATGTGGCCCCCGCTTCTCCCCAGAGCATTTAAAGGATCCACTGGATGTGTTGTCCAGCATTTCAGTGTCTTGGAATAAGACACTTGTCAGATTACACAGGGAAGCCGTTGAAATTCATAAACATGAACACAATTTCAACAGGAAAGAAGCGAGTTTAAAAATAAATAGGGCATGGTTTCCAGTCCTGAAACGCACAAAACACTCTACATCTTACAACAGCCCTACAGATAAGATAAGAATTTCAACAGCCAATCCACATGCAAAAGAACCTCCTCAGGAAAGCTCCTCCATTAGCATGTCACAGCCTAGGAAACTCCTACAAGATAATGACTCAGCCCTACCCCGCCTTCCTGAGTAGACATAAATTACCTGCCTACCATTTTTCTTCTCACACTGACACAGAGAGTACTCCATCTTTCTGTGTTATACCTCTGAGGATGCCAGTCACAGCTGCTGGTGAAACATAAGGTACTTCAGTGCCAAGACCACGGCCATACATCCTGGAAAATCTACAGCAGCTAATGAACTCCAGTCGTGAAAGCCTCATATTTAAAGGCTTTAAAGGCTTTGAGGGAGAAGTGGAGAGGGGATGCTGTGCATATGCTTGCACTCCAAGCTGCAAATTTGCTTCTGTTTAAATGCTTTGAGGGAGAAGCGGGGGGAGGCTGCAAATTTCAGTGCCCCCCAACTTTTAAAAAGGTCCCCCTATTTAAAAAGTCCTGGCTACAGGCCTGCGATTTACCTACCCAGGGTGGGGAATTAACCAGCCCTCTGACCCTATTTCCCACTCTTGAGAAATGGAGGAGCAGGAAGAAAAAATGGCCACCACACAGTGGTGCTCTAGGACAGGGGTGGGCAAACTGTGGCTCGGGGGCCGCATGCGGCTCTTTCACATATATTATGTGGCTCCCAGCAGGGCGGCTGGGGAAGCTAAATATCATTAGCAAACAAATATCATTGGACAAATTAATATCATTATCAATATCTGCTTTTACCCCTTTTGTTATTATTTTTGGCAGTCTCATTTAATGTTAATAAAAAGCAAATTGGCTTATTTTCCAATAAAAGCAGGTAATATTTGTTCATGTCTTGTGGCTCTCAAACATCTGATGTTTATTCTATGCGGCTCTTACATTAAGCAAGTTTGGCCACCCCTGTTCTAGGTGGCTCTTATGCTGAGCAAGTTTGCCCACCCCTGCTCTAGGAAATTTCCCCTACTTCCTATGGTAAAGACCCTAGTGGCCAGGGGAGGTAGCCTAGAGTGTCACCTGGGAGTAGCATCACATCCTCCCTAAACTCCGCCTGTCCCAACACTGCCCCTCAAATCCCCCATCATTTGTTGAAGTACTAATGGGAACCCTATCTATGTCTGGGTTGTTGTTGCTTTTTACCATTTCTGCACTGAGTTTCTTCCCAAAGTGACCCAAAGACGCTTACAGAAAAATCCAAAGTATAGAACTACTTCAATAAGTAAGACAAAGAAACCACAAATAAATTTAGGCTGGCCCTGGCCTGCTGTAGGCCTCAGACTGACAGACAAGAACTCTTTAGTTCTTGCCCTTCAGCTCAAGCCTAAGGACTCACATCTCTGGCTCCTCCCAGGCTAAATACCTGCAGGGAGAGGAGAATAAACTCAGTACAGATGGAACTCAGCTCCTGCCAGATTGCTGCCAGATTATTCTGTCTCTTAAAATAAAGGCTATCTTGTGGGGTTGCCAGGTCCCCCCTGGCCACTGGCAAGAATCATATTTGCCAGATCCAGGTTAGGAAATCCAGGAGATTGGGGGGTGGATCATGAGGAGTTCAAGGACTTCAGTGGGCTACAGTGCCATAGAGTCCACCCTCCAAAGCATCCATTTTATCCAGGGGAACTGGACATAAGATTATAAGAGAAGCCAATGTTGGATCAGGCCAGTAGCCCATCCAGTCCAACACTCTGTCACACAGTGGCCAAAAACACCAGGTGCCATCAGAAGGTCCAGCAGTGGGGGCAGGACACTAGAAGCACATATCTGATATCTGTAGTCTGGAGATGAGCTGTAATTCCTGGAGATCCCCAGTTCCCACCTGGAGGATGGCATCCCTATCAGTTTGGGCTTGCTGGGGTAGTGCTTTCACATCTTGGGAGGCTTCAGCCGGAGACCAGACGGGACAAGAGGCAGAGAGATGGCAGACAGGGGTCAGCTGGATGGACACAGGTAGCAATCCAGAGAGTAACTCTGATTCATTGTAATTTCCTTTCTGATTTGCTATTTGGTGGTTAATCGCATTGATTCGAAGCTTACCCCCTCCCCCCCCCTCCCAAAGAAGAGAAAACATTAGGAGAAAAGCCAGAAGAAAAATAAACGAAAATAACTGTTGCTATAAAAAAAAGTAGTTTATGTAAGGAAGTGAGAAGTAGCTGCTGTTATTATTGGCATTTTCATGAAAATGTCAAGCAATATTCATATCAATATAGCTTCCAGGCCCTGAATGTTGGAGCACTCTTTCCGGAACATTAACATAAAGGGAAAATCACTACAGCAATATACCTTTTCAGCTTCATGGGAAAACACTACAGTTTACGCTGTATGAAGGAGGGAACGATACTCCTTTTAAGGACACGATAACTTCGATTTGTTGGATACGACCAGTGTCTTTCTAATCCGGCACAAAGATTTAAGGTAATAACATTCACCTTTGTGTGTCCCCAGGTTTCAGAGATATACTACCTCAATAAATGCAGCTTTCTTTAAGGTAGCACATCCTCCATGATTTGTTGAACGCTTCTGAAAGCCATCTCAAGTCTGGCAGCACCTGAAAGACAAAGAAGATTTCCAGGGTATAATCTTTCAAGAGTCAAAGCTGCCTTCATCTGATATATCAGAGCTGACAAAGGGTGCTTTGCTCTCGAGAGGTCATACCCTAGAAATCTTGTAGGTCTTTAAAGTGTCCCTGGACTCAAACCTTGCTCCTCTACTGCAGTAGAGGAGAGCCGGTTTGTTGTAATGGTTAGGAGTGCGGACTCTAATCTGGGAGAACTGGGTTTGATTTCCCCACTCCTCCACATGCAGCTGCTGGATGACCTTGGGCAAGCCATAGTTCTCTCAGAGCTGTTCTCTCAAGGGCAGTTCTCAAGAGAGCTCTCTCAGCCTCACCTACCTCACAGGGTGTCTGTGGTGGGGAGGGGAAGGGAAAGGAGACTGTAAACCGCTCTGAGACTCCAAGTAAAGGACTCCGAGTATAAATCCAATCTCTTCCTCCTCCTCCTCTTCTTCTTCTCTACCCCCTTGAACCACATTTTGTGAGAGGGAACGCCATGAATTACACAAACCTGGCTTGCCGTCCCCTTCTCTTCTCAAACTGTGATTCCCGATTGAACACTATATTTGATTCCCAATGCCCTAATCTGGATAGCCCAGGCTAGCATGATCTCATCAGATCTCAGAAGCTAAGCAGGGTTGGTCCTGGTTAGTACCTGGGTGGGAATCCACCCAGGGTCAAGACACAGAGGCAGGCAGTAAGAAACCGCCTCTAAACATCTCTTGCATTGAAAACCCTATGGGGTTATCATAAGAGCTGCACCTTGACGGCACTCTCCACCAACCTCATTGGTTTCCTATGATGTATGAAAAGAGCCACATGGGTGAGTTAACTAACCAGGATTCAAAGCCAGAATTAAGAAGAGTTGGGTTTTTATACCCCATTCTTCACTACCTGAAGGCTGAGCGGCTTACGATTGCCTTCCCTTCCTCTCCCCACAACAGACACCCTGTGAAATAGGGTGGGCTGAGAGAGCTCTGAGAGAACTGCTCTTGAGAGAACAGCTCTGAGAGAACCTGCAACTGACCCAAGGTCATCCAGCTGGCTGCATGTGGAAGAGTAGGGAATCAAATCCATTTATTCAGATTAGAGTCCACCGCTCTTAACCACATCACACTGGCTGGCTAAGCCCTGGTTTAGAATCGCAGTTAGTGGGGGGAAGGAAAAACTACCTCCAGTTAACCTGCATGCTTGAATTCAAATTTCATAAGTCACCTGAAATAATGACTGTGATTCTCAGTGAAGAATAAGGAACCAGGTGCACAACAGCTGTCAAGAAGTGGTTTTCACGCACGATGTTCCTTCCCTCCCCCCCTTTTTTTTGCTGTTATGGGTTTTTCAAAACCAGAGACATTCAGTGGTGTCCTGCCATTGGCTGCCTTTATGTCATGACTCTGGTATTCCTTGGTGATCTCCCTTCCAAATACTGACCAGGGCAGACCCTGCTTCGCTTCAGAGATCTGATGAGCTCAGGCTGGGCCCTGACCACAGTTACATCTGCCGTTGGAACACAGACTCCGCCTGAACCAAGAGTCAAGTGCTCTAAGAATATGGACAGATATTCTGCCAAATGCGGACGTGTCCATATTCAACCATGAGAAAGGTGGCTCAGTGGCAGAGTACCTGCTCAGCACGATGAAGGTCCCAAGTCCAGTCCCTGGCAGCTCCACTTTTTTAAAAAGGACCAAGTAGTAGGTAAGTCAAAGGACCTCTGCCTGAGACCCTGGAGAGCGACTGCCAGGGCTCATTTCGTAGCAGGAGCTCCTTTGCATATTAGGCCACACACCCCGAATGTAGCCAATCCTCCAAGAGCTTACAGAGCTCTTCTTACAGGGGCTACTGTAAGCTCTTGGAGGACTGGCTACATCAGGGGTGTGTGGCCTAATATGCAAAGGAGCTACTGCCCACCTAGGGCTGCCAAGTCAGCCCGGGGGGCGGGGTTCCCCCGCTACAGGGGTTCCCGATCCGCCGGCCAGCATTCGGCCGGCGGGGGGAACCCCACCCCCGAAGTTGTCCTGTCAGGACGACGTCCCCATCGTAATGACGTCACTCGGAAATGACGTCATCACGTTGGGGACGTTGCCAGGATGACGCTCTAGCAATCGCCCCAAAACTCTATGATACCATCGCCCTGGCAACGCCCCCAACGTGACAATGTCACTTCTGGTCATGGCACACACGCAAGTAAGTTTTTAGGACTTGGCAACCCTATGCCCACCTGAGTAGACCATAGCGATGGTGATGGGCCAATGGTCTGTTTCAGGAATAAGGCAGCTTTGTGTGTTCATGTGATCTGTCGACAGGCATAACTAAATTGTAACCTGGAGCTACCGAGCCATCAACGTACAGTGAGAAAGTTTTGTCATTGAGATTTCTGTATACTCATTTTTAAAAAGTTGGAGAGGCTTTCTCAGCCTCTGGATTGCATATAGATCATTACTCTCCAGGCTGGCTTGAAATATGCTTTTTTTTTTTTGCTTATCCTTGTGGAAAGGATGATCTACTTGTACTTTGCATTGGCTTGAAATATTGCCTCACAACTCAATCCTAAATTTCACATGCTGGCAGGAGCTGGCTAGAGATTGTTCTTCGCGGAGTCTCCCTCCTCTGCAGTACCCTCCCTTAAAACAGTCGCGCTTCTCCGTGGGGGCTGTGGCTCAGTGAGAGAGCATCTGCTTGGTGTGCAGAAGGTCCCAGGTTCCATCCCTGGTATCTCCAGTTAAAAGATCTGGCAGTAGGTGATGTGAAAGACCTCTGCCTGAGACCCTGGAGAGCTGCTGCCAGTCTGAGTAGACGATACTCACCTTGATGGACCAGCGGTCTGGTTCAGTAGAAGGCAGCTTCCTATGTTCATGTGTTCTCTGAAACATTGCACCTTCCTTTCCCGAGGTGCCTGAACCCCTAAACTGAGCTCCATATGCATTTAGTGTTCTGGAGCAGGGGTGGTCAAACTGTGGCTCGGGAGCCACATGCGGCTCTTCCACACATATTAAGCGGCTCCCAGCAGGGCAGCTGGGGAAACGAAGGGAGGCGTGCCTCCCCGATCGGTCTTCTCTTCCCCAGCCAGTGTTCCCCTCCCTGGGTAGGCTTGAGGTATGAGGAGGCAGAGAAAGAAAGCAACTTTAAATGCATTTTCAAAGCCCCCACCCCCCGGCTGGCTGGCTTGGAGGAGGCATTTGTCTCTTTAAATCCCTTCTCCAAGCCAAGCCAGCTGAAGTGGAGGCCAGGAGGACACTTTTAAAGTTAAAGTTGTTCTTCTTTCTACCTCTCCCTCCCTCCTTCCCTCCCCCCTCCCTCCCCCATCTATTTGCTTTCTTAACCCTTTCTTTCTTTCCACCTTTCTTTCTGTCTTTCTCCCCTCCCTCCCCATCTAAAGTTAAATGTGTTCTCCGAGCCCCATCGGCAGACTGGCTTGGCTCAGAGAAGGCATATATGTCCCTTTAACTTAATATGCAAATCTGCATAGCTTGAATAAAAACACGTGTCTTCATGTCTTGTGGCTCTCAGACGTCTGGCATTTATTCGATGTGGCTCTTACTTTAAGCAAGTTTGGCCACCCCTGTTCTGGAGATTTGATAGGGTGTCATGGTTAGCTCATCAGACGAGGACTGGGAAGCCCAGGTTCAAATTCTAGCTTTGCCTTGAGGCTTCCTGGCAAACTTGGGGCCAGTCAGTTTCTCAAGATGATGGAATCCAAACCAGGATTGCGGAAGGATTCCAGATGTTGCCCCAAGAAAGGGTAAGATGAAAATCGATCTGATTTTCTACTTCTCAAGACACACATGCTTACGTAATTGTCCCATCAAGGAGATGGTCATGGCTCAATAGTAGAGTACCTGCTTAGCATTCAGTTGGGGTTCAAAACCCCCACATCTCCAGAGAGGATCAGGTTGTTGGTGATATGAAGGACCCAAGCCTGAGACCTTGGAGAGCGGCTGCCAGTCTGAGTAGACAATACTGAATGTGATGGACCAAGGGTCTGATTCAGTATAAGGCAGCTACAAGAAGCTGCATGATAAGTATTGGAGTTGGGAGTCCATGGAACAGTGAAACAGCTAGATCTTTATTGCTGGTCCAGATGAAGCATACAACCCAGGGCTCGAAGTCCTTCCTTTATGCTGGTCAGGGACAATCCCCTGACCTCGCCCAACTGGCCTGATAGGCTATTATCAGTCTATTTACATCTCATAGGTTCCCCGGGAGAAACCTAGGTTCATGATTGGTGGCCGGTTTGGATCCACCTGGCCTTTGTTCTACCTGACTGAAACTCAGGTAGTTTCTTGGCCATGTGCTCTGGCCACATGGCGGTCGCCATTACTGGAGCACATGGCGACCGCATGGTCAATACATAACACTGCAGTTGGCGTACATCTGAACCAAGGGTCCCCAACATGGGGGCCCATGGGTATGTGACACCCACAACATGTTTTCTGATGCCTACCAAGTGTTCTTAGGAAGTTCATGGGGCCAGGAAGGGCTTTGCCCAGTAGGGCTTCTGGTTGACCACTGGAGATTTGATTGGCTGTGTAGATACCTTAGAATGTTGCTTTGGCAGCAGCTGCCACTACAGCACGAGGATCTACACTGTGTGACTGAAGTTAAGCTGGGGCAACCATTTTGTGGCTGGCTCCGCCTCCTGTGGCAGCCATTTTCCAGCAGCCGTTTTGTTGCTGAGCACACCATGCTGTATCAGAATTCCAAATGGGCTTGGAGGGTCAAAAAAGGTAGGGAACGCCGGATCGAAACCAATCTGCTCACTGATCCAGAGACCCAGGTCAGAAGAAGGGGAGGAGGAGGAAGAGAACTCCCTCACTACAGGAAGGAGTCTCAGAGCAGCTTACAATCACCTTTCCCTTCCTCTCCCCACAACAGACATCCTGTGAGGTAGGTGGGGCTGAGAGAGCTCTTTCAAGGACTGCCCTTGAGAGAACAGCTCTGAGAGAACTTGTGACTGACCCAAGGTCACACCAGCAGCTGCATGTGGAGGAGTGAGGAATCAAACCCGGTTCTCCCAGATTAGAGTCTCTGCTCCGAGCCACTACACCCAACTGGCTCACCAAAGGTCATTTGCCTATGGTTATCCAGTGAGCATCACCACTGATTCCAGAGATGTGAATCCCATTTTTCCCATTCCATATTTCTTATGCTACCCATGACTCTGTACGGACTCCAAAGACAGAAGGACACAGAAATCCTTTACCCAAAAAATAATCATCATAAACGCTCATCATTGCTCCAGTCCCAGCCAGTGTTGCCTCTAAGCTGAGTTAGAGTGAGGTAGCTCACCCTTTTTTAGCCTTCGGCTCCCACATTTTTGTCTCAGCTCAGGAAGGGTGGCTCCAGAGCTAACTAATCGCTCGCTCACAACTTTAATGCCAGTAGCTGACAAAGTAGAATTTTTGCTCACAAGACTGCACAGCTTAGAGGGAGCATTGGTCCCAACTGGAACACATTTAATTGGCATGGCTCTTAAAGGTCAAGCTAGAGACCCAGATTATTCTACCCACAGAGGCTTCCAAATTAAATAGCTCATCCCTTGCTGCCAGGACAGGAGATCCAGACGTCACTATTCGTAGCCAGTCCTGGACACTGTGGATGTCAGCCAGCAGCCCTGTTCGGAGGTCCAAATGTATCACATTTAAGCTCCATTTTGCATAGAAAGAGAGATGGGCAGGATAGGCAATTATCCTGCTGTCTGACTGCAGAAGAGCTGGCTTCTCTCTGAGCGAGCAGTCAATTAGTCTCCCACAGCTGAATCCCTGGGACTTGGTGTCCACCGATTTTAATAGCTCAGCAGAAGGGAACTTTCCAAGACATACTCCAGTCTGAAGACTGAAACGTACTCTGCGCTGTTCCACTGGGCATTCCCGACTCCACGCACAGTCACTCCTCCGTTTGAGAGCGACTCGTTTTCTCAAGGAAGAGCCCATGGCTAGTTTCTCCCACTTCCTCTCTGATATAACAGGCAAGAAATCTTTCCCGCCCATGCAATTTCCAGCCCATTCCAATGGCAAACAGCCATGCTGTCATGAGGCCAGGGCAAGGACGAGACACTACTAACGTTAACTCTGGAACAGATTTCAAGTCCAGTGGCCCCCTTAAGACCAACAAAGGTTTATTCGAGGCAGGAGTTTTCGTGTGCAGGCACACTTTCTCAGATACACTGAAGTGGAAATTAACAGTTCATATATATAGGCAGATGCCTCAACATAGGTAAACAGCAAATTAGTATGGAACTTAATGAAGATGTTTTGACATGTGCAAAGAGTAAACAGCAATAACAAGCTAAGTTCATATGATCACCATTTGTGTGGATTTAATGGGGGGAAACAGTGGAGTAATAAACATGTGCTTAGTTCTAGCCCTTCCTTATATGCCCAGGGAAATGCTGATTACAACTTTGGGGCCAGGAAGCAATTTTTCTCCAGGCCAGTTTGGCTGGAGATCCTGGAGGATGATCTGCAGCCTGTTGGACAAACAGAGTCTCACCGGCGCAAATAAAAACTGTAATGAGAGAGAGGGAGGGAGGGAGAGGTTAAGAGTGTCAGACCGCTATCTGGGAGACCTGGGTTCGAACCCCCACTTGTGCCATGGAAGCTTGCTGGGTGACCTTGGGCCAGTCGCATTCTCTCAGCCTAACCTACCTGTCAGGGTTGTTGTGAGAATAAAACAGAGGAGAGGAGAACGATGTAAGCCACTCTGGGTCCCCACTGGGGAGAAAGATGAATTAATAGAATTCTTATCATCAGGGGTCATTTCGTAGAAAAATAGGTGCAGGAGCTCATTAGCAGAACTCATTAGCATAACTTATTTGCATATGCCACACCCCCTGATGTCACCGGAGCTATGTCAGAAGGCAAGAAAGAAAGAAGAGAGAGAGAGAGAGGAAGGAAGGAAGGAAGGAAGAAAGAACAGCAAAGAATACTGAAGAAGAGGAGGAGATTGGATGTATACCCCGCCCTTGACTACCCAAAGGAGTTTCAGAGTGGCTTACAATCTCCTTTCCCTTCCCCTCCCCACCACAGAACCCCTGTGAGCAGTGTTCCCTCTAAGCTGAGTTAGTGTGAACTAGCTCACAGTTTCTTAGCCTCTGGCTCACACATTTTTTCCTTTGCTCAGGAAGGATGGCTCCAGAGCAAGTAATCTATGCAGTAGCCAAATCGCTCGCTCACAACTTTAATGCCAGTAGCTCACAAAGTAAGGTTTTTTTGCTCGCAAGACTCCACAGCTTAGAGGGAGCATTGCCTGTGAGGTAGGCGGGGCTGAGAGGGCTCTTTTGAGAACTGCTCCTGAGAGAACAGCTCTGAGAGAACTTGTGACTGACCCAAGGTCACGCCAGCCGCTGCATGTAGTACGATTGATCGAGCCGCCTAAGAGCTCAGCCTAGCTCCCTCTTGTCAGAGCTTGAAAGCTTGGTCGGCCCTGGTTAGCACTTGGATGAGAGACAAACAGGGAGGACCAGTGTTGCTACAGAGGAGCAGGCAGTGGCAAACCACTTCTGAACGTCTCTGGCCTCGAAAGCCCTCTGGTCCTAGGGTTGCCAAATGTCAGTTGCAACCGGGCAGTACATAATTATTATTATTATTATTATTATTTTAAGACTGAGCAATGTCACCAACCTAGAATGTCAGGGTCACCTGTCAAAAGAAAGGGAGGGTGTATTAAAAAGTCTGAAATACATGAGCTAGATTCAGCAGAAATGCCCAGCATGCCAAAAGCGGATGTCCTCAAAGGAGTAAGCAGGAAAGGACTGATGCCAGAGAAATGATCTCACCTGCGTAGCCTCTGCATCACCGTGAGTCTAACTGAAAGCAGATCTTGGCTACACACTTGGTAGCCTGTGCCGGTCTCTGCCGAGGCAAGAGCTGTCCGTGGTGCTGCGTTTGGCCACATCCTCTATGAATCTACCTGACAGTGGGAGGGAAAAGATCCAAAAAGGATTATGTCAAACCCACAAAAATCAATACGCTGATCATTGCTGAGTGAGAACACCTTGCTAATAATAGAGGTAGGTAATTAGAAGGACATCTCTTTCTTCTCTACGCCAGGAATGCTTCGAGGTTGTTTTTTCCACCCCCTCCTGTAAGCACATGGAATGGGGGGTGTGTGTGTGTGTGTGGTTATATTTACACTTTATATTTAAACTTAATTAAGAATTGCTCAAGATGAAGTTTGTAAAAAAAAAATCTAAGCATATGGTATATTTTAACCACCTGTTTAGCATGGACAAACCATCATGTTCATGCATAGAGAGTTGACATAGTAATTTCCCAATCTTAAAACTGCAGGTATATTTGTAAGAAGTCTAATTTAATACTTTGTACAGTTACTTTAGAATCACCCTACGTAACCCCCTATGACCAGCTTTCCCCCCTTCTAAAATAATAAATACAGGGCAAAAGATCGATCGCATAGCAGGTCCATGAGAGTGTTTGTCCGAGATATTTTAAATCTGAATTCCATGGTCATGCCTTCAACTTGGTCCATTCTATACATTCTCTGAACTTGGCTTCATCATGAACCAATATTCATAATCTAGCTTGAGAGTCTTAACGTTTGTTGAAATTTTGGGCATGTTTGGAATTTTGTGACTAGAAAGTGGAAACCACAGAATGGATGCCATGGGGTAGAGGCTATGTCCAACAAGAAAGGAAGGAAGGAAGGAAGGAAGGAAGGAAGGAAGGAAGGAAGGAAGGAAGGAAGGAAGGAAGGAAGGAAGGAAGGAAGGAAGGAAGGAAGGAAGGAAGGAGAGGGGGAGGTGAGAGAGGGGGAGAGGGGGAGGGGGAGGGAGGGAAGGAGGGAGGGAGGAAGGAAGGGAGGGAGGGAGGGAGGGAGGGAGGGAGGAAGGAAGGAAGGAAGGAAGGAAGAAAGAAAGGAAGGAAGGAAGGAAGGAAGGAAGGAGAGGGGGAGGTGAGAGAGGGGGGAGAGGGGGAGGGGGAGGGAGGGAGGGAAGGAGGGAGGGAGGAAGGAAGGGAGGGAGGGAGGGAGGAAGGAAGGAAGGAAGGAAGGAAGGAAGGAAGGAAGGAAGGAAGGAAGGAGAGGGGGAGGTGAGAGAGGGGGGAGAGAGGGAGGGGGAGGGAGGGAAGGAGGGAGGGAGGAAGGGAGGGAGGGAGGAAGGAAGGAAGGAAGGAAGGAAGGAAGGAAGGAAGGAAGGAAGAAAGAAAGGAAGGAAGGAAGGAAGGAAGGAAGGAGAGGGGGAGGTGAGAGAGGGGGGAGAGGGGGAGGGGGAGGGAGGGAAGGAGGGAGGGAGGAAGGAAGGGAGGGAGGGAGGAAGGAAGGAAGGAAGGAAGGAAGGAAGGAAGGAAGGAAGGAAGGAAGGAAGGAAGGAAGGAAGGAAGGAAGGAAGGAAGGAAGGAAGGAAGGAAGAAGACTTGATGGCACTTTCCCCCACCAGGATTACACTTCTTAGCATTCATTCAGATCAGACTGTGTAAGACTGGAAGACACAACTCATGGCAGCCTTGTTGAAGCTGAGTAGACACACATCTGGCCATTGCCTGGATGGAAAGACCTCCTGGGGAACTGATGCCCATCACCTTGAGTTACGCGGTAGAAGAAAGCTGGAATACAGATGCCCTAAATAAAAGACCATTGTGCTGCTCCCGTTGAGGTGTGCAAAAAATTATTTTCCGTCCTCTTGTCTAAAGCTCTCAGACTGGCTTCTTTCCGCTTGGCTAGTCATAAATTCCATGTGGCATTCCTTGCATTTATGGCCACGGCTCAGGTTTATTATTTTTCATGATGGGACATAATACATTCTTTAGACATCTTAAATTGGAGCACGACAGCTTGCTCTCGAGGTATTCTTTGCGGTCTGGTGCATACTAAAAAGACACCCGAGCCACTCTTCGGGGACTTATTAGACCTCACCGGCCACAGCAATCTCAGCCTTCGTTAGTATACAGGGCCAGTCGCTCCACACCGTGCCGAAAGCATTGCTTGCACCACCCAGAACAAATGGCTGCCTAGAAACAAAGCAGTCCAACCCTAAATAACACCATCTGTATTTGAACATAATGTTTACAGTTTGGAGGAATAGAAATAACACATTTTGGGGGGAACTTTTTTTTGATGCTAATTGATACATTATGCAAATGGTATGTTTCAATTGCAAAAAAATTAAAATCAGGGAATCGTGTCTTTTGCTCACTGCGGTTGGACTCCACTGCAGCCTGCAAATTTAGAACATTATGCAATGAAATATCTCACACGCACTCACGCAGATGGCTAAGGGACTCTGGGTCTGGTCCCGCCTCTTCTACAAACTCGCTAGGTCAAGGCTCCCCGATGGAGTGACTGCCAATGCTTTTTCGGGTGCCTGCTGAGTGTTTTTAGAAAGTGGGCAGGGCCAGTGAGGCTTTTGCCCAGCAAGGCTTCTGATTGGCCATTGGAGACTGGGTTGGCTGTGCAGAATTTTTCAAAACATTGCTTTGGCAGTGGCTGCCGCCATAACGCATGGATCTTCTCTTTGTGACTGAAGGTAAACTGGGGCGGCCATTTTGTAGCTGGCTCCACCCCACTGCAGCAGCCATTTTATGGCACTCCTTTTGTAGCAGCTGTGCCCAGCAGGCTGTGTCAGAATTCCAAAGGCACCCCGAGACTCAAAAAGATTGGGGACCTCTGCACTAAGTGCCCTTGGGCAAGCCACTGTTCTCTCAGTCTCGGCGCTCCCTTCCATAATTTGATGATGATAACACTGGCCTACACTACCGGGCTGGTGTAAATATTACAGCGATGTGTTTGAAACTGCCTGCAGGTTCTAAAACTGTACATGTCTTTATGCCACTAGTCCAATGGTTCCACAGTACACACTGTAGAAAACATCAGCATTTAATACTTCTATGGATTGATTCAAGTTCAGAAAGGATGTGTGAGGCTTCTGTACTAACAGTAAAAGATCAGACCTTTGTTGATGAAGCAAAGTTCTTTATTAGTCTTAATACTGCTTGACAGGTTCTCGGATGTTTGTTAGAGATACCAGATAGAAAACAGTCAGAGTTAATATACCCTCCCTTCCGTTTGAACCCCAACATGAAACCAATCAGATTTAGAATAGAAAACGCGGGAGAAGGGATCGGGCTGTTTGGATTCCCACAGGAAGGTGAGGTGCGAAAGTTATAAAAATTCCCTTCTTGATCTGGGTGACCCAGATGCGTGAAGCCTATGCATAACAACCGGCTCTGGTGGCAATAACAGACCTTCAAGGTTTTCACAATAAGATAAGACATTCTCTGGCCCGGGAATAGGGAGGAGGGATGCATGGGAGGAAAGGCCATTTGTTCTTGGTGACGTGCAAGAATGTGAGGTCGCCATTCTCCCGCCGAAAATGGTTACATTGTCCAGGACTCAAAAAAGCAATACATCTCAAGCTGATAAAGCAGGGAGGGGGGAGTAGACAGAGAGGGAGACAAGCCACAAATTACATGAGCATAGAAAACGAAAGCAATTACAATGAAGCCTTTGTCAGGCCACCTGACAGGATGCCTTCTTCTGCAGAGTCTTTTTTGGTGGTGTCTCTTCCAAGTTCTGAACCTGCTTAGCTTCCAAGAGCTGACAAGGCTGGGCTATACCAGGCCACCTTCTCTCCTGTGAACCTGGATGGCCCCGGATGGCCCGATCCCATCAGATCTCTGAAGCTACGCAAGGCCGGCCTTGGCTAGTATTTGGAAGGGTGACCTCCAGGTTGGTGCAGCGGTCAGGAGTGCAAACTCTAATCTGGGAGAACCGGATTTGATTCCCCACTCATAGAATCACAGAATCACAAGAGTTTTAAGCAATGCTCCCTCTAAGCTGTGGAGTCTTGTGAGCAAAAATTCTACTTTGTGAGCTACTGGGATGAAAGTTGTGAGCGAGCGATTTGGCTGCTGCATAAATTAGTTTGCTCTGGAGCCATCCTCCCTGAGCAAAGAAAAAAAGATGTGTGAGCCAGAGGCTAAAAAACTGTGAGCCAGCTCACACTAACTCAACTTAGAGGGAACACTGCTTGGACGGGGCTTTACAGGCCATCCAGTCCAACCCCCTGCTCAATGTAGGATCAGCCTAGGAGCATCCCTGACAAGTGTTTGTGCAGCCGCTGCTTAAAGACTGCCAGGGAGGGGGAGCTCACCGCCTCCGAGGCAGCTGATTCCACTGCTAAATAGAACATGCAGCTGCTGGAGTGACCTTGGGTCAGTCACAAGTTCTCTCAGAACACTCTCAGCCCCACCTACCTCGCAGGGTGTCTGTTGTGGGGAGAGGAAGGGAAAGGAGATTGTAAGCCGCTCTGAGACTTCAAGTGAAGGGTGGGGTATAAATACAATATCTCCTCCTCCTCCTCCCAAGGAATACCAAGGTTGTGACACAGAGGCAGGCAATGGCATACCACCTCTGAAGTGTCTCTTGCCTCAAAAACAAGTCTAGGTCACCACCTAGTGGTGCATAACGCTAAAAGAGCTAGCACTTCTACCTGCCAGAGAATCTGAGGATCTCCTGACAATTCTACACACACTGCCCTGTGATAATTATTAATTCTTATTCCTGTGAGCCTGATATGCATACATAAGTTCTGTCAAGTCACAACTGACTTACGGGGATCGCAGCCAGGGGCTTTCAAGGCAAGGGAGAGGCAGAGGCGGTCTGCCATTGCCTGCCTCTGCCGAGACTTCCTTGGTGGTCTCCTGTCCAAGTACCGACCCTGCTTAGCTTCCAAGACATCAGGCTACACCCGGCTGCCTCCCCTCACGAAGGCAGCGCACCAAGTGTCTTTCCCACACAATCCATGTGATCGGCAAATACATTTCCACATTCCAAAAATGTTTACAATCCCTCTGGTCATGGAAAGAGTCCAACGAAGTGTCTGGCATAATTTTTGGGGGGGTGGGGGGAAGAAGTATCTCCACCAGCCAGAATGTCATAAGGAGGGTTTCGCCTCCGGGAGAAGGATTGCCAATTTCCCCTTCTAACATGTTTACCTCTCCAAGAATAAAAACAAATACCGAATCACAGCACAGTGAACAGAGAGATAATTAGGTGCTTTATATACCTATAATCAAACAACTTTCCCATCTGTACACAAATATGTCTCCCCTTCCGGCAGAAAGAGAAGCTTATAATCAGGGGAAGGTGCAACAAATTGGTTCCCCAAATGGCTCTTTGTTGTTCTCCAGCCGATACTTCCAACCTGATCCTTTCCAAACAGAGGAGGGCATGGGACCGGGTGCCAGCGGGCCCGGAACAAACCATGGCATTGCACAAGCAGGAAGACCCAATGACCACCTGGGCACAGCAGCCTAGGTTGTTGCCAGCTATGGGAAGAGTCTTCTGCCTGTTTAACATCTCCAGAGAATTTATAAACTGCTTGAATGTTATGGCAGAGGGGGCGAGTGCCATTTCACAGCTCTAACCTGTCCTCTCAGGGATCATTCTCCAACCCCAACAAATGACAAGACTTGTAATGTGCTTGGGGGGAAATTTCAAAGGTCCTCTCCGCACTTGGACCTCGTCCCTGATTTTATCAGAGTTCAACTCGCAACACAATACTTGGCATTTATCCCTGGTTATAACAGCATCCGTTTATCCCGGGACAAGTGTGGGGGGGAACTGGGGTTTCTCAGTGTAATGCGGAAACAAAAAATATCCCGGGATAATTACAGGGGTGTAATGTAGTATGCTCTGTGTAGCAACCAGCCTGCCATGTGCTCCCAGGTAATGGCGCCTGCCGCATGGCCAGAGCACATGGTCAGGCAGAGAGGGGAGCTTGAATCTGGAGGAACAATAGACATCCGGGTTGAAAGCCTCCACCAATGTGGGACCTAGGTTCTCCCTGAGGAGCCAATGCAATCAAGGCTCCTCCAGGGGACCTATGACAAACATGCGCATATGTGAAGCCCCTATCAGGTCTTTTGGGTGCGGCCAGAGGTGTGGCTCCGGCCAGCATATAATGAGGGCCCTGGAGCCCTGGAAGCATGCTTGATCTGACCATCTACTGGGCATGCTGAATCACTCAATAAAGGCTTCATGGTTTCACCGTTCCTGGTCTCCTGAGTCCAGTACTCTTCAAGGGGTGAACTCAAATGTAGTGTAGAATGTAAGTTCGGGGACAGGGTTGAACCAGAATTTAAGGTCTAGTGCGGAAAGGACCAAAATGTGTATTCAGGGATATAGTCACACCATAAGCCAACTTTCAGTGTATTTCTGGGTAGCAAAAAATGACCAACAAAAATGTGATTTGGACGGCAGGAAACGATGTGTTTCACAAGAGCCAACCATTCCGTGCCTGAAAATACACTTCACCCTGAGGCAGAGAACTCCAGAGAACACCACAAACTGGTGATTGGACAGCAATGTGGCAAATGAAGTTCAGTGTTGGTAAGTGTAAGTTGATGGACACTGGAACAAAAAAATCCCCAAGTTCAAGGATCGGCTAATGGGGTCGTGCTGAGGCTGAGGGGGGGGGGAAATCTTGGGGTCCTGGTGGACAGCTCTCTGAAAGCATCACTGGACTCTAAATTTGTTTTTTCCTCATGACAGTGTCATATCACTTCCAGGAAAAACGCAGAAGTGACATCCAATGCTCCCTCTAAGCTGTGGAGTCTTATGAGCAAAAAATTCTACTCGGTGAGCTACTGGCATTAAAGTTGTGAGCAAGTGATCTGGCTACTACATAAATCAGTTTGCTCTGGAGCCATCCTTCCTGAGCTAAGACAGAAATGTGTGAGCCGGAGGCTAAAAAACAGTGAGCTAGCTCACACTAACTCAGCTTAGAGGGAACACTGCCGGACATCACTCCACTGTAGGACTCACTGTAGGAACCTAGTGAGTTCTAGAGCAAAGTGACATCACTTTGGGGATGGCACAATGCCATCCTACCAATGGTGCCCCCCTGCTCACTCCTCCCCACAGACAGGGCTGCCGGCTCAGGGCTGGGAAATACCTGGAGATTTGGGGGGGGGGAGCCTGGGGAGTGTCGGATTAGGGGAGGGGAGGGACTTTGGCAGGGTACAATGCCATAGTGTCCACCTTCCAAATCTCCAGGAGTTTTCCAACCTGGATCTGACAAACCTACCCTCCCCATACCCTGCCGGTGACTGGGTGTAGGGATGTCAGCTTCCAGGTGGGGCCTGGGGATCCCCTGGAACTAACATCTCCAGACTACAGAGATCTGTTCCCCTGGAGAAAATGGATGCTTTGGAGGGGGGACTCTATGGCATTGTACCCCACTGGGGTCCCTGTCCTCCACAGGCTCCACCCCCAAATCTCCAGGAGTTTCCTAACCTGGATCTGGCAACCCTTCTCCCCCATCCCCTGCCAGTAGCCAGGGGGGAACCTGGCAACCCTAACTGGGGGGTGGCCCAGCAGCCCTAACTCCCGGGTCATAGTTCATTCTGTCTCTTTATCCCCTTCCCCTCCTAAAAGCAAGAACATGCAACTGTTCTTCCTTTGTTTATCCCTGCTCCAGCTCAATTTCCACTTCCCTTTGTTGTCTCCTTTAGCCATATTGGTGGTGCCAAATGAAATACAATTAGTAGTACTATTACTATCACTCCCACCACCACTATTATTACTACTACTTCCTCTGCTACTACTACTGTTCACAGCTGCTTTGCTACACCAGAAGAGAAGAAGAAGAGGAGAGAAGAAGAGATTGGACTTATATCCCACTTTTCACTACCCGAAGAAATCTCAGAGTGGCTTACA
Source organism: Lepidodactylus listeri (assembly GCA_029233225.1). NCBI lineage: Eukaryota > Metazoa > Chordata > Lepidosauria > Squamata > Gekkonidae > Lepidodactylus > Lepidodactylus listeri. The sequence goes on from JARCFY010000004.1 coordinate 18,671,782, forward strand.
ATCCCTTTCCTTTCCCCTCCCCACAACAGACACCCTGTGAGTCAAGTGGAGCTAAGAGAACTATTTCGAGAACTGCCCTTGAGAGAACCGAAGATCACACCAGCAGCTGCATGTGGAGCAGTGGGGAATTGTTATGTATTGACCATGCGGTCACCATGTGCTCCAGTAATGGCGACCGCCATGTGGCCAGAGCACATGGCCAAGAAACTACCTGAGCTTCAGCCAGGTAGAACAAAGGCCAGGTGGATTCAAACCGGCCACCAATCATATACCTAGGTTCCTCCCAGGGAACCTATGAGATGTAAATAGACTGATAATAGCCTATCAGGCCAGTTGGGCGAGGTCAGGGGATTATCCCTGACCAGCATAAAAGGAGGGCTTTGAGCCCTGGGTTGTATGCTTCATCCGAACCAGCAATAAAGATCTAGCTGTTTCACTGTTCCATGGACTCCCAACTCCAATACTTCTCAGGAATCAAACCCGATTCTCCCAGATTAGAGTCCGCGCTCCCAACCACTACACCAAACTGGCTGGTATTTCAGTCATTGGACTGAACTGTATTTAGTTCTACACTGGATAGTGGCCAAAATGACTTCATTTCAGTCAAACTACTCATCACTCCAACATCCACTTTCATGCTCTTCTAAACTAAAATGCAGAGTGTTGGGGGAGGGGGTTTCCCTCCCATCAAAGACAGGAAAGAGAATAAGACTGTAAAA